>CANXME010002181.1:0-1478087 GCA_948144175.1 Closterium sp. NIES-65
GGCGATACAAGCCAACGTGCAGACCATGTCTGCAGAGGAGGAGCGCTTGAGGAAGGAAAATGCCGAACTACACCAGGCGCGTGGTGAAGTGCGACAGGAGTCCGCATGTCGTCGAGGACGCAAGTAGCAGCTCCAGGCTAGATGAGCGGGTCTGGAGCGAGCTGGAAGGCTCCATGGATGCGGAAGATACGAGGTGGGCACAGCAGCAACAATCACCGCAACAGTCCGCGTGCAGCGCCGACACGTGCAGCAGCGACAACTCTGGCGACAACACCTACAGCGCCAACAGACCAAGCAGCAATGCAGCTCCGACAACTATCAAAATCAAGCCGACAAATCCGCCCCTGTTACCGAAGTGACAAGTTCGTCATTGTTTCTGCATGATTTTTTGGTGTGGAGGTTGTTTTCAATGCTGCTATGATTAATGACGATGCCATCCGCACTAAATGCCGCAGTTCATTGTAAAGAGGACCTGCGCTGGAGTGGTGGGACGACAACATGCAAGAGGAGGAACTTCGGCAGGACTAGCACGTGCGAACGACGGGACTTCGACACCTGTTCACGCAACGAGCAGCTTCGATTTTTGGGACGGCTACATACGCACATGAAGGAGTTGGGGCGCCGGCCTGCACTCACCAGATTCGAGCACATATCCGCCTCGGACTCTGCTCGCATGAAGCTGCGTGCCTAGAAGCAGCTGACTTTGTCCAAGACTACACCAGCACATTCCGCAACTTGGCGACCAATTGGATGACATGAGTGATGCGGAGCGATTGGATCGCTGGTGGCGAGCCTGAATTACGAGATACAGTACGAGGTCCGATGCACGCGGCCATGCAACTTTAATGACGCCATCCCGAGAAGCGAGTCAACGGATGCGTTTGATGCAATGGGCTAGATCGAGCTCCTAGGAGGGCCCTCAATTTCGCGGATTCGACTCAGCAGCCCACGATCAACGGCGTGTTATGCGCCAAGCCGAGCCATCGGGCCGTGCTTTGCATGCAACCAACTGGGCCACCTGAGAAAAGACTGCCCGAAGCTTAAGCTATATGTTCTGACAGGGAGGGTTTAACGATACAAATAAAAATATTCGTCATGACAGTGGGAGCGAGTCACAGCCTCATCAACCTGGCAACAGCTAAAAAAAATGGGTGAAGCTGAAACAGGTTTCTGCCAAAGATTGATGCAAGATTGGTGGACGGGACACCGCTAGCCATCCGAGATGAAGCACGAAAATTTCGGATCAAGTGTGGCGATAATTTTGGGTTCGGCTTGAAGATGCTGGCGACAACTTTGGGCGGCTGCGAGTATTTCTCGGACGAGACTGGCTGCAGAAATACAATCCGACGATCAACTGGACGACAGGAGTGTGCGCCGTTGCGAAGGAATGTTTGGGCTGACCAACGCTTCCGAAATGGACAGAGACCCGGAGCCGGTGACGATACGTGTCAACGCCATCACCATGCGGCGAGCAATCACAGTGGGGCTCAAGGCTACGCAGTACACTTATGCGAGGTAGCAACACCAAAAATATCGTAGACATAGACAACTCTGCGCCGGCACTCTCTGAGAAATTGGTGAGCATCATTCGGAAGTATCCCGAAATTTTCGATGATGACTTGCCCGATGGCCTGCCCCCTCAGCGTCCGGAAGACCATCGGATCCAGCTGGAACCCAGCGCGCAACCTACTGTGCAGACGCAGGTGGCGGCTCAGCCAACCAAAGCTCGATGAGCTGCGGAGCCAACTAGATTACCTCTTAGCCAAGAGATTCATACGGCCAAGCACGTTGCCATTTGCAGCACCGATACTGTTCACCGGATAGGTGAGCCCGAAGAAGGACGGGGGCCTAAGCATGTGCATCGATTATTAGGCGCTGAATCGGGTCACAATCAAGTCACGTTACCCGATCCTGCGAGAGGTTGATCTGCTGGATCAACTTCGCAGGGCTCGTTACTTTTCGAAAATCGACTGGCGAGGAGGCTAGCACCAAATATGGTGTTCCCGACGAACGCTTGAAGACATCTTTCGAACACACTAAACGGCAGTTACGAATATACAGTGATGCCGTTCAGACTGACCAATGCGCCATCAACGTTCCAGTTGACAAAAATTCTTCAGGGGCATGCTGGATAAAAAGTTCTTTGTGTATCTCGACGACATCCTGGTGTACAACAAGACAAAAGAGGAGCGTTTACCAAATTTAGAGGAGTGTTCGGCGCTTACAGGGGACCGGCTGATTAAAATAGGGTCCTAAAACCGGAGTTGGAGTTTTTGGGGACATGTAGTTTCCGTGACGGCATTCCAATTGACCCCCGCAAAGTGGATGCCATCGCCAAGTGGAAGCCGCTGAAACACATCCCCGAATTGCAAAGTTATTTGGGTTTGTTAACTACGTTCGCCATTTTGTACCAAATATGGCAAAGATAACCAAGTCGCTGACCGACCTCTAGCACGAGGACACGCAATTTTAGTGGGGGGAGAGAGAGCAGTCCCCTTCGACACGCATTTTGAGTTCACCCTCGGTTCTCCTTTCGCCGACCCATTTCAACCATTCAAAGTTATCACGAACGCCAGCGATTTCGCTGTCGGTGCTATCCTGCTGCAGGACTTCTGCAAAGGCTGCAACCCATCGTCTACGAATCACGCAAAAATACAGCCACCCGATCACAACTACACCGGTCCACGACAAAGAAATGCTGGCCATCGTCCACGCATTTCGTACCATGGCACTGCTACCTCATGTCAGATGATTATATTACTGATGCATATATTTAGGCTGTAGTGGGGTAGCCCTAGGGGGTACAACCCAATTAGGGTTGGTACTTGTACTTGTTTCATTTCATAGTGCATTCATTCCTCGCCTCTATCTCTCAACATGGTATCGAGCAGGTTCCCTAGTGGAACTGTTCCTAGGGCCCACCTACTATTCCGTCCTGCCCGGAGCGCGCTCTGCCCTAGCCCGAGTCGCGCTGGGCCTTTTTTTTTTCCTTTGGCGGCCCCGATCCCGTCGGCCGCCCGCGAATTTGTGACGCGCCACCCCATACGCGGCCTCGTCGCGCCCGCCCCTAGACGGCCGCGCCGCGTCGCGCGTTGCCGCCCTCCAGTCGCGCGCGCGCCCCCCCCCTCTGACCCTCGCGACGCCGGCGCCATCGCTGACGGCCCCGCGATCGCCTGCGACGGCCCCGCCGTCCCCTCTACCCGCCGCCCCTCCGCTGCGCTTGACGGCCCCGCCGTCCCCCTCTGCCGGCCCCGCCGCTGCGCGCTTGACGGCCCCGCCGTCCCCTCTGCCGCCCCGCCGCTGCACCCGACGGGCCCCGCTGTCCCCTCCTGCCCGGCCCCGCCGCTGCTTCAAACGGCCCCGCCGCTGCACCTGACGGCCCCGCCGTCCCCTCTGACGGCCCCGCCGCTGCCCCTAACGGCCCCGCCGTCCCCTCTGACGGCCCCGCCACTGCACCTACTACCCGCCCCGCCGCTACCCTGACGGCCCCGCTGCTGCATCTGCAGGCCCCGCCGTCTCACCTGCCGCCCCCGTGCTGTACCTGACGGCCCCGCCGCTTCACCTACCGGCCCGCCACTACCCTAACGGCCCCGCAGCTGCATCTCCCGCCCCCGCCGCCCCAGCAACTGCGCCGCCCCCAGCAGCCGAGCCGCCCAGCAGCCGAGCCGCCCCAGCAACCGAGCCGCCCCGGCAGCCGAGCGCCCCCCAGCCGAGCCGCCCCAGCGGCTGAGCCGCCCGAGCCGCCCGAGCCGCCGAGCCGCCCGAGCCGCCCAGCAGCCGACCCGCCGAGCCGCCCGAGCCGCTCCACTGCCCTATCTGGTGAGCAACTGACTTTACTCTGCGCACGGCCCTTACCCCACTGCTGTCATGGCTACCCCGTGTCCTCACCTTCGAGCTGGAGGGGCAGAGCCATCGACTTTGACTTGTGGGTAGACGACCTGCAGCTTTTCCTACAGTGCGACAGAGCTGACGGCCTCTCTCTCTTTGATCTCACTTCTGGTGCCCTCTCTCCAGCCTGCTGCTACTGACTGAGGATGCCACTGTTCGCTCACAGTGGGCCACACGCGATGCTGCTGCACGTCTTGCTGTGCGTCGCCACCTCCCTCCTCTGAGCGTGCACACTTTGGGTCGTACAAGAGTGCTCAGACCTTGTACGACGCCGTTATTGCACGCTACTCCACCCCTGCCACTGCTGCACTGAGCCGCCTCCTGCTACCGTACCTCTTTCCCGACCTTGCTTCTTTTTCTTTTGCCACAGTCGCCGACATCATTACCCACCTGCGCACTAGTGACGCTCACTTCCGCGCTGAGCTTCCTGTTGAGTTCTGCGCCAAGAAACCCCCCCCCCCCAGTACTTCACTCTCTACTACATTGTCACCCACCCCCGCCTCCCTGACTCCCCTCCCGCGGAGTCAGGGACGACTTACTCTCAGTCTTGCCCCAACCAACTCTCACTGTTAACCTCAACCTCGAGAAGTCCCTCCTAGCAGCCGAGAAGAGGGTTATTCTCGCTGTAGGGGCCTCTCGTGGTGACCCGCGCACCCCCCCATCTTTGAGGGGTGTTCCCCTCCCCCCTACTGCCTCTGTCGCCTCTGCTGCTACGGCCGACCTAGTTGGTTTTGAGTCGGTCGATGCGGCGTCTGCCCCCAGTGGGAGGACGTCCGCTCCTGGCAAGGCAAAGGGCAAAGGGGGGCAGAGCGGTGGTGGAGGCGGCGGGGGCGGTGGGAGCAGCGGTGGAGGCAGCGGAGGAGGTGGGGGTGGTAGCGGAGTGGTGTCGGGAGTGGAGGTGTCAGCGGCGGCAGTGGAGGCGGGGGTGGCAGCGGCGGTGGTGGTGGGAGTGGAGGCGGAGCGGCGGTGGCGGCAGCGACGGTGGGAGTGGCGGTGGCAGCGAGGTGGTGGCGGCGGCGGCGGCGGAGGAGGCGGCGGAGGAGGTCGTGGATCGTCGCAGAGGAGTGGCTCCGTGGCGGTCAGCGCCAACAGCAGCAGCGGCAGCAGCGTGGTCAGGAGACCCTCTCCCCGCAGAAGCTCCGTGAGTGGTACGCTGCACGTCAGAGGGGTGGGGTACTTGGTCCGTGCACCTACGTCTTGCGCACGGGCGACCGTGCGGGTGAGCCGTGTGGTGGTCACACCCCGCCCAGCGCTGCTTCGGCTGCCTAACTGACGCTTGGCGCCGCGAGTTTCCTGACGCCTCTGAGATCCCTCGCGCTGGACCAGCGTCTAGGGCAGGAGTAGCTATCTTTGATCTTGACTTTGATGCTATTCTTGCTGCCATGTATGCCTGTGACTATTAGTGAGGAGGTGACTGTTACCGGTGTTTCCCGCCCGACCCGGGCATTGGTACTACGGCTCTAGGTGCTGTTGAGGCTGCTGCTCCAGGTGCTGGTGAGGCTGTCGCTCTAGGTGCCAGTGAGTCTGTGTCCTCAGGTGCTGGTGAGTCTGCTCTCTCAGGTACTGCGTCGGCTCCGCCCTCTCTCACCCTTCACTCTTGATCTCCTCCGGGGCGTCCTCGCTCCTTCTTTCGAGACCGCACCACACACTCACACGCCGCTTAGTCGGCCAGTGGCGGTCTCCCTGGCGGACCCCTCTGGGGGTCCTGTTCTGGCTCGCTACTCCACTGTCCTGCCGTGCCTGCGGTCCCGTCTGGCGCCCTGTCCGGTCTCTACCTCCCCTCGTTTCTCTACGAACTTCGTGGCGGGTGCTGACCTACAGGATGCAGGGGTCGACCAGTTCACCCCTGCACGCCGACGGGACACCCACTGCACGGACGCGGCACGGGTCGACACTTGACCACGTTTCATACGTGGGCCGGGGTCAGAGCCTGTACACACTCACTGTTCCGTCGTCCTCCTCCTGCGTCTGGTCAGGTAGCAGCGTCGGGTGAGGTTTTCGCTGCAGCGTCCAGGTCTGGTCCTGAGTCTGCCCCCTGCTCGTGTCGCCTCCTGTCCCACGAGCCCTCCTGTGCACCACAGGATGGGTCACCCCTCCCTGCCTCGTCTCCGGGGCATGGCTCTCGCCTTCTTGTCTCTGGCCTTCCCCGGTCCCTCCCTCCCCTTCCTCCGGGGCCTGTCCCTCCCTGTGTCCCCTGTGTCGAGGGTCGCCTGCGGGCTACCCCTCACTTCCTCCCCGTTTCCTCCGACGGAGGCCCCGATGCAGACGCTTCACATGGACGTGTGGGCCCAGCCCGCGTCCGTGGACAGGGTCACGAGCGCTACTTCCTACTGGTGGTTTTACGACTACTCGCGTTACACCACAGTCTTCCCCTTGCGCAGCAAGGGTGAGGTCACTGAGGTGTTGATCGACTGGATCCGCAGCTCGTCTCCAGCTCAGGCGGAGCTTCGGCTCGGACTTTCCTGTTTTGCGTCTGCACTCGGACAGAGGCGGAGAGTTCTCCTCCGGCCTTCTGCGCGAGCCTACTGTCGGCACGATGCATCCGCCAGACCTTCACGCTTCCTGACTCTCCACAGCAGAATGGGATTGCTGAGCGCGCATCGGCATTGTCATGGACGTCGCCCGTACGTCCATGGTGCATGCGGCTGACCCCCATTTTCTGTGGCCGTTTGCGTTCGGTACGCCGCGCATCAGATCAACCCTTCAGCCAGGGTCTCCAGACCGGAGATCTCCCCAGCTTTGCTGTGGAGGGGAAGGTTGGCGATGCGTCGGCGTTGCTCGTGTCTGGGATTCTCGGTTTTTGTTCCGCGACTTGTCTGCGGACAAGCTGTCCTCTCGTGCTGCTCCCTGCGTCTTCTTGGGGTTCCCCCCCGACGCCCCTGGTGGCAGTTCTAACCACCCCACCTCTCAACGTGTTCTGTCCTCCCAGACGTCACGCGTTCGACCAGTCGGTTCACTTCTCCCCGGCCTCTTCCCCTACCGCACTTCGTCCCTCCCCCCCGCCGCCCCTCTTCCTGGTCCCAGGTCCCCCCCCCGGTAGACCCCCCCTCCCCCCTCAGGGTCCTGCCCCTTCAGGTGTGTCTCAGGTAGACGCGGTCGAGCCTGTCGAGGTCATTGGTGACTCTGGTGCTGCTGCGGGTGCGGAGCCTCGGGGTGCTGAGACTAGGGGTGCTGAGACTGGGGGTGCTGAGCCTGGGGGTGCTGAGACTGGGGGTGCTGAGCCTGGGGTGCTGAGCCTGGGGGTACTGAGCCTGGGGTGCTGAGACTGGGGGTGCTGAGCCTGGGGGTGCTGAGCCTGGGGGTGCTGTGCCTGGGGGTGCTGAGCCTGGGGGTTCTGCGTCTGGGAGTGCTACGCCTGCTGCTTCTGTTCCTGGTGGTTCTCCAGACCGTTCTTCGCGCCGCGAGCCGCTCTCTCCTCTGGAGCTGCAAGAGTGGTTTGCCCGCGCTGGAGGCGAGCTGCTGGAGCCGGGGGTACTGCGGGTGCTGGAGGTTCCGTTGCTGCCGAGGGAGCTGGTACCACGGGTCCCGGAGGTGCTCGTACTGAGGGTACTGGAGCTGCCGGGCCCGGGGTTGCCTCTGGAGCTAGAGCTGCTGCGGGTGCTGGCGCTGAGGCTACGACTGTCGGTCCTACTGCGGGTACTTCTGCAGCTGCTGGTGGTGCTGGAGTTGGAGCTGCTACTGTGCTGGTGCTGCCTCTGGAGGTGTTGGTGCTGTCCCTGCTGTCTCTGGCGGTGCTGCGCGGCCTCGCCGTACTTCGTTCCGCTCCTTCAGCAGGTTCTTGGTCTCCCGCCTTCCCTGGTCACTTCTCTCTCCTCCCCGTAGAGTGTCCGCAAGCCTGTCCCGTCACAGTCACAGTTACAGCCCGCCTCTCCCCTGCCTTCTCCTTTTCCTACGCTGGTCCTACTGGAGGTCTTGCTGAGCGTCGTGAGCCTGCGTCCCGCCCTGCGTCGCCAGTCCGAGCTGCTCGCTCTAGTGTCGCGGTTCGTGTCAGCGTCCTCCTACTATCCCTGGCACACACCAGATGTCTCTGCGTCCGTCCACTGCTCCTCTGCGTGCCCCTTTGCCTTCTCCTCCTCAGTCTTCTCTTCCTACACTTGCCGACCCGGAGTCGGACTCTCGCCGTGCTGCCAGTCCTACTGTCACGCGTCTTCTTGCTACTGTTGTCACTGACCCTTCCTTTGAGTCCGCTGCTGCGTCTGCCCTAGTTGCTGAGCTGGTCGACTTTGCTGCTGCGTGTCGTCTGGACTACACTGCCAGTCTTGTTGCTGAGTCTGCTGAGTCAGCTGAGTCTGCGTCTTCTGCGTCTGCGTCTGCTGTCCTCCGTCCGTCGGGAGTGACTGTGCTCTTGGCACGGACGTCCTTGAGGACAGGCAGGAGGAGTTCCAGTGCTTTGGCCGCCGCTTTGCCCCATCTCGTGTCCATGCTTGTTGCCCTGAGGGAGACCCCGGATGCTCTAGACATCCCGACCCCACGCTCTTACGCAGAGGCGATGGCCGGTCCCTACTCCTCTCAGTGGCATCCACCATGGACGCAGAGATGGCTTCTTGGAAGTCCACAGGCACCTACGTTGACGCTGTTCCCCCTCCAAGGCGAACATTGTCAGTGGCATGTGGATCTTCAGGGTGAAGCGGCCGCCGGGTTCTCCGCCTGTCTTCAAGGCGCGCTACGTGGCTCGTGGCTTCAGTCAGCGACAGGGAGTTGACTTCTTTCAGACCTTCTCCCCGACCGAACCCGAAGATGACCACTCTTCGGGTTCTACTGCACGTCGCTGCTCAGCGTGACTACGAGCTACACTCTCTTGACTTCAGCACTGCTTTCCTGCAGGGCCGCCTGCACGAGGAGATCTGGCTGCGCCGCCCTCCTGGCTTCACTGGGTCGTTCCCTCCTGGTACCCAGTGGAGCCTCCGGCGGCCAGTCTAACGGTCTCCGCCAGGCGCCGCGTGAGTGGCACGACACACTGAGGACTACACTTGCGGCTCTTGGGTTTGCTCCTTCTACTGCTGACCGTCCGTCGCTGTTTCTGCGCACCGACACCTCGCTGCCGCCGTTCTACAATCCTCGTGTACGTCAACGACTTGGTCTTTGCCACTGCGGACACTGCCGCACTCGCCCACGTGAAGTCCGAGCTGCAGAAGAGACACACGTGCACAGACCTGGGTGAACTGACAAGCTATCTTGGCTTGCGGATCACCCGGGACAGAGCCCGCCGCACCATTACCCTGACTCAGTCACACATGGTGCAGCAGGTCCTTCAGCGCTTCGGCTTCACGTACTCCTCGCCTCAGTCCACTCCTCTGCCTTCGGGACACTCGCTCTCAGCTCTGCCTTCGGATGAGTCCGTAGAGTCGAGTGGTCCGTATCCAGAGCTTGTGGGCTGCCTCATGTACCTGATGACTTGCACTCGACCTGACTCGCATACCCTCTCAGCATCTTAGCACGCTATGTTGCTCCCGGCCGTCACCGGAAGGAGCACATGGATGCAGCTAAGAGGGTGTTGCGCTACTTGTGCAGTACGTCGGGCATGGGGCTAGTGCTTGGAGGGCGTGAGCGGCCTGTGCTCACTGGGCACTCAAACGCTTCTTGGGCTGACGACCAGGCTACTCAGAGGTTGTCTCAGGGTTACACCTTCAGTCTTGGCTCTGGCTCTGTCTCTTGGCGTTCTACTCGCTCTTCTTCCGTTCTCAGCTCCAGCTGTGAGGCTGAGATCTACGCCACGGCCATGGCTGCCCGGAGCTTTGCTGGCTCACCTACCTGCTGACTGACCTTGGAGAGCGGCCTCGTTCTCCTCCAGTGCTGTACGTCGACAACAAGGCAACCATTGCCTTGTGTGAGGAGCACAGACTGGAGCACAGGACGAAGCACATTGCTCTGCGCTACTTCCTTGCTCGAGAGCTGCAGCAACGTGGTCAGCTTCGCCTGCGTTTCGTCGCCACTGAGGCTAACACTGCTGATGTGTTCACCAAGGCACTTCCGCCTCGTGACCATCAGCGCTTTTGCACTCTGCTAGGTCTTGTGCCCACGGGGCCTCACTTGCTTACCTCTTGACCTTGCTTGTACTGCTGCATATATATATATATCCTTGCTCTTGCTTGTTTAGCACTGTTATATATATATGCTCTGCTGCATGTGAACTGGCCTTGTGGCCTTGACCTTGTGCTCGGAATTTGTGTGGTATCCTTGAGATCCACCCTGAGCTTGCTTTGCTTTGCTTTGCTTTGCTTGACTGGTCTTGTGACCCCTTGCTCTCCCCCACTTTGCCTATGGGGGTGTGTCAGATGATTATATTACTGATGCATATATTTAGGCTGTAGTGGGGTAGCCCATAGGGGGTACAACCCAATTAGGTTGGTACTTGTACTTGTTTCATTTCATAGTGCATTCATTCCTCGCCTCTATCTCAACACCTCACGGGAGCCAACGTGACGATTCCGAACCGACCACAAATCAATATAGTATATGCGCACACAACCGACACTCAATCCGCGACAAATCCGGTGGTTGGACTACCTCGAGTCCAATTTTCAGTACACCATCACGTATAAGAAAGGCGCCAACAACATTGCTGACGCCCTAACCTGCCCATCCATGCAGGCAAATCGCCCACACCAGCCCGATGCTGACGGGTCTATTCACCCATGGCTACAAGATCGACAGGTTTTTTAAGAATTGACACCAACGGGCCACTATGCAACACGGCAACTACCACCTAAAAGCCGTACGAACCGGATTTGGGTACCCCGCCTACCAGCCCTTACGGGAGTTGCTGACGCAGGAGGTACACGACTCCAACCTATCCGACCATTTCGGCATCGACAAAACACTCAAGCTGCTGCAGTGGAACTATTATTGGCCAGATATGCTAAGTGACGTACAGCGCTACGTGCGACATGCCCGACCTGCCAAGCAATGAAGTCGTCGCGACAAAGGCCGCCTGACTGCTGCAACCCCCTCGAGCCACCCGAACGAGCGTGGCAACAGGTGACGATGGGATTTCGTGACGATGGCTTCCAGCTGGCACGAGTGGCAACAACTCGGTGATGGTCAACGTTGACCGACTGACAAAAATGACGCATTTTCGCACCATGTCGCACGATGATCATAAGCCGAAAACACCGCAAAACTCTTCATCTCCACCGTCGTATGCCTACACGGGTTACCTTCGGCGATCATCAGTGATCAAGATCCGAAATTCATGTTGAAGTTCTGGCAGGAGACGTGGGCACAGTACGGCACCTACCTGCAGTTTTCGTTGTCATACCACCCGCAAACCAACAGACAGACAGAACGGACAAACCAAACCATGGAGCAGCTAATTCGCACCAACTGCCCGGACCTGAGCAAGTGGGAGGATTTGCTGCCAATGCTGGAGTTCGCGTACAACAACGCACCTTTGGCTACGACCAAACAGTCGGCCTTCTATCTTAATTACGGGATAGACCCCTTGGTATGTCGGAACATTATAGCTTATGCCTTTGTGCAGGCTGTAGTGGGGTAGCCCATATGGGGTACAACCCAATTAGGGTTAGTACTTGTACCCACTGTTTCATAGTTTCATTCATTCTCGTTTCAATTCTCACATGGTATCGAGCAGGTTCCCTCATGGGAACTGTTCCTAGGGCCACCCAATTCGACATTTTTGTTTTCCTGCCCGGAGCGCGCTCAACCCTAGCCTGAGTCGCGCTCCCCCTTTTCTCGCCCGTCGCGCCGCCCTAGCGGCCACCGTCGCCCTGCCTTGCGGCCTCGCGCCGCCCTTACCTGGCCCCGACCTGCCGCCCTGGGGCCTCGTCCGCCTCACCCCGCGGCCATGGCACGCCCTTATTCCCGGCCCCGATCCGCCGCCCCTGCAGCCTCGTCGCCTACTCCAGCGGCCCTCGCGCCGCCCTGCGGCCCTGACGCCGCCCTTATCGGCCCCGGTGCCTGCCTGCGGCCCCGACGCCTACCGTGTGCGGCCCCGGCGCCTACCTGCTGGCCCCGCCACCTACTTGCGGCCCCCGCCACCTATCAGCGGCCCCGCCACCTACCTGCGGCCCCGCCACCTACCCGCGGCCCCGCCAACCTACCTGTGCGGCTCCGGCACCTTACCTGCTGGCCCCGCCACCTACCTGCGCCGCGTCACCTACCAGCGGGCCCCGCCACCTACCTGCGGCCCCCGCCACCTACCCGCGGCCCCGCCACCTACCTGTGCGGCCCCGGCATCTACCTGCTGGCCCCGCCACCTACCTGCGGCCCCGCCACCTACCAGCGGGCCCCGCCAACCTATCTGCGACCCCGCCACCTACCTGCGAGCCCCGCCACCTACCTGCGGCCCCGCCACCTACCCGCGGCCTCGCCACCTACCTGTGCGGCCCCGGCGCCCACCTGCGGCCCTGCCACCTACCAGCGGCCCCGCCACCTACCTGCGGCCCCACCACCTACCTTTGCGGCCCCGCCACCTCCTCTCAGCGGCCCCGCCGCCTCCTCCCAGCGGCCCCAGACGCCGCCCTCTCAGCGGCCCCGCCGGACCGCCCAGTAGCCGAGCCGCCCAGCAACCGAGCCGCCCAGCAGCCGAGCCGCCCAGCCGCCGAGCCGCCCAGCAGCCGAGGCCGCCCAGCAGCCGAGCAATCCGAGCCGCCGAGCCGCCCAGCAGCCAAGCCGCCGAGCCGCCCAGCAGCCAAGCCGCCAAGCCACCCAGCTGCCGAGCCGCCGAGTCGCCCTGCAGCCGAGTCACCCGAGCCGCCCTGTCCGGTAAGAGCAGCGCCTCTTTCACAGCACTGCCCTCACCCTACAATTTGCGCTGCTAGTCTATTGCTGTCATGGCTACCCCTAGTGTCCTCGCTTTTGACGCTGAGGGTCGGGCCATTGACTTTGACGTCTGGATAGATGACCTGCAGCTTTTCTTACAGTGCGATAGGGCAGACGGTCTCTCTCTCTTTGACCTCACCTCTGGTGCCTCTCCTGCCCCTGCTGCTGATGCTGACGCCACTGTTCGCTCACAGTGGGCCACGCGCGATGCTGCTGCACGTCTTGCTGTGCGTCGCCACCTGCCTACCTCTAAGCGTGCGCACTTTAGCCAGTACAAGAGTGCTCAGACCTTGTACGCCGCTGTAGTTGCACACTACTCCTCCCCTGCCACTGCTGCACTGAGCCGCCTCATGCTACCTTACCTCTTTCCTGACCTTGCTACCTTTCCCACAGTCGCTGACCTCATTACGCACCTCCGCACTAATGACACTCGCTACCGCGCAGCGCTTCCTGCTGAATTCTGCGCCAAGACCCCCCCCCCATGTACATCACTCTCTACTACATAGTCACCCGCCTCCTTGACTCCCTTCGCGTAGTCAGGGACCACTTCCTCTCAGTCTGTCCCACCACTCTCACTGTTGACCTCCTCGAGAAGGCCCTCTTAGCAGCGGAGAAGAGCATAGTCGCTGTAGGAGCCTCTCGTGGTGACCCGCGCACCCCCATCTTTGAGGGTTGTTCCCCCTCCCCCTTTTGCCCTCTGTTGCCTCTACTGCTGCGGCCAACCTCGTTGGGCTTGAGTCGGTCGGTGCGGCGTCTATCCCTAGCGGGAGACGCCGCCCTGGCAAGGGCAAGGGGGGCAGGGGCGCTGGAGGAGCTAGCGGGGGCGGTGGAGGCAGCGGTGGGGGCGGCGGAGGGGGTGGGGGTGGCGGTGGGGGTGGTGGCGGGGGTGGAGGTGTCGGTGGCGGCAGTGGAGGCGGAGGCGGCGGCGGTGGCGGTGGGCGGGGAGGTGGGCGGGGGTGGCGGCGGTGGAGGAGGCGCTGGGTGAGGAGGTGGAGCTGGTCGGGGTGGCGCTGCGTAGAGGGTCGGCTCCGTTGGTGGTCAGCGCCAGCAGCAGCAGCAGCGCACTCGTGACATCCCCCCCCCTCAGCAGCTCCGTGAGTGGTACGCTGCACGCCAGCGGGGTGGGGGTACTGGCCCGTGCACCTACGTCCTTCGCACCGGCGACCACACCGGGTGAGCAGTGTGGGGGTGCGCACCCCACCCAGCGCTGCTTTGGCCACCTGACCGACGCTTGGCGTCACCAGTTCCCGGAGGCCACGGAGATCCCCCGCTGGGGTGAGCTGTCTAGGGCGGGCGTAGCTATCTTTGATCTTGACTTTGATGCTATCCTTGCTGCCATGTATGCTGTGACTATTAGTGATGAGGGTGACTGTTACCGGTGTTTCCCGCCCGACCCGGGCATTGAGACTGCTGCTCTAGGTACTGGTGAGGCTGCTGCTCTAGGTGCTAGCGAGCCTGCTGCTCTAGGTGCTAGTGCATCTGCTTCCTCAGGTACTGGTGAGTCTGTGCTCTCAGGTACCGAGTCGGCTTCGGCCTCCCTCACCTTCACCCTTGACTCGGGGGCGTCTCGCTCCTTCTTTTGAGACCGCACCACACTCACGCCGCTTGGTCGGCCAGTTGCGGTCTCTCTGGCAGACCCCGCTGGGGGTCCTGTCCTTGCTCACTTCTCCACTGTCCTCCCGTGTCCGGCAGCTCTCTCTAGCACCCTGTCTGGTCTTTATCTCCCCTCGTTCTCTACGAACTTGGTGTGTGGCGCTGACCTTCAGGATGGGGGAGTTCACGAGTTCACTCCTGCGAGCCAGCGAGTGACCCACTGCACGGACGCTCGGACGAGCCGACACTTGGCCATGTTAACTCGTCGCCGAGGTCGAGCCTGTACACACTCTCCACTACGTCTCCTTCTGTCCCTGCGTCTGTCAGGTAGCTGCGTCGGGTCAGGTGTTTGCTGCAACGTCCAGGTCTGGTCCTGAGTCTGCCCCCTGCTCGTATCGCCTCCTGTCTCACGAGACTCTCCTTTAGCACCACCGCCTTGGTCACCCCTCCTTGCTTCGTCTTCCGAGGCATGGCCTCCCGTGTCCTTGTCTCTGGTCTTCCCCGGTCCCTCCCTCCCCTTCCTCCGGGGCCTGGCCCTACCTGCGTCCCCTGTGTCGAGGGGCGGCAGTGGGCTGCCCCTCACACCTCCCAGTTTCCTCCGACGGAGGCCCCCGCTGCAGACGCTTCACATGGACGTGTGGGGCCCGGCCCGCGTTCGTGGGCAGGGTCACGAGCGCTACTTCCTTTTGGTGGTTAACGACTACTCGCGTTACACCACAGTCTTCCCCTTGCGCAGCAAGGGTGATGTCACTGAGGTGTTGATCGACTAGATCCGCGCAGCTCGTCTCCCAGCACAGGCAGAGCTTCGACTCGGACTTTCCTGTTCTGCGTCTGCACTCTGACCGAGGCGGAGAGTTCTCCTCTGGCCTTCTGTGAGCCTAGTGTCGTGCACGAGGCATCAGCCAGACCTTCTTGCTTCCGAACTCTCCACAGCAAAATGGGATTGCTGAGCGTCGCATTGGCAAAGTCATGGACGTCGCTCGTACGTCCATGATGCATGCGGCTGCCCCCCATTTTCTGTGGCCGTTTGCGGTTCGGTACGCAGCGCATCAGATCAACCTTTACCCAAGGGTCTCCAGGCCGGAGACCTCCCCAGCCTTCCTGTGGACGGGGAAGGTTGGCGATGCGTCTGCGTTCCGTGTCTGGGGATCTCGGGCGTTTGTCCGCGACTTGTCTGGGGACAAGCTATCCCCTCATGCTGCTCCGTGCGGCTTCCTGGGTTTCCCCCCTGACGCGCGAGGGTGGCAGTTTCTACCACCCCACCTCTCGCCGTGTTCTGTCCTTCCAGGACGTCACGTTTGACGAGTCGGTCCCCCTACTACCGCCTCTTCCCCTACCGCACTCCGTCCCTCCCCCCGCCGCCGCTCTTCCTTGTACCAGGTCCCCCTCCGGTAGACCCTCTTCCCCCTCAGGGTCCGTCCCCTTCAGGTGTGTCCCCAGGTAGACGCAGTCGAGCCTGTCGAGGTCACTGGTGCTGCAGAGGGTGCTGAGCCTGGGGTTATGACTCTAGGGGTGCTGTGCGTGTGCGTGCTACACCTGGGGGTACTGAGACTGGGGGTACTACGCCTGGGGGTGCTCAGCCTGGGGGTGCTACGACTGGAGGTACTGAGCCTGAGGGAGCTGGGCCTGCTTGTGAGGCGTCCGGCGGTGCAGGGCCTGGAGGTTCTCCGGGTGCTTCGTCTCGGCGGGAGCCCCTCTCTCAATAGGAGCTGCGCGAGTGGTTTGGCCGACGCTGGAGGCGTACTGCTGGAGCTGGGGTTTCTGAGGGTTCTGGTGCTAACGGTCCCCGGAGGTGCTCGTACGTGAGGTACTGGACCTGCTAGGCCGGCGGGTGCGTCTGGAGCTGGAGCTGTTGCGGGTGTTGGCGCTGAGGCTACTGCTATCGGTCTTGGTGGCGGTGCTGCTGGAGTTACTGGAGCTGGAGGTGCTGCTGGCGCTGGTGCTGCCGCTGGGGGTGCCGGTGCAGTCCCTGCTTTGTCTACAGTTGCCGCGCGGCCTCGGCCGTACTTCGTTTCGCTCCTTCAGCAGGTTCTTGGTCTCCCGCCTTCTACTGGTTCTCCTCCTCCCTAAGAGTGTCCACAGCCTGTCCCGTCAAAGTTACAGCTATAACCAGCCTCCCCGCTGCCTGCTCCTTCTCCCTACACAGGTCCTACTGGAGGTCTTGCTGAGCGTCGTGAGCCTGCGTCTCGCCCTATGTCGCCTGTCCGTCCTGCTCACGCTAGTTGTCGTAGTTCGCGTGAGCGTCCTCCTCCAGTCCCTGGCACGCACCGGATGTCCTCTGCGTCCGTCCACTGCTCCTCTGCGTGCCCCGTTGCCTTCTCCTCCTGAGTCCTCTCTTCCTGCTCTTGCTGACCCTGAGTCAGACTCTCTTCGTGCTGTCAGTCCTACCGTCACGCGTCTCCTTGCTACTATCGTCACAGACCCTTCTTTTGAGTCCACTGCTGCGTCTGCCCTAGTTGGTGAGCTCGTCGACTTGGCTGCTCGCTGTCGTCTAGACTACGCTGCTAGTCTTGTCGCTGAGTCTGAGTCTGTCTGTCCTCCGTCCGTCGCGGGTGAGTGTGCCCTTGGCACGGACGTCCTTGAGGACAGGCATGAGGAGTTCTAGTGTCTGGGTGCTGCTTCACCTCATCTCGTATCTGTACTGCTTACCCCTGAGGGAGACCCGGATGCACTTGACATCCCGACTCCGCGCTCTTACGCGGAGGCGATAGAGGGTCCCTACTCCTCTCAGTGGAAGGCAGCTATGGACGCAGAGATGGCTTCCTGGAAGTCCACAGGCACCTACGTTGACGCGGTTCCCCCACCTGGGGCGAACATCGTCAGTGGCATGTGGATTTTTTGGGTGAAGCGGCCGCCGGGTTCCCCGCCTGTCTTCAAGGCGGGGTACGTGGCTCGTGGCTTCAGTCAGCGTCAGGGAGTTGACTACTTTCAGACCTCTCCCACCCCGAAGATGACCACTCTTCGTGTGCTGCTGTGCATAGCCGCTCAGCGCGACTACGAGCTTCACTCTCTTGACTTCAGCACTGCTTTCTTGCAGGGTAGCTTGCACGAGGAGATCTCGCTGCGCCGCCCACTTGGCTTCACTAGGACTTTTCCTCCTGGCACCCAGTGGAGCCTCCGGCGGCTAGTCTACGGTCTCCGCCAGGCACCGCGTGAGTGGCACGACACACTGAGGACTACGCTTGCGGCTCTTGGGTTTGCTCCCTTTACTGCTGACCCGTCGCTGTTTCTGCGCACCGACACTTCTTTGCCGCCGTTCTACATCCTCGTGTACGTCGACGACTTGGTCTTTGCCACAGCTGACTTTGCTGAACTCGCCCACGTGAAGTCCGAGCTGCAGAAGAGACACACGTGCACAGACCTAGGTGAAATGCGCAGCTACCTTGGCTTGCAGATCACCCGGGACAGAGCACAGCGCACCATTACCCTGACTCAGTCACACATGGTGCAGCAGGTCCTTCAGCGCTTCGGCTTCACGTACTCCTCGCCTCGGGCCACTCCTCTGCCTATTCGTCACTGGCTCTCAGCTCTGCCTTCGGATGAGTCCATAGAGTCGAGTGGCCCGTACTCAGAGCTTGTTGGCTGCCTCATGTACCTGATGACCTGCACTCGACCTGACCTTGCATACCCTCTTAGCATTCTGGCACGCTATGTTGCTCCTGGGAGACACCGACTGGAGCACATGGCTGCAGCGAAGAGGGTGTTGCGCTACTTGTGCAGTACGTCGGGCATGGGGCTTGTGCTTGGAGGGCGGAGTCCAGTGATCCTCACTGGGCACGCAGACGCTTCTTGGGCGGACGACCAGGCTACGCAGCGGTCGTCACAGGGTTACACCTTCAGCCTTAGTTTCGGCTCTGTTTCGTGGCGGGCTACCCGCTCGTCTTCTGTTCTTGGCTCCAGTTGTGAGGCTGAGATCTACGTCGGGGCCATGGCTGCACAAGAGCTTCGCTGGCTCACCTACCTGCGGACTGACCTCGGAGAGCCGCCTCGTTCTCCTCCAGTGCTGTACGTAGACAACAAGGCCATGCTGGCCTTGTGTAGAGAGCAGAGACTAGAGCACAGAACGAAGCACTTTGCTCTTCGCTACTTCCTTGCTCGTGAGCTGCAGCAGCGTGGTCAGCTGCGTCTTGCGTACGTGGCCTCTGAGGCCAACACTGCTGATATCTTCACTAAGGCACTTGGGCCTTGTGATCATCAGCGCTTCTGTACTCAGCTTGGTCTTGTGCCTGTCTTGCCTCACTTGCTCACCTCTTGACCTTGCTTGTACTGTTACATATATATACACCTTCTCTTGCTTGTCTAGCTTTCTATATATATATGTACTCCTGCATGTGAACTGGCCTTGTGGCCTTGAACTTGTGCTCGGAATGTGTGGTGACTTTGTGATCCACCTTGAGCTTGCTTTGCTTTGCTTTGCTTGACTGGTCTTGTGACCGCTTGTTCTCCCCCATTTTGCCTATGGGGGTGTGTCGGAACATTATAGCTTATGCTTTTGTGTAGGTTGTAGTGGGGTAGCCCATATGGGGTACAACCCAATTAGGGTTAGTACTTGTACCCAACTGTTTCATAGTTCATTCATTCTCGTTTCAATTCTCACATGGTACCCTTGTCAAAGACCCTGGAAAACCCGGTACCATGCTCGTGTTATGGACACAGTAGGCTCCAATGTGCCTAGAACCAAAGATAGAGTGCGCAATCAGATTTCCGCACAGCGGCTTTAAAACGTTCATAGCGATCTGGTCAGAGCTTGAATTGACCTCACTTAACTTGGATTTGGAGTGTCATAACGTCGCCTACAATAGGCAATTTAGATCGCACGATTTCATCAAGAATTGACGACACAGCGTCAGATTGAACGAACGCCACTATGGCAGCAACATAGTCTTAGGAAGAGTTACGAGTTGGGAATGACTCCGAGCTCCTACAAACCCCAAGAGCCAAAGTACAGTGATGGGGAACAGTGCCACACTGCCCCCAACCAAGAAGGGTCTCGAAACTACCCTCCACAAGGGCCTACACCCATGGAAATGTTACACGACACATTGTAATGTAACAATCTTCAATATCTTGAGGTGTACCCTTTCGGCGAGCTTCGAAATCACTTGAAGCTTGCAACCAAGGCTCGGGTTCTTCATCACAAACTCATCCTCGAGTTCTTGATGGGTCTGCTGCACACACCTGCGACACGCCGATTCGACAAGCGAAAAAATAGAAACCGCGCACAACAAAATAGAAACCTCGCGGGACACACAAAATAACCGCGTAATACGCGGCTAGCGATAACTCGCTATTGACTTGACACACGCACTCGACATCATGACCCATCATTCACACATCATTATAAGCATGAAATATCTATTTATTTCATGCACACATGCCACTCCATGCACACACGCATGCACGCACACGCACACGGACAACAAGCCGAGTGCAAACCGTAGGGTAGCACCAACAAACTCCCCCTCGGGTTGTTGGCCATAGAATTTGCTCCTCTCAGTTCAGAGCCATCCCGGCCAGCTTGAAGCACTTCCAATGCTGCTGCTCCACCAGCCTCTTAGTCATCATGTCTGCCGGCTGCCCCGTCGTCTTCACGTAGCGCAGCTCAACTTCACCCGTGGCCACCATGCTCCTTGTCCAGTGCCACTTCACCCTCATGTGTTTGGTCACGCCGTGTAAAGCAGGGTTCTTGGTTAGAGCTATGGCTCCCTGGCTATCAAAATAGAGAGGGGAAGGTCCTTGCTGCTCCTCCCCCAATTCAGCCAGCAAACGCCGCTGCCACACAATTTCCTGTACCGCACAGAAGAGTGCCATGTACTTGGACTCCACCGAGCTCAAAGATTGATCAACCTGCTTCCACGTCAGTCTGCTTCGCCCATACATCCCAACCACGAGCCAACTGCCTCGTCACCGACCGCCATCCATAACTCGCCCTGCATCGGAGCCAATCATCGAGCCCAAAAAAAATCATGAGCCATCGCTTTTGCCACCCGACGGGCATCAAGAGGATTGAATTCCTCGTACGCTGGAAGGATCGCACACCAACTGAGGATAGCTGGGTGCCCCTGGCAACATTGAAAACCACCCTGCCCTGCAGGTATACCTGAGGAGCCAGGGATTCCGCGATATACACGCACTAGCGTAGCGGAGGGGGCTTCCATAGGGGGGGGGTGGGGTGGGGGGGGATGGGGGGGGGGGGGGTGGTAGTGTAAGGAAATTTTTCTCCTTTCCTTACGGAGACCTGCTACATCGTGTACAGCAACAGCCGTTGTTCGCCCGGTACTGCTAATGGGGCTTCGCCAACTTCGCGCGTACTGTTTTGCCAAACCACGCACTGCTGGCCCGGCCGTTGAGGAAATTAGAACGAGAATGGAATGACTTTGGAATGAAAGTGATACAAATATGCAACCCTAGAAATGTGTACCCCATATGGGCTACCCCACTAAAGCCTAGACAACATTATAATTTGACACACCCCCATAGGCAAAGTGGGGGAGAACAAGGGGTCACAAGACAAGTCAAGCAAAGCAAAGTAAAGCTCAGGGTGGATCACAAAGTCACCACACATTCCGAGCACAAGTTCAAGGCCAGAAGGCCAGTTCACATGCAGGAGCACATATATATACATATAAGAGGCTAAGCAAACAAGAGCAGGTGTATATATATGTGACAGTACAAGCAAGGTCAAGAAGTGAGCAAGTGAGGCAAGACAGGCACAAGACCAAGCTGAGTACAGAAGCGCTAATGATCACAAGGCGCAAGTGCCTTGGTGAAAACATCAGCAGTGTTGGCCTCAGAGGCCACGTACGCAAGTCGCAACTGACCACGCTGCTGTAGCTCACGAGCAAGGAAGTAGCGAAGAGCAATGTGCTTTGTTCTGTGCTCCATTCTCTGCTCTCGACACAAGGCCAGCATGGCCTTGTTGTCTACGTACAGGACGGGAGGAGAACGAGGCGGCTCTCCAAGGTCGGTCAGCAGGTAGGTGAGCCAGCGAAGCTCTTGTGCAGCCATGGCCCCGGCGTAGATCTCGGCCTCACAACTGGAGCCGAGAACAGAAGACGAGCGAGTAGCCCGCCACGAAACAGAGCCGGAACCAAGGCTGAAGGTGTAACCCTGTGACGACCGCTGCGTAGCCTGGTCGTCAGACAAGAAGCGTCCCCGTGCCCAGTGAGGACCACTGGACTCTGCCCTCCAAGCACTAGCCCCATGCCCGACGTACTGCACAAGTATCGCAACACCCTCTTCGCTGCAGCCATGTGCTCTGGTCTGTGTCTCCTAGGAGCAACATAGCGTGCAAGAATGCTAAGAGGGTATGCAAGGTCAGGTCGTGTGCAGGTCATCAGGTACATGAGGTGTCAGAATGAGAAACAGGAATGAATTTGACTAGCAGGAACAACAGTATAAATATGAAACCCTAAACTGGTGTACCCCCTATGGTGTGACCCACTACAGCCTAGAACCACACAAACATATAATGTTTGGACACCCCCATAGGCAAAGTGGGGAGACCTAGGGGTCACAAGACCAGTCAAGGCAAAGCAAGGCAAACAAGCTCTGGGTGGATCTCGAGGATTCCACACAAATTCCGAGCACAAGTAAGCGGTCACAAGACCAGTTCACATGCAGTTTTATAATAGAGCAAGAGGTACAATGATCACAACCTAGCAAGGGCAAACATGCAGGTATATATATAATGATCACAGTACAGGCAATGTCAAGAAGTAAGCAAGTGAGGAACAGTCGGCACAAGGCCTAGAAGAGTGCAAAAACGCTGATGGTCAACAGGCGGAAGCGCCTTGGTGAACACATCAGCAGTGTTGGCCTCAGTGGCCACGTAACGCAGAAGAAGCTGACCACGCTGATGTAGCTCTCGAGATAGAAAGTAACGCAGAGCAATGTGCTTCGTCCTGTGCTCCAGTCTGTGCTCCTCACACAAGGCTATGGTTGCCTTGTTGTCGACGTAAAGCACTAGAGGAGAACGAGGCTGCTCTCCAAGGTCAGTCAGCAGGTAGGTGAGCCAGCGAAGCTCCTGGGCAGCCATGGCCGTGGCGTAGATCTCAGCCTCACAGCTGGAGCTGAGAACAGAAGAAGAACGAGTAGAACGCCAAGAGACAGAGCCAGAGCCAAGACTGAAGGTGTAACCCTGAGACGACCGCTGAGTAGCCTGGTCGTCTGCCCAAGAAGCGTCTGAGTGCCCAGTGAGAACAGGCCGGTCTCGCCCTCCAAGCACTAGCCCCATGCCCGACGTACTGCACAAGTAGCGCAACACCCTCTTAGCTGCATCCATGTGCTCCTTCCGGTGACGGCCGGGAGCGACATAGCGTGCCAAGATGCTGAGAGGGTATGCAAGGTCAGGTCGAGTGCAGGTCATCAGGTACATGAGGCAGCCCACAAGCTCTGGATACGGACCACTCGGCTCTACGGACTCATCCGAAGGCAGAGCTGAGAGCGAGTGTCCCTAAGGCAGAGGAGTGGACTGAGGCGAGGAGTACGTGAAGCCGAAGCGCTGAAGGACCTGTTGCACCATGTGTGACTGAGTCAAGGTGATGGTGCGCCGTGCTCTGTCCCGGGTGATCCGCAAGCCAAGATAGCTTGTCAGTTCACCCAGGTCTGTGCACGTGTGTCTCTTCTGCAGCTCGGACTTCACGTGAGCGAGACCAGCTGTGTCAGAAGTGGCAAAGACCAAGTCGTCGACGTACACGAGGATGTAGAACGGCGGCAGTGAGGTGTCGGTGCGTAGAAACAGCGACGGGTCAGCAGTAGAAGGAGCGAACCCAAGAGCCGCAAGTGTAGTCCTCAGTGTGTCGTGCCACTCACGTGGCGCCTGGCGGAGACCGTAGACTGGCCGCCGGAGGCTCCACTGGGTACCAGGAGGGAACGACCCAGTGAAGCCAGGTGGGCGGCGCAGCCAGATCTCCTCGTGCAGGCTGCCCTGCAAGAAAGTTGTGCTGAAGTCAAGAGAGTGGAGCTCGTAGTCACGCTGAGCGGCGACGTGTAGCAGAACCCGAAGAGTGGTCATCTTCGGGGTCGGGGAGAAGGTCTGGAAGAAGTCAACTCCCTCTCGCTAACTGAAGCCTCGTGCAACGTAACGCGCCTTGAAGACAGGCGGAGAGCCCGGCGGCCGCTTCACCCTGAAAATCCACATGCCACTGACGATGTTCGCCCCAGGTGGGGGAACCTCGTCGACGTAGGTGCCAGTGGACTTCCAGGAAGCCATCTCTGTGTCCATGGCTGACTGCCACTGAGAGGAGTAGGGACCGGCCATCGCCTCTGCGTAAGAGCGTGGGGTCGGGATGTCTGGTGCATCCGGGTCTCCCTCAGGGGCAACAAGCATGGACACGAGATGGGGCAAAGCAGCGGCAAGGCAACCAAACTCCTCCTGCCTGTCCTCAAGAACGTCCGTGCCAAGAGCACACTCACCCCCGACGGACGGAGGACAGGCAGACTCAGACTCAGCAACAAGACTCGCTGCGTAGTTAGACGACACGCAGCTGCAAAGTCGACAAGCTCAGTGACTAAGGCAGACGCAGCAGCGGACTCAAAGGAAGGGTATGTGACAACCGTAGCCAGGAGACGTGTGACAGTAGGACTGGCAGCGCGAAGGGAGTCTGACTCCGGGTCAGCAAGAGCAGGAAGAGAGGACGCAGGAGGCGACGGGAGATTGACACGCTGCGGAGCAGTGGACTGACGAAGCGCCATCTGGTGAGTGCCTGGGACAGCAGGAGGACGCTCACGCGGGACACGACTACTAGTGGTAGCAGCACGAACAGGCGACGCTCGACGAGACGCAGGTGACACAGGACGTGACGCAGGCTCACGTCTCTCAGCAAGACCTCCAGTCGGACCAGTGTAAGGAGCAGGCACAGGGAGTGGGGAGGCAGGCGGTAACTGTGGCTGTGACTGGACAGACGGCGGACACTCTAAGGCGAGAGGAGAACGAGGAGGAGGCTGACCAAGAACCTGCTGAAGGAGCGGAACGAAGTACGGCCGTGGCCGTGAAGCATCTCCCGAACCAGCAGAGACACCAGCGGCAGGGTCCTCAGGACCAGCAGAAGCTCCACTCGCCGGGTCCTCCACTCCAGCAGCAGTAGCAGCACCTCCAGCAGCATTAGCAGCACCTCCAGCACCAGGGTCCGCAGCACCCGTAGTAGCTCCAACGCCCGGGTCCTCAGTACGAGCAGCACCTCCAGCAGCACCGCCAGTAGCAGCAGCACCTCCAGCACCAGGGTCCGCAGCACCCGCAGCAGCGTCAACTCCGGGGACCCCAGCACCAGCAGCTCCACTTTGGAGACTGATGTGCCGAGCGTACCACTCTCGAAGCTGTGGGGAAGAGGGCAGCTCCCGCCGTGGTGGGGAAACACGAGTACCAACTCCAGTAGCACCACAAGCCCGAGACGCACCCTGCCGGAGGCTGCAGTACCGTGAGTACCACTCACGTAGCTGCTGCGAAGAGGGAGGTCCTCCAGGCGCCTCACAGTCAACTGCAACACCACCATGCTCAGCACCCCCAGACTCAGCACCCCCAGGCTCAGCACCCCCAGTCTCAGCACCCCCAGGCTCAGCACCCCCAGTCTCAGCACCTCCAGACTCAGCACCACTAGGCTCCGCCCGCGCAGGCTCCGCACGCTCAGGCTCCGCACGCTCAGGCTCAGCACCTCTAGCAGGACGCGAGTCGACAGCTACCTCGGCAGGCTCAACCTGGTCTACCTGAGAGACACCTGAGGGAGCGGCACCCTGAGGGGGAAGGGGGTCTACCACTGCAGCACCTGGCGCGAGGAAGAGAGGCGGGGGAGGGAGCGGGGCAGTGCGGTAGGGGAAGAGGCGGTAGAAGGGCACGGACTCGTCAAAAGTGACGTCCTGAGAGGGGAAGACGCGGTGCGAGGCGGGGTGGTAAAACTGCCAGCCAGACGCATCCGGGACAAAGCCAAGAAAGACACAGGGAGCAGTGCGGGAGGAGAGCTTGTCCGCAGACGTGTCGCGAACAAAAGCTCGGGATCCCCAGACACGGAAGCGTGACGCATCGCCAACCTCCCCCGTCCACAGCACTGTGGGCGAGGTCTCCGGAGCGGAGACACGGGGCCAGAGGTTGAGCTGATGCGCAGCGTACCGGACCGCAAACGGCCACAGAAAGTGGGGGGCAGCCGCGTGGACTAAGGAGGTACGAGCGACCTCCATGACCAAGCCAATGCGGCGCTCAGCAACACCATTCTGCTGTGGAGAGGCCGGAAGCGTGAACGACTGGCAAATGCCGTGCTCTGCACAGTAGGCTGCCAAGAGGTCGGAGGAGAACTCGCCACCTCTGTCAGAGTGCAAGCGCAGGACAGGAAACTCCGAGCGAAAACGCTCTCGCAGCTAAAGACGTGCTCTGCTGATCCAAGGGATCAGAACATCAGGGACTTCACCCTTGGTGCGCAAGGGGAAGACCGTGGTGTAGCGCGAGTAGTCATCAACGACGATCAAGAAGTACCTCTCCTGGCCCTGACCACGGACGCGGGCTGGGCCCCACACGTCCATGTGGAGCGTCTGCAAAGGAGCAGTCGTCGGGGGGAACGAGGAGGAGTGAGGGGCAGCGCGCTGCCGCCCCTCGACACAGGGAAGACAAGGAGGAGCAAGGGAGGGTGGGAGGGGAGGGAGTACCCGAGGAAGACCAGAGACAAGGTACCGGGAGTGCATGCCCCGAAGGCGCTGCACTGACGGGTGACCAAGTCGGTGGTGCCAGAGGACAGTCTTGTGCGCTAGAGAGCGACACGAGCAGGGGGCAGACAGCTGACCTGACGCAGACGCAGACGCAGACGCCGCTACCTGAGGGGACTCAGTGGTCAGTGTGTACAGGTCCGACCTCGGCTGCCGAGTGAAGGTAGCCAGGTGACGGCCCGTCCGAGCACACGTGCAGTGTGTCACACGCTCGTAGGCAGGGGTGAACTGGTGAACACCCCCATCCTGAAGCGCACAACCCGCCACCAAGTTCGTAGAGAACGAGGGGAGGTGGAGACCTGACTGTGTGCCCGACGGGACAGCAAGACAAGGAAGGACAGTGGAGGAGGTCGCAATGACCGGACCCCCAGAGGGGTCAGCGAGCGAGACAGCGACTGGTCGAGCAAGGGGCTCAAGAGCAGTGCGGTCACGAAAGAAACAGCGCGAAGCGCCTGAGTCTAGAGTGAAGGTGTGCAGTGCCTCAGTGGACTCAGTAGTACCTGGGGTGGCGGACACACAAGCACCTAGAGCAGTAGCCTCACGAGCACCTGGGGCAGCAGACACGCAAGCACCTAGGGCTGCAGCCTCACTCGTGCGGATGCCTGGGTCAGGCGGAACACACAGGTACTGGTCCTCCTCTCCACTAATAGTCAATGCATACATGGCTTTGAGAATAACATCAAAATCAAGAGCATAGATATCGATATCCTTCTTGAGGAGATCAGCCCACTGAGGGAGCTCAGGAGCGTCAGGAAACTGAGCACGCCACGCGTCATCTAGGCGAGAGAAGCAGCGCTGCGCAGTGTGCGCCCTCCCGCACGTCTGTCCCTTGCGGCGACCAGTGCGGATGACGTACGTGCAGCTAAGGCTACCCCCCCCACCCCCGTGCTGTAAGTACCACTCACGAAGCTCCTGGGAGGACTGAGGGTGCTGCGCGCTCTAGCCAGGGCCAGAGCCTCCACGACCACCACCACCGCCTCCACCACGACCACCACCGCCCCTGCCGCCGCCACGTCCACTGCCGCCACCACCAACGCCTCCACCCCGACCACCGCCGCTGCCGCTGCCTCCACCACCCCCACCGCTGCCACTAGCCCCTCCAGTCCCGCCACCGCCCCCACCGCCGCCACCACCCCCACCACCGCCTCCCCCGCCGTCACCCCCACCGCCCTTGCCTCCCCTGCCCTTGCCGCTGCGGCGCCCGCTGGGAGCGGACGCAGAGCCGACCTGCTCAGCACCAAGGAGGTCGACAGCAGCAGCAGAGGCGACAGAGGGGAGCAGGGGGGAGGGGGAACACCCCTCGAAGAAAGGGGTGCGGGGGTCGCCACGAGAGGCACCTACAGCTACAATACTCTTCTCAGCTGCAAGTAGTTCCTTCTCTAGGGCGGTAATGGTGAGCTCAGTGGGGCAGCGAGCTAGGAAGTGGTCCCTGACTGTACGCAGAGTGTCAGGGAGGCGGGTGACTAGGTGGTAGAGAGTGAGCCAGAGCGGGGGAGGGTTGGAGGCAAGAAACTCAGCGGGCATGGCTGCACGGAAGCGGGCATCACTAGTGCGGAGGTGAGTGATGAGGTCAGCGACTGTCTGGAAGGCGGACAGGTCGGGGAACAGGTAGGGAAGCGAGAGGCGGCCTAGTGCAGCTGAGGCCGGGGAGGAGTAGCGCGCACTACAGCAGTGTACAGGGCGTGCGCAGTCTGATGCTGGCCAAAGTGCTCGCGCTCGTCTACTGGCAGGGAGTTGCGAATAGCAAAGCGGGCGTGGGCATCGCGAGTCTGCCACTGTGAGCGAGCAGTAGCAGCAGCAGTAGTAGCATGAGTAGGGACTGTGCCTAGTGCGTGATCGTACAGCGAGATATCCTCTTTGGCTACAGATCATCGAGCCAGGTCTCAAACTTAATCGGGCTGCCCTCAGTATCGAACGAGAGAACTGGAGGGCTAGCCATAGCTGAAGTAGCAGTAGCAGAAGTAGCAGTAGCAGTAGCAGCAGCAGCACCAGTAGCAGCAGCAGCAGTAGCAGTAGCAGTAGCAGTGGCAGTAGTAGTAGCAGTTCAGTACTGCTGCTGCTGCTCAGATAAGGAAGGCGCGGCTCGGCTAGGACGGCGCGGCTCGGCTAGGGCGGCGCGGCTCGGCTAGGGCGGCGCAGCTCGGCTAGGGCGGCGCGGTTCGGGTCGGGTCGCGCAGCGCGGCTCGGCCGTAGAGGGGCGAGCGCGGGAGGGGCCGTGAGAGGCAAGCGCGGGGGGCCGTTCGGGGGCCGGTCAGGGCTAGCGCGAGGCCATTCGGGGCCGTAGGAGGCTAGCGCGGGGCCTTAAGGGGCCGTGGGAGGCTAGCGCGGGGCCTGACGGGGCCGTGGGAGGCTAGCGCGGGGCCTGAAAGGGCCGTGGGAGGCTAGCGCGGGGCCTTACGGGGCCGTGGGAGGTTAGCGCGGGGGCCATACGGGGCCGTTCGAGGCTAGCGCGGGGCCACGCGGGGCCGTTCGAGGCTAGCGCGGGGCCAATCGGGGCCGTAGGAGGCTAGCGCGGGGCCGTAGGTGGGCCGTTCGGGGCTAGCGCGGGGCCGTAGGGGGCCGTGAGAGGCTAGCGCGGGGCCGACGTGGGGCCTTAAGGGGCTAGCGCGGGGTCTTAAGACGGGGCCGTGAGAGGCCGTAAGGGGCGACGCGAGGGACGAGGCGCACGAGGGGGCTAGGAAAAAAAGGCGGCGCACGAGGGCGCGGCTAGCGGAAACGGTGGGCCCTAACGTTCCGGTCCTAGGTGGAACCTAGGCTCGTAATACCATGTCAGAATGAGAAACAGGAATGAATGTGACTAGCAGGAACAACAGTACAAATATGAAACCCTAAACTGGTGTACCCCCTATGGTGTGACCCACTACAACCTAGAACCACACAAACATATAATGTTTGACATGAGGCGGCCAACAAGCTCTGGGTACGGGCCACTCGACTCTACGAACTCATCCGAAGGCAGAGCTGAGAGCGAGTGTCGAGTAGACAGAGGAGTGGCATGAGGCGGGGAGTACGTGAAGCCGAAGCGCTGAAGGACCTGCTGCACCATGTGTGACTGAGTCAAGGTAATGGTGCGGCGTGCTCTGTCCCGGGTGATCTGCAAGCCAAGGTAGCTGCGCAGTTCACCCAGGTCTGTGCACGTGTGTCTCTTCTGCAGCTCGGACTTCATGTGGGCGAGTCCAGCAGTGTCACCTGTGGCAAAGACCAAGTCGTCGACGTACACGAGGATGTAGAACGGCGGCAGAGAGGTGTCGGTGCGTAGAAACAGCGACGGGTCAGCAGTAGAGGGAGCAAACCCAAGAGCCGCAAGTGTAGTCCTCAGTGTGTCGTGCCACTCGCGCGGTGCCTGGCGGAGACCGTAGACTGGCCGTCGGAGGCTCCACTGGGTGCCAGGAGGGAAAGTCCCAGTGAAGCCAGGTGGACGGCGCAACCAGATCTCCTCGTGCAGGCTACCCTGCAGGAAAGCAGTGCTGAAGTCAAAGGAGTGAAGCTCGTAGTCACGCTGAGCGGCTATGTGTAGCAGCACCCGAAGAGTGGTCATTTTCAAGGTGGGAGAGAAGGTCTGAAAGTAGCCAACTCCCTGCCGCTGACTGAAGCCACGAGCCACGTACTGCGCCTTGAAGACAGGTGGAGAGCTCGGCGGCCGCTTCACCCTGAAGATCCACATGCCACTGACGATGTTCGCCCCAGTAGGGGGAACCGCGTCAACGTAGGTGCCTGTGGACTTCCAGGAAGCCATCTCTGCATCCATAGCTGCCTGCCACTGAGAGGAGTAGGGACCCTCTACGGCCTCCGCGTAAGAGCGCGGAGTCGGGATGTCTAGTGCATCCGGGTCTCCCTCAGGGGTAAGCAGTACGGACGCGAGATGAGGTGAAGCAGCAGCCAGACACTGGAACTCCTCCTGCCTGTCCTCAAGGACGTCCGTGCCAAGAGCACACTCACCCCCGACGGACGGAGGACAGACAGACGCAGACTCAGCAACGAGACTAGCAGCGTAGTCTAGACGACAGCGAGCAGCAAAGTCGACGAGCTCAGCAACAAGAGCAGACGCAGCAGTGGACTCAAAAGAGGGGTAAGTGACGACAGTAGCAAGGAGACGCGTTACAGTAGGTCTCGCAGCACGAAGAGAGTCCAACTCCGGGTCGGCAAGGGCAGGAAGAGAGGACTCAGGAGGAGAAGGCAAAGGGGCACGCAGAGAAGCAGTGGACGGACGCAGAGACATCCGGTGCGTGCCAGGGACAGGAGGAGGACGCTGACGCGAACCGCGACCACTAGCACGAGCAGCACGAACCGGCGACGCAGGACGAGACGCAGGCTCACGACGCTCAGCAAGACCTCCAGTAGGACCAGTGTAGGGAGAAGGAGCAGGCAGTGGGGGGGCCGGCGGTAACTGTGACTGTGACTGGACAGGCGGTGGACACTCTAAGGGAGGAGGAAAAACCAGGAACCTGCTGAAGGAGCAGAACAAAGTACAGCCGAGGCCGCGCGGCGACTCCAGACACAGCAGGGACAGCACCAGCACCCCTAGTGGCAGCACCAGCGCCAACAGCACCTCCAGCTCCAGTAACTCCAGCAGCACCAGCAGCACCCGCAGCAGGACCGCCGCTAGGACTGACAGCAGTAGCCTCAGCGCCAACACCCTCAGCAACTCCGACTCCAGTCGCACTCGCAGGCCCAGCAGCTCCAGCACTCCTAGGGCTAGCACCTCCGAGTCCGGCGGCACCAGCAACCTCAGCAGCCGAAGAAGCACCAGCTTCAGCAGTACGCCTCCAGCGCCGGGCAAACCACTCGCGCAGCTCCTGTGGAGAGAGTGGCTCCCGCCGAGACGAAGCACCCGGAGAACCACCACGCCCAGCTTCGCCAGACGCCACACGAGCAGGTCCAGCGGCCGCGGGCTCCGCACCCCCAGGCTCAGCAGCTCCACACTCGGTACCCCCAGGCTCAGCAGCTCCAGACGCAGCACCCCCAGGCTCAGCAGCTCCAGACGCAGCACCCCCAGGCTCAGCAGCTCCAGACGCAGCACCCCCAGGCTCAGCAGCTCCAGACGCAGCACCCCCAGGCGAAGGACCCCCAGGCTCAGCACCCCCAGTCGTAGCACCCCCAGGCTCAGTACCCCCAGGCTCAGCACCCACTCGCGCAGCACCCCCAGAGTCAGCACCAACCTCGACCGGCTCGACTGCGTCTACCTGGGACACACCTGAAGGGGCAGGACCCTGAGGGGGGAGGGGGTCTACCTAGGGGGGACCTAGCACAAGGAAGTGCGGCGGCGGGGGGAGGGAAGGAGTGCGGTAGGGGAAGAGACGGTAGTAGGGGACCGACTCGTCAAACGTGACGTCGTGGGAGGACAGAATACGACGAGAGGAGGGGTGGTAGAACTGCCACCCTTGTGCGTCAGGGGGGAAGCCAAGGAAGACACAAGGAGCAGCATGAGGGGACAGTTTGTCCGCAGACAAGTCGCGGACAAACGCCCGAGATCCCCAGACACGGAACGCAGACGCATCGCCTACCTTCCCCGTCAATAGTAGAGCTGGGGAGGTCTCCGGCATGGAGACCCTGGGGTGAAGGTTGATCTGATGCGCCGCGTACCGAACCGCAAACGGCCACAGAAAATGGGGGGCAGCCGCATGCATCATGGACGTACGAGCGACGTCCATGACCATGCCAATGCGGCGCTCAGCAATCCCATTTTGCTGTGGAGAGTCCGGAAGCGTAAAGGTCTGGCGGATGCCTCGCGCACGGTAGTAGGCTCGCAGAAGGCCAGAGGAGAACTCTCCGCCTCGGTCAGAGTGCAGACGCAGAACAGGAAAGTCCGAGCCGAAGCTCCTCCTGAGCTGGAGACGAGCTGCGCGGATCCAGTCGATCAACACCTCAGTGGCATCACCCTTGCTGCGCAAGGGGAAGACTGGGGTGTAACGCGAGTAGTCGTCAACCACCAGCAGGAAGTAGCGCTCGTGACCCTGTCCACGGACGCGGGCCGGGCCCCACACGTCCATGTGAAGCGTCTGCAGCGGGGCCTCTGTCGGGGGAAACTGAGAGGAGTGAGGGGCAGCCTGGAGCCGCCCCTCGACACAGGGAACACAGGAAGGACCAGGCCCTGGAGGAAGGGGATGGAGGGACCGGGGGGGAGACCAGAGACAAGGACACGGGAAGCCATGCCTTGGAGACGAGGCAGGGAGGGGTGACCAAGACGGTGGTGCCAGAGGAGAGTCTCGTGAGTTAGGAGGCGACACGAACAGGGGGCAGACTCAGGACCAGACCTGGACGCTGCAACAAACACTTGACCCGACGCAGCTACCTGGCTAGACGCAGGGACAGGAGGAGACCCAGTTGTCAGGGTGTAGAGGCTCGACTCCGGCTGACGCGTAAACGTGGCCAGGTGCCGGCCTGTGTGAGCGTCCGAGTAGTGGGTCACCCGCTGACTCGCAGGAGTAAACTGGTGAACCCCCGTAACCTGCAGGTCAGCACCACTCACCAAGTTCGTAGAGAACGAGGGGGGGTAAAGACCAGACAAGGTGCCACACGGGGCAGCCGGACACGGGAAGATAGTGGAGAAGTGAGAGAGGAGAGGACTCCCTGAGAGGTCTGCCAGGGAGACTGCAACCAGCCGACCAAACGGCGTGAGTGTGGTGCGGTCTCAAAAGAAGGAGCGAGAAGCCCCTGAGTCAAGTGTGAAGGTGAGGGAGGCCGAAGCCGACGTGGTACCTGAGAGCGCAGACTCACCAGCACCTGAGGGCGCAGACGCACTGGCACCTAGAGCAGCAGCCTCACCAGCACCTAGAGCAGCAGTACCAATGCCCGGGTCGGGCGGGAAACACCGGTAACAGTCACCCTCATCACTAATAGTCACAACATACATGGCAGCAAGGATAGCATCAAAGTCAAGATCAAAGATAGCTACGCCTGCCCTAGACAGCTCTCCCCAGCGGGGGATCTCACTGGCCTCCGTGAACTGCTGACGCCAAGCGTCCGTCAGGCGGCCAAAGCAGCGCTAGGTGGGGTGGGCACCCCCACACTTCTCATCCGCGCGGTCGCCGGAGCGAAGGACGTAGGTGCACGGACCAAAACCCCCACCACGCTGACGCTGCGCGTACCACTCACGGAGCTGCTGAGGGGGGGGAATGTCCCAAGAACGCTGCTGCTGCTGCTGGCGCTGACCACCACCAGGGCTGCTCTGCTGCAAAGCGCCACCCCGACCACCGCCACCTCCTCCACCACCGCCTCCTTCACCTCCGCCACCACCGCCGCCTCCGCAAGCACCGCCGCCGCCTCCGCCTCCTCTGCTGCCACCGACACCTCCACCCCCGCCACCACTCCCACCGCCACCCCCACTCCCTCCGCCGCCTCCACCGCCACCTCCACCGCCCCCGCTAGCTCCACCCGCGCTCTTGCCCCCCTTGCTGTTGCCAGAGCGGCGTCTCCCGCTAGGGGCAGACGCTGCACCGACCGACTCAAGACCAACGAGGTCGGCCGCAGCGGCAGAGGCGACAGAGGGCAAAAGGGGGGAAGGAGAACACCCCTCGAAGATGGGGGTGCGAGGGTCACCACGAGAGGCTCCTACAGCAACTATGCTCTTCTCCGCTGCTAAGAGGGCCTTCTCTAAGAGGTCAACAGTGAGAGTGGTGGGACAGACTGAGAGGAAGTGGTCCCTGACTACACGAAGGGAGTCAGGAAGGCGGGTGACTATATAATAGAGAGTGATGTACATGGGGGGGGGGGGGGGGTTCTTGGCGCAAAACTCAGCAGGAAGCGCGGCGCGGTAGCGAGTGTCACTAATGCGGAGGTGCGTAATGAGGTCAGCGACTGTGGGAAAGGCAGCAAGGTCAGGGAAGAGGTACGGTAGCATGAGGCGGCTCAGTGCAGCAGTGGCAGGGGAAGAGTAGCGCGCAACTACAGCTTCGTACAAGGTCTGAGCACTCTTGTACTGACTAAAGTGCGCGCGCTCAGTGGTAGGCAGGTGGCGACGCACAGCAAGACGTGCAGCAGCATCGCGCGTGGCCCACTGGGAGCGAACAGTGGGGTGAGCATCAGCAGCAAGGGTAGGAGAGGCGCCAGAGGTGAGGTCAAAGAGAGAGAGACCGTCTGCCCTATCGCACTGTAAGAACAGCTGCAGGTCGTCGACCCAGACCTCAAAGTCAATGGCTCGACCCTCAGCGTCAAACACAAGGACACTAGGGGTAGCCATGACAACAGTAGACTAGCAGTACCAACTGTAGGACAGGGGCAGTGCAGTGAGAGAAGCGCTGCTCTCACCAGACAGGGCGGTTCGGGCAGCTCAGTAGCACAGCAACACGGCAATACGGCTGCTCGGACGGCTCAGCAGCAACTGCGGCTCCGCGGCACCAGCGGCTCGGCTCCTCAGGCGGCTCGGGCGGGTCGGGCGGCTCGGGCGGCTCGGCTCCTCAGCGACTCAGGCGGCTCGGGCGGCTCGGGCAGGTCGGGCGGCTCGGGCTGCTCGTGCGGCTCGGCTCCTCAGCGGCTTAGGCGGCTCGGGCGGCTCGGGTGGCTCGGGCGGCTTGGGCGGCGCGGGCGGTGTAGGGCGGTGGGGCCACTGGTAGGGCAGCGGGGCCGCAAGGTAGGTGGCGGGGCCGCAGTGGGAGGGGCGGCGGGGCCGGAGTGAAGGGCGGCGGGGCCGCCGTGAAGGGCGGCGGGGCCGCTGAGAAGGGCGGCGGGGCCGCAGTGAGAGAGGCGGCGGGGCCGCAGAGAAGGGCGGCGGGGCCGCTGAGAAGGGCGGCGGGGCCGCAGCGAGAGAGGCGGCGGGGCCGCAGCGAAGGGCGGCGGGGCCGCTGAGACGGGCGGCGGGGCTGCAGCGAAGGGTGGCGGGGCCTCAGTGTGAGGCGGCGGGGCCGCTGCGAAGGGCGGCGGGGCCGCAGCGAAGGGCTGCGGGGCCGCTGAGACGGGCGGCGGGGCCGCAGCGAAGGGTGGCGGGGCCGCTGAGAAGGGCGGCGGGGCCGCAGCGAGAGAGGCAGCGGGGCCGCAGCAAAGGGCGGCGGGGCTGCTGAGACGGGCGGCGGGGCCGCAGTGAAGGGCGGCGGGGCCGCAGTGAAGGGCTGCGGGGCCGCAGAGAAGGGCGGCGGAGCCGCAGCGAAGGCCGGCGGGGCCGCAGGGAAGGGCGGCGGGGCCGTATCGACGGGCTGCGGGGCCGCTAGGGCGTTGGGGCCGCTAGGGCGGCTCGACGAAGTGAGAGCCCGGAGCGCGACTGGGGGTGAGCACGCTTCGGGCAGGAAAAAAAAAAACTCGATGTGGTGGGCCCTAGGCACAGTTCCCACGGGGGAACCTGCTCGATACCATGAGGAAATTAGAACGAGAATGGAATGACTATGGAAAGAAAGTGATACAAATATGCAACCCTCAGGTGAACTGCGCAGCTACCTTGGCTTGCAGATCACTCGGGACAGAGCACGCCGCACCATTACCTTGACTCAGTCACACATGGTGCAGCAGGTCCTTCAGCGCTTTGGCTTCACGTACTCCTCGCCGCAGGCCACTCCTCTGCCTACTCGCCACTCACTCTCAGCTCTGCCTTCGGATGAGTCCGTAGAGTCGAGTGGTCCGTATGCAGAGCTTGTTGGCTGCCTCATGTACCTGATGACCTGCACACGACCTGACCTTGCATACCCTCTGAGCATTCTTGCACGCTATGTTGCTCCTGGGAGACACAGACCAGAGCACATGGCTGCAGCGAAGAGGGTATTGCGCTACCTGTGCAGTACGTCGGGCATGGGGCTAGTGCTTGGAGGGCGGAGTCCAGTGGTCCTTACCGGCCACGCGGACGCTTCTTGGGCTGACGACCAGGCTACGCAGCGGTCGTCACAGGGTTACACCTTCAGCCTTGGTTCCGGCTCTGTCTCGTGGCGGTCTACTCGCTCGTCTTCGGTTCTCGGCTCCAGTTGTGAGGCTGAGATCTACGCCGGGGCCATGGCTGCACAGGAGCTTCGCTGGCTCACCTACCTGCTGACTGACCTTGGAGAGCCACCTCGTTCTCCTCCAGTGCTGTACGTAGACAACAAGGCCATGCTGGCCTTGTGTCGAGAGCAGCGCTTGGAGCACAGAACGAAGCACATTGCTCTCCGCTACTTCCTTGCTCGTGAGCTGCAGCAGCGTGGTCAGTTGCGACTTGCGTACGTGGCCTCTGAGGCCAACACTGCTGATGTGTTCACCAAGGCACTCGCGCCTTGTGACCATCAGCGCTTTTGCACCCAGCTGGGTCTTGTGCCTGTCTTGCCTCACTTGCTCTCCTCTTGACTTCACTTGTACTGTGACATATATATATACCTGCTCTTGCTTGTCTAGTTTTATATATATGTTTGTACTCCTGCATGTGAACTGGCCTCTGGCCCTGCTCTTGTGCTCGGACTGTGTGGTGACTTTGTGATCCACCCTGAGCTTGCTTTGCTTTGCTTGACTGGTCTTGTGACCCCTTGCTCTCCCCCACTTTGCCTATGGGGGTGTGTCAAACATTATATATGTTCTGCTTGTGTAGGCTACAGTGGGTTAGCCTATAGGGGGTACACAATTCTAGGGTTTCCTACTTGTACTCATTTCACTGCTAGTTCATTCATTCCTGTTCGCTTCTTCTCACAATGTTCGCTCATGCCTTCGCTCACATTTTGTACTCGTTTGACACCTTAGTGCAATCCTCGCTACCTCGATCCATTCCACCCGTAACACCGGTCCACCTACGACCCGTGAATAGTCATACTCTTGACGAGCACTTACACAAACTCTACTTTCTACCGTCGCAAAACTTGGCAGCGCGCGCCGCCCTTTCAATGCCAGTCACCCTAAGGACGCGTCACAATGGCGACATCGAGGGAGGATCGCGGTCACACACCGACCTGTGAGAATCGATCTCCCTCGAGCCAGATGTGTCGCGATCTTCTTCAGGTTTGATAGTTTGCGGGGTCAGAAGCGTGTTTCAAAGTTGTTAATGCAATATGTATGATTTGAGTGTGGTGACAGATCAATTTAAAGTGACATCGCGTTTGGTGACTTGTGTCGGGTCCTAGCGAACATTAACGAAAAAGGGAAACAAGCCACAGCGAATTACTGTACACCCCAAACATCGATCTCCCGCAGGATAGGTGTTGCAATTGTGACGCGTCCTAACTGTGCAGTTGCGCGTAATGGTAACCCGGTTTTGGGCAAACTGTACAATTGCGCTCGTCCAGACGGCCACTGTAGATTGCATCTGCGGACCGAACAAAACATAGTCCGAAGGTGGTTCGCTAGGCTGGTCCACACTGGTCCGGCGGACCAGTTCAAGGCATTTCAGGATGATGATTTTCATCGGCGGACCAGCAAGGGGAGGACCCGCGGACCAACCGAAGTGAGACACGTCCTGATACCCGAGTTCCTAGTGTCAGAATGTTATCTTATGTTCTAGCCTGTAGTGGGGTGCTCTATAGCGAGTACAACCCTTCTAGGGTTTGCTATTTGTATCCTCATTCCTGCTAGTTCAACCCTTCTTCTTTCTTCTAAATTTTGTCATGCTATCAGAGCAGGTCGATCTCCTTGGATCGATCCTGTGGGTGGGTTACCACCTCCTCGCTTCCGCTGCCATTTTTTCTTCCCGCCGTGCGCCCCGAGGCGCGCGGCGGTTTTCTGCCCGCCATGCGCCCCAAGGCGCGCGGCGGTTTTCTGCCCGCCGTGCGCCCCGAGGCGCGCGGCGGTTCTGTGCCCGCTGTGCGCCTCGAGGTGCGCGGCGGGCTTCTGCCCCGTCGTTCGCCGCGTCGCCTTCTGGAGGCGCCGCGACGGGCGACGGGGACCCTTCGCGGCCCCGCCGCCTACCTTCGCGGCCCCGCCACCTACGGTCGCGGCCCCGCCGCCTACCTTACGCGGCCCCGCCACCTACCTTCGCGGTCCCGCCGCCCTACCTTACGCGGCCCCGCCGCCTACCGTCACGGCCCCGCCGCCTTCCTTTGCGGCCCCGCTACCCCACGTTCGCGGCCCCGCCGCCCCACTTCGCGGCCCCGCCGCCTTTCTGTCGCGGCCCCGCCGCCCCATCTTCGCGGCCCCGCCGCCCTACACACGTGGCCCCGCCGCCCTCCTTGCGCACCGGCCCCATTTCCCGTCGCCCGTCGCGGCTCCCTCGGGGGCCATTTACCTGGGGGAGGGGGGCGAGCGCCGCCATCCCACCCTGCATACCCGCCATCCCACCCTGTCTGTGTTAGGGTTTGGGGGTGGCGAGTATGGGGGTGGCACTTCCTCATTCCTCCCTTTGCTCCTCCTCCTCCTTCGTCTCCCACTACTGCAGCTGTCGCTGAGGGGGGTGGATAGGAGACTGGGGTTTAGGGTTTAAAGGGGGTGCGTGGGAGTGGAGCTAGCGGTGTAGCAGCGGGTGTGTGTCAGGGGGGGTGGGACTGTTTTGGGAAGTTGCACGGAGGTTGCCGTCGTGTCGCCAGCAGCACCTGTAGTCCGGGGGCTTCGCCCGGTAGCCCAGTCGTAGACTTCTACGCCAGCCGCCCGTGGGTCCGTTGCTCGTCTGCCGCTACTTTAGCCGCGGGGCCAGTTACTCCAGTATTCCGGGGGCTTCGCCCGGTAGCCGCTGTGCCAGTCTGCCTACTGTTGCCCGTGTGTCTGCAGCTTCAGCCGTCTGTCAGAATATTATTCTTATGTTCTAGCCTGCAGTGGGGTGCTCTATAGCGAGTACAACCCTTCTAGGGTTTGCTATTTGTATCCCCATTTCTGCTAGTTCATTCCTCTTTCCTCTTTCTTTCTTCTAACTTTTGTCATGCTATCAGAGCAGGTCGATCCCCTTGGATCGATCCTGTGGGTGGGTTTCCACCTCGCTTCCGCTGCTACCTTTCCTTCCCGCCGTGCGCCCCGAGGCGCGCGGCGGTTTTCCTTCCCGCCGTGCGCCCCGAGGCGCGCGGCGGTTTTCTGCCCGCCGTGCGCCCCGGGGCGCGCGGCGGTTCTTTGCCCGCTGTGCGCCCCGAGGCGCGCGGCGGGCGTCTGCCCTACCTTCGCGGGCGTCCGCCCTACGTCGCGGCCCCGCCCTACGTCGCGGCCCCGCCCTGCGTCGCGGCCCCGCCCCTCGAAGCGGCCCTGCCCTACGTCGCGGCCCCGCCCCGGGCGCTGTCCGGTAGCCGCTGTGCCAGTGTGCCTCCTGTTGCCCGTGTGCCTCCTGTTGCCCGTGTGCCTGCAGCTTAAGCCGTCGCCTCCTATCTCCTCTCCCCTCACTCTCTCTCCTCCTCCTCACTTGCCCGTTGTGACTACCACTAGCTCTGCTCATAATTGTGAACTCTAAACTATCTCTTCTTGAACTTGTGCTCAGAATGTGTGGTGACATTGTGATCCACCCTGAGCTTGTTTTGCTTTGCCTGCTCTGCTGATTACACCCCACTTTGGCTATGGGGGTGTGTCAGAATATTATTTTTATGTTCTAGCCTGTAGTGGGGTGCTCTATAGCGAGTACAACCCTTCTAGGGTTTGCTATTTGTATCCCCATTTCTGCTAGTTCATTCCTCTTTCCTCTTTCTTTCTTCTAACTTTTGTCACCGTCGCCTCCTATCTCCTCTCCCCTCACTATCTCTCCTCCTCCTCACTTGCCCGTTGTGACTACCACTAGCTTTGCTCATAATTGTGAACTTTAAACTATTGCTTCTTGAACTTGTGCTCAGAATGTGTGGTGACATTCTGATCCACCCTGAGCTTGTACTGCTTTGACTGCTCTGCTGATTACACCCCACTTTGGCTATGGGGGTGTGTCAGAATGTTATCTTATGTTCTAGCCTGTAGTGGGGTGCTCTATAGCGAGTACAACCCTTCTAGGGTTTGCTATTTGTATCCTCATTCCTGCTAGTTCAACCCTTCTTCTTTCTTCTAAATTTTGTCACCTAGCTCGGCAGTTCGTCTCGTAACGAAGTGGGGGAGGGAAGCTCGTAGGGATTCGTACCGTTACGAGAGCAATTGAGTGAGCGAGCGAGAATTGCACTATCGAAGCAAGAGTACAATGAGCGAAGGCATGAGCGAAGAATATATAGCAAAACTACAGTGGTAACGGTAATGGACTGTGGTTGTTGCGCGACGGGCCTGGGACTGAGGTTGGGGAAAATGTCGAAGCGGAGGCCCGGAGCGCGGGTTACCCGCCGAGCCGTGAGGTCGGGGTGCGACGTGCGAAGGTGGCGGGAGGATTGTAGATGCGAGGGTCGCGAGTGGTAACGGAAAAGGAATTTTCCTTACACCTACCTATCCATGCACAATTTCTTTTCTTCATCCTAGTACCTCGTGATTCCAATCGATCACAGAGGTTTGATTTAGTCCGTTAGATCGTCCTCTCCCCAATGACGACGTCCATCGCCGTGCGACACACCCCACACGCGTCGCCGCCACTCGCTCAACGGCGTGCCGTATCCCGGCCGACGCGTGTCGTCGCTCTCTTTTCTAGGCGAGAACTAGCCATCCGATGCCGCCACCAATCGCAGCAAAGCGTTTCATTGCGACGACCGGGTCCCGCGTCTAGGCGGTCCGTGCGGGCAGCGGCGGCGGCGGCGGAGGGGAAGGATGGGGAGGCGCAGCTGTCGGCGGAGGAGGCGGAGGAGGCGCAGGACCTGAGGGACATTCAGGACATCGTCGAGGTGATTCGCGCTCGCCTAGGCCGTTCACGACATTCGCGAGATTCGCGACATTAGTGCCAGCTGCGAGCTCAGATATGGGCGGAGGTTAGGGTTGCGAGTGCGGGTCTTGCCTAGTAGGGCCCTCAATCCAACTCTCCTTAGTGGACCCCTCCGCCGAGCCGCTCTCGCCTCCAACCGGCGCGTTCCGTGCTGCCCGTGCGTCTTGCCATTCCGGTCTCACCTTGGGGTCGCGCTTGCCGTTTTGAGCCGTGCGGTTCATTGCATGCCTCGAGCGCTACCTGCTGCACCATGCTTGCATCTGATTCGCCCATCCATTCCTCTCTGTGCGTGCGTGCGTCCGCGTGTGCGTGTGCGTGCTGACGTGGCAGACCATCGAGTTGCTCAAGGAGCGTCGCGACATGACGGTGCAGGAGGTGCGTTGCCTAGTCTCGCGACTCACATTGTGTCGCCGTCATTGTCCGTGTTTGTCCGCCCATGGCCGTAACTTCCTTCCTCGTCCGTCCGCACTCCTCATTGTCCGTCGTTCGCGCGCTCACATTTCACCGATCTCTCCGCCTTCCGCGCACCGGCTGGCGTCACGCGCCAATGAGCAGATCCGGCTGGTGCTGATGATCGAGGACCCAATTCACTCACTTCCCTGCGCGCCAATCTCCGCGCCAATCACCTCACTGCGCGCCAATCTCCGCAGATCCGGCTGGTGCTGATGATCGAGGACCCGCGCGAGGCGGAGCGGCGGCGGCAGATGGGCATCGAGAACGAGAGCGGGTGCTCGCGCGACGAGATTGCTGATGCCTTCCGCGAGGTGTGTGGGGGGGATGGGGGGAAGGGGAGAGGTTGGGCCGGGGGTGAGGAGAGGTGGGGGAGTGTGTTGGGGGCGGGGGTTGGTTACTGAGGAAACTGTGGGGCTTTACGCTCCGATGCCTTTCGAGGAGGGGCTGCGGTGAAGAGAAGTGGTGGGGGCGGGGTGTGGGAAGAGGGCGGAGAGAGGTGAGGGGGTGGGGGCTGGTTGGTGAGGAGAGTGTGAGGGGGGTGCACGCATGCACAACGCTCGTATTCTGCTCGTCAAGTCCCCACCCCTGCCTGCTCCGCTCCATCCTTTGCCATGCAAGTGTGCACACCGCGCATCATCCTCCACCCTTAACCCCTCGTGCACACCTTCGTGCCCTTTCCCCTCTCCCCCCCCTCGTCTCCTCCGTGCCCCCCATTCACCCCTGCCCTCTCCACTCCATCCTTTGCCACGCAAGTGCGTCGTCCTCCACCTTAACCGCTCGTGCTTCGTGCCCTTTCCCCCTCTCCCCTCCCCCTCCCCTCCGTGGCCCCCATCCATGCCATGGGTGTGCGGCAGGTGTGTGCCTGCGGACCGCATGGTGCTGCGCAAGCTGGCTTTGAGACGTTTCCCCCCCCCGCCCCCCCCCAACCCACCCCTCCCCCCCAGGTGTGTGAGGACCGCGTACCCGCAGACCGCATGGTGCTGCGCAAGCTGGCACAGGACATGCGCGACTGGCCGCGCCTACGGGTGAGTGGGGGTGGGTGGGGAAGAGGGGACTAGGGGACTGAGGGGTGATGGGGTAGGTGATGATTACGCAGGGCAGGACATGCGCGATTGGCCGCGCCTAAGGGTGAGCGATGGGGAGGTAGAGGGATACAGGGCATATGGAAGGGTTAAGAGGCGATAGGGGGAGCATGGTGGCAAGGGTTCAGAAGGGTGAGGTCTAACAAGCAAGAGGTGGATTTTTCTCCTCTGTCTTGTGTCGCCACTTCCCCCATAGTTCCCTCCCACCTGTCTCCCCCACGCTTCTCCCCTAACCCTCTCTCCCACCCCTCCCCCACAACCTTCTCCCTTGCGCCTCTCACTATCCCCTCTTCCGTCTCCAACACCACACTCCATCACCTTCTCCTCACCTCACCCCTCTTCACGCCACTGTGCCAGGAGGAGCCAGGCGTGGAGGAGGAGGCAGAGGGACCCGGAGGGCAGCGCAAGTCGCGGTACGCGCAGATCACGGACGTGGGGCTGTAGGGCCGCCCCGACCGTGGAGCACAGGCCAGCCCTGCCATCATGTGTGAGTGTCGGCTTGGCACCTTGTTGCGAGGATGAACTGGGGAATGGGCCTGGCGTCGAGCTGCTCACGCTACAGACACCGCACTTCCTCACGGGCCTGCTGTCCGCTCTTGCCCAGGTCTTAAGTTTGTCACCTCGTGGGCAACGCAAGTCCCTGTACGTGTAGATCACGGACATGGGGCCGGCCTGTAGGGCGGCCAGCAGCGGCCAGCACAGTAAGGCCAGGCTGGCACCTTGGCCGGGTCACTCAGCGGGCAGCGCAAGTGGCTGGAGGGCAGCAGCTTGCACTGCCCAGCCATCTTCGCATGCCGTCACGTGTGAGTGCCAGCCTGGGCGCGTATGCCCCATCTTCGGGCAAGGCAGGGGCACGAGGGGTAGTGTGGGTGGGTCAGGTAGGGACAGGACGTGCAGCGGGCAGGCTGGCTGCAGCAGGAGCCACTGCCCATGCTTGCCGCGAGTGATTGGTGCGATGGACGTGAGGGGTGTGTGGGGTGTGGCAAGGCCAGGCAGCAGGTTACCAGCCCGGGGAGCTGCCTCATGGCGTGTGGACTGCACCGAGAGCAGCTTCGCAAGGGCAGTGGGGCCACGGGTGTGCAGCTGTGCGGGGATGCACGACAGGGCTAACATCTGCCAGCCTGTTGGCCTTGGCGTGGAGCACGTTGCCGCACCTCTGCTGGCCGAATCTGCTGAGTGGCTTAGCCTGGAAACTCTAGACAGTTGCAGTGGGAAGGGGAAACGCTCAGCCTGAAAAGAGTTGGATCGAGTCTGTAGTCCGGTTGATGTTGCAGCGCGAAGAATTCAGGTCTGTGGGTGGCATACAGGCGCTTTCCTTAACTGCTGCCTCACCTGTCGCCTACCCGGTGGGTTTAGCGGCACCCTGGTAATTGTTCCTAGTCACGGGGCAGCGGATGGGGTGGTGGCTCACCCACGACTTGCCTGTCATCCGCTCGCGCAGCACACATCCACCCAAGGGGATCCGTGCTGCTTGGAGTGCATCGGGAACTTTTTCGTTCCTTTGAAGTTGGCACCATTACTGCTGTTGGCGCTCCATACGCGTATCGCCCCATGATCGCATCACCCCATCATCGCATCACCCCATCATCGCATCACCCCATCATCTCATCACCCCATCATCTCATCACCCCATCATATCATTGCCCTATGTCCCCTTCAGCCCATGACCCCTTCAGTCCATGACCCCTTCAGCCCGTGACCCCTTCAGCCCGTGACCCCTTCAGCCCATGAACCCATGACTTATGGCATGGCTATGAGCGAAGGTCCTCTGAGCAAGGACTCTCAAGATTCTCACCACTCACAACCCCCTCAACAAGCCCCGCGTGCAGGTGGATGGGGGCAGAGGGTGTGCCATCCACAAAGCCAAGGAGCATGGGCACCCCATCATCATCCATCTACACAGCCTTTTTCCCTTGAATCCCAACAGCCTTTAATTCGCAATGGCAAGGCCGATATTGTCATCGGTGTCATTGTGAGCAGGGGCCTGTGAAAGTGGCTCAATTCTTTTTAACTGGGTGCCTTTCCAGCGTGTGTGCCGCCACGTTTGGCCCTTCATCTTCCTTGCCTTCCCTGCCCTTCCATGCACTGTCTGCCCGCCCTGCCTCAACCCTCCCTATTTGACAGGCGGGAAGCCAAGCTCACGACTCGCACAGTTGTGTCTCTCCTGGCATGAGGTGGTTTTTCCGGAACTGTGCTGTGTCTCGTGTCTCCACCATCTTCCACTGCGCCTTCCCACCAGCTGCTTAGTCAACTCTGAGCTGACCTTGCTTCTGAACAGCACTCCTGCTGCCTCCCAAGGGCGGCAGCACGAAACACGTTCCGTTTGTGGCAGGCATGTCACCATTTGGCATCATGAAACCGTTTTCAATATTGCTGCTGCTGATCTTAGTTCCCTTGCTTGTAGCTTGGTGTCTATATTTTTCCCAAGTGGTGGTCCCATAGGGTATGCCAAGGTACCTTTGCGTGCTCATGTCCCTTTCGCTCAGACAGCACCATCATTCGTGCGAGATCTCTGTAGTAAAGATATGCACGTGCACGAAGAGCTCTCAGTACTGAGAGGCAAACATCTACCGTAATGCTGCAGACAGCTCTATGGTACCGGTAGTAGTATTCCTCCCTGCAATGTAATCCAACTTGCAGTGCGATTGTGTGTTGTGTTCCCACGCTAACTCAGTTTCATTCTGTCCAGGCCTGACACAGGGAGGGGAAGACCCAGTGTTACGAGTGCAATTGAGTGAACGAACGAGAATTGCACTATCGAGGCAAGAATACAATTGAGCGAAGGCATGAGCGAACATTATATAGCGAAACTATAGTGGTAACGGTAATGGTCGCGCGACGAGCCTAAGACTGAGGTTTGGAAAGTGTCGAAGCGTAGGCCCGGAGCGCGGGTTACCAGCCGAGCCGTGAGGTCGGGATGCGATGTGCGAAAGGGGCGGGATGATGAATGATGCGATGGTCGCGGGTGGTAACGGTGCTGACTGAGGTGCTATAGTGATGTACGCGTTGAGCAGGGACGCGAAGTAAGGAAAAGGGAATTTCCTTACACTACCCCCCCTCCTAAGGAGGTCCTCCTTATGAAAGCGCGTGGATGTCTCGGAAATTGCGGCTACGCAGGTAGTCGGTGATGACGGGGTGATTTTCAACTTTCTCCAGGGGAACCCAATTGTCCTCTGTGGGGGTACGATCTTTCCAGCGGATCAGAAACTCCACTTTTCGGGCTCCTCGAGGGTCGCGAACTCTGTGGCTCAGGATCTTGTCGGGGGTGATGACTGGTTCGGTTGGTGGTCGTGTCATGCTGGTGGGTCGATGTCGTGGGAGTTGGCTGGTGGATGGCACGTAAGGGCGAAGTAAGCTGACGTGGAACGAGGGGCTGACGTACCAGTCAGCAGGGAGGAGGAGGTGCGCGGTGACTGGCGTAACCATGTGACTGATTCGAAATGACCCACAGTATCGAGGGCGGAGTTTTGGAGTGATGGGCAGGCGGAGGTTCTGAGCGTCGAGTAAAACGAGGTCGTCGGGCTGATAAGTAACGGGTCTGCGATGGCGATCGGCGTTGCGTTTAGCGATGATGTTTGATTTTTTGATTGCTTCTGCTGCCCTGGTCCGTGCTGCTTGTAGAATCTCGGCGAACTGTTGTGCTCGTGGGACGGGGTTGTCGGGATTCGGTGTCATGGGTACTGTTGGGTCCTGTCCGTAATTCAAGTAAAACGGCGACTGTTGCGTCGTGGCTGATGGTGCGTTATTGTATGCGAACTCGATGAGTGGCAGCTGCTGTTCCCACGTATTCGGATCGTGGCACGTGGCTCGAATCAGCTGCTCCATGGTCTGATTTGTCCGTTCCGTCTGTCCGTCGGTTTCGGGGTGATAGGATGAACTGAACTGTAAGCGCGTGCCGAACTGCTGCCACAGGTTCCGCCAGAAGTTGCTTGTAAATTTCGTGTCCCTGTCGCTGATGATCGATGCGGGTATCCCGTGCAGTCGAACGACGGTGGTGATGAAGAGTCGGGCGGTTTCCTCGGCTGTGATTGATTTCCTGCATGCTGCGAAATGAGCCATCTTCGTTAGTCGATCGACGACGACCAGGATCGCGTCATTCCCACTCGCCCCAGCTGGTAACCCCGTGACGAAATCCATCGTCACCTGCTGCCAAGCACGCTCTGGGGGCGGGATGGGTTGTAATTGTCCCGCCGGCCGCTTCCTGCTTGACTTCATGAGCTGGCAAGTGGGGCACGATGCCACATGTCGTTGCACATCGGTCAACATTTCTCGCCAGTAGTAGTACCGCTGCAGCTGCTGCCGTGTTTTTTCTACCCCGAAATGTCCCGAGGTAACTCCGTCGTGTGCTTCCTGTAACAGTAGTTCCCGCAGTAGCGTGTATCCTGGTACCCAGATGCGGTCGGTTCCAGCTTTTACGTAATAGACTCCTTTTGCCGCTGCAAATTGCTGTGAGTTGCCTCCTGTAAAGAACGGGTCTGTTTGATATCCGTGGGTAAATAGACCTGTCAGTAGCGGGCTGGTCTGGGCGAGTAGTATCTGTTGAGATAGAGGCGAGGAATGAGTGCACTATGAAAATGAAACAAGTACAAGTACCAACCCTAATTGGGTTGTACCCCCTATGGGCTACCCCACTACAGCCTAAATATATGCATCAGTAATATAATCATCTGACACACCCCCATAGGCAAAGTGGGGGAGAGCAAGGGGTCACAAGACCAGTCAAGCAAAGCAAAGCAAAGCAAAGCAAGCTCAGGGTGGATCTCAAGGATACCACACAAATTCCGAGCACAAGGTCAAGGCCACAAGGCCAGTTCACATGCAGCAGAGCATATATATATAACAGTGCTAAACAAGCAAGAGCAAGGATATATATATGCAGCAGTACAAGCAAGGTCAAGAGGTAAGCAAGTGAGGCCCAGTGGGCACAAGGCCTAGCAGAGTGCAAAAGCGCTGATGGTCACGAGGCGGAAGTGCCTTGGTGAACACATCAGCAGTGTTGGCCTCAGTGGCCACGAAACGCAGGCGAAGCTGACCACGCTGCTGCAGCTCTCGAGCAAGGAAGTAGCGCAGAGCAATGTGCTTCGTCCTGTGCTCCAGTCTGTGCTCCTCACACAAGGCAATGGTTGCCTTGTTGTCGACGTACAGCACTGGAGGAGAACGAGGCCGCTCTCCAAGGTCAGTCAGCAGGTAGGTGAGCCAGCGAAGCTCCTGGGCAGCCATGGCCGTGGCGTAGATCTCAGCCTCACAGCTGGAGCTGAGAACCGAAGAAGAGCGAGTAGAACGCCAAGAGACAGAGCCAGAGCCAAGACTGAAGGTGTAACCCTGAGACGACCTCTGAGTAGCCTGGTCGTCAGCCCAAGAAGCGTCTGAGTGCCCAGTGAGCACAGGCCGCTCACGCCCTCCAAGCACTAGCCCCATGCCCGACGTACTGCACAAGTAGCGCAACACCCTCTTAGCTGCATCCATGTGCTCCTTCCGGTGACGGCCGGGAGCAACATAGCGTGCTAAGATGCTGAGAGGGTATGCGAGGTCAGGTCGAGTGCAAGTCATCAGGTACATGAGGCAGCCCACAAGCTCTGGATACGGACCACTCGACTCTACGGACTCATCCGAAGGCAGAGCTGAGAGTGAGTGTCCCGTAGGCAGAGGAGTGGACTGAGGCGAGGAGTACGTGAAGCCGAAGCGCTGAAGGACCTCCTGCACCATGTGTGACTGAGTCAGGGTAATGGTGCGGCGTGCTCTGTCCCGGGTGATCCGCAAGCCAAGATAGCTTGTCAGTTCACCCAGGTCTGTGCACGTGTGTCTCTCCTGCAGCTCGGACTTCACGTGGGCGAGTGCGGTAGTGTCCGCAGTGGCAAAGACCGACGTACACGAGGATGTAGAACGGCGGCAGCGATGTGTCAGTGCGCAGAAACAGCGACGGGTCAGCAGTAGAAGGAGCAAACCCAAGAGCCGCAAGTGTAGTCCTCAGTGTGTCGTGCCACTCACGCGGCGCCTGGCGGAGACCGTAGACTGGCCGCCGGAGGCTCCACTGGGTACCAGGAGGGAACGACCCAGTCAAGCCAGGAGGGCGGCGCAGCCAGATCTCCTCGTTCAGGCGGCCCTGCAGGAAAGCAGTGCTGAAGTCAAGAGAGTGTAGCTCGTAGTCACGCTGAGCAGCGACGTGCAGTAGAACCCGAAGAGTGGTCATCTTCGGGGTCGGGGAGAAGGTCTGAAAGAAGTCAACTCCCTGTCGCTGACTGAAGCCACGAGCCACGTAGCGCGCCTTGAAGACAGGCGGAGAACCCGGCGGCCGCTTCACCCTGAAGATCCACATGCCACTGACAATGTTCGCCCCAGGAGGGGGAACATCGTCAACGTAGGTGCCTGTGGACTTCCAGGAAGCCATCTCTGCGTCCATGGCTGACTGCCACTGAGAGGAGTAGGGACCGGCCATCGCCTCTGCGTAAGAGCGTGGGGTCGGGATGTCTAGAGCATCCGGGTCTCCCTCAGGGGCAACAAGCATGGACACGAGATGGGGCAAAGCGGCGGCAAAGCACTGGAACTCCTCCTGCCTATCCTCAAGGACGTCCGTGCCAAGAGCACAGTCACCCCCGACGGACGGAGGACAGGCAGACGCAGACGCAGCAGACGCAGACTCAGCAACAAGACTGGCAGCGTAGTCCAGACGACACGTAGCAGCAAAGTCCACCAGCTCAGCAACTAGGGCAGACGCAGCAGCGGTCTCAAAGGAAGGGTCAGTGACAAGAGAAGCAAGAAGACGCGTGACAGTAGGACTGGCAGCACGGCGAGAGTCCGACTCCGGGTCGACAAGTGTAGGAAGAGAAGACTGAGGAGGAGAAGGCAAAGGGGCACGCAGAGGAGCAGTGGACGGACGCAGAGACATCTGGTGTATGCCAGGGACAGAAGGAGGACGCTGACGCGAACCGCGACCACTAGGGCGAGCAGCTCGGACTGGCGACGCAGGGCGGGACGCAGGCTCACGACGCTCCGCAAGACCTCCAGTAGGACCAGCGTAGGGAGAAGGAGAAGGCAGGGGAGAGGCGGGCTGTAACTGTGACTGTGACGGGACAGGCTGCGGACACTCTACGGGAGGAGAAGGACCAGTGGAAGGCGGGAGACCAAGAACCTGCTGAAGGAGCGGAACGAAGTACGACCGAGGCCGCGCAGCACCGCAAGAGACAGCAGGGACAGCACCAACACCTCCAGAGGCAGCACCAGCACCAGTAGCAGCTCCAACTCCAGCACCACCAGCAGCTGCAGAAGTACCCGCAGTAGGACCGACAGTCGTAGCCTCAGCGCCAGCACCCGCAGCAGCTCCAGCTCCAGAGGCACCACCGGGCCCGGCAGCTCCAGTACCCTCAGTACGAGCACCTCCGGGACCCGTGGTACCAGCTCCCTCGGCAGCAACGGAACCTCCAGCACCCGCAGTACCCCCAGCTCCAGCAGCTCGCCTCCAGCGCCGGGCAAACCACTCACGCAGCTCTAGAGGAGAGAGCGGCTCGCGGCGCGAAGAACGGTCTAGAGAACCACCAGGAACAGAAGCAGCAGGCGCAGCACTCCCAGACGCAGTACCCCCAGGCTCAGCACCCCCAGGCACAGCACCCCCAGGCTCAGCACCCCCAGGCTCAGCACCCCCAGGCTCAGCACCCCCAGGCACAGCACCCCCAGGCTCAGCACCCCCAGGCTCAGTACCCCCAGGCTCAGCACCCCCAGGCTCAGCACCCCCATTCTCAGCACCCCCAGGCGCAGCACCCCCAGTCTCAGCACCCCCAGGCTCAGCACCCCCAGTCTCAGCACCCCCAGTCTCAGCACCCCGAGGCTCCGCACCCGCAGCAGCACCAGAGTCACCAGTGACCTCGACAGGCTCGACCGCGTCTACCTGAGACACACCTGAAGGGGCAGGACCCTGAGGGGGGAGGGGGTCTACCGGGGGGGGACCTGGGACCAGGAAGAGGGGCGGCGGGGGGAGGGACGGAGTGCGGTAGGGGAAGAGCCGGTAGAAGGGAACCGACTGGTCGAACGTGACGTCCTGGGAGGACAGAACACGTCGAGAGGTGGGGTGGTAGAACTGCCACCCAGGGGCGTCGGGGGGGAACCCCAAGAAGACGCAGGGAGCAGCACGAGGGGACAGCTTGTCCGCAGACAAGTCGCGGACAAACGCCCGAGATCCCCAGACACGGAACGCCGACGCATCGCCAACCTTCCCCCTCCACAGCAAAGCTGGGGAGATCTCCGGTCTGGAGACCCTGGGCTGAAGGTTGATCTGATGCGCGGCGTACCGAACCGCAAACGGCCACAGAAAATGGGGGGCAGCCGCATGCACCATGGACGTACGGGCGACGTCCATGACAATGTCGATGCGGCGCTCAGCAATCCCATTCTGTTGTGGAGATTCCGGAAGCGTGAAGGTCTGGCGGATGCCTCGTGCCCGACAGTAGGCTCGCAGAAGGCCGGAGGAGAACTCTCCGCCTCTATCCGAGTGCAGACGCAAAACAGGACAGTCCGAGCCGAAGCTCCGCCTGAGCTGGAGACGGGCTGCGCGGATCCAGTCGATCAACACCTCAGTAACCTCACCCTTGCTGCGCAAGGGGAAGACTGTGGTGTAACGCGAGTAGTCGTCAACCACCAGCAGGAAGTAGCGCTCGTGACCCTGCCCACGGACACGGGCTGGGCCCCACACGTCCATGTGAAGCGTCTGCATCGGGGCCTCCGTCGGAGGAAACGGGGAGGAGTGAGGGGTAGCCCGTAGGCGACCCTCGACACAGGGGACACAGGGAGGGCCAGGCCCCGGAGGAAGGGGAGGGAGGGACCGGGGAAGGCCAGAGACAAGAAGGCGAGAGGCCATGCCCTGGAGACGAGGCAGGGAGGGGTGACCCATCCTGTGGTGCCACAGGAGGGTCTCGTGGGACAGGAGGCGACACGAGCAGGGGGCAGACTCAGGACCAGACCTGGACGCTGCAGCAAACACCTGACCCGACGCAGCTACCTGACCAGACGCAGGAGGAGGAGACGGAACAGTGAGTGTGTACAGGCTCGACCCCGGCCCACGTGTGAACGTGGTCAAGTGTCGACCCGTGTCCGCGTCCGTGCAGTGGGTGTCCCGTCGGCGTGCAGGGGTGAACTGGTCGACCCCTGCATCTTGTAGGTCAGCACCCGCCACCAAGTTCGTAGAGAACGAGGGGAGGTAGAGACCGGACAGGGCGCCAGACGGGACCGCAGGGCACGGCAGGACAGCGGAGTAGCGAGCCAGAACAGGACCCCCAGAGGGGTCCGCCAGGGAGACCGCCACTGGCCGACTAAGCGGTGTGAGTGTGGTGCGGTCTCGAAAGAAGGAGCGAGACGCCCCTGAGTCAAGAGTGAAGGTGAGAGAGGGCGGAGCCGACGCAGTACTTGAGAGAGCAGACTCACCAGCACCTGAGGACACAGACTCACTGGCACCTAGAGCGACAGCCTCACCAGCACCTGGAGCAGCAGCCTCAACAGCACCTAGAGCCGCAGTACCAATGCCTGGGTCGGGCGGGAAACACCGGTAACAGTCACCCTCCTCACTAATAGTCACAGCATACATGGCAGCAAGAATAGCATCAAAGTCAAGATCAAAGATAGCTACTCCTGCCCTAGACAGCTGGTCCCAGCGAGGGATCTCAGAGGCGTCAGGAAACTGGCGGCGCCAAGCGTCAGTCATGCGGCCGAAGCAGCGCTGGGCGGAGTGTGGACCACCACACGGCTCACCCGCACGGTCGCCAGTGCGCAAGACGTAGGTGCACGGACCAGTACCCCCACCCCTCTGACGTGCAGTGTACCACTCACGGAGCTGCTGTGGGGAGAGGGTCTCCTGACCACGCTGCTGCCGCTGCTGCTGGCGCTGACTGCCACCGGAGCCACTCCTCTGCGACGAGCCACGACCTCTTCCGCCGCCTCCTCCGCCGCCGCCGCCACCACCTCCGCTGCCAGTATCGCGTGGATTTGGGCAGTGGGGCGGGTCAGTGCGTCGGCGATATTCGAGGCTCCTTTTTTGTATGTGACCATATAGTGAAAATTCGACTCGAGGAAATCGAGCCATCGAATCTGTCGTGGGTTGAGGTGGGGCTGTGCACGGAGGTACTGTAGAGATCGATGGTCTGTGCGTACTGTCACGTCTGCGCCGGTCAAGTAGCAGCGCCACACTTTGGATGCGTGCACGATCGCGAGCATTTCGCGGTCGTGTATCGGGTAATTTCGCTCAGGCAGATGTAGTTTGCGTGATTCGTAGGCGATGGGTTGGAGGCCGTCGCTGAAGTCCTGTAACAGTACAGCTCCGATGGCGATGTCACTTGCGTCGGTAACCACTTCGAAAGGGCGGTTGGGATCAGCGATGCGTAGAACGAGTGGTGAACAGAGAACGTTTTTCAGGGCAGAGAAGGCAGCATGCTCTTTCTCCCCCCACGTAAAAGCGACCCCCTTACGCAGTAAATCAGTGAGTGGTGCTGTTAAACGTGCCATGTCGGGCACGAACCGTCGAACGTAATTAACAAAACCTAAAAAACTCTGCAGTTCCGTGATGTTTGTCGGGGGGCGCCACGCTTTTACCGTATCTAGCTTCTTTGGGTCAATCTCAACCCCAGCCTCCGAAATGACGTGACCCAAAAACTCTAGCCTGTCCCGAAAAAACTCGCACTTGGAGCCCTTGGTGAGTAGCCGATGTTCCTCCAAAACCTTAAAAACTGCTTCAAGATCCACTAAGTGTTGCTGCTTATCCCGGCTGTAAACTAGAATATCGTCCAGGTAAACTATCACCCATTTATCTAAAAGTGGTCTAAACGCCTCGTTCATGGTCATCTGAAATGTCGCAGGCGCGTTCGTCAGCCCGAATGGCATTACTGTATACTCGAATGACCCGTACCTAGTCCTAAATGCTGTTTTGGTGCAGTCCGATGGTTCGACCCGAATCTGATGGTAACCTCCCCGTAAATCTATTTTCGAAAAGACTCGTGCTGTTCGCAGTTGGTCGATCAGTTCGTCGGCACGGGGGATGGGGTATCGCGATTTGACTGTTACCCTATTAAGCGCTCGGTAGTCAATGCACATGCGGAACCCTCCGTCTTTTTTCGGTGTGAACAGTATCGGTGCGGCGAACGGTGACGAGCTCGGTCGGATAAACTGCTTCTCTAACAGGTAATCTAACTGCTTCCTTAACTCGTCGAGCTCGGGCTGTGTCAGTCGAAATTGCCGCTGTACAGTTGGCTGTGCCCCCGGTTCTAACTCGATCCTATGGTCGTGCGCCCGCTGAGGTGGCAGTCCCTGTGGTAAATCATCCGGAAATATCCCCGGGAACTGTTTCAGTAGTGCCTGTAGTTCGGTCGGTACAGTTGCCAGCAGTTTCTCCAAATCACTCGGCTGCTCATCTTTTTCTACGAGTGCGATATCCACTGCGTACACGTCAGCTCCAGCAGCGACAGCTCGTTTCATCGTGATGGCGTTGACCTGGACCGTCGAAGATTTGGGTGGCTACCAGCAAGGTAGAACGACCCAGTTACCACTACTTCGCACTGTGCAGCTCCCCGTCGTCCAGTCGATCCGTGGGTTGTACCGTCGCAGCCAATCACGTCCTAATAAAATGTCGTGCCCATCCAGTGTCGTCGCGAGCATTTTCTGTGTAAACCCGAATTTCCCCCCGCAGCGGACTTTTACGCGCTCCACCTTTTCCCGTATGGCCAGAGGCGTGCCGTCGACTAAGCGTGCATCTATCTCAGGTAAACATCGGTTAAGCAACTGTAATTTTCGTGCGGTTGCGGTATTAACTAAGATGTGGCTTGCTCCTCGGTCAATGAAGATCTTCACTGCTGCTCCCTGTATTTTCCCGTAGATCAGTACCGGGCAATCCGTCGCTGTACCCTCCTTATTCATCCGAGCCCGATCGATGGCGTGAATCGGTACTGTGACTCGGTGAGGGTCGGTGTGGTTGGGCGAGCAGGCAGTCTCGTCAGTAGTTGGCCCAACTTCTACTGACTGCTGGCGTTTCCCTGCCTCCGAGACTCCTTCCCCTGCTCTGCTCCTCAACGCCTCAGCTCCTCTGGACATTCGCTCTTGCGATGGCCCGGCCGGTTGCAAGCAAAGCAGCGCCCTCTAAACGGCGCGGCAGCTGCATTCGCTACGACGGCATGTACAGTGGCGTGCTCGGTCGGTCCCGGAGGACGATGTCCGTAATAGGACCCCGGTCTCGGTCGGCGTAGGATATCGATTTTCTCGGCGAGCGCGAGGATCTCGTTGAAATTCGAGAGCCCGCGTAGCATTATCTCGTGCGAGATGTCCGGCTTCAGCCCTCCGACGTAACGGTCCACCCGCTCCGCCTCGTGCATGTAGCCGACCTGTTCGCAAAGTGCGAGAAACCCGCTGGTGTAGTCTTGAACTGACCCGAGCTGGCGCCAAGTGCGCAGTTTCTGACGCGCCGAAATCGAGGCCGCGATCGGCTCAAAGCGCGCCCGAAGCCCTGCGCACCACGCATCCCACGTGCTGTATTGGGCGGTTTCGCAGAACGAACTCCAGGTAACAGCTGGGCCCGAGGGCCCTTCCTCGTGCGACGGTGGCTCGTAGGCGCGCGGCGACGTCACAATGACTCGCCACCAGTCCATGGCGGGGCCCCTGAGTAGTGAAACCGCATACCGGATCTTGGCGGCGTCCGACTCGACGTAGTTGGCGTCGAAAAACACATTCATCGTGAAGACCCACGATTGAACTGTCGGGCCGCCGCGTTGGCTTGGGTCGAAGCAGGGCGGGCGTTGCGGCTTGAGTGGCATTGGGGCCATCATGGCGTTCTCGCCACTTGTCGCCGCAAACTCCACGTGCCGACGGGCTTCTCGGGGCTCCCGTGGGCTTAATGCGCTCCTGTTCCCACCCATGCCGGGCATCGGTTGGGCTGCGCCGTCACTGGCTGCGCCTGAGCGCTGTCCCGTGCTGTTGTGTTGCGTTGGTGTGCCGGATGAGATGACGATGGGCTCCTCCGAATGTGCAGATGCATTGGTTGGTGCGTGTGATGTCGTCGGTACGTTCACCGTTGACTGTTGACGGGCGGAGTCACGTTCCGCCGTGAGAGTCGCGATTTCGAGCGCCGAATCCTCCAATCGTCGCACGAGACGATCGAGTTGCTCCTGCGTCAACGTGGCGAGATTGAAATCGGCCATGGCGGGGGTGTCGGGCAAACTCAGCGAGAGCCTCGGTCGTGGCCGTGCGTGCTTTCGAGAGAGCACTACGAGCGGCGGTGCTGTGTCGCTGAGAGACGTCTACCCCCCCCAAAAAATTGAGATAGTGGGAAGCGAAGGTGTGGATGCGGTCCGAGATGAGATCGTAGGCTATGAATACCAAGTGTTACGAGTGCAATTGAGTGAACGAATGAGAATTGCACTATCGAGGCAAGAATACAATTGAGCGAAGGCATTGTCAGAATGAGAAACGAGAATGAGGAGTGACTAGCAGGAACAACAGTACAAATATGTCAAACCCTAATCTGGTGTACCCCTTATGGTGTGACCCACTACAGCCTAGAACCACACAAACATATAAATGTTTGACACACCCCCATAGGCAAAGTGGGGGAGACCTAGGGGTCACAAGACCAGTCAAGGCAAAACAAGGCAAACAAGCTCAGGGTGGATCTCGAGGATTCCACACAAATTCCGAGCACAAGCAAGCGGTCACAAGACCAGTTCACATGCAGTTTTATACTACAGCAAGAGGTACAATGATCACAACCTAACAAGGCAAACATGGAGGTATATATATAATGATCACAGTACAGGTAAAGTCAAGAAGTAAGTAAGTGAGAAATAGTCGGCACAAGGCCTAGAAGAGTGCAAAAACGCTGATGGTCAACAGGCGGAAGCGCCTTGGTGAACACATCAGCAGTGTTGGCCTCAGTGGCCACGTAACGCAGAAGAAGCTGACCACGCTGCTGTAGCTCTCGAGCTAGAAAGTAACGCAGAGCAATGTGCTTCGTCCTGTGCTCCAGTCTGTGCTCCTGGCACAAGGCAATGGTTGCCTTGTTGTCGACGTACAGCACTGGAGGAGAACGAGGCTGCTCTCCAAGGTCAGTCAGCAGGTAGGTGAGCCAGCGAAGCTCCTGGGCAGCCATGGCCGTGGCGTAGATCTCAGCCTCACAGCTGGAGCTGAGAACAGAAGAAGAACGAGTAGAACGCCAAGAGACAGAGCCAGAGCCAAGACTGAAGGTGTAACCCTGAGACGACCGCTGAGTAGCCTGGTCGTCTACCCAAGAAGAGTCTGAGTGCCCAGTGAGAACAGGCCGGTCTCGCCCTCCAAGCACTAGCCCCATGCCCGACGTACTGCACAAGTAGCGCAACACCCTCTTAGCTGCATCCATGTGCTCCTTCCGGTGACGGCCGGGAGCAACATAGCGTGCTAAGATGCTGAGAGGGTATGCTAGGTCAGGTCGAGTGCAGGTCATCAGGTACATGAGGCAGCCCACAAGCTCTGGATACGGACCACTCGACTCTACGGACTCATCCGAAGGCAGAGCTGAGAGCGAGTGACCCGTAGGCAGAGGAGTGGACTGAGGCGAGGAGTACGTGAAGCCGAAGCGCTGAAGGACCTGCTGCACCATGTGTGACTGAGTCAGGGTAATGGTGCGGCGTGCTCTGTCCCGGGTGATCCGCAAGCCAAGATAGCTTGTCAGTTCACCCAGGTCTGTGCACGTGTGTCTCTTCTGCAGCTCGGACTTCATGTGGGCGAGTGCGGCAGTGTCCGCAGTGGCAAAGACCAAGTCTTCGACGTACACGAGGATGTAGAACGGCGGCAGCGAGGTGTCGGTGCGCAGAAACAGCGACGGGTCAGCAGTAGAAGGAGCAAACCCAAGAGCCGCAAGTGTAGTCCTCAGTGTGTCGTGCCACTCACGCGGCGCCTGGCGGAGACCGTAGACTGGCCGCCGGAGGCTCCACTGGGTGCCAGGAGGGAACGACCCAGTGAAGCCAGGTGGGCGGCGCAGCCAGATCTCCTCGTGCAGGCTGCCCTGGAGAAAGCTGTGCTGAAGTCAATGTCAGTAGATCTGCACTGTGGATGCCCGATTGATCCTGGAGAGGGTTACAGGCGCGTTCGCCTGGGGGGTTATGGGCGCACTGACCCGCTACTGAAACAAGCCCTTTTATCCCAATGGTCTAGTGGTTGGGATTCTGACATGGTATCAGAGCGGTCTCGGGTTCGATTCCCGGTGTATGCACATGTAGGCCTTTGTCGCTGTGCTTAGTCCTGGGCCTCCCAGTGTGGGGGGGTGTCAGTAGATCTGCACTGTGGATGCCCGATTGATCCTGGAGAGGGTTACAGGCGCGTTCGCCTGGGGGGTTATGGGCGCACTGACCCGCTACTGAAACAAGCCCTTTTATCCCAATGGTCTAGTGGTTGGGATTCTGACAGTCAAGAGAGTGGAGCTCGTAGTCACGCTGAGCGGCGACGTGTAGCAGAACCCGAAGAGTGGTCATCTTCGGGGTCGGGGAGAAGGTCTGGAAGAAGTCAACTCCCTCTCGCTGACTGAAGCCTCGTGCAACGTAACGCGCCTTGAAGACAGGCGGAGAGCCTGGCGGCCGCTTCACCCTGAAAATCCACATGCCACTGACGATGTTCGCCCCAGGTGGGGGAACGTCGTCGACGTAGGTGCCTGTGGACTTCCAGGAAGCCATCTCTGTGTCCATGGCTGACTGCCACTGAGAGGAGTAGGGACCGGCCATCGCCTCTGCGTAAGAGCGTGGGGTCGGGATGTCTGGTGCATCCGGGTGTCCCTCAGGGGCAACAAGCATGGACACGAGATGGGGCAAAGCAGCGGCAAGGCAACCAAACTCCTCCTGCCTGTCCTCAAGGACGTCCGTGCCAAGAGCACACTCACCCCCGACGGACGGAGGACAGGCAGACTCAGACTCAGCAACAAGACTCGCTGCGTAGTCTAGACGACACGCAGCTGCAAAGTCGACAAGCTCAGTGACTAGGGCAGACGCAGCAGCGGACTCAAAGGAAGGGTCAGTGACAACCGTAGCCAGGAGACGTGTGACAGTAGGACTGGCAGCGCGAAGGGAGTCTGACTCCGGGTCAGCAAGAGCAGGAAGAGAGGACGCAGGAGGCAACGGGAGAGCAACACGCTGCGGAGCAGTGGACTGACAAAGCGCCATCCGGTGCGTGCCTGGGACAGCAGGAGGACGCTCACGCGGGACACGACTACCAGTGGTAGCAGCTCGAACAGGCGACGCTCGACGAGACGCAGGTGACACAGGACGTGACGCAGGCTCACGTCTCTCAGCAAGACCGTCAGTCGGACCAGTGTAAGGAGCAGGCACAGGGAGTGGGGAGGCAGGCGGTAACTGTGGCTGTGACTGGACAGACGGCGGACACTCTAAGGCGAGAGGAGAACAAGGAGGAGGAGGCTGACCAAGAACCTGCTGAAGGAGCGGAACGAAGTACGGTCGTGGCCGTGGAGCAGCTCTCAAACCAGCAGAGACACCAGCGACAGCAGCAGCACCTCCAGAAGCAGCAGCACCTCCAGCACCAGGGTCCGCAGCACCTCCAGCAGCACCTCCAGCAGCACCGCCAGCAGCAGCAGTACCTCCAGCAGCACCGCCAGCAGCAGCTGCACCTCCAGCACCAGGGTCCGTAGCACCCGCAGCAGCTCCAACGCCCGGGTCCTCAGTACGAGCAGCACCTCCAGCAGCACCGCCAGCAGCAGCAGTACCTCCAGCAGCACCGCCAGCAGCAGCAGCACCTCCAGCACCAGGGTCCGTAGTACTCGCAGCAGCGTCAACTCCGGGGACCCCAGCACCAGCAGCTCCACTACGGAGACTGATGTGCCGAGCGTACCACTCTCGAAGCTGAAGGGAAGAGGGCGGCTCCCGCCGTGGTGGGGAAGCACGAGTACCAACTCCAGCAGTACCACGAGCCCGAGACTCACCCCGCCGGAGGCTGCAGTACCGTGAGTACCACTCACGCAGCTGCTGCGAAGAGGGAGGTCCTCCAGGCGCCTCACAGTCAACTGCAACACCACTAGGCTCAGCACCCCCAGGCTCAGCAACACCAGGCGCAGTACCCCTAGACTCAGCAACGCCAGGCTCAGTACCCCCAAACCCAGCACCCCCAGGCTCAGCACCCCCAGGATCAGCACCCCCAGACTCAGCACCCCCAGGCTCCGCCCGCTCAGGCTCCGCACGCTCAGGCTCCGCACGCTCAGGCTCAGCACCTCCAGTAGGACGCGAGTCGACAGCTACCTCGGCAGGCTCAACCGGGTCTACCTGAGAGACACCTGAGGGAGCGGCACCCTGAGGGGGAAGGGGGTCTACCACTGCAGCACCTGGCGCGAGGAAGAGAGGCGGGGGAGGGAGTGGGGCAGTGCGGTAGGGGAAGAGGCGGTAGAAGGGCACGAACTCGTCAAAAGTGACGTCCTGAGAGGGGAAGACTCGGTGCGAGGCGGGGTGGTAAAACAGCCAGCCAGACGCATCCGGGACAAAGCCAAGAAAGACACAGGGAGCAGTGCGGGAGGAGAGCTTGTCCGCAGACGTGTCGCGAACAAAAGCTCGGGATCCCCAGACACGGAAGCGTGACGCATCGCCAACCTCCCCCGTCCACAGCAGTGTGGGCGAGGTCTCCGGAGCGGAGACACGGGGCCAGAGGTTGAGCTGATGCGCAGCGTACCGGACCGCAAACGGCCACAGAAAGTGGGGGGCAGCCGCGTGGACTAAGGAGGTACGAGCGACCTCCATGACCAAGCCAATGCGGCGCTCAGCAACCCCATTCTGCTGTGGAGAGGCCGGGAGCGTGAACGACTGGCGAATGCCATGCTCGGCACAGTAGGCTGCCAAGAGGTCGGAGGAGAACTCGCCACCTCTGTCAGAGTGCAAGCGCAGAACAGGAAACTCCGAGCGAAAACGCTCTCGCAGCTGAAGACGTGCTCTGCTGATCCCGGGGATCAGAACATCAGGGACGTCACCCTTGGTGCGCAAGGGGAAGACCGTGGTGTAGCGCGAGTAGTCGTCAACGACGATCAAGAAGTACCTCTCCTGGCCCTGACCACGGACGCGGGCTGGGCCCCACACGTCCATGTGGAGCGTCTGCAAAGGAGCAGTCGTCGGGGGGAACGAGGAGGAGTGAGGGGCAGCGCGCTGCCGCCCCTCGACACAGGGAAGACAAGGAGGAGCAAGGGAGGGTGGGAGGGGAGGGAGTATCCGAGGAAGACCAGAGACTAGGTACCGGGCGTGCATGCCCCGAAGGCGCTGCACTGACGGGTGACCAAGTCGGTGGTGCCAGAGGACAGTCTTGTGCACTAGAGAGCGACACGAGCAGGGGGCAGAGAGCTGACCTGACGCAGACGCAGACGCCGCTACCTGAGGGGACTCAGTGGTCAGTGTGTACAAGTCCATCCCCGGCTGCCGAGTGAAGGTAGCCAGGTGAAGGCCCGTCCGAGCACACGTGCAGTGTGTCACACGCTCGTAGGCAGGGGTGAACTGGTGAACACCCCCATCCTGAAGCGCACAACCCGCCACCAAGTTCGTAGAGAACGAGGGGAGGTGGAGACCTGACAGTGTGCCCGACGGGACAGCAGGACAAGGAAGGAGGGTGGAGGAGGTCGCAATGACCAGACCCCCAGAGGGGTCAGCGAGCGAGACAGCGACTGGTCGAGCAAGGGGCTCAAGAGCAGTGCGGTCACGAAAGAAACAGCGCGAAGCGCCTGAGTCTAGAGTGAAGGTGTGCAGTGCCTCAGTGGACTCAGTAGCACCTGGGGTGGCGGACACACACGCACCTAGAGCAGTAGCCTCACCAGTACCTGGGGCAGCAGACACGCAAGCACCTAGGGCGGCAGCCTCACTCGTGCGGATGCCTGGGTCAGGCAGAACACTCAGGTACTGGTCCTCCTCTCCACTAATAGTCAATGCATACATGGCTTTGAGAATAACATCAAAATCAAGAGCATAGATATCGATATCCTTCTTGAGGAGATCAGCCCACTGAGGGAGCTCAGGAGCGTCAGGAAACTGAGCACGCCAAGCATCATCTAGGCGAGAGAAGCAGCGCTGCGAAGTGTGCGCCCTCCCGCACGTCTGTCCCTTGCGGCGACCAGTGCGGATGACGTACGTGCAGCTAAGGCTACCCCCCCCACCCCCGTGCTGTAAGTACCACTCACGAAGCTCCTGGGAGGACAGAGGGTGCTGCGCACTCTGGCCAGTGCCAGAGCCTCCACGACCACCACCGCCGCCTCCACCACGACCACCACCGCCCCTGCCGCCGCCACGTCCACTGCCGCCACCACCACCGCCCTCACCGCGGCCACCGCCGCCGCCGCTGCCTCCACCACTCCCACCGCTGCCACTAGCCCCTCCAGCCCCGCCACCGCCCCCGCCGCTGCCACCACCCCCACCACCACCTCCCCCGCCGTCACCCCCACCGCCCTTGCCTCCCCTGGGAGCGGGCGCAGAGCCGACCTGCTCAGCACCAAGAAGGTCGACAGCAGCAGCAGAGGCGACAGAGGGGAGCAGGGGGGAGGGGGAACACCCCTCGAAGAAAGGGGTGCGGGGGTCGCCACGAGAGGCACCTACAGCTACAATACTCTTCTCAGCTGCAAGTAGTTCCTTCTCTAGGGCGGCAATGGTGAGCTCAGTGGGACAACGAGCTAGGAAGTGGTCCCTGACTGTACGCTGAGTGTCAGGGAGGCGGGTGACTAGGTGGTAGAGAGTGAGCCAGAGCGGGGGAGGGTTGGAGGCAAGAAACTCAGCGGGCATGGCTGCACGGAAGCGGGCATCACTAGTACGGAGGTGAGTGATGAGGTCAGCGACTGTCTGGAAAGCGGACAGGTCGGGGAACAGGTAGGGAAGGGAGAGACGGCCTAGTGCAGCTGAAGCCGGGGAGGAGTAGCGCGCAACTACAGCAGTGTACAGGGCCTGCGCAGTCTGATGCTGGCCGAAGTGCTCACGCTCATCGACTGGCAGGGAGTTGCGAATGGCAAAGCGGGCGTGGGCATCGCGAGTCTGCCACTGCGAGCGAGCAGTAGCGGTAGCAGTAGTAGCAGGAGCAGGGACTGTGCCTAGTGCGTGATCGTACAGCGAAATATCCTCTCTGGCAGTGAGCTGGAGGAACAGGTGCAGGTCATCGAGCCAGGTATCAAACTTAATCGGGCGGCCCTCAGAATCGAACGAGAGAACTGTAGGGCTAGCCATAGCTGAAGTAGCAGTAGCAGCAGTGGTGATAGTAGCAGTAGCAGTAGCAGTAGCAGTAGCAGTGCTGTGCACAGGTAAGTAGGGCGTGGCTCGGCTAGGGCGGCGCGGCTCGGCTAGGGCGGCGCGACTCGGCTAGGGCGGCGCGACTCGGCTAGGGCGGCGCGGCTCGGCTGGGGCGGCGCGGCTCGGCTGGGTCGCGCGGTTCGGTTCGGGTCGCGCCGTGCGGCTCAGTCGTAGAGGGGCGAGCGCGGGAGGGCCGGTCGGGGCTAGCGCGGGGCCAAAGGGGGGGGGGGGGGGGCGTGAGAGGCTAGCGCGGGGCCTGCAGGGGCCGTGGGAGGCTAGCGCGGGGCCGACGGGGGCCTTAGGAGGCTAGCGCGGGGCCGATCGGGGGCCTAAGGAGGCTAGCGCGGGGCTAGCGTGGGGCCGACGGGGGCTTAGGAGGCTAGCGCGGGGCCGACGGGGGCCTTAGGAGGCTAGCGCGGGGCCGATCGGGGGCCTTAGGAGGCTAGCGCGGGGCTAGCGTGGGGCCGACGGGGGCCTTAGGAGGAGGCGCTCGAGGCGCAGGAAAAAGAACGGCGGCGCACGAGGGCGCGGCTAGCGGAAACGGTGGGCCCTATCGTTTCGGTCCTAGGTGGAACCTAGGCTCGTAATACCATGTCAGAATGAGAAACGAGAATGAGGAGTGACTAGCAGGAACAACAGTACAAATATGTCAAACCCTAATCTGGTGTACCCCTTATGGTGTGACCCACTACAGCCTAGAACCACACAAACATATAAATGTTTGACAGGCATGAGCGAACATTATATAGCGAAACTATAGTGGTAACGGTAATGGTCGCGCGACGAGCCTAGGACTGAGGTTTGGAAAGTGTCGAAGCGTAGGCCCGGAGCGCGGGTTACCAGCCGAGCCGTGAGGTCGGGATGCGATGTGCGAAAGGGGCGGGATGATGAATGATGCGATGGTCGCGGGTGGTAACGGTGCTGACTGAGGTGCTATAGTGATTTACGCGTTGAGCAGGGACGCGAAGGAAAAGGGAATTTCCTTACACCCAGCAAACATTCTCGTAAGCGTAAACCTACTTCCATCCATCCCTAGCTAGTTCAAATTCTGCACCATTGTTGAACCATGGTACAGAACACAAACGACGCTGGAGCGGTAGTTCTCTGGAGGAGGTTCTATGGCTCTGACGAATGGTTCACTGGAGTGAGGTAAATTTGAATGAAACCACCAGTGCATTAGCAGGCCTTGTGCTGTACACTCCATAGAATCAGGGAGCCAAACCTTATTTGGTTAGTGAGAGGAAATGCGTTATCCTTCAAAAAAATGGAAGAGGTATTATACATCTTCAACGTATATGTATGTATGTCTATTTCGAATCAGCAATCTGGTTCTTGAGGTCGTTGATGAGAGTAGCCAGTTCCTTCCGGCTCGCCTGCCATACCATAACACAGACGAATTGAGCGGAGACGCTAACAACATACATATAACACCAACGGCAAGCTATAGCAGAATGATGAACGTTCAAATTTCACTGTAGGAAAGCTCACCTCGAATAGGAGGTAGCGGTAGACGAACCAGCCACCATAGATAGTGCCGACCAGCTTCAGAAAATCCGGGACCTGGCATTAAGAAAAACAGAAAAATTGGATTCAGTGTAAGATCGATCAGGGAGCGCGCGTGAAATGGAAGGAGCGAGAGCTTACCAGAGGCAGCGAGTCAATGGCCCCCATGACTGCGCTGGTGATCCACAAGGCGAGCACGGCGCCGCCCGTGTAGAGCAGCACGGTGGGCTTGTTCTCCACGGTGTCCCACTGCACGGACGAATTACAATCATTATGCAACGTCGCTTCAATCGAAATCTCGACGAATGCAAGTTGAATTCTTTATGCACGGGGTCTTATGTACCTTGGCCTTCACCCCCGAGAACGCCTCGAGAATCTGCTTCTGGGTTCCACCGAGCTCCTCAGACGACGACGCGCGGACAGAAAACTTCTCGGCGCGGACGGCTGCGAGGTGAGCAAAATTGGGATGTTAGACAGGTACGCAATGACAGCATGGTCGTGCCTCAGCAGCGGCTATGTACCTCTGGCAGCCGGAGAGACACGGAGAGTGGCTCCCAAGAATCCGCTTCTCACGGATACATTCCTGCTAGAGGAGGAGGCCTGGCAGGTGATGGCGGTAGAGGAGGCAGCCGCGACGGTGGCAACGGCGGAGGCCATGGCTGCAGTGAGAAACGTAGGTGAAAGGCTGGTGTGGAGAAAGGATGCAGGGGTTCGAAATCTTGCACGCTGTCACAGCAAGACCAAGAGGCGCGTGGGTCGTGGCGAATGTTTGGAAGGGTATGGCAACGATGCGCTAAATTGGCTGTGCGTGCTGACATGGCGGTGAACACCAATCAAGAATCTCCTGACAAATGCAGAAGATCTGCGTTCACCAGTCACGATTGCGAAACATTTCATCGAAAGGACGCAACCCACTACGCTTCGACTCGACACAGTTTTAGAACTCATAACAAATAATATTATTCGATTTCTGTTATATCTTTACTCTTCCTAGGCTAGTAAGAATGTGTGTGCCCTAAAAACAATTTGAAGTTACAAATAGAATTTACAGTAAAATGCACGCACCAATATACATACCCTAAAAAAAGTTACGATAAGGAAATGATTACGCATTAATGTACGTAATAAGAACAGACACTACCGTCTCTCTTCGAATATGGCTTTGCTCATAGGCTAGGGAGCCATGGCTAGGGTTTGAGACTTAGGAGCTTGAAAATAGCGAGAAGGGAGATGGCCAAATGAGGGTATTCACTAAGGAATGTCTACAAGATATGGGAAAGGAGGGGAGGTGCACCTGCAAAACAAGAAGCATATAGCTACACTAGGATCAACTTTAGACATGTATAAAAATGTAACAAATATATTTCAACACACCCCCTAGCTGCCTACAGTGAGAACCATGTGGAAACAGCATCCCCTGAAGGGGTTCATTGAGGGTAGAGAGTGCGAGAGAGGAAAGGAGGAGGTGGGCGGCGGCTGAAGCTGCTAGCACTGGCAACTCGAGCAACTGGCTCACGGGCTACTAGGGTAACGGGCTCGTACGCCTGGAGCATCCCGCTCGTACGGCTAGAGCAACTGACCCACGGGCGACTGGAGCAACAGTCCACTAGCGACTAGCGCTGCTGGCTTCACGACGGCCACCCCCCTCCAACCTCTCCAACCTCTCCCTACAACGGCGAAGACGGCTGGAGGAGCAAACGTAGATAGGAGGAGGAGATGTGAGAGGCAGCTGGAAGAGAGGAGATAGGAGGAGGCGGCTGGAGGAGAGGAGAGGAGAGGCGGTTGAAGCAAAAAACCACGCTCCTGCCACCCCCTGACCCCCTCAACCTCTCCCCCCCCCCACTCACTACTGCAGGCGCAGCAGGGAGAGGGAGGAGCAGGCGCGCGGCGTTGCAGGCAGCTGAAGGTTCACGGCGGCATCCCCCTCACGCCACCTCCCTCCCTGGCTGCCTCCCCCTCCACCTCCCCTCCCACAGTAGAAGCATATCGGGAGGAGCTGGTGGGATGACGGGGGCGGCGGGGGGGGTGGGGAAGGGCAGCAGAGCCTGCGTGCGCTGCTGTGGGTGCGCGGGCCGGCGTGCGTGCTGCAGTAGGTGAGCGTGCGCTGTAGTAAGTGCGCTTCTGGCGTGTGCGTGTGCTGCTGCTGGTGAGCACACGCACTGCTGGTGGCGTGCACGTGCGCTACTCGTGGCGTGCGCGTGCGCTGCTCTGGCAGGACGGACGACGGGGCAACACGTCTGGCACGCGACGGGCCGCAGGCATTCACCATCGTGTCCGCCACGGCCGTCGCGGCGGGCAAGGAGGCAACAGGGTTGACGAGAAACAGGACACCCGCCTCGTCGATCGCGCTGCCCGTCGAAACCGTCGCGGATTTTGACGCGACGGTCGTGCTGACGGCGCGATCCCAGCAGCAGGGCGTCGAGAGGGAGGGCTCCATAAGCGAAACATAAATTGGTGACCCCATTTAGGTCCTAGGAGCTTAACAACTCTGATACCATGTTACGATTAGCTCACACGCTAGGGAGCCATGGCTATGGTTTGAGACTTGGGAGCTTGAAAGTAGCGAGAAGGGAGATGGCCAAAAGAGGGTATTCACTAAGGAATGTTTATAAGATATGGGAAAGGAGGGGAGGTGCACCACCAAAACAAGAAGCAGATAGCTACAGTAGGATCTATTGTAGGCAGGTATATAAATGTAACAATTACATTTCAACAATGGCACATGCCTATGATAAGTAGACGCGGTTCTAACTTGGATATCTGGTCCTCGAATATAAGCACTGTTACAATATGGAATTGTTGAATAACATTCCTACGGCAACGAACTCATAGCGCAAAGATGACTGCAGCGAGAACGAAGGCTGAAACGGCAAACAACTATCGAAGACAATTGAAAGCGGGAAGAATGCGAAGTGCAAGCGTGGGAAAACATTCAAAAAGTTACCATGGCGCATATTGGTATATTAACCTTAAGGAGAATGTACCCCTTCAGACTACATGGATATCTAGGACTTTTCATATTGCACTGTATTCGTATATAAACCTCTGTACTGCATTGTATTAGTCACTTCTGTCGAGATTCGAATCTCCTTCTTACAGGGTCCGTACCCGACTTTACTAAAGCAATATTCTGCGAATACACTATCTGCGCTCAACCTGAGACGATCCTATAAAGCCATTCCAGATTGTAACATGGTATGAGATCAACTCAGGATTCTTTGCATCACCACCTATGATTCAAATTTGAAACCAAAGAAGTGTCAGGGTACGTGCTCCCGCTAAATCATGGCTGGAGGATTTGGTGGGCAGGCAGCTCCGACTGCTGAAGCTCCCGCCAACCCTACCGCGAACTCCGTGAGCAACACATGTGAAGAAATGGGGAATGAATGAACTAGCACAAGGTTGGGTACAAGTAGGAAACCCCAGGAAACTGTACCCCATAGTGTCGATCCCACTATAGCCTAGACAAGCTATATAATATGAGTTTGACACACCCCCATAGGCAAAGTGGGGGAGAACAAGAGGTCACAAGACAAGTCAAGCAAAGCAAAGCAAGCTCAGGGTGGATCACAACGTCACCACACAATCCGAGCACAAGAGCAAGGCCAAAAGGCCAGTTCACATGCAAGATCATATATAAACGTAAACAAGCAAGTGCAGGTATAGAAAGATCACAGTACAAGCAAGGTCAAGAAGTGAGCAAGTGAGGCCAAGTAGGCACAAGACCTAGCATCGTACAGAAGCGCTAATGATCACCAGACGGAAGTGCCTTGGTAAAGATATCAGCAGTGTTGGCCTCAGAGGCCACGTAAGCAAGACGCAGCTGACCACGATGCTGCAGCTCATGAGCAAGGAAGTAGCGGAGAGCAATGTGCTTTGTTCTGTGCTCCAGTCTGTGCTCCCGACACAAGGCCAACATGGCCTTGTTGTCTACGTACAGAACTGGAGGAGAACGAGGCTGTTCTCCTAGGTCAGTCAGCAGGTAGGTGAGCCAGTGTAGCTCCTGTGCAGCCATGGCCCCCGCGTAGATCTCAGCCTCACAGCTGGAGCCGAGAAAAGAAGACGAGCGGGTAGACCGCCATGAAACAGAGCCGGAGCCAAGGCTGAAGGTGTAACCCTGTGATGACCGCTGCGTAGCCTGGTCGTCAGCCCAACAAGCGTCAGCGTGACCTGTGAGGACCACTTGACGTCGCCCTCCAAGCACTAGCCCCATGCCCGACGTACTGCACAAGTAGCGCAACACACTCTTCGCTACAGCCATGTGCTCTGGTCGGTGTCTCCCAAGAGCAACATAGCGTGCCAAGATGCTAACAGGGTATGCAAGGTCAGGTCGTGTGCAGGTCATCAGGTACATGAGGCAGCCAGCAAGCTCTGGGTACGGGCCACTCGGCTCTACGGACTCATCCGAAGGCAGAGCTGAGAGCGAGTGGCGAGTAGACAGAGGAGTGGCCTGAGGCGAGGAGCACGTGAAGCCGAAGCGCTGAAGGACGTGCTGCACCATTTGTGACTGAGTAAGGGTAATGGTGCGCTGTGCTCTGTCGCGGGTGATGTGCAAGCCAAGGTAGCTGCGCAGTTCACCCAGGTCTGTGCACGTGTGTCTCTTCTACAGCTCGGACTTCACGTGGGCGAGTCCACCAGTGTCAGCTGTGGCAAAGACCAAGTCGTCGACGTACACGAGGATGTAGAATGGCGGCAAAGAGGTGTCGGTGCGCAGAAACAGCGACGGGTTGGCAGTAGAAGGAGCTAACCCAAGAGTCGCAAGTGTAGTCCTCAGTGTGTCGTGCCACTCACGGGGCGCCTGGCGGAGACCGTAGACTGGCCGCTGGAGGCTCCACTGGGTACCAGGGGGAAACGACCCAGTAAAGCCAGGTGGGCGGCGCAGCCAGATCTCCTCGTGTAGGCTGCCCTGCAGGAAAGCTGTGCTGAAGTCGAGAGTGAAGCTCGTAGTCGCGCTGAGCGGCTATGTGCAGCAGCACCTGAAGTGTGGTCATCTTCGGGGTGGGAAAGAAGGTCTGAAAGTAGCCAACTCCCTGCCGCTGACTGAAGCCTCGAGCCACGTAACGCGCCTTGAAGACAAGCGGAGAACCCGTCGGCCGCTTCACCCTGAAAATCCACATGCCACTGACGATGTTCACCCCACGTGGGGGAACCTCGTCGACGTAGGTGCCTCTGGACTTCCAGGAAGCCATCTCTACGTCCATGGCTGACTGCCACTGAGAGGAGTAGGGACCCGCGATCGCCTCAGCGTACGATCGAGGAGTCGGGATGTCTGGTGCATCCAGTTCTCCCTCAGGGGCAATTATCGTGGACACGAGATGAGGCAAAGCAGTAGCAAAACACTGGAACTCCTCCTGCCTGTTCTTAAGGATGTCCGTGCTAAGAGCACACTCACCCCCGATGGACGGAGGACAGACAGACTCAGACTCAGCAACGAGACTAGCAGCGTAGTCTAGACGACAGCGAGCAGCAAAGTCGACAAGCTCAGCAACCAAGGCAGACGCAGTAGTGGACTCAAAGGAAGGGTCTGTGACAACAGCAGCCAAGAGACGCGTGACAGTAGGACTTGCAGCACGAAGAGGTTGAGACTCCGGGTCAGCAAGGACAGGAAGAGAGGGCTCTGGAGGAGACGGCAACGGGACACGCAGAGGAGCAGTGGAAGGACGCAGTGCCATCTGGTGTGTGCGTGGGACCGCAAGAGGACGCGGACGCGCAGTACGACCACTAGTGCGAGCAGCAAAAACAGGCGATGCAGGACAAGACGCAGGCTCACGACGCTCAGCAAGACCTCCAGTAGGACCAGTGTAGGGAGAAAGAGTAGGCAAGGGGGAGGCGGGCTGTAACTGTGACTGCGACTGGACAGGCGGTGGACACTCTCAGGGAGGGGCAGGACCAGTAGAAGGCGGAAGACCAAGAACCTGCTCAAGGAGCGGAACGAAGTACGGCCTCGGCCGCGCAGCGCCTCCAGAACCAGCAGGGACAGCACCAGTACCCCCAGCGGCAGCACCAGCGCCAGCAGCACCTCCAGCTCCAACAGCGCCAACTCCAGCACCCTCAGAAGCACCGGCACCAGCAGAACCACCAGCGCCAACACCCCCAGCAGCCCCAGCTCGAGCAGCTCCAACAGCACCACCTCCAGCAGGATCGGTAGCTCCAGTACCACCAGTAGCTCCAGCAGTACCTCCAGCAGCCCCAGCAGCACCCCCAGTCCCAGCAGCTCCAGAACCGCCAGGATGAGCCCCTCCGGGGCCAGCAGCAACAGTAGTACCTCCAGCTCCAGCAGCACGGCTCCAGCGGCGGGCAAACCACTCGCGCAGCTCGTGCGGAGAGAGTGGCTCCCACCTCGAAGAAGTACCTCGCGAGGCCACACGAGCAGAGCCAGCACCCCCAGGCTCAGCACCCCCAGACTCAGCACCCCCAGGCTCAGCACCCCCAAACTCAGCACCCCCAGGCTTAGCACCCCCAGGCTCCGCACTCCTGGACTCAGCACCCCCAGGCTCCGCACCCTTAGGCTCAACACCCTAGACCCGGCACCCGCAGGCTCAGCACCTCTAGCAGCACCATAGTCAACAGCAACCTTGACAGGCTCGACTGCGTCTACCTGGGACTCACCTGACGGGTCAAGACCCTGAGGGGGGAGGGGGTCTACCGGGGGAGGACCAGGCGCAAGGAAGAGCGGCGGTGGGGGGAGGGGCGCAGTGCGGTAGGGGAAGAGACGGTAGTAGGGCACCAACTCGTCAAAGGTGACGTCCTGGGAGGACAGAACACGGCGCGAGGTGGGGTGGTAAAACTGCCACCCAAGCGTGTCAGTGGGGAAGCCAAGGAAGACGCAGGGAACAGCACGGGGGGACAGCTTGTACGCAGACAAGTCGCGAACAAACGCCCGAGATCCCCAGACCCGAAACGCAGACGCATCGCCTACCTTCCCCGTCCACCGCAAGGTGGGGGAGGTCTCTGGCAAGGAGACTCGGCGCTGAAGGTTAAGCTGATGCGCTGCGTACTGAACCGCAAACGGCCACAGAAAATGGGGGGCAGCCGCATGCATCATGGACGTACGAGCAACGTCCATGACCATGCCAATGCGGCGCTCAGCAATCCCATTTTGCTGTGGAGAGGCCGGAAGCGTGAAGGTCTGGCGGATGCCGTGTGCACGACAGAAGGCTCCCAGACGGGCAGAGGAAAACTCCCCGCCTCTGTCAGAGTGCAGACGCTAAACAGGAAAGTCCGAGCCGAAACTCACTCTAAGCTGGAGACGAGCTGCGCGGATCCAGTCGATCAACACCTCACTGACGTCACCCTTGCTGCGCAAGGGAAAGACAGTGGTGTAACGCGAGTAGTCGTCAACCACCAACAGGAAGTAACGCTCGTGACCGTGGCCACGGACGCGAGCGGGGCCCCACACGTCCATGTGAAGAGTCTGCAGTGGAGCCTCTGTCGGAGGAAACTCGGAGGAGTGAGGGGTGGCGCGTTGTCGCCCCTCGACACAGGGGACGCAGATAGGTGTTGTTCAGGATCCGTCACTTTGAGAACTTACGACAAACTCATTACTCAAATAAATGCAAATCCGCTCGGTAGGATTGTGCGCCTTAGGCTTAGCTACCATCTCCAAGTTGAATCAGTCGTTAAGATGGTCTAGAGAGTGAGAACCATATAAAAACGTCCAGCAGCCGCATGACTAGAATGGTAGAGGAAGTACAAGCATGTAGGCATAGAAAGTTGGAGTTGGGGACTCCAAGAGAACCATGAGAGGGAAGGGGTTCTCCAAGAGCTAGGGAAGGATGGTAGGAGCCTTCCCAGCAGCAAGGATGCAACCCTCATCATGAGGTCCTTGAGGTGTCACATGCAAAATCCAATCTAGTTGGATTTTGCCTAGGTGTTGCAACATTTGCAACCCATGCTAGAAACTTCTAGCCACCCCAATCCAAAAGTCAAAGTTGTCTTCCCTAACCACCCAACCAAAGATCCCTTTATAGTCATGTCCCAAGTAATCACCCAAATTAGATATAACCCCAAAAGGTAATAAGAAATCCAAGTCTTGGAAATCTTGTAACTTGTGCGATCTTGGTCGGAATAAGGCGATCTTGGTATCGTTGGAAAGCTCTGGATTTCTCCTGCATGATTAAGCATTTAGACTTGGAGAAAAACACAGAGATGATAATATCTAGCAGCCATGCATAATGACATACGCTCATGCAAATCATGCAAGCACAAATAGCACGAGCACTCGGCAGGACGTTAGGATGACATGCACTCAGAATGACGTGCATCCAACAAACTCCCCCTCAGACTAACAGAGTGCATGCACATATACTCACAAAAATGCTAACTCTCATGCACACAATCACACATGCACTCATGACACTGCTGCCCACACTAGTGCAATGCCATGCCACACATCTTAGCACACTTCCAATGTGCGCTCTCGGGAAGTCTCTTGGTGAAAAAATCTGCCGCCTGCTTGCTAGCCTTCACATGGTGAAGCTCAGCAATCCCCTCCTTCACCATCTGCCTCACCCAATGCCACTTAATCTTCATGTGCTTGTTCAGCCCATTGAGGATAGGATTATTTGCCATGCCAATAGCAGCCTCGTTGTCGGAGAAAAGTGGTGTAGGTCCCTCCTGTTCTGCTCCCATGTCCTCCAGCAGCTTCCTCAGGAGCACGATCTCCTTGATGGCATGGTACATCGCCATGTACTCTGCCTCTCCGGAAGACTGAGCAATCTCACTCTGCTTCTTGGACCTCCAGCTCACTGGTCCACCTCCGACCATGCACACAAAACTGCCAACCGATGACTGATCCTCATCCTCTGAGGCCCATGTGGCGTCGGTGAAGCACGACAGCTTCAAGGTTCAAGGCGTGACCCCATCTGCTCCAATCTGTTTCAGCTGGCCGCCAGCTGAAAACTGAACACCAGCAGATGCCGTTGATCCGAGGTAGCGCACCAAGCACTTTGCCACCTCCAAGTGCTCCTCAGTGGGCCACTGCACAACTCTGGCCAGCTGCCCCACTCCAAATGAAGCATCAGGTCGCGTATGCATAGCTGCATACATCACACTCCCAATGAGTGACGGGTACTCGTTCTGCTGCTCATCCTCGAGTACATCATCCTCCTTAGCTGCCTTCTTCAGTTTGAAGCCCGCAAGGAACAGTGGCATCACAGTGCGACCCCCAGTCACACCATACCGCTCCATGACACCAGAGATGTAGTGTGACTGATGCACCTTCAGCCACCTCCTATCAACATCCCTCTCAATCTGCAGCCCCAAGTAGTAGTGGACATCCCCCAGCATCTTGCACTTGAAGTTGTGCATCAGCAGCTTCTGTGTCCTCTCAATCTGCTCCATGGAGGGTGAGAACAGCAGTATGTCATCGACATACACCAGCAGCAAGAGCAACTGCTCCCCCTCTCCAAGCAGAAACAAACTGTGATCTGCCTGGGATGTCTTGAAGCCTCCACCCAGCAGCACCTCCTCCAGCTTCTCGTACCAACACCTGGGCGCTTGCTTAAGGCCATAGATGGCCTTCTTAAGCTTGCACACCCGGCTGGTCCCATCCTCATAGCCGTCGGGCTGCACCATGTAGATATCCTCCAGCAGTATTCCATTGAGGAACGCAGTGGTGATATCCATCTGCTTCACGTGCCATCCCTTCACAGCTGCGCCAGCCATCAAAGTCCTCAGTATTACTGGCTTAGCAACGGGAGCGAAGATCTCTCCAAAGTCCACCTTCTCTTTCTGCTGAAACCCCTTGGCGACTAAGCGGCTCTTGAACCGCTCCAACGCACCATTAGCTCCACTCTTCACCTTGAAGACCTACTTGCTGCTGATCGGCCGTCGCCCCTCGGGTAACTCAACAAGCTCCCAAGTCCCATTCTCAATCAGACTGTTGAACTCCGCATCCATGGCAGCCTTCCACTCCTCCTTCTGGGGTCCACTGAGTGCCTCCTCCACTGTGGTTGGTTCTCCAGGCAAGGGTGTGAAGAAACAGAATGCCATCTCCTCATCCTCTCCCTCATCCGCCTGAACCGCCATGGCACCTTGCTTGGGTCCTCCCAAACGGCTATACTTCAGCCTTGAGGGTGCTGCTGCCACTCTCTTCTCGCGGGTTGCAATCTGCTGCCCATGTGGTGAAGCTTCTCTCTGCACACTCCTCTTGGTGACCTTGGCGTTTGTTGCAGGCTCGGGCTGAGATGGTGAGTCTACACGTGCCGACTCATCCTCCAACCCCTCCTCCGCAGCAGGACCAGAAACTTGCTGCTCACCACCGCCACTGTGGTCACTGGTCAGCTCTGACCCACGGAGATCCTCAAGGTGCAGCTGAACCTCCTCCACTGCAGACCGCTCAATCTCCTGCAAACACAAGCCAATCTGCACCTGCTGCTGCTGCTGCCAATCCTTGTACATGACGTCCTCCACAAACTTGACGTCACGACTGACGAGCGTCCTCTTGCTCTTGGGGTCCCACATCAGCCACCCCTTCGAGTCAGGAGCCATCCTAAGATGGACAGCCCACACAGCAGCAACTTCCAGCTTGTGCCTCTGCTCCTTAGGCACCATCACAAGCCCCATGCAGCCCCACACCGGCAGCATGTCAATGGATGGCTTCTTCCCAAGCCAACGCTCGTACGGCACCCAATGCTTGTCGCCAACATGAGTCAAGACCGTGATGACATGGCGAACGACATCAGGCCAGAACTTGTAGGGCATCCCAGCAGCCCCCAACAAGGTCTTAGCCGCCTCGCCAATGGTCCGGTTGGCACGCTCAGCAATGCCGTTCTGCTGCGTTGTTCCAGGGCAAGTCAGCTGATGCCGGATGCCATTTCTCTTGAGGAACTTGGTGAATTCCGCTCCAAGGAACTCTCCACCTCGGTCCCTCCTCAGCACCTTCACCAGCCGCATCGCTTGCCGCTCCACCATCGGCAACCAATCCTCCTTGATTGCCGCTGCAGCATCGCTCTTCTTGGACAAGGGACGTGCCCACGTGAAACGGCTCCATTCGTCCACCATGGTAAGGAAGTACAGCACTCCCCCAGTCCTCATAGGACCCACCAGGTCCATGTGCACCACCTCCAGCGGCGCCTTCGCTGATCCCTCTGCACGTGGAAACGGGAACCGCACAAACTTGTTTTGCATGCACGCCTCGCAGCTGCCATAGTGAGCGCCATCTCCTTGCAGTTGCAGCCCATGCACGCACTTCTCCTTGTGCATCACCTCCAATGTAGAAACAGCCACGTGTGCGAGCCGCCGATGCCAAGTCTCCTAATACGCTTGGCCCAAGGTAGGCGACGCCTTCACCGCCGCGCTTCCTCCAATCAGCTCCTCTCTTGCACACCTTGTTGCTCCTCCTCGGTGACACTCTCCTCCATAGATGCCGCCACTGCCGCCTTGCCCGATTTCTGCCAAGGGAGGACCGGGATCTGCCACATCCGCTTGTGGACATCTCCCTTCCACTGCATGTCCCAAATGAGGCAATCATCGTTGTAAGCACGATAGCGCTCCGAGCCAATCGTCTCGGTGTTCACACCCGCATCTCCCAACCGGCAGGTAGAAATCAGGTTTGCGCACAAGTCCGGCACCCACAGCACATTCTTCAGCCCCACGAGCTCTCCATCCGCTCCCATGAACTTGGCGCATCCCATGCCCATGACCTTGGCCTTGGCGCCCGTCGCGGATGTGACCGTAGAGATAGGTGCGGGCTGAATCTCATCGAGTAGGTCCGCACGAGGAGTCATGTGCCAGGAGCTTCCCGAGTCAATCACCCAATGGGTGTGGGGGTGTAGGAGAACCTTGGCAGCCATAGCGAGGTCGGTTGCGCCTTCGTTCACGAAAAAGAAGAATCCGGCCTTCCGCTCCTCAGATTTGCCGCCTTTCTCCTCCTCCTTCTCCTCTCCACTAGCTCCCATGACTCCCCCACTCTTCTTGCCACCATGCAGGTTGCTCGATGAAGGCGGGGTCCAATCCTTGGGTCGTTGGTAGCACTTCCGCCAACGATGTCCGCGCTTCTTGCAGTAGAAGCACACCTCCCCTTGACCCCCGCCGCCATCCTCCTTAGGGTTGTCCTTGTTTTTGCCCTTCCACTTCTTCTTGAAGCCTCTCTTTCCACCTCCAACTCCATAGCCAGCCCCCTCCTCCGAGCGCTCCACACTCCGCCGCCGCAAGTCCTCCTCTAGGATGCGCGCGCGAATGTAATCCACGCTCCATTGGGGTTGTTGGGAGTTGCGGTTGATCGCTAGGGCAGACCACGACTCCGGCAGCCGTATCACGATCTCCACGCATTGCACGAGCTCCGGGTACACCACACCGCCTCCTTGGAGCTTCGTGAAGATGTCCCGCATCTCATCCAACACCGGTTGCATCGGCTCTCGATCAACGAACTTGATGTCGCGCAGCCGCCGCGCGAGTAGCACGATGCCGGTAGCATGTGTCGGTGAGTGCACATCAAAAAGCTTCCTCCAAGCCTTCGGGCCACTCTCTGGATCACCCAAGAGGTCCTTGATGTGGTCAAGTTGTCGTCCGCCAACCGCTTGTACCATGAGCATGTACGCGTCGAACGATCGCTTCATCCACGCTCCTTTCAGCTCCGCGGCCTCCGGCATCTTCTCCTTCCCCACCACCAGATCCAATAGCTTGTTTTGGGTGTACATCAGCCTCATGCGGAAGCTCCAGTGCTCGTAGTCCTCCCCCATGAATTTCTCAATAGAGAACGCCTTCACGGGATCCACGGTTGTTGGAGATGGTGTAGTAGACGTAGGTAGCGTAGGGCTGGCTGGTTGGTGAGTCCCCACTCCTCCACCAGCAACTCCCCCCTGCTCTCTAGCCTCTCTACTTCTATCCATCTCGCCACTAGCACCTCCGGAGTTCGTACCAACCATATTGAGGCCTTATGAACGGTGGAAACTTGAGAAATCGTTTGGAGAGAATTCTGCCAGAAATTTCGATTCTAAGAAAAACACTGTCGCGGACAAGATACTTCGAACTAGAACGCGGTTTGACTATCAATTGAAAGTTCGCAAGCAGAGCTACTAGAAAATGGTCTTACTTGACATCATTGGTTAAGAATTCACGACGATTTGTCGTCTCGAACTCGACTACCCGCTCTGATACCACTTGTTGTTCAGAATCCGTCACTTTGAGAACTTACGACGAACTCATTACTCAACTAAACGCAAATCCGCTTGGTAGGATTGTGCGCCTTAAGCTTAGCTACCATCTCCAAGTTGAATCAGTTGTTAATATGGTCTAGAGAGTGAGAACCACATAAAAACGTCCAGCAGCCGCATGACTAGAATGGTAGAGGAAGTACAAGCATGTAGGCATAGAAAGTTGGAGTTGGGGACTCCAAGAGAACCATGAGAGAGAAGGGGTTCTCCAAGAGCTAGGGAAGGATGGTAGGAACCTTCCTAGCAGCAAGGATGCAACCCTCATCATGAGGTCCTTGAAGTGTCACATGCAAAATCCAATCTAGTTGGATTTTGCCTAGGTGTTGCAACATTTGCAACCCATGCTAGAAATTTTTAGCCACCCCAATCCAAAAGTCAAATTTGCCTTCCCTAACCACCCAACCAAAGATCCCTTTATAGTCATGTCCCAAGTAATCACCCAAATTAGATATAACCCCAAAAGGTAATACGAAATCCAAGTCTTGGAAATCTTGTAACTTGGGCGATCTTGGTCGGAATAAGGCGATCTTGGTATCGCTGGAAAGCTCTGGATTTCTCCTGCAAGATCAAGCATGTAGACTTGGAGAAAAACACAGAGATGAAACAAACAGCCATGCATAATGACATATGCTCATGCAAATCATGCAAGCACAAATAGCATGAGCACTCGACAGGACGTTAGGATGACATGCACTCAGAATGACGTGCATCCAACAGTAAGGGCAGGCCGCGGAGGTAGGGGAGGGAGAGACCGGGGGAGACCAGAGACAAGGACACGGGAGGCCATGCCTTGGAGACGAGGCAGGGAGGGGTGACCAAGGCGGTGGTGCGAAAGGAGAGTCTGGTGGGACAGGAGACGACACGAGCAGGGAGCAGACTCAGGACTAGACTTGAACGCTGCAGCAAACACCTAACTCGACGCAGCTACCTGACCAGACTCAGCAACCGGAGGAGACTTAGTAGTCAGTGTGTACAGGCTTGACCACGGCCGACGAGTAAATGTGGCCAAGTGTCGGCCCGTCCGCGCACACGTACAGTGGGTCACCCGCTGACTCGCAGGAGTGAACTTGTCAACCCCCCGATCCTGTAGATTAGCACCACTCACCAAGTTCGTAGAGAACGCGGGGAGGTAGAGACCTGACAGGGTGCCAGAAGGGGTTGTCGGACAGGGTAAGACAGTTGAGAAGCGAGTAAGGACAGGACCCCCAGAGGGGTCCGCCAGAGAGACCGCAACCGGCAGCAGACGCACTAGCACCTAGAGCAGCAGCCTCACCTGCACCTAGAGCAGCAGCCTCAATGCCGGGGTCAGGCGGAACACACAGGTAACAGTCACCCTCATCACTAGTAGGCAATGCATACATGGCAGTGAGGATAGCATCATAGTCAAGAGTATAGATATCTACCCGCAGCCGAAGCAGCTCCACCCAGTCGGGGAGCTCAGCCGCGTCGCCAAACTCCGTACGCCAGGCGTCGCTTAGACGGGCAAAGCAGCGGGACTCCCCGTGACCCAACGTCCCGCAAGGCTGACCAGTCCGAGCACCAGTGCGAATGACGTACGGACAGCGAGCAGTACCCCGTGACCTGTCACGCTAAGCGTACCACTCACGAAGCTGCTGGGGCGAAAGGACCGCTCGCGGACGACGCTGAAGCTGCAGCTGGCCACTACAAGCAGTTGCCGAACTACTTACTCCAGGACGACTCCCAGTACGGCCACCCCGACAACCCCAGCTAGCGTACCACTCACGAAGCTGTTGGGGGTTGAGGGACTCACGTGGGCGACGCTGCAGCTGCACCTGGCCACTACAAGCAGCTGTGGAACTACTCACTCCAGGACGACTCCCACTACGGCCACCCTGACAACCCCAACTAGCGTACCACTCACGAAGCTGTTGGGGGGTGAGGGACTCACGCGGGCGACGCTGCAGCTGCACCTGGCCACTACAAGCAGCTGTGGAACGACTCACTCCAGGACGACTCCCACTACGGCCACCTCGACAACCCCAACTAGCGTACCACTCACGAAGCTGTTGGGGGGTGAGGGACTCACGCGGGCGACGCTGGAGCTGCATCTGGCCACGCCAGGAGCAGAAGTAGCAGTAGAAAGAGCAGCAGCAGCAAGAGCAGCAGTAACAGCAGTACGAGCAGGGTAGTGCTCACCAGTGGCGAGAAGGGCAGGCGTACGACGGCGGCAACGGCGAGGCCGCTACCACTGTAGGGCGAGAGCTCCGCGGTAGCTATAGGGGTGGCTGCTCCAGAGGCGGCAGTTGTAGGGGCGGCTGCTCCAAGGGCGGCTGCTCCAGGGGCGTCTGCTGTAGGGGCGGCTGCTGCAGTGGCGGCTGCTCTAGGGTCGGCTGCTGCAGTGGCGGCTGCTCCAAGGGCGGGTGCTGCAGTGGTGGCTGCTCCAGAGGCGGCTCGGCTGCTGGGCGACTCGGCTGCTTGGCGGCTCAACGGCTCTGCTGCTGGGCGGCTCGGCAGCTCGGCTGCTTGCTAGGGGCGGCGACGGGGCCGGGTAGGGGCGGCGACGGGGCCGGTAGGGGCGGCGACGGGGCCGTGTAGGGAGGGGAGCGGCGACGGGGCCGCTAGGGGCGGCGACGCGGCCGCGTAGGGGCGGCTATGGGGCCGCGTAGGGGCGGCTAGGGGGCCGCGTAGGGGCGGCTACGAGGCCGCGTAGGGAGGGAGGCGGCGACGCGGCCGCTAGGGGCGGCGATAGGGCCGCGTAGGGGCGGCGACAGGGCCGCGTAGGGAGGGAGGAGGCGACGGGGCCGTTAGGGGTGGCGACGGGGCCGCGTAGGGGCGGCGACGGGGCCGCTAGGGGCGGCGACGGGGCCGCGTAGGGGCAGCGACCGGGCCGCGTAGGGGCGGCGACGGGGCCGCGTAGTGGCGGCGACAGGGCCGCTAGGTGCCGTGAGCGGCCTGGAAGGGCGGCGACGGGGCCGCTAGGGGCGGCGACGAGGCCGCTAAGGGTGGCGCGAGGGGCCGTGAGAGGGGCCTCTAAGAGAGCTCGTTAGAAGGGCGGCCCACAAGGCGCGCCTTGGGCAGGAGCGACTGGCGCTCCGGTCACAAAAAAAAAGTTTCAGTGGTGGGCCCAAGGAAGCGTTCCCACTAGGGAACCTGCTCTATACCATGTGAAGAAATGAGGAATGAATGAACTAGCACAAGGTTGGGTACAAGTAGGAAACCCTAGGAAACTGCACCCCATAGTGTCGACCCCACTATAGCCTAGACAAGCTATATAATATGAGTTGGACAACACCACCATCAGCAATGCGCTTCTAGAGCAACTCATCCAACGCATTACCACTCTGGAATCAGGAATTCAACAACTGAAGAGCGGCAACCCCGAACCTCACAGCAACTGGCTACTTCAAACAAGGAACCAAGCACCACCATTTTCAATTTTGGATCGAACTTTTCTGCTCCAACAGCTACTCGTCCAAGTGACAATACCATGCTCATAGCCCAGAACAAGTTTCTGGCTATCTCTAAGATTCGCACAAGGCACCGCCTTCAACAGGCAAAATTTCTACATGTGGAGCTTCGAGCTCGAACTTCTTCTTGAGAGCGTACAAATTTACTATCATTTCGACGGAAGTTACGCCGGCCCTACTAGCGACACCGACGAGGCGAAAGCTCAGTATTATAACAAGTCACTCTTGGCGTACAACATTTTACCCCGCAACATGTCGCCAGTCGAACAAATCGGCATTCGCCCCTTCAAAACCGATCCAGCCCCTGCCATGGCGGCGTGGAATTACCTTAACAAGACTTACCAACCTAAGGAATCTGTCTTCTCGAGTCGCCTTCGTCAGCAGCTAATAGGAGTCAAAATGACATCGGGTGAAGAGGGGAACACTTACATCAATCGGTGTCGCATCGTTCGCAACCATTTACTAAAGCTCGGGAATTCAATTTCTGGGGACATGTTCGTCACAATCGTTCTTCGCGGCCTGGGACCTCAGTGGATGCCGTGCAAAGCCGTGCTTCGCCAGCTAGGCATAGTCTCAGAGGCGCTCCTCTGCGCTACCCTGCTGCACAAGCAACAAGATATGGACTTCAACCATAAAAAGGGGGTTCGCCGCGTGCAAATCGCTTTCTACCTTGGCCGCGATCAGCGACGGCGTCGCGATTCCCGTCCGCGTCAATACTACTGCAAAAATTTTGGTTATTCTACCAAACGCTGGCGTTCCGATCACGACACGACTCTGCACCGCGCAACAACCCAAACCTTGATCCCGAACAGTAATGCAGACAAACCAACAGTCTTCGGACCATCTACCTGCCCCGCTCCAAGCACTTCAGTCTGACCCACAATGGCTGTCGCAGAACAACGTTTGTCACGTCATCGGCAACATGGCGATGCGCACTCACCGTTGTACCCGCCGATCAAATTGAAGACATTTGTCCTACGTCTCTCCCCCCGCGCCTAGACGAGAGGTTACACACACACCTACAACAACCCCTTTACACAAGACGAGGAATTTGTCTCCAACAAACACGAACAAGATTGGGATCTGCAGATACCTCTGCTTGAGTCGCTGTCGCACGATGAAGATTTTATCAATTGATCGTCAATCACCAACTATTACTTTGGCCACTACATCGATATCCAGCCTCTTATTAACTACAGTTGTGCTGGCGACAAGCGCATTCCTTTTCGGAACACTCCGAATCACGCGCTTTCGGCGCAAGGTCGAGCCCACTCCTACAACACATAATACATTGACTGCTGCTACGAGCAACACATGGTGGGATCCAACGCGCAGCCCATCCCACAACCCACCATTGTCACGATGGCCATCAACCAGCAACTCAAAGTACGGGCGTACGGCATCATCGTTCTCAAAGCGCACAACAGCGACATCCATATCACACTCAACGATGTACTCATCGTGTGGGACCTGAAGTACAACCTACTCTCCTATGAGCAGCTCGTCAACAGCGGCGTCCTCATGACCACATACCCAGAGAGCAGATGCATTCTAATGCACTAGAAGGACTACAGCACATTCAACTTTAAATCGCGCTACATCGGCAAAGAAAGGCCAGGCAACGGCATATACATTCTGGATTTTGATATTCCGAATTGTCGCACCGACTCGATGGATCTCATTGATCTTCAGCCTCAACACAAGGTTTTGTGCATCCTGATGGGCGCCCCTGGGTCAAACACCACGCTCATCCCAGTGAGATTGACCTTCGCGCACTTGGACTTGACGGTTTGTGCCGCACTTGCTGCACGCCAACAACCTCTACGCGCACCTCCTAACCTCTAGCACAAGCGCCTTGGTCACCCTTCTCAGGAGGTCCTTAACATTTGCATCCACGCAGAAATATTCATCCCAGGCACCCTGTTGTGCCCAGGTGGCATCTCTGTCACCGTCGACAACGATCGCCACATAGACTGCACAATCTGCCCAGAAGCCACGCTCAACCACAAGCCCTTGCCCATGGGACGGCGAGGACGAGGATGAGGACAGCGCCCCTCTCAACTTCTCTCGCGAATCCCCGCTCATCCTCACCCATCCAGCAGCAATAATTTTGATGATGATGTGGTGGAAGTCACCAACGAGCAGCACCACAGGCCTAGCCTATAAGGCCTCTACATCCTCGGCCTTCACACTGCTGTCTCTCACCCGCCCAAAGCGGTTGAACACAATGTCAAACATTTATATGTTTGTGTGGTTCTAGGCTGTAGTGGGTTACACCATAAGGGGTACACCAGATTAGGGTTTGACATATTTGTACTGTTGTTCCTGCTAGTCACTCCTCATTCTCGTTTCTCATTCTGACATGGTATTACGAGCCTAGGTTCCACCTAGGACCGAAACGATAGGGCCCACCGTTTCCGCTAGCCGCGCCCTCGTGCGCCGCCGTTCTTTTCCTGCGCCTCGAGCGCCTCCTTCTCAAGGCCCCGTATGGCCCCGCGCTAGCCTCTCACGGCCCCCGATCGGCCCCGCGCTAACCTCCTAAGGCCCCCGTCGGCCCCACGCTAGCCCCGCGCTAGCCTCCTAAGGCCCCCGATCGGCCCCGCGCTAGCCTCCTAAGCCCCCGTCGGCCCCACGCTAGCCCCGCGCTAGCCTCCTAAGGCCCCCGATCGGCCCCGCGCTAGCCTCCTAAGGCCCCCGTCGGCCCCGCGCTAGCCCCGACCGGCCCTCCCGCGCTCGCCCCTCTACGACCGAGCCGCACGGCGCGACCCGAACCGAACCGCGCGACCCAGCCGAGCCGCGCCGCCCCAGCCGAGCCGCGCCGCCCTAGCCGAGTCGCGCCGCCCTAGCCGAGTCGCGCCGCCCTGGCCGAGCCGCGCCGCCCTAGCCGAGCCGCGCCCTACTTACCTGTGCACAGCACTGCTACTACTACTGCTACTGCTACTGCTACTGCTACTGCTACTACCACCACTGCTGCTACTGCTACTTCAGCTATGGCTAGCCCTACAGTTCTCTCGTTCGATTCTGAGGGCCGCTCGATTAAGTTTGATACCTGGCTTGATGATCTGCACCTGTTCCTCCAGCTCACTGCTAGAGAGAATATCTCGCTGTACGATCACGCACTAGGCACAGTCCCTGCTCCTGCTACTACTGCTACCGCTACTGCTCGCTCGCAGTGGCAGACTCGCGATGCCCACGCCCGCTTTGCCATTCGCAACTCCCTGCCAGTCGATGAGCGTGAGCACTTCGGCCAGCATCAGACTGCGCAGGCCCTGTACACTGCTGTAGTTGCGCGCTACTCCTCCCCGGCCTCAGCTGCACTAGGCCGTCTCTCCCTTCCCTACCTGTTCCCCGACCTGTCCGCTTTCCAGACAGTCGCTGACCTCATCACTCACCTCCGTACTAGTGATGCCCGCTTCCGTGCAGCCATGCCCGCTGAGTTTCTTGCATCCAACCCTCCCCCGCTCTGGCTCACTCTCTACCACCTAGTCACCCGCCTCCCTGACACTCTGCGTACAGTCAGGGACCACTTCCTAGCTCGCTGTCCCACTGAGCTCACCATTGCCGCCCTAGAGAAGGAACTACTTGCAGCTGAGAAGAGTATTGTAGCTGTAGGTGCCTCTCGTGGCGACCCCCGCACCCCTTTCTTCGAGGGGTGTTCCCCCTCCCCCCTGCTCCCCTCTGTCGCCTCTGCTGCTGCTGTCGACCTTCTTGGTGCTGAGCAGGTCGGCTCTGCGTCCGCTCCCAGCGGGCGCCGCAGCGGCAAGGGCAGGGGAGGCAAGGGCGGTGGGGGTGACGGCGGGGGAGGTGGTGGTGGGAGTGGTGGCAGCGGCGGGGGCGGTGGCGGGGCTGGAGGGGCTAGTGGCAGCGGTGGGGGTGGTGGAGGCAGCGGCGGCGGCGGTGGCCGCGGTGGGGGCGGTGGTGGTGGCGGCAGTGGACGTGGCGGCGGCAGGGGCGGTGGTGGTCGTGGTGGAGGCGGCGGTGGTGGTCGTGGAGGCTCTGGCACTGGCCAGAGCGCGCAGCACCCTCAGTCCTCCCAGGAGCTTCGTGAGTGGTACTTACAGCACGGGGGTGGGGGGGGTAGCCTTAGCTGCACGTACGTCATCCGCACTGGTCGCCGCAAGGGACAGACGTGCGGGAGGGCGCACACTTCGCAGCGCTGCTTCTCTCGCCTAGATGACGCTTGGCGTGCTCAGTTTCCTGACGCTCCTGAGCTTCCTCAGTGGGCTGATCTCCTCAAGAAGGATATTGATATCTATGCTCTTGATTTTGATGTTATTCTCAAAGCAATGTATGCATTGACTATTAGTGGAGAGGAGGACCAGTACCTGAGTGTTCCGCCTGACCCAGGCATCCGCACGAGTGAGGCTACCGCCCTAGGTGCTTGCGTGTCTGCTGCCCCAGGTACTGGTGAGGCTACTGCTCTAGGTGCGTGTGTGTCCGCCGCCCCAGGTGCTACTGAGTCCACTGAGGCACTGCACACCTTCACTCTAGACTCAGGCGCTTCGCGCTGTTTCTTTCGTGACCGCACTGCTCTTGAGCCCCTTGCTCGACCAGTCGCTGTCTCGCTCGCTGACCCCTCTGGGGGTCCGGTCATTGCGACCTCCTCCACCCTCCTTCCTTGTCCTGCTGTCCCGTCGGGCACACTGTCAGGTCTCCACCTCCCCTCGTTCTCTACGAACTTGGTGGCGGGTTGTGCGCTTCAGGATGGGGGTGTTCACCAGTTCACCCCTGCCTACGAGCGTGTGACACACTGCACGTGTGCTCGGACGGGCCGTCACCTGGCTACCTTCACTCGGCAGCCGGGGTCGGACCTGTACACACTGACCACTGAGTCCCCTCAGGTAGCGGCGTCTGCGTCTGCGTCTGCGTCAGGTCAGCTGTCTGCCTCCTGCTCGTGTCGCTCTCTAACGCACAAGACTGTCCTCTGGCACCACCGACTTGGTCACCCGTCAGTGCAGCGCCTTCGGGGCATGCACGCCCGGTACCTTGTCTCTGGTCTTCCTCGGGTACTCCCTCCCCTCCCACCCTCCCTTGCTCCTCCCTGTCTTCCCTGTGTCGAGGGGCGGCAGCGCGCTGCCCCTCACTCCTCCTCGTTCCCCCCGACGACTGCTCCTTTGCAGACGCTCCACATGGACGTGTGGGGCCCAGCCCGCGTCCGTGGTCAGAGCCAGGAGAGGTACTTCTTGATCGTCGTTGACGACTACTCGCGCTACACCACGGTCTTCCCCTTGCGCACCAAGGGTGAAGTCCCTGATGTTTTGATCCCCTGGATCAGCAGAGCACGTCTTCAGCTGCGACAGCGTTTTCGCTCGGAGTTTCCTGTTCTGCGCTTGCACTCTGACAGAGGTGGCGAGTTCTCCTCCGACCTCTTGGCAGCCTACTGTGCCGAGCATGGCATTCGCCAGTCGTTCACGCTCCCGGCCTCTCCACAGCAGAATGGGGTTGCTGAGCGCCGCATTGGCTTGGTCATGGAGGTCGCTCGTACCTCCTTAGTCCACGCGGCTGCCCCCCACTTTCTGTGGCCGTTTGCGGTCCGGTACGCTGCGCATCAGCTCAACCTCTGGCCCCGTGTCTCCGCTCCGGAGACCTCGCCCACACTGCTGTGGACGGGGGAGGTTGGCGATGCGTCTCGCTTCCGTGTCTGGGGATCCCGAGCTTTTGTTCGCGACACGTCTGCGGACAAGCTCTCCTCCCGCACTGCTCCCTGTGTCTTTCTTGGCTTTGTCCCGGATGCGTCTGGCTGGCAGTTTTACCACCCCGCCTCGCACCGAGTCTTCCCCTCTCAGGACGTCACTTTTGACGAGTCCGTGCCCTTCTACCGCCTCTTCCCCTACCGCACTGCCCCGCTCCCTCCCCCGCCTCTCTTCCTCGCGCCAGGTGCTGCAGTGGTAGACCCCCTTCCCCCTCAGGGTGCCGCTCCCTCAGGTGTCTCTCAGGTAGACCCGGTTGAGCCTGCCGAGGTAGCTGTCGACTCGCGTCCTGCTGGAGGTGCTGAGCCTGAGCGTGCGGAGCCTGAGCGTGCGGAGCCTGAGCGGGCGGAGCCTGGGGGTGCTGAGTCTGGGGGTGCTGATCCTGGGGGTGCTGAGCCTGGGGGTGCTGGGTTTGGGGGTACTGAGCCTGGCGTTGCTGAGTCTAGGGGTACTGCGCCTGGAGTTGCTGAGCCTGGGGGTGCTGAGCCTGGTGGTGTTGCAGTTGACTGTGAGGCGCCTGGAGGACCTCCCTCTTCGCAGCAGCTGCGTGAGTGGTACTCACGGTACTGCAGCCTCCGGCGGGGTGAGTCTCGGGCTCGTGGTACTGCTGGAGTTGGTACTCGTGCTTCCCCACCACGGCGGGAGCCGCCCTCTTCCCCTCAGCTTCGAGAGTGGTACGCTCGGCACATCAGTCTCCGTAGTGGAGCTGCTGGTGCTGGGGTCCCCGGAGTTGACGCTGCTGCGAGTACTACGGACCCTGGTGCTGGAGGTGCTGCTGCTGCTGGCGGTGCTGCTGGAGGTGCTGCTGCTGCTGGCGGTGCTGCTGGAGGTGCTGCTAGTACTGAGGACCCGGGCGTTGGAGCTGCTGTGGGTGCTACGGACCCTGGTGCTGGAGGTGCAGCTGCTACTGGCGGTGCTGCTGGAGGTACTGCTGCTGCTGGCGGTGCTGCTGGAGGTGCTGCTGGAGGTACTGCAGACCTTGGTGCTGGAGGTGCTGCTGCTTCTGGAGGTGCTGCTGCTGCCGCTGGTGTCTCTGCTGGTTCGAGAGCTGCTGCACGGCCACGACCGTACTTCGTTCCGCTCCTTCAGCAGGTTCTTGGTCAGCCTCCTCCTCCTTGTTCTCCTCTCGCCTTAGAGTGTCCGCCGTCTGTCCAGTCACAGCCACAGTTACCGCCTGCCTCACCACTCCCTGTGCCTGCTCCTTACACTGGTCCGACTGACGGTCTTGCTGAGAGACGTGAGCCTGCGTCACGTCCTGTGTCACCTGCGTCTCGTCGAGCGTCGCCTGTTCGAGCTGCTACCACTGGTAGTCGTGTCCCGCGTGAGCGTCCTCCTGCTGTCCCAGGCACGCACCGGATGGCGCTTCGTCAGTCCACTGCTCCGCAGCGTGTTGCTCTCCCGTCGCCTCCTGCGTCCTCTCTTCCTGCTCTTGCTGGCCCGGAGTCAGACTCCCTTCGCGCTGCCAGTCCTACTGTCACACGTCTCCTGGCTACGGTTGTCACTGACCCTTCCTGTGAGTCCGCTGCTGCGTCTGCCCTAGTCACTGAGCTTGTCGACTTTGCAGCGGCGTGTCGTCTAGACTACGCAGCGAGTCTTGTTGCTGAGTCTGAGTCTGCCTGTCCTCCGTCCGTCGGGGGTGAGTGTGCTCTTGGCACGGACGTCCTTGAGGATAGGCAGGAGGAGTTTGGTTGCCTTGCCGCTGCTTTGCCCCATCTCGTGTCCATGCTTGTTGCCCCTGAGGGAGACCCGGATGCACCAGACATCCCGACCCCACGCTCTTACGCAGAGGCGATGGCCGGTCCCTACTCCTCTCAGTGGCAGTCAGCCATGGACACAGAGATGGCTTCCTGGAAGTCCACAGGCACCTACGTCGACGACGTTCCCCCACCTGGGGCGAACATCGTCAGTGGCATGTGGATTTTCAGGGTGAAGCGGCCGCCAGGCTCTCCGCCTGTCTTCAAGGCGCGTTACGTTGCACGAGGCTTCAGTCAGCGACAGGGAGTTGACTTCTTCCAGACCTTCTCCCCGACCCCGAAGATGACCACTCTTCGGGTTCTGCTACACGTCGCCGCTCAGCGTGACTACGAGCTCCACTCTCTTGACTTCAGCACAACTTTCTTGCAGGGCAGCCTGCACGAGGAGATCTGGCTGCGCCGCCCACCTGGCTTCACTGGGTCGTTCCCTCCTGGCACCCAGTGGAGCCTCCGGCGGCCAGTCTACGGTCTCCGCCAGGCGCCGCGTGAGTGGCACGACACACTGAGGACTACACTTGCGGCTCTTGGGTTTGCTCCTTCTACTGCTGACCCGTCGCTGTTTCTGCGCACCGACACCTCGCTGCCGCCGTTCTACATCCTCGTGTACGTCGACGACTTGGTCTTTGCCACTGCGGACACTGCCGCACTCGCCCACGTGAAGTCCGAGCTGCAGAAGAGACACACGTGCACAGACCTGGGTGAACTGACAAGCTATCTTGGCTTGCGGATCACCCGGGACAGAGCACGCCGCACCATTACCCTGACTCAGTCACACATGGTGCAGCAGGTCCTTCAGCGCTTCGGCTTCACGTACTCCTCGCCTCAGTCCACTCCTCTGCCTACGGGTCACTCGCTCTCAGCTCTGCCTTCGGATGAGTCCGTAGAGTCGAGTGGTCCGTATCCAGAGCTTGTGGGCTGCCTCATGTACCTGATGACCTGCACTCGACCTGACCTAGCATACCCTCTCAGCATCTTAGCACGCTATGTTGCTCCCGGCCGTCACCGGAAGGAGCACATGGATGCAGCTAAGAGGGTGTTGCGCTACTTGTGCAGTACGTCGGGCATGGGGCTAGTGCTTGGAGGGCGAGACCGGCCTGTTCTCACTGGGCACTCAGACGCTTCTTGGGCAGACGACCAGGCTACTCAGCGGTCGTCTCAGGGTTACACCTTCAGTCTTGGCTCTGGCTCTGTCTCTTGGCGTTCTACTCGTTCTTCTTCTGTTCTCAGCTCCAGCTGTGAGGCTGAGATCTACGCCACGGCCATGGCTGCCCAGGAGCTTCGCTGGCTCACCTACCTGCTGACTGACCTTGGAGAGCAGCCTCGTTCTCCTCCAGTGCTGTACGTCGACAACAAGGCAACCATTGCCTTGTGCCAGGAGCACAGACTGGAGCACAGGACGAAGCACATTGCTCTGCGTTACTTTCTAGCTCGAGAGCTACAGCAGCGTGGTCAGCTTCTTCTGCGTTACGTGGCCACTGAGGCCAACACTGCTGATGTGTTCACCAAGGCGCTTCCGCCTGTTGACCATCAGCGTTTTTGCACTCTTCTAGGCCTTGTGCCGACTGTTTCTCACTTACTTACTTCTTGACTTTACCTGTACTGTGATCATTATATATATACCTGCATGTTTGCCTTGTTAGGTTGTGATCATTGTACCTCTTGCTGTATTATAAAACTGCATGTGAACTGGTCTTGTGACCGCTTGCTTGTGCTCGGAATTTGTGTGGAATCCTCGAGATCCACCCTGAGCTTGTTTACCTTGTTTTGCCTTGACTGGTCTTGTGACCCCTAGGTCTCCCCCACTTTGCCTATGGGGGTGTGTCAAACATTTATATGTTTGTGTGGTTCTAGGCTGTAGTGGGTTACACCATAAGGGGTACACCAGATTAGGGTTTGACATATTTGTACTGTTGTTCCTGCTAGTCACTCCTCATTCTCGTTTCTCATTCTGACACACAAAACCCTGCGCCAGACACGCTCACCGCCTCCTACAGCAATGGCGCGCAGCCATGGACTCCGAAGTCGCCACACTTAAAGCTAGATAAGCGTGGGTTCTTGCTGAGCGTGTCGCGTTGAAGAAGAGGCGCATTCTCTCGGGCAAATGGGTCTTCCGAGTCAAAACCACTGGCAACGGAAACATTGAACACTTCAAAGCCCCCTGGGTCGTGCGTGGTTTCAATCAACCCCACAGCATTGAAATGTTCGCTCTCGTCAGCCGCCACACCTCTGTCCGCATCCTCCTCGCCATCGCTGTCGCGAGCATCTCCCGCTCCAACAGATCGACGTAAAAAATGTGTTCCTTTACGCACCAGTCGATGCCCTTATTTTTGTTGAACAGCCGCACACCCACGGGGACGGCGACGATTGCATGTGCCAGCTCAAGAAATCCCTGTATGCCCTGAAATGGTGCTTCATGTCGATGTGCTTGGCCTTGGGATGAAAGATGCCATCGTCCTTAGTGAGTATGAAGGCACTGTTATTGTTACACGAGATGCGGGTGGGGCCGGTTGGGGGAAGTTCAGCTGTAGTAAGGAGTGAGCGAAGCCATATCGCCTCATGCACCACGACGCTTAGAGAATAATATTCGGCTTCACATGAAGAGGTGTGACCACAGGTTAGCGTTTGGACTGCTAAGAGATGAGTGACAGACCGAGAAAGAACCAATAGCAAGTAACAAAACGTCGGAGCTCCCTCTCCGGTCCCTAAGGGACGTCACACCACCCATGATGTTCAAGGGTGTTGGAAGGCCACCAACACCTCCCAAGGGAGATAGTCCCTTTCAACTATCAAAAAATGCGTTTGGCAGCTGAGACGTGAGGACTAGACCAATCGTTAAGGTGACGAGCAAGAACTCCAGCGCTATATGCGAGACGGGACAGGAACTTACCATGGCATACATGATGGATCTGATAAACGAGGCGTAAGGGAAGGAGGAGGAGTGCAGAGAGGAAGTCTCACGCGGTTGAAACTTGGTGTCCATGGCAATGGCAGGGGGGTTAGGTGGAGTGAATGAATATAGAATGGAGGTGATGAATTTTGATTGATGAAGGTAGAGAGTGCTGAAGGTTCGATCACGAGTGATGTGAAAGCCAAGGTAGTAGGAAAGAGGACCAATGTTAGAAAGTTTGAAGCGAGATGAAAAGGCATTCTTGAATGAGGCAAGAAGAGAGGAGGAGAGAATGATGAGGTGGCCAACATAGATGAGAAGCATGACCCTGTAGGTCAATAAGGTGAGTGAGGAGCAATGAAGAGGCGAGGGTCCGCACGAGCAGCAAAGAGGTGAAAGGTAGCAAGATCCTCACGAAGCTTGCGGTATTAGCATCACGGTGCTTGCTTCAACCCATACAGCGGTTTGTGCAGTTGACAAACTTGCTCAATACTATGGACCGCTGGAAGTTCATAACCGGGAGGCTGCATCATGCAGAGAATCTCATCAAGAGTGTTGTTGAGGAAGGCATTGGAGATGTCCAGCTGATGGACTTCCATGTCGAAAGTGACAGCAATGATGAGAAACAAGCGGAGGGTGACGAAGCAGACTATAGGAGCAAAGGTGTCATGAAAATCAGCACCATTCACGTCGCTTGAAGCCTTTGACAGCAAGGTGGGCTTTGCGGCGTTCAAAAAAGCCATCAGCATGCTCCTTGACGTTGAATGTCCATGTGCATGGTTTCGGCGTGTACTTGGGTGGTCAAGGAACAATGCTGTAGGTGTCATTTGCGTGCAGGGCAGCGAGTTACGCATCAGCAGCCTTGATCCATTCAACAACACCAGGATCAGTACGGGCCTCATGAATGGTTTGATGTTTGTAATGATGATGAAAGGCAGCATTGGCGGAGGTTTTGGAAAGAGGAGGAAGGGTGAAGTCTATGGGCTAAAAAGGAGATGGTAAGACCTTGAGCAGGGAGAAAAGGGAAGGATTGGGAGGAGATGAAAGGAGTGGTGATGAGGAGCAGTCGTGCAATGGGGAGGACGGGGCGAAGAGGGAGGGGAGTAGGATGGAAGGTGAAATTCTTGTGGCGTCGAGGCAGAGGAAGGTTAGAAAACGATGGAGGGGGAGAAGATATGGCTGGTGAGGGCAGATTTGGGGATGGTGGGTGGGGGGTGGTGGGGGAGGGTATGGTGGGAGGAGAGGGAGGTGAGGTTGGGGCCAAGGAATTGAGGATGATGTGGATGGAGATGACGATGGAGGGTGTCGAGGGTTGTCAAAAGGTGGTGAAGAGGGCTCCATGAAGATTACATCACGAGAAAGTATGACATGCTGCTGAGATGGGATATAGACGCGGTAAGCTTTGGTGCCGTCAAGTTGACTATATCCAACCATGATGCTGGCCATGCTTCGGTCGTCAAGCTTAGAATGTCGTTGGGAAGGAATGAGGACCGAGACGGGTGAATTGAAGATGTGGAGGTATGATGCATCCAGACGTGCAATGGTCCATAGTTCCACGGGAGTCTTAAAAGCTGAACCACCCCGGCTAATGGCATGACATTGGAGATAGGCAGCAGCGAGAGCAGCTTCACCTCACCAGCCTTTGTTTGTGTGTGCGTTATGAAGCATAGAATGGACCATCTCAAGTCAAGTCCAGTTGGCGTGCTTAGCTACTCAATTTTGCTCAGGTGTGTATGGCGTATAGTAGTGTCAAGCATGCCATGAGCTGTAAGGAATGAAGTGAAGGCTTTGGAAGTGAAACCCTTGGCATCGTCAAAGAGAAAGGCGTTGATGATGTTTGGGGAATGCATGTTGTGCACCTGAGTGACATAAGCCCTGAAGCATGAAGGTACCTCCAAACGGTGGCAAAAGAGATACACCGGAATGTGGCGGAGTAGTCGTCGATGAAGGTGAAAAGGTAGGGAGCGATGCCAATGATAGTTCCATATGAAAACGTGTTTTTCAAGATCCGTCACTTTGAGAGCTTACGACGAACTCAGTTCTCAACTAAACGCAAATCCGCTATCTAGGATGTTGCGCCTTAGGCTTAGCTACCATGTCCAACTTGAATCACTTAAAAAGATGGTCAAGGGAGTGAGAAACAATCGAAAACGTCCAGCAGAAGCATGACTAGAATGGTGGAGGAAGTATAAGCATTAAGGCATAGAATAGGCTAAAGTTGGGGACTCCAAGAGAACCATGAGAGGAAAGGGGTTCTTTAAGAGCTAGGGAAGGATGGTAGGAACCTTTCCAGCAACAAGGATGCAACCTCCATCATGAAGTCCTTGAGGTGTCACATGCAAAATCCAATCTAGTTGGATTTTGTCTAAGCGTTGCAACATTTGCAACCCATGCTAGAAACTTCAAGCAACCCCAATCCAAAAGTCAATTTTGCCTTCCTAACCACCCCACCAGAGATCCCTATATAGTCATGTTCCAATAATCGCCCAAAGTAGATAATATCTCAAAACGGGATAGAATTCCAAAACTTGGAAATTTTGCAACTTGGGTGATCTTGGTTGGAATAAGGCGATCTTGGTCGGAATAAGGCGTTAGAAAGCTGAGGATTTCTCTTGCATGATTAAGCATGTAGACTTGGAGAGGTGGTAAAATCCAATAGCCATGCGTAATGACATATGCTCATGCAAATTATGCAAACACAAATGGCACGAGCACTCGGCATGACGTTAGGATGACATGTACTCAGAATGACGTGCATCTAGCAGAATCCCCCTCAGACTAATGGACTACATGCACACACCCTCACAAGCATGCAAACAATCATGCACATGCACTTATGACACCGCTGCCCACACTAGTGCAATGTCATGCCACGCATCTTTGCACGCTTCCAATGTGCACTCTTGGGAGGTCTCTTGGTGAGAAAATCTGCCGCCTGCTTGCTAGCCTTCACATGGTGAAGCTCAACATCTCCCTCCTTCACCATCTGCCTCACCCAGTGCCACTTAATATTCATGTGCTTGTTCAGCCCATTTAGGATAGGATTATTGGCCATGCCAATAGCAGCCTCCCTGTCAGAGAAAAGTGGTGTAGGTCCTTCCTGTTCAGCTCCCATGTCATCAGCAGCTTCCTCAGGAGCACAATCTCCTTAATGGCACGGTACATTGCCATGTACTCTGCCTCTCCGGAAGACTGAGCAATCTCACTCTACTTCTTGGACCTCCAGCTCACTGGTCCACCTCCGACCATACACACAAAACTGCCAACTGATGACTGATCCTCCTCCTCTGAGGCCCATGTAGCGTCGGTAAAGCACGAGAACTTCAAGGTTTCAGGCGTGATCGCATCTGCTCCAATGAACACCAGCAGATGTCGTTGATCCAAGGTAGCACACCAAGCGCTTTGCCACCTCCACTGCTCCTCATAGGGCCACTGCACAACTCTAGCCAGCTGCCCCACTCCGAATGAAGCATCAAGTCGCGTATGCACAGCAGCATATATCACACTCCCAATGAGTGATTGGTACTAATTCTGCTGCTCATCCTTGAGCACATCATCCTCTTTAGCTGCCTTCTCCAGTTTGAAGCCCGCAGGAAACGGTGTCAACACAGTGCGACCCCCAGTCACATTATAGTGCTCCATGACACCAGACATGTAGTGTGACTAATGCACCTTCAGCCACCTCCTCTCAACATCCCTCTCAACCTGCAACCCCAAGTACTAGTGGACATCCCCCAGCATCTTGCACTTGACGTTGTCCAACAGCAGCTTCTGTGTCCTCTCAATCTGCTCCATGGAAGGTGAGAACAGCAGTATCTCGTCGACATATACTAGTAGCAACAGCAGGTGCTCCTCCTTTTCAAGCAGAAACAAGCTGTGATCCGCTTGGGACGTCTTGAAGCCTCCACTCAGCAGCACCTCCTCCAGCATCTCGTACCAGCACCTGGGCGCTTGCTTAAGGCCATAGATAGCCTTCTTGAGCTTGCACACCTGGCTGGTCCCATCCTCATAGCCGTCGAGCTGCGCCATATAGATATCCTTTTGCAGTATTCCATTGAAAACGTTGTGGTGATATCCAACTGCTTCACGTGCCATCCCTTCATAGCTGCGCCAACCAGTGCGGAGATAACTACTACAACCGGAGCTAGGCTACGGGCTAGGCACAGGTGCTCGTGTGATCTCTGCGTTCCTTGTTTCTTAGTCGTTTTCCTAGTGCACACACTGCTTGCTAGTTCGTGGGGCAATTCGGCAAGAGTTTCACTAGAGAAATTTGACAACAATGATACAATGAAGTTGGCTAGGCAAGACTACATCAGAGCTAGGATGCAAGCAGGTCGACTGCCAGCACAGCATGGTCGATCGCGTGCCAGCACGACTTAGTCGACCGCGCTCCAGCAGTGCAGAGTCGCGGCTCGCCAATGTTGCAGGTCGACGGCATGACAACATCACAAGTCGACGGCGTGCCAGCGTTGCTCCTGCAGTCCAGCATCGCACCCGTTTCGCAGGTGCTCGCAGGTGATTGGCGTCCACTGCTTCGTCACCTGCACAGCGCACGCACCAAGTCCACCTCGTGCTGACGGCTGCATTTGATCCGCCAGGTCGACCTCGGGATACCACCATCGAGTTCGTCCTCACCAACAACGCCTGGGCGACCTTCGCGTGCCTTTGCAGACCCTTGCCACCCAGGTAACATGGTCGACCGGGCAACCACGTCGACCAGCTGCTCTTGTGCGTGCCCGTCGACCACTCCAGTCGACGGCCACCTCCAGTCGACCTCACCAGGTCGACCACTACCTTTGGTCGACCATCTCCAGGTCGACGTCACTCATGGTCGACCATCAGGTCGACCTCACGCCTGGTCGACCAACCACCAAGTCGACAAGCGGGCCCGGACGACCAACGGGCCCAGACGACCAACCAGGTCGACCAGCAGGTCTGTCAGCCAACCACCCCAAGTCGGCTGCCCCAAGTTGGCGTCACCAAGTTGACGCCCTCTGCAGGTTGACTTCCCAGGTCGACCAGCCGCAGTTGACGCCCTCCCGAAGTCGGCACCCTTGCAGTGGCTTCCGTGCAGGTCGACCAACTTCGTCGCAGTCCTCAATGACACTTGCTTAACATCCTTCTCTTTTTGCTGAAACCCTTGGTGACCAAGCGGCTCTTGAACTGCTCCAATGCACCATCAGCTCCACTCTTCACCTTGAAGACCCACTTGCTGCTAATCGGCCGTCGCTCCTCGGGTAACTCAACAAGCTCCCAAGTCCCATTCTCAATGAGATTGTTGAACTCCACATCCATGGAAGCCTTCCACTCTTCCTTCTAGGGTCTACTTAGTGCCTCCTCCACTGTGGGTGGACCGCCTTGGCACCTTGCTTGGGTAATCCTAAACGCCTGTACTTAAGCCTTGAAGGTGGCGCTGCCACTCTCTTCTTGCGGATTACAGTCTGCTGCCCATGTAGTGAAGCTCCTTTCTGCACACTCCTCTTGGTGACCTTGGTGGTTGCAAAAGGCTCGGGCTGAGATGGTGAGTCCACACATGTCGATTCATCCTCCAACCCCTCCTCCGCAGAAACACCAGAAACCTATTGCTCACCACCGCCACTGTGGTTACTGGTCAGCTCTGACCCAAGGAGATCATCAAGGTGCAGCTAAACCTTCTCCACTGCAGATCGCCCTATCTCCTGCAAAAGCAAGCCAATCTGCGCGTGCTTCTGCTGGTGCTAGTTTTTGTACATGATGTCCTCCACAAACTTGACGTAACGGCTGACCAGTGTCTTGTTGCTCTTGGGGTCCCACATTAGCCACCCCTTTGAGTCAAGAGCCATCCCAAGATGGACAGCCCACACATCAGCAACTTCCAAGTCGTGCCTCTGCTCCTTAGGCACCATCACAAGCCCCATGCAGCCCCACACCCACAGCATGTCAATGGATGGCTTCTTCCCAAGCCAACGCTTGTACTGCACCCAGTGCTTGTCGCCAACATGCGTCAAGACCTTGATCTTGATCATGGCGAACAGCTTCAGGCCAGAACTTGTAGGGCATCCCATCAGCCCCCAAATAGGTCTGAGCTGCCTCGCCAATGGACCGGTTGGCACGCTCAGCAATGTCGTTCTGCTGCGATGTTCATGGGCATGTTAGCTGGTGTCAAATGCCATTCTTCTCAAAAAACTTGGTGAATTCCGCTCTCAAGAACTCTCCACCTTGGTCACTCCTCAGCACCTTCACAAGCCGCATCGCTTGCCGCTCAACCATCAGCAACCAATCCTCCTTGATCGCCGCTGCAGCATCGCTCTTCTTAGACAAGGGACGTGCCCACCTGAAACGGCTCCATTCGTCCACCATGGTGAGGAAGTACAGCACTCCCCCAGTCCTCTCCATCCTTATAGGACCCACCAGGTCCATGTGCACCACCTCCAAAGGTGCCTTCGCTGATCCTTCTGCATGTGGAAACGGGAACCGTGCAAACTTGTTTTGCATGCACGCCTCGCAGCTACCATAGTAAGCGCCATCTCCTTGCAGCTGCAGCCCATGCATGCACTTCTCCGTGCGCGTTACCTCTAATATAGATACCGCCACGTGAGCGAGTCATCGATACCAAGTCTTCTAATCCGCTTGACCCGAGGTAGGCGACGCCTTCACAGCCACGCTTCCTCCAATCAACTTGTCTCCTTGCACACCTTGCTGCTCCTCATAGATGCCACGACTGCCTCCTTACCCGATTTCTGCCAAGGTAGGACCGGGATCTGCCACATGAGCTTGTGGACATCTCCTTTCTGCTCCAGGTCCCAACTGAGGCGCTCATTGTTGTAGGCACGATAGCGCTCCGTGTCAATCGTCTCAGTGTTCACACCCGCATCTCCTAATCGACTGGTAGAAATCAGGTTCGCGCACAAGTCCAGCACCCACAGCACGTTCTTCAGCCCCACGAGCTCTCCATCCGCTCCCATGAACTTGGCGCATCTCAGGCCCATAACCTTGGCCTTGGCGCCCATCGCGGATGTGACTGTAGAGATGGGTGTGGGCTGAATCTCATCGAGTAGGTTCGCACGAGAAGTCATATGCCAGGAGCTCTCGAAATCAATCACCCAATGGGTGAGGGGGTGTAGGAGAGCCTTGGCAGCCATAGCGTGGTCGGTTGTGCCTTCGTTCACGAAGAAGAACCCGACCTTCCGCTCCTCAAATTCGCCACCTTTCTCCTCATCCTTCTCCTCTCCACTAGCTCCCACGACTCCCCCAGTCCTCTTGCCACCGTGCTGGTTGATTGATGAAGGCGTGGTCCAATCCTTGGGTCGTTGGTTGCACTTCCGTCAACGATGTCCGCGCTTCTTGCAGTAGAATCACACCTCCCCTCGACCCCCGCCGCCATCCTCCTTAGGGTTGCCCTTGTTTTTTCACTTCCACTTTTTCTTGAAGCCACTTTTTCCACCTCCAACTCCATAGCCAGCCCCCTCCTCCGAGCGCTCCACACTCTGCCGCCGCAAGTCCTCCTCAAGAATGTACGCCCGGATGTAATCCACGCTCCATTGGGATTGTTGGGAGTTTAGGTTCATGGCAAGGGCACCCATGACTCTGGTAGCCGTATCACAATCTCCACGCAATGGACGAGCTCTAGATACACCACACAGCCACCTTGGAGCTTCGTGAAGATGTCGCGCATCTTGTCCAACACCGGTTGCATTGGCTCTCCATCAACGAACTTGATGTCGCGCAGCCGCCGTGCGAGTAGCATGATGCCGGTAGCGTGTCGGTGAGTGCACATCTTAAAGCTTCCTCCAAACCTTGTGTCTACATTCTTAATCACCCAATAGGTCCTTGATGTGGTCGAGTTGTCGTCCGCCAACCGCTAGAACCATGAGCATGTACGCGTCTAACGATCGCATCATCCACGCTCCTTTCAACTCTGCAGCCTCCAGCATTTTCTCTTTCACCAAGTCTTATAGTTTGTTTCGGGTATACATCAGCCTCATGTGGAAGCTCCAGTGCTCGTCGTCTGCACCTATGAATTTCTCAATAGAGAAAGCCTTAATACGATTCACGGTTGTAGGAGATGGTGTAGAAGATGACAATCATAATGAGGCTCTATGAACGGTGGAAACTTGAGGAATCGCTTGAACAAGATTCTGCCGAAAATTTATAGTTTACAAAAATCGCTGTGGCGGTCTGCATAGCTGGTATTAAATCGTAGTTGGACCATCAATCGAAAAGCAGAGCTACTATAAAATGGTCTCACTTGTAAAAATTGGTTGAAAATTCATGACGATTCGTCGTCTCAAAGTCAACTACCCGCTCTGATACCACTTGTTGTTCAAGATCCGTCACTTCGAGAGCTTACGACGAACTTAATTTTCAACTAAACGCGAATCTCCTCAGTAGGATATTGCGCCTTAGGCTTAGCTACCATCTCCATCTTGAAGTACTTAAAAAGATGGTCGAGGTAATGAGAACAAATCGATAACGTCCAGCAGACGCATGACTAGAATAGTGGAGGAAGTACAAGCAATAAGGCGTAGAATAGGTTAAAGTTGGGGGCTCCAAGAGAACCATGAGAGGGAAGGTCTTCTCCAAGAGCTAGGGAAGGATGGTAGGAACCTTTCTAGCAGCAAAGATACAATCGTTATCATGAAGTCCTTGAGGTGTTACGTGCAAAATCCAATCTAGTTGGATTTTGCCTAGGTGTTGCAACATTTGCAACCCATGCTAGAAACTTCTAGCCACCCCAATCCAAAATTCAATTTTGCCTTCCCAACCACCTTACCAAAGATCCCTAAATAGGAATGTCCCAATAATTGCCCAAAGTAGGTAATATATCAAAACGAGATAGAAATCTCAAGACTTGGAAATCTTATAACTTGGGTGATCTTAGTCAAAATAAGACGATCTTGGTATCGCTCGAAAGCTTTGGATTTATTCTGAATGATAAGAGATGTAAAATTGGAGAAAAAATACAGAGGTGGTAAAATCCAATAGCCATGCGTAATGACATATGCTCATGCAAATCATGCAAGCATGAATCGTACGAGCACTCGGCATGACGTCAGGAAGATATTCACTCAGAATGAGGTGCATCGAACAAAATGGTCCAACAATTTTCGAGTGAATGAGTTGGAGTGGTGATGTGGTGCGGGAATGGGACACGCCAAACGGTTGACGTGTTTATTTCCCACGATAGCACGAGATGCATTGGAGAATTGAGGTGGAGGAGAGGTGAAGTACTGTGACCAGCTGCCGCCGATGAAGTGTTGACAAGTCCCGCATGTTGAGATGCTAGAAATGACAATGCCAAAGGCGCGAGGAGGTGGTGGTGGAGACTAGACATTCTCTTGGCTTGATAGAAAGAGCAACACTACTCTTATGATGCTGTTGAAGATAAAACAGGTTTATGCGGGTATAACTCGCGCCAACAGGAGCTTCATCAGTCGTAAGAACAACTCGCCCAGCAGCAATGCCGTCAGCACCAAGTGCACGAACAGAGAGTGTGTTGTGAACTCATGAAGGGAGAAATATAACCTTGTCCAGCTAGATCGTGGGTTTTTATGTTTGTGAACGAAGAGTAACCACCACAGTGATGGCTCCCAAGACCGTGTAAGTCTCTCCACCACCAAAACGAGCAATAATATCATCGTCTGGCTTCTGGACAGACGAGAACAACTAGCAGTCCGAGCAGATATGGAAGGATGCGCTGCTGTCCACCAGCCAGGACGAAGTCCGGACCATATTGGATGAAGAGGCCGTGAATTCTGATGCGTAAGGAGACCCATAAAGGAAGAGGAGGAGGAGGAGGAGGAGGAGGAGGAGGAGGAGGAGGAGGAGGAGGAGGAGGAGGAGAAGGAGGAGGAGGAGGAGGAGGAGGAGGAGGAGAGGGATGATTCAAGAGAAGTGGGTAGCCACATATATGTGGCTGAACTCTTAAGGCTAGCTGTAGCACCTCAAAGCTGAGGGCAAGGCTAGCTAACCTAGCAATTCTAGCAACTGAGGCCTCATGTTGCTCAAGTGAGCGAGGCTGGAACATCAGCCTACATGGTCGCATGTGGCATCGTATAGGAGTCAGTAAGGTGAGTATGGAATGAGTGGATAGATGTCAATGCCAACTTTGACCACACTTCGTTGTGGGTGAGTGTGGTGGAGTATGAACATGCCTTAGAGGGCATAACAATAGTGGGAAGTGCATTTGCTGAGAGTTGAACCCATGACATTTAAGACCAAAGGTGAGAATCCACTCACTTGGACATACTTGTTGCATAATACTAGATAAGGCATAATAAAGTAAAGGCAAGCAAGTAATGCCTAGCAAAGTCGTCTTACTCTCAGATACTACCTTCAAGAAAGCTGCCAAGAAGTCAAGCGAGTGCAGCTCGTAGTCACGTAGTGCTGCAACATGCAGTAACAATCGAATAGTAGTCATCTTCGGGGTGGGGGAGAAGGTATTGAAGAATTCAACACCATGATGCTCACTGAAGCCTCGTGCAACGTAACGCGCCTTGAAGACAGGCGGAGAACCCAACGGCCGCTTCACCCTGAAAAGCCGCATGCTAGCGACTATGGTCGCCCCAGGAGGGGGAACCGCGTTGACATAGGTGCCTGTGGACTTCTAGGATGCCATCTCTGCGTCCATGGCTGTTTGCTACTAAGAGGAGTAAGGACTTGTGATCGCCTCTGCGTAAGAGCGCGGGGTCGGGATTTCACAGCCAAGGAAAAACTACCCCTTGACAAATAGAGGACAGGCAGAGTCAGAGTTAGAAATGAGACTCGTGAAGTAGTTAAAGTGACACACAGCAGCAAAGTCAACGAGCTCGATAACCAAGGTAGACGCAGCAGAATACTCAAACGTAGGTTCTGTGACAACTGTGGACAGTAGACGAGTGACTGTCGGACTAGTAGCACGAGCAAGGTCAGACTCAGGGTCAAGAACGTGGGGGAGAGGGGACCCGGGAGGAGACGACAGAGCAGTACGCTATGCAACAAAGAAAAGACAAAGTGCCATAGGGTGCTCACTAGGAACAAGAGGAGGACAAACACGTTGAGCATGAGAAGCACAAGCATGACCAGGCGAGGTAGCAGGAGAGGAAGTACGAGACTGAGGGTCCCAACGCTCGGTCAGGGACATGGTCAATGGGGAGTGGTGCAAAGGACCAGGTAGAAGGGAGTCAGTAGGCAACGGCGCCTGAGACGGGTCAGGTGGTGGAAAGAGTGAAGGATGAGTAGTACCAGCGACATGGAACACAGTAGCCGAAGGTGGGAGACGCCGACCTGTGCGAGCAGACTCACAAGCACCTACACACACCTCCTCGACCAGCTGCTGCCACTCCCAGAACACCGCACGCCGTGGCTGCCGCGACTGAATGGCAAGAGAGAGGGTAGAGTAGTGCCTAATTACAATGTTGTTGAAAGTCTAAGCCAACGTCACTTGACGAAAGTGGGCCCTCTGGTCAAACGGCAGGTGAGCATGGACAACAAGCTGGGCGACAGCGTCGCGCTCCGTCCACCATGTGCAAGCACCCCGGTCCGTCCGTTACCGCCTTCGTACGTCCTTGCCGACGTCAGTAGAAGGCTCAGTATGGGTCGTGGGTTCCCGAAAAGACCGCAATGTTTGCTCGAACAAGGAGACGCCATCTCTAATGAAACGCGAGAGGTACCGGCACGGGCACTCAAGCCACAACTCTAACTCAAAAACTCAAAAGGGTGCCCGTTTGCGTCAACCGCTAGGACAGTGATCGTGGCCATGGCGGGCAGCGGCAGACGGCAGGAGCGGCGCAAGGCCGGTAGTAGCAACCATGCCTGTGGCTGTTGTAACAAGAGTTGCAATGGCAGCAGTGGCAGTGGCTGCGGCTGCAGCAATAGGGGGTGGCTGCAATAGTGGTTGTCGATGCAGTAGCAAGGACGGCTGTAGAGGCAAGGGCGGTTACAGCGGCAAGGGCGGCTACAGCAGCTATGGCGGCTGCAATTGCAAGGGAGGTCGCAGCAGTAGCAACGGCCAGCAGCAGCAGCGGCAGTGGCTGGCAGTAGTGGCGGCGGCAGCAAGCAGTAGTGGCAATAGTGGCGGCTGTAGCAGCAGTGGGCGGAAGCAGTAGGCTTAGCATTTGTAGCGGTTGTAGCGGCAGCAGTATGCAGCCACAGCGGCTGTAGCTGGATGTGCCGGCAACGGGCAGAAGTAGAAGTGGGTATAGCAGCTATAGCAACGGCACTGGTTGTAGCAGTGGCAGCAGCTGCTGTAGTGGCGGCTGTAGTGGCTGTAGCGTCGGCTGCAGCGGATGTAGCGGTGCCTGCAGTGGCTGTAGCGGCAGCTGTCTGGCTGTAGTGGTCCCTGTAGCAACTATAGAAGCGGCAGCGGCTGTATCGGTGGCACCATCCGCTGTAGTGGCAGCTGGGGTGGCTATAGCGGCGGCTATAGTGACTGTAGCAACAGCGGCAACAGTGGATGTATCGGTGGCTGCAGTGGCTGTAGTGGCCGCTGTAGCAGTTATAGCAGCGACAGCGGCAGTAGCTGCTGTAGTGGCGGCTGCAGTGTTGTAGTGGCGGCTGCAGTGCTGTAGTGACGGTTGCTGTGCTGTAGTGGCAGCTGCAGTGGCTAGTGCGGCGGTTGTAGTGGCTGTAGTGGCCGTTGTAGCGGTTGTAGTGACCGTTGTAACAGCTATAGCAGCGGCAGCGGCTGTGGTAGTGGCAGCAGTTGCTGTAGTGGATGGTGCAGTGGCTGTAGCAGCGGCTGCAGTTGCTGTCAGTAGTAGCCGCAACGGCAGCAAGGGGTAGCAGTGCGGGCAGCAGGTCGCGCGGGGCCGTGGGGCAAGGGGGGTCGCGGAGCAGCTGCTACCAAGTTGCGGCACAACGGCGCGACGGCAGCGGGGCAGCGGGGGAAACGGAGCGCACATCACGCGGGGCAGTAGGGGCACGCGCCGCGCGCAGGGCAGCGGGGCATAGGTAGTGCGCCTATCGTGCAAGGCAGTGGGGCAGGGGTTCGCGATCAAGTGGGGCAGGGGAAATCGCGATCAGGGCAGTGCGGGGCGCGCGTCGCGCTGAGTAGCAGAGCAGCGGAAATCTAAGGCGCGGGGCAGCTTGAATGTCAACCAATGGGCAGTTAAAAAAAAAAAAAAACAATGTAGGGTAGTACCGGTCCTAACCTAAGCTCTAATATCATATTAAAGCTCAAGGCCGTGGGGCAAGGGGGGTCGCGGAGCAGCTGCTACCAAGTTGCGGCGCAGCGGCGCGACGGCAGCGGGGCAGCGGGGGAAACGGAGCGCACATCACGCGGGGCAGTAGGGGCACGCGCCGCGCGCAGGGCAGCGGGGCATAGGTAGTGCGCGTATTGTGCAGGGCAGTGGGGCAGGGGTTCGCGATCAGGTGGGGCAGGGGAAATCGCGATCAGGGCAGCGCGGGGCGCGCGTCGCGCTGAGTAGCAGAGCAACGGAAATCTAAGGCGCGGGGCAGCTTGAATGTCAACCAATGGGCAGTTAAAAAAAAAAAAAACAATGTAGGGTAGTACCGGTCCTAACCTAAGCGCTAATATCATATTAAAGCTCAAGGCCCTAGTTGTCAGAATGTTATTTGTCTAGCCTGCAGTGGGGTGCTCAATACTGAGTACAACCCCTTAGGGTTTTCTATTTGTGTGTCCTGCTGCTTGCTAGTCCATCATTTTCCTTCCTTCCAATTCTCCTTCCCAAACCCTAAGTCCTAGTTCTAAAGCACCTTGCCTACCTCCTAGTGTGGGCCTAGGCTACTAAGCCTAGGCCCCACCTCCTACTATTTTCACACTAGTTGCGCAAGAATAGTAATCTTGCGTAAGGCTTTGGACTGGATGGTCTAGAAGGTGAACTCAAAGTTGGGATGGTGGGCTTGACTGTTTTTGCCCTGTCGCTTGCAACAATAAATGCTTTTTTTGCTAACGCAGCAAACCCAGGGCCAACCTTCTGGTTGGGAATGAAAGTCCCATCTTGGGGAAAGCTGAAACATGATATTTTCGTAGTGGATTTTGGCTTCGGCCAATCAGAATCCTTTGTACACATTGTAACCCCAAATTTGCCAACTCACAGCACCCAAAACAGAAGCTGCACAATAGTAATCATGCCCAGCGTGCCATGCAATTTGAGCCGCGAGCTTTAAGAGACAAAGGAGAAGTGATAAGATTAGGTCAGAGGGGAGGGGGTATAAGGATAGAGTCGAGAGAATTTGTGTACCCCCTATCATGCACCTTACTAATGGCTAACTAATGCTAACAATTGCGAATATAACTTTTGCACTTGGTGATGCGACAATATTTGATAAATGAACCTTGTAGAAGAGAAAACCCCAGCCCAACGTTTACGTAGCCAGGGTCCTCGCTTAGATTTGAACCCCCCTGATGCATCAGACGGGCCCGTCTAATGCATCAGATTTTTTGTTTTCTTTGAATCATAAAATTTTGAAGACTTCGTCTCACTAATCAAAAAGTACCAGTAGTTACTAGCTTGTAGATGCACATGAGATTAAGAACTTGAGCCGCACTACTCTTGATACAACGAATGATCTTAGTGAATAGGAAAGCTGGTCAAGTGTGAAAGAAAACAATAACGTATTATAAAAGACCTGGTTGACAATAATTAAAAGAGAACAGTATAATAAAGATGGAGATACAAAGAGTTTAAATAGCAAATTCTATCTAGCCATGTACTATAAGGGGTACATTCCCTTATTAACTGTCATTGCTACAATAACAGCGACTATTGTTATAATCAACAGTATCATGTTCCAGCGTGTAACCTCCAAGTACAATTACTGGGCGGTTAACAGTCGCAAAAGTGACTATTGGCCTTCGCAAGGCTTTCTGATTGCTGTGTGCTCTATATGAGCAAGCGCGATACTCGTACAGTTATTTCTTTGTGTCAAACTATATTATGTTTTATAATTAGGCATAGGCTGTAGTGGGGTAGCTGTCAGAGGTCCACTGGTGATCCCCGATCGATCCTAGGGAAGGGTTACAGGCACGTTTGCCTGGGGGGTTATGGGCGCACTGACCCGCTATTGAAACAAGCCCTTTTATCCCAATGGTCTAGTGGTTGGGATTCTGAGATGGTATCCAGAGCGAAGGTCTCGGGTTCGAATCCCGGTGTATGCACTTCGGGCATCCCAGTGCGGGGGGGTGTCAGAGGTCCACTGGTGATCCCCGATCGATCCTAGGGAAGGGTTACAGGCACGTTTGCCTGGGGGGTTATGGGCGCACTGACCCGCTATTGAAACAAGCCCTTTTATCCCAATGGTCTAGTGGTTGGGATTCTGAGAGTAGCCATTGTGGGGTACAACCCCTTTAGGTTTTACTCTTGTACCAAACTCTCTCGACACTTAAGTCACACATCATTCCTACCAACTCTTCTAACATGGTATTAAGAGCAGGAGGTCCTTAGGACCTTTATTTTTTTCCCACTACCGGTTACCACACTACCCCGCGCCCTGCCCTGCCCTGCGTCGCGCAGCCCCGCGCACGCCCTGCCTTTTCCCTGCGCCGCGGCACTAGCAGCCCGCGCAGCCCGCCCGTCGCCTTTGCTGGCCCGCGTGCCGCCTGCTAGCAGCTCGCGCGCCGCCTGCTAGCAGCCCGCGCGACCCGTCAGCTGTACGCGCAGCCTGCGCCTGCTCCAGCCAGCCCGCCCGCTGCCCGCTAACACCCTGCGTGCCTCGCGCGCTACCGCGGCTGCCTGCTACGCCCCGCGCGCCGCTTGTCGTTCTGCCCTGCAGCCCTATGCGCCGCCCGCCCTCCTGCCCTACTGGCTGCTTGTAGCCCCGCGCGCCGCCTGCCTCTGCCGCGGCTGCCTGCTACGCCCCGCGCGCCACCTGTCCTGCAGCCCCGTGCGCTGCCCGCCCTGCTACTGCGGCTGCCTGCTGCGCCCGTGCGCCGCCTGCCCTGCTGTTGCAGCCGCCCACTACGCCCTGCGCGCGGCCTGCCCTGCTACCTTGCCGGCTGCCTGTAGCCCCGTGCGCCGCCTGCTCCTGCCGCGGCTGCCTGCTACGCCCTAGCGCGCTGCCCGTGCTGCTGCTTCTTGCCTGCAATTGCTCTGCCTTGCTAGTCCCGCGCCGGCAGCTATGGCCACCCTTCGCGTTCTGTCGTTTGATGCTAAGGGCCACCCGATTCAGTTCAAGACCTGGCTCGATGACCTGCAGCTGTTTCTGATGAGCGATAGCAAGGACAATGTCTCTCTCTCTATGACCATACGTCTCACGCCTCAGTTGCTCTTGCTGCCACAGCTGAGCTTAGCGTCTGTTCCCAGTGGCAGATTTGTGACGCTGCTGCTCGCCTAGCCGTTTGCAACCACCTACCGCTAGCCAAACTCACGCCTTTTGGCGAGCACAAAACCGTTGAGGCCCTGTACGACGCTGTAGTTGCTCGGTACTCCTCCCCTGCCACTACTCAGATTAGCCGCCTCATGCTGCCGTACCTGTTTCCTGAGCTGTCCACCTTTGCCATGGTTGCCGATCTCAGCACCCACCTTCGCAGTAGCGACACTTGCCTTCGCGCAGCCCTCCCCAGAGAGTTCTGTACTAAGAACTCGCCTCCGATGTACTGGACCCTCCACTTCATAGTCACCCGTCTCCGTGACTCTCTTAGCTCGGACAGGTCCCACCGACCTCACTGAGAAGAGGCCAGGGACCACTTTCTCGGTCGACCTCCTAGAGGAGCACCTACTTGCAGCAGAGAAGAGCGTTGTCGTTGTAGGTGCTGCTCGTGGCGCTCCTCGCACCCCCATCTTTGAGGGGTGCTCTCCTCTCCCCTCGCCCACTCCTTCGCTTTTGCTACTACTGTTGACTTCCTTGGTGCTGAGTCTGCTGGTGCTGCTTCTACTCCTAGTGGGGGGCGCCGCAACGACAAGGGCAAGGGAGCCAAGGGTAGCGGAGGTGGCACCCAGGGGGGGGGGGATGGTGGTGGAGGAGGTGGAGGAGGACGAGGAGGTGGCGGAGGGGCTGGTGACGGGAGTGCTGGAGGGAGTGGTAGTGGCGGTGGAGGCAGTGGTGGCGGAAGGGGTGGCGGCGGCGGTGGCGGCGGCGGTGGCGGCCGGGGCGGTGGTGGCGGCGGCGGTGGTGGTCGGGGTGGAGGCACTGGCGTTGGCCAGCGACAGCAATAGCAGAAGCGTCCCCACACCTCCCAGCACCTTCGTGAGTGGCTTGCACAACGTGGGAAGTCTATGGTTGGTGGTCGTTGCCCGTATGTCATTTGCGCAGGTGACCGTAAGGGTCAGACGTGCAACAAGTTTCACACTCAGCACCGATGCTTCTCCCGCCTTGTCGACGCCTATCGTGAGGAGATGGGCGAGGAGTATGAGCGCCCTTGCTGGCATGAGCTGCTTAAGGCTGGCGTAGACATTTGGGCTCTTGACTTTGATGCTATTATTTCTGCTATGTATGCATTGGAAGTTAGTGCTGACGGTGACTCTTACTTGTGTATGCCGCCTGTCCCAGGTATAGAGGCTGCTGCCTTAGGTGTGAGCGAGTCTGCTCTCTCAGGTACTGTGCTTGCTGAGGCCTTGCGCACCTTCACACCTGACTCAGGTATAGAGGCTGCTGCCTTAGTTGCGGGCGATTCTGCTCTCTCAGGTACTGCGCCTACTGAGGCCTCGCACACCTTCATGCTTGACTCGGGTGCTTCTCGCTGTTTCTTCCGTGACAGTACCGCACTTACACCACTCCTTGCACCTGTTGCCGTCTCTCTGGCTGACCCCTCAGAGGGCCTAGTTCGTGCACGGTCCACCTCTGTGCTTCCGTGCCCGGCGGTCCCGTCTGGTTGACTGTTGGATTTCCACCTCCCCTCGTTCTTGACGAACTTGGTGAGCAACGCAGTCATCCAGGATCATTGGTTTGACACCTTTACCCTTGGAGGACAGCGTGTGGCAATCTGTACGTGCTCCATGACAAGCCGTCACCTGGCCACGTTCACCCGCCGCCCCATGGTTGAGTCTTTACACACTGACGACTGCGTCTCCTTAGGTCGCTGCTGTCGGTCAGGTGTCTGCGTCAGGTTTGGTAGCCTCCCCTTATGAGTGTCGCCCCCTGTCGCACCAGACTCTTCTCTAGTACCATCGTCTACGTGGCATGCACCATCGCCTCCTTGTGTCTGGTCTTCCCAGGTCTCTCCCTCCCCTGCCTGCTTCGCCTGCGCCGCCTTGTCTTCCTTGCGTCGAGGGGCGGCAGCGCGCCGCTCCTCACTCCTCCTCGTTTCCCCCGACCAAGGCTCCCCTGCAGACCCTCCACCTGGATGTGTGGGGCCCAACCCGCGTTCGTGGACAGGGCAGTGAGAGGTACTTTTGGCTGGTTGTCGAAGATTACTTGCGTTACACCACAGTCTTCCCCTTGCGCACCAAGGGTGAGGTACCTGCTGTCCTGGTCCCTTAGATCCGAGCAGTTCGTCTCCAGCTCGGCCAGAGGTTCCGTACAGACCTTCGTGTCCTGCATCTGCACTTTGACAGAGGTGGTGAGTTCACCTCTGACCTCTTGCGGGCCTTCTGTCAGGGGAAGGGCATCGAGCAGTCGTTCATGTATCCTGGCTCACCACAGCAAAATGGGGTTGCTGAGCGCCGCATTGGCTTAGTCATGGAGATCGCTTGTACCTCCTTGATCCATGCAGCGGCTCCCCATTTTTTGTGGCCATTTGCGGTTTGGTACGCCGCGCAGTAGCTCAACCTCCGGCCCCGTGTCTCCTTGCCAGACACCTCGCCCACACTGCGTTGGACGGGGGAGGTTGGTGATGTGTCGCGGTTCCGAGTCTTGGGTGCTCGTGCCCTAGTCCGTGATACATCTGCGAACAAGCTCTCCTCCCGCACTATTCGCTGCGTCTTCCTTGGCTTTGTCCCTGACGCGCCTAGCTGACAATTTTACCACCCCACCTCGTGCCGTGTCTTCCCCTCCCAGGACGTCACCTTTGACGAGTCGGTTCCTTTCTACCGTCTCTTCCCCTACCGCACTGCCCTTCTCCCTCCCCCGCTGCTTTTCCTCACTCCAGGTCCCCCTCCGGTAGACCCCCTCCCCCCTCAGGGTCCTGCTCTTTCAAGTGTGTCTCATGTAGACCCGATCCCCTTGGCTGAGCATGTCGAGGTTACTTCCGACACCTCTAGCCCAGCTGAGGGGGATGACGTTGCTGCTGACGACGCGGAGCCCCCCCGCCGCTCTCCACGCTTGGCGACCCCTCCGGGTTTTCCACCTCGGCCGTCTTTGCCGCCTCTGCAGTCAGTTGCGGTTGACTCTGGTGCTGCTGGGGGTGGTGTTGCTCGGGGTGCTGCTTCTAGGGGTGCTGAGCCTGTGCGTGAGGTGCTGGGGGGTGCGGAGCTTGGGGGTGTTGAGCCTCCAAATTGCGGAGCCTGTGGGTGCATCCGCCCTTGGAGTCGCGCAGCTGGAGCTGGGGGCACTACTACTGGAAGTGCCGGAGCTGGAGGCACTAGGTCTGGAGACCCTGCGCTGGCGGCAATGAATTTGGCTTCGGCTGACAAACGAGCGATCAACTCCTACTTCTGGGAGTTCCATGCAATACCAAGCCGAGAGGGTTCTAGTTGAAACACAAAGATTGTGCGAGAGCGTCTATTGCCAGGATCCCCTGTGTAATCTGCGTCTATATAGCTTCGTAGTTGGAGTGTAGATGTTAAGTTAGCTGTGTAGGTTGTCAACGGGAGTTGTGTGTTGGCCCCGTCCTCGCTTGGGCGGAGCCGAGTTCATGGTCGGATGTGAGGGGAGCAGCCGACCTGCAGCAGTGGACGAGCTGGTTGACGAGGAGGTCGACCTGCACGGGGACCACTGCACAGGGTCGACATTAGTATGAAGCCGACTTCAGGGAGGTCGACCTGGCAAGTCGACCTGCGGAGGACGTCAACTTGGTGACGTCAACTTGGGGAAGCTGACTTCGGTGGTCGGTTCACGGACTGCTGGTCAACCTGGTGGTTGGTCGACCAGGCCTGCTGGTTGACCTGCTGGTGGTCGACCTGACCTGGTGGTCGACGTCGGAGGGGCCGACGTCGACCTCGACTCAGGACGCCGATCAGTTTGGCGTCGAGTAGTGGAGCATCAACTTCATGACGCCGACTTCGAGTAGCCGACTTGGGTGGTCGGCCGACAACTGCGCTGGTCGACATGAAGCTGGTCGACCATGAATGCTGGTCGACGTGGAGCCGTCCGACCGGAAGTGACGTCGACCTGGAGCTGGTCGACCAGGTGCGTGGTCAACCTGGTGAGGTCGACTTGGAGGTGGCCGTCGACTTGGGAGGTCGACGGACATGTACGGGAGCAGCTGGTCGACGTGGTTGCCAAGTCGACCAAGTTACCTGGGTGACGAACTTCTGCGGAGCAGTGCGACGGTCGCCCAGGCGAAGTTGGCGAGCCCGACCTCGGGGGTGGTATCCCGAGGTCGACTTGGTGGATCAGGTGGAGTCGTCAGCACGAGGATGACTTGGTGTGTGCGTTGTGCAGGTGACGAGGCTCAGCCCGCCAATCATCTGCGAGCACCTGCGCAGCGGGTGCGCTGCTGTTCTGCGTGAGCAGCGCTGGCACGCCGTCAACCTGCGAAGTTGGCCCGCCGTCGACTTTGCACTGCTGGAGCGCGGTTGACCAAGTCGTGCTGGAACGCGGTCGACCATGCTGCGCTGGCAGTCGACCGACCTGAATGCTAGCTCTGATGTAGTCTTGAATTGCCAACTTCATTGTACCATTGTTGTCAATTTTCTCTAGTGAAACTCTTTCCAATTCTCACTGTGAACTAGCAAGTTGTGTGCACACTAGGAAAACGACTAAGGACCAACGAACGCAGAGATCACACGAGCATCCGTGCCTAGCCCGTAGTCTAGCTCCCGCTGTATTAGTTATCTCCGCATAGGTGAGTCAGACGTCGTGAGTGGATACGAAGTATTGAAGTGCTCGGTGACTGTTAACCTTTGCGTGGCTTCCTGATTGCCACGTGCTCTATATTATGTAGCGCGATACTTGTACATTTAATGCATCGTTATAAACCAGTTCGCTAAGGGAGAACCTTAGGGAAAATGTAGTAACCTATCTATTATCCCAATATAATCACACTTCATTCACCTAACACACCATATTTTCCTTGGTGTTGCAGGGGTTTGCCCAAGGCTAATTTTTTGTGTTAAGCAACCCTTAGCATCAGTCCTGCACCATTTCAAAACCCTGATTATCAGTGTGACCCATTGAGAAAACTCTTTTTCATTAGGGTTTTCCATAGTTTCAAGAAATTTACCCTTAGAAGGTGTCACCTCGGACGTTCAAAGCGGCTTGTTCGAATAAGCACCGTATTAAACCGAACTGTATGTTTAAACAACCGCAATGTACCTACCTTAACCTTCCGAAATTCAAAATTCAAACAGCTGATTACCACCTGAGGTGACACGCCCTTAGGCCAAAGTGTAACAATTTTCAGAACCCCGATGAAGGCTTCTAAATGAAGTTCTGAACAAGAAGTTTGACTCCAGGATTCGATCACCGGTCTTCTTCATTCCGATAACCATCCTACTAACTGGGCCACTTCAACATAACCTAAGCTTGTTTTAATAACACTAACTCTGGGCGTCAATGTGCCTTAAACATAAACCCTGGCATATCATAGAAAAACCTGAAAATTTTACCCTAAGGCATCAGTGTGGCTACCAAAAACCACCCTGATTATCATGGTATCAGGGTGATTTACACTAATAAAATTTGGCCTGGGTTTGCCTTGTTAGGTATGAGATCTGTCCTGTCACACCAAAATTTCAACATGTCACAGCTTAGATTTGCCATGTCAACGCAGATTTGCACAGCCGGATATCACATTATGATATGTTTCAGTCTCTTTTGAAACACAAAAAATGTTTTTTGATTGATCGAAATCATAAAATCATTTCTGAAGACCCTACACCTAGCCTAGCCTGATCAATCATTTAAGTTATCACCATCCGAACTCTTGGTTTAGTCTAGCAACTAAAAGTACAGCACATATACACTAACGAAATTGTTGTATCGGATTTGTAAGAGGGTGTTGGTCGTTCAGTCTCGCATGCAAAGAGCACGACTAGGCTTGCGTAAAGCGTGTTGCAACATAGCTTCTTCACAAAGATGACCATAGATTTTGGCGGTCGTTGCTCTCGTTCACAGTTTTCGAATTTCCCCATTCCAACGCGTCTCACGAACTTCTAGAGCAACTCCTTATTGTCGATTCCTATTTTCTTTAGTCTGTTTATTTTCTCCAAGATTCCGCGTCTGTTTCGACACGTCTCGCAGACTTTTGAAACGAATCTCCGCCGTCAAATTCTGATCATCAACGTGAATCTCTAATCATGGTACGTCAAAGCTTTGTTGCCAATCAGGTTACCCTTCCTCCTAGTTACCCTCCTCCCTGGTTACTGTCGATTTCGGAGTGATTTTTGCATTCTGAATTACAAAATGTTCTTGTCGGATTGCGCAACTCTCAGGACTAGTCACCGTTTATTCTTCCCGTGTTAAGGATCACGTGTGTGTTGGAGCTCAAAAGGACATGTCACACTTTATTCACGATGTCGTTAAGAAACAACATATTCATCGTTTTGTGATCCGCACTAGTCACAGTTGCATTGCGCGCGAAAGACTGGCTGTTACGGCGTCCAATGTGGCCGTACCCTCAATCCTAATGTGATCTCGCTATTATCTTGGTGATGTATCTATTTCCCTCCGCTTCCCCCCCTTCCCCTCCCACTCTCCTCTACCCCCCCTCCCGTTCCTCTCCCCTCCTCCCGCCTCTCGTTCCCTCCCTCCACGGCAGTACTTCCCGCCGTTTGGGGGCATGGGCCAACCTCTGGGCTCCTTCGAGCAGAGCTTTCACGTGTACCCTGTCTCCTTCATAGATAAGGTGTGGTGCAGTGTGGTGCGATCGGGTTCGGTGTAGTATGAAGTGCCTTAAAGCTCCTTCGAGCAGGGCTTCCACGTGTATCCTGTGTCGTTCATAGGTAAGGTGGGTAATTATGTTTAGTTCTGATCTGACGGATGACCTTTCGAGACATCACTTCGTATGGAAGTTTCACGTGCAGCCAGTATCGTTCACCAGTAAGGTGTGGTGGCGGTCTCTCTCTAATGACATGGGAGTGCAATTCGGTGTGATACAAGCACTGAGTTGAGGCGGAGCTCCTTCGAGCAGATCTTTCACGTATACCCTGTCCCATTCATGGATGTTTGCGGTGCGGAGTGGTGCGTTGGGGTGCTGTGCGGTGTTTTCTTTCTCTATTCATCTCTCCTTTCCGCGTGTTTCCTCCCCCCCTCCGTCCGCACCCCACTCCCTCTCTCATCACAATCATGTTGGCACTGTTGGCAGTCTCATTTGGAGAATGGCGATAAAGGTGTGTGGGGAGGAAGGGGTGTGTGTGGGGGGGGAAGGGGTGTGTGTGGGGTAAGGGGTGTGTGGGGAAGGAAGGGGTGTGTGGGGGAAAGGGGTGTGTGTGGGAGGAAGGGGTGTGTGTGCGAGGAAGGGGTGTTTGTGCGGGGAGGGGTGTGAGTGCGGGGAGGGGTGTGCGGGGAGGGGTGTGTGTGCGAGGAGGGGTGTGTGTGCGAGGAGGGGTGTGTGTGCGGGAGAAAGGGGTGTTTGTATGTGTGTTTGGCGGTTGCCTCTGTCTCACATGACTCACATCCCTGATTGGCCAAGGAGGGTGGTTGTCGGTTGCCCCTTCTTTTGCACTCAACCCCCCCACTTCAACAACGTTGCCTCTTCTCTTTTTGCATTCTCTCATTGCCATAGCTATCTGTCTGTGGTGTTGCTGCTATGAGTCATTTTTCATAAACCCTGCACTCACTGCATGATATGATTCTCAAGGCTCCTTGAAAATAGTTTCGTTGTTGCTACAAGTGACTGATCATAACGCCATAGTTACTGCATAAGTTATCAAGCCACTTCACACTTGTTATCGTGCGCAACATCCCCCTCCCGCTCCCTTCCCTCCCCCCTCCCTCTCCCCTCCTTTCTGTGAGCCATCTTCCATAACCCGTAGTAGTTGCATAAAGAATGAAGCGACTTCACAGTTCTGCTACCTTCATCTTCTTCCCACTCGTACCCTGCCCATCAACCCCCTCCCTCCCCTTTTCCTCTCCACTCCGGTCTCCCCCTCGCCCCTCGTGTGTCTTGCGCTCGCGCCCCCTGGCTGCCCATGTCAGACGGGGCCATCCATCACTCTGCAACTGCGCTCCTCCCATCAGTCATCATGCCACCCTCTGCCCTCGACAGACCTGGTAAGTCCACCATACCCGTTTTAAGCCTGCTTTGTTTCTCAGCAGGCGAGGTAATGTCGCCATATCCGTTAAAGCATGCTCGTTAATTCTACACACGCTCGTTTGCCAACTTGTTGTATCCAGTTTTCACCACCCTGCCCTCTCCCCTTCCTCTTCCTGTCTCTGTGACACAGCCTTGCACCACAGACTAACCCATGCTGTTCAAGGTTCCCATTAGAGAATTAATTAACCCTCTGTACCATTCTTCATCCCTTTCCCCCCCATTCCACCACCCCTCCTCCACATAAACTACCCCATGCTGTTTGAGGTGCACATGAGAAAATAAATAAACCCATCTGTACAGCTCTACTCCCCTTTCCCCTCGCACCCTACCAGCCTCACTGAACAGTGAGCTGTTGGAGGTGCTCAGCGCAGCAGCAATACTTACACCACCCCATGCTGTTTCAGGTGCACAATGCAGTGGCCAATCGCACGCACGCTACACGCTCATCATAACCCATCTGTACCGCTCTCCACTCCTCCCCCACCCCCCCAATCCAAACAGCCTCTCTCCACATAGACTACCCCATGCTTTATGAGGTGCACCATGCATGCTCATCCCAACTCACAACCCATCTTTTCCACTCTCCACTCCACTCCTCCACACCACCCCCCACTGCACCCCACCAGCGTCGCTGCACATAGACTACCCGATGCTGAGGTGCACAATGCGGCGGCCAATCGCACGTCGCACTGCGGTGTGCTGGAGTTCATTGCAGAAGAGGGCTACGTGTACATGCCATACTGGGTGAGGCTTCCTATATCGGGCAAGGAGAATGGTGGCATTTTGGAGTTCATTGCAGATGACCATATGGGCGCCGTGCCTCACTGGATTGGATTAGGCTTGCCATATTGGGTATGGCTTGCCAAAACGGCTTTGCCTAACTAATCAAGGCTAGTCATATTGGGGTAGGGCTTTCCACATTGGGTAAAGTTTCTGTGTTTGGTACACAGAACCTGCTGTTACCTTACAACTCACATCCCTTCATCTCCTGCATCTTTCTTGGATGATGCAGATTCTGCTGCTACAGAAGGGGGACATAGTGCCCGTGCGAGTCAATCTACAAGCCACCTGCTAATGCCCTCTCTCCTGTTCTCCTCCGTTGCTACTCTGTATCCTTCCTTTCAGATGATGCAGAACCTGCTGCTACAGGAGGGCGACGACATAGTGCGGTTCAGAAACGCCACTCTCCCCAAGGGCACGTACGTGAAGCTGCAGCCGCACACCAAGGACTTCCTTGACATCTCCAACCCCAAAGCCGTGTGAGTGCGTCTCATTGTACGAAATGTGCTTGTTTTGGGGGGGGTGGGGAGGGGGGGGGGGGGGGGGGGGGGGGGGAGGGGGAGAAGAGGGGGGGTGGTTGGGGGTAGTAGCTAGTGCCCACACCCACTGTCCCCAAGGGTTCCTACGTGAAGCTGCAGCCATTCAGACTTTCTAGACATATCCAATCCCAAAGCTGTGTGAGTAGCATTCTTATAGGGGTGGTGACTGTAATGGTAAGTTAAGTGCTTATCTAGAAGGGGGGAGGGGTTGGGGGGGAGAGTAACGCCATTCCTCAAGGGCACGTATGTGAAGGTGCACGCAGCCACACACCAAGGACTTGCTCGATCTCTCCAACCCCAAGGCTGTGTGAGTCGTAGATGGGAGGTGGGAAAGCTGTGTGAGTGAGTGAGTGCGACTGTGATTGTGTGAGGGACGTGCTTATTGGAAGGGGGGAGCAGTGTTGCCACTCTCCCCAATTGCGCCTACGTGATGCTGCAGCCAAAACCCCAACCCTGAACCGTAACCTCAAACCCGAACCCTAGCCCCTGACTTTCTGGGCATCTCCAACCCCAATGCCGTGAGAGTGGACCTGAGGGGTGTGACCGATCGTAAGAGATGTGATAATCGTGGGGTACGACTGTGTAACAGTAACCAATCAAATTTATGTTGTGGGGAGAGTGATTCTAAGGATAGCTTATTGTGATTGTGGATGTGATTGGCTCCGTCATACCTCTTACGGCGCCTCAGAAGTGTTAAAAAATAAAGACGGAGTCTATGAAGATTAGGTGCCCAAATTTTTTAAAATCGTTGGTCTCAATTTCTGGACAGAAACGTCGACTTCACAAGAAACGTTGTCGACAAAACGTGCACCGTTAGAATCGTCTCAAACTCGAGTATGTTATAGCCCTTGTTTGTGGCTATCATTCCCAATTTGAATCGTATCGAAAAGTGGAGTAAATCTCGAGTTATGCTTCTCGGCGCACCAGGGGGTATGCTGCCACATAGAAATTAAATTCACTCACAATAGTTTCACAAGTTCACAAGAGTTGCACACAAGAGAGTTAGAGTAGCACTAAACCAGGTAGGAGGAAAGAGGAGGACGAGAGGGAAGGTCCCAAGGAGTCCCCAACCAAAGAAAACTCCATGCCACACAATTCCCTTCCCCAGAGGCAACCCCACTTTCACTTTTGTCACTTTCCCAACCCATGCCATCCACCTTAACCCAACTTGGCCACACTTGCCAACCTGGTTTGGTTTCACCCAATCACTTGGCAGCAACTACAGTAGAAAAGACGAATTTCCAAACCCCCAAAAGTCTGTACCCCATATTGAGTCAACCCCACAACTCCCCATAGTCACCACAACCAAATATCGAAAGCATACGAACTCCAACGTTCGTAACTTTCTGCAGCTGTGTCTCTTCTGCAGCTCCGACTTCACGTAGGCGAGTCCAGCAGTGTCAGCTGTGGCAAAGACCAAGTCGTCGACGTACACGAGGATGTAGAACGGCGGCAGAGAGGTGTCGGTGCGCAGAAACAGCGACGGGTCGGCAGTAGAAGGAGCAAACCCAAGTGCCGCCAGCGTAGTCCTCAGTGTGTCGTGCCACTCATGTGGCGCCTGGCGGAGACCGTAGACTGGACGCCGGAGACTCCACTGGGTACCATGAGGGAAAGACCCAGTGAAGCCAGGTGAGCGACGCAACCAGATCTCCTCGTGCAGGCTGCCCTGCAAGAAAGCAGTGCTGAAGTCGAGGGAGTGCAGCTCGTAGTCACGGTGAGCAGCAACGTGCAGCAGTACCCGAAGAGTGGTCATCTTCGGGGTGGGAGAGAAGGTCTGAAAGTAGTCAACTCTGTGTCGCTGACTGAAGCCACGAGCCACGTAACGCGCCTTGAAGACAGGCGGAGAACCCGGCGGCCGCTTCACCCTGAAAATCCACATGCCACTGACTATGTTCACCCCAGGAGGGGGAACAGCGTCAACGTAGGTGCCTGTGGACTTCTAGGAAGCCATCTCTGCATCCATAGCTGCCTGCCACTGAGAGGAGTAGGGACCCTCTATCGCCTCCGCGTAAGAGCGCGGAGTCGGGATGTCTAGTGCATCCGGGTCTCCCTCAGGGGCGAGCAGTACAGACGCGAGATGAGGTGAAGCGGCGGCCAGACACTGGAACTCCTCCTGCCTGTCCTCAAGGACGTCCGTGCCAAGGGCACACTCACCCCCGACGAGCGGAGGACAGGCAGACTCAGACTCAGCGACAAGACTAGCAGCGTAGTCTAGACGACAGCGCGCAGCAAAGTCGACGAGCTCAGTGATTAGGCCAGACGCAGCAGACGACTCGAAAGAAGGGTCAGTGACAGCAGTAGCAAGGAGACGCGTGACAGTGGGATTGGCAGCACGAAGAGAGTCCGACTCCGGGTCGGCAAGAGCAGGAAGAGAGGAAGAAGGAGGAGAAGGCAAAGGGGCACGCAGAGGAGCAGTGGACGGACGTAGAGACATCCGGTGCGTGCCAGGGACAGGAGGAGGACGCTGACGCGAACCGCGACCACTAGTGCGTGCAAGACGGACAGGCGACGCAGGACGAGACGCAGGCTCACGACGCTCAGTAAGACCTCCAGTCGGACCAGCGTAGGGAGAAGGAGCAGGCAAAGGAGAGGCAGGCTGTAGCTGTGACTGGGACTGGACAGGCTGTGGACCCTCTAAGGGAGGAGGAGGAGGACCAGGAGAAGGTGTAAGACCAAGAACGTGCTGCAGGAGCGGAACGAAGTAAGGTCGGGGCCGCGTGGCGACGCCAGAAACAGCTGGGACAGCAGAAGTACCCCCAGAAGGAGCACCCGCTCCAGCAGCACCTCCAGCAGCACCTCCAGTAGCTCCAGAACCCCCAGCAGCACCATGAGCACTGCCAGTAGGACCGCCAGCAGTAGTCTTAGCGCCAACACCCTCAGCAGCTCTAGCTCTAGGAGAACCCTCAGGCCCAGCAGCTCCAGCACCCACAGCACGAGCACCTCAGGGACGCGTGACAGCAGCACCCTCTGCAGCCGAAGAACCTCCAGCACCAGCACCACTTCTCCAGCGCCGGGCAAACCACTCACGCAGCTCCTGTGGGGAGAGTGGCTCTCGGCGAGACGAAGCACCTCCAGGCGGAGAGCCTCCAGGCGAAGAACCTCCAGGCTCAGCACCCTCAGGCAAAGCACCTCTAGGCGGAGCACCCCCAGTCTTAGCACCCCCAGGCTCAGCACCCCCAGGCCCAGCACCCCCAGGCTCAGCACCCCCAGACTCAGTACCCCCGGGCTCAGCACCCCCAGGCTCAGCACCCCCAGGCTCAGCACCTCTAGACTCTGCACCCCCATGCTCAGCACCCCCAGGCGTAGCACCTCCAGTCCCAGCACCCCCAGGCTCAGCTCCCGCATCAGCACCAGAGTCACCAGTGACCTCGACAGGCTCGACCGCGTCTACCTGGTACACACCTGAAGGGGCAGGACCCTGAGGGGGGAGGGGGTCTACCAGGGGGGGACCTGGTACCAAGAAGAGCGGGGGCGGGGGGAGGGACGGAGTGCGGTAGGGGAAGAGGCGGTAGTAGGGTACCGACTCGTCGAACGTGACGTCCTGGGAGGACAGAACACGTCGAGAGGTGGGGTGGTAGAACTGCCACCCAGGGGCGTTGGGGGGGAACCCGAGGAAGACGCAGGGAGCAGCGCGAGGGGACAGCTTGTCCGCAGACAAGTCGCGGACAAACGCCCGAGATCCCCAGACCCGGAACGCAGACGCATCGCCAACCTTCCCCGTCCACAGCAGGGCTAGGGAGGTCTCCGGCCTGGAGACCCTGGGGTGGAGGTTGATCTGATGCGCCGCGTACCTGACCGCAAATGGCCACAGAAAATGGGGGGCAGCTGCATGCATCATAGACGTACGAGCGACGTCTATGACCATGCCAATGCGGCGCTCTGCAATCCCATTTTGCTGCGGCAAGTTTGGAAGCGTGAAGGTATGGCGGACGCCTCGCGCATGACAGAAGGCACGGAGAAGGCCAGAGGAGAACTCTCCGCCTCTGTCCGAGTGCAGACGCAACACAGGAAAGTCCGAGCCAAAGCTCTGCCTGAGCTGGAGACGAGCTGCGCGGATCCAGTCGATCAGCACCTCAGTGACATCACCCTTGCTGCGCAAGGGGAAGACTGTGGTGTAACGCGAGTAGTCGTCAACCACCAACAGGAAGTAGCGCTCGTGACCGAGTCCACGGACGCGGGCAGGGCCCCACACGTCCATGTGAAGCGTCTGCAACGGAGCCTCTGTCGGAGGAAACTGGGAGGAGTGAGGGGCAGCGCGCTGGCGCCCCTCGACACAGGGGACACAGGCAGGGCCAGGGCCCTGAGGAAGGGGAGGGAGGGACCGGGGGAGACCAGACACAAGAAGACGGGAGGCCATGCCTCTGAGCCGAAGCAGAGAGGGGTGGCCAAGGCGTTGGTGCCAGAGGAGAGTCTCGTGAGACAGACGGCGACACGAACAGGGGGCAGACTCAGGACCAGACCTGGATGCTGCAGCAAACACCTGACCAGACAAAGGGACTCTACCAGACTCAGCACCGGGAGGAGAAGCAGTGGTCAGTGTGTACAGGCTCGACCCTCGCTGACGTGTAAACGTAGCCAGGTGGCGACCTGTGCTAGCCTCTGTGCAGTGTGTCACCCGCTGACGAGCAGGAGTGAACTGGTGGACACCCACATCCTGTAGGTCAGCACCACTCACCAGGTTCGTAGAGAACGAGGGGAGGTAGAGACCAGTCAGGGCCCCAGAGGGAGCCGCCGGACACGGGAGGACTGTGGAGAAACGAGACAGGACAGGACCCCCAGAGGGGTCAGCCAGGGACACCGCAACCGGCCGACTAAGCGGCGTGAGAGTGGTGCGGTCCCAAAAGAAGGAGCGAGACGCCCCAGAGTCAAGGGTGAAGGTGTGAGAGGCCGAAGCCGACACAGTACATGAGAGTGCAGACTCACTAGTACCTGAGAGCACAGACGCACTGGCACCTAGAGCAGCAGCCTCACTGGCACCTGACGTAGCAGTACCAATGCCCGGGTCGGGCGGGAAACACCGGTAACAGTCACCCTCATCACTAACAGTCACAGCATACATGGCAGCAAGGATAGCATCAAAGTCAAGATCAAAGATAGCTACACCAGCCCTAGACAGCTCTCCCCAGCGGGGGATCTCAGAGGCCTCCGGAAACTGCTGGCGCCAAGTGTCGGTCAAGCGGGCAAAGCAGCGGCGGGCGGTGTGGGTGCCCCCACACTGCTCACCCACGCGGTCGCCGGTGCGAAGGACGTAGGTGCAGGGACCGAACGCCCCACCACGCTGACGCTGCGAGTACCACTCACGGAGCTGCTGAGGGGTGGGAACGTCGCGAGAGCGCTGCTGCTGCTGCTGCTGGCGCTGACCACCCCCAGTGCTGCTCCGCTGGGACGAGCCACTCCGACCACCTCCACCACCGCCACCACCGCCACCGCCGCCACCGCCGCCACCGCCACCCTCGCCCCCGCCGCTCCCACCGCCACCTCCGCCACCACCTCCGCCGCCGCCTCCGCCTCCGCCTCCGCCGCCACCGCCACCCTCGCCCCCGCCGCCTCCCGCCTCCACCTCCGCCACCACCTCCGCCACCACCTCAACCGCCACCCCCACTCCCTCCGCCGCCCCCACCTCCTCCGCCACCGCCCCCGCTAGCTCCACCCGCTCCCTTGCCCCCTTTGCCCCTGCTAGAGCGGCGCCTACCGCTGGGGGCAGACGCCGCACCGACCGACTCCAAACCAACGGGGTCGACCGCAGCAGTAGAGGCGACAGAGGGTAACAGGGGGGAGGGAGAACACCCCTCAAAGATGGGGGTGCGAGGGTCACCACGAGAGGCCCCTACAGCGACTATACTCTTCTGAGCCGCTAGCAGGGACTTCTCAAGGAAGTTGACAGTGAGTGTGGTGGGACTGACAGAGAGAAACTGGTCCCTAACGGCACGAAGGGACTCAGGGAGACGGGTGACTAGAAAGTAGAGAGTGATGTACATGGGAGGAGGGTTTGCGGCGCGGAAGTCAGCAGGAAGCGCAGCGCGGTAGCGAGTGTCACTAGCGCGGAGGTGGGTAAAGAGGTCAGCGACTGTGGGAAAGGCAGCGAGGTCAGGGAAGAGGTACGGTAGCATGAGGCGGCTCAGCGTAGCGGAGGAAGGGGAGGAGTAGTGCGCAACTACAGCGTCGTACAAGGCCTGAGCGGTCTTGCACTGGCTAAAGTGCGCACGCTCGGAGGAAGGGAGGTGGCGACGCACAGCATGACGTGCAGCAGCATCGCGTGTGGCCCACTTGGAGCGAACAGTCGGGTCAGCATCAGCAGGAGGGGCAGGGACAGCGCCAGAGACAAAGTCAAAGAGAGAAACCTCATCTATCGCATCGCACAGTAAGTACAGCTGCAGGTCCTCGACCCAGACTGCAAAGTCAATGGCGTGACCCTCAGCATCAAAAGCCAGGACACTGGGGGTGGCCATTATAGCAGCTGACAGTCTCACCGAGCAGGAAGATTCGGGTAGCTCAGTAGTACAGCAACACGGCAGCACAGCGGCTGTGCCGGTCCAGGAGCAGCAGCAGCCCCACAGGAGCAGGAGCTCGGCACCTCAGGTTGCTCGGGCGGCTCGGGCGGCTCGGGCGGTTCAGGCAGATCGCGCGGCTCGGGCGGCTCGGGCGGCTCGGGCGGCTCGGGCGGTTCGGGCGGCTCGGGCGGCTCGGGCGGCTCGGGTGGCTCGGGCGGTTCGGGCGGCTCGGGCGGCTCGGGCGGCTCGGGCGGCTCGGGCGGCTCGGGCGGCGCGGGCGTCTCGCGGGCAGCGCACCGGTGACTGCACGGGCGGCCGGGGCGGGTCACGGACGGCGCGCGGGCGGCTCACGGGCGGCTGGGGCGGCTCACGGGCGGCTGCACGGGCGGCTGGGGCGGCTTGCAGGCTGCTCGCGGGCGGCTCGCGGGCTGTGCACGGGCGGCGCGGGCGGCACACGGGCGGGTGGGTGGCTCGCGGACGGGCGGCGCACGGGCGGGCGGCTCACGGACGGGCGGCGCACGGGCAGCACCAGCGGCTCACGGGCGGGCTGGTGGCGCACGGGCGGGCGGCTCACGGGCGGCGCCGGCTCACGGTCGGGCGGCGCGCGGGTGGGCGGCTCACGGGCGGCGGCTCACGAGCGGCGGCGCACGAGCGGCGTCTGACGGGCGGCGCTCACGGGCGGCGGCTCACGGGCAGGCCGCGGGCGGCTCACGGGTAGGCCGCGGGCGGCTCACGGGCTCTAGGGCAGGCCGTGGGCGGCGGCTCACTGGCAGGCCGCGGGCGGCTCACGGGCGCTAGGGCAGGCGCCGGGCGCTAGGGCGCTAGGGCTGGCGCTAGGGCGGGCGCTAGGGCGGGCGCTAGGGCGGGCGCTAGGGCGCTAGGGCGGGCGCAAGGGTGGGCGCTAGGGCGCTAGGGCGCTAGGGCAGAAAAAAAAGTTTTCCGAAGTGGTGGGCCCTAAGCAAAGTTCCCACAGGGGAACCTGCTCGATACCATGAGAAGAAGTGAACGAGAGAAAATGAGTGAACTATGAACTAAGTGAGTACAAATAGGAAACCCTAGTTGGGTTGTACCCCCTATGGGATGCCCCACTATGGCCTACACAATTAAGTAAGCTATAATATTTTGACAACCCTCCCCCCAGGTTACCCACAGCTTACCCCGTGGTGGGATACCCCGGGGTCCTCGTCTAGGTGACCCGCGGGTCACCTCGGCAAAAACCACTTCGCGTTGTAACCCCGAGGTCACCTACAGGTGGTGATGCACACGTAACCTTCGAGACACCCCGTTCCAACCACTCCCAGACGTTTGGAACGAATCACAAGCGAGCCGCGTCCTCGCTGAGAAACAACCCGCCAACATCACAAAATTGTAATTACAGTACACTAACCGATACTACAGTAATTTTGCCAACATATTATAATAGTTTGAACGATGGAAAGTAATTTCATTACGTTGTACAATGTTGTTTACTCACGAGTGCTAAAGTAATATGCATTTCGATATAGCTATTTTCAGAAACGTTGGAAAGAAATTTCATTACATTGTACAATATTATTAGATCACGATGGCTAATATAATTATGTTTGCTCCTTAAAGAATATAGCAATATGCAAAGCCCTTCCACTATTACATCTGTCAGTAGATCTGCACTGTGGATGCCCGATTGATCCTGGAGAGGGTTACAGGCGCGTTCGCCTGGGGGGTTATGGGCGCACTGACCCGCTACTGAAACAAGCCCTTTTATCCCAATGGTCTAGTGGTTGGGATTCTGACATGGTATCAGAGCGGTCTCGGGTTCGGTTCCCGGTGTATGCACATGTAGGCCGTTGCCGCTGTGCTTAGTCCTGGGCCTCCCAGTGTGGGGGGGTGTCAGTAGATCTGCACTGTGGATGCCCGATTGATCCTGGAGAGGGTTACAGGCGCGTTCGCCTTGGGGGTTATGGGCGCACTGACCCGCTACTGAAACAAGCCCTTTTATCCCAATGGTCTAGTGGTTGGGATTCTTACAACATCATGTAAACACCTCAAAATTTTCTAACATCGCAACAAAATGTTACCAATTGCGAAGTCTAACGTGCAGATCGCACAGCTCAAGAGCCATGTATTATTGTGCGCCTGCAACACACCAAAGCAACAAACGACACAGCAGCAACACAGGGCATGTAAATGTGACACTCTCTTACTGCATGATTCTTACCTCACGAATAATGGTGCTTCCACGGACATGCAAAGAGTGTGCACTTAAGAGTCCAGCAGGGGTTCGAAATCGATGCACTCAAAATTGCCACCGTTCGCCGCTGCATGAGAGGATCCCACCCAGGGCTCTCGTTATCAGACCAAATTGGTTTGATGGTCTGATTTTCAGACGTAGATTTTCGCTTTCATCTAATCTCTAAGACGATGCTTTTTATTTCGTCTGATCCGTAAGATGACTGATTTTAGTTCATCTGATATTTCAGAGCAAGCTCTATAGTTAGTCTGAAATTTCAGAGAACGAGTTGTTTTTCGTCTGATACCGATCCCACTCCCCCCAACCCTCCTTTTCCCCCCCGATCTCTCGCTACTCTACCAGCTCAGCCCCCCCTTCTATGCCCTCGCTCCTCTTCCAGGCCTAGTCCTGTCCAACCCTTCTCCCCCTCTCCCCAACCTGAGGTCTCTCCAGGTCTCGCTCCCAGCCTAGCCCGCTTTCATGCCCCTCCAAATGTCTCGCAGCCCAGCCCCCCCTTCCCTTCGCGTCCCTCCACCTCCACCCACCCTGATCCCTCGCGTCGCAGCCCCTCATTGTCATGTGCGTGCCCCTCAATAGCCACACAGCTGTCTGTCAGCTAGCGAGCTGTCAGCACCGCGCCAGGGGCGTGTTCATTAACAAAACAAGCCTGATTATGTTAGACAAGTGTGTTAGCTAAATCAGACTGTGCAAATTGAATCGTATGAAGAATCAGACTAAGCTTTAACATTCGTCCAAAAAACCAGACCAAAAAAATATGCCCGTCTGAACGTCAGACGGAACGGTTTTTTTTACTTAGGTATGTCAGACAGGCCCAAATCCTAGCAAGAGCCCTGATCCCACCGAAGTCTGCAAGCAACGCGACATTTAGAAAAAGACACAGATTAGATGCGGCTTTGAGAGTGCGGTATACGATTAAGCGCATTGGCCCCGTGTTAACAGTAAGCGCACACAACTATCATACCTCGCATGAACTCGTAGCTCATGATTAACCATTGACGGCGCACTGCATTTACCGCATTTGAACAAAAACAATTAGTGATTAAACTAATACAATACGCGCTAATAAAACAAACATCTCGAGTACGAGCAATACAACTGAAAAGGACCTGGAAAGAAACCGCGAATAACGTGTGCGCTCGTAGGAAGCTTGTCGTTCAACGCAAAGCCTGACCACCACTAATAACTCATCAGCGCTAATTGTGAGAAGCGACTTGTCATTCTAAGTACGCTGCAGGTGGGCCTCGTAATAGCTGCTCTAAGTGTGTATCATGACTGGAAAACGAAATCAGAAATGACAAATTGAGAAGTTCAAGGGTGGATTAGTATTCTGAAGGTGCAATGGAAGAGGAGAGGAGAGGCAATGGAAGCTGCTGTCGAGGAGCTCTGATTGGTTGGTGAACACTAATGTGCCACGAAACCAACCCATCAACTGCATGCAATATATTGAGTGATGCGATCACATGACGGAATCACAAAAGAAATATAATACATTTCGTTCTAGCAGGTTGAAAGTCGAAGTGCACCTTCCCAAGTGGGATTTTCGAACGTGGCTGGTTCGGCAGCAAAAGTGAAGCGAGGCTATGATTGGTGCTGTGCAGGCCCTACGAAGTCAAACTTTTTTCTCTGATTTGCACAAAAAACTCTGATATTTCAGATTTTTTTTCCAGTGTACTCTGTTAAAATCAGACTTTTTTGGGCCCAAACTCTGTAATTTTCAGACTTTTTTTAAGGCTAACTCTGAGAGTTCAGAGTTTTCTGAGAGTGTACTCTGATCATTCAGAGTACAAACGCGTCCTTGACTGGTGATTCGGACTTACAGGTCACAACAGATGCGCAATGTCAACGCAAAATCGCCTTGACACAGCAAATCCGAGCCTTACAGCACAAGATTTTCGCCCAATCATAGCAAAATCGCCCTGACACAACAGATTTGCGCTGTCAGAGCACAACAATTTTCGACCAATCACAGAAAACTCGCCCTGACATTGCATATTTGCTCTTTCGCACCACAAGATTCGCTCTGACACATATATTCGCCCTGTCATAGCATGTTTTATCGGAAATCCCCTTAATGTTGTGCGTTTCGGTAGCAGATGAATGAAACATTGATTACATTCCGATAAAACAGTGAATGCATTGTTTTTGAATGATCAGACTTTTATTTTAGGACACTCTGAAATTTCAGCCTTTTTTTTATACCAACACTGAGATTTTCAGACTAAAATTGTGTACTAGTCTGACGAATCAGACAGGCCATAAACGAATCTGAGGGCCTGGTGCTGTGCTGAACCGTCCTCAGAAACAGGTGGGTACCCTCGGGGTATCCCAACGAACTGATCTGCCTCCTGACTGGTCAGTTTTTTGGGTTGCGTAGCAACCCTATACATTTGGTAGCACTTTTCGGTCGACTCGAATGAACAGTGCAGTTTTTGTCATTTTCACAACGTCCGAACCACTCGTTTGAACGTTTTGACGAGTGTTCCAAATGTGTGGAGATGACAGCACTGATACACATGAGTTTCCAAAAAAGTGTGACCAAATGTGACCTATCATTCCATAATCGTTGATAAATACGGCGAATGGAACAATTGGTCGTCGTCATCAAACACAATGGACGAGAAAAACACCCACTGGTCATGAATGCAAATCATGTGCATCCATTCAACACGAGCAAAAGCTGCACATAACAACTGCGAGTGAATGCTAAAATGCATCGGTGCTACAACAGAGATGGTTCCGGTATGCTAAGGCAAGCAACGCTGCCCCAACAACGATCCCCACCTCAAATGCAGAACCGACACACTTAAACATCACACCTCAGTTGCATAACACGTGCAAAAACAGCACATAACAATAGCGAGTGAATGCTAAGATGCATCGGTGCTACAACAGAGATGGTTTCGGTATGCTAAGGCGAGCAACGCTGCCCCAACAACGACCCCCACCTCAAATGTAGACCCGACACACTTAAGCATCACACGTCAGTTGCACACACGAGACAGACAGGTGCAAACAGACAAACGCACACATCGCACACACAAGCTCACACGCGCACGTACACACACGCATAAGCACACGCACACACTGACACACATGCAAACAACCACAGATAGATACAGAGACCGCAATAAACACGCAACCGTCATGAATAAAATTCAGAAACGCATAAATAACTGCTAGCCTATCCCACGTAACCCTCCTTACAACCCTCCCTCCCTCCTTCCCTCATCTCCATCCCACTCCCTCCCTCATCTCCCTTCTCAGCTCATGTGCCCTGCACAAAGCAAAAACAGAGAAGTCAACACACATATGCCCTGCACAAAGCAAAAATAGAGAAGTCAACACACACACGCCCTGCACAAAGCAAAAACAGAGAAGTCAATACAAACACGCCCTGCACAAAGCAAAAACAGAGAAGTAAACATCTACACGCCCTGCACAAGAAAGCCAAAACAAAGAAAGCAACAGCACACCTTGCCCAAAAAAACAGTTTGTGATCACACACTGTACAAGAAAGCCAAAGGCCAAAGGCCATAACGCTAGCGCTTCAAGCGCGGCACATTAGGTGCCATGCCATCGCCCAAGCGTTAGAGCGTGCTTGGCACTAGCTCGCTAGTTGCCAGTGGCCTAGACGAGCGTCTGAGGCGTCGACACCTTAGCCGGCACTCTAAGCGCTAGTGCAATAATCGACACTCATTTGTATAAGTAGCCCCAGTTGCCCAAGCACCAGCAGAATAGATGCTAGTGCCTATGCCCCAGCATGCTCATTCGCTCTTTCACGAGCTCTCTCACGCGCTCTTTCACGCGCTCTCTCACGCACTCTCTCACGCACTCTCTTACGCGCTCTTTCACGCGCTCTCTCACGCACTCTCTCACGAGCTCTCTCACGCGCTCTCTCACGCGCTCTCTCTCGCGCATTCTCTCTCTCACGTGCTTTTCCACTCGCTCACTCACGCGCTCTCGCACGCGCTCTCTCATGCACACTCTCATGCGCACTCTCACGCTCTCACACGCGCTCCCTCACGCGCTCTCTCACGCGCTCTCTCACGCGCACCCTCACGCGCACCCTTATGCGCTCTCTCACGCGCTCTCTCACGTGCACACTCACGCGCTCTCTCACGCGCTCTCTCACGCGCTCTCTCACACGCGCTCTCAGGCACACCCTCACGCGCATTCTCTCTCGCGCACTCTCACGCGCATTCTCTCTCTCTCACGCACTCACTCACGCGCTCTCTCACGCGCTCTCTCACGCACACTCTCACGCGCACTCTCACGCTCTAACACGTGCTCTCTCATGCGCTCTCTCACGCGCTTCTCTCACACACTCACTCACGCGCACCTCACGCACACCCTCACGCGCTCTCTCACGAGCTCTCTCACGCTCTAACACGCGCTCTCTCACATGCTCTCTCATACGCAACCTCACACGCTTTCTCACGCGCTCTCTCATGCGCTCTCTCACGCGCTCTCTCACGGGCACCCTCACGCGCACCCTCACGCACTCTCTCACGCGCTCTCTCATGCTCTCACACGCGCTCTCTCACATGCTCTCTCATACGCAACCTCACGCCTCTCTCACGCTCTCTCTCACACGCTCTCTCACACGCTCTCTCACACACTCTCTAATGCGCACCCTCACGCACTCTCATGCGCTCTCTCATGCACACCCTAACGCGCTCTCTCATGCGCTCTCTCACGCGCTCTCTCACGCCCTCTCTCACGCGATCTCTCGCGCGCTCCCTCGCACCCTCTCCCGCACTCTCTCACACGCTCTCTAATGCGCACCCTCACGCGCTCTCATGCGCTCTCTCATGCGCACCCTCACGCGCACCCTCACGCGCTCTCTCACTCGCACACTCACGCGCTCTCTCACGCGTTCGCTCGCACGCTCTCTCGCGCGCTCTCTCCTGCGCTCTCTCCTTCGCTCTCTCCTGCGCGTTCGCTCCCGTGCACACGCTCTCCCTTGCGCTTGGTCTCTCCCCTTCGTCAGATGAAAGTGCAATGCAAGAGGAGACCAATTGACACAGGGCAAAAAACAAGGGAAATTCAGAGGGGGAAGGAGGATGAAAGGACCGGGAACGCACCTGATAACCACGGTGCCTCAGAAAACAACCCGCGCTGGCGCACCTACCCGCGCTCCGCGCACCAACCCGCGCTTGCGCTCGTGCACTCGCCGGAGGCGATGGCGGGGAGGGAAGGAGAGGCGACGGCGGGGAGGGAAGGAGAGGCGACGGCGGGGAGGGAAGGAGAGGCGACGGCGGGGAGGGAAGGAGAGGCGACGGCGGGGAGGGAAGAAGAGGCGACGGCGGGGAGGGAAGGAGAGGCGACGGCGGGAAGGGAAGGAGAGGCGACGGCGGGAAGGGAAGGAGAGGCGACGGCGGGGAGGGAAGGAGAGGCGACGGCGGGGAGGAAGGAGAGGCGACGGCAGGGAGGGAAGGAGAGGCGACGGCGGGGAGGAAGGAGAGGCGACGGCAGGGAGAGGAGAGGCGACGGCGGGGAGGAGGGAGAGGCGACGGCGGAGAGGAGGGAGAGGGGACGGCGGAGAGGAGGGAGAGGCGACGGCGGAGAGGAGGGAGAGGCGATGGCGGGGAGGAGGAGAGGCGACGGCGGGGAGGAGGGAGGGGCGACGGCGGGAGGAGGGAGAGGCGGTGGCGGGAGGAGGGAGAGGCGGCGGCGGGAGGAGGGAGAGGCGGCGGCGGGATGGGAGGGAGCAGCGACGGCGGCTGGAAAGGATGGAGGGGCGATGGCGGGATGGGAGGGAGCGGAGACGGCGGCTAGGAGGGAGAGAGACGCGATGGCGGGGTGGGAGAGAGCGCGACGGCGGGGTGAGAGGGAGAGGGACGGAAAGGAGTAAGGGACAGCTAGACGGTAGGTAAGGCGCGACTGCAGGATTGGGCGGGAATGAGCGGATTTGGAGGGAGAACCAAGAAGCAAGAACCCAAGAAGCAAGCAAGAACCAAGGAACAAGAACCAAGACAAAAGTCGAATTCGAGCAGACAGGTGTGAGGAAAAAAATACACTGCTTCCCACTATAGTAATTTGTATGCGCAAGACAGTAAGATGGATATAAAAAAAAATGTCTATTATAAACATAAAAAAATCACATCCAAATAGTTCTCTGTTAATACACAGAAGAATCACTGAGTAAAAATAAAACATCATATCTGCTGAAAGCAGCAAAATAGGAAATTTGAAGCTTATTCCATTTTAACCAAATATAATAAACATTCTAATTTGCTCAACATCAGTAAATTTTTATATTCACCATCATAATGTTTCTTGTACTAGGATACAACTCTACGCAACCCATCCAACGTAAACGTCGAATCTTGTTTCTTACGAATGTGCGCGGCGGATTCTGCCAGAGTTGCTGACGTTGCAATTGCTCGAGGTATCCTCGAGGGCACTTGCAAGGAACTTGTGGGTAGCCCCGCGAGAGTGACCTCGGGGTACCCCTCAATTTCGGAGTGAATTTTGCGCTCTGAATTTTGGGTGGCAGAATGACTAGCTGTCAAACTCTTATGCTATAGTCTGTGTAGACTGTAGTGGGGTAGAAAATATGGGGTACAACACTTCTAGGTTTTCCTACTTGTACCCACCTGCTTGCTAGTTCATTCATTCCTCAATTCTCACATGGTATAGAGCAGGTTCCCTAGTGGGAACTTCCTAGGGCCCACCACTGAACATCGATTTTTTTTTCCTGCCCTGAGATCAAGTCGCCCTTGACCGAGGCGCGCCCTGTGTGCCGCCCTCCCCTTAGCGACCCGTCGCGCCGCCCTTAGCGGCCCTCCCCCTCTCTCACGGCCCCTCGCGACCTCGTCGCCACCCTCCTAGCGGCCCGTCGCGCCGCCCTCAGCGGCCTCGTCGCCGCCTTATCGCGGCCCCATCGCCGCCCTCTCGCGGCCCCGTCGCCGCCCTATCGCGGCCCTGTCGCCGCCCTATCGCGGCCCCGTTGCCGCCCTATCGCGGCCCCATCGCCGCCCTCTCGAGGCCCCAACGTCGCCCTATCGCGGCCCCATCGCCTCCCTCTCGCGGCCCCGTCACCGCCGTTCGCGGCCCCGTCGCCGCCCGTAGCGGCCCTGCAGCCGCCCCTCGCGGCCTCGTCGCCGCCCTCTCGCGGCCGCGTCGCCGCCCTCTCGCGGCCCCCCGTCGCCGCCCTCTTGCGGCCTCGTCGCCGTCCCTCAGCGGCCCCGCTATCGCTCCTAAGTGGCCCCGTCGCCGCCCCTAAGCGGCCCCGACGCCGCCTCCTACGCGGCCTCGACGCCGCCTCTACCGAGCCGCCCAGCAGCAGAGCCGCCGAGCCGCCCAGCAGCCGAGCCGCCTAGCCGCCAAGCCGCCCGACAGCCGAGCCGCCCAGCAGCCGAGCCGCCGAGCCGCCCAGCAGCCGAGCCGCCTAGCCGCCGAGCCGCCCGACAGCCGAGCCGCCCAGTAGCCGAGCCGCCGAGCCGCCTAGCAGCCGACCCGCCGAGCCGCCCGATCGCCGAGCCACCCAGCAGCCGAGCCACTGAGCCGCTACCAGTCCTACCGACGCGCCCCGGCCCTACTTACTCGTACTGGTGAGCCCACTCCTTGCTAGACCTCTGCAGTCATGGCTACCCCCAGTGTTCTTACCTTTGACACTGAGGGCCGTGCTGTTGACTTTGAGGTCTGGGTCGATGACCTCAAGGTGTTCCTCCAGTGCGATAGGGCAGACGGCCTCTCTCTGTTCGACCTCACCTCTGGTGCCTCCCCTACCCCGCCTGCTACTGCTGACAGCACTGTTCGCTCACAGTGGGCGACACGCGATGCTGCTGCCCGTCTTGCTGTGCGTCGCCACTTACCGACCACTGAGCGTGCACACTTTAGCCAGTACAAGAGTGCTCAGACCTTGTACGACGCTGTAGTTGCACGCTACTCCTCCCCTGCCAGTGCTGCACTGAGCCGCCTCATGCAATCGTTCCTCTTCCCTGACCTTGCTGCCTTTCCCACAGTCGCTGACCTCATTACGCACCTCCGCAATGAGAAGAAACGAGGAATGAAAATGACTAACGGAAAGTTGGGTACAAGTACAAACCCTAGAAAGCTGTACCCCATATGTGCTACCCCACTATAGCATATAGTAGCTATGTCATATATGTCTGCCACATCCCTATGGGCAAACTGGGGGAGAACAAGGGGTCACAAGACGAGTCAAGCAAAGCAAAGCAAGCTCAGGGTGGATCACAAAGTCACCACACATTCCGAGCACAAGTTCAAGGCCACAAGGCCAGTTCACATGCAGGATTACATATATATATAAGGCTAGACAAGCAAGAGCAAGTGTATATATATATACATATGTAACAGTACAAACAAGGTCAAGGGGTGAGCAATTGAGGCAAGGTAGGCACAAGACCCAGCTGAGTACAGCAGCGCTGATGATCACAAGGCGCAAGTGCCTTGGTGAAGATATCAGCAGTGTTGGCCTCAGAGGCCACGTACGCAAGCCGCAGCTGACTACGTTGCTGTAGCTCACGAGCAACGAAGTAGCAGAGAGCAATGTGCTTCGTTCTGTGCTCCTGTCTCTGCTCTCGACACAAGGCCAGCATGGCCTTGTTGTCTACGTACAGCACTGGAGGAGAACGAGGCGGCTCTCCAAGGTCAGTCTGCAGGTAGGTGAGCCAGCAAAGCTCCTGAGAAGCCATGGCTCCTGCGTAGATCTCAGCCTCACAACTGGAGCTGAGAACAGAAGACGAGCGGGTAGCCCGCCACGAGACAGAGCCGGAACCAAGGCTGAAGGTGTAACCCTGTCACGACCGCTGCGTAGCCTGGTCGTCAGCCCAAGAAGCGTCTGCGTGACCTGTGAGGACCACTGGACTCTGCCCTCCAAGCACAAGCCCCATGCCCGACGTACTGCACAAGTAGCGCAACACCCTCTTCGCTGCAGCCATGTGCTCCGGTCGGTGTCTCCCAGGAGCAACATAGCGTGCAAGAATGCTAAGAGGGTATGCAAGGTCAGGTCGTGTGCAGGTCATCAGGTACATGAGGCAGCCAACAAGCTCTGGGTACGGGCCACTCGACTCTACGGACTCATCCGAAGGCAGAGCTGAGAGCGAGTGGCGAGTAGGCAGAGGAGTGGCCCGAGGCGAGGAGTACGTGAAGCCGAAGCGCTGAAGGACCTGCTGCACCATGTGTGACTGAGTCAGGGTGATGGTGCGGCGTGCTCTGTCCAGGGTGATCTGCAAGCCAAGGTAGCTGCGCAGTTCACCCAGGTCTGTGCACGTGTGTCTCTTCTGCAGCTCGGACTTCACGTGGGCGAGTCCAGCAGTGTGAGCTGTGGCAAAGACCAAGTCGTCGACGTACACGAGGATGTAGAACGGCGGCAAAGAAGTGTCGGTGCGCAGAAACAGCGACGGGTCAGCAGTAGAGGGAGCAAACCCAAGAGCCGCAAGTGTAGTCCTCAGTGTGTCGTGCCACTCACGCGGTGCCTGGCGGAGATTGTAGACTGGCCGCTGGAGGCTCCACTGGGTGCCAGGAGGAAAAGACCCAGTGAAGCAAGGTGAGCGACGCAACCAGATCTCCTCGTGCAGGCTGCCCTACAAGAAAGCAGTGCTGAAGTCAAGAGAATGCAGCTCGTAGTCGCGGTGCGCAGCTATGTGCAGCAGTACCCGAAGAGTGGTCATCTTCGAGTTGGGAGAGAAGGTCTGAAAGTAGTCAAGTCCCTGACGCTGACTGAAGCCACGAGCCACGTAACGCGCCTTGAAGACAGGCGGAGAACCCGGCGGCCGCTTCACCCTAAAAATCCACATGCCACTGACGATGTTCGCCCCAGGCGGGGGAACCTCATCAAAATTGGTGCCTGTGGACTTCTAGGAAGCCATCTCTGTGTCCATAGCTGCCTGCCACTGAGTGGAGTAGGGACCCTCTATCGCCTCCGCGTAAGAGCGCGGAGTCGGGATGTAAAGTTCATCCGGGTCTCCCTAAGGGGTAAGCAGTACGGACACGAGATGAGGTGAAGCAGCAGCCAGACACTGGAACTCCTCCTGCCTGTCCTCAAGGACGTCCGTGCCAAGGGCACACTCACCCCCGACGGACGGAGGACAGACAGACTCAGACTCAGCGATAAGACTAGCAGCGTAGTCTAGACGACAGCGAGCAGCAAAGTCGACGAGCTCAGCAACTAGGGCAGATGCAGCAGTGGACTCAAAGGAAGGGTCAGTGACGACAGTAGCAAGGAGACGCGTGATAGAAGGACTGGCAGCACGAAGAGTGTCCGACTCCGTGTCCGGAAGAGCAGGAAGAGAGGACTAAGGAGGAGAAGGCAAAGGGGCACGCAGAGGAGCAGTGGACGGACGCAGAGACATCCAGTGCGTGCCAGGGACAGGAGGAGGATAGTGACGCGAACCACGACCACTAGAGCGAGCAGCACGGACAGGCGACGCAGGGCGAGACGCAGGCTCACGACACTCAGCAAGACCTCCAGTAGGACCAGTGTAGGGAGAAGGAGCAGGCAGTGAGGAGGCCGGCTCGAACTGTAACTGTGACGGGACAGGCTGTGGACACTCAAGGGAGAAGGAGGACCAGTAGAAGGCGGGAGACCAAGAACCTGCTGAAGGAGTGGAACGAAGTACGGCCGAGGCCGCGCGGCGACTTCAGACACAGCAGGGACAGCACCAGGACCCCTAGCGACAGCACTAGCGCCAGCAGCACCTCCAGCTCCAGTACCTCCAACAGCACGAGTAGCACCCCCAGCAGGACCGCCTCCAGGACCGACAGCAGTAGCCTCAGCGCCAACACCCTCAGCAGCTCTAGCTCCAGTCCTACCCGCAGGCCCAGCAGCTCTAGTACCCCCAGTACGAGCACCTCTGGGACCCGCAGCACCAGCACCCTCAGTAGGCGAAGAACCTCCAGCTCCAGCACCACGCCTCCAGCGCCGGGCAAACCACTCACGCAGCTCCTGTGGAAAGAGTGGCTCCCGGCGAGACGAAGCACACGGAGAACCTGCAGGCTCACTACCGCCAGACGCGACACGAGCAGGCCCAGCTCCCTCACGCTCCGCACCCCCAGGCCCAGCACCTCCAGGCGTAGCACCCCCAGGCTCAGCACCCCCAATCGTAGCACCCCCAGGCTCAGCACCCCCAGGCTCAGCACCCCCTGTAGTAGCACCCTCAGGCTCAGCACCCCCAGACTCAGCACCCCCAGTAGTGGCACCCTCAGACTCAGCACCCCCAGGCGTAGCACCCACAAGCTCAGCACCCCCAGAGTCAGCACCCCCACGCTCAGCACCCTCAGCAGCACCAGAGTCACCAACAAACTCAACAGGCTCGACTGCGTCTATCTGGGACACACCTGAAGGGGCAGGACCCTAAGGGGGGAGGGGGTCTACCGGGGGAGGACCTTGCACAAGGAAGAGCGGTGGCGGGGGGAGGGACGGAGTGCGGTAGGGGAAGAGGCGGTAGTAGGGGACCGAATCGTCAAACGTGACGTCCTGGGAGGACAGAACACGGCGAGAGGTGGGGTGGTAGAACTTCCACCCTAGCGCGTCAGGGGGGAAGCCAAGGAAGACGCAAGGAGCAGCACGAGGGGACAGCTTGTCCGCAGACAAGTCGCGGACAAATGCCCGAGATCCCCAGACACGGAACGCAGACGCATCCCCAACCTTCCCCGTCCACAGCAAGGCTGGGGAGGTCTCCGGCATGGAGACCCTGGGTTGATCTGATGCGCCGCGTACCGAACCGCAAACGGCCACAGAAAATGGGGGGCAGCCGCATGCATCATGGACGTACGGGCGACGTCCATGACCATGCCAATGCGGCGCTCATCAATCCCATTTTGCTGTGGAGAGTCCGGAAGCGTGAAGGTCTGGCGGATGCCTCATGCATGACAGTAGGCTCGCAGAAGGCCAGAGGAGAACTCTCCGCCTCTGTCAGAGTGCAGACGCAGAACAAGAAAGTCCGAGCCGAAGCTCTGCCTGAGCTGGAGACGAGCTGCGCGGATCCATTCGATCAACACCTCAGTGAGATCACTCTTGCTGCGCAAGGGGAAGACTGTGGTGTAACGCGAGTAGTCGTCAACCACCAGCAGGAAGTAGCACTCGTGACCCTGTCCACGGACGCGGGCCGGGCCCCACACGTCCATGTGAAGCGTCTGCAGCGGGGCCTCTGTCGGAGGAAACTGGGAGGAGTGAGGGGCAGCCCGCTGCCGCCCCTCAACACAGGGGACGCAGGCAGGGGCAGGCCCCGGAGGAAGGGGAGGGAGGGACCGGGGAAGACCAGAGACAAGAACTCGGGAGGCCATGCCTCGGAGACGAAGCAGGGAGGGGTGACCAAGGCGGTGGTGCTAGAGGAGAGTCTCGTGAGACAGGAGGCGACACGAGCAGGGGGTAGACTCAGGACCAGACCTGGACGCTGCAGCAAACACTTGACCCGACGCAGCTACCTGACCAGACGCAGTGACTGGAGGAGACTCAGTGGTCAGTGTGTACAGGCTTGACCCTGGTCGACGTGTAAACGTGGCCAGGTGTCAGCTTGTCCGAGCGTCCGTGCAGTGGGAGTTCTTGGCGCAGAATTCAGCAGAAAGCGCAGCGCGGTAGCCAGTGTCACTAGTGCGGAGGTGCGTAATGAGGTCAGCGACTGTGGGAAAGGCAGCAAGGTCAGGAAAGAGGTACGGTAGCATGAGGCGGCTCAGTGCAGCAGTGGCAGGGGAGGAGTAGCGTGCAACTACAGCGTCGTACAAGGTCTGAGCACACTTGTACTGGCTAAAGTGCGCACGCTCAGAGGTAGGCAGGTGGCGACGCACAGCAAGACGTGCAGCAGCATCGCGTGTGGCCCACTGTGAGCGAACAGTGGCGTCAGCATCAGCAGCAGGGGCAGGAGAGGCACCTGAGGTGAGGTCAAAGAGGGAGAGACCGTCTGCCCTATCGCATTGTAAGAAAAGCTGCAGGTCATCTACCCAGACGTCAAAGTCAATGGCCCGACCCTCACCGTCAAAGGCGAGGACACTAGGGGTAGCCATGACAGCAGTAGACTAGCAGCGCGAACAGTAGGGTAAGGGCACTGCAGTGATAGAGGCCCTGCTCTTACCGTACAGGGCGGCTCGGCGGCTAGGCAGTACGGCGGCTCGGCAGCAATTGCGGCTCGGCAACTCGGCGGCTCGGGCGGCTCGGCGGCTCGGGCGACTCGGGCAACTCAGCGGTTCGGGCGGCTCGGGCGGCTCGGTGACTCAGCGGCTCGAGCGGCTCGGCGGTCGGCTGCTGGGCGGCTCAGTGGCTCGGCGGCTCGGCTGCTGGGCGGCTCGGCCGCTCGGCGACTCGGCTGCTGGGCGGCTCGGCGGCTCGGCTGCTCGGCTGCTGGGCGGCCCGGCGGCTGGTGTGGCTAGTGACGACCGTGGCAGCAGTCGCAGGAGCTGTGGCGACTGCTGCTGCAGAGACGGCGGCGGCTGCTGCCTCAGGGACGATGGCGGCCGGCCGCTAGGGGCCGCGAAGGGCCGCGGAGAGGCCGTGAAGGGCGCCACGAGGGGCCGCCGAGGGCGGCGACGGGCCGTGAGGAGGCCGCGGAAGGCGGCTCGAGGGGCCGCAAGGGGGCTGTAAGGGGCTGACGGGCGGCGGGAGGGGCCGAAGGGGCCGGGGGAGGGCCCGTAAGGGTAGCGTGAGGGGCCGTAAGGGGCCGTAAGGGGCGGCTCGCTGGGCCGTAAGGGCGGCGTTAAGAGCCGTAAGGGCGGCACGAGGGACCGTAAGGGCGGCGCGATGGGCGCGACGGGCCGTAAGGGCGGCGCGACGGGCCGTAAGGGCGGCGCTAGGGAGCCGTGAGAGGGCCGCTAAGGGCAACGCGACGGGGCCGTGAGGGGCCTAGCGAGGGCGCGACGGTAGGGAGAGCACACGGGGCGCGACTCGGGCCAGAGCAAAGCGCGCTCCGGGCAGGAAAAAAAAAATTTCGTGGTGGTGGGCCCTAGGAATCGTTCCCACTAGGGAACCTGCTCGATACCATGAGAAGAAACGAGGAATGAAAATGACTAAGGGAAAGTTGGGTACAAGTACAAACCCTAGAAAGCTGTACCCCATATGTGCTACCCCACTATAGCCTTAAGTAGCTATGTCATGTATGTCTGACACGCACTAGTGACACTCGCTACCGCGTTGCGCTTCCTGCTGAGTTCTGCGCCAAGAAACCCCCCCCCCCCCCGCCATGTACATCACCCTCTATTACGTAGTCACCTGGCTCCCTGAATCTCTTCGCGTAGTCAGGGACCACTTCCTCTCAGTTTGCCCCACCACTCTCACCGTTGACCTCCTCGAGGAGCGCCTCCTAGCAGCAGAGAAGAGCATAGTCGCTGTAGGAGCCTCTCGTGGTGACCCTTGCACCCCCGTCTTTGAGGGGTGTTCCCCCTCCCACCTCTTGCCTTCTGTTGCTTCTACTGCTGCTGCCGACCTCGTTGGTTTCTACGGGGTTGGCGCTGCGTCTGCCCCTAGCGTGAGACACCGCACCGGCAAGGGCAAGGGGGGCAAGGGCGCTAGAGGGGCTAGCGGGGGCGGTGGAGGGGGTGGTGGAGGCAATGGAGGGGGTGGGGGTGGTGGTGGGACTGGTGGCGGGGGTGGCGGCGGTGGTGGCAGCAGTGGAGGCGGAGGAGGCGGCGGTGGCGGCGGAGGGAGCGGAGGCGGCGGAGGTGGCGGAGGCGGCGGTGGCGGAGGCGGCGGAGGCGGTGGTGGCGGCGGCGGTGGAGCTGGTCGCGACTCTGCGCAGAGGAGTGGGTCCGGTGGTGTTCCGCGCCAGCAGCAGCAGTGCGGTCGTGAGACCCTGTCCCCTCAGCAGCTTCGTGAGTGGTACGCTGCGCGTCAGCGCGGTGGGGGTACTGGTCCCTGCACTTACGTCCTCCGTACCGGCGACCGCACTGGTGAGCAGTGCGGGGGCCCGCACTCCACCCAGCGCTGCTTCGGCCGCCTGACGGACGCGTGGCGTCACCAGTTCCCTGAGGCATCAGAGATCCCTCGCTAGGGAGATCTGTCTAGGGCGGGGATTGCCATATTTGATCTTGACTATGATGCTATCCTTGCTACCATGTATGCTGTGACTTCTAGTGTTGAGGGTGACTGTTACCTATGTGTACCGCCTGACCCGGGCATTGAGGCTACTGCTCTAGGTGGTGGTGAGGCTGCTGCTCTAGGTGCTAGTGCGTCTGCTGCCCCAAGTGCTAGTGCGTTTGCTGCCCCAGGTGCTGATGAGTTTGCTCTCTCAGGTACTACGCCGGCTCAGGCCTTACACACCTTCACCCTTGACTCGGGTGCGTCCCGCTCCTTCTTTCGAGACCGCACCACGCTTACGCCGCTTAGTCGGCCGGTTGTAGTCTCCCAAGCGGACCCCTATGGGGGTCCTGTCCTTGCTAGCTTCTCCACTGTCTTGCCATGCCCGGCGGCCCCCTCCGGCACCCTGTTAGGTCTCTACCTCCCCTCGTTCTCTACAAACTTGGTGAGTGGAGCGGACCTACAGGAAAGGGGGGTTGACCAGTTCTCTCCTGCGAGTCAGCGGGTGACCAACTGCACATGTGCTTGGACAGGCCAACACTTGGCCACGTTCACCCGTCAGCCAGGGTCGAGCCTGTACACCCTTACTACTGAGTCTCCTCCGGCTGCTGAGTCTGCCCAGGCAGCTGCGTCGAGTCAGGTGTTTGCTGCAGCGTCCAGGTCTGGTCCTGAGTCCTTGTCCTCCCGTGTCCTTGTCTCTGGTCTCCCCCGGTCTCTCCCTCCCCTACCTCCAGGGCCTGGCCCTACGTGCGTCTCCTGCATCAAGGGGCCACAGCGCGCCGCCCCTCACTCCTCCCATTTTCCTCCGACAGAGGATCCGCTGCAGACTCTCCACATGGACGTGTGGGGCCCCGCCCGCGTCCGTGGATAGGGGCACAAGCGTTACTTCTTGTTGGTGGTTGACGACTACTCGCGTTACACCACAGTCTTCCCCTTGCGCAGCAAGGGTGACATCACTAAGGTGTTGATCGACTGGATCCGCGCAGCTCGTATCGAGCTCAGGGAGAGTTTTGGCTCGGACTTTCCTGTTCTGCGTCTGCACTCTGACACAGGCGGGGAGTTTTCCTCTGCCCGTCCGGGAGCCTTCTGTCGTGCACAGGGCATCCGCTAGACCTTCACGCTTCCGGTCTCTCCACAGCAAAATGGGATTGCTGAGCGAAGCATTGGCATGGTCATGGACGTTGCTCGTACGTCCATGATGCATGCAGCTGCCCCCCATTTTCTGTGGCCGTTTGCGGTTCAGTACGCAGCGCATCTGCTCAACCTTCAGCCCCGGGTCTCCTTGCCAAAGACCTCCCCCACCTTGCGGTGGACGGGGAAGGTTGGCGATGCGTCTGCGTTTCGCGTCTGGGGATCTCGGGCGTTTGTCCGCGACTTGTCTGCGGACAAGCTGTCCCCCTGTGCTGTTCCCTGCGTCTTCCTTGGCTTCCCCCCTGACGCACTTGGTTGGCAATTTTACCACCCCACCTCGCGCCGTGTTCTGTCCTCCAAGGACGTCACCTTTGACGAGTCAGTACCTTACTACCATCTCTTCCCCTACCGCATTGCGCCCCTTCCCCTGCCGCCACTCTTCCTTGCGCCAGGTCCTCCCTCGGTAGACCCCCTCCCCCCTCAGGGTCCTGCCCCATCAGGTGTGTCCCAGGAAGACGCAGTCGAGCCTGTCAAGGTAGCTGTTGACTCTGGTGCTGTTAGAGGTGCTGAGCCTGCGGGTGCCGAGTCTGGGGTTGCTAGGTCTGGTGGTGCTGAGTGTGGGGGTACTAAGCCTGGGGTTGCTGCGTCTGGAGGTGCTGAGCCTGGGGGTGCTGAGTGTGGGGGTGCGGAGCCTGGGGGTGCGGAGCCTGGGGGTGCTGGGTCTGCTCATGTGGCCGCCGGCGGTGCTTCGTCGAGGCGGGAGCCACTCTCTCCACAAGAGCTACGCGAGTGGTTTGCCCGGCGCTGGAGCTGTGCTGTTGGAGCTGGAGGTACTACTGTTGCTGCTTGTCCCGGAGGTGCTCGTTTTGGCGGTACTAGAGCTGCTGGGACTGGGGGTGCTACTGGAGGTGCTAGAGTCAGTCTTGTTGAAGTTGGTGCTGTTGGAGCTGTTGGAGCTGGAGTCGCTTGGGGTGTGGGCGCTGGTGTTTTTGCTGGCGCTGGTGCGTCTGAGGGTGCTGGAGTTGGCGCTGCTGGCGCTGGTGCTGCCGCTGGGGGTAGTGGTGCTGTCTTTATTGGTTCTGGAGGCGCTGCGCGGCCGAGGCCGTACTTCGTTCCGCTCCTTGAGCAAGTTCTTGGTCTCCCGCCCTCTACTGGTCTTGCTCCTCCCTTAGAGTGTCCACAGCCTGTCCAGTCGCAGTCACAGTTACAGCCCGCCTCCCCCCGACCTGCCCCTTCTCCCTACACTAGTCCTACTAAAGGTCTTGCTGAGCCTCGTGAGCCTGCGTCTCGTCCCGCGTCACCTGTTCGTGCTGCTCGCACTAGTCGTCGTGTTCCGCGTCCGCGTCCTCCTGCGGTCCCACGCACACACCAGATGGCACTGCGTCCTTCCACTGCTTCTCTGCGTGTCCCGTTGCCGTCTCCTCCTGAGTCCTCTCTTCCTGTGCTTGCTGACCCTGAGTCTGACTCTCTTTGTGCTGCCAGTCCTACTGTAAAGCGTCTCCTGGCCTCTGTTGTCACTGACCCTTCCTTTGAGTCCACTGCTGCGTCTGCCTTGGTTGCCGAGCTGGTCGACTTTGCTGCTCGCTGTCGTCTAGACTACGCTGCTAGCCTTGTTGCTGAGTCTGAGTCTGTCTGTCCTCCGTCCGTCGAGGGTGAGTGTGCTCTTAGCTCGGAAGTCCTTGAGGACATGCAGGAGGAGTTCCAGTGTTTTGCTGCTACTTTGCCTCATCTCGTGTCCACGCTGAGTGCCCCTGAGGGAGACCCGGATGCACCAGACATCTCGACTCCTCGATCGTACGCTGAGGCGATCGAGGGTCCCTACTCCTCTCAGTGGCAGTCAGCCATGGACGCAGAGATGGCTTCCTGGAAGTCCACAGGCACCTACGTCGACGAGGTTCCCCCACCTGGGGCGAACATCGTCAGTGGCATGTGGATTTTCAGGGTGAAGCGGCCGTCGGGTTCTCCGCCTGTCTTCAAGGCGCGTTACGTGGCTCGAGGCTTCAGTCAGCGGCAGGGAGTTGACTACTTTCAGACCTTCTCTCCCATCCCGAAGATGACCACTCTTCGGGTGCTGCTACACATAGCTGCTCCGCGCGAATACGAGCTTCACTCCCTTGACTTCAGCACAGCTTTCCTGCAGGGCAGCCTGCACGAGGAGATCTGGCTGCGCCGCCCACCTGGCTTCACTGGGTTGTTTCTTCCTGGTACCCAGTGGAGCCTCCGGCGGCCAGTCTATGGTCTCCGCCAGGCGTCCCGTGAGTGGCACAACACACTGAGGACTACACTTGCGGCTCTTGGGTTTGCTCCTTCTACAGCTGACCCGTCGCTGTTTTAGCGCACCGACACCTCTTTGCCGCCGTTCTACATCCTCGTGTACGTCAACGACTTGGTCTTTGCTAGTGGTGACACTGCTGGACTCGCCCATGTGAAGTCCGAGCTGCAAAAGAGACACACGTGTACAGACCTCGGTGAACTACGCAGCTACCTTGGCTTGCAGATCACCCGGGACAGTGCAGAACGCACCATTACCCTGACTCAGTCACACATGGTGCAGCAGGTCCTTCACCGCTTCGACTTCACGTACTCCTTGCCTCAAGCCACTCCTCTGTCTACTCGCCACTCGCTCTCAGCTCTGCCTTCGGATGAGTCCGTAGAGCCGAGTGGCCCGTACCCAGAGCTTGTTGGCTGCCTCATGTACCTGATGACCTGCACACGACCTGACCTTGCATACCATCTTAGCATCTTGGCACGCTATGTTGCTCCTGGGAGACACAGACCACAGCACATGGCTGCAGCGAAGAGGGTGTTGCGCTACTTGTGCAGTACGTCGGGCATGGGGATAGTGCTTGGAGGGTGACGTCGAGTGGTCCTCAAAGGTCACGCAGATGCTTCTTGGGCTGACGACCAGGCTACGCAGCGGTCCTCACAGGGTTACACCTTCAGCCTTGGCTCTGGCTCTGTCTCGTGGCGGTCTTCTCGCTCGTCTTCTGTTCTTGGCTCCAGCTGTGAGGCTGAGATCTACGCGGGGGCCATGGCTGCACATGAGCTACGCTGGCTCACCTACCTGCTGAATGACCTAGGAGAGCAGCCTCGTTCTCCTCCAGTTCTGTACGTAGACAACAAGGCCATGCTGGCCTTGTGTCCGGAGCACAGACTGGAGCACAGAACGAAGCACATTGCTCTTCACTACTTCCTTGCTCATGAGCTGCAGCAGCGTGGTCAGCTGCGCCTTGCTTACGTGGCCTCTGAGGCCAACACTGCTGATATCTTTGCCAAGGCACTTCCACCTTGTGATCATCAGCGCTTCTGTACGATGCTAGGTCTTGTGCCTACTTGGCCTCACTTGCTCACTTCTTGACCTTGCGTGTACTGTGATCTTTCTATACCTGCACTTGCTTGTTTACCTTTATATATGATCTTGCATGTGAACTGGCCTCCTGGCCTTGCTCTTATGCTCGGACTGTGTGGTGACGTTGTGATCCACCCAGTGAGGATCGAGTTCAGAAAAGAGAATGAGAATTGAGTCGAATTGAATTGAATTGAATGTGTTCACCTGGGTACAACATGAGGCTATATATAGGCTCGACACAAGGCGGTGTAACCAGGTGTTACGCGAAGGTTCCGCGGGCCGCGTAGCGTCCTGAACGGATCCTTACCGAATTCGGTAGAAGGCAATTCGGTGGCAACCGAAAAGCCAGAATTCGGTGCACGCAACCTAGCTCGGTGCTATAACTATAATAAAATATAGGAAAGCACCTAGCCTAGGAAATCAAGCAATTCATGCATGCATATAATTATGCTATGCTAGAAATAGCATGATAAAGTAAAGGCAAGCAAGCATAGCTGGCATAAGCTGTCGTACTCTCACACGTCCCCCCCTCAAAGCTGGGTGGCGTGAGATACACCCTGCTTGACAAGATAGTCCTTGAGAGCACGGCGTGCGTTGCCCATATCAGCTTCTGCAACCAAACTGTCCTCAGTGGGGTCGTATCCCTCCCAGCGTATCAGGAACTCAAGGGTCTTACCGCCGCGGCACCGATGAGAGAGAACGCGCTCGATCTCGTACTCGGGTTCATCCTGTACAAGAACAGGTGGAGGTGGCGGTAGCTGCCGTCCCTTGAACTGCTGGTTGGGGTCCTTGTAGGGTTTCAGTAGCTGCACATGGAAAGCATTGTGAAGCTTCCACGTATCTGGTAAGCGCAAGCGGAATGTAACTGGTGTCACATGTGCCTCAACGAGAAAAGGACCACAGAAGCGAGGCCGGAGTTTGGATGGGAGGTGAGACAGGTTCAAGTTGCGCGTGTCAAGAAGCACCTGATCTTCGACTGCTACTGAGTGATCACGTCGCTAACGATCGGCATACTGCTTCTGGGAGTTCTGCATCGTGGTGAGACGTCGCTGAGTCTTCTCCCATAGCTGCTGCATGGTGGTGACGAAGTCATGTGCGGCTTGGACGTGTGCCGGTGTAGTTGGCTGCTGTGGTGTGAGTGGTTCTCGTCCGTAACACAGGAAGAAAGGAGTTTTCCCTGTGGCCGCATGTGATGCGTTGCTGTAAGCAAACTCTAGGGTTGGTAACTGTGTGTCCAAGTGGCTGACATCGTCCTTGCAAGCTGTGCGTAGTAACTGTTCAACCACTTGATTGAGTCGCTCTGTCTGTCCGTCAGTCTGGGGGTGGTATGCTGAAGACATTGCAAGCTTTGTCCCCAACAGTCCCATGAGCTCCTTCCAGAACTTACTCGTGAATTTGGGGTCTCTGTCTGAGATGAGTGTAGCGGGGATGCCGTGGATGGTGATGATGCGGTCAAAGAAGAGTCGGGCAGTTTCTTCAGCTGTAGCTGTGGCGTTGGTCGGTATGAAGTGACCCATTTTTGAGAACTTATCGATCACCACGAGGATGGAATCATGTCCCCGTGAGGTCGAAGGAAGCCCTGTGATGAAGTCGAGGCTAACGACCTGCCATGGCTGCTCCGGTACGGGTAGAGGCTGAAGTAACCCTGCTTTTTTCTGCTTGCTGCTCTTCATCCGCTGGCACGTGTCGCAAGAGGTGACAAACTGCTGCACGTCTGCTGCCATCCCGGGCCAGTAGTAATACTTCCCTATCCCTGCTAACGTCTTGTTGCTCCCGAAATGTCCCGCGTAAGGTACGTCGTGAAACTCCTCCAATAGGATCTGCCGTAGCGGGGCGTAATTCGGTACCCAAATCTTTCCTGAACCCTTCCTTACAGCTAAGTCTTTCTCCCACGGTAATAGCTTCTTGGTCTGTGCTGTAGCAATCTCTGCGTCCACGGAGTACCAATGTTGGAATAGACCCTTGAGGAGAGGGTTCATCCCGTCGAGCTGGATGCCTGCTACATGTCCGGGGCGGCTCAACGCGTCTGCCTTGTTGTGTAGCTCGGGCTTGTAGACGATGTCGTAGTGGAAGTGAGTTTCCAGGAAATCCACCCACCGCACCTGTCGTCCTAAGAGTGTCGGTTGTGACTTCAGGTATTTGAGACTGCAGTGGTCAGTATAGACTGTAGCCTTAGCTCCCTCTAGGTAACACCTCCACGCCTTGAAGGTTATGACTATTGCTAAGGCTTCCTTGTCGTGAATGGGGTAGTTTAGTTCTGCTCCGTGTAGCTTCTTACTGAGGTAGGCGATGGGCTGCAAACCGCGTCCGTGATCTTGCATCAGTATTGCTCCGACTGCTTGGTCACTAGCGTCTGCTTCCACCACGTAGTCCTTGTCTAGATCCGGCAAGATGAGTACTGGCGCTGTAGTCAGTGCTGTCCGTAGCTGCTCCATGGCTTGCTGATGAAGGGTATCCCATTTGTAGGGCGTATCCTTTTTCAGTAGGTCGGTTAGTGGCACTGCTATCTTAGCGTACTGCGGCACGAACCTGTTGTAGTAGTTGGCGAAGCCTAGGAACTGCTGTAACTCCTTCACGTTCTCTGGTACTTTCCACTTCTTGACGGCTTCGATCTTCCGTGGGTTCACGTGTACGCCCTCGGCACTCACCATGTGCCCGAGAAACTGCACCTTCTTCAGGGCGAAGTCGCTCTTTGACAGCTTCACGTAGAACTTGTTTTTCCGCAGGATCTCGAACACCTTCCGCAGATGCTCCACGTGCTCCTTCATGTTCTTGGAGTAGATGAGAATGTCGTCCAGGTACACCACCACGCATTTGTCCAGCAGGGGTCGTAAGATGTGATTCATCTCCGCCTGAAACGTTGCTGGTGCGTTGCAGAGTCCGAACGGCATCACCAAGTATTCGTAGGAGCCGTATCTGGTACAGAACGCTGTCTTGTGGACGGAGTTGTCTGCCATCTTGATCTGCCAGTAGCCCGATCGTAGGTCTAGCTTCGAAAATACTGTTGCTCCACGCAGTTGATCGAGTAGGTCGTCTATGCGCGGTATGGGATATTTGTTTTTTACTGTCTGTTTGTTCAGTGCGCGGTAGTCGATGCACATCCGTAGACTGCCGTCTGGTTTTGGAGTGAAGAGAACTGGTGCGCCGTAGGGAGAGGTGGATGGGCGGATCAGTTGTCTGTCCAGGAGATACTCTATCTGTTTTTTCATGTCTGTCAGTTCAGTCGGACTCAGTCGGTATGGTGCACGTGAGACGGGTTTCGCACCTGGTTCCTCCACGATCTCGTGCTCGTGGGTGCGTGCTGGAGGTACGCCTGCAGGTAGGTCGTCGGGCATTATATCCTTGTACTGCTCCAAGACCTCTTTCACTGCTGTAGGTAGCTCGGAACTCGGCTTCTCCTCTTTTGCTGCTGCCATAACCAGTGCTAGGTAACCCGTGTTACTCTTGTTCACCGTCTGTTCGAACGGTGCCAATGTCGTTTCAGGTACGTCCCCTGTATCCGTCCAGCTTCGCAGTGCTATCCGCTTCCCGTTGTTGTAGATGCACACCTTGCTGTTGACCCAATCGATCTCGAGGTTGAACCGCTTCAGGAAATCTCGCCCCAAGATAAAATCTAATCCTTTGATGTTGGTGACTGGTAGCTTCGGCTTCCACCTCAACGCACCTATATGCAGTTGCAGTGATGCTTCGCTGTGGATAGGAAGCTTCGTACCGTCCACCATGGTTGCTGAAAACTGGGTCTCTTCCGCCTTCTCTCCAATTTTCTCCAATGCTCCGCGGTCACACACCGAGTGAGATGCACCGTTATCCACCAGTACCTGGAGGCGTCGCCCATTGCATAACACGTCGAGGAGTAGTGGTGTTTGCTGTGCTGAGTAGCCAAAGAGGGTCTCGTTAATAGGATCATAGGGTACATCAAACTTAATACCTTCCCTTTTTCCTATACCTGACTCAGCGCTTTCCAACTTCACCTGGGGGGTAGGAGGATTTTTCCGAGGCTTGTATAATTTTTCCTGAGCCTGGATGTCTCCTCTAAGCCTTGGCAGCTGTGTAGGCTTCACTTGTGGGTGACGGGGAGCCTCAACACTGTGCTGCGGGGAGAGAATATTAACTCCACGGAATGCACGACCCTTTCCTACGCTCCGTAGTACTTTGCCCAACTTCTCAGGTACCTGAATAATTTCTAAAGGCTTTTTCTTGGCCTCTAGACCTCCCCCTGATTTCTTTGAAGGCTTGTAAACCACGAGAAGCAATATTCTTTGTTAGAGCATCTTTATAGGATACTTTTAACGGATTCTTACTTTCGTGGGTGTTCGGCTGGAGTTTCCCGGTCGGTGCAGAGTCTTTTTTCGCGGAGCCTCCATTCGCCTCGGCGATTTCCCTTGATGCCGGCCGGTCGTGACGTTTTAAATTCGCGCCATCATTTTCTCCTTTTTTCACCCGCTCCGAAGTCGCCACGTCGTTGCCTTTTCTTGCTTTTCGGATCTTTACGCGATCGCCAGGTCGATCCGCGGCTACTGGCGATTCCCGTTTTTTTACTTCGGGGGTGCTCCACTGTTTCCGTCCCGGAGTGCCGCACGTGCTTTCTTCATTTTGTAGCACGACAAAAACTGATGTCCTGCTGCGCCGCAAAATTCGCATTTTGTCGGCTGCTGCTTCGCGTCGTATTTGTCGATATCCATCGGTTCGGTGAACGTGGGGGGTGCCGATCGCTCCGTGCCGAATGTACGGTTCGGCGTGAAGCGTCGTGTTTCGGGTTGACTTCGACTCAGCACGTCGTATCGCTCGGCAGCACGCACGATGTCTCTGTAGCTGTTGTAATTCGCCGCAATCACCTGCCGCCGAATCTCCATTTTTAATCCTTCGGTGTACGCCTGGATTTTTTCGCCTTCGGTCAGGTCGGTGAAGCGGTTGAACAGTAAATCCATCTGATGCGTGTACTGTGTTACACTACTGTATTGCTTGTGTCGGTGTATCTGCTGCCGCGCCATGTAGGTTGTATTAATTGGTTCAAAACGCTCGATTAAATCTGCCCGAAACTACTGCCACGTTTTCTCCCCGCGGGCTACGTCGATGTAGTAAATCCATTCGAGAGCCGGTCCACGTAACAGTGTCGCTGTGAGCCGAATCCTTGATGCGTCGTGTTGCGGGGTCGAACAGCCAATGGCCTCGAAGTAAATTTCGAGGGTGGCCACGAATCGCCGGACGTCGGATCCCTTCGCGCTTGGATCGAACGCCTCTGGGAGCCTCGGTCGTGCTGCTTCGAGGTTCGGCGACAGTGGTGCCATTGGTCCGTGAAATGTCGGTGTCGCCACTGCTACTGGAGTTGTCGGTGATGTAGTCGATGTGGTCGCTGCTGCTGCGGTGGCGAACCCTGGTTGGCTTGTTAGAAAAGCCTCGAGTCGATGAAGCGTCGACTGCGTCTGCTCCATATCGGTGCGGAGGCTCGCGATGTTGCTCGTAGTCGCGTAGTTGTCGCCTTGGCCCTCCATTTGGTGATTTACAGGAAGATGCGCGACGAAAAAAATCGAATTCTAGGTGCTGGTCGACTAACTGCGAGTCAAATTGACTGTAGAATCGACGAGCGCGAATTCTGTAGGTTGCGTAAATCTCCCTTAGGCGAAATTCGCGTCCGATCTTGGCCATTGAGGAGAAAATCGATCCGACGCTCCAAATTCCAACGTGTTTGGGCGAAATTCTCTGGGCCGTTGAGATGAAAATCGATCGAACGGTCGAAACTCCAACCTTTCCACCAGTAAATCAGAGGGTTGTTCGAAAACCGAATCGAGGGGGACTTAGAAAAATTGCGCGGAACTGGTTTTACATACCCGTATCGGCGCTTTCGTCGTCGCCCCCGCGGTTTTTAAAGGCCGGAACTAAGCGGTTGAAGACCTCGCGTGTAAACCCGCTCTGATTACCAAGTGTGAGGATCTAGGATCGAGTTCAGAAAAGAGAATGAGAATTGAGTCGAATTGAATTGAATTGAATGTGTTCACCTGGGTTCAACACGAGGCTATATATAGGCTCGAAACAAGGCCCCGTAACCAGGTGTTACGCGAAGGTTCCGCGGGCCGCGTAGCGTCCCGAACGGATCCTTACCAAATTCGGTAGAAGGCAATTCGGTGGCAACCAAAAAGCCAGAATTCGGTGCACGCAACCTAGCTCGGTGCTATAACTATAATAAAATATAGGAAAGCACCTAGCCTAGGAAATCAAGCAATTCATGCATGCATATAATTATCCTATGCTAGAAATAGCATGATAAAGAAAAGGCAAGCAAGCATAGCTGGCATAAGCCGTTGTACTCTCACACACCCTGAGCTTGCTTTGCTTTGCTTGACTGGTCTTGTGACCTCTTGTTCTCCCCCACTTTGCCTATGGGGGTGTGTGAAACTCTTATGCTATAGTCTGTGTAGGCTGTAGTGGGGTAGACAATATGGCGTACAACACTTCTAGGTTTTCCTACTTGTACCCACCTGCTTGCTAGTTCATTCATTCCTCAATTCTCACACTAGCGAATCTTGAAGCATTGTTCTTGGTGAATGTCAATGCTAAATCAATGTGAGAAGGTTGGAGGAATGTCTTCTGTCAGGTTTGAGAAATGAATCCCTAGCCAATATTGAGAAGACTCAAACAAGAATGATTGACTAAGGAGCGAAAGTGATACAAATATGCAACCCTAGAAATGTGTACCCCATATAGGCTACCCCACTATAGCCTACACAGCATTATAATTTGACACACCCCCATAGGCAAAGTGGGGGAGAACAAGGGGTCACAAGACCAGTCAAGCAAATCAAAGCAAAGCTCAGGGTGGATCACAAAGTCACCACGCATTCCGAACACAAGTTCAAGGCCAGAAGGCCAGTTCACATGCAGGAACACATATATATATAACAGGCTAAACAAGCAAGAGCAGGAGTATATATATATGTGACAGTACAAGCAAGGTCAAGAAGTGAGTAAGTGAGGCAAGACAGGTACAAGACCAAGCTGAGTACAGAAGCGCTAATGATCACAAGGCGCAAGTGCCTTAGTGAAGATATCAGCAGTGTTGGCCTCAGAGGCCACGTACGCAAGTCGCAACTGACCACGCTGCTGCAGCTCACGAGCACGAAAGTAGCGGAGAGCAATGTGCTTCGTTCTGTGCTCCAGGCGCTGCTCCCGACACAAGGCCAGCATGGCCTTGTTGTCTACGTACAGCACTGGAGGAGAACAAGGCGGCTCTCTGAGGTCAGTCAGCAGGTAGGTGAGCCAGCGAAGCTCCTGAGCAGCCATGGCTCCGGCGTAGATCTCAGCCTCACAACTGGAGCCGAGAACAGAAGACGAGCGAGTAGCCCGCCACGAAACAGAGCTGGAACCAAGGCTGAAGGTGTAACCCTGTGACGACCGCTGTGTAGCCTGGTTGTCAACCCAAGAAGCGTCTGCGTGCCCAATGAGGACCACTGGACTCTACCCTCCAAGAACTAGCCCCATGCCCGACGTACTGCACAAGTAGCGCAACACCCTCTTCGCTGCAGCCATGTGCTCTAGTTTGTGTCTCTCAGGAGCAACATAGCGTGCAAGAATGCTAAGAGGGTATGCAAGGTCAGGTCGTGTGCAGGTCATCAGGTACATGAGGCAGCCAACAAGCTCTGGGTACGGGCCCTCTCGACTCTACGGACTCATCCGAAGGCAGAGCTGAGAGCGAATGGCGAGTAGGCAGAGGAGTGGCCTGAGGCGAGGAGTACGTGAAGCCGAAGCGCTGAAGGACCTGCTGCACCATGTGTGACTGAGTCAGGGTAATGGTGCGGCGTGCTCTGTCCCGGGTGATCTGCAAGCCGAGGTAGTTCACCAAGGTCTGTGCACGTGTGTCTCTTCTGCAGCTCGGACTTCACGTGGGCGAGTCCAGCAGTATCAGCAGTGGCAAAGACCAAGTCGTCGACGTACACGAGGATGTAGAACAGCGGCAGAGGTGTCGGTGCGCAGAAACAGCGACGGGTCAGCAGTAGAGGGAGCAAACCCAAGAGCCGCAAGCGTAGTCCTCAGTGTGTCGTGCCACTCGCGCGGTGCCTGGCAGAGACCGTAGACTGGCCGTCGCAGGCTCCACTGGGTGCCAGGAGGGAAAGTCCCAGTAAAGCCAGGTGGACGGCGCAGCCAGATCTCCTCGTGCAGGCTACCCTGCAAGGAAGCAGTGCTGAAGTCAAGGGAGTGAAGCTCGTAGTCACGCTGAGCGGCTATGTGTAGCAGCACCCAAAGAGTTGTCATCTTCGGGGTGGGAGAGAAGGTCTGAAAGTAGTCAACTCCCTACCGCTGACTGAAGCCACGAGCCACGTACCGCGCCTTGAAGACAGGTGGAGAACCTGGCGGCCGCTTCACCCTGAAGATCCACATGCCACTGACGATGTTCGCCCCAAGAGGGGGAACTGCGTCAACGTAGGTGCCTGTGGACTTCCAGGAAGCCATCTCTGCATCCATAGCTGCCTGCCACTGAGAAGAGTAGGGACCCTCTACGGCCTCTGCGTAAGAGCGCAGAGTCGGGATGACAAGTGCATCCGGGTCTCCCTCAGGGGTAAGCAGTACGGACACGAGATGAGGTGAAGCAGCTGCCAGACACGGGAGCTCCTCTTGCCTGTCCTCAAGGACGTCCGTGCCAAGAGCACACTCACCCCCGACGGACGGAGGACGGACAGACGCAGACTCAGCAACAAGACTAGCAGCGTAGTCTAGACGACAGCGAGCAGCAAAGTCAACGAGCTCAGCAACAAGAGCAGACGTAGCAGTGGACTCAAAGGAGGGGTCAGTGACGACAGTAGCAAGGAGACGCGTGACAGTAGGACTGGCAGCACGAAGAGAGTCCGACTCCGAGTCGGCAAGTGCAGGAAGAGAGGACTCAGGAGAGAAGGCAAAGGGGCACGCAGAGGAGCAGTGGACGGACGCAGAGACATCCGGTGCGTGCCAGGGACAAGAGGAGGACGCTGACGCGAACCGCGACCACTAGTGCGAGCAGCACGAACAGGCGACGCACGACGAGACGCAGGCTCACGACGCTCAGCAAGACCTCCAGTAGGACCAGTGTAGGGAGAAGGAGCAGGCAGTGGGGAGGCCGGCGGAAGCTGTGACTGGGACAGGACAGGCGGTGGACACTCTAAGGGAGGAGGAAGACCAAGAACCTGCTGAAGGAGCGGAACGAAGTACGGCCAAGGCGGCGCGGCGACTACAGACACAGCAAGGACAGCACCAGCGCCAACACCACCACCAGATGCAGGACCTCCAGCAAGACCAGCAGCACCCGCAGCAGGACCAGAGCCAGCAGCACCTCCAGCAGCACTAGCAGCACCCCCAGCAGAACCGTCTCCAGGACTGACAGCACTAGCCTCAGCGCCAACACCCTCAGCAGCTCCAGCTCCAGGCGAACCCGCAGGCCCAGCAGCTCCAGTACTCGCGGCACGAGCACCTCCGGGACCGGCGGCACAAGCACCCTTAGCAGCCGGAGAAGCTCCAGCAGTACGCCTCCAGCGCCGGGCAAACCACTCACGCAGCTCGTGTGGAGAGAGTGGCTCCCGCCGAGACGAAGCTCCCTGAGAACCTCCAGGCCCAGCACCGCCAGACGCCACATGAGCAGGCCCAGCGGCCGCCGGCTCCGCACCCCCAGGCTCAGCAGCTCCGGAAGTGGCACCCCCAGGCTCAGCACCTCCACACGTAGGACCTCTAAGCTCAGCACCCCCAGGCGTAGCACCCCTAGGCTCACACCCCCAGGCGTAGCACCCCCAGGCTCAGCACCCCCAGGCGCAGCACCCCCAAGCTCTGCACCCCCAGCAGTACCACCCGAAGGCCCGGCACCCCCAGGCGTAGTACCCACCCGCACAGCACCCCCAGAGTCAGCACCCCCAGGCTCAGCACCCAGAGCAGCACCAGAGTCACCAGTAACCTCGACCGGCTCGACCGCGTCTACCTCGGACACATCTGAAGGAGCAAGACCCTGAGGCGGGAGGGGGTCTACCGGGGGAGGACCTTGCACGAGGAAGAGCGGTGGCGGGGGGAGGGAAGGAGTGCGGTAGGGGAAGAGGCGGTAGTAGGGGACCGACTCGTCAAACGTGACGTCCTGAGAGGACAGAACACGACGAGAGGTGGGGTGGTAGAACTGCCACCCTAGCGCGTCAGGGGGGAAGCCAAGGAAGACAGAAGGAGCAGCACGAGGGGACAGCTTGTCCGCAGACAAGTCGCGGACAAACGCCCGAGATCCCCAGACACGGAACGCTGACGCATCGCCTACCTTCCCCGTCCACAGCAAGGCTGGGGAGGTCTCCGGCCTCGAGACCCTGGGGTGAAGGTTGATCTGATGCGCCGCGTACCGAACCGCAAACGGCAACAGAAAATGGGGGGCAGCCGCATGCATCATGGACGTACAAGCGATGTCCATGACCATGCCAATGCGGCGCACAGCAATCCCATTTTCGCTGTGGAGAGTCCGGAAGCGTAAAGGTCTGGCGGATGCCTAGGGCACGGCAGTAGGCTCGCAGAAGGCAAGAGGAGAACTCTCCGCCTCTGTCAGAATGCAGACGCAGAACAGGAAAGTCCGAGCCGAAGTTTCCCCCGAGCTGGAGACGAGCTGCGCGGATCCAGTCGATCAACAGCTTAGTGACATCGCTCTTGCCGCGCAAGGGGAAGACCGGTGTAACGCGAGTAGTCGTCAACCACCAGCAGAAAGTACCGCTCGTGACCCTGTGCACGAACGCGGGCCGGGCCCCACACGTCCATGTGAAGCGTCTGCAGCGGGGCCTCTGTCGGTGGAAACGGAGAGGAGTGAGGAGCAGCCCGTAGCCGCCCCTCGACACAGGGGACACAGGAAGGACCAGGCCCCGAAGGAAGAGGAGGGAGGGACCGGGGAAGACCAGAGAAAAGGACACCGGAAGCCATGCCTCGGAGACGAGGCAGGGAGGGGTGACCAAGACGGTGGTGCCACAAGAGAGTCTCGTGAGACAGGAGGCGACACGAGCAGGGGGCAGACTCAGGACCAGACCTGGACGCTGCAGCAAACACCTGACCAGACGCAGCTACCTGACCAGACGTAGGGACAGGAGGAGACTCAGTGGTCAGGGTGTAGAGGCTCGACCCCGGCCGACGCATAAACGTGGCCAGGTGCCGGCCTGTGCGAGCGTCCGAGCAGTGGGTCACCCGCTGACTTGCAGGAGTAAACTGGTGAACCCCCGCATCCTGCAGGTCAGCACCACTCACCAAGTTCGTAGAGAACGAGGGGAGGTAAAGACCAGACAAGGTGCCAGAGGGGGCAGCCGGACACGGGAGGACAGTGGAGAAGTGAGAGAGGACAGGACCCCCAGAGGTATCTGCTAGGGAGACTGCAACCAGCCGACCAAGCGACGTGAGTGTGGTGCGGTCTCGAAAGAAGGAGCGAGAAGCCCCTAAGTCAAGTGTGAAGGTGAGGGAGGCCGAAGCCGACGCGGTACCTGAGAGCGCAGACTCACACGTACCTGAGGACGTAGACGCACTGGCACCTAGAGCAACAGCCGCACTAGCACCTAGAGCAGCAGCCTTACCAACACCTAGAGCAGCAGTCTCCATGCCCGGATCGGGCGGGAAACATTGGTAACAGTCACCCTCGTCACTATAAGTCACAGCATACATGGCAGCAAGAATAGCATCAAAGTCAAGATCAAAGATAGCTTCACCTGCCCTAGACAGCTCTCCCCAGCGGGGGATCTCAGCGGCCTCCGGGAACTGGTGACGCTAAGCCTCCGTCAGGCGGCCAAAGTAGCGCTGGGTGGAGTGGGCACCCCCACACTGCTCACCCACGCGGTCGCCGGTGCGAATGACGTAGGTGCACGGACCAAAATCCCCACCACGCTTACGCGCAGCGTACCACTCACGGAGCTGCTGAGGGGGGGGGGGGATGTCCCGAGAACGCTGCTGCTGGCGCTGACCACCACCGGAGCCGCTCCGCTGCGAAGCGCCACCCCGACCAGCTCCACCTCCTCCACCACCGCCTCCTCCACCTCCGCCACCACCACCGCCTCCGCTCCCACCGCTACCGCCTCCGCCGCCTCCGCCTCCACTGCTGCCACCGACACCTCCACCCCCGCCACCACTCCCACCGCCACCCCCACTCCCTCCGCCGCCTCCACCGCCACCTCCGCCACCCCCGCTAGCTCCACCCGCGCCCTTGCCCCCTTTGCCCTTGCCAGAGCGGCGTCTCCCGCTAGGGGCAGACGCCGCACCGACCGACTCAAGACCAACAAGGTCGACCGCAGCGGCAGAGGCGACAGAGGGCAAAAGGGGGGAAGGGGAACACCCCTCAAAGATGGGGGTGCGAGGGTCACCAGGAGAGGCTCCTACATCGACTATGCTCTTCTCCGTTGCTAGGAGGGCCTTCTCTAGGAGGTCAACAGTGAGAGTGGTGGGACAGACCGAGAGGAAGTGGTCCCTGACTACACGAAGGGAGTCAGGGAGGCGGGTGACTATATAATAGAGAGTGATGTACATGGGGGGGGGGGTTCTTGGCGCAGATCTCAGCAGGAAGCGCAGCGCGGTAGCGAGTGTCACTAGTGCGGAGGTGCGTTATGAGGTCAGCGACTTTGGGAAAGGCAGCAAGGTCAGCGAAGAGGTACGGCAGCGTGAGGCGGCTCAGTGCAGCAGTGGCAGGGGAAGAGTAGCGCGCAACTACGGCGTCGTACAAGGTCTGAGCACTCTTGTACTGACTAAAGTGTGCGTGCTCAGTGGTAGGCAGGTGGCGACGCACAGCAAGACATGAAGCAGCATCGCGAGTGGCCCACTAGGAGCAAACAGTGGCGTCGGCATCGGCAGCAGGGGCAGGGGAGGCACCAGAGGTGAGGTCAAAGAGGGAGAGACCGTCTGTCCTATCGCACTGTAGGAAAAGCTGCAGGTCATCTACCCAGACCTCAAAGTCAATGGCCCGACCCTCAGCGTCAAAAGTGAGAACACTGGTGGTGGCCATGTCAGCAGTAGGCTAGCAGTGCTAACTGTAGGACAGGGGCAGTGCAGTGACAGAAGCGCTGCTTTCACTAGAAAGGGCGGTTCCGGCAGCTCGGCAGCAGAGCAGCACTTCAACACGGCGGCTCGGGCGGCTCGGGCGGCTCGGTAGGGCGGCAGGGCCGCAGCGAAGGGCGGCGGGGCCGCAGCAAATGGCGGCGGGGCCGCAAGGTAGGCGGCGGGGCCACAGCAAGAGGGGCGGCGGGGCTGTAGCGAGAGGGATAGCGGGGCCGCAGCGAAGGGCGGCAGAGCTGCAAGGTAGGCGGCGGGGCCGCAGCGAGAGGGGCGGCGGGGCCGCAGCGAAGGGCGGCGGAGCCGCAAGGTAGGCGGCGGGGCCGCAGCGAGAGGGGCGGCGGGGCCGTAGCGAAGGGCGGCGGGGCCGTAGCGAAGGGCGGCGGGGCCGCAAAGAAGGGCAGCGGGGCCGCAGCAAAGGGCGGGGGGGCCGCAGTGAAGGGCGTCGGGGCCGGGACAGGGCGGCGCCGGGGCCGTAGGGCGAGGCGACGGGGCCGTAGGGCTAGGCGACGGGGCTGCTAGGACGATGGGACCGCCAGGGCGACGGGGCCGCTAGGGCGACGGGGCCGCTAGGGCGGCGCGACGCAGTGAGAGAGAGGAGCGCGACTTGGGCTGAGCGCGCTACGGGCAGGAAAAAAAAAATCGATGTGGTGGGCCCTAGGCACAGTTCCCACTAGGGAACCTGCTCGATACCATGAGAAGACTTAAACGAGAATGATTGACTAAGGAACAAAAGTGATACAAATATGCAACCCTAGAAATGTGTACCCCATATAGGCTACCCCACTATAGCCTATGCCCATGTGAAGAATGCTAGATATGATCATAGTGTGTCGTATTAATATAGTGGTAAATGTGCCCCTATAGTCCAGAGGTAAGGGGATCAATTCCCATTAGAGCCTTTGTTACTTCAAACAGGTGTTTTATCGTGAACTTTTTGTTCTCCTTTTTTCTTGTGCTCGCTATAATGCACCCAGCGAGCATCAATCCGCTGACCTTCCGCGCAAGTCAGATTCAGAAGTCTAAAGAATATTCAAATACGAGAACTGCCAGCAAGAAGTATTGAATCCCTTAATTCACAAGGAGTTGGGCAAATTCGGGTGAATATTGAGTCAGGTGCGGGTCATGTTACTTTGGGGTCAAAATACTCACTAACCTCAAACTGACCCATAACTAACTTTTGACCCGAAACCTTTTTGGATGAATTTTAGGTTAGCTTAGGGCCAGACAAGGGTCAAGGTCGATTTTGGGCCAGGTTTGGGTCAGCCACATTTTGGTGATGCTTAACACCACCCTGCAGGCGTTACACATCCCAACATGTGTGAGGTCAGGGTGGGATGTTTTTTAGGGCTTGCGAGATTTACCTGAATCTTGAACTGTCCTTCCCTGCAACGTCATGCCGCGCCAGGCGCATGTGCTGGCAGTAATTTGCCTCTGTTTCTCGCACCCACTTCCATGTTGCCGGCAGTGAGGGCGTTGCTGCAGCTGCAGGCAGCGTGGGGCATATGGGTGGGCAACAGCAACGCCACCACGGCGTGCTCTGCATGGACTGGCGTCACATGCAGCCCCAAAGGGCTCGTCGTTTCCTTGTGAGTCTCATGCCGCCCCTCACTGCCCTCGCTGTCCGTTGCCCTGATTGTCCCCTCTTTGCTCTGATTGCCTGTCCCACCACCTTCGAAGAACCCCTCATTACCCCACATTGGTCTTGTTCCCTGTGTTTTAGTGTTCCACCCTTCCATTTGCTGCTCCGCTTGCAACAATTGTATCTCTTGAGTGGAATGAACTTTACTATGTGCGGGAGCACGGAGGGAGTTGCAATTGAACGGGGAGGGGGGTGGGTTGAAAGTGGAGGATGTAGGGTGGCGGGATGGGGGACTGGACTGGATGGATGCTAGGGAAGTCAACTGGGGTGGGAGGAATGGGAGCTGGTATTGCGTGCATGCATGCATGCATGCATGCGTGTGTTGGCAGGGATGCAAGGAATTTCCCTGAAGTGTATCCGCCGGCCACTGGCTCCATACCTGCTTCCATCACTGCTCTCGCCTCCTTGCAATACCTGTCCATCACCACCACCCACCCACCCACCCACCCACCCACCCACCCACCCACCCACCCACCCACCCACCCACCCACCCATCCACCCACCCACCCACCCACCCACTTACCCACCCACCCACCCACCCACCCACCCACCCACCCACCCACCCACCCACCCACCCACCCATCCCTTCATCCACCATGCCCTTCGTTACCCATGCACTTGTCTCGTTATGCTCTGTCCATCCATCTTGTGCACCAAGTCTTTGCATGCGTCCCTTGTGCACTAGCCGGACTACAAGCTGTGACCATTCTACTGCAATATATCTCAATACTCCATCCTATCTTTCTGTTGCCTTCTCCACTGTTGTTCCCGCACTCCCACCCCACAGTGATCTGACCTACAACATAGATCTGGAGGGGCACATTCCATCGCTTGTCACCCTCACCGCCCTCACCCACCTGTTTGTGCTGCTCTTCCATGGATCCAAACCAGGCCGGCTTATTGTTGGACTAGGCTTATATGCCCATTTCAACACTTCACTCCTCTCCACGCCCTGATCCTGGTCTCGCTAGCTCAATCCCCGTTCCCAACATAATCTCAAGATGGGAGTCATTTGGTTGTCACCTTTTTTTGGCATCGCCCCTACAAGTACTCCTGCTCTTGTCGCTCCTAAAGAATCAAATTTTGTTTTTTTCCTCCTAAACCCCGGTGGCATGTGTTCCAACCCTGCATGCGCACATTGCTGCATGCATGCGACGTGTGCATGTGCGCTCAGTGCTTTTGGAATGGTTGGCAGCAGGCTGACGGGCACTCTAGAAGGACTGGCTTGGCTCTCCTCCCTCACCAACCTGCACACACTGTACGCCCTGCACACACTGTACGCCCTGCACACACTGTACGCCTTGCACACATTGTACACCCTGCACACACTGTACGCCTTGCACACACTGTACACCCTGCACACACTGTACGCCCTGCACACACTGTACGCCTTGCACACAATGTACGCTCTGCACACACTGTACGCCCTGCACACACTGTACACCCTGCACACACTATACACCCTGCACACACTGTACGCCCTGCACACACTGTACGCCCTGCACACACTGTACGCCCTACACACACTGTACGCCCTGCACACACTGTACGCCCTGCACACACTGTACGCCCTGCACACACTGTACGCCCTGCACACACTGTACGCCCTGCACACACTGTACGCCCAGCACACACTGTATGCTCTGCACACACTGTACGCCCTGCACACACTGTACGCCCTGCACACACTGTACGCCCTGCACACACTGTACGCCTTGCACATACTGTACGCCCTGCATACACTGTACGCCCTGCACACACTGTACGCCCTGCACACACTGTACGCCCTGCACACACTGTACGCCCTTCAAACACTGTACGCCTTGCACACACTACACGCTCTTCAAAGACTTTACGGAAGACAGTACGCCATGCAAACACCATTCTCCCTACAATTTTCAAGCACGCTAGGCTTGCAAGCAATCAATGACTCCGTTTGATAACATTGAAGTTTAGGTTTAACCACAGCCGCAACAAAGTTTTGCTTGGCTTGGAAAAAGGCTCGGCAGCGGAAAAGTGGGCTATAAACCCCAAGGGACAGTAAGACACTCCGAGCCAAAACCCCAAGTAGGAGTGGGACTTCACAACCAGTGAGCAACCTTTCACTCAGCCACGCTGGATGCCACATCGCTTCAGCATGTCATGAAGAAATCCCCATGCAACTATCCTACATCCCCCACGGATTCTCCTATAGCTCGCTTCCCTCTCGTCATCCAGGAGTCTAGCGAATTTGCCGTCATTCACCGGGGACCTTTCCTCGCTGCAAGTTCTTTCTCACCTGAGTAACCTTCAGTAGCTGTAAGCATCATTGCAGTGCAAGAACGTACTGGTGGTGTCGTGGCATCCTGTTCCTACTCTTAATCTGCATGTCACCGTGGAGGTGCTCCATACCAGCTCGCAATTAGCGATGGTTGTTCACTCATTTCTGCTGATTACGTGTGCATGAGTGCAGGATACTCAAATCGCTCATAAATGCCAGAGGGGAGATACCCAGAGAGTTTCAGTACATGACTGCCCTCACTGCACTGTAAGCTCCACTCAAGTTTAGTGGGGCAGGCAGGTAAAGCAAGTTTATTGATGTGCACTATTTATGCCACCCAACATGTCTGCAGATCTATCGGTTGGTATATGTGACAAAGCTCTTGCTTTCCTGAAGGAACCTATTTTAGACAGGACATGCCGTTGCCTTCATCCCTGCTGCACTTCTGCAGGGATCTGTCGGACCTTCGTGCCGTGGAGTTTCCCGGTTGGGTCACTCAAGTCTCCAACCTTCAGTATCTGTGAGCTCCTCCTGGTTTAATCTCCTCCTCCTCTGATCTTGTTGTCCACCATTGCCACATTCCACATTCCCCACGAGGCTAAGGAGAACCAGATATGCAATGGTTGGTTGTGATTGGGCTTGTTTCAGTGCGCCGACTCTTGCCAGCATTTCTTGTGCGCAGGAACCTGAATGTGGACAGTTCACACCGGCAGGGACGGTTGCTCAATGATGACATCTCTCACCTCACAACACTCAGAAGCTTGTGAGTTTAGTGTTTTTGGGAGTGCAGCGAGCATGCTTGTTGGGATGTGGCTCATCGGCTCTTAATAGACACATATAAATCATTAAAGGCTTAGGTTTTCATCTTACTTGCAAAGTAGTACTGGTGGGTGGGGTGTTGAAGATGCAGATGACATATTCAAATGCATCTCGTAGAAGTGACATGGACAAAAGTACCATGGCCCGCTCACACAGTCTCTATTGCTGCATCGCTGTCTCTGGCAGGGCAACAAGAGCACTTGTAATTCCTGCCCTTGTTTCTCAGGACCCCCACCAGTTAATACTCAGGCGTCCATCTGCTGCCTGCTACCACACTCTGCAGGTCCCTTTACGGAAACAACCTGGAAGGCTATCTGACCAATAGCTGGACGAGTCTGGTCCATCTGCAGGAGCTGTGAGTTGCTGTTTTGCCATACCATTCTGCCATCCTGCCATGCAGCCATACATTTTCTTTGTACCATAGCTTCACGCTGGCCGACTGCTGTGCTGCTGGCAGCAGCATGAACCCCATTGCTGTTGCGATATGCCCATGCCTATCAAGTCAATACTAGCAACACATTGTTGTATATACTAACTATGAGTTCAAAGTGAAGTGAGTGCCTAGCCGCGTTGAACACAAACAATTTCATGTTCAAGTTTAGCGACACCATCTCTTTTTCTTATTCTAACAAGCGTCGCAACACTTTTTTCTTATTTGCACATCCCCTTAGCCATTCACAGTGTAACGGACTCAAATACATTGCAATTACAAAATACACCCACTAGGCGAACACAATCATGTCGCCCAACTTGTTTGTGATCGAGGCAAAGACATAAGTGGTTGCCTACAGGTGTGAATTGTCAAACATTCGTTTCAGGTAAAGTGTTTGGGTCAATTCAAACATGTTCAGTTCGCCCACTGAACATGTTCATTACATGTTCCGCCCAAATACTTCCGTGCTCGGGTTTTGCTCAATCCCACATCCAGTCCAGTACATTATGTGTAGTAGGCATGAGTTGGGTCCGAGCTACTCTGGCTCGGACCGAGCCATGAAGAGCGGCTCGACTCAATTAGCCGAGCCAGCAGTTTAGCCAGTTTGTGGTTCGTTAAATTGAGGCGAGCCCGGCGTGCAGGTGATAAGCTGGCCGGTGCTCGTCAGTTTGACGGCTTAGGCCAGAGGAGTGCATATGGGCGGGATGATTGAAACTCATCTTGTCCGGGGAAGAAACTCGGTCAGGTTTTTGCCAAGAGCCGAGCATAACTCGGCTGAGTTTTTTTGGGCCGGGGTCGGACTCGTCACTTATCCGAATGAACGAGTTTTTCAGAAACTCGTCATGTGTTTGCGAACACTTGGACAAATGCGAGTTTAACTCGTCTGGGGGGGTTGGGGGAGGGGAGATGTAACATACTATTTTGGGGGGTGAACACCCCTATACCATGTGGATTTGATTACACTTGTAGTCTAGACTTTCACCCACAACACGGTTATATCTTCTCTAACTCGTCTCGACTTGAGCGCTCGTCGCTCGCCCGCAGGAGCTCAGGGACGAGCTGACGTAAAAAACTTGCCCAGATGCACATGCATTGGGAGGGTGAAGTGCTAACTCGCAACCTGAGGATGGCTGGCAGATTAAAAAAAAAAAAAAAAAAAAAAAAAAAAAAAAAACAAACAAACAAACAAACAAAAACAACAACAACAACAACAACAAAAAAGAAGCATTTTTCAATGCCACAAATTTTCTGCCCTGAATTTTGTTAAGTATTTATTTGGAGCCTGCTTGGGGCTTGTTGAGGAGCCCCAAGCTTGATGGTTTGCGGCTCGTTAGATACGCATTGTTGAGGGCCTATGAGCCATTGGCGATCCAGCTTGGTTCGAGCCTGACGATCCCAAATATTGAAAGCGACGGATTTGCTCGACCAAACGACTTGCCGAAATCAAGGCAACGAGCCGAGCCTACGGCTTGGACTTCTGGTTATGCCTAGCCTGGAGCAGTTCCTTAGTCTCTGAGCATAGGGCTGAGAAAGTACCGAGTCGATCTGAAGTCGGAGTCAAACTATCAAAGGATTCAAGTTTCTTTAACAGTACGTCTAACTACAACACGCATGAGCAAATGTGTAGTCTAGCTTTACTCGAATCGCCTTTGAGAGTTTTTCTTTTGCGAGCGAGTCGAGTCGATCAAAACTAGTGGATTTTTCCTTTCTTACAAGACAATTTGTAGCCCAACCATTTTGACAAGTTTTCCAAAACTCGTCCAAATTCAAATGAAACTCGACTGAGTCGAGTAAAACCCCACTTGAGTCTTGGGCTCCTAACCACCGTTTTCCCCCCTTCCCCCCTCCTCTCCCCCTTCCCCCCTCCCCTTCCCCCCTCCTCGCCTCACCACACTTCTCAAATGCCATATGCATCCAAAGGGGTACAAGCAGTGTACAAGTCCTCATCCACTACAACCCCAAGGTTCATATCCACCCAGGTTACATTCGCATGCCTACAAAGGGTGCACTCAATTCTTATTTTTTTTGAATCAGAAATCTGGGAGCCAACAAATTTGAAGGTTCCATTCGAGCAACATTTTCCGCCCTAACAGAGCTAGTTTTAATATGAGTTTCCTGTGTCCTCGCTTCCCTCCAATTGTCCTTGCCTATATCCCCTGTATGCCTTTCCCACTCAGTACACCACTTGTTGCAACTCCCTCCACTGCAGAGACCTGTCATGGAATCAACCCTCTGGTACCATACCCCCTGCATTTGCCACCTCCATCCAAGTATTGTATGTTACTCTTCCCTCTACCACCTGCCTTAGCCTCACAGCAAAACAGTGAAACCCGGTGCATACAATCATAATCAGCCAATTTAACCGAAATAAGAAATAGAAAAAGTAAACGAATGGGAAAACGAGTGTAAGAACCAAAATAGGTAATACAAATAAATGGAATTAAGGTAGAACGGACGGCGTATGAGAAAATCAATGAACAGGAATGAAATGACTAAGTCAGAGTTGGGTACAAATACAACCCTAGAAAGCTGTACCCCATATGTGCTACCCCACTATAGCCTACAAACATGCATCAGCTATGATAATCTGACACACCCCCATAGGCAAAGTGGGGGAGAACAAGGGGTCACAAGACCAGTCAAGCAAAACAAAGCAAAGCAAGCTCAGGGTGGATCACAAAGTCACCACACAGTCCGAGCACAAGAGCAGGGCCAGAGGCCAGTTCACATGCAGGAGTACAGACATATATATATGTCACAGTACAAGTGAAGTCAAGAGGAGAGCAAGTGAGGCAAGACAGGCACAAGACCCAGCTGGGTGCAAAAGCGCTGATGGTCACAAGGCGCGAGTGCCTTGGTGAACACATCAGCAGTGTTGGCCTCAGAGGCCACGTACGCAAGTCGCAACTGACCACGCTGCTGCAGCTCACGAGCAAGGAAGTAGCGGAGAGCAATGTGCTTCGTTCTGTGCTCCAAGCGCTGCTCTCGACACAAGGCCAGCATGGCCTTGTTGTCTACATACAGCACTGGAGGAGAACGAGGCGGCTCTCCAAGGCCAGTCAGCAGGTAGGTGAGCCAGCGAAGCTCCTGTGCAGCCATGGCCCCGGCGTAGATCTCAGCTTCACAACTGGAGCCGAGAACCGAAGACGAGCAAGTAGACCGCCACGAGACAGAGCCGGAACCAAGGCTGAAGGTGTAACCCTGTGACGACCGCTGCGTAGCCTGGTCGTCAGCCCAAGAAGCGTCCGCGTGGCCGGTAAGGACCACTGGACTCCGCCCTCCAAGCACTAGCCCCATGCCCGACGTACTGCACAGGTAGCGCAATACCCTCTTCGCTGCAGCCATGTGCTCTGGTCCGTGTCTCCCAGGAGCAACATAGCGTGCAAGAATGCTCAGAGGGTATGCAAGGTCAGGTCGTGTGCAGGTCATCAGGTACATGAGGCGGCCAACAAGCTCTGCATACGGACCACTCGACTCTACGGACTCATCCGAAGGCAGAGCTGAGAGTGAGTGGCGAGTAGGCAGAGGAGTGGCCTGAGGCGAGGAGTACGTGAAGCCGAAGCGCTGAAGGACCTGCTGCACCATGTGTGACTGAGTCAAGGTAATGGTGCGGCGTGCTCTGTCCCGAGTGATCTGCAAGCCAAGGTAGCTGCGCAGTTCACCCAGGTCTGTGCACGTGTGTCTCTTTAGCAGCTCGGACTTCACGTAGGCGAGTCCAGCAGTGTCCGCTGTGGCAAAGACCAAGTCGTCGACGTACACGAGGATGTAGAACGGCGGCAGGGAAGTGTCGGTGCGAAGAAACAGCGACGGGTCAGCAGTAGAGGGAGCAAACCCAAGAGCCGCAAGCGTAGTCCTCAGTGTGTCGTGCCACTCACGCGGTGCCTGGCGGAGACCGTAGACTGGCCGTCGGAGGCTCCACTGGGTGCCAGGAGGGAAAGTCCCAGTGAAGCCAGGTGGACGGCAAAGCCAGATCTCCTCGTGCAGGCTACCCTGCAAGAACGCAGTGCTGAAGTCGAGAGAGTGAAGCTCGTAGTGGCGCTGAGCGGCTATGTGCAGCAGCTCCCGAAGAGTAGTCATCTTCGGGGTGGGAGAGAAGGTCTGAAAGTAGTCAACTCCCTGCCGCTGACTGAAGCCACGAGCAACGTACCGTGCCTTGAAGACAGGTGGAGAGCCCGGAGGCCGCTTCACCGTGAAGATCCACATGCCACTGACGATGTTCGCCCCAGGAGGGGGAACCGCGTCAACGTAGGTGCCTGTGGACTTCCAGGAAGCCATCTCTGCATCCATAACTGCCTGCCAGTGAGAGGAGTAGGGACCCTCTACGGCCTCCGCGTAAGAACGCGGAGTCGGGATGTCTAGTGCATCCGGGTCTCCCTCAAGGGCAAGCAGTACAGACGCGAGATGAGGTGAAGCAGCCGCTAGACACTGTAACTCCTCCTGCCTGTCCTCTAGGACGTCCGTGCCAAGAGCACACTCACCCCCGACGGACGGAGGACGGACAGACGCAGACTCAGCAACAAGACTAGCAGCGTAGTCGAGACGACAGCGAGCAGCAAAGTCGACGAGCTCAGCGACTAGAGCAGACGCAGCAGTGGACTCAAAAGAGGGGTCAGTGACGACAGTAGCAAGAAGACGCGTGACAGTAGGACTGGCACCACGAAGAGAGTCCGACTCAGGGTCGGCAAGCGCACGAAGAGAGGACTCAGGAGGAGAAGGCAAAGGGGCACGCAGAGGAGCAGTGGACGGACGCAAAGACATCCGGTGGGTGCCAGGGACAGGAGGAGGACGCTGACGCGAACTGCGACCACTAGCGCGAGCAGCACGAACAGGCGACGCAGGACGAGACGCATGCTCACGACGCTCAGCAAGACCTCCAGTAGGACCAGTGTAAGGAGAGGGAGCAGGCAGTGGAGAGGAAGGCTCCAGCAGGGACTGCGACTGGACAGGCGGTGGACCCTCTACTGGAGGAGAAAGACCAAGAACCTGCTGCAGGAGCGGAACGAAGTACGGCCGAGGCCGCACGGCAGCTCCAGACTCAGCAGGGACAGCACCAGCACCCTCTGCGACAGCACCAGCGCCACCCACACCTCCAGCGGCAGGACCAACAGCAGTACGCTCAGCACCAACGCCCTCAGCAGTTCCAGCTCCAGGAGGACCCGCAGGTCCAGCAGCTCCGGGACCGGCAGCACCCGCACCCACGACGGTCGAAGAAGCTCCAGCTCCAGCTCCAGCAGCACCTCCAGACTCAGCAGCACGCCTCCAGCGGCGAGCGAACCACTCGCGCAGCTCCTGTGGAGAGAGGGGCTCCCGGCGAGACGCAGCAGCAGGAGAAACCCCAGGCTCAACAGCTCCAGACGCAGCACCCCCAGGCTCAGCAGCTCCCAGCTCAGCACCCCCAGGCTCAGCAGCTCCCGACCCAGCACCCCCAGACCCAGCACCTCCAGGCACAGCACCCCCCGGCTCCGTACCCTCCGCAGTAGCACCCTCAGGCCCAGCACCCCCAGCAGTAGCACCCCCAGGCTCAGCACCCCCGCGCACAGCACCCCCAGAGTCAGCACCCCCAGGCTCAGCACCCGCAGCAGCACCAGAGTCACCAGTAACCTCGACCGGGTCAACTGCGTCTACCTGGGACACACCTGAGGGGGCAGGAACCTGAGGGGGGAGGGGGTCTACCGGGGGGGGAACCGGCACAAGGAAGTCCGGGGGAGGGGGGAAGGAAGGAGTGCGGTAGGGGAAGAGACGGTAGAAGGGGACTGACTCGTAGAACGTGACGTCCTGGGAGGACAGAACACGACGAGAGGAGGGGTGGTAAAACTGCCACCCTGGGGCGTCAGTGGGGAAGCCAAGGAAGACACAGGGAGCAGCACGAGGGGACAGTTTGTCCGCAGACAAGTCGCGGACAAACGCCCGAGATCCCCAGACACGGAACACAGACGCATCGCCAACCTTCCCCGTCCACAGCAAGGCTGGGGACATCGCAGGCCGAGAGACCCGGGGGTGAAGGTTGAGCTGATGCGCCGCGTACCTCACCGCAAACGGCCACAGAAAATGGGGGGCAGCCGCATGCATCATGGACGTACGAGCGACATCCATGACCATGCCAATGCGGCGCTCAGCAATCCCATTTTGCTGTGGTGAGTCCGGAAGCGTGAAGGTCTGGCGGATCCCCCGTGCACGACAGTAGTCTCGCAGAAGGCGAGAAGAGAACTCTCCGCCTCTGTCCGAGTGCAGACGCAGAACAGGAAAGTCCGAGCCGAAGCTGTTCCTGAGCTGGAGACGAGCCTCGCGGATCCAGTCGATCAGCACCTCAGTGACCGCACCCTTGCTGCGCAAGGGGAGGACTGTGGTGTAACGCGAGTAGTCGTCAACCACCAACAGGAAGTAGCGCTCGTGACCCTGCCCACGGACGGGGGCTGGGCCCCACACATCCATGTGAAGCGTCTGCAGGGGAGCCTCTGTCGGGGGGAAGTGGGAGGAGTGAGGAGTAGCCCGGAGGCGACCCTCGACACAGGGGACACAGGAAGGTCCTGGCCCGGAGGGGAGAGGAGGGAGAGACTGGGGAAGACCAGAGACAAGGACACGGGAAGCCATGCTCCGAAGACGGGGCAAGGAGGGGTGGCCAAGACGTAGGTGCCACATGAGAGTCTCGTGAGACAGGAGGCGACAAGAACAGGGGGCAGACTCAGGACCTGACCGGGACGCAGCAGCAAGCACCTGACCTGACGCAGCCACCTGACCAGACGCAGGGACAGGAGGAGACTCAACGGTCAGGGTGTAGAGACTCGACCCCGGCCGACGCGAGAACGTGGCCAGGTGTCGGCCTGTGCGTGCCTCCGTGCAGTGGGTCACCCGCTGACTCGCAGGAGTGAACTGTTGAACCCCCACATCCTGCAGGTCCGCGCCACTCACCAAGTTCGTAGAGAACGAGGGAAGGTACAGACCAGACAGGGTGCCCGAAGGGGCAGCCGGACACGGGAGGACAGTGGAGAAGTGAGACAGGACAGGACCCCCAGAGGGGTCAGCAAGGGAGACTGCAACCGGCCGGCCGAGCGGCGTAAGGGTAGTGCGGTCTCGAAAGAAGGAGCGAGAAGCCCCGGAGTCAAGTGTGAAAGTGAGGGAGGACGAGGACGACGCAGTACCTGAGAGTGCAGTCTCACCAGTACCTGAGAGCGCAGACGCACTGGCACCTAGAGCAGCAGCCTCACAAGTACCTAGCGCAGCAGTACCAATGCCCGGGTCGGGCTAGAAACACCGGTAACCCTCATTCTCCTCACTATAAGTCACAGCATACATAGCAACAAGGATAGCATCAAAATCAAGATCAAACATCGCTACACCAGCCCTAAGAAGCTCATCCCAGCGAGGGATCTCACTAGCCCCACGGAACTGCTGACGCCAAGCGTCCGTCAGGCAGCCAAAGCAGCGCTGGGCGGCGTGGGCACCCCCACACTGCTCACCCGCGCCGTCGCCGGAACGAAGAACGTAGGTACAGGGACCAGTACCCCCACCCCTCTGACGCCCAGCGTACCACTCACGAAGCTGCTGAGGCGGAGGGATGTCCCGCGAGCGCTGCTGCTGCTGCCGCTGCGAGCGCTGGCCACCACCACCGCCGCTACGCTGCTGGGTACCACCCTGACCAGCTCCACCTCCTCCACCACCACCGCCACCTCCGCTGCCGCCTCCACCGCCTCCACCTCCGCCGCCTCCACCTCCGCCGCTGCCTCCACCACCACCGCTGGCACCACCACCACCGTCTCCGCCGCTGCTGCCACCACCACCACCACCCCCGCCACTAGTCCCGCCGCCACCCCCACTCCCTCCGCCGCCACCGCCGCCACCGCCACCGCCCCCTCCAGCTCCACCCGCGCCCTTGCCCCCCTTGCCCTTGCTGGAGCGACGTCTCCCACTAGGGGCAGACGCCGCGCCGACCGACTCAAGACCAAGCAGGTCGGCAGCAGCAGCAGAGGCAACAGAGGGCAGCAAGGGGGAAGGAGAGCACCCCTCAAAGATGGGGGTGCGAGGGTCACCACGAGAAGCACCTACAGCGACTATGCTCTTCTCCGCTGCGAGGAGGGCCTTCTCGAGGAGGTCGACGGTGAGGGTGGTGGGACAGACTGCGAGAAAGTGGTCCCTGACGACGCGAAGGGAGTCAGGGAGGCGCGCGACTACGTAGTAGAGAGCGATGTACATGGGGGGGGGGGGTTCTTAGCGCAGAACTCAGCAGGAAGGGCGGCGCGGTAGCGAGTGTCACTAGTGCGGAGGTGTGTAATGAGGTCAGCGACAGTGGAAAAGGCAGAGAGGTCAGGAAAGAGGTAGGGAAGCATGAGACGGCTCAGTGCAGCAGTGGCAGGGGAGGAGTAGCGCGCAACTACAGCGTCGTACAAGGTCTGAGCACTCTTATACTGACTAAAGTGCGCGCGCTCAGAGGTAGGGAGGTGGCGACGCACAGCAAGACGTCCAGCAGCATCGCGGGTGGCCCACTGAGAGCGCACAGTGGGATCAGCATCAGCAGCAGGAGCAGGAGAGGCGCCAGAGGTAAGGTCAAAGAGGGAGAGGCCGTCTGCCCTATCGCATTGTAAAAACAACTACAGGTCGTCTACCCAGACCTCAAAGTCAATGGCTCGACCCTCAGCGTCAAAAGCTAGGACACTAGGGGTAGCCATGACGACGACAGCGAAGTAGTGCAAGCAGTAGGGGAAGAGCACGCAGTGACAGTGCGACTGTGCTCACCAGGCAGGGCAGGCCGGGCAACTCTGCAGAAGGGCGGCTCGGCGACTCAGTGACTCGGCTGCTGGGCGGCTCGGCTCCCGGGCGGCTCGGCGGCAGGGCGGCTCGGGTGCAGGGCGGCTCGGCGCCCGGGCGGCTCGGCGGCAGGGGGGCTCGGGTGCAGGGCGGCTCGGCTCCCGGGCGGCTCGGCGGCAGGGCGGCTCGGGTGCAGGACGGGGCCGGGACAGGGGACGGCGGGGCCGTCAGGGTGCAGCGGCGGGGCCGGCTGGTGCAGTGGCGGGGCCGTCAGGGTGCAGCGGCGGGGCCGTGACAGGGGACGGCAGGGCCGTCAGGGTGCAGCGGCGGGGCCGGCAGGGTGCAGCGGCGGGGCCGGGACAGGGGACGGCTGGGCCGTCAGGGTGCAGCGGCGGGGCCGACTGGTGCAGTGGCGGGGCCGTCAGGGTGCAGCGGCGGGGCCGTGACAGGGGACGGCAGGGCCGTGATAGGGGACGGCGGGGCCGTCAGGGTGCAGCGGCGGGGCCGACAAAGGTGCAGCGGCGGGGCCGGCAGGGTGCAGCGGCGGGGCCGGGACAGGGGACGGCGGGGCCGTCAGGGTGCAGCGGCGGGGCCGACAGGTGCAGTGGCGGGGCCGTCAGGTTGCAACGGCGGGGCCGAGAGTAGGGGACGGCGGGGCCGTCAAAAGAGGACGGCGGGGCTGTCAGGTGACGGGGCCCGCTGCAGCGACGAAGAGGCCGCGCGGCCGGCGTGAGGGCGGCGGTGCGCAGCAGAGCCGAGAGGGCGGCGCGGCGCGGCCGGAAGGCCAGCGCGACGTGGGGCCCGGGCCGCGCGCGCGAAAAAAAGAAGTCGCGCGCGCGACTTGCGGGGCGCCACAAGGGCAGCGCGACAAGCACTAGGGGGGAGCGCGCCTCGGGGAGAATAGGGCGCGCTACGGGCAGGAAAAAATAATCGTGGGTGGGCCCTTAAAAAAACTGTCCTTAGGAAGGACCCGCTCTATACCATGAGAAAATCAATGAACAGGAATGAAATGACTAAGTCAGAGTTGGGTACAAATACAACCCTCGAAAGCTGTACCCCATATGTGCTACCTCACTATAGCCTACAAACATGCATCAGCTATGATAATCTGACAGCGTACTCTCACACCTCTCATCCCATCTTTTGGTCCCAACTTCTATTATTCTAAAACATCACATCACACCTCTCTTTTGGAGTGATACCCAAATAGACATGAGCAACCGGCCTGACCTGACCCGACCCGACCCAATTAGGCTGGGGCACACGGGTTTTCCGGGTCGGTTCGGGTCAGGCCAGCCAGGGCCAGGGTTTTGGAGACCAGACCTGACCCGGGGATTGTCAGAACATTATAGCTTATACATTTGTGTAGGCTGTAGTGGGGTAGCCCATAAGGGGTACAGCCCAATTAGGGTTAGTACTTGTACCCAACTGTTTCATAGTTCATCCATTCCATTCTCACTTCTCGTCATGGTATCGAGCAGGTTCCCGAGTCGGAATACTGCCTAGGGCCCACCACGAACATTTTTTCCTTCCCTCCCCGGAGCGCGCCTAGCTCCTAACCCGAGTAGCGCCTCGAGCCGCCTTAGTGGCCCCTTTTGGCCGCCCTTACTGCCTCTTGAGCCGCCCTCGACGGCCTCGCTTAGGCCCCGCTACGGCCCTGCTTAGGCCCCGTCGGCCCCGCTACGGCCCCTCTTAGGCCCCGCTACGGCCCCGCTACGGCCTCGCTACGGCCCCGTCGGCCCCGCTTAGGCCCCGCTGCGGCCCCGCCACGGCCCCGCTTAGGCCCCGTCGGCCCCGCTACGGCCCCGCTTAGGCCCCGCTACGGCCCCGCTACGGCCCCGTCGGCCCCGCTTAGGCCCCGCTACGGCCCCGCTTAGGCCCCGCTACGGCCCCGTCGGCCCCGCTTAGGCCCCACTACGGCCCCGCTACGGCCCCGCTTAGGCCCCGTCGGCCCCGCTACGGCCCCGCTTAGGCCCCGCTGCGGCCCTGCTACGGCCCCAATTCGGCCCCGTCGGCCCCTCTACGGCCCCACTTAGGCCCCACTTCGGCCCCGTCACCACCGCGGCCCTGCACACCCTTGCGGCCCGCCGCCACCTGCGACCTCGCCACCAACTGCGACCCCGCCTCCCAGCGCCCGCAACGCCGAGCAGCCAAACCGCCGGCCACCTGAGCCGCCCGACCTCCCGAGCCGCCAAGCAGCCGAGCCGCCCGACAGCCGAGCCGCCCAGCACCGTGCAGCCAAGCCGCCCAGCAGCCGAGCCGCCCAGCAGCCGAGCCGCTCGACAGCCAAGCCGCCCCGCACCAGCAGCCGAGCCGCCCAGCAGCCGAGCCGCCCAGCAGCCGAGCCGCCCAGCAGCCGAGCCGCCCTGCTGCCGGGTCGCCCGACAGCCGAGCCGCCGAGCAGCCCGATCGCTCCACCTACTTGGTAAGAGCACAGTCTCTGCCATTGCACTGCCCTTCCTCCTGCTGTTATGGCTTCCCCTAGCGTTCTCACCTTTGACACTGATGGTCGGGCAGTGGACTTTGAGGTCTGGGTAGATGATCTGCAGCTTTTCCTGCAGTGCGATGGGGCACACGGCCTCTACCTATTTGACCTCACTTCTGGTGCCTCCCCTGCCCCTGCTGCTGATGCTGACGCCACTGTTCGCTCACAATGGGCCACACGTGACGCTGCTGCTCGCCTTGCTGTGCGCCGCCACTTACCGACCACTGAGCGTGCACACTTTAGCCAGTACAAGAGTGCTCAGACCTTGTACGACGCTGTAGTTGCACGCTACTCTTCCCCTGCCACTGCTGCACTAAGCCGCCTCATGCTACCGTACCTCTTCCCTGACCTTGCTGCCTTTCCCACTGTTGCTGACCTCATTACGCACCTCCGCACTAGTGACACTCGCTACCGCGCTGCGCTTCCTGCTGAGTTCTGCGCCAAGACCCACCCCCCCCATGTACATCACCCTCTAGTACATAGTCACCCGTCTCCCTGACTCTCTCCGTGTAGTTAGGGACCACTTCCTCTCTGTTTGCCCCACCACTCTCACCGTTGACCTCCTCGAGAAGGCCATCCTAGCGATAGAGAAGAGCATAGTCGCTGTAGGAGCCTCTCGTGGTGACCCTCGCACCCCCGTCTTTGAGGGGTGTTCTCCCTCCCCCCTCTTGCCCTCTGTTGCCTCTACTGCTGCGGCCGACCTCGTTGGTTTCGAGTCGGTCGGCGCTGCGTCTGCCCCGAGCGGGAGACGCCGCACCGGCAAGGGCAAGGGGGGCAAGGGCACTGGAGGAGGTGGAGGGGGCGGTGGAGGTGGTGGTGGAGGCGGTGGAGGGAGTGGGGGTGGTGGTGGGAGTGGTGCTGGGGGTGGCGGCGGCGGCGGCAGCAGTGGAGGCGGCGGAGGCGGTGGAGGTGGCGGAGGGAGCGGAGGCGGCGGAGGTAGCGGAGGCGGCGGAGGTAGTGGAGGAGGCGGAGGTGGAGGAGGCAGCGGTGGCGGCGGAGGCGGCGGCGGCGGCGGAGGCGGCAGTGGTGGAGCGAGTCGCAACTCTGTGTCGAGGAGTGGCGCCGGTGGTGGTCAGCGCCAGCACCAGCAGCGGAGTGGTGTGACCCTGTCCCCTCAGCAACTTCGTGAGTGGTACACTGCACGCTAGCGCGGTGGGGGTTTTGGTCCTTGCTCTTACATTCTCCGTACCGGCGACCGCACTGGTGAGTAGTGCGGGGGTCCGCACTCCACCCAGCGCTGCTTTGGTCGCCTGACGAACGCGTGGCATCACCAGTTCCCTGAGGCGTCTGAGATCCCTTGCTCGGGAGATCTGGCTAAGGCCGGGGTTGCTATCTTTGATCTTGACTTTGATGCTATTCTTGCTGCCATGTATGCTGTTGCTGATAGTGTTGAGGGTGCCATGTACCGCCTGACCCGGGCATTGAGGCTGCTGCGCTAGGTGCTGGTAAGACTGCTGCACTAGGTGCTAGTGCGTCTGCTGCCCCAGGTGCCAGTGCGTCTGCCGCCCCAGGTGCTGGTGAGTCTGCTCTCTCATGTACTACGTCGGCTCAGGCCTTCCACACCTTCACCCTGGACTCGGGTGCATCCCGCTCCTTCTTTCGAGACCGCACCACTCTTACGCCGCTTAGTCGGCCGGTTGCAGTCTCTCTAGCAGACCCCTCTGGGGGTCCTGTCCTTGCCAGCTTCTCCACTGTCCTTCCGTGCCCTGCAGCCCCCTCTGGCACCCTGTTTGGTCTCTACCTCCCCTCGTTCTCTACGAAATTGGTGAGTGGAGCGGACCTACAGGATCGAAGGGTTGACCAGTTCACTCGTGCGAGTTAGCGAGTGACCCACTGCAGGTGTGCTCGCACAGGCCGACACTTGGCCACGTTCACCCGTCGGCCAGGGTCGAGCCTGTACACCCTTACTGCTGAGTCTCCTCCTACTGCTGAGTCTGCCCAGGTAGCTGCGTCGAGTCAGGTGTTTGCTGCGGCGTCCAGGTCTGGTCCTGAGTCTGCTCCCTGCTCGTGTCGTCTGCTGTCCCACCAGACTCTCCTTTGGCACCACTGCCTTGGTCACCCCTCCTTGCCTCGTCTTCGAGGCATGGCCTCCCATGTCCTTGTCTCTGGTCTTCCTCAGTCTCTCCCTCCCCTTCGTCCGGGGCCTGGCCCTACCTGCGTCCCCTGCGTCGAGGGGCGACAGCGCGCCGCCCCTCACTCCTCCGAGTTTCCTTTGACAGAGGCTCCACTGCAGACTCTACACATGGACGTGTGGGGCCCAGCCCGCGTCAGTGGGCAGGGGAGAGAGCGGTACTTTCTGCTGGTCGTTGACGACTACTCGCGTTACACCACAGTCTTCCCCTTGTGCAACAAGGGTGACGTCACTGAGGTGTTCATCGACTGGATCCGCGCAGCTCGTCTCTAGCTCAGAGAGAGTTTCGGCTCGGACTTTCCTGTTTTGCGTCTGCACTCGGACAGAGGAGGGGAGTTTTCCTCTGCCCGTCTGGGAGCCTTCTGTCGGGCACAGGGCATCCGCCAGACCTTCACGCTTCCGGCCTCTCCACAGCAAAATGGGATTGCTGAGCGCCGCATTGGCATGGTCATGGACGTCGCGCGTACGTCCATGATGCATGCGGCTACCCCCCATTTTCTGTGGCCGTTTGCGGTTCAGTACGCCGCGCATCAGCTCAACCTTCAGCCCCGTGTCTCCTTTCCAGAGACCTCCCCCGCCTTGCGGTGGACACACAAGGTTGGCAATGCGTCTGCGTTTCGGGTCTGGGGATCTCGGGCATTTGTCCGCGACTTGTCTGCGGACAAGCTGTCCCCCCGCGCTGTTCCTTGCGTTTTCCTTGGCTTCCCCCCTGACGCGCCTGGCTGGCAGTTTTACCACCCCACCACGCGCCGTGTTCTGTCCTCCCAGGACGTCACCTTTGACGAGTCGGTGCCTTACTACCGTCTCTTCCCCTACCGCACTGCGCCCCTCCCCCCGCCGCCGCTCTTCCTTGCGCCAGGTGCTACTCAGGTAGACCCCCTCCCTCCTCAGGGTCCTGCCCCTTCAGGTGTGTCCCAGGTAGACGCAGTCAAGCCTGTCGAGGTAGCTGTAGACTCTGGTGCTGCTAGAGGTGCTGAGCTTGCGCGTGCCGGGTCTGCGGGTGCCGGGTCTGGGGGTGCTGAGTCTAGGGGTGCTGAGATTGGAGGTGCTGAGCCTGGGGGAGCTGGGTCTGCTAGTGTGGCCGCCGGCGGTACTTCGTCGAGGCGGGAGCCGCTCTCTCCACAGGAGTTGCGCGTGTGGTTCGCCCGCCGCTTGAGACGTGCTGCTGAGTCTGGGGGTGTTGGCGCTGGTGTTTCTACTGGTGCTGGTGCGTTTGGGGGTGCTAGTGAGGCAGCTGGTGCTGACGGTCCTACTGGAGTTGGTGCTGGTGGAGCTGGAGCTGCTGGGGGTGTTGGCGCTGGTGTTTCTACTGGTGCTGGTGCGTGTGGGGGTGCTGTTGAGGCAGCTGGTGCTGACGGTCCTATTGGAGTTGGTGCTGCTGCAGCTTGAGCTGCTGGGGGTGTTGGCGCTGGCGGTGCTGCTGGCGCTAGTGCTTCTGAGGGTACTGGAGTTGGCGCTGTTGGAGCTGGAGGTACTGCTGGCGCTGGTGCTACCGCTAGGGGTACTAGTGCCGTACTTGCTGGTTCGAGAGGCGCTGCGCGGCCGAGGCCGTACTTCGTTCCGCTCCTGGACCAGGTTCTTGGTCTCCCGCCCTCTACTGCTCCTCCCCTAGAGTGTCCACCGCCTGTCCAGTCGCAGTCACAGTTACCACCCGCCTCCCCTCTACCTGCTCCTTCTCCCTACACTGGTCTTACCGGAGGTCTTGCTGAGCGTCGTGAGCCTGCGTCTTGTCTCGCGTCACCTGTTTGTGCTGCTCGCACTAGTGGTCGTACTGCACGTCCGCGTCCTCCTGCGGTCTGCGGCACACACCAGATGGCACTGCGTCCTTCCACTGCTCCTATGCGTGTCCTGTTGCCGTCTCCTCCAAAGTCCTCTCTTCCTTCTCTTGCTGACCCGGAGTCGGACTCCCTTTGTGCTGCTAGTCCTTCTGTCACGCGCCTTCTTGCTACTGTCGTCACTGACCCTTCCTTTGAGTCTGCTGCTGCGTCTGCTCTCTTTGCTGAGCTTGTCGACTTCGCTACTCGCTGTCGTCTAGACTACGTTGCCAGTCTTGTTGCTGAGTCTGAGTCTGTCTGTCCTCCGTCCGTCGGGGGTTAGTGTGCTCTTAGCACGGACGTCCTTGAGGACAGGTAGGAGGAGTTCCAGTGCTTTGCGGCTGCTTTGCCCCATCTCGTGTCCACGCTGATTGCCCTTGAGGGAGACCCCGGATGCACCAGACATCCCGACTCCTCGATCGTACGCTGAGGCGATCGAGGGTCCCTACTCCTCTCAGTGGCAGTCGGCCATGGATGCAGAGATGGCTTCCTGGAAGTGCACAGGCACCTACGTCGACGAGTTTCCCCCACCTAGGGCGAACATCGTCAGTGGGATGTGGATCTTCACGGTGAAGCGGCCTCCGGGCTCTCCGCCTGTCTTCAAGGCGCGTTACTTGGCTCGAGGCTTCAGTAAGCGGCAGGGAGTTGACTACTTTCAGACCTTCTCTCCCACCCCGAAGATGACCACTCTTTGGGTGCTGCTGCACATAGCCGCTCAGCGCGACTACGAGCTTCACTCTCTTGACTTCAGCACTGCTTTCCTGTAGGGCAGCCTGCACGAGGAGATCTGGCTGCGCTGCCCTCCTGGCTTCACTGGGTCGTTTCCTCATGGCACCCAGTGGAGCCTCCGGCGGCCAGTCTACGGTCTCCGCCAGGCGCCCCGTGAGTGGCACGACACACTGAGGACTACACTTGCGGCTCTTGGGTTTGCTCCTTCTACAGCCGACCCGTTGCTGTTTCTACGCACCGACACCTCTTTGCCGCCGTTCTACATCCTCCTGTACGTCGTCGACCTGGTCTTTGCCACTGCTGACACTGCTGGACTCGCCAACGGGAAGTCCGAGCTGCAGAAGAGACACACGTGCACACACCTGGGTGAAATGCGCAGCTACCTTGGCTTGCAGATCACCCGAGACAGATCACAGCGCACCATTACCCTGACTCAGTCACACATGATGCAGCAGGTCCTTCAGCGCTTCGGCTTCACGTACTCCTCGCCTCAGGCCACTCCTCTGTCTACTCGCCACTCGCTCTCAGCTCTGCCTTCGGATGAGTCCGTAGAGTCGAGTGGCCCGTTTGCAGAGCTTGTTGGCTGCCTCATGTACCTGATGACCTGCACACGACCTGACCTTGCATACCCTCTTAGCATCTTGGCACGCTATGTTGCTCCTGGGAGACACCGACCGGAGCACATGGCTGCAGCGAAGAGGGTGTTGCGCTACGTGTGCAGTAAGTCGGGCATGGGGCTAGTTCTTGGAGGGCGACGTCGAGTAGTCCTCACAGGTCACGCAGACGCTTCTTGGGCTGACGACCAGGCTCCGCAGCGGTCGTCACAGGGTTACACCTTCAGCCTTGGCTCCGGCTCTGTTTCGTGGCGGTCTACCCGCTCGTCTTCTGTTCTCGGCTCCAGCTGTGACGCTGAGATCTACGCAGGGGCCATGGCTGCACAGGAGCTACGCTCGCTCACCTACCTGCTGACTGACCTAGGAGAGCCGCCTCGTTCTCCTCCAGTTCTGTACGTAGACAACAAGGCCATGTTGGCCTTGTATCGGGAGCACAGACTGGAGCACAGAATGAAGCACATTGCTCTCCGCTACTTCTTGTCTCGTGAGCTGCAGCAGCGTGGTCATCTCCGCCTCACCTACGTGGGCTCTGAGGCCAACACTGCTGATATCTTCACCAAGGCCCTTCCGCCTTGTGATCATCAGCGCTTGTGTACTGTGCTAGGTCTTGTGCCTACCTGGCCTCACTTGCTCACTTCTTGATCTTGTTTGTACTGTCTTCTTTCTATACCTGCCCTTACTTGTTTTACCTTTATATATATGACCTTGCATTTGAACTGGCCTTGTGGCCTTACTCTTGTGCTTGGACTGTGTGGTGACTTTGTGATCCACCTTGAGCTTGCTTTGCTTTGCTTGACTGGTCTTGTGACCACTTGTTCTCCCCCATTTTGCCTATGGGGGTGTGTCAGAACATTATACCTTATACATTTGTGTAGGCTGAAGTGGGGTAGCCCATAAGGGGTACAGCCCAATTAGGGTTAGTACTTGTACCCAACTGTTTCATAGTTCATCCATTCCATTCTCTCTTCTCGTCAGGGATTCCTGGTCGGGTTCTTCCTGGCCCGACCTCGAGTTGGGCCGGTCCGAGGTCAGGCTGGGTATAGGAAACCCACCCTTTCGTGTAGGCGAATCGATAATCAGGCGCAAGCCAGGTGCTCGGCTCATCTTGGCACCCTGTGAAGCTGCCATCTGCGACGCCGTTTGGCTCGCTGCATACGACCTTTGCAGGTCAAAGAACCGCTCTGAATGCTGCAGAGACAAACCTTTGTGGTTTGCCATGTCTCGCAGCCTACGGAGCTGCTTCACGACTGCCTCGACCTTAAAGCTCGCATCTCATATTGACGAGCATTTAATAGTTGGTTACTCGCGCCGTCATTAAGTGCATGCCCGCGCTGCAAATTTGAGGACATGGGCAACGTGCCACTTGGGCAAGTCCATAGTCAAAGGTGACTTTTGAGTCGACTCAAAAGTCAGCTCAGTATAATGTCAGATGGTGTTTTTTCTACATGAAGAAGTATCATTGCTTGGAGGTTACCTAAAAGAGTAGTTTTTTTTTTTTTTTTTTTTTTTTTCAAATTTCTTCTCATAAGTGCTAGTTTACTGAAGAGTAGTTTTTCTACTATTTCTATCTAGCTTTTCCCTGCCATCCCAGCCCCGCGAAGGAATGCCTCGCGGTGGAGCCCCCCGGATTGGTATTTAGGGTGCTTGCTTGCTGATTCGTGCCTTTGTGGTCTGAAGAAGGCTCAAAGCCGAAACTGGTTACCACCTATTTTCTTCACAAAGGTCTCTAAGAAGGCCCTACAGTAACTTCAAAACTTTTTAACTAAACAATGCCGCTGCCACGCAAAGATACGCCTCCTAAGTGGAGTTCCATTGGACTGTGAGTTGATACCACTGCGATGACCGGCTATAAGTTTAACGCATCTAACAACGCTACTACCAACAATGTCACTGACCGCGTCTCGAGTATCCCAAGGCAATCAAGAGCATCGCGAAGGAATTCGCAGCTTTGCCCGGATAAAGAGCCGGTCTTCGAAAGGGACTTTCCATAGTCTCCTTCTGCTTCTCGACACTGCAAGAGAAGAGCTCTTGATAATTCTGGTGCTACTCTCGCAACGTCTTTTAACGTTCCCGGCATTACTCTCGTTACGATGGCTGCTACTGCTAATGCGACGGTTTCGGGACAAGAAGCAGTTCAAGGGATCAAGGACTTTGTCACTCGTGACACCATCATGCTGGATTCACATAAATTTCTCAGTGACATTAACGCTTCTTTTCTGGATCAGCAAGCTACAACAGCCTTTTTTAAATCTCTTGAGACTCAAACCGTCAACGAATTCAAGACGTATTTCATGAAGCATCGTGTGAAAGATCTAGCAAGGCTAAGGAGCCATAGCTAGTAGTTCGAGTTTAGTTCGAGTAAGTTTAGGAAAATCGAGAGTGAAGAAGGGTTCAATAAAGAGCAAAGGTACAAAGATATAGGCAAGAACTAGGGTAATGAGGTGCACCACCAAACGGGAAACATAACTACACTAACACTACAGATAATTATATAAATATGAATAACATATTTCGACACATCGGACGCTGTTACACCAATATGATTTCATAGAGGAACGGAAGAAGAACGGAATCATTCCGCACTCTGTTCGGATCAAATCCTTCAATTTTGTTTGCCATGCCGAAGATATTCGCCAAGAGGCAGATAAAGACCTGGAAGCCGCTAAGCTAGCGTATTGCTAGAGCACGCAGAATATTCTGATTTCTATGAAGAAGAAAGCTGCTGATAAGGCCTTCAGTGATGCCTGTGCTCTTTATCATTTGCTGATTCATCATTTTGACGATTTTGTCAACCTTAACAAGAAATCCGATCTCGGCATGAAGAATCCGAAGCTTATTGCTAGCCCCGACGTTTACAAGTCACGAGTTTTGACGGAGTTCAAGGATTCTGTCTCAATCGTCTATATGGAAACTAACATGGCGGAAGTTCTTCTGAAGCAAAAAAAGGAGGAGCTTGACGCTAAGAAAAAATCTGCTGCTGAGGAAGCTGAGAATTTGCCGGTTGAACCCACGGTCCGAGAGATTGCTCGTCAAGAAGTGCAGAAGGTCATGAATCAGGCTCTTGTTAAGACATCTGCAAAAAAGACCAGCAAAAACAGTGTCAAGGATAAGGTTGCTGTTTCTGAAAATCGTAAATCTAAGTCTAACAACTCCGGTATTCCTCTCAGGAAGAACGCAAGTACAGGCAAGAAGTTTCGCAAGACTCCAAAAGCCAACAGCAAAGCTTCCGATCGCAAGAAGCAGACTCTGACGAAGCAGAAGGTCGACGAGGCTGAGGAAGCCGCAGTAAAAACCGTCCGCCAATCTTACTCTAAGACAACTGCTTGTAACAGCTCTAAGACTAACGGACGCAACAGCTCATTCTCCTTTTCTTCCCGGAAGGATCCTGTGACAAAAAAAACGGGGGAGACGGAGGTTGCGGAAAAACGACTCGGCAGTAATGAGTAATGTGCACTCGTTTGCTCGGGTGCTCTTCGGACGACTAACAGAGTACCAGGCCTATGTTGGAAAAAACGCTCAGGCTTCTACGCGTATCACGTTTATACAAGAACGTATATACGGAAAAACGTGTTACGTTCCGTAATCCGCCATGCATTTCGTCGGGCAACCCGAAAAAAAAAGAGAAAAAAATCTGCTGCCGCTGATTCCGCGATCTGCAATTCTGTGAAACCTAATTTTGAGATTCGAAACTCGAATGCCCCCCTCCCCTCCCCTCCACCGCACATTACCTCACACCACCTCCCAAACCCAACCTTCCCATACGAGCTGCTCGCATGTCGGCGTGAGTACAACAGAGAATCTCGTTTGTCTCAAGCCAACTGCTATTGCTAGCATTGGCGTCGCGTCACTTGCAGATCTTAGCAACCGCAATATTAGGACTATTCTAGCCAACAATATTTTGTACTGGTGTAAACCCCACCGAATTTATCTGTCAAACTGAACGAGAATGGAATGACCAAGGGAAAGTTGGGTACAAGTACAAACCATAGAAAGCTGTACCCCATATGTGCTACCCAACTATAGCCTACAGTAGCTATGTCATATAAATCTGACACACCCCCATAGGCAAAGTGGGGGAGAACAAGGGGTCACAAGACCAGTCAAGCAAAACAAAGCAAGCTCAGGGTGGATCACAAAGTCACCACACATTCCGAGCACAAGTTCAAGGCCACAAGGCCAGTTCACATGCAAGATTACATATATATATAGGGCTAGACAAGCAAAAGCAGGTGTATATATATATGCAACAGTACAAACAAGGTCAATAGGTGAGCAAGTGAGGCAAGGTAGACACAAGACCCAGCTGAGAGCAGAAGCGCTGATGATCACAAGGCGCAAGTGCCTTGGTGAAGATATCAGCAGTGTTGGCCTCAGAGGCCACGTACGCAAGGCGCAGCAGACCGCCATTAGAACCAATGTAGGGAGAAGGAGCAGGCAGTGGGGAGGCCGGGTGTAACTGTAACTGTGACGGGACAGGCTGTGGACACTCAAAGGGAGGAGGAGGACCAGTAGAAGGCGGGAGACCAAGCACCTGCTGAAGAAACGGAACGAAGTACAGCCGAGGCCGCGCGGCGACTCCAGACACAGCAGGGACAGCACCAGTACCCCCAGAGGCAGCACAAGCGCCAGCAGCACCTCAAGCTCCAGTACCTCCAGCAGCACCCCCAGCAGGACCTCCTCCAGGACCGACAGCAGTAGCCTCAGCGCCAACACCCTCAGCAGCTCCAGCTCCAGTTGTTCCCGCAGGCCCAGCACCTCCAGTACTCCCAGTACGAGCACCTCCGAGACCCGCGGCACCAGCACCCTCAGCAGCCGAAGAACCTCCAGCTCCAGCAGCACGCCTCCAGCGCCGGGCAAACCACTCGCGCAGCTCCTGTGGAGAGAGTGGCTCCCGTCGAGACGAAGCACCCGGAGAACCTCCAGGCCCAGCACCGCCAGACTCCACACGAGCAGGCCCTCCTCCCTCAGGCTCCGCACCCCCAGGCGTAGCACCTCCAGGCTCAGCACCCCCAGGCTCAGCACCCCCAGGCTCAGCACCCTCAGTGGTAGCACCCCCAGGCTCAGCACCCCCAGGCGTAGCACCCATACGCTCAGCACCCCCAGAGTCAGCACCCCCAGGCTCATCACCCTCAGCAGCACCAGAGTCACCAGTAACCTTGACAGGCTCGACTGCATCTACCTGGGACACACCTGAAGGGGCAGGACCCTGAGGGGGGAGGGGGTCTACCGGGGGGGGACCTGGCACAAGGAAGAGCGATGGCGGGGGGAGGGACGGAGTGCGGTAGGGGAAGAGGCGGTAGTAGGGGACCGACTCGTCAAATGTGACGTCCTGGGAGGACAGAACACGGCGAGAGGTGGGGTGGTAGAACTGCCACCCTGGCGCGTCAGGGGGGAAGCCAAGGAAGACGCAAGGAGCAGCACGAGGGGACAGCTTGTCCGCAGACAAGTCGCGGACAAACGCCCGAGATCCCCAGACACGGAACGCAGACGCATCGCCAACCTTCCCCGTCCACAGCAAAGCAGGGGAGGTCTCCGGCATGGAGACCTTGGGGTGAAGGTTGATCTGATGCGCCGCGTACCGAACCGCAAACGGCCATAGAAAATGGGGGGCAGCTGCATGCATCATGGATGTACGGGCAACGTCCATGACCATGCCAATGCGGCGTTCAGCAATCCCATTTTGCTGTGGAGAGTCCGGAAGCGTGAAGGTCTGGCGGATGCCTCGTGCACGACAGTAGGCTCGCAGAAGGCCAGAGGAGAACTCTCCGCCTCTATGAGAGTGCAGACACAGAACAGGAAAGTCCGAGTCGAAGCTCTGCCTGAGCTGGAGACGAGTTGCGCGGATCTAGTTGATCAACACCTCAGTGACATCACCCTTGCTGCGCAAGGGGAATACTGTGGTGTAACGCGGGTAGTCGTCAACCACCAGTAGGAAGTAGCGCTCGTGACCCTGTCCACGGACGCGGGCCGGGCCCCACACGTCCATGTGAAGCGTCTGCAGCGGGGCCTCTGTCGGAGGAAACTGGGAGGGGTGAGGGCAGCCCGCTGGCGCCCCTCGACATAGGGGACCCAGGTAGGGCCAGGCCCCGGAGGAAGGGGAGGGAGGGACCGGGGAAGACCAGAGACAAGGACACGGGAGGCCATGCCTCGGAGACGAAGCAGGGAGGGGTGACCAAGGCGGTGGTGCTAGAGGAGAGTCTCGTGAGACAGGAGGCGACACGAGCAGGGGGCAGACTCAGGACCAGACCTGGACGCTGCAGCAAACACCTGACCCGACGCAGCTACCTGACCAGACGCAGTGACTGGAGGAGACGCAGTGGTCAGTGTGTACAGGCTCGACCCCGGCCGACGTGTAAACATAGCCAGGTGTCGGCCTGTCCGAGCGTCCGTGCAGTGGGTCACCCGCTGACTTGTAGGAGTGAACTGGTGAACCCCAGCATGCTAAAGGTTGACACCACTTACCAAGTTCGTAGAGAACGAGGGGAGGTAAAGACCAGACAGGGTGCCAGAGGGGGCCGCCGGACACGGGAGGACAGTGGAGAAGTGAGCAAGGACAGGACCCCCAGAGGGGTCTGCCAGAGAGACTGCAACTGGCCGGCCAAGCGGCGTGAGTGTGGTGCGGTCTCGAAAGAAGGAGCGGGAATGCCCCGAGTCAAGGGCGAAGCCGACGCAGTACCTGAGAGAGCAGACTCACCAGCACCTGAGGGAGCAGACGCACGAGCACCTAGAGCAGCAGCCTCGCTAGCACCTAGAGCAGCAGCCTCACCAGTACATAGAGCAGCAGTCTCAATGCCCGGGTCGGGCGGAAAACACCGGTAACAATCACCCTCATCACTAATAGTCAGAGCATACATGGCAGCAGGAATAGCATCAAATTCAAGGTCAAAGACAGCTACTCCCGCCCTAGACAGCTCGCCCCAACGGGGGATCTCAGTGGCCTCAGGGATCTGGTGATGCGAAGCGTCCGTCAGGCGGCCAAAGCAGCGCTGGGTGGAGTGCGCACCCCCGCACTGCTCACCCGCGCAGTCGCCGGTGCGTAGGACGTAGGTGCACGGACCAGTACCCCAACCCCGCTGGCGTGCAGCGTACCACTCACGGAGCTGCTAAGGGGGGGGGATGTCACGAGTGCGCTCCTACTGCTGCTGCTGTTGCTGCTGGCGCTGACCACCACCGGAGCCGACCCTCTGCGCAGCACCACCCCGACCAGCTCCACCTCCTCCGCCGCCGCCTCCTCCTCTGCCGCCACCTTTGCCACCTCCGCTCCCACCGCCACCGCCGCCGCCGCCTCCGCCTCCACTGCCGCCACCGACACCTCCACCCCCGCCACCACTCCCACCACCACCCCCACCCCCTACACTGCCTCCACCGCCACCTCCGCCACCCCCGCCAGCCCCTCCAGCACCCTTGCCCCCCTTGCCCTTGTTGGTGCGGCGTCTCCCGCTCGGGGCAAACGCAGCGCCGACCGAGCAGCAGAGGCAACAGAGGCAAAAGAGGGCAAAAGGGGGGAGGGGGAACAACCCTCAAAGACGGGGGTGCGAGGGTCACCACGAGAGGCTCCTACAGCGACTATGCTCTTCTCTGCTGCTAGGAGGGCCTTCTCGAGGAGGTCAACGGTGAGAGTGGTGGGGCAAACTGAGAGGAAGTGGTCCCTGACTACGCGAAGGGAGTCAGGGAGCCGGGTGACTATGTAGTAGAGGGTGATGTACATGGGGGGGGGGGGGGGGTTCTTGGCGTAGAACTCAGCAGGAAGCGCAGCGCGGTAGCGAGTGTCACTAGTGCGGAGGTGCGTAATGAGGTCAGCGACTGTGGGAAAGGCAGCAAGGTCAGGGAAGAGGTACGGTAGCATGAGGCGGCTCAGTGCAGCAGTGACAGGGGAGGAGTAGCGCGCAACTACAGCGTCGTACAAGGTCTGAGCACTTGTAGTAGAGGGTGATGTACATGGGGGGGGGGGGTTCTTGGTGCAGAACTCAGCAGGAAGCGCAGCGCGGTAGCGAGTGTCACTAGTGCGGAGGTGCGTAATGATGTCAGCGACTGTGGGAAAGGCAGCAAGGTCAGGGAAGAGGTACGGTACTATGAGGCGGATCAGTGCAGCAGTGACAGGGGAGGAGTAGCGTGCAACTACAGCGTCGTACAAGGTCTAAGCACTCTTGTAATGGCTAAAGGGCATACGCTCAGAGGTAGGGAGGTGGCAACGCACAGCAAGACGTGCAGCAGCATCGCGTGTGGCCCACTGTGAGTGAACAATGGCGTCGGCATTAGCAGCAGGGGCAGGAGAGGCACTAGAGGTGAGGTCAAAGAGAGAGAGACAGTCTGCCATATCGCACTGTAGGAAAAGCTTCAGATCATCTACCTAGACGTCAAAGTCAATGGCCTGACCCTGCCCCTAAACCCTAAACACTAAACCCTAAACCCTAAACCCTCAGCGTCAAAAGCGGGGACACTAGGGGTAGCCATGACAGCAGTAGACTAGCAGCGCGAACAGCAGGGTAAGGGTAGTGCAGTGAGAGAGGCGCTGCTCTTACCGGACAGGGCGGCTCGGGCGTCTCGGCGGCTCGGCAACTCGGCGGCTCGGGCGGCTCGGTGGTACGACGGCTCGGCAGCAACTGCGGCTCGGCAACTCGGCGGCTCGGGCGGCTCGGGCGGCTCGGCGGTACAGCGGCTCGGCAGCAACTGCAGCTCGGCGGCTCGGGGACCCGGCGGCACGGGCGGCTCAGGTGGCGCGGCGGCTCGGGCGGCTCGGGTGGATCGGATGGCTCGGCAGCAACTCGGCGGTGCCGGCGGCTCGGTGGTGACGGCGGGGTCGTGTGGGGACGGCGGCAAGGCCGGGTGGAGCGGCGTCGGGGCCGGGTGGAGCGGCGTCGGGGTCGGGTGGAGCGGCGTCGGGGGCCGGGTGGAGCGGCGTCGGGGCCGGGTGGAGCGGCGTCGGGGCCGAGTAGAGCGGCGGGGCCGGGTGGAGTGGCGGGGCCGGGTGGAGCGGCGTCGGGGCCAGCAGAGGCAGCGCCGGGGCCGGGAAGGGCAGCTCCGGGGCCGCAAGGGTAGGCGACGGGGCCACCAGAGGCGGCGGCGAGGCAGGGAAGGGCGGCGCCGGGGCCGTAGGGGTAGGCGACGGGGCCGCTAGGGCTGTTGGTGCAACCCTATGGTTTGCACTCGGCTTGTTGTCCGTGTGCATGCATGTGTGTGTGTATGGAATGGTATGAGGGCATGGGATAATACATATTTCATGCTTATAATTGTGTGTGAATGTTGAGTCATGATGTCGAGTGTGTGTGTTGAGTCAATAGCGAGTTATCGCTAGACGCGTGTTACGCGGTCGTTTGTGTCTCGCGCGCGGTTTTTATTTTGTCGTGCGCGGTTTCTATTTTGTCCTGTGTCGAACGTTCGGTGTGTCGCAGGTGTGTGCAGCAGACCCATCAAGAACTCAAGGATGAGTTTGTGATGAAGAGCCCGAGCCTTGGTGTCAAGCCTCAAGTGATTTCGAAGCTCGCCATACGGGTACACCTCAAGATATTGAAGATAGTTAAATTACTTTGTGTAGTGTAACATTTCACTTGGTGTAGACCCTAGTGAAGGGTAGTTTCGAGACCCTTCGTGGTTGGGGACAGTGTGGCACTGTTCCACATCACTGTACCTCGGCTCTTGGGGTTTGTAGGAGCTGGGAGTCATTCCCAACTCGTAACTCTCCCTAACTCTTCCTATCTTGTGTTCTAAGACTATAGTGGCTGCCATAGTGCCGTTTGTTCAAACCAACGCTGTGTCGTCAATACTTGGTCAAATCGTGCGATCTAAATTGCCTAGTGTAGGCGAGAATAAGACGCTCCAGATCCAAGTTGAATCAAGTCATTTGATGTGTGACCAAAACGCTATGAACGTGTGAAGCCGCTGTGCCGAAATCCGACTGTGCAATCTATCTTTCGTTTTAGGCACATTGGAGCCTAGTGTGACTATAACAAGTGGTATCAGAGCCCCTTGGAGCAGTTTCAACAATGGCTGGACCTGAGGAAAGTGGTGGCAGAGGTGCTGGTGGCAGAGGAGAAGCCCAAGCTCAAGATCAACCCCTTGATTCAACCATGGCGCCCGTGCAACCAAGTGTTGGCCCATCTAGGGATGAGCCTAGAGTATTTGGCCTTGACAAGTTCAATGGTGACAACTTTGCTGAGTGGTCCTTCAGAATGGAGAACATATTTGACCACTATCACCTACTGGAGGTGATGGAAGGAACGGAGAAGCGTCCCGAGAACGACCCGAAGAGCCCGTGGGTGCGGAAGAGCGCACAAGGCTACCTCCTACTTGGGCAAGCGTTGGGGAGCAGCCAAATCCGTCACATCAAGCCTTTTCAGCGTGAACCAGAGAAAGGACCAAAGGCATGGGCTGCTCTCAAGGGTGTACACGCTCCTGCGGAGGCTGCGGGAGTGGCGGTTACGGCAGCGACGACAAGAGCTACGGACGCGGTCGCGGCCAATTCGACGGCGAGTGTCACTATTGCCACAAGAGCGGACACATGTGGCGCGACTGCTACAAACTCCCTAATGGTTGGACCCCTGCCCATGGACAAGAGGGTAGAGGAGCAGGAGGAGGGAGAGGACGAGGCCGTGGAGGCCGTGGCGGTCGCGGTGGCGGAGCTGCAAACATGAAGAGCGGAGACAACGACAAGGACCCGAGCGACGATCGATACCCGGGTCTATTCTACTTCGTGTCGACGCAAGCACGGGCTGGTCCAGAGAAGGATGAAAGCTTTGAGGAGCCAGCAGCTGTGGGGAAGGTGACCCTGTCAGAACATATCTATAGCTTATACTGCTGTGTAGGCTGTAGTGGGGTATCCCATAGGGGGTACAACCCAGTTAGGGTTTCATATTTGTACTGCTTTTCATTCATAGCCCATTCATTTTCCTGCTTACTCTTTTCACATGGTATAGAGCTAGGTCCCTCCAGGACCGAAATTTTTGGGCCCACCGAAGCGCGCCCCCGAGGCGCGAATTTTTTTTAGCGACCCCTCGAGTCGCTCTCTCCTCTGCGGCCTCGCCGCCCACTCTGTCGCGGCCCCGCCCTGCTCCTTACGCGGCCCCGCCGCCTGCTCCTTACGCGGCCCCGCCCCGGCCCTTACGCGGCCCTTACGCGGCCCCACGCCAGCCCCTTACGCGGCCCTTACGCGGCCCTTACGCGGCCCCGCCCCGGCCCTTACGCGGCCCTTACGCGCCGGCCCCTTACGCGGCCCTTACGCGGCCCTTACGCGGCCACGCCGCCGGCTCCTACGCGGCCCCTCGCCGGCTCCTTACGCGGCCCAGCCCCGGCCCTTTCGTGGCCCCGTCCCCGGCCACTACGCGGCTCCGCGCCGGCTCCTACGCGGCCCTTACGCGGCCCCGCACCGGCCCCTTACGCGGCCCTTACGCGGCCCTTACGCGGCCACACCGCCGGCCTCCTACGCGGCCCTGCCCCGGCTCCTATCACAGCCCCGCCCCGGCTCCTTCGCGGCCCTGCCCCGGCTCCTACGCGGCCCTACCGCCGGCCCTGACGCGGCCCCGCCCCGTCTCACTTCTACGCGACCCGAGCCGCCTGTAACCGAGCCGCCCGGGACCCGAGCCGCCCTGCAGCCGAGCCGCCCGGGAGCCGAGCCGCCCGGGACCCGAGCAGCCCTGCAGCCGAGCCGCCCGGGAGCCGAGCCGCCCTGCACCCGAGCCGCCCTGCAGCCGAGCCGCCCGGGAGCCGAGCCGCCCTGCACCCGAGCCGCCCTGCCGCCGAGCCGCCCGGGAGCCGAGCCGCTGTACACCTGAGCCGCCCGGTCGCCGTTCTGCTTTTCTGTCGAGCTGCGCGACCTGCCCTGCCTGGTGAGCACAGTCCCACTGTCACTGCATGCTCTCCCCCCTACTGCTTGCACTGCTTCACAGTCGTCGTCATGGCTACCCCTAGTGTCCTAGCTTTTGACGCTGAGGGTCGCGCCATTGATTTTGAGGTCTGGTTAGACGACCTGCAGCTGTTCTTACAGTGCGACAGGGCTGACGACCTTTCTCTCTTTGACCTCACCTCTGGCGCCTCTCCTGCCCCTGCTGCTGATGCTGATCCCGCTGTCCGCTCTAAGTGGGCCACCCGCGATGCTGCTGCACGTCTTGCTGTGCGTCGCCACCTCCCTACCTCTGAGCGTGCGCACTTTAGTCAGTACAAGAGTGCTCAGACCTTGTACGACGCTGTAGTTGCGCGCTACTCCTCCCCTGCCACTGCTGCACTGAGCCGTCTCATGCTTCCCTACCTCTTTCCTGACCTCTCTGCCTTTCCCACTGTCGCTGACCTCATTACGCACCTCCGCACTAGTGACACTCGCTACCGCGCCGCCCTTCCTGCTGAGTTCTGCGCTAAGAACCCCCCCCCCGTGTACATCGCTCTCTACTACGTAGTCGCACGCCTCCCTGACTCCCTTCGCGTCGTCAGGGACCACTTTCTCGCAGTCTGTCCCACCACTCTCACCGTCGACCTCCTCGAGAAGGCCCTCCTTGCAGCGGAGAAGAGCATAGTCGCTGTAGGTGCTTCTCGTGGTGACCCTCGCACCCCCATCTTTGAGGGGTGCTCTCCTTCCCCCTTGCTGCCCTCTGTTGCCTCTGCTGCTGCTGCCGACCTGCTTGGTCTTGAGTCGGTCGGCGCGGCGTCTGCCCCTAGTGGGAGACGTCGCTCCAGCAAGGGCAAGGGGGGCAAGGGCGCGGGTGGAGCTGGAGGGGGCGGTGGCGGTGGCGGCGGTGGCGGCGGAGGGAGTGGGGGTGGCGGCGGGACTAGTGGCGGGGGTGGTGGTGGTGGTGGTGGCAGCAGCGGCGGAGACGGTGGTGGTGGTGCCAGCGGTGGTGGTGGAGGCAGCGGCGGAGGTGGAGGCGGCGGAGGTGGAGGCGGTGGAGGCGGCAGCGGAGGAGGCAGTAGTGGTGGAGGAGGTGGAGCTGGTCGGGGTGGTACCCAGCAGCGTAGCGGCGGTGGTGGTGGCCAGCGCTCGCACCGGCAGCAGCAGCAGCGCTCGCGGGACATCCCTTCGCCTCAGCAGCTTCGTGAGTGGTACGCTGGGCGTCAGAGGGGTGGGGGTACTGGTCCCTGCACCTACGTTCTTCGTTCCGGCGACCGCGCGGGTGAGCAGTGTGGGGGTGCCCACGCCACCCAGCGCTGCTTTGGCCGCCTGACGGACGCTTGGCGTCAGCAGTTCCCTGGGGCTAGTGAGATCCCTCGCTGGGATGAGCTTCTCAGGGCTGGTGTAGCGATCTTTGATCTTGATTTTGATGCTATCCTTACTGCTATGTATGTTGTGGATTATAGTGAGGAGAATGAGGGTTACCGGTGTTTTCAGCCCGACCCGGGCATTGGTACTGCTGCGCTAGGTGCTTGTGAGGCTGCTGCTCTAGGTGCCAGTGCGTCTGCGCTCTCAGGTACTGGTGAGACTGCGCTCTCACTTTCACACTTGACTCCGGAGCTTCTCGCTCCTTCTTTCGAGACCGCACTACCCTTTCGCCGCTCGCCAGGCCGGTTGCGGTCTCCCTTGCTGACCCCTCTGGGGGTCCTGTCCTGTCTCACTTCTCCACTGTCCTCCCGTGTCCGGCTGCCCCTTCGGGCACCCTGTCGGGTCTGTACCTTCCCTCGTTCTCTACGAACTTGGTGAGTGGAGCGGACCTGCAGGATGGGGGTGTTCACCAGTTCACTCCTGCGCGTCAGAGGGTGACCCACTGCACGGAGGCTCGCACAGGCCGACACCTGGCCACGTTCTCACGTCGGCCGGGGTCGAGTCTCTACACCCTGACCGTTGAGTCTCCTCCTGTCCCTGAGTCTGGTCAGGTGGCTGCGTCGGGTCAGGTACTTGCTGCTGCGTCCCGGTCAGGTCCTGAGTCTGCCCCCTGTTCTTGTCGCCTCCTGTCTCACGAGACTCTCCTGTGGCACCACCGTCTTGGCCACCCCTCCTTGCCCCGTCTTCGGAGCATGGCTTCCCGTGTCCTTGTCTCTGGTCTTCCCCAGTCTCTCCCTCCTCTCCCCTCCGGGCCAGGACCTTCCTGTGTCCCCTGTGTCGAGGGTCGCCTCCGGGCTACTCCTCACTCCTCCCACTTCCCCCCGACAGAGGCTCCCCTGCAGACGCTTCACATGGATGTGTGGGGCCCAGCCCCCGTCCGTGGGCAGGGTTACGAGCGCTACTTCCTGTTGGTGGTTGACGACTACTCGCGTTACACCACAGTCCTCACCTTGCGCAGCAAGGGTGCGGTCACTGAGGTGCTGATCGACTGGATCCGCGAGGCTCGTCTCCAGCTTAGGAAGAGCTTCGGCTCGGACTTTCCTGTTCTGCGTCTGCACTCGGACAGCGGCGGAGAGTTCTCTTCTCGCCTTCTGCGAGACTACTGTCGTGCACGGAGGATCCGCCAGACCTTCACGCTTCCGGACTCACCACAGCAAAATGGGATTGCTGAGCGCCGCATTGGCATGGTCATGGATGTCGCTCGTACGTCCATGATGCATGCGGCTGCCCCCCATTTTCTGTGGCCGTTTGCGGTGAGGTACGCGGCGCATCAGCTCAACCTTCACCCCCGGGTCTCTCGGCCTGCGATGTCCCCAGCCTTGCTGTGGACGGGGAAGGTTGGCGATGCGTCTGTGTTCCGTGTCTGGGGATCTCGGGCGTTTGTCCGCGACTTGTCTGCGGACAAGCTGTCCCCTCGTGCTGCTCCCTGTGTCTTCCTTGGCTTCCCCACTGACGCCCCAGGGTGGCAGTTTTACCACCCCTCCTCTCGTCGTGTTCTGTCCTCCCAGGACGTCACGTTCGACGAGTCAGTCCCCTTCTACCGTCTCTTCCCCTACCGCACTCCTTCCCTCCCCCCTCCCCCGGACTTCCTTGTGCCGGTTCCCCCCCCGGTAGACCCCCTCCCCCCTCAGGTTCCTGCCCCCTCAGGTGTGTCCCAGGTAGACGCCGTTGACCCGGTCGAGGTTACTGGTGACTCTGGTGCTGCTGCGGGTGCTGAGCTTGGGGATGCTGACTCTGGGGGTGCTGTGCGCGGGGGTGCTGAGCCTGGGGGTGCTACTGCTGGGGGTGCTGAGCCTGAGGGTGCTACTGCGGAGGGTGCGGAGCCTGGGGGTGCTGAGCCGGGGGGTGCTGTGCCTGAAGGTGCTGGGTCTGGGGGTGCTGGGTCGGGAGCTGCTGAGCCTGGGGGTGCTGAGGTGAGGGCTGCTGAGCCTGGGGGTGCTGCGTCTGGAGCTGCTGAGCCTGGGGTTTCTCCTGCTGCTGCGTCTCGCCGGGAGCCCCTCTCTCCACAGGAGCTGCGCGAGTGGTTCGCTCGCCGCTGGAGGCGTGCTGCTGAGTCTGGAGGTGCTGCTGGAGCTGGAGCTGGAGCTTCTTCGACCGTCGAGGGTGCGGGTGCAGCCGGTCCCGGAGCTGCTGGCCCTGCAGGTCCTCCTGGAGCTGGAGCTGCTGAGGGCGTTCGTGCTGAGCCTGCTGCTGTTGGTCCTGCCGCTGGAGGTGTGGGTGGCGCTGGTGCTGTCGCAGAGGGTGCTGGTGCTGTCCCTGCTGAGTCTGGAGCTGCCGCGCGGCCTCGGCCGTACTTCGTTCCGCTCCTTCAGCAGGTTCTTGGTCTTTCTCCTCCAGTAGAGGGTCCACCGCCTGTCCAGTCGCAGCCCCTACTGGAGCCTTCCTCTCCACTGCCTGCTCCCTCTCCTTACACTGGTCCTACTGGAGGCCTTGCTGAGCGTCGTGAGCCTGCGTCTCGTCCCGCGTCGCCTGTTCGTGCTGCTCGCGCTAGTGGTCGCAGTTCGCGTCAGCGTCCTCCTCTTGTCCCTGGCACGCACCGGATGTCTTTACGTCCGTCCACTGCTCCTCTGCGTGCCCCTTTGCCTTCTCCTCCTGAGTCCTCTCTTCCTGCGCTTGCGGACCCTGAGTCGGACTCTCTTCGTGCTGCCAGTCCCACTGTCACGCGTCTGCTTGCTACTGTCGTCACTGACCCCTCTTTTGAGTCCACTGCTGCGTCTGCTCTAGTCGCTGAGCTCGTCGACTTTGCTGCTCGCTGTCGTCTCGACTACGCTGCTAGTCTTGTTGCTGAGTCTGCGTCTGTCTGTCCTCCGTCCGTCGGGGGTGAGTGTGCTCTTGGCACGGACGTCCTAGAGGACAGGCAGGAGGAGTTACAGTGTCTAGCGGCTGCTTCACCTCATCTCGCGTCTGTACTGCTTGCCCCTGAGGGAGACCCGGATGCACTAGACATCCCGACTCCGCGTTCTTACGCGGAGGCCGTAGAGGGTCCCTACTCCTCTCAGTGGCAGGCAGCTATGGATGCAGAGATGGCTTCCTGGAAGTCCACAGGCACCTACGTTGACGCGTTTCCCCCTCCTGGGGCGAACATCGTCAGTGGCATGTGGATCTTCAGGGTGAAGCGGCCGCCGGGCTCTCCACCTCTCTTCAAGGCACGGTACGTTGCTCGTGGCTTCAGTCAGCGGCAGGGAGTTGACTACTTTCAGACCTTCTCTCCCACCCCGAAGATGACTACTCTTCGGGTGCTGCTGCACATAGCCGCTCAGCGCGACTACGAGCTTCACTCTCTCGACTTCAGCACTGCGTTCTTGCAGGGTAGCCTGCACGAGGAGATCTGGCTTCGCCGTCCACCTGGCTTCACTGGGACTTTCCCTCCTGGCACCCAGTGGAGCCTCCGACGGCCAGTCTACGGTCTCCGCCAGGCACCGCGTGAGTGGCACGACACACTGAGGACTACGCTTGCGGCTCTTGGGTTTGCTCCTTCTACTGCTGACCCGTCGCTGTTTCTTCGCACCGACACTTCCCTGCCGCCGTTCTACATCCTCGTGTACGTCGAAGACTTGGTCTTTGCCACAGCGGACACTGCTGGACTCGCCTACGTGAAGTCCGAGCTGCTGAAGAGACACACGTGCACAGACCTGGGTGAACTGCGCAGCTACCTTGGCTTGCAGATCACTCGGGACAGAGCACGCCGCACCATTACCTTGACTCAGTCACACATGGTGCAGCAGGTCCTTCAGCGCTTCGGCTTCACGTACTCCTCGCCTCAGGCCACTCCTCTGCCTACTCGCCACTCACTCTCAGCTCTGCCTTCGGATGAGTCCGTAGAGTCGAGTGGTCCGTATGCGGAGCTTGTTGGCTGCCTCATGTACCTGATGACCTGCACACGACCTGACCTTGCATACCCTCTGAGCATTCTTGCACGCTATGTTGCTCCTGGGAGACACAGACCGGAGCACATGGCTGCAGCGAAGAGGGTATTGCGCTACCTGTGCAGTACGTCAGGCATGGGGCTAGTGCTTGGAGGGCGGAGTCCAGTGGTCCTTACCGGCCACGCGGACGCTTCTTGGGCTGACGACCAGGCTACGCAGCGGTCGTCACAGGGTTACACCTTCAGCCTTGGTTCCGGCTCTGTCTCGTGGCGGTCTACTCGCTCGTCTTCGGTTCTCGGCTCCAGTTGTGAGGCTGAGATCTACGCCGGGGCCATGGCTGCACAGGAGCTTCGCTGGCTCACCTACCTGCTGACTGACCTTGGAGAGCCGCCTCGTTCTCCTCCAGTGCTGTACGTAGACAACAGGCTATGCTGGCCTTGTGTCGAGAGCAGCGCTTGGAGCACAGAACGAAGCACATTGCTCTCCGCTACTTCCTTGCTCGTGAGCTGCAGCAGCGTGGTCAGTTGCGACTTACGTACGTGGCCTCTGAGGCCAACACTGCTGATGTGTTCACCAAGGCACTTGCGCCTTGTGACCATCAGCGCTTCTGCACCCAGCTGGGTCTTGTGCCTGTCTTGCCTCACTTGCTCTCCTCTTGACTTCACTTGTACTGTGACATATATATATACCTGCTCTTGCTTGTCTAGCTTTATATATATGTCTGTACTCTTGCTTGTGAACTGGCCTTTGGCCTTGCTCTTGTGCTTGGACTGTGTGGTGACTTTGTGATCCACCCTGAGCTTTGCTTTGTCTTGCTTGACTGGTCTTGTGACCCCTTGTTCTCCCCCACTTTGCCTATGGGGGTGTGTCAGAACATATCTATAGCTTATACTGCTGTGTAGGCTGTAGTGGGGTATCCCATAGGGGGTACAACCCAGTTAGGGTTTCATATTTGTACTGCTTTTCATTCATAGCCCATTCATTTTCCTGCTTACTCTTTTCACAGACCCTACACCCCCTGGACTACTGGGTGATTGATAGTGGCGCTACCTATAGCATGACACCTCGCCCGGACTTGCTCACCGAACTCGAGCCGTCACCGGTGAAGCATGTCACATCGGCTTTGGGGCAGCGAGCTGAGGTGAAAGGCATGGGGAAGGCCATGTTCAAGGGTGCTGGTGGGAAGATGGTGGGCCTCAAGAACGTGCTTTGGGTGCCCAGCCTTGCTGCGAACCTGATTTCCTTGCGGCGGTTGGCAAAGGCCGGCATGGACACGAACTCGAAGGGAGCCAAGACCTACACCGCAAGGCTTGGCGATCGAATTCTCTGGGACCTTCATGAGGACAAGGATGTCTACAACGAGATGTGGCAGATCCCAGTGGTCCCTATGCCTAAGGAGAGGCAAGTGGCAGCAAGCATCAGCACCAAGGATGGAGCGGTCGGTAGCGACGATGGCGCGAACGGTCGCGCTAAGGAGAATGAGCTCAAGAAGAGAAAACCTGGAGGGACCAGCAAGTTCAGTGAACCTAAGGCGAGTGGTGCAGCAGCCAAGGAGCAGCAAAAGGGTGAGGAGAACCCCGAGGCAGCAGCGGAGGAGGACTACGGAGAGAGTATGTGGGGCATTCTCCAATCCAACTTCGGCTACGGGGGAGTGTGATTGGCTCACCTTGCATCGGCGCATGGGGCATGTGGCCCTGCCCATCTTGCAGCAGCTAGTAAAGAATGAGATGGTTGCTGGCATACGTGTGAAGGGGGAGCCCGATGAGGTACTTGGCTGCCCGACGTGCATGCAAGCCAAGTTCACCCATTTCCCATTCTCTAGTTTGGAGGCAACGGCTAAGGCACCACTTGATGAGGTGGTGATGGACGTGGTGGGCCCCCTGAAGCTTGGAGCTGCTGGAGCTGAGTACTTCCTCACTATTGTGGACGTCTATACCCGTATGACTTGGGTGTACGTGCTGGCCAGGAAGAGCGACGTAGCTGAAACGTTGAAGACGGATTGGTTCCCGATGGTGGAGCGGCAACAAGACCGTCTAGTCAAGTCAATCCGCACCGATCGAGGGGGAGAGTTCCTGAGCAAGGAGTTTGGGTTGTGGCTGAAGAAGAATGGTATTCGGCACTCCCTCACCATGCCATACTCCCCTGCAATGAACGGCATCGCCGAGCGAGCGAACCGCACAATCACGGAGGCGGCACGCGGGTTGCTCATTGAAGCCGGGCTACCCGACTATTTCTGGCCTGATGCGGTGCGGAGCGCGTGTGTGGCCAAGAACCGAGCCTTGACTCATGTGGGAGCAGAAAAATGGGTGCCCTATGTGGAGTGGCTAGGAAGGAAGCCAAAGGTGGATATGCTTCGGGTGTTCGGGTGCATATGCATGGCGCTCGTGCCTAAGCATCTTCGGCACAACAAGCTTGGTGCCAAGGCGGTGTGGGCCGTGCACTTGGGCATGGCTCAAAACAACAAGGGATGGCTTCTTTGGGACCCATTCACCAAGGAGTTCTTGGTGAGCAGGGACTGCAAGTTCATGGAGAACTTCATGTACAAGGATTGGAAGGCGGAGAATGAGGCGAAGATAGGCGTGCGGTTTGGGGAGGTGAAGAGTTCCGGTTTGGAGCATGTGGAGCTGCCTTTGGAGCTGAGCAGCGGCAGCACTACCACAAGGCAATCTTCCCTTATGAATGGGGGAGAGGAGGCCAATGATGCAGAGGAAGAAGAGGAGGAGGTGCAGCAAGTGAGCGAGCATGCACCGTCACTCCCTTCCCGTACTACGAGTGCTCCAAGGATTCGAGCCACACCGCACCAACGCCAAGGCCTTCAAGTCCCTGCAGCTGAGGAGGAAGGAAGGGGGAAGAGGAGAGTTCAACCCTCTAATAGGCTGACCTATGATGCGCCGGGAAAGCAGGGCAAGACAGCCCTGGCCGGAGCGGCAATGATGGTCGGAGACGACGAGGAGAGTGACTACGAGGAGTGTGCCTTCGCGTTCTTCTCTCCGGTGGAGATGCCGGGAGAACCAGCAAATCTCAAGGAGGCTTTGGAGAGTAGTGATGCTGAGGAGCATCGAGGAGAATGACACGTTTGAATTGGTGGAGCTACCGGAGGGGCGTACGGCGATAACGTCCAAGTGGCTCTTCAAAATCAAGTCGGATGCCGACGGCAAGATCGAGCGCTACAAGTCTAGGCTTGTAGCCAAGGGGTACCAGCAGAAGGAGAAGGTGGACTTCAAGGAGCTGTTTGCCCCTGTAGTGAAGCCGACGACGCTGCGAACCCTATTCGCGGGAGCCGCCATCAAAGGATGGGTAGTAAAACAAATGGACATCGTTACGGCATTCCTTAACGACATCCTTGGGAGGAGATTTTTATGGCGCAGCCAGAGGGGTTTGATGATGGTAGTGGCAGAGTGTGGAAGCTGAAAAAGGCCCTCTATGGGCTGAAGCAGGCCCCTAGGCAATGGTACATGAAGCTGCGCGAAGTGTTGGAGGAGATCGGCTTCACTCCCTCAACGGCCGATCACTCCTTGTTCATGCTTGGCGAGGGGGAGCAGAGGAGCTTCATGGTGGTTTATGTGGATGACATTCTCATATTCTCACCCTCCTCTGACCTTGTGAAGGAGGTGATGCTGAAGCTGCATGACAAGTTCAAGTGCAAGTCCCTTGGCGACGTGAACTTCTACCTTGGGCTCCACATCGAACGAGACGTGGAGAAGCGGAGCATGCGAGTGCACCAACGGAAGTACCTGGAGGCGTTGGCTGCCAGCTTTGGCCAGAGTGAAGCTCATCTGGCTACTCCCTTTCCCTCTGGGTTCAAGTGTGTGAAGGGGCTAGAGGAGGAGAGCGTTGGAGAAGAGGAGAGGCGCCGATTTCACTCGTTGGTGGGCAGCCTCATGTATGCGGCGGTAAACACCCGACCGGACCTCGCGTTTGCTACCGCGCAGCTGGCTAGGGTTGTGCAATGCCCTAATGAGGAGAAAGTAGCAGCTGGAATGAGGGTGGCCAAGTATCTTGGCCAAACACCGACCGTTGGGCTGCAATACTCGGCGGCGGCACAAAGGCGCCAAAAGGGCGCAGATGGTGTTGAACCCGGGCGTTTGTTCCTCACCGCCTACTCGGATGCTTCATATGCATCGGAACCAGAGGATATGACAAGTGTGGGAGGCTTCATATGCTGTGTTGATGGAGGCCCAACTGCTTGGGAGAGCAAGAAGCAGGTTGACCAAGCTTTGAGCTCGATGGAGTCCGAGTATATGGCACTCTTCCGTGTCGTACAGGAGATTGTGTGGCAGCGGCGTTTGTTGGCTGAATTGGGGGAGGAGCAGCAAGGACCTACCCCACTGTATTGTGACAGCCAGGGTGCCATTGCTCTTGCTAAGAACCCTGTGTTGCATGGACTCACGAAGCACATGAGGGTAAATTGGCATTGGACGAGGAGCATGGTAACCGCGGGTGAAGTTGAGTTGCGCTACGTGAAGACCACGGGGCAGCCGGCTGACATGATGACCAAGAGGCTGGTGGAGCAGCAGCATTGGAAGTGTTGCAAGCTGGCTGGGATGGCTCTAAACTGAGAGAGCAACATATCCTAAGACCAACAATCCGAGGGGGAGTTTGTTGGTGCAACCCTATGGTTTGCACTCGGCTTGTTGTCCGTGTGCATGCATGTGTGTGTGTATGGAATGGTATGAGGGCATGGGATAATACATATTTCATGCTTATAATTGTGTGTGAATGTTGAGTCATGATGTCGAGTGTGTGTGTTGAGTCAATAGCGAGTTATCGCTAGACGCGTGTTACGCGGTCGTTTGTGTCTCGCGTGCGGTTTCTATTTTGTCGTGCGCGGTTTCTATTTTGTCCTGTGTCGGACGTTCGGTGTGTCGCAGATGTGTGCAGCAGACCCATCAAGAACTCAAGGATGAGTTTGTGATGAAGAGCCCGAGCCTTGGTGTCAAGCCTCAAGTGATTTCGAAGCTCGCCAAAAGGGTACACCTCAAGATATTGGAGATAGTTACATTACTTCGTGTAGTGTAACATTTCACTTGGTGTAGGCCCTAGTGAAGGGTAGTTTCGAGACCTTTCGTGGTTGGGGACAGTGTGGCACTGTTCCACATCACTGTACCTCGGCTCTTGGGGTTTGTAGGAGCAGGGAGTCATTCCCAACTCGTAACTCTCCCTAACTCTTCATATCTTGTGTTCTAAGACTATAGTGGCTGCCATAGTGCCGTTCGTTCAAACCGACGCTGTGTCGTCAATACTTGGTAAAATCGTGCGATCTAAATTGCCTAGTGTAGGCAAGAATAAGACGCTCCAGATCCAAGTCCAATCAAGTCATTTGATGTTGTGACCAAAACGCTATGAACGTTTGAAGCCGTTGTGCCGAAATCCGACTGTGCACTCTATCTTTCGTTTTAGGCACATTGGAGCCTACTGTGACTATAACAAGGGCGGCTAGGAGGGGCCCCGAGGGCGGCTTGAATAGGCCGCTAGGGCGGCTAGGAGGGGCCGCGAGGGCGGCGTGAAAGGGCCGCGAGGGCGGCGCGACGCGACGAAGCCGCGAGGGCGGCAGATCGGGGCCGCGAGGACGGAGCGACGCAGCCGCTAGGGCGGCGCGACGTGAAGGGGTCGCGAGGGCGACGCGACGGGGCCGCAAGCGCGACGCGACAGGGTCAAAAGGGCGGCGCGACGGGGCCGTGAGAGGGGAGGGCTACTCGGGCAGTGTAGAGCGCGCTCCGGGCAGGAAAAAAAAGGTGGTGGGCCCTAGGAACAGTTCCCACAGAGGAACCTGCTCGATACCATGTGAAACTGAACGAGAATGGAATGACTAAGGGAAAGTTGGGTACAAGTACAAACCCTAGAAAGCTGTACCCCATATGTGCTACCCCACTATAGCCTACAGTAGCTATGTCATATAAATCTGACATTATCTGCATGAAGTATTGCTAAACTTCTTTCCCTAAAAGCAGTCTACCTCAACTGAAATGTTTTTCCCCTGCCCTAGAAATTTTTTAACCTGCCTGATGCACCGTATTTTGAGGTTTTTTGTACGCTGGAAATTTGCGTATCGCGTATGTACGATACTGTATAGTTCGTACGCGTTCCGATGCCATACGCGTATTTTCCAACATAGGTACCAGCTGCAATGCTGTGTCACCAACCGCGGTATCCACAATTATAGTGATCATTCTTTCTCTCGACAAGAACTTAAACTTTTAAGCCTTGGACTGAAATTCATTCATGTACCTGTTGTTCGCACTGTCGCTAGTTTTGAAGTCGAGATCTCTGATTCTTTAGGAGTGTTCGTACCATGTACCTTTTCAATGGATTTGACTCTTTCGGTTACTGAGGGTACAAGCTACCTAAGAGAACAAACTAGGACCCTCCACCAGCCTCACCTGAAATTGAAGCTGCGCTGGCGGTGTTTAAAGAAGCAGTCGTTAAAGAAGTTGCTGGTCAGAGTTTCGCTTCCTTAACTCGGAAATCTAAGAACGTGCTTCCGACTTTACGACGTTTGGCGAAGAATCCTAATCTCATCTTTAAACCGGCGGATAAGAATCTTGGACTAACTGTCATGAGAAGAGACTACTATCAGGATCAATGCCTGAAGCATCTACTTAATGACAAAGTCTACAAAGAGTATCCCTCGGTACCGATCTCTACTATCTTACAAGAGCTACATACTATTCGCTCAGAATGGAGCTGTCTCATCAAATCCAGGGTCTGGGATTCTTTCTTTCTTCAACCTAAGAACAACTAGAAGATTCCTGCTTTCTATGTGCTGCTGAAGATCCAAAAGAAAGTTCCTCCCGGTAGGCCTATCGCGGCTTGCCATTCCTGGATCACTGCTAACGTTTCTCGCTGGCTAGATTCCGTCCTCAGGCCGCTGGTTCATAAGCAGCCGACGTATATCAAGGACTCTCAAAGCCTCATCTTACATCTCAAGAAGCGCTCCTTTCCTTCTAATCTGCTGCTAGCTTCCTATGACGTGGAGTCACTCTACCTGTCAATTCCTTTATGGGACGGAATAGACGCAATCGCTTTTTTCTTTAAAAAGAGAGGCACCCACTGGTACCAGTCACCGTTCGTCTTTTCAAATGGGTGACGTTCAATAGTTACGTTTCTTTCAACAGCCAGTTTTTCCGCCAGATTCAAGGCACTGCGATGGGTACTTCGGAAGCTGTTTGCTTTGCTGTGCTGTTCGTGAGCTACCTTGACATTCAGCTGCACGCTTCGCTTCGTGTTTCTCCCGCCTTACACTTTCGTTTCATTGACGATGGTTTGGTGTTGTGGGAGGGAACCAAGGAAGACTTTGTCAGCTTTCATCAACGGTTTGATTCTTTACATCCTTCAATTCGTTTGACCTGGGTGGTTTCTGGCGCTACCATGGATTTTCTGGACCTTACGGTTTTCAAGGGGGAGAGGTTTCCAACACTGGCACTCTCGACATGAAGCTGTACCAGAAGCCGATGAACCGCTACATTTACCTGCCGTTCAAGTCATACCATACCAGAACCACCAAGATGGGTTTTATCCAAAGCGAGCTGCAGCGCTTTCTCCTGCGCTCTTCCTTTTCTTTGCTTGTTTACGAGCGCGCGGGTACCCGGAGAAGTTTCTTCTTCCCATTTTCAAGTCAGTCTCTTTCTCCGACCGTGGGGATCTGATTCAACTTGCCTCTGCCTTACGCAACACTCCTTTTTCTGCCCGTGGACCCCTCGTGCTGAAACTCCTGCTCAACCCGCTTGTTGACCGTTCGCACCTAGGGATCATTTTGAGTCGACTCAAAAGTCAGCTCAGTATAATGTCACATGGCTTTTTTCTACATGAAGTATCATTGCTTGGAGGTTACCTAAAAGAGTAGGTAATTTTTTTATTTCTGCTCATAAGTGCTAGTTTACTGTAGAGAAGTTTTTCTACCGTTTCTATTTAGCTTTTCCCTGCCATCCCAGCCCCGCGAAGGAATGCCTCGCGCTGGAGCCCCCGGGATTGGTATTTAGGGTGCTTGCTCGCTCATTTTTGCCTTTGTGGTCTGAAGAAGGCTCAAAGCCGAAACTAGTTACCACCAATTTTCTTCACAAAAGTCTCTAAGCAAGCCCTACTATAACTTCAAAACTTTTCAACTAAACAATGCCGTTGCCACACAAAGATACGCCTCCTAAGTGAGATTCCATTGACCAAACCTGACCCGGGGATTCCTGGTCGGGTTCTTCCTGGCCCGACCTCGAGTTGGGCCGGTCCGAGGTCAGGTCGGGTATAGGAAACCCACCCCATCGTGTAGGCGAATCGATAATCAGGCGCAAGCCAGGTGCTCGGCTCATCTTGGCACCCTGTGCAGCTGCCAGCTGCGACGCCATTTGGCTCGCTGCATACGACCTTTGCAGGTCAAAGAACCGCTCTGAACGCTGCACGGACAAACCTTTGTGGTTCGCCATGTCTCGCAGCCTACGGAGCTGCTTCACGACTGCCTCGACCTTAAAGCTCGCATCTCATATTTACGAGCATTTAACCGCTGGTTGGTTATTCGCGTCATTGATTGGTTTCGACAGAAACGCGACCCCAGCTAGTCACAAATTTTGTGACAGAGCAACCAGTCACCGAGGCCAACCCAGTGTTAAATCCAACCAACTGTAAAACGGAGAAAATATGAGACGCCTGTCAGAATATTATCTTATTGTTCTAGCCTGTAGTGGGGTGCTCTATAGCGAGTACAACCCTTCTAGGGTTTGCTATTTGTATCCTCATTCTTGCTAGTTCAATTCTCTTTTCTTCTTCTAATTTTGTCATGCTATCAGAGCAGGTCGATCCCCTTGGATCGATCCTGTGGGTGTGTCCCCACCTTGCTTCCGCTGCTACTTTTTCCTCCCGCCGTGCGCCCCGAGGCGCGCGGCGGTTTTCTGCCCGCCGTGCGCCCCGAGGCGCGCGGCGGTTCATTGCCCGCTGTGCGCCCCGTGGCGCGCGGCGGGCTTCTCCTCTACGTCGCGGCCCCGCCCCGGCCCGTCGCCGCCCGTGCGCCCGCTCGACGCGGCCCGCCCTTCGTCGCGGACCCGCCCCGGCCCGTCGCCGCCCGTGCGCGTGCCCGGCTCGGCCCCGCCCTTCGTCGCGGACCCGCCCCGGCCCGTCGCCGCCCGTGCGCATGCCCGGCTCGGCCCCGCCCTTCGTCGCGGACCCGCCCCGGCCCGTCGCCGCCCGTGCGCATGCCCGGCTCGGCCCCGCCCTTCGTCGCGGACCCGCCCCGGCCCGTCGCCGCCCGTGCGCGTGCCCGGCTCGGCCCCGCCCTTCGTCGCGGACCCGCCCCGGCCCGTCGCCGCCCGTGCGCCTGCCCGTCGCGGCCCCGCCCTACGTCGCGGCCCCGCCCTATGTCGCGGCCCCGCCCCTCGAAGCGGCCCCGCCTTACGTCGCGGCCCCGCCCCGCTCGTCGCGGCCCCGCCCCTTGTCGCGGCCCCGCCCTCCAACCAGGCTCGTGGTGGGCCCCTTTCACCACACCGCCTCCCCCCCCCCCCCCCCCCCTGCCATTTCCCGTCGTCCGTCGTGGCGACCTGAGGGGGCCGCCGAGCTGTGGGGTGGCGGGTATGGGGGTGGTCGGTGTGCCTTCCTCCCTTTCTCCTCCTCCTCCTTCGTCTCCCACTGCTGCAGCTGTCGCTGAGGGGGGTGGTTGTGTGGGAGACTGGGTTTAGGGTTTAAGGGGGGTGCGTGGGAGTAGAGCTAGTGGTGTAGCAGTGGGTGTGTATCAGGGGGGTGGGACTGTGTGCGGGAGGATGAGCGGAGGTTGCCAGTTTGTCGTCAGCAGCACCTGTAGTCCGGGGCGCTGTCCCGGTAGCCCAGTCGTAGCCAGCTGTGCCAGCCGCCCGTGGGTCCGTTGCCCGTCCGCCGCTATTTGAGCCGCGGGGCCTGTTACTCCTGTAGTCCGGGCGCTGTCCGGTAGCCGCTGAGCCAGTCTGCCTCCTGTTGCCCGTGTGTCTGCAGCTTCAGCCGTCGCCTCCTGTCTCCTCTCCCCTCACTCTCCCTCCTCCTCCTCACTTGCCCGTTGTGACTACCACTAGCTTTGCTTATAATTGTGAACTCTAAACTATTTCTTCTTGAACTTGTGCTCAGAATGTGTGGTGACATTGTGATCCACCCTGAGCTTGTTTTGCTTTGCCTGCTCTGCTGATTACACCCCACTTTGGCTATGGGGGTGTGTCAGAATATTATCTTATTGTTCTAGCCTGTAGTGGGGTGCTCTATAGCGAGTACAACCCTTCTAGGGTTTGCTATTTGTATCCTCATTCTTGCTAGTTCAATTCTCTTTTCTTCTTCTAATTTTGTCAACGCCCTCTTTAAGTGCATGTTGCGCTGCAAATTTGAGGACATGGGCAACGTGCCACTTGGGCAAGTCCATAGTCAAAGGTGGTTGGTTAGGATAGTGTAGTAATCCTACACTTTTCAAATGTCGAAATCGTATGCATGCCTGAAATGCCGAGATCGAGTGAGAAGCGGGGGATCCCAAGGGCGCGATCCCAGTGTGGTCAGGGACTCCAGCCAGCAAACAAATCTCCCTATTGTTGTTTCCGACGCTGTCTGTGGTCACAACGAAGGACGCATCACCAAAACCCCACCCCTTAGGGACCTCTTCCAACTTGTCAGCTATCGTGTTCTCAGTGTATGAGTTCGCAAGCTGCCTGAAATCGAATACGACCTGCTGCAGCAAGAAGTCGCTGGTGACCCAGTGTGCTGTCACCACCTTGAACACCAAACCCGTTCTCACTGGTCCATATATACGTGGTGATTGTAATCCTCCTTGTCAGCCCTTCAGCTAACACTAGCTGCCGCAGCTCTACCCCAGCTGCATCACCCGATGAATGCGTGTCGCGTGCTAGGGAGAAACGCGTGCCGGCATGTCGCGCCGTCGTGGGGTTCAGCATCACGACAATGTCCTTAACTGGCAAACGGGCAAGGCACAAATATGGAGTGCTCGTATGGTTTAACCCTAACGTAAGGCATGACGAAAACGCATCATCGATCGAACAACCCTAGTATTGAGAATTTCACACCCATAAGAGCTTACCTTCTGTCGGTCGACCGCTCAAAACTGCATGTCGAGTCCTGCAAGCATCACCATACCCTCGCGCAGCTGCTGAGCACCAACCCGCGGCGTAACGAATGAGCTCATGATAGCCTGCCTACTCCCACTGGTAGAAACGCCTGTCATCCCTCTACCACCAATCCCTATCGCTCCTAGCTAGAATGTTGGGCCACTTGATTTGATCAGGGACATCTAGTCCCCACCTCATATATGGGAAAGCAAGATCTTATGGCTTCTTCGGATCAAGGTAGCGACGGACCCAGATCTGCAGCAGGCTAGGGTAGTATAACCGGTTGAAGTGCTACTAAGGCCCCAATTCATTTTAGTGTTGCACCTAAGGCAACACCTCTTTCCATCCATCAAAGACTCGAACATGCCACGCATCAAACTGGACTCCCCATTTTTTAGGGCCTTCTCCACCAACGGCACCAACTCTTTCTCGATTGGATTCCAACCCTGCATATCGCGCTCTAGGCACACTAGCAGCGTGCACATGGAACAAGCTCACGGCACTTGGGCTTGTTCAAGTTGTTTCTGGCTGAGAATTCTTCCCAAGAGAATTTTCTTAGAAGCAAGGAAGAACAAACAGAAAGAGAAACAGCAACTACTCTCTATTTCCTACGAATGCATTTTTATATGTACAGTACATTTACAATTCAGACATGCGGCTCGGAATGTCGATTCGGGTGGCCAGCCCCAACATCGAGCCACATTCCATATTTCTACTCACGTTTGTACACCTCACTGCACCCACACACGTGTTACATTTCTATTCCTCCAAGTCTGGACTTTCGTCACCTGTCCCACGCGGAAGTCCTCCCGAGTCAGTCAAGGCAGGAAACCTCAGTTTCGCCCTTCTCACGTGGGTCCCCCATGTCCTGCTCACTTCCGTCCCTTTGCTGCCCACGTTCGCAGTTGCACGCTGGTGCTGCATGCTTTCGCCTCCCGTGTGCTTCACGCTGCCTCTAGTGCAGCCCCCACTTGTTACAGCACAGCTGCAGCAGGCACAGCAGCGCCGACAGGCGCCAACTCTACTTGAGTCCCCCCCTCCAGGCCGACCCCTGACGCCCCCCCACATGCACCTGAGTCACGGTCCAGCCCGACTGTTTGATCCGCAGTAGGTGCGACAAACACCTGATTCTGCTGCCATCGTTGCAACTCCTCACGCCGACGTGTCACAATACCCTCTTCCCAAGCTGCCTCATCGACGTCCAGGGAGAAGGAATCCAACTGGAGTGTCTCCCTTGAGGCTGGATTTGGGAGATCACCTAGGGAGGCATCGGGAATAATATTGTCTTGTTCACCGGCAGCTAGGGCCACCGACACTAAGTCTATTAGATAAGATGGGAGGCAAAAGCGGAGATTTTGATCAAAGTGAGTTGTTGCGGGCCTAAAGCCAGGTAATGATGGCGCACGCGACGGGCCTTGTTGCTCCTGCACGCGTGGTTAGACAAGCGCGCAAGCAACCTACTACATGCGCCCGCCCCACTGCACGTGCCTGCCACTCCCCACTACACGCGGCCGCCCCCGGCCGTACGGACTGGCGCGACGCCGGGGGGGGGGGGGGGTCATGTCGTGGTCGCTTGCTAACTGGACGTGCGGTGGCTAGGTGTTTATTATTAAGCCGCGCCACATCGTTAATGCGGACTGCCTTCTAAATGATGTTATGTTTGACAGCAACTGTTACTGTAGCGAGTTAATGGGGAATCAAGGCTGCTTACTGGCAATCTACAATTTCTAAGCTTTTGGTGCTAAGTAGGATTATGGAATAATGTCGAGGGGAAAAATATCCACTCAACATCGACTTTAGATTTCCTAGTGTCAAGATTGGGTCTGGTCAATACCCGACCCAGTTACCCTCTTTTTCGCCTGATTTTGGGTTGGGTCAAAGTCGGGTCAAAACCCGACCCATTTCGACCCAATTTCCAACATAGGGTCGGGTTTTGGCCGGGTCAACCTGACTCGACCTGGCCGGGCCAGGCCAATGAAATTCCTGACATGACCGGGGCAAAATCCTGGGTCGGGTCGGGCCGGCCCGACCCGGCCAGGCCGGTTGCTCATGTCTACACCGAAACGTCAAGATAATTCTCTGCCCGTCTCTCATGTCGTGTCTGCCTATCCAGATCGCTCAGCTACAATAGCTTCAATGGTCCCATCCCACCACAGCTGGCACTGCCCAACCTCACTGAACTGTGAGACCCCCTATTGTTTGCCCAATCTTACGAACTCATCTTCAAATATCCATGTCTATTCACCACTTGGGCTCTCCTCCCACCTGCACTATCTGTCTACCCTTCTCAAATCTTATGTCTCTCCCTTTTCTAATCTGCAATGGTTCCCGTTTGACTGCTTTGTATGCAGTCATATATCTCACAATCAGTTCACAGAAGGCATTCCCAGCACCTCCACTCGGCTCACCGGCATATACTCTCTGTATGTCTCTCCCCGTGCTGCGCTCCCCTATTTACCTCTCTGTGCCCCCACGACACTAACTTGCTGCCTGACATGTTACTGATTGTTCGTTGTTGTGCATTCCTAGTTATTATTTCTCTGCCATATGCTCGTTGCCTTCTACATGTGTGTGTGTGTGTGCGTGCGTGCGTGCATGCGTGCGTGAGTGCATGCGTCCGTGCATGCATGCATGCGTGTGTGATTGCGTGTGTGTGCGTGCGTGCATGTGTGCGTGCGTGTGCGTCTGTGGGTGTTTGTGTGTGTGCGTGCGTGTGTGCATGCGTGCGTGCATGTTTGTACGTGTGTGTGTGCGCGTGTGTGCATGTGTGCGTGCATGTGTGCATGCATGCATGCCTGTGTGCGTGCGTGCGTGCGTGTGCGCGTGCATGTGTGCGTGCGGGTGCGTGCATGTGTGTGTGTGTGTGCATATGTGCGTGTGTGCGCGCGCGTGTGTGTGCGTATGTGGGTGCGTGTGTGTGTGCGTGCGTGCGTGCGTGTGTGTGTGTGCGTGTGTGCGTGCGTGTGTGCGTGCATGTGTGTGTGCACGGGCTCCACGTAACAGAGACATTTCTTTCAACTATATCAGCTCGGGCCTTGACGTGGTGGCGCAGATGACATGGCTCCAAGACATGTGGGTGCTCTCCCCTCTTCACCACCTCACGTGGCCCTGAATTTACTTTCTGTTGCTTCCCTTGGTCCCGTTTGGCTGCATGCAACATCTGAACTGAAACGCTCTCTCCAATAATGGCTCTGCAGACTCATCCCTAGCAACAAAGTCCTTGGTGTGATTCCAGCGTCCTTTACTGGGATCCGTGGCCTCAGAAGCCTGTGAGTCTACTCGATCCACCTCTCATCAATGCAACAACCCCTTTCATTGCACCCGAGTGGGTGGGATGCAGCAACAGTAAGCGTTGCGACTGCCCCTATAATAGTTAGCTGAATAACAATATGCCCGCCTACTTCCATAGTCATTTTTATTGGCCTTCTATTTCAATTCATGGTGGAAGAACGATTGTGCGCATAGTATGTATGTATTTTGCACGATCTCGTATCTTCACGCGTTGGGCTGCCTCGTTTTTCCATGCATTCATATGTGTTTGTATGCATAAGCCAGTGCCCTTCATTCTGTGCCCACGTATTTGTGCATGTGTGCAGTGGCCTGTTCATGAGCGAATGAATGCGAGCTCTCCCTTGTATTTGTTTCAATATTTCCCCACCATACCATGCATGTTGATCCTTATTCATGGATGTTGGAAACAACCATATATCTGGAGCCTTCCCAACTTTTATTATGCAACAAACTAGCCTTAACAAAATGTAAGACATCCATTCGTGGCCTAAAACACAGGCGTCTTAAAACTGTTGATGCAAATGCTGCCATGTACTTCCTAAAACAACTCCCTGCAGAACTCAAAGGGTAGTCGCTAGTGGAATGGTGATGGCAGGAACTTGGGCAACAACAACTTCACAGGGACTATCCCCCGTGAATTGACCAAGCTTGTCAACCTGCAAGGCATGTAAGTTGCACAACTACTTGGTCCACTGCTGCCAAGTGTAGTGGGACTTAAAAGGGATGGAACACAAACGACAGAAAATGGCCAAGTGTGGCATTGACGCGGGGCTGATTATCCTTTAGCAAGGCCGCGATGCTGTATTGTGCTTCACTTTGAGGCTCTTGATACCATTGTCCAGAGATCTCAGGGACAACAATTTCCACGGAATCATTCCATCTGGCCTGCTTCAGCTACCCGTATTGGAAGAGCTGTAAGCAGCTCTAATATACCCTTTTCATATGATCCTCGATTCTTCCACCTTCCACCTTCAAGTCTTACTCTGAATGAAGGGGTGAAAGTCTGAGCATGCATACAAAAGTTATTACCACTCTGAGATGTCAATGGCATTTTGCAAGTACTCTTCTCTATTGCCAATTACCAAATCAAGAGTTTGCATGCCTGCTACTGGCTTTGGAGGTGTCTCCCGGCACCTTGAGTTCTTGGTCTTGTAGAGGCAACGTTGCATTCCCTTTGTGCACTCGCGATTTTCTTGGATTTCTAAATGCTGCATCCAGCCGTCCGTTAAGATATTCCTCCTGCCCAACACAGGGATGTAGCTGACAACTTTCTTTCTGGGGAACTCCCCGAGACTCTCGGTGTCACAACTTCTCTTTCCAGGCTGTAAGAATTTTAACCACTGTGTGCTGCCACCACTTGTGTGTGCTGCCACCATTGTTTCTACTTGATGCCGCGCTTTCGCTTCGTGCTTAGCGTTCATTGCCAAATAATCATCATTCACCCCTTTGCACTTTGCAGTAGCCTGGGAGGGAATGACTTTACGGGATCCTTACCAGACTTCTCACGCTGGAACGTCAACTGTGTAGAAATGTAAGCCTCCCCAAACTTTCTCCTCCTTGTTCTTCGCACCGTATAGCATTGCACCCATGGTAAGCAATTGAGTTCATCCCTCTTAACTCATCTCAGCGATCTTGTTGCTGCCTCACCTGAGTTGTAGCTCACAAACATCAGCAGCAACAACTTCACAGGGTCTATTCCCGACTCGATCTCCACCCTCACAAAACTCGAGGGCATGTGAGTTGTGCCACAACGAGCCGTGATGCCTGCCATGAGCACATGTCTGTAAAGCTATTTGTGAGAATAAGCGAAGAGGAATGAATGAACTAGCAGTGAAATGAGTACAAGTAGGAAACCCTAGAATTGTATACCCCCTATAGGCTAACCCACTGTAGCCTACACAAGCAGAACATATATAATGTTTGACACAACCCCATAGGCAAAGTGGGGGAGAACAAGGGGTCACAAGACCAGTCAAGCAAAGCAAAGCAAGCTCAGGGTGGATCACAAAGTCACCACACAGTCCGAGCACAAGAGCAGGGCCAGAGGCCAGTTCACATGCAGGAGTACAGACATATATATAAAACTAGACAAGCAAGAGCAGGGATATATATATGTCACAGTACAAGTGAAGTCAAGAGGAGAGCAAGTGAGGCAAGACAGGCACAAGACCCAGCTGGGTGCAAAAGCGCTGATGGTCACAAGGCGCGAGTGCCTTGGTGAACACATCAGCAGTGTTGGCCTCAGAGGCCACGTACGCAAGTCGCAACTGACCACGCTGCTGCAGCTCACGAGCAAGGAAGTAGCGGAGAGCAATGTGCTTCGTTCTGTGCTCCAAGCGCTGCTCTCGACACAAGGCCAGCATGGCCTTGTTGTCTACGTACAGCACTGGAGGAGAACGAGGTGGCTCTCCAAGGTCAGTCAGCAGGTAGGTGAGCCAGCGAAGCTCCTGTGCAGCCATGGCCCCGGCGTAGATCTCAGCCTCACAACTGGAGCCGAGAACCGAAGACGAGCGAGTAGACCGCCACGAGACAGAGCCGGAACCAAGGCTGAAGGTGTAACCCTGTGACGACCGCTGCGTAGCCTGGTCGTCAGCCCAAGAAGCGTCCGCGTGGCCGGTAAGGACCACTGGACTCCGCCCTCCAAGCACTAGCCCCATGCCCGACGTACTGCACAGGTAGCGCAATACCCTCTTCGCTGCAGCCATGTGCTCTGGTCTGTGTCTCCCAGGAGCAACATAGCGTGCAAGAATGCTCAGAGGGTATGCAAGGTCAGGTCGTGTGCAGGTCATCAGGTACATGAGGCAGCCAACAAGCTCTGCATACGGACCACTCGACTCTACGGACTCATCCGAAGGCAGAGCTGAGAGTGAGTGGCGAGTAGGCAGAGGAGTGGCCTGCGGCGAGGAGTACGTGAAGCCAAAGCGCTGAAGGACCTGCTGCACCATGTGTGACTGAGTCAAGGTAATGGTGCGGCGTGCTCTGTCCCGAGTGATCTGCAAGCCAAGGTAGCTGCGCAGTTCACCCAGGTCTGTGCACGTGTGTCTCTTCAGCAGTTCGGACTTCATGTAGGCGAGTCCAGCAGTGTCCGCTGTGGCAAAGACCAAGTCGTCGACGTACACGAGGATGTAGAACGGCGGCAGTGAAGTGCCGGTGCGCAGAAACAGCGACGGGTCAGCAGTAGAAGGAGCAAACCCAAGAGCCGCAAGCGTAGTCCTCAGTGTGTCGTGCCACTCACGCGGTGCCTGGCGGAGACCGTAGACTGGCCGTCGGAGGCTCCACTGGGTGCCAGGAGGGAAAGTCCCAGTGAAGCCAGGTGGACGGCGCAGCCAGATCTCCTCGTGCAGGCTACCCTGCAGGAACGCAGTGCTGAAGTCGAGAGAGTGAAGCTCGTAGTCGCGCTGAGCGGCTATGTGCAGCAGCACCCGAAGAGTGGTCATCTTCGGGGTGGGAGAGAAGGTCTGAAAGTAGTCAACTCCCTGCCGCTGACTGAAGCCACGAGCAACGTACCGTGCCTTGAAGACAGGTGGAGAGCCCGGCGGCCGCTTCACCCTGAAGATCCACATGCCACTGACGATGTTCGCCCCAGGAGGGGGAACCGCGTCAACGTAGGTGCCTGTGGACTTCCAGGAAGCCATCTCTGCATCCATAGCTGCCTGCCACTGAGAGGAGTAGGGACCCTCTACGGCCTCCGCGTAAGAACGCGGAGTCGGGATGTCTAGTGCATCCGGGTCTCCCTCAGGGGCAAGCAGTACAGACGCGAGATGAGGTGAAGCAGCCGCTAGACACTGTAACTCCTCCTGCCTGTCCTCTAGGACGTCCGTGCCAAGAGCACACTCACCCCCGACGGACGGAGGACAGACAGACGCAGACTCAGCAACAAGACTAGCAGCGTAGTCGAGACGACAGCGAGCAGCAAAGTCAACGAGCTCAGCGACTAGAGCAGACGCAGCAGTGGACTCAAAAGAGGGGTCAGTGACGACAGTAGCAAGCAGACGCGTGACAGTAGGACTCGCAGCGCGAAGAAAGTCCGACTCAGGGTCGGCAAGCGCAGGAAGAGAGGACTCAGGAGGAGAAGGCAAAGGGGCACGTAGAGGAGCAGTGGACGGACGCAGAGACATCCGGTGCGTGCCAGGGACAGGAGGAGGACGCTGACGCGAACCGCGACCACTAGCGAGAGCAGCACGAACCGGCGACGCGGGACGAGACGCAGGCTCACGACGCTCAGCAAGACCTCCAGTAGGACCAGTGTAAGGAGAGGGAGAAGGCAGAGGAGAGGAAGGCTCCAACAGTGACTGCGACTGGACAGGCTGTGGACACTCTACCGAAGGAGAAAGACCAAGAACCTGCTGTAGGAGCGGAACGAAGTACGGGCGAGGCCGCGCGGCAGCTCCAGACTCAGCAGGGACAGCACCAGCACCCTCAGTGACAGCACCAGCGCCACCAACACCTCCAGCGGCAGGACCTCCAGCAGCACCAGCAGCAGAACCACCGCCAGGACAGACAGCAGTAGTCTCAGCACCAACACCCTCAGCAGCTCCAGCTCCAGTAGGACCCGCAGGCCCAGCAGCTCCGGGACCGGCAGCACCAGCACCCTCGACGGTCGACGAAGCTCCAGCTCCAGCAGCACTCCTCCAACGGCGAGCAAACCACTCGCGCAGCTCCTGTGGAGAGAGGGGCTCCCGGCGAGACGCAGCAGCAGGAGAAACCCCAGGCTAAGCAGCTCCAGACTCAGCACCCCCAGGCACAGCAGCTCCAGACGTAGCACCCCCAGGCTCAGCAGCTCCAGACTCAGCACCTCCAGGCTCAGCAGCTCCAGACTCAGCACCCCCAGACTCAGTAGCTCCAGCTCCAGTAGGACTCGCAGGCCCAGCAGCTCCGGGACCGGCAGCACCCTCAGCAAGCGAAGAAGCTCCAGCTCCAGCAGCACGCCTCCAGCGGCGAGCAAACCACTCGCGCAGCTCCTGTGGAGAGAGCGGCTCCCGCCCAGCAGTCGCAGGCTCCGCACCTCCAGGCTCAGCACCCCCAGGCTCAGCAGCTCCTGACGTAGCACCCCCCGGCTCAGCACCCCCAGCAACAGCACCCCCAAGCTCAGCACCCCCCGGCCTCGCACCCCCAGGCTCAGCACCCCCAGCAGCAGCACCCCCAAGCTCAGCACCCGCAGGCGTAGCACCCCCAGACTCTCCACCCGCAGCAGGACCAGACTCAGCAGCAACCTAGACTGGCTCGACTGTGTCTACCTGGGACACACCTGAAGGGGCAGGAACCTGAGGGGGGAGGGGGTCTACCGGGGGGGGAACTGGCACCAGGAAGTCCGGTGGGGGGGGGAGGGAAGGAGTACGGTAGGGGAAGAGGCGGTAGAAGGGGACTGACTCGTCGAACGTGACGTCCTGGGAGGACAGAACACGACGAGAGGAGGGGTGGTAGAACTGCCATCCTGGAGCGTCAAGGGGGAAGCCAAGGAAGACACAGGGAGCAGCACGGGGGGACAGCTTGTCCGCAGACAAGTCGCGGACAAACGCCCGAGATCCCCAGACACGGAACGCAGACGCATCGCCGACCTTCCCCGTCCACAGTAACACTGGGGACATCGCGGGCCGAGAGACCCTGGGGTGAAGGTTGAGCTGATGCGCCGCGTACCGAACCGCAAACGGCCACAGAAAATGGGGGGCAGCCGCATGCATCATGGACGTACGAGCGACATCCATGACCATGCCAATGCGGCGCTCAGCAATCCCATTTTGCTGTGGAGAGTCCGGAAGCGTAAAGGTCTGGCGGATCCCCTGTGCACGACAGTAGTCTTGCAGAAGGCGAGAGGAGAACTCCCCACCTCGGTCAGAGTGCAGACGCAGAACAGGAAAGTCCGAGCCGAAGCTCCTCCTGAGCTGGAGACGAGCCTCGCGGATCCAGTCGATCAGCACCTCAGTGACAGCATCCTTGCTGCGCAAGGGGAAGACTGAGGTGTAACGCGAGTAGTCGTCAACCACCAACAGGAAGTAGCGCTCGTGACCCTGCCCACGGACGGGGGCCGGGCCCCACACGTCCATGTGAAGCGTCTGCAGAGGAGCCTCTGTCGGGGGAAACTGGGAGGAGTGAGGAGCAGCCCTGAGGCGCCCCTCGACACAGGGGACACAGGAAGGTCCTGGTCCCGAAGGAAGGGGAGGGAGAGACTGGGGAAGACCAGAGACAAGGACACGGGAAGCCATGCCCCGAAGACGGGGCAAGGAGGGGTGGCCTAGACGGTGGTGCCACAGGAGAGTCTCGTGAGACAGGAGGCGACACGAACAGGGGGCAGACTCAAGACCAGACCTGGACGCAGCAGCAAACACCTGACCCGACACTGCTACCTGACCGGACGCGGGGACAGGAGGAGACTCAGTGGTCAGGGTGTAGAGGCTCGACCCCGGCCGACGCGAGAACGTGGCCAGGTGCCGGCCTGTGCGTGCGTCCGTGCAGTGGGTCACCCGCTGACTCGCAGGAGTGAACTGGTGAACCCCCGCATCCTGGAGGTCTGCACCACTCACCAAGTTCGTCGAGAACGAGGGGAGGTACAGGCCAGACAGGGTGCCCGAGGGGGCAGCCGGACACGGGAGGACAGTGGAGAAGTGAGCGAGGACAGGACCCCCAGAGGGGTCAGCCAGGGAGACAGCAACCGGCCGACCAAGCGGCGTGAGTGTGGTGCGGTCCCGAAAGAAGGAGCGAGAAGCCCCAGAGTCAAGTGTAAAGGTGAGGGAGGCCGAAGCCAACGCGGTACCTGAGAGCGCAGCCTCACCCGCACCTGAGGAAGCAGACTCACTAGCACCTAGAGCAGCAGCCGCACCTGTACCTGGAGCAGGAGACTCACTAGCACCCAGAGCAGCAGCCTCACCAGTAGCTAGAGCAGCAGGTCCTATACCTGGGTCAGGCGGGACGCACAGGTGACCGGCATGGTCAGCACTAGTAGGCAATGCATACATGGCAGTGAGAATAGCATCATAGTCAAGAGCATATATATCTACCCTCTGCCTAAGCAACTCCACCCAGTCGGGAAGCTCAGCCTCGTCGCCAAACACGGTACGCCAGGCGTCGCTGAGACGGGCGAAGCAGCGGGACTGTGTATGACTACGTGTCCCACAAGGCTGACCAGTCCGACTACCAGTGTGAATCACGTAAGAGCAGCGAACAGCACTGAGAGACCCTCCACTCTGAGCGTACCACTCACGAAGCTGGCGAGGCGTGAGAGACACGCGAGAGGGTCGCGGGAGCTGCATCTGGCTGCCACCACGAGTAGAAGCAGCAAGAGTGGAAGTAGGAGTAGCGTCGCCACCCCTACAGCCCCAACCAGCGTACCACTCACGCAGCTGCTGGGGCGTGAGGGACTCACGCAGGCGTCGCTCGGGCTGCATCTGGCTCCGCAAGTAGAAGCAGGAGCAGGACTAGCAGCAGGAAGGCAGGCAGCCAGGCAAGCCAAAAGGCAGGCAGGCAGGCAAGCAGGCGACGCGCAGCGTGCTAGCAGGGCAAGAGCTCACCAGTGGTGGGAAGAGTAGGCTCGACGACTCAGCGGCTCGGCAGCTCGGCGGCTCGGCGGCTCGGGCGACTCGGGCGGCTCGGCGGCAAGGCGGCTCGGCAGCAACTGCAGCTCAGCAGCTCGGTGACTCGGCGGCTCGGCGGCAGGGCGGCTCGGCAGCAACTACAGCTCAGCAGCTCAGCGACCCGGTGGCTCGGCGGCAGGGCGGCTCGGCGGTGGGGCGGCTCGGCTGCTGCAGGTGAGCGATGAAGGAGGAGGAGAAGCAGAGGAGGCCACACACCGCAAGCGGCCCCCTTAGGTCGCCTCGACAGGCGACGGGAAAAGGGGGGGGTGGGTGGTGGGGGGCCGGTAGGTGCAGCGGCGGGGCCAGCAGGTGCAGTTGCGGGGCCGGTAGAAGGGGACGGCAGCCTGGGCAGTCGTGGGCGGCTCACGCTGGGCGGGTGCACGGGCGGCTCGGCGGGCGGCGTACAGGCAGCTCACGGGCGGCTGCGACGGGCGGCTCGCGGGCGTCGGGCGCTAGGGCGCTGGGGCGACGACGGGCGGCGCTCAGGCGTCAGAGCGGGCGGCCGTCAGGGCGCTAGGGCGGGCGGCGCTCAGGCGTCAGGGCGGGCGGCCGTCAGGGCGCAAGGGCGGGCGGCGCTCGGGCGCTAGGGCGAGCGGCGCACGGGCGCTAGGGCGGGCGGCCGTCAGTGCGCTAGGGCGGGCTGCGCTCGGGCGCTAGGGCGGGCGGCGCTCGGGTGCTAGGGCGGGCGGCCGACAGGGCGCTAGGGAGGGCGGCCGTCAGGGCGCTAGGGCGGGCGGCGCTCGGGCGCTAGGGCGGGCGGCGCTCGGGCGCTAGGGCGGGCGGCCGTCAGGGCGCTAGGGCGGGCGGCGCTCGGGCGCTAGGGCGGGCGGCGCTCGGGCGCTAGGGCGGGCGGCCGTCAGGGCGCTAGGGCGGGCGGCGCTCGGGCGCTAGGGCGGGCGGCGCTCGGGCGCTAGGGCGGGCGGCCGTCAGGGCGCTAGGGCGGGCGGCCGTCAGGGCGCTAGGGCGGGCGGCGTTCGGGCGCTAGAGCGGGCGGCCGTCAGGGCACTAGGGCGGGCGGCCGTCAGGGCGCAAGGGCGGCGGCGCTCGGGCGCTAGGGCGGGCGGCCTTCAGAGCACTAGGGCAGATCGAAAAAAAAGAGGTACTAGGGCCCGGAGCGCGCTCCGGGCAGGAAAAAAAAGGTTAAGAGGTAGCGGTGGTGGGCCCTACGAACAGTTCCCACAGGGGAACCTGCTCGATACCATGTGAGAATAAGCGAAGAGGAATGAATGAACTAGCAGTGAAATGAGTACAAGTAGGAAACCCTAGAATTGTGTACCCCCTATAGGCTAACCCACTGTAGCCTACACAAGCAGAACATATATAATGTTTGACACTATTCCCATTTGAACAGGGTTGATGTCAAGTACAAAAGTCATTGTCGAGCCTTTGGAGTGGCACACAGCAGCCTATGGCAAGAGAATAGTAGCAGCGGCAGCCTATACGCACACGCCGCTACATAATGCTTAAATCCGTAGTTCCAACCAATGTACCTCGTTGTTGTTCGCCGCTCTGCAGTTTTCTCAACAACAACCAGCTGACTAGCACCATCCCTTCAGCCGTCTTCACCATGAGGAATCTAACATACCTGTGAGCCTCATGGGTTTAGGTATCCCCTTTCTAAGTGACCATCAAAGGTTCCCATCTCTTCCCAATGGTGCTTCCCTGCATCAGCACGCACCGCTCTTGCATGCGGTGGTTCTCATCGCGATGTCTCCCTGCCATTGCCATTGCCATTGCCGTTGCCACTGCCATTGCCATTGCCATTGCCATTGCCACTACCATTGCCACTGCCATTGCCACTGCCATTGCCATTGCCATTGCCATTGCCACTGCCATTGCCATTGCCATTGCCATTGCATTGCCATTGCCACTGCCATTGCCATTGCCATTGCCATTGCCATTGCCACCGCCATTGCCATTGCCATTGCTATTGACATTGCCATTGCCATTGCCATTGCCGTTGCCATTGCCATTGCCATTGCCATTGCCGTTGCCGTTGCCATTGCCATTGCCGTTGCCGTTGCCGTTGCCATTCCCATTGCCATTGCCATTGCCATTGCCATTGCCGTTGCCATTGCCATTGCCATTGCCATTGACATTGCCATTGCCATTGCCGTTGCCATTGCCATTGCCATTTCCATTGCCATTGACGTTGCGGTTGCCATTGCCGTTGCCGTTGCCGTTGCCATTGCCATTGCCGTTGCGGTTGCCATTGCCGTTGCCGTTGCCATTGCCATTGCCATTGTCATTGCCATTGCATTGCCATTGCCGTTGCCATTGCCATTGCCATTGCCATTGACATTGCCATTGCCATTGCCATTGTCGTTGCCATTGCCATTGCCATTGCCATTTCCATTACCATTGCCATTGCCGTTGCCATTGCCGTTGCCATTGCCATTGCCGTTGCCATTGCCGTTGCCATTGCCATTGCCACTGCCATTGCCACTGCCATTGCCACTGCCATTGCCATTGCCATTGCCACTGCCATTGCCATTTCCATTGCCATTGCCATTGCATTGCCATTGCCACTGCCATTGCCATTGCCATAGCCATTGCCATTGCCACCGCCATTGCCATTGCCGTTGCCATTGCCATTGCCATTGCTATTGACATTGCCATTGCCATTGCCATTGCCATTGCCGTTGCCATTGCCATTGCCATTGCCATTGCCGTTGCCATTGCCATTGCCGTTGCCGTTGCCATTGCCGTTGCCGTTGCCGTTGCCATTGCCATTGCCATTGCCATTGCCATTGCCGCTGCCATTGCCATTGCCATTGCCGTTGCCATTGCGGTTGCCATTGCCATTGCCATTGCTATTGACATTGCCATTGCCATTGCCATTGCCATTGCCGTTGCCATTGCCATTGCCATTGCCGTTGCCATTGCCATTGCCGTTGCCGTTGCCATTGCCGTTGCCGTTGCCATTGCCATTGCCATTGCCATTGCCGTTGCCATTGCCATTGCCATTGCCATTGCCATTGACATTGCCATTGCCATTGCCGTTGCCATTGCCATTGCCATTGCCATTGCCATTTCCATTGCCATTGCCATTGCCGTTGCGGTTGCCATTGCCGTTGCCGTTGCCATTGCCATTGCCATTGCCGTTGCGATTGCCATTGCCGTTGCCGTTGCCATTGCCATTGCCATTGCCATTGCCATTGCCGTTGCCATTGCCATTGCCATTGCCATTGACATTGCCATTGCCATTGCCATTGCCGTTGCCATTGCCATTGCCATTGCCATTGCCATTTCCATTGCCATTGCCGTTGCCATTGCCGTTGCCGTTGCCATTGCCATTGCCGTTGCCATTGCCGTTGCCATTGCCATTGCCATTGCCACTGCCATTGCCACTGCCATTGCCACTGCCATTGCCATTGCCATTGCCATTGCCATTGCCACTGCCATTCCCATTGCCATTGCCATTGCCATTGCCATTGCCATTGCATTGCCATTACGACTGCCATTGCCATTGCCATTGCCATTGCCACCGCCATTGCCATTGCCGTTGCCATTGCCATTGCTATTGCTATTGACATTGCCATTGCCATTGCCGTTGCCATTGCCATTGCCATTGCCATTGCCGTTGCCATTGCCATTGTCGTTGCCGTTGCCATTGCCGTTGCCGTTGCCATTGCCATTGCCATTGCCGTTGCCATTGCCATTGCCATTGCCATTGCCACTGCCACTGCCATTGCCATTGCCATTGCATTGCCATTGCCATTGCCATTGCCATTGCCACCGCCATTGCCATTGCCATTGCCGTTGCCTTTGCCATTGCCATTGCTATTGACATTGCCATTGCCATTGCCATTGCTGTTGCCATTGCCATTGCCATTGCCATTGTCGTTGCCATTGCCATTGCCGTTGCCATTGCCGTTGCCGTTGCCATTGCCATTGCCATTGCCATTGCCGTTGCCATTGCCATTGCCATTGCTGTGAGAGTACGACGGCTTATGCCAGCTATGCTTGCTTGCCTCTACTTTATCATGCTATTTCTAGCATAGGATAATCATATGCATGCATGGATTGCTTGATTTCGTAGGCTAGGTGCTTTCCTATATTTTATTATAGTTATAGCACCGAGCTAGGTTGCGTGCACCGAATTCTGGCTTTTTTCAGTTGCCACCAAATTGCCTTCTACCGAATTCGGTAAGGATCTATTCGGGACGATACGCGCCCCGCGGAACCTTCGCGTGATTCCTGGTTACCTAGCACTGGTCATGGAGGCAGCAGAGGAGGAGAAGCCGAGTTCCGAGCTCCCTGCAGTAGTAAAGGAGGTGTTGGAGCAATAGAAGGATATAAAGCCCGACGATCTACCTACAGGCGTACCTCCAGCACGCACCCACAAGCACGAGATCGTGGAGGAACCAGGTGTGAAACCTGTCTCACGTGCACCATACTGACTGAGTCCGACCGAGCTGAGAGACATGAAGAAACAGATAGAGTATCTACTGGACAAACAACTGATCCGCCCATCCACCTCTCCCTACGGTGCACCAGTTCTTTTCACTCCAAAACTAGACGGCAGTTTACGGATGTGCATCGACTACCGTGCACTGAACAAACAGAGAGTTAAAAATAAATACCCCATTCCGCGCATCGACGACTTATTGGACCAACTGCGTGGTGCAACAGTCTTTTCGAAGTTGGACCTACGGCCGGGTTACTCGCAGATCAAGATGGCGAACAACTCGATCCGCAAGACGGCGTTCCGTACCAGATACGGCTCCTACGAATACTTGGTGATGCCGTTCGGACTCTGCAACGCACCAGCAACGTTTCACGCGGAGATGAATCACATCTTACGACCCCTGCTGGACGAGTGCGTGGTGGTGTACCTGGACAACATCCTCATCTACTCCAAGAACATGAAGGAGCACGTGGAGCATTTGCGGAAGGTGTTCGAGATCCTGCGGAAAAACAAGTTCTACGTGAAGCTGTCGAAGAGCGATTTCGCCCTGAAGAAGGTGAAGTTTCTCGGGCAAATGGTGAGTGCCGAGGGCGTACACGTGGACCCGCGGAAGATCGAAGCCATAAAGAAGTGGAAAGTTCCGGAGAATGTGAAGGAGTTGCAGCACTTCCTAGGCTTCGCCAACTACTACAACAGGTTCGTGCCACAGTACGCTAAGATAGCAGCGCCACTGACCGACCTACTGAAAAAGGATACGCCCTACAAGTGGGATACCCCTCACCAGCAAGCCATGGAGCAGCTACAGACAGCACTGACTACAGCGCCAGTTTTCATCTTGCCGGATCCAGACAAAGACTATGTGGTGGAAGCAGATGCGAGTGACCAGGCAGTCAGAGCAGTACTGATGCAGAATCACGGACGCGGTTTACAGCCTATCGCCTACCTCAGTAAGAAACTACACGGAGCAGAACTAAACTACCCCATTCACAACAAGGAAGCCATTGCGATAGTCATAGCCTTCAAGGCGTGGAGGTGTTACCTAGAGGGAGCCAAGACTACAGTCTATACTGACCACTGCAGTCTCAAATACCTGAAGTCGCAGCCGACGCTCTCACGACGACATGTGCGGTGGGTGGACTTCCTAGAAACTCACTTCCACAACGACATCGTCTACAAGCCCGGGCTACACAACAAGGCCGACGCGTTGAGCCGCCCCGGACATGTAGCAGGCATCCAGCTCGACGGGATGAACCCTCTGCCCAAGGGTCTATTCCAACATGGGTACTCCGTGGACGCAGAAATCGCTACTGCACTGACCAAGAAGCTGTTACAGTGGGAGAAAGACCTAGCGATAAGGAAGGGTTCAGGAAAGATGGGGGTACCGAATTACGCCCCGCTACAGCAGATCCTATTGGAGGAGTTTCACGACGTACCTTACGCGGGACATTTTAGGAGCAACAAGACGTTAGCAGGGATAGCGAAGTATTACTACTGGCCCGGGATAGCAGCAGACGTGCAGCAGTTTGTCACCTCTTGCGACACGTGCCAAAGGATGAAGAGCAGCAAACAGAAAAAAGAAGGGTTACTTCAGCCTCTACTCGTACCGGAGCAGCCATGGCAGGTCGTTAGCCTCGACTTTATCACAGGACTTCCTTCGACCTCACGGGGGCACGATTCCATCCTCGTAGTCATCGATAAGTTCTCCAAAATGGGTCACTTCATACCGACCAACGCCACAGCTACAGCTGAAGCAACTGCTCGCCTCTTCTTCGACCACATCATCACCATCCACGGCATCCCCGCTACACTCATCTCAAACAGAGACCCCAAATTAACGAGTAAGTTCTGGAAGATGCTCATGGGACTATTGGGGACAAAGCTTGCAATGTCTTCAGCATACCACCCCCAGACTGACGGACAGACAGAGCGACTCAATCAAGTGGCTGAACAGTTTCTACGCACAGCTTGCAAGGACGACGTTAGCCACTGGGACACACAGTTACCGACCCTAGAGTTCGCTTAAAACAACGCCTCACATGCGGCCACGGGGAAAACTCCTTTCTTCCTGTGTTATGGACGGGAACCACTCACACCACAACAGCCAACCACACCGGCACACGTCCAAGCCGCACATGACTTCGTCACCACCATGTAGCATCTATGGGAGAAGACTCAGCGACGACTCACCACGATGCAGACCTCCCTGAAGCAGTATGCCGATCGTCAGCGACGTGATCACTAAGTAGCCTCGTGTTGTACCCAGGTGATTCATTCAATTCGATTCAATTCTCATTCTCTTTTCTGAGCGCAATCCTAGATCCTCACAATTGCCATTGCCATTGACATTGCCATTGCCATTGTCGTTGCTGTTGCCATTGCCATTGCCATTTGCATTGCCATTGCCATTGCCATTGCCGTTGTGGTTGCCATTGCCTTTGCCGTTGCCGTTGCCATTGCCATTGCCATTCGCTCTTACGCGGAGGCGATAGAGGGTCCCTACTCCTCTTAGTGGTAGGCAGCTATGGACGCAGCGATGGCTTCCTGGAAGTCCACAAGCACCTACGATGACGAGGTTCCCCCGCCTGGGGCAAACATCGTCAGTGGCATGTGGATTTTCAGGGTGAAGCGGCCGCCGGGTTCTCCGCCTGTCTTCAAGGCGCGTTACGCGGCTCGTGGCTTCAGTCAGCAGCAGGGAGTTGATTACTTTCAAACCTTCTCTCCCACCCCGAAGATGACCACTCTACGGGTACTGCTGCACACAGCTGGTCACCGTGACTACGAGCTACACTCTCTTGACTTCAGCACTGCTTTCTTGCAGGGCAGCCTGCACGAGGAGATCTGGCTGCGCCGCCCACTTGGCTTCACTTGGACTTTTCCTCCTGGCACCTAGTGGAGCCTCCGGCGGCCAGTCTACGGTCTGCGCCAGGCACCATGTGAGTGGCACGACACACTGAGAACTACGCTTGCAGCTCTTGGGTTTGCTCCATCTACTGCCGACCCGTCGCTGTTTCTGCGCACCGACACTTCTTTGCCGCCGTTCTACATCCTCGTGTACGTCGACGACTTAGTCTTTGCCACAGCTGACACTGCTGGACTCGCCCAAGTGAAGTCTGAGCTGTAGAAGAGACACACGTGCACAGACCTGGGCGAACTGCGCAGCTACCTTGGCTTTCAGATCACCCCGGATAGAGCACGCCGCACCATTACCCTGACTCAGTCACACATGGTGCAGCAGGTCCTTCAGCGCTCCATTGCCGTTGCGGTTGCCATTGCCGTTGCCGTTGCTGTTGCCATTGCCATTGCCAATGTCATTGCCATTGCCATTGCCATTGCCGTTGCCATTGCCATTGCCATTGCCATTGCCTTTGACATTGCCATTGCCATTGCCATTGCCGTTGCCATTGCCATTGCCATTGCCATTTCCATTGACATTGCCGTTGTCGTTGCCATTGCCGTTGCCATTGCCATTTCCGTTGCCATTGCCGTTGCCATTGCCATTGCCGTTGCCATTGCCGTTGCCATTGCTGTTGCCATTGCCATTGCCATTGCCGTTGTCATTGCCATTGCCGCCGCTGTTGCCATTGCCATTGCCATTGCCGTTGCCATTGCCGTTGCCGTTGCCATTGCCATTGCCGTTGCCATTGCCATTGCCATTGCCGTTGCCGTTGCCATTGCCATTGCCATTGCCATTGCCATTGCCGTTGCTGTTGCCATTGCCGTTGCCGTTGCCATTGCCATTGCCATTGCCGTTGCGGTTGCCATTGCCGTTGCCGTTGCCATTGCCATTGCCGTTGCCATTGCCATTGCCGTTGCCGTTGCCATTGCCGTTGCGGTTGCCATTGCCGTTGCCATTGCGGTTGCCGTTGCCGTTGCCGTTGCCATTGCCATTGCCCGGTAGCTACTTGGCCAACAACAATCTGAGTGGCAGTCTGCCGGATGCCATCAGCCAACAGGAGAATCTCGAACAGATGAGAGCGTGCTATGTGCCTTCGTCCTTTCCATTTTTCGAGAATAGTGGTAGCTTAAGAAGCAAGCACAGGCATCACAAGCACAAGCTTGTAATGAATCGTTACCACAAGAGATCTAGCAACTTCCACACCATGAAATGAACACATGAGACCAAAACACGCAAGCATCACCTGCGCCATCCCCACTCCACCCCCTTCTCTTTATGCAATTGTTGCCGCCTTTGATCCTGCCAATGCTCTTCTTGTCACCACAGCTGGTTGGACAACAACAAGATTGAAGGCCCTCTGCCAACTGGCCTGTGCTCACTTCGCTGGCTGTGGCGCCCGTGAGTGGCAGTCATACACTTATTATTTGTTTTGTTTTTTAGAATTTTATCCGCCGGGATTTACTTCTCTCCTGCTTCCTTTATTTTGGAGATTGTTAGAATGTCTTAGGTAGTTTCGCTTTTGTGTGTTTCCCTTTTCTGTATGGGTGTGTGTCTTACGATGCGGCATGGTATGTGCTGTGCTGCTGGCAGCATGGTTAGCAACAACTACCTCTACGGACCTCTGCTAGACTACCTCTTTGAGAAGTGCATCAACGAAATGTGAGCCAACCATGCATACTCTATTCTCAGTACCATCCATGACATCTCGCACCCTCAACATAGGCATTGCACGAACTTCATTATCTGACTTAGGTTTGCCTCAATATCAGCTCCGACCAAATACTCAATATCATCTTCTACCCTCCGTGATTCCTCTATGCTTCCCGGAGTGATGTGAGTGGCAACAGCCTGTATGGGTGCATCAACCGCGACTTTGAGAACATAATGGTGAATGGCAATGCGCTCATCAACCTGGCTCGCCACTTCTTCTTTGGTGACGGGGCGCTCATTGCTGCGGGCTGCAAGGTCTACCTCACCGAGGTCAACGAGCTAAACAACAACGGCATGTGGGACACCACTGCATGGCGAATCTATGGTGGCAAGTGCGGCAATGTCGCTCAAGGCTTTTCCGTGGTGGAGCCAAGCAAGAGGGCAAGGGTGGCCCTGTCGGGCAACTGCCTGACGCTCACCCCGAACAAGAAGTGTGTGTCCAACGCCACCCAGCGCAGCACGGCAGCCTGCCAGGCATTCTGCAGCATCACTGCCATCGGCCCGTGTGACGGCTACGGGGCATGTGTGCCGCTTGCCCCCGCCTCCCCCACCAACTTCACGTGCCTCTGCGATGCGGGGTACACCACTGTTGACTCGGGCAACGGCTCCTCCACATGCGCCATCGTGCACTCCACCACCTACACCACCACTGGTAACCCTTGCTTCATTCTTACAGCTCCACAGCACTGCCTCATTGCTATATTCTGCAACAATAACCACGTTTCATGAGGCTTCTGCGATACACACGTTTATCACCGCCCCGTGTCCATTCCTCGGCTGTGTCATCTCTGTCTACGGGTGCCATAGTAACAATTGTTCTGGGCGGCTTTGCTGGCTTCACGCTGCTAGCTGCAGTGCTCGCATGGATGCTGTGGCCCCACGGACCAAGTGAGCCCCTCAACCCTTCTTCAGTTCTATTCCATCTCCCCCATTGCTCCACCTATTTCCTGCCTTCCTTCCTGCTCCCCACCTCTCCCAAATCCGTGCACTAAAAATCTGCCCCTCCACTGCCTTCATGCCCTCTCCCTCGTGTACACCTTCAGTTCCCTCACTCCTCTTGTCTGGCGCATTGTGTGCGCACAGAGAAATGGGAGGGTTTGGATGTGTGTGAGCAGTTCTTGCTGCAGTAGATGCTGAGTGCCACCAACAACTGGTCCGAGGACAATGTGCTGGGCAAGGGTGGCTTTGGCGTTGTCTACAAAGGCCGCTCGCCACAGGGCCAGCTGTGGGCCATCAAGCGATCCACCATCATGACCAACGACTTTGAAACGGAGGTCAGGCACCATCATCAAGCGTCTAATCCACTGCATTTCGCCTTGCGAGAATACGTTACTCTACGTTTTCCAAATTGCTTACCTGCAATTCATTGCTTGCCTGTCTATGCCCATGGCTATCTTCCTGCATTGCGCTCCATGCCCATGTTGCAGGTACGAGCCATGGCGTCTCTCCACCACACACACCTTGTGTGCCTGCTGGGCTTTTGCCTGGACCAGAACATGGAGACGGCCAAGCAAAAGTAGATCCTCGTTTACGAGTTCATGGCCAACAGGGACCTACAGTACCACATCCATGCCACCGATAGTGAGTTGCACTACCACATCCATGCCACCGATAGTGAGTTGCACTACCACATCCATGCCACCGATAGTGAGTTGCACTACCACATCCATGCCACCGATAGTGAGTTGCACTAGCATGATGGCAAAATGGTTGCCAGTCATTTGCTTTTCCTGCAGAGGCACTCGTACATTTATGTGCTGTGTTCGGTATTCGTGTTTCATGACCCAGATCCGCTCTCGCTACGCCAGAGGCTGCGCCTTGCACAGGGAGCAGCAGAGGGCCTGGCATACCTGCATGGGTTTGACACTCCCATCGTTCACCGCGACATTAAGCCAGCGAACATCCTTGTGACTGCCGACATGCAAGCCAAGGTGGCTGACTTTGGGCTGCTCAAGCGCCTCACTCACGCTGATGCTGATGCCACTCGGGTGGCCAGCACTCCGGGCTATGTGGATCCGGACTACAACCGCACAAACCTCATCACGGCCAAGAGTGATGTGTTCAGGTCAGCATGCAAGCTTGTTCCTTTGTACAGCATGTTATACTTGTGCAGCCTTGTTGATTTTTTTTTTTCCAGGTTATGTTCAATAGTTGTACCCTGTGCCTCTCCATTTTCTGCCATGTTTGTTCCTATTTCTCCAATGCATGATTCCTGGCAGCTTTGGAATTGTGCTCCTTGAGTTGTTGAGTGGAAAGCCACCCCGAGTCGACACAAAAACGCATATAACTCATATAAGCTTATGGGTATGCTCGTCAAGTTTATTAATTTGCAATAAAACAAAAATACGAAAAAAGCTGCGATAACTCAAATCCGTGACTGACCTCATTATTCAATGGCCTTGCATTCTCCTTATTTCCCTTGCATGTTACTTTTCATGACCTTTCGTTGCTCTCATGCTGCCTTCCATCACCTGTCGTGCTTATCATGTTGCTTAGTACTGCCTCTCCCATCATCACCCTTCCTTGCGGGCATGCCCTCCAGGCAATAAAGCTGGTGGAGGCGTATGAGCTAGAGGGGCTGAGGGACAGCAAGATGTCGGCGGCAAGGAGGCGATAGTGGACTTTGCAGACCTGGCTCTGGACTACATCAAGTCTCCCGGCACACGACGACCCACCATGAAGGATGTGGCATACCGCCTCAGTGCCCTCATTGCCAAGCACTGCCCCGACAAGGAGGACGAGTGGGAGAGTGGTGCGAAGGAAGAGAGTGCAAGCAGCGACGGTATGTCTTCAAGGGATGTTTCTGTTGTTTCTTCAAGGAAGCGTGAGAGGTCTGATGGCTCACAGTCTGGTGTGAGCTCATTCATGCACATTGGCTCGATAGGTGATGGCTTCAGGGGTTGGCTGCATTTGAAGCCAGCCAAAGGGCGTTAAGTTTGCCACACAATGACAGCATGTGGGCGGTGCATAGCATGGAGCTAGAAGTTCAGAATGTGAATAACAGTACTGCCAGACAGTAGAGTGTTACGTGGTAGCGATACAAAAGTTTATTAGTTCTCGGAAACTTTGATGCAATAACCAATTACGGTACCATTATAAAGTACGGTAAATGGGAGACGCAAGAAGCACACAAGGAATCTACACTCTCAGGTGACAAATGCAGGCACATACCATACAGTACTGGTAAAAGATGCGGAAAGATTTTGGCAAACACCATGCATGAGGTGAGAGCAAGCCATACCAGTACCTACGTTCATTGAGTGATATTGGAGTGCTGCAAAGGAGAATGGCAAAACATGACAATTAAAGATTAAGGACGGAGTCTATGAAAATTAGGCGTCGAAATAACACAGAAACGCTGGTCTCAATTTCTTGACAGAATCGTCGACTTCACAAGAAACGTCGTCGACCAGAAATTCACCGTTAGAATTGTCAAGATAGCAAGCAGAAGTGAATGAACTAGATGAAAGTTGGGTACAAGTATAAAACCCTAGAGGGGCTATACCCCACATTTGCTACCCCACTACAGCCTACAAATATACAACACATATATAATTTGACACACCCCCATAGGCAAAGTGGGGGAGAGCAAGGGGTCACAAGACCAGTCAAGTAAAGCAAAGCAAGCAAGGGTGTATCACAACGTCACCACACACATTGAGCACAAGCAAAGGGCCACAAGGCCAGTTCACATGCAGAGGTATATATGCAGCAATAACAGTACAGTGATCACTACCTAGAAAAAGCAAGCATGCAGGTATATATATAGATCACAGTACAAGCAAAGTCTACAGCAAGTACAAAACATAGGCACAAGGCCTAACAAAGTACAAAAGCGCTGATGATCACCAGATGGAAGTGCCTTGGTAAATATATCAGCAGTGTTGGCCCGAGTGGCCACGTGAGCAAGACGTAGCTGACCTCGCTGCTGCAACTCTCGAGCCAGGAAGTAACGCAGAGCGATGTGCTTCATTTTGTGCTCCAGTCTGTGCTCCTCACACAAGGCAATGGCCGCCTTCTTGTCGACGTACAGCACTAGAGGAGAACGAGGCCGCTCTCCCAAGTCCATCAGCAGGTAGGTGAGCCAGCGTAACTCCTGTGAAGCCATGGCTGTGGCGTAGATCTCAGCATCACAGCTGGAGCTGAGAACAGAAGACGAGCGTGTAGAACGCCAAGAAACTGAACAAGAGCCAAGGCTGAAGGTGTAACCCTGTGACGACCGCTGCGTAGCCTGGTCGTCAACCCAAGAAGCGTCTGAGTGCCCAGTGAGGACAACGTTGCCCCGTCCTCCAAGCACAAGCCCCATGCCCCATGTGCTGCATAAGTAGCGAAGTACCCTCTTAGCAGCATCCATGTGCACCTTTCGGTGCCGGCCAGGAGCCACGTAGCGAGCCAGAAGGCCAAGAGGGTATGCAAGGCCAGGACGAGTACAGGTCATCAGGTACATGAGGCAACCCACTAGCTCTGGGTAAGGACCACTCGGCTCTACGGACTCGTCTAAAGGTGGAGCTGAGAGCGAGTGACTTGTTGCCAGAGAAGTGGACTGTGCCAAGGACCAGGTGAAGCCGAAGCGCTGAAGGACCTGCTGTACCATGTGTGACTGAGTTAGTGTGATGGTGTGGCGTGCTCTGTCCCAGGTGATCTGCAAGCCAAGGTAGCTGCGCAGCTCACCCAGGTCTGTGCACGTGTGTCTCTTCTTCAGCTCCGACTTCACCAGGGCGAGAGCCTCAGTTTCAGCAGTGGCAAAGACCAAGTCGTCGACGTACACGAGGATGTAGAACGGCGGCAGCGAAGTGTTGGCGTGCAGAAACAGCCACGGGTCAGCAGTCGAAGAAGCAAACCCAAGAGCCGCAATTGTAGTCCTTAGTGTGTCGTGCCACTCATGAGGCGCCTGGCGGAGACCGTAGACTGGCTGCGAGAGGCTCCACTGGGTACCGGGAGGAAACGACCCAGTGAAGCCAGGTGGGTGGCGCAGCCAGATCTCCTCGTGCAGGCTGCCTTGTAAGAAGGCTGTGCTGAAGTCAAGAGAGTGAAGCTCGTAGTCACGGTGAGCGGCAACGTGCAGCAGCACCCAAAGAGTGGTCATCTTCGGGGTGGGGGAAAAGGTCTGAAAGAAGTCGACACCCTTCCGCTGACTGAAGCCTCGAGCAACGTAACAAGCCTTGAAGACAGGCGGAGAACCCGGCGGCCGCTTCACCCTGAAAATCCACATGCCATCGACGATGTTCGCCCCGGGAGGGGGAACCTCATCGATGTACGTGCCTGTGGACTTCCAAGATGCCATCTCTGCATCCATGGCTGTCTGCCACTGAGATGAGTAGGGACCCGTAATCGCCTCAACGTAAGAGCGCGGGGTTGGGATGTCAGGTGCATCCGGGTCTCCCTCAGGGGCAAGCAGCATGGCCACGAGATGAGGCGCAGTCGCTGCAAGACATTCAAGGTCCTCCTGCCTGTCCTCAAGGACGTCCGTGCCAAGAGCACACTCGCCCCCGACAAACGGAGGACAGACAGACTCAGACTCAGCAACAAGACTGGTGGCGTAGTCAAGATGATAGGCATCAGCAAAGTCAACAAGCTCAGTGACTAAGGCACATGCAGCAGCAGACTCAAACAGCGGGTCAGTCATAACAGTGGCTAACAGACGCGTGACAGTAGGGTGTGCGGCATGAAACCGGTCAGACTCAGTGTCCGGAACGTCAGGCAGAGAAGACGCAGGAGGGAACGGCAGGGGAACACGCTGTGGAGCAGTGGAAGGACGAAGGGCTATGAGGTGCGTGCCAAAGACGGTGAAGGTGGAAAACCCGAAGGGGTCGCCAAGCGTGGTGAGCAGCGGAGGGGGGACCGCAGGGCCTCCAACTCCAGGGTCGATAGCACTAGCTCCAGGGCCTCCAACCCCATTACCTCCGGCACCAGCACCCCCAGCAGCAGGACCTCTAGTCCTAGCAGCACGACCCATAGGAACGCCGGCTGACTCAGCACCCCCCGACCCGGCACCCTCCAGCTCAGCACCCTTAGGCTCCGCAATCATAGGCTCAGCACCCTCAGGCTCCAAACCTCCCAGCACCTCACGCACAGGCTCAACACCCCCAGACGAAACACCCCGAGTAGCACCACCCCCAGCAGCACCAGAGTCAGCAGTAGCCGGCTGCAGAGGCGGCGAAGAAGGTCACGGCGGGAAACCCGTAGCGGTATCCAAGCGTGGTGTGCGCCAGTAGGCCGCCGGGGCATCAGCAGCAACGTCACCCCCCTCAGCTAGGCCAGAGGTGTCGGAAGTGACCTCCAGAGGCTCAGCCAAAGGGAGTGGGTCTACCTGAGACACACCTGAAGGAGCCGGACCCTGAGGGGGGGAGGGGGTCTACCGAAGGGGGACCTGGAGCGAGAAAAAGCGGCGGCGGAGGAAGAGGGGCAGTGCAGTAGGGGAAGAGACAGTAGAAAGGAAGCGACTCGTCTAAGGTGACGTCCTGAAAAGGGAAGATACGGCGAGAGGTGGGGTGGTAAAACTGCCAGCCAGACGCGTCAGGGACAAAGCCAAGGAAGACAAAGGGAATGGTGCGGGAGGAGAGCTTGTCCGGAGACGTATCGCGGACAAGGGCACGAGCACCCCAGACTCGGAAACGCGACGCATCGCCAACCTCTTGATGGAAAGCGAGCGAATCTGGAGAGCGTACAAGAGATTAAGTCCGCCGACTTCGACGGAACATTGCGTGCAGCTCACGTAATCTTAAACTATGAGCAGGTACGCGTTAGAAAGGTCTTAATCTCTACTTTCCAGAATGGTAACGCACGCTTTCAACAAAGATCTAGGCCGATCGCTATCGCGATCTAAGTGCAACGGTGTATCCTGGCGGAATTACTAGGCAGCCATGGATTAGTTCAAGAAAGTGGCTTTAGCAAGAGTTCAGATCTGAAAAGTGACGAGTTGTTCAAACCCTACCAGCCCAACCCTCACCCTACATCAATCCCCAACAACCCAAAGTGCTAAAATAGCAACACCAAAGGTGTTGTAGTGAATAGCAAAGGTTTGTTGGTGCTTGTTGGGTGCGAGATCAATACCAGCCCGCAACAAGTCTAACCACCACATTTTGCCCTAACCCTTAGCCCACAACCAGCTAGAGCAAAATACCACAACCACCTACACAATCAACACTCCCCCTTGCTCGTGGTGGAGGTGGCTGAACACCACTGTGCAAAATCCTTCACTTCACTCCCCCTTGCCCAGGGAAGGGAGCCATCCACAGCATGAGGTCGTCAATGCAGAAAAGCACCAGTCCTCCCACATCCTGCTCAGGCACCATGCTGACATGGGGCTGCATCCCCATCAAGGACATGCACACACCATGTCGCTTAAAAGGAGGGGTTTGGTGAGTATATCTGCTGCTTGACAGTTGGTGGGGCACGTTTGATGAGTCAGTTCCCTTTTTCCGTCTCTTCCCCTACCGCACTGCCCCTCTCATCCCCCCCCCCCCCCCTCGCCGCTCTTCCTCGCACCAGGTCCTCCTCCGATAGACGCCCTCCCCCTTCAGGGTCCGGCTCCCTCAAGTGTGTCTCAGGTAGACCCACTCCCCCTGGCTGAGCCTGTCGAGGTAGCTGTCGACTCTAGTGCTGCTGGGAGGGTGCTGCTAGGGGTGCTGCTAGGGGTGCAGCGTCTGGGGGTGCTGAGCCTGAGTGCTAAGCATGGGGTTGCTGAGCCTAAGAGTGCTGAGCTTGAGCGTGCGGAGCCTGGGGTTGCTGAGCCCTGGGGTTGCTGAGTCTGAGGGTGCAGAGCCTGGGGGTGATGAGCCTGAGTGTGCGGAGCCAGGGGGTTCTGAGTCTAGGGGTGTTGAGCCTAGAGGTACTGTGTTTGTTGGAGTTCTTATGGGTGCCTCGTCACGGCGTGAGCCTCTCTCCACTTCAGCTGCGCGAGAGGTTTGCTCGGCGCACCCGCCATCAAAGTGGCGCTCGTCGTGAGCCTGCGTTTCGTCCTACCTTGCCTGTTCATGCTACTCGCACTGGTCGGCGTGTTCCTCGTCTGCATCCTCCCCCTATCCACGGCACTCACACTATGGCACTTCGTCCTTCTGTTCCACAGCGAGTTCCGCTACCGTCTCTTCCTACGTCCTCTCGTGTTGACGGTCCGAACCCTGATTCTGACTTAGTTTGAGGTGCCAGTCCTACTTTCACACGTCTTCTAGCCACTGTTGCCACCGACCCTTCGTTTAAGCCCGCTACTCCGTCTGCCCTAGTTGCTGAGCTTGTTGACTTTGCTGCCGCCTGTCGTCTCTACTACGCCGCTAGTCTTGGTGTCGAGTATGAGTCTGAATATCCTCCGTCCGTCGAGGTTGACTATGCTCTTCGCACGGACGTCCTTGAGGATAGGCAGGAGGACTTTGACTGTCTTGCAGCCACTGTGCCTCATCTCCTGTCCATGCTGCTTGCACCTGAGAGAGCCCGAATGCATCAGATATCCTGACCCCGTGCTCTTACGCAGAGGCGATTATGGGTCCCTACTTTTGTCAGTGACAGAGATGGCATTCTGTAAGTCCACAGACACTTACGTCGACGTAGTTCCCCCTCCTTGGGCAAACATAGTCAATGGCATGTAGATTTTCAGGGTGAAGCAGCCGCCGGGTTCTCCGCCCTGCCTTCAAGGCTCATTACGTTGCACGAGGCTTTAGTCAGCGACAAGGAGTTGACTTCTTCCATACCTTCTCCCCTACCCCGAAGATGACTACTCTTCGGGTGTTGCTGCACGTCGCCGCTCAGCGTGACTACGAGCTTCACTCTCTCGAATTCAGCACAACTTTCTTATAAGGCAGCCTGCACGAGGAGATCTGGCTGCGCCGCCCACATGGGTTTACTAGATCATTTCCTTCAGGTACCCAATGAAGTCTCTGAGTGGCACGACACACTGACGATGACGCTTGCGGCTCTTGGGTTTGCTCCTTCGACTGCTGACCCGTCGCGGTTTCTGCGCACCGACACTTCGCTTCCGCCGTTCTACATCCTCGTGTATGTCGAAGACTTGGTTTTTGCTACTGTTGACACTGAGGCACTGGCCCTTGTGAAGTCGGAGCTGCAAAAGAGACACACGTGCACTGACCTGGGTGAGCTGCGCAGCTATCTTGGCTTGCAGATCACCCGGGATAGAGCACGGCGCACCATCACACTGACTGAGTCACACATGTTGCACCAGGTCCTTCAGCGTTTTGGCTTCCGGTACTCCTCGCCACAGTCCACTCCTCTGCCTACTGGTCATTCGCTCTCAGCTCCACCTTCGGACAAGTCTGTAGAGCCGAGTTGTCCGTCTTCAGAACTTGTGGGATGCCTTATGTGCCCGATGACCTGCACCCGACCTGACCTTGCATACCCTCTTAGCATCCTGGCACGCTACGACGCGCCCGGGAGACACCGACCAGAGCACATGGAGGCTGCCAAGAGGGTGTTGCGCTACTTGTGCAGTACGTCGGGCATGGGGCTCGTGCTTGGAGGACGGGGATTTCAGTTTCTTGACAATTTTCCTACACCATTTCATTGCATTACCATGGAGTAACCTACGCCAACTACTCGTAGCTAGAAAGTGTAGCTCAGAGCGCAGGCAAAGCCCCATCGTCAAGTACGGTTGCACTTAAAGTGATTGATGGAAAGCGAGCGAATCTGGAGAGCGTACAAGAGATTAAGTCCGCCGACTTTGATGGAACATTGCGTGCAGCTCACGTAACCTTAAACTATGAGCATGTACGCGTTAGAAAGGTCTTAATCTCGACTTTCCAGAATGGTAACGCACGCTTTCACCAAAGATCTAGGCCGATCGCTATCGCGATCTAAGTGCGACGGTGTATCCTGGCGGAATTACTAGGCAGCCATGGATTAGTTCAAGAAAGTAGCTTTAGCAAGAATTCAGATCTGAAAAAGTGACGAGTTGTTCAAACCCTACCAACCCAACCCTCGCTCTACAATAATCCCCAACAACCCACAGTGCTAAACTAGCAACACCAAAGCTGTTGTAGTGAATAGCAAAGGTTTGTTGGTGCTTGTTGGGTGCGAGATCAATTCCAGCCCGCAACAAGTCTAACCACCACATTTTGCCCAAACCCTTAGCCCACAACCAGCTAGAGCAAAATACCACAACCACCTACACAATCAACACTCCCCCTTGCTCGTGCTGGAGGTGGCTGAACACCACTGGGCAAAATCATTCACTTCACTCCCCCTTGCCCAGGGAAGGGAGCCATCCACAGCATGAGGTCGTCAATGCAGAGAAGCACCAGTCCTCCCACATCCTGCTCAGGCACCATGCTCACATGGGGCTGCATCCCCATCAAGGACATGCACACACCATGCCGCTCAAAAGGGAGGGGTTTGGTGAGTATATTTGCTGCTTGACAGCTGGTGGGGCACCACCGGAGGATCACCTCGCCGCACGCCACCATCTCCCTGATGAAATGCCACCGAACCTGCATGTGCTTGATGCAGCCATGCAAGCATGCATTCTGTGCAAGGGCAACGGCAGACTGGTTGTCCACAAACACAGGCACACCACCAGCAAACTCATGCCCAAACTCCCCAAACAAACGCTTCAGCCACACACCCTCCTGAATGCACTGACACGGACTGATGTACTCACTCTTAGTGGTAGACAATGCAACCACCGGCTGCCTCTTGCTCTGCCAAGAGATGGTTGCACCATTAAGGCAATAGACATAGCCGGTGTGACTCTTGCGATCAGCTGAATCTCCAGCATAATCAGCATCACTAAAGCCCACCAACTCAACCTGAGGCTTGCTGTGTGCGGGGTAGAATATACCTGACTTGACACAACCTTTCAGGTACCTTAGCACTCTCTTAGCAGCCTGCAGGTGAAATGCCTTGGGACAAGACACCACCTTGGACAGCTGTGACACTGCATAAGCAATCTGGGGCTGTGTGGTCGTGCTTGCATACATGAGAGACCCCACAATACTTTGATAGAGCTGGACCAGCTCATCTCGCAGCAAGGGCTCCTCAGCATGTGCATGCACGTCGAACCCTGTAGGGAGAGGGGTACGCACGGGGTTAGCCTCAGAAAGGCCAAAGGACTCAAGCATGTTGAGAATGTACCTCTCCTGATGAATCAAGATGCCACTCTCATCACGCTCAATCTGCACCCCCAAATAGTACTTAGCCTCCCCCAAGTCCTTCATGCGGAAACGAGAGGACAAGAGACCCTTCACCTCGTCCAGCAAGACCATGCTCGAAGAGATGAGCAGAATGTCATCCACATAGAGGTAGAGGGACAGCCGGCCCTCATGCCTCACCAAGTGGTACAAGGCGGGGTCACACTCCGACCTCTCCAAACCCAAAATCCATCAGCGCCTCGTCAAACTTGAGGTACCACTGCCTTGGAGCTTGCTTTAGCCCATAGATTGATTTCCTGAGTCGGCAAACTCTGCCGGACCCATCATCAAAACCAGGGGGCTGCCTCATGTACAGCTCCTCCTTCAAGACCCCATGAAGATAGGCAGTGGTCACATCCATGTGATGGATGTGAGACCCCGAGGATGCTTCCATCCCAAGGGAACCTCTCAGGGTGGTAGGTTTACCCACTGGGGTATATACCTGGTCATAGTGAACGCCTCGTGTTTGAGTGTTCCCCATGGCCACCAACCTGGACTTAGGCCTCTCAATACTCCCATCAGCCATGTGCTTATACTTCCACACCCACTGACACCTCAAGACCTCCATTCCAGGTGGCACACAAGCTGGATCAACCAGCTCAAACTTTGCAGCTTCTCTTTCCAAGTCACTCTCTTCATGGGGGACCGTGGTGACTTGGACAGCTGCTGCTGCAGTAGTTGCTGCCACCTACCCACCTGAACGGGCGGTGTATGCTCCTGTGGTGGCTGCTGCGGCTTCTCTTGTTGCTGTTGCTGCTCCTGTGGCTGCTCCGGGTCATGGGCTGGTGCGTTAGGGTCAGGGGTAGAACCAGCAGTTGGTGACTCCTCATGGTGAGGTGCAGCTGCCTTTTGTTCCTCTTGCTGCTCCTCTACCTCCTCTCCAGGGTCCTCCCCTGCCCCCTCAAAGATGGAAGAGGTGTAGGGATCCTGAAGAGAGCTCCCAACTGTACTAGCACCATGCTCTTTCCACCCCTTATAGCTCAGCCCCTCGTGGAAAACCACATCCCTGCTTTCCACCACCCGCTAATCCGCCACACTCCACAACATCCAAGCTTTGCTCCTCTCCGACACCCCAAGAAAAATGCCCCATTGTGCCTTAGGATCCAGTTTCCTCCGTTGCTGGTCGGGCACTTTGTACTGCGCCATGCACCCCCACACTCGTGCCATGGACACACTAGGCACCTTCCTGGTCCACATGAAGTAAGGGCTCTTGCCCCCTAGCCCCCTGCTGCCCATTCAGTTCTTAACCCAGTTGGCATATTGCACTGCTGCCCCCCACCAAGTATGGTCCAGCTGCGCATGAGCAAGCATGGCTCGGGCAAGGTCAACGAGGGTCCGGTTAAGCCGCTCCGCTGCCCCATTTTGCTGCGGCGTGTAGGCAACTGAAAGCTGGTGGGTGATGCCCTTGTCTTCAAGGAAAGACTCCAGATCCTTCCCCATGTACTCCCCACCCCGATCAGACCTTAGTATCTTCACCTTCGCCCCGGCTTCCCTCTCCGCATAGCGTATCCAACGCTTGAAGACCTTGGCCACCTCATCCTTGGTTTTCACCAAGGTAACCCAACTTAGGCGGCTGAAGTCATCCAAGAAGGTGATGAAGTATTTGCTGCCCTTCTCCCTATCCGGTGTTTGCATGGGGCCACACACATCCGTGTGCACCAACTCAAGAGGTGCGGAGGCTCGAGTGGTGGAGGTAGGGAAAGAGGTCCTTGGCAGCTTCCCGGTCGTGCAATCAGGGCACTTGCTTGGCTGCCCACCACCCTCCTTGATCTCCACACCCTTCAGCTCCCCCTTCTTCACACACTCCACAAGTTGCTGCCTTCCTGCATGCCCCATGCGTAGGTGCAGCAATTCTGCCGTCACCTGCTCCACGTCCCTCCAACGGCTGCTACAAGCGGCTTCCTCGGCTTCAACTCCATGTGCCCTCTCCACCTGAGGCACACAAACTGGAACAAGGTATAGGCCCTTCTCTAATCTGGCCTCCATCACCACAGCTCCACCCTTGCGAACCGTGCCACCTTCCATGGTGAAGGTGCATATGTATTCTTGCCTCGCAAGTTGAGAGCATGAGAGAAGGTAGGCTGCCAAATCAGGAACATGAAGCACACCCTTCATATTCAGCACCTCCCCCTCCTTCCCCATGACGGTGATGGTGCCGATGCCAATTGCTTGCAGCGTATCTCCTCTCCCCACAATCACATTTCTAGAGTTAGGTGAGAGGGAGTGATAGGTGGTGAAGAGGTCGCGCCGAGGTACCATTCCACAGGTTGCCCCAGAGTCTAGAATGAGCTGATTGGGGTCAGCCAACACACGACCAGCAAGCGCCGTCTCCTTCTCCAAGGATAAGAAGGAGAAACCATCATCCGATGAGTCCTCTTTTCCCTTCTTATTCTCGTTTGCCGCCGTTGCTGCCGATTTCTCTTTGCTGCCCTTCTTGTTCCATGCTCCATTCTTCATCCTCCTCTCCACCCACTCAGGCCTAGTGACAGGTGGAGCCTCTCCTGGGTACCCTTGAGGCTTCCACCCATCAGGACGGCTCCAACACTCCTTCCAAGAATACTTCCGGTTGCATCCAGGGACGAGGCACTTGTCGAGCTCCTTCTTCTTTCCCCCACCTCCTTGCCGCTGCTGGTATTTCTTGGAGGCAGCCCTATCCCCTGCCCCCATTCCCCCTTCAACTATTCTACCAGCATCCAGTTTGCGAGCCTCATCAGAGACCAACACCTCCCATATCCAGGCCTTGGTCCATTTCTGTTGCTCAAGGTGAAGGTACTGCAGTAGGGCCTCGTTCACCTCTTGGTCCAGCCCCTGGAGTGCGGTGTAGATGAAATATGATGAAAAGAGGGAATGTCGCAGGCCTAACCAGCTCTGATACCACTGATGGAAAGCGAGCGAATCTGGAGAGCGTACAAGAGATTAAGTCCGCCGACTTCGACGGAACATTGCGTGCAGCTCACGTAACCTTAAACTATGAGCAGGTACGTGTTAGAAAGGTCTTAATCTCTAATTTCCAGAATGGTAACGCACGCTTTCAACAAAGATCTAGGCCGATCGCTATCGCGATCTAAGTGCGACGGTGTATCCTGGCGGAATTACTAGGCAGCCATGGATTAGTTCAAGAAAGTAGCTTTAGCAAGAGTTCAGATCTGAAAAAGTGACGAGTTGTTCAAACCCTACCAACCCAACCCTCGCCCTACAACAATCCCCAACAACCCACAGTGCTAAACTAGCAACACCAAAGCTGTTGTAGTGAATAGCAAAGGTTTGTTGGTGCTTGTTGGGTGCGAGAACAATTCCAGCCTGCAACAAGTCTAACCACCACATTTTGCCCAAAACCTTAGCCCACAACCAGCTAGAGCAAAATACCACAACCACCTACACAATCAACGGTGATAACGTGTCCGAAACTATGCACAGCATCCTATCGCACCAAAATCGATGTGACACACAACACGCCTCGAAGTACGAGAGCTGGCATTCCGCGATTCCGAGTATGCCTACGCCGGTATGGTATGAACGTGCTACGAGGTCATTATGCCCTGCCTGAACATATATAGCGCCACGATTAACCTATGCACGCACCACGGTTACCCTTCTTTCACACCGCGATCCAGAAGAACCATGCGTAGTTTGTGCCTAGGACGCTCACGCTGATTCTCTGGGCTTCCTTCACGCCTTTTCATTGCCCTCCCCTCACCCCTCCGGTGTTTGCTGTCCGTCGTCCTCCTCCCTTCCCTTCCCTTTCCTATCTTGCTACGTCCCACCCCTTGCTTTCCCTGCCCTTCCCTTCTCTTCCTAATCCGCTCTCTTGCCTTCCCTTGCTAAAGCTTCCCTTAGCTTCCTTTCCTAACTCCTCCTTGCCTTCCCTTCCTGTACCGTGACTTTGACTCCTCTTCCATTCCCTTCGCCACCCTTCCTATCATTCGCCTCCCTTCCCATCCATTCCTCCCCGCATATCCCTTCCTTTTCCCACTCATACCTTCCCTTCCCGCTTATCCCTACCCTTCCCGCTCATCCCTTCCCTTCCCGCTTATCCCTTCCCTTCCCGCTTATCCCTTCCCTTCACGCTTATCCCTTCCCTTTCCGCTTATCCCTTCCCTTCCTCTCCCCCGCATCCAGTCCCCCACTGCCCCCCTTCCATTCCCCCACTCCCCAACGCCCATTCCCCCACTTCCCCCATTCTTTCCCCTGCTCCCCCCCGTCCTTTCCCCCACTCCCACCCGTCCATTCCTCCATCCCCCCCATCCAATACCCCACTCTCCCTCACCCTTTTCCCACACAGTAATTCTCCCTTTCCCCAACGCTAACCCTCCCCGTCCCCAATGCACCCCCCTGTCCCGCACCATCACCCGCTCTCTCCCCTACTAACACCCTCCCTTTCCCCCACTCCTACCCTCTCTTTCCCCCACTCCTACCCTCTCTTTCCCCCACTCCACCTCGTCCCTCCCCACACTCCTCCTAGCCTTTCCCCCACTTCCCCCTGTCCAATCCCCAACTTCCCCTTTGAAACTTTCCCCACTCCCCTAGGGCCGATGCCTTTTTGACCGTGCATGCCCTCCGCTCCCAACACGCCTTTTTGTGGAAACCACGTCTTCCTCCCTTCCCCCTGCTTCCCCAGTCATCCTCCCTCCCCCTTGCTACCCCTGTCATCCTCCCTTCCACCCTGCTACCCCTGTCATCCTCCCTTCCCCCTACTACCCCAGTCATCCTCCCTACCCCTTGCTACCCCAGTCATCCTCCCTTTACCCTGCTACTCCTATCATCCTCCCTCCCCCACCCCCACTCCCCTCTCCTTCCTCCCTTCGTTCCCCACCAGGTGCACGATAAGACTGGCAGGGGCCTGGCATTTGGGTTTATATCGTCACCTCCCCTCCCCCCCCCCCCCCCCCCACTCCCACTCCCCTCTCCTCCCTTCCTTTGTTCCCCGATGTCAGGCATACAATAAGACTGTCAGGGGCCTGGCATATGGTGGTGCCTCGTCTGCTCTGCTCCCCCCTCCCCCACACCCCTCTCCTTCCCCTGTTTTCTCCCATCAAGGAGCGCACAATATGACATCGACGGTGTGATGTCACACCCGTGGCTCGCCCACGCGCGACGAGTTGTGTTGCCGCGACAGGCGTCGCAGGTGTTCCCGTCGCAGCCGACGCAACAGCAGTTGCAGCAGCAAGTGTCGCAACAGCAATCGCAACAGCTGGAGGCTGTCGTCGCAACTCTCCAACAACACTGCTGCGACCACCACCTGCGACGCGCACGCCCTAGTAACTGTTGCTGAGCCTCTCTCTCAGCTTCAACAAAACCAGTCACGTACTGCTGCAAGAAGATTAACCTCAGGAGCAGCCACTGCCGGAGCAGCCGCAGCAGGAGCCGGAGCCGCTGCAGCAGGAGCAAGAATTGCAGCAGCCGCAGCAAGAGCAGCAGCCGCAGGAGTAGCGGTTGCAGCAGCCGGAGCAGCAGCAGCAGCGGCCTCCTATGCCTCCTGTCTCTGGACTTCAAGCCCTTGGTCTCGCCTCCGCTTCTCCTCTCTCCTCTTGCCTACGGTCCCATGTTTTCTCTGCCTGAACCCGCCTCAGCTATTTTCCACTGTTCTTAGCCTCCGCTGTCCCCTCCTCTTTCTCACACTTGGGCTTCTCACTCTCCTCATGCTTATCCCTCGTCCCCTGTCCCTACCACTGATCTTCGTACTGTCCTCTTCCCTCCTAGTTCGCCTCGTTTGTCTTAGTCATTGCTTCCTTCTCCTCATGAGTCAGCCCTCACCGCTTCCCTCTCTACTCCTGTCACTGACTACTATCGCACGTACCATCCTGTTATCTCTCGTGTTCCCACCTCTCTTGGTATGGACCCTCGTGTTTCTCTCTCCTCTGTCTCCACCCTTACTGTCGCTGTCACTGAGTTCGCCGCTACTTGCCGCCTTGACTACGCCACTCGTATCGTGGCTGCTCCTCCTACAAGTCCTCTGGCCATTGAAGGTGAGTCTGCCCTTGGCTGTGACGCCCTAGAGGACAGAGAGTTTGAGCTAGAGTTCCTGGCAGCCACTTCCCCTCATCTCTGTGCCATGGTGCTCGCCCTTGAGGGAGACCCCGGCGCCCTTGACATACCGACTCCTCGCACTTACGCTGAGGCATTGTCACGGACTTGGGCCTCTCAATGAAGAGCTGCCATGGACTCAGAGATGGCCTCCTACAGATCCACAGGCACCTACATAGATGAGGTCCCCCCCCCCTTGTGGATCTTCAGGATGAAGTGGCCATTGGGATCTCCTCCGGTCTTCAAGGCGTGCTATGTGGCTAGAGGTTTCAGTCAGCGAGAGGGAGTTGACTTCTTTCAGACCTTTGCGCCTACCCCGAAGATGACTACTCAACGATGTTACTTTTCGTTTTTTATAAATAACAATTGAATGTATACACCAGCATGGACAAGCATATACAGACAAAGACGGTCATAACCGTGCGTGAGGAGTTTGAGGCGAAACCTCTGCCTCCAGATGAAGCATCTTAAGTCCTAGTGGGCCTTGCCCTCCGCGCCGACCACAGAGCAGCAGAATTGTTTGTCCACTTCAAACTGTTGCCATCCAACTTGATCCTCTTCAACATGTTCCACTCCTCCGAGGAATCTTGCCGCCTTTGTTTTCGCCATGTCGAACCAAATTTGTGGGTGTACAACTTCACATGATGTCGAAAGGCCAGCTCTATCCTCTGCAAGACACGTTGCGTGCGGAATTTCTGCTTTTGGAATATAGCATCCCACCGCTTGACCCACAATTGGTGCATTGCAATTGAAGTTAGCGTCATCTCCGGGAAAGCCGAGCTGGTTCCAATGTCTCAGAACAGAAGGTCACCGAGCGAGTCCGTCTTTCGTCTGTGGTTGAGCATGCGCAGAGCGCGCCAGAGAGCGGTGAAAATCGCTTGAATTCTTGGGCAGAGTACCAAATAGCGTTCCAACGTCTCCGGGTCACCGCAATACGGGCAGACGGGCTTACTGCTAAGAAAAGCAAGGCGCTCCCCAACTTGCATATTCAAGCCGTGGATCGTGAGAAGGACGTCCCGCGAAGGGCTGGGAACAGCTAGAGAGTCCCGGGTGCGCACAACCGCCTTCTAGTTGATGCTTTCCCCCCATCTTGCCGCCCATTTTGCCCACTTGTACGATTCCTTTTGGGCACCCTTCCATCCTTCTTTCAACTGCTTTATGGGGGCAACCTGCCCCCCTTCCAAAATCAGCACCAGCGGATGGGAGTTAGCCGAGCGAGGGAGCACAGTTGGAAACCCCAGGCAAGCAGCCCAGAGCCTTCAGCGCCAACTTCGCAGCACCACTACCTCCTACCTCCGCCGAAAGGGACGCCATGGATTTCTGCACTAGATTGTGAAAAATGAGGAATGAATGAACTAGCACAAAGTTGGGTACAAGTAGGAAACCCTAGGAAACTGTACCCCATAGTGTCTACCCCACTATAGCCTACACAAGCTATATAATATGAGTTTGACACACCCCCATAGGCAAAGTGGGGGAGAACAAGAGGTCACAAGACCAGTCAAGCAAAGCAAAGCAAGCTCAGGGTGGATCACACCGTCACCACACAATCCGAGCACAAGAGCAAGGCAAAAAGGCCAGCTCACACGCAAGATCATATGTAAAGGTAAACAAGCAAGTGCAGGTATAGAAAGATCACAGTACAGCAAGGTCAAGAAGTGAGCAAGTGAGGCCAAGTAGGCACAAGACCTAACATCGTATTGAAGCGCTGATGATCACAAGGCGGAAGTGCCTTGGTAAAGATATCAGCAGTGTTGGCCTCAGAGGCCACGTAAGCAAGGCGCAGCTGACCACGCTGCTGCAGCTCACGAGCAAGGAAGTAGCGACGAGCAATGTGCTTCGTTCTGTGCTCTAGTCTGTGCTCCCGACACAAGGCCAGCATGGCCTTATTGTCTACGTACAGAACTCGAGGAGAACGAGGCAGCTCTCCTAGGTCAGTCAGCAGGTAGGTGAGCCAGCGTAGCTCCTGTGCAGCCATGGCCCCTGCGTAGATCTCAGCCTCAGAGCTGAAGCCGAGAACAGAAGACGAGCGGGTAGACCACCACAAAACAGAGTCGGAGCCAAGGCTGAAGGTGTAACCCTGTGACGACCGCTGCGTAGCCTGGTCGTCAGCCCAAGAAGCGTCTGCGTGACCTGTGAGGACCACTCGACGTCGCCCTCCAAGCACTAGCCCCGTGCCCGACGTACTGCACAAGTAGCGCAACACCCTCTTCGCTGCAGCCATGTGCTCTGGTCGGTGTCTCCCAGGAGCAACATAGCGTGCCAAGATGCTAAGAGGGTATGCAAGGTCAGGTCGTGTGCAGGTCATCAGGTACATGAGGCAGCCAACAAGTCGACAAGCTCAGCAACTAGGGCAGACGCAGTAGTGGACTCAAAAGAAGGGTCAGTGACAACAGTGGCCAGGAGACGCGTGACAGTAGGACTGGCAGCACGAAGAAAGTCAGACTCAAGGTCAGCAAGAAGAGGAAGAGAGGACTCAGGAGGAGACGGCAACGGGACACGCAGAGGAGCAGTGGAAGGACGCAGGGCCATCTGGTGTGTGCCTGGGACCGCAGGAGGACGCGGACGCGAAGCACGACCACTAGTGCGAGCAGCACGAACAGGCGACGCAGGACGAGACGCAGGCTCACGACGCTCAGCAAGACCTCTAGTAGGACCAGTGTAGGAAGAAGGAGCAGGTAGGGGGGAGGCGGACAGTAATTGTGACTGCGATTGGATAGGCTGCGGACACTCTAAGGGAGGAGAAGGACCAGTAGAGGGCGGGAGACCAAGAACCTGCTTAAGGAGCGGAACGAAGTATGGCCGTGGCCGCGCAGCGCCTCTAGAATGAGAATGGACAGCACAAGTACCCCTAGCGGTAGCACCAGCGCTAGCAGCACCTCCAGCTCCAACAACGCCAACTCAAGCACCCTCAAATGCACCAGCGCCAGCAGAAACACCAGCGCCAACACCCCCAGCAGCTCCAGATCCAGCAGCACCAACTCCTGCAGCCCCAGCAGCACCCCTAGTCCCAGCAGCTCCAGTACCGCCAGTACGAGCACCTTCGGGACCAACAGAAACACTAGTACCTCCAGCTCCAGCAGCAACGATCCAGCACCGGGCAAACCACTCGCGCAGCTCCTGTGGAGAGAGTGGCTCCCGCCTCGACGAAGCACCGCAGGCGGCCACACGAGTAGACCCAGCTCCCCTAGGCTCCGCACCCCCTGTCTCAGCACCCCCACGCTCAGCACCCCCAGACTCAGCACCCCCAGGCTCAGCACCCCCAGACTCAGCACCTCCAGACCCGGCACCCGCATGCTCAGCAGCCCTAACAGCACCAGAGTCAACAGCTACCTCGACAGGCTCGACTGCGTCTACCTGGGACACACCTGAGGGGGCAGGACCCTAAGGGGGGAGGGGGTCTACCGGGGGAGGACCTGGCGCAAGGAAGAGCGGCGGCGGGGGAAGGGGCGGAGTGCGGTAGGGGAAGAGACGGTAGTAAGGTACCGACTCTTCAAAGGTGACATCCTGGGAGGACAGAACACGGCGCGAGGTGGGGTGGTAAAACTGCCAACCAAGCGCGTCAGGGGGGAAGCCAAGGAAGACGCAGGGAACAGCACGGGGGGACAGCTTGTCCGCAGACAAGTCGCGGACAAACGCCCGAGATCCCAAGAAGCATCGCCAACCCTCCCCGTCCACCGCAAGGTGGGGGAGGTCTCTGGCAAGGAGACAAAGGGCTGAAGGTTGAGCTGATGCGCCGCGTACTGAACCGCAAACGGCCACAGAAAATGGGGGGCAGCCGCATGCATCATGGACGTACGAGCGACGTCCATGACCATGCCAATGCGGCGCTCAGCAATCCCATTTTGCTGTGGAGAGGCCGCAAGCGTGAAGGTCTGGCGGATGCCCTGTGCACGACAGAAGGCTCCCAAACGGGCAGAGGAAAACTCCCCGCCCCTGTCATAGTGGAGACGCAGAACAGGAAAGTCGGAGCCGAAACTCCCCCTGAGTTGGAGACGAGCTGCGCGGATCTAGTCGATCAACACCTCAGTGACGTAACCCTTGCTGCGCAAGGGGAAGACTCTGATGTAACGCGAGTAGTCGTCAACCACCAAAAGGAAGTAACGCTCGTGCCCCTGTCCACGGACGCGGGCGGGGCCCCACACGTCCATGTGGAGAGTCCGCAAGGGAGCCTCTGTCGGAGGAAACTCGGAGAAGTGAGGGGCGACGCGCTGTCGCCCCTCGACACAGGGGACGCAGGTAGGGCCAGGCCCCGGAGGTAGGGGAGGGAGAGACCGGGGGAGACCAGAGACAAGGACACAGGAGGCCATGCCTCGGAGACGAGGCAGGAAGGGGTGACCAAGGCGGTGGTGCCAAAGGAGAGTCTGGTGGGACAGGAGACGACACGAGCAGGGAGCACACTCAGGACCAGACCTGGACGCTGCAGCAAACACATGACTCGACGCAGCTACCTGGGCAGACTCGGCAGCCGGAGGAGACTCAGTAGTAAGGGTGTACAGTCTCGACCCTGGCCGACGGGTGAACGTGGCCAAGTGTCGGCCTGTCCGAGCACACGTGCAGTGGGTCACCCGCTGACTCGCAAGAGTGAACTAGTCAACCCCCCTATCCTGTAGGTCCGCTCCACTCACCAAGTTCGTAGAGAACGAGGGGAGGTAGAGACCTGACAGGGTGCCAGAGGGGGCTGCCGGGCACAGTAAGACAATGGAGAAGCTAGCAAGGAAAGGACCCCCAAAGGGGTCCGCCAGGGAGACTGCAACCGGCCGACTAAGCGGCGTAAGCGTGGTGCGGTATCGAAAGGAGTGGGACGCACCCGAGTCGAGGGTGAAGGTGTGTAAGGCCTGAGCCGACGTAGTACCTGAGAGAGCAGACCCACCAGCACCTGGGGCAGCAAACGCACTAGCACCTGGAGCAGCAGACGCACTAGCACCTAGAGCAGCAGCCTCACCAGCACCTAGAGCAGTAGCCTCAATGCCCGGGTCAGGCGGTACACACAGGTAACAGTCACCCTCAACACTAGCAGTCACAGCATACATGGCAGCAAGGATAGCATCATAGTCAAGATCAAAGATGACAACCCCTGCCCTAGACAGATCTCCTCAGCGAGGGATCTCTGACGCCTTAGGGAACAGGTGACGCCACGCGTCCGTCAGGCGGACAAAGCAGCGCTGGGTGGAGTGCGGGCCCCCGCACTGCTCACCAGCGCGCTCGCCGGTAGTCACGGTGAGCAGCAACGTGCAGCAGTACCCGAAGAGTGGTCATCTTCGGGGTAGGGGAGAAGGTCTGAAAGTAGTCAACTCCCTGCCGCTGACTGAAGCCTCGAGCCAAGCCTCGCGCCTTGAAGACAGGCGGAGAACTCGGCGGCCGCTTCACCCTGAAAATCCACATGCCACTGACGATGTTCGCCCCAGGTGGGGGAACCTCGTCAACGTAGGTGCCTATGGACTTCTAGGAAGCCATCTCTGCGTCCATGGCTAAGTGCCACTATGAGGAGTAGGGACCCTCGATCGCCTCAGCGTACGATCGAGGAGTCGGGATGTCTGGTGCATCCGGGTCTCCCTCAGGGGCAATCAGCGTGGATATGAGATGAGGCAAAGCAGCAGCAAAACACTGGAACTCCTCTTGCCTGTCCTCAAGGACGTCCGTGCTAAGAGCACACTCACCCCCGACGGACGGAGGACAGACAGACTCAAACTCAGCAACAAGACTAGCAGCGTAGTCTAGACGATAGCGAGCAGCAAAGTCGACAAGCTAAGCAACCAAGGCAGACGCAGCAGTGGACTCAAAGGAAGGGTCAATGACAACAGTAGCCAGGAGACACGTGACAGTAGGACTGGCAGCACGAAGAGAGTGAGAGTCCGGGTCAACAAGGACAGGAAGAGAGGACTCTGGAGGAGACGGCAACGGGACACGCAGAGGAGCAGTGGACGGACGAAGTGCCATCTGGTGTGTGCCTGGGACCGCAAGAGGACGCGGACGCGGAACACGACTACTAGTACGAGCATCACGAACAGGCGACGCAGGACGAGACGCAGGCTCACGACGCTCAGCAAGACCTCCAGTAGGACCAGTGTAGGGAGAAGGAGCAGGCAGGGGGGAGGCGGGCTGTAACTGTGACCGCAACTGGACAGGTTGTGAACACTCTAAGGGAGGAGCAGGACAATAGAGGGCGGGAGACCAAGAACCTGCTCAAGGAGCGGAACGAAGTACGGCCGCGGCCGCACAGCGCCTCCAGAACTAGCAGGGACAGCACCAGTACTCCGAGCGGCTGTACCAGTGCTAGTAGCATCTCTAGCTCCAACAGCACAACCTCCAGCACCCTCAGAAGCACCAGCGCCAGCAGCACCTCCAGTGCCAACACGCGCTGCTGCTCCAGCTCCAGCAGCTCCAGCACCTCCAGCTTCAGCAGGACCGTCAGCTCTAGTACCGCCAGCAGCTCCATTAGTACCTCCAGCAGGACCATCTCCAGCAGCACCCCCAATCCCAGCAGCTCCACTACCGCCAGTACCAGCACCTCCAGGACCAGCAACAACAGCAACACCTCCAGCTCTAGCAGCACGGCTCCAGCGCCGGGCAAAACACTCGCGCAACTCCTGCGGAGAGGGTAGCTCTCGCCTCGACGAAACACCGCCAGAGGCCACACGAGCAGACCCAGCACCCACAGGCTCCGCACCCCCAGACTTCGTACCCCCAGGCTCAGCACCCCCAGGCTCCGCACCCCTAGGCTCAGCACCCCCAGACCCGGCACCCGCAGGCTCAGCACCCCTAGACTCAGCACCCTCAGGCTCCGCACCCCCAGGCTCAGCACCCCCAGACCCGGCACCCGCACGCTCAGAACCCCTAGCAGCACCAGAGTCAACAGCTACCTCGACAGACTCGACTGCGTCTACTTGGGACACACCTGACGGAGCAGGACCCTGAGGGGGGAAAAGGTCTACCGGGGGGGGGACCTGGCGCAAGGAAGAGCGGCAGCGGGGGGAGGGGCGCAGTGCGGTAGGGGAAGAGACGGTACTAAGGCACCGACTCGTCGAAGGTGACGTCCTGGGAGGACAGAACACGGCGCGAGTTGGGGTGGTAAAACTGCCAACCAGGCGCGTCAGGGGGGAAGCCAAGGAAGACGCAGGGAACCGCACGGGGGGACAGCTTTTCCGCAGACAAGACGCGGACAAACCCCCGAGATCCCCAGACACGAAACGCAGACGCATCGCCATCCTTCCCCGTCCACCGCAAGGTGGGGTAGGTCTCCCGCTGACGTACAGTGGGTCACCCGCTGACTCGCAGGAGTGAATTGGTCAACCCCCTGATCCTCTAGATCAGCACCACTCACCAAGTTCATAGAGAAAGAGGGGAGGTAGAGACTTGACAGGGTGCTAGAGGGGGCTGCCGGACAGGGTAAGACAGTGGAGAAGCGAGCAAGGACAGGACCCCCAGAGGGGTCCGCCAGGGAGACCGCAATCGGCCGACTGAGCGGCGTAAGCATGGTGCGGTCTCGAAAGAAGGAGCGGGAAGCACCCGAGTCAAGGGTGAAGGTGTGTAAGGCCCGATCCGACGTGGTACCTGAGAGAGCAGACTCATCAGCACCTGGGGCAGCAGACGCACTAGCACCTAGAGCAGTTCCCTCACCAGCACCTGGGGTAGCCATGACAGCAGTGGTCTAGCAGGGAGAGCTCTCACCAGTCCGGTTGGGTATGGTCGGGGCGCGCCGGTAGGAACAGAGTTGCAATCGCGGTGGCAGCGGCTCGGCAGTGGCAGTGGTGGCTCGGCTGCAGGCGGCTCGGCTGCAGGCGGCTTGGCGGCTCGGCGGTTTGGCGGCTCAGCGGCTCGGCGGCTCGGCAGCTCGGCGGCTCGGCGGTTCGGCTGCTTGGCGGCTCGGCGGCTCGGCGGGGAAGGGGCCGGGGAGGGGCCGAAAGGGGGTGGCGACGGGGCCGCAAGGGGCGACGACGGGGCCGCTAAGGGCGGCGAGGAGGCCACAAGAGGGCGGCACTGTGGCCGCTAGAGGGCGGCGACGCGGCCGCGAGAGGGCGGCACTGGGGCCGCGAGAGGGCGGCGACGAGGCTGCGAGGAGCGGCTGCACGGCCGCGACGGGCGGCGACGAAACCGCTAAGGGCGACGGCGGGGCCGCGAACGGCGACAACGGGGTCGCGAGAGGGCGGCGACGGGGCCGTGGAGGTGGGGCTACAAGGGGTCGCTGAGGGCGGCGCGACGGGCCGCTCAGGGCGGCGCGACGTGCCGCTAGGGGGGCGGCAACGGGGTCGCGAGGGGCCTTGAGAGAGGGCGGGGTGGCCGCTAAGTGCGACGCGACGGGTCGCTAAGGGGAGGGAGGTTCACAGGGCGCGCCTTGGTCAGGGGCGGCTCAATCTCAGGGCAGGAAAAAAAATTGATTTTCAATGGTGGGCCCTAGGAAAAGTTCCCACTAGGGAACCTGCTCTGATACCATGTCAAAATCCCAACCACTAGACCATTGGGATAAAAGGGCTTGTTTGTGTAGCGGGTAAGTGCGCCCATAACTTCTAAGGCCAACATGCCTGTAACCCTTCCCTAGGATCAATCGGGGATCACTAGTGGACCTGTGACACCCCCCCCCGCACTTGGATGCCCGAAGTGCACATACCGGGATTCGAACCCGAGACCTTCGCTCCAATACCATGAGAGAAATGAGGAATGAATGAACTAGGAAACAGGTGGGTACAAGTAGGAAAACCTAAAAGTGTTGTACCCCATATTGTCTACCCTACTACAGCCTATATAGACTATAGCATATGAGTTTGACATCGGTCGCTAAGTATGGTGGGTCCGGAAAAAAATACGGTCCTATGGACCTTCTGCTCTGAAACCATGTCGAGATAGCAAGTAGGAATGAATGAACTAGATGAAAGTTGGGTACAAGTATGAAACCCTGAAGGGGCTATATTCGATATTGGCTACCCCAGTACAGCCTACAAATATACAACACATATATAATTTGACAAGAATCTCATAAAAACCAAGTATGTTGTAGGTCTAGACCGTGGCTACAATTCCAAGTTTAATTACGTCAAATGGTGGACTAAATCGTGAGTTATGTGTTTCGGAGCACAGGGGGGTATGCTGCCATAGAAGATTAACTCAACCACAAGAGTCTCGCAAGTTTACACAAGTTCCACACAAGAGAGTTAGAGTAGGACATAAACCAGGTAGGAGGGAAGAGGAGGACGAGAGGGAAGGTCCCAAGGAGTCCCCAACCAAGGAAAACCCCATACCACACAATTCCCTTCCCCATAGGCAACCCAACTTTGACCATTGTCATTATCCCAACCTCCCAAATCCACCTCACCCAACCTGGCCACACTTGCCCACCTGGTTTGGTTCCACCCAACCACATGGCAGCATCTACAGTGATGGGGCCGAATTTCCCAACCTCAAAAGGTCTGTACCCCATATGAAGTCAACCCCACAACTTCCCACAGTCACTGCAAATATGAAAAGCATTCGAACTCCAACGTCGCGACGATTCTTGGCTCGTCGGAAAGCTCTTGTGCAAATGAGTCACTTCACATATCAGCCCAATTCAAACAATATTCACAAACACTCAGGAAATCCAAACCACACCAAACACAGATTCTTGCACACGCTCACACCACGCATGCAACCCACGAATACATGATGGGAGGCAGACCGACGTGAATGCGAATGGTAGCATTACACAACAATGACAACCAGCCAAGATGGGTGTTGGACAATGGATTTAAAAATATGAAAACATTCATTGATAGAGCCGTTGGCTTGGCACTTGCATTTGCAACAATGTTAATTTAATACTCACTCGCTATCAGGCATGGCAGTGGATGGAAGGGACCACTCTGGCTAACTGCATGACTGAAGCAAGTAGTGGAACCCGTGATGCGAGTGAGCAAGGGAATTCCAGCGACTTGCCAGACGCGCAGCAGGAGGATTGCCTCAGAAGCAGCCCATGATGCTTGTGAAGCAACGGCTTGTCATCCTCCTCACTATTGTCATAACCGCTGCCATTGTCACTGCTGTGGTCATCCCTGTCAGTTATCTTGTAACCATGGTCAATTATCTAGGATCAAAATGTCCGCATCTTGTCCTCTGCTGACACAGCAGCAGCAGCAGCAGCAGCAGCAGCACCAGCAGCAGCAGCAGAAGCAGCAGCAGCAGTAGCAGCAGCAGCAGCAGCAACAACAGCAGCAGCAGCAGCAGCAACAGCAGCAGCAGCAGCAGTAGCAGCAGGAGCAGGAGCAGCAGCAGCAGCAGCAGGAGTAGTAGCAGCAGCAGTTACAAACATACGCATAGATTGTGATACCTTAACGAAGTGGGTCGAATACTTGGTCTTCAGACGGTTCAATTCCTTCTTGGTTTTTGCTCCCTCCATTTTCTTGTACATAGCTTTCTGATCTCGCACACTGCGCGGAATGATCTCGTCATCCACATCATAAAGATTATCTTTCGTAACCATGCAGATGGAGCAAGGTCAAGAGGAGCTACATGTCATGGTGCACTCGAGGTGGTCGTTCACGAACGAGTACAGCAGCGGGATGGCGACGTACTCAACCCCGTTGCTGTCCTCGACCTTCAAGCCCCCGCTGCCCGACCAAACATGGAACCATGCCATGTTGGTGGCTTTGGAGTGAGGAGATCCGGGCTAACATCATGGAATGTTTGTAAGGGGTTATGGCGTTACGGCACCGAAATTATTGAGGGACGGATGAATGGGTATTAACAATGCACACCAACAGGGGTAGCAATTCTAATATGCACTCAATATACCCCCTCACACAAGACATGGCAAGGATGCTCCACAAACATACAATGCACAAAGCTACGACATCTGCGCATATTTGAAGGAGAGAAGTTTAAGGGAAGCGTACCCGCGGAGCTTGGAAAGACGTTTCAGAGGCTGTAGCATGTATTCCACCGCCAGTTGGAACAACCTAATCTTTTGATCTGGCTTCAGGTCCGAGGGAATGTTAGGGAAGAGCCCCAACAGCTCGGTGCCGCCTTCCAACCAACGCGCCCATTCCAGCGTGTTACCGAATGACAGAACGAAGGGGTGTGCCAATTGCCTGCCATTGTTAGACAGTTTCGTGCCAAACCCCCCTGCCAACCCCACATTGTCATGGATGTTAATTATTACCCTTGTGCCTACCTTACCTTTGATATGCTTGCACCTCGCCACTGATTTCTTCTTGCCCTGTCCTCCCGTCCATTTTAGCTTCGTTTTGTTGAGGCGCGGGACTGGATGTACATGGAAGCTCCAGACCATGCCATTGACTGATACCCATAAATTGATCAACGACTACAGGTTTTATATGCCGTCATCACTGAGAGTCATATCATTACAAACATGCAGCTGTAGGAGAAAATGAAGGACCAGAGAATCATTGTGGTTCGGACATCATTGGAAGAATGAACAGGGTTTCCAAGTCAAGCGCGGTGTGCTTGAGTAGTTCTGTGTGAGGGTGGAGGGTCTGCGCATAGCTGAAATCACTCTCGGGACAAAGAGGAAGAAGAAGTTGTGGCGCAAATACCAACAAAGTGAGTGTTGATGGTCGTCTATCCCGTTGCAATAGTTGTAATACAATGTGTTCTTGTTGCTCCTTTTGTCTAGTGTGCTCGCACTTTCATTACCCTAAACCCAAACCCACCTAGTCATGGTCACAAACCCCTCTGCCCTGTCTGCTCCACCTCAAGAAGCTAAAACAAACCCGTCTGCCCTTCCTGGCCCACCTCAGGACGCTCAAACATACCCATATACCCCACATGCCGTACCTACACCACCTCATGTTGCTCAACCCAAACCCCTTTGCCCTGCCTGCAACACCTCATGTTCCTCAACCCAAACCCTTCTGCCCTGCCTTCCCCACCTCGTGATGCTCCAACATAACCCGTGCTGCCCCACCTTGTCATGCATGCGTGTAGGAGGGAGGGAGCGCTTGAACTCGTGTGGGAACAACAAATCAGGGCTCGTTTTTTCCTACGCCCGTTTTGTCAATGCGGTGAAGGCTTCATTTCAAGTTTACGCTGTGAGGCAACTAGGGATGAGCAAAAAAAATAACAACTGTTTGATTCGCCTCAAACACGTTTGAGGCGAACTGAACAGGTTAATTTTTTTTGCTTAAAATGTTCGCCTAACCGTGTTCGAGGTTCGCCCGAACACGTTCGTGTTCGGACCGCCGTTGTAACTTGCCCCGCGACGAACACGAACGTGTTCGAGGTTCGCCCAAACACGCCTTCATAGGCGAATGGCGAACACCTGTTTTTGCTTAAGGTGTTCGCCGAACCGAACAATGTTCGGTTTGCCAAACAGGGGCGTTCGTGCATGGGCAAACGCGAACACGTTCGTGTTCGCCCCTTGCTCATCCCTAGAGGTGATAGCTGGCCCTGAAAACTTATTACATCGCGTGGTCGCTCATGGTGGTGAGACTGTTTTTTCAGTTTACATTGACTTTTCCTATTGCCTTGTAGTTTCTACCTTGGTGAACGCCATGGCACCCTGGGGGGCTAACATTGTAAACCCTTATCGCTGCCTTCTTCTTGGTCCTTGGAACCCAACCAAACCCTTTCCAGATTGATAAAGGCTTGTCACGCGTCAAGAAGACTGACATGGACCTCTCAAACTCCCACAGGAAAAATAGCGCATGGATGACGAGTTTGAGTCGGGGTATGCCATTTTTTTAAATCACTTTACAGACCACACCCCCGTGTACAACGAAGAGTTGCACGGCTTCAAGTGCCCACGCGAGGGCTTTATGTACACGTGTCAGGGTTCGAGATGTACCAGAGGATGGCCCAGCCTGATGACGAGGAGGAGGAGGAGGAGGAGGAGGAGGAGGAGGAGGAGGAGGAGGAGGAGGAGGAGGAGGAGGAGGAGTAGGAGGAGGAGGAGGAGGGGGAGGAGGAGGAGGAGGATGAGGATGAGGAGGAAGAGGAGGATGAAGAGGAGGAGGAAGAAGGAGAAGAGGAGGAGGAGGAAGTGGAGGATGAGCAGTAAGGGAGTAAGGCTTGGAAGGAAAGCAGAAGCCTGGGATGCAAGAGAGAAAAGTTATGGACTAGCAAGACAAGGGGGCTTCCAGGGCCGCAACATAGAAAGGCAGCAGGGAGGCAACACAGAGACAGCAAGGGAGGCAACTAAGAAAGGCAGCAGGGAAGGCAACATAGAAAGGCAGCAGGGGAGGCAACTGTGAAATGCAGCAAGGGAGGCAACGTAGAAAGACCGCAGGGGAGGCAACGTAGAAAGACAGTTGAGGAGGCAACTGTGAGAGACAACAGGGGAGGAATCACAAAACACCAACAGGGTAGGCAACTGTAAAAGGTAGCAAGAGAGGCAAAAATGAAAAGCAGGAGGGGAGGAAACGTAGAAAGACAGCTGGGGAGACAACTATGAAAGACAGCAGGGGAGGCAAAGTAGAAAGACAGCAGGGGAGGGAACACAGAAAGACAGCAGGGGAGGCAACGGTGAAATACAGCAGGGGCGGCAACACATAAAGGCAGCAGGGTAGGCAACCGTGAAAGGCAGCAGGGGAGGCAACTTTGAAAGGCAGCAGGAGAGGCAACGTAGAAAGATAGTAGGGAAGGCAATGGAAACATAGAAGGCAGCACGGGAGGCAACTGTGAAAGTCAGCAGGGGAGGGAACACAGAAAGGCAGCAAGGTAGGCAAATGTGAAAGGCAGCAAGGGAGGCAACGTAGTGTCAAAATCCTAAGGTTAATGCCTAAGGAATTCTAACAGAGGGTGTAGCGAGGAGAGAAAAAGGGGGAAAACCTGTACATTTGTATGTGGATGGCACCGAGAGATTAAATCTCAGGCAGGGCGGTGGGCTGGGCGAGTGGGAGCTGCGCTGGCAAGGTTGGCCGCTTGATAATGTGTGTATGGTGTGTGAATGCGGGAGGTGTGGTGTGCATGGGGGTGCTTTGTTTTCTCTTGCAGACACCGAGTCCAGGGAGGAGCTGGAAGGCAGCAACGCTAGCTGGAGGCAGGCAGGATGGCTGTATGGATGGCAAGCTAGGCAGCCCACCAATGGAAACATTGTTAGACTAGCCTAGCTAGGGTTGAGTAGGGAAGCTTAAGGTAGGGCTCTGGGCCATGGGACTGCCACTGCGTGTTTGTTTTCGTGAATTACTGCAATATTCTTTCAAGATAGGCAGTGCACCACGGAACCATAACTGCAGTCAGGATGAGATCGCAAGGAGCTTAGTATACAAACACGCAGTCTATGCAAGTAAGGTCTGGACGGTGGTTCGAGGTGGTGACGGCAAAGACAGGGCAAGCAGATGGCGAATGAGGAAGGGAGCAACCAGGCGACAAATCAATCACAAGAGATGGGAAGGACTGAGGGGCGGAACGGGCCCGCGAAGGAGCAAGTGGACCATAGGGCGGCGCTCGCACTAACTTAGGAAATGGCAAAAATAACGCATTCGGGGGATCGGAGGAATGCTTGCGAAGCCAGATTCCGGTGCGCTCACAGCCCGGGGGAGTGAGCGGCTATCAACGGAGCGCCTCGTGGCAGGGTACGGAAGGTGAGACGATGGTGTAGCGTTGGAAATATATGCAGGTGAGGCTGAGATGTACTACATGATCTCCAGGAAAGAATCGTAGAATGGTCGGCGGGGCGGGCGCCGGGTGCGCGGGACCCGACCTCACGCTTCCTAGTGATGCTTGCAGACAGCTGAGAGGGTGGTGGAGTTCAGGGGATTCCGGCACGGGGAGGGAGAGTTCCTACTGGCCTACTATGGCAGGCTAGTGGAGCTGGGGGAAGTTATGAATTGTACAGTCCAAGGACGGTTGATTGGCAAATTCGTGAATGGGCTAAGCCAGCCTCCGCGGCAGGATGTGGAAGTGCGGGTGTTCGAGATGGGGTCGAAAGCGACATTGAGGGAAGCATATGAGATTGTGAAACGCGTAGAGATGGGGCGGCGACAATACGAGGTAGAGCGGGCGGCAGACAGGGGGCCAGAAAGGAGGCGGCCGGCATGGGCGGCGACGTCAACCTACCCAGAACTAGAGGAGAGAGGCCGAGAAGAGCCACGCCGTTGTCACAACTGCGGCCTGACGGGGCACCGGCGACGAGATTGTCGGAATTCCGCGGCCTGCTCGCTATGTGGGAGTCGTGAGCATATGTGGAGGGATTGCCCAGGAGCGCCCATTTGTGCACGCTGCAACCGGAAAGGACATCGAGAGGCGGATTGCTACACAGGGCGAAGGGAGCGGAGAGGGGCGGAAGGCAGAGAGGATCGGCAAGCCACCATCGAACGTCTGCAGGCACAGTTGGCGGAGTTGGAAGCTTCCGAACATAAACAGCCCGCCATGGTAGCACAGGAAGAAGAGGAAGCGGAAGAGCCGGAGTTTATGCTGATGGCACAGCCGGCCCGCGATCGAGACGAGCTGGGATTGCGGAGGGCCACGCGGAGGCAGGAATTCCCTGAAGATGTGCGGCGAGAAGACGGTCCAAGGCGCCGAGCAAGTGACAGTTCGAAAACACCAGGGGCGGCGTATCGACATCCGCGGGAGAGAATGGCCTGCCAAGCCATGGTCCTAACGACAGCGAAAGGGGCGATCACAATTGGTGGCTTCACGACACAATGAGCAATAGTTGACACGAGGGCCGCGCATGTGCTGATCGGCAGACGCTTGGCGGAAAAGCTGTAGCTGCACAAGCCAGGGCAGCTGATTGCGGGAGGCTACCTGCTGATGACGGCAGATGGGGGAGAGGCAAAGTGGATGCCTAAAACCAGGCATTCTATGTCGTTAATGCTGAATCCGAGAACCACGGAAGAGTGCGCGCTGCGGGTGTACTATGGGGTGTCAGAGTCGGAAGACTTCGATTTGCTCATAGGGGTGGAGTACCTATTTGGAATCGGAGCCACTATCTACATGTGGGAAGAGAAGGTGCAGTACCGGGTGTGCTACTAGGAAGATGATGGGCCCATCGGTACACTGCCGGTATGCTTTGTGCGGAGGGAACCAAGAGAAGCTTACGAGTGCAAAGAAGCGGAAGTATGCGAGGAGTTGGGCATCCCTACTTGGCAGCAGATCGCGCGATTGTTGACAGTGCCCCAGGAATAGACTGCAGGGGATGTGGACCTGAAGGCATTATGCACCAATCCAAAAAGGTTGTTGGGACCCACGGTCGTACTGGACCTCTTCGGGGGCATAGGAACAGGGCTGGCGGCGGTACTGAAATCGGGGATAAGCATGGAGAAGTGGATCCTGATGGAAAGCGACATGGAGGCGGCTAAGATGGCGGAGAGTCACGCGCACAATCTGCACAAATGATACCTGCACCAAATCTGCTCGCGAACCTTGGAGCAAAGCCTGCTATGCTGAACGTGCGATATAGACTGAATAGACGAACATCAGCTGCAGCAGTGGGGAAGGATCGATATAGTAATCGCAACATGGGAAGGCCAAGGTTACTGACGAGCAGGAGCCGGAAGAGGCATGAGGGATGAAAGGAGTAGCTTGTTTCGGGAGCTGAAGCGAGTGCTGGGGATGATAAAAAGGATTCAAGGGGACGTGCTCTACATTGTAAAAAACGTGGACATGGAAGGGGATATGAAGGAACAGGTACAGATGGCGCATGAGGAAGTGACGCCTTCTCTGGGACCGGGCGTGGTTGCCGACGGGGCGTAAACAGGAAGCAGAACACACCGAGTCCGCCGCTACTAGACGAATTGGGTTAGCAAAGCAACGCTGCAGTATCGTCTCTCATTGATGGAGCGGCCAGTACCTGCTGGTAGAAGACATTCTGGAACCGGGGAGAATACCGGCACTCGTAGAAAGGCTGGATCATCCAGCACAGTTCCCCTGCAACGAGGTGGGAAAGCCGAGGCAGGCTTGGCCGACATTCGTTTTATACACAGACGCCGCAGCCTTTAGCATGCACGAGGGATTCCCAGGCCCGAGCATGGTGTACGACTGTATGGCGCGGGAGTGGCAGGAGCCAACGACGCTGGAAAGAGAGCTAGCGATGGGGTTCATGGAGGGCGCTACCGCACACCCATAAGTAATAGAGGAGGAGAGGAGGAGGGCGCTGGGAAGGGCCATTGATCTTAACGTAATGCATTAGCTAGTGGCCACCATCAGGATGTATCATTCCCAGCTGCGATGGGGGCGAAAACGAGACAAGGCAGCAGCGATATAACCGCCAACGGAAAGGTCAGCAGCAAAGGAGGCCATGGCACAGGCGATGTTAGGAGAAATCCAGGAGCACGATGAGCGGAAACACGAGCGGGGGCACCCACTGGAGAGGAGATGGGTCTACCCTTGGGAGGAGGAGGACGAGAGACCGGCGGTGTACGTAGAACAGGAGATCTGGCTACCAGGAGAGCGGGAGGAGCAAGCCGTGGACAAGAAGCGGGAGGAATTCAGCTGGTTGGAAGAGGCAATTGAAAGGCGGAGACGCAGGGAAAGATACGAGCGAGAATTTGGCTGCAGTGACTTCGCTCTCATGGCAGCAACGAATGAGCAAGATCCCGAGCAAGGGGAGACGGGAGACGAACAGCCGCAGGGCGGCACAAAAGCGGCGCAGCAGGCGGCAGAGGGGCCAGAGGAAGTAGAGCAGCCGAAGCCTGAACAGGGATAATCGAAGCGGGAGGAAGGAGCGCAGGAGTGGGTGATAGGGAAAGGCATGTCGGAAGCAGACGCAAGTAGGCTGAAAGAGGTCTTGGCGAAGCATCGGGCGGCCTTCGCTTACTCGCTGAAGGAAGTGGGGAGGTGCAACATGGCAGAGGTCACCTTGGACTTGACGACAAACATCCCAGTGTACCAGCGGCGGTGGCGCATGACAGCGGAAGAGACGCAGATATGCAAGGAGAAGTGTCGGGAGTTGCTGGAGGAAGGGTTCATTAGAAAGTCAAACTCCGAGTACACGGCGGCAATGGTGGTGGTGGCACAGACGTATCTGATGAAGAAAGTACTCTCCAAGCGCATGTGTGGGGACTACAGAGGGTTGAACAAGGTCACGATCATGAAAAGGTATCAAACACCGATGCTAGACGAGATCTTTGATCTGCTGGCAGAGGCGCTCGTGTTCTCCACGCTGGATCTGAGACAGGAGTTTAATCAGATACCCATAGCAGAAGCGGACAAGAAGAAGGCGGCATTCCACGGGCCGGACGAGCAGTACGAGTTTCTACCCTTCGGTTTGAAATCAGCGTCACCAGAGTTCCAACGAGTCATGGATCAGTTGTTGAGGGAGGTGAAGAACGCGGTATGCTACATTGACGACATCATCGTGTTCAGCACAGACAGTAGCTCACACGTGAAGGACGTGGAAGCTACACTGAGCGCCATTTAGGGAGCCGGGCTCACCTGTCATCCGACGAAATTCAAGTTTGGGCGAACGACAATAGAGTATATAGGATTTGAGGTGGAAGGAGGGAAGATTGGGATTCAAAAGGCAAAATTTGAAGTGCTAGACCGCGTGGCCACGCCGAAGGACAGAACCATCTTGCGGGTGCTACTGGGGTTCTTGAATAACTATCATAAGTTTGTGCCGAACTTCAGCAGCAGAGCCGCCCTACTGAATCAGTTGCTCAGAGAGGACCGGCCGTAGTAATGGGGGCCAGACCAGGAAAGGGCAGTGCAAGACCTGATGGGAGCAGTCAAGAATGGAATGGTGCTGGAGCTGCCAAGAGCAGACTTGCCATTTACGCTCTACACCGATTGGAGCAGCGCGGGCATGGGAGCGGTGCTAGCCCAGATGAAGGGGGAGGTAGAGAAAGTGGTAGCCTTCGCGAGCCGCAGCTGTAACGGTGCAGAAGCTAACTACCCATCATATGAAAGAGAGGGCTTAGCGGTGGTGTGGGCGGTGAAGCATTTCCGGGTCTACTTGCAAGGAAGGAAGTTCACGCTAGTAACGGACCACCAGCCATTGCTCTGGCTAATGCAGACGCCGGATCTGAATGGACGGAACGCCCACTGAGCAATGAAGTTACAGGAGCATGACTTTGAGATCAGGCATTGCTCAGGCAAGACCATGCAGCATGTCGACGGCTTGTCTAGAGACCCACCGGAGGTGCAGCTGTCAGCCTGCCTCATGGCAATGGTGAAGGAAGAGGACAGAGGACAAATGTGGGGGGGAAGGAAGGGGGGACCGACAGACATATGGGAGGACCAAGAAGCCTTGGCATGGATTAGGGAGGCAACCACGGAGGTAGGGGCAGTGCCGGCCAGAGTACGAGCGAGGGGAGAACATTATCACTGGTTCAAAGGACAAGTGCAGCTGAGAACAGGGGAGGGGTGGAAGCACGTTCCACCCCCGGCCGAGCGGAAGGCATCATCAGCAAAGTGCATGTGAAGCTAGGGCACTACGGACCCGCGCGTACGCAGCAGCTGGTTCAGACGGGGTGGTGGTGGGCAGACATGCGGCGGCAGGTCAAGGATTGGGTGTGGAACTGTGAGGCATGCTGCAAGAAAAGAGCGGTGCTGGAAAGGGAGAAGGCATAGCTGCAGCCCTTACACATAGTGAGTCTGGGGTACCGGTGGTCACTGGAAATAGCGGGTGAGCTACGAGTCACCACGAAAGGTGTCGGATGCCATCGGACTGTTCCTTTATTGCTCGCACTCCTGCACTCTTGTCTTCTCCAATCCTTCACTCCTCTTCTCCCCGCTACCTTCTCCCTTTGCTCCTCTTAGGAATTCCACGCTTGTGAGGCCAAGCCCTCCTCCCTCGCTGCTTCTACATACCCAACTGCCTCAGCCACTCGAAAAAGCCACTAACCCATTGACAGTTTCCTCTAACTGGATAGCTAGTGCTTGGAAGAATTGGCACACACCTTTTTAGGAAAACATACAAAGAAGCAGGGTAGGAATTGAAGCTAGCACACTATGTACACAGTGAATCTGGCCTAGCTCATCCTACACCTGCTACCACGCTTGGTCGTGACCTTGCTCCTGCACACACTCACACGCACACAACATCCATCCGACATGCAATCAATCTGACATGTACACCTCAGCCCACCATATGTACAAGAACGGATCGCAACCGTTCACAACCACCTCGGCTGCACTTCTTTCTCTTGTTGCCTGAACCCTTGCCCCTCTCACCCATCACTGTACTCGCAGTCTGCCTGCATGGACTGCTGCAACCTTCCACTTCCTCCCATTCAACATTTCGTCAGCTGGCTCCCAACCCTCTGCCTGTCCGCGTTACACCCTCCGATTCATTACCAAATACAGTCCCTTTTACCCACCACTTCCATGTCGCATATGATTGCAACTCCTCTTACGATCTTATGCGACAGCTGTCGGATGCCATAGGCCTGTTCCTTTATTGCTTGCACTCCTGCACTCTTGTCTTCTCCTATCCTTCACTCCTCTTTTCCCTACTGCCTTCTCCCTCTGCTCCTCTCAGGAATTCCCCGCTTGTAAGGCCAAGCCCTCCTCCCTCGCTGCTTCTGCATACCCAACTGCCTCAGCCACTTGCCCCCTTCCGCGACCAGCCCTGCACCTGCTGCTGGTCTGAAGGAACCTTACCCATCTTGTTCCCCGTAGCCCTTTCTATATTCGTTATATGATCACTGCGTTGCTTTCCCTCCTCGGATTCAAGCACCAACACCCCTGCACCACCCACCTCTCCGTGGTTAATCCCAAGTCCAGCACGTCCTTCTTAGCCTTCCTCAGGTACACCTCGGTCCCGCTCCCTACGGCCTTGCTCTTTCCTGTGCCTATCTGCAGCTGCCTTTGCTTGTACCTTTTGGCGTCCCTTAGCTGCGCCATGTGCACATTCTCCAATGCCGCTGGCATGAGCTTCTTGAGGTACTTTGCTCGGCAGTCCGCTAGCGCCGCCCAGCTCTCCGCTGTACATGTCATTACCACATCGGTCAGCACCTTAGGTGCCTTCACTGGCAGCATCGGTTGCTTGCCATAGAACAAGTAGTTGGGCGAGTAGTCACGTAGCGCCGCCTACTTACTGAACCGGTACCCCGCCACCACCCAGTGTAGTTCTTGATCACAATCCCACTTATGTTCTTCCTCGTATGCCCGCAATCCCTTCTTGATGGTCTAGACCATGCGTTCGGTCAGGCCGTCCGACTGCGGATGGTATCTACACGTCATGCGGTGTGTGATGCCGAATTCCTTAAGCAGCTTGTCGAATGCCCCCATGAACTCGGTGCCCTGGTCGGTGAGGACCTCTCCGCACGCCCGGAACCTCGTCAGATTCTGATTTGTGAATGCCTCCGCGATCAGCTTGGCGCTTTTACTGCTTAGCACCCGCACCTCCACCCATTTGGACACGTGCTCAATCATAACTAGCACGTAGCGCTTGTTCTTGTGGCTCAGGGGCATTTCTCCTGCCAGGCCCAGCGACCATCGGTATCCTAGCCCCATGATGGGCAAGGACTGCAGCTCTTGCTGCTCCTTCTCCAGTTGCGCTTTGTTCTGGCTGCAGAGTTCGCATTCAGCTATCACCTCCTTCACTTGCCGATGTAGGCCGGCCCACCACCAAGTGGTGACTAGCAGCTGCGCGATGCGGATGTGTCCGTAGTGCCCCAGCTGCTTGTGCACCTTCTCTATCAGCACTCTCCTTTTGTCTGGCGCTGGCACCATCTTCCAACCTTCCTTGCTCTGCACCTGGAGCTGCTGTTGGTACCACCTGTAGTGCTGCCCTGGTTGGTCGTTGATTTCCTCCTCCGCTTCCGTCTCTCCTTTGACCCAACAGAGCGCTTCTGGGTCTCCCCAGATGTCCTCCGGCCCAACTCCTCTGTACCTCGCTATGTCTGCCTCTTGCACTCCTCTCGCCATCTCCGCTAGGCATAGTGCTGGTGTGCTCGCATCCTCTTTTGACGGGGGTGGGTTCCGAGACAGCCTGTCCACGTGCTGCAACGTCTTCCCCGGACGATGCCGGATCTTGAACTCATACTCCTAGGGCTGCATCATCCACCTCGCATTCCTCCTTGTGAGGGTCTGATTGGTCATCAGCCATGTCAATGGCAGGTGGCCGGTAACGAGCGTGAACGGGCTCCCCTGCAGGTACACTCGGAAGTGATTTACTGCCCATACCGCCGCGAGCCCCTCTCCTTCCTGGGAGCTGTAGTTTGCCTCGGTCGGGCTGCAGCTCCTGCTTGCAAAGGCAACCACTCTCTCGCCGTGTTCTGTCTCCTGGCAGAGCACCGCCTCAATGCCCAAGCTGCTCCAGTCAGTATAGAGCGTGCAGGGCTGGTCTTTTCGCGGTAGCACCAGCACGGGTCCTGTCTTCACAGCGTTCAGCAGGTCTTTCAGGGCTCGCTCCTCTGCCTCCCCCCACTTCCATTCGCTGATTTCCCTGAGCAGCTGGTTCAGGGCTGATGCTCGGCGGCTGAAGTTTGGGACGAATTTCCGATAGTAATTCAGAAACCCCAGCCCCGCTCGCAGCCTACTCCTGTCTGTCGGCGCCGCCACCTTGTCCAGGACCGCTACCTTTGCTTCCTGAATCGAGAGCGTCCCATCAGATAACTTGAACCTCAGGTAGCGAACTGTGCTCTCCTTGAATCTGCATTTGTTGGGGTGGCAGGTCAGCCCGGCTTCCATGATTGCCCCCAGAATCCTTTCCATGTCCGCTACATGGCTCGCGGCATCCTTGCTGAATACAATGACATCGTGGATGTAGCACGCGGCGCAGTCAATGTCTCTGAGCACTGTATACATGGCGTGCTGGAAGATGGCCAATGAATTTTACATTCCAAACGGCATGCCGTTCCAATCCCACTGATCATCCACTCCATGGAACGCCGTCTTCGCTTTGTCCTCCTCGCGTATATGTATTTGATTGAAACCCTGTCGTAGATCCAACGTGGTGAAGACCGTTGCTCCCTCCAGCTTGTCAAAGATGTCCTCTGGCACAGGCATCGGGTATCGGGTTGCCTTTGTGAGAGTACTTCCCCGGTCATGTCTTTCCGCGCTGCCACCAGCAACTCCTGACATTTCTCTCGGCACACTTCCTCATCCGCCCCGTCATCCACCACTTGCGCTGGTAGGTCAGCATATCGGTGGTTAATTTGATCCTCATTTCTCCCACCTTGCTCTTGCCCAGTTCTTTAAGGGAGAATGCAAACGCCATGAGGTGGCGCTTCAGCATCTCCTTCATGGCTGCGGCCTGCTCCGGGCTCAATGCCGCCCCTACCTCCCATTCTTTTTCCACTTCTGCTTTAGTGGCGGCTCCTCCTGATGGCGGTTCTTCTGCCCTTCGTGTCAGCACCATGAAGCTCGACATGCACCTGCGTTTGTCGACTCTCCTCCTTACTGCAAGTGCTTCCTCATCCCCGGGCGGCCATCCCCTCTTTCTGATATGATCTTCCACTTCGGTCAGCCCGTCCAGCTTCTACTTTATGTTGTTCAGCTGCCACTGGGCGTCGCTGTTGGGCCCTGTGTCTTTTGCCCATCACTCCTTCTCCTCTACCTTCATCTCCATGTCCCAAAGCAGCAGTTGTACCTCCGCCGTGTGCAGTAACCACTCCATCACCTGCACGTCCATTCCTTGTCCCAGCGCTCGTGTACGCTCCCACTCCACCACTCCTTCCGCAGCGGTGGCTCCCGGTAGAAACCCCATGGCTAGCTCTCGCTCCAGCACCGTGGGTTCTCCCCACTCCCCTGTTTGTAGGTCCTTCACCATCCCTGGTCCCAGCGTTCCCTCCCTCATCTGAAATGCGTAGGAACGTGCGCGCGCCACCAGCGTCGGCCACGCCTCTCTCGGCTGGTCGGGCGTGTTGCAGGAGTAGTGCGCCGGGTGATCTAGATACCGCACGCGTGCCTCCTGTTGGTTCGGCTCCAGTATATCCCTCACTAGCCTTGCTTCTGGCCTTTTTAGCTTCGACAGCTCCAGCGGCAAGCGCCCCTCCGAGAGGCCGTTCTGCCAGTAGCGGCGATCCCTGTGTGATCTTGATCCTGCTTGTGCTGCATTCATTGCCACTCCTGCCCCCAGCAGGGACGTCGCCCTTTGATACGCCGCTCTCACAGGCTCTCTTGGGTCCGTAGCGAAGTTTGGGTCCTCCAGTACATAACGGTATTCCCCGTGAATCTTGTGAATCAGGTGCATCACCCGCACCAAGTCTTCAAACAGGGCCGACCTGTCATCTTCAAATCCGAGCCCATCTCCTGCTCTGGACACCCCCTGGCACTCCCATCTTGCAATCAGCACGTCCACTCGCCCCCACGCTGTTATTTGCACCTCCGATATCTCCTTTACATCATGCCCCGCCTGCCCCCAGTTGCCGTCTATCGCTCCGTCCAGAATTTGTCCTGGGTACCTTCTCTGCAGCATGTCTACGCCATTTTCCGCACTCGGGGGTTTGCTTCCACATAGATCCACTTCTCAATCCGCCATCCTGCTTTCAGCGCAGCCGCTAGCCCCGTTCCCAATCCGCCAAACAGCTCCAGCATTCTGATCGGCTTCTGCATGATTCGTTTGTTCAGCAGCTCCCCGAGGATCACCTCCTTCCTTTTTGCCCATGCCTCACGCGTCTCTATCTGCTTCAGCTCCGCTTCTGCCTTGACGTAACTCTCCGGGACCTTGATCTCTGGCAGATTTATGTGCCGCCACTTTTCGGCTCGCTGGCTAGGTACTCCCTCTCTCCCCAATTCGAGTCCTTCCACTAACCCCGCGGCCGCCCATTGCTGTCCTTCCACAGAGCCGGTGCGCTGCAGCCGTCCACCTCCAGATTCACCACTGAGCCGTGTAGCGTCTTCCCGGCTGGCTGCGAACAAGTCCCCTTGACTCCGCCGCCTCGGCGGGATGAGGTATTAGCTCTCCCTCTTCCATGCTGGTTCCAACCGACGCTCTCCCTGATCCCATCGCTCCGCGGCTGACTGGGTCTGCGCCACCGTTCATTCCGTCTGACCTCTGGTTACCCCCAGACTTTTCTGGCTGGTACGTTCGCCTGGATCTCAGCGGCATGTAGCCACCCCCTTCTTCTTTGTATGTTGAAAAAGCCACTAACCCACTGACAGTTTCCTCTAACTGGCTAGCTAGTGCTTGGAAGAATTGGCACACACCTTTTTAGGAAAACATACAAAGAAGCAGGGTAGGAATTGAAGCTAGCACACAATGTACACAGTGAATCTGGCCTAGCTCATCCTACACCTGCTACCATACTTGGTCGTGACCCTGCTCCCGCACACACTCACATCCACACAACATTCATCCGACATGCAATCAATCGGACATGTACACCTCAGCCCACCATATGTACAAGAACGGATCGCAACCGTTCACAACCACCTTGGCTGCACTTCTTTCTCTGGTTGCCTAAAACCCTCGCCCCTCTCACCCATCACTGTACTCGCGGTCTGCCTGCATGGACTGCTGCAACCTTCCCCTTCCATTCGACAATTCGCCAACTAGCTCCCAACCCTCTGCCTGTCCGAGTTACACCCTCCGATTCATTACCAAACACAGTCCCTTTTACCCACCACTTCCATGTCGCATACGATTGCAACTCCTCTTACGATCTTATGCGATAGCTGTCGGATGCCATAGGCATGTTCCTTTATTGCTTGCACTCCTGCACTCATGTCTTCTCCTATCCTTCACTCCTCTTTTCCCTGCTGCCTTCTCCCTCTGCTCCTCTCAGGAATTCCCCGCTTGTGAGGCCAAGCCCTCCTCCCTCGCTGCTTCTGCATACCCAACTGCCTCAGACACTTGCCCCCTTCCGCGACCAGCCCTGCACCTGCTGCTGGTCTGAAGGAACCTTACCCATCTTGTTCCCCGTAGCCCTTTCTATATTCGTTATATGATCACTGCGTTGCTTTCCCTCCTCGGATTCAAGCACCAACACCCTTGCACCACCCACCTCTCCGTGGTTAATCCCAAGTCCAGCACGTCCTTCTTAGCCTTCCTCAGGTACACCTCGGTCCCGCTCCCTACGGCCTTGCTCTTTCCTGTGCCTGTCTGCAGCTGCCTTTGCTTGTACCTTTTGGCGTCCCTTAGCTGCGCCGTGTGCAGGTTCTCCAATGCCGCTGGTATGAGCTTCTTGAGGTACTTTGCTCGGCAGTCCGCTAGCGCCGCCCAACTCTCCGCTGTACATGTCATTACCAAATACAGTCCCTTTTACCCACCACTTCCATGTCGCATATGATTGCAACTCCTCTTGCAATCTTATGCGACAAAGGGCAGAGGTACATACTTTTGATGGTGGAGCACATTAGCAAATGGGCGGATGCGAGGCCGCTCGTGCACAAGACGGCTGACGCAGTAGCGGAGGCGTTTGAAGAAATGGTGATCACCAGGCTGGGGGCATGCAGGGAGGTGTTGACGGACCAAGGCACTGAGTTTGAAGGGGCCTTCGATCGGCTGTTAAAGGCCACCAGTATACGGCACAAATCCACCTCGCAATACCACCCGCAGAGCGACGGCCTGACTGAGAGGCGCAGATAGTTAAGTGAGGGCTGCGGGCCTACGGTGACGAGCACAAGAGGGACTGGGATAGGAAGCTCTACTGGGTTATGGCGGGATATTGCTTCAGCAAACAGGCTGCGCTGGGATGTATCGCCTTACTATCTCCTGTTTGGCAAGGAACCAGTACTGCCAGTGGGGGCACCGAGGCTGCTCCTAGATGTGGTAACCACGGGCTTGCCAGAGAAATGGGTGGCAGTGGCGGACGCGCGAGCAGCATACCTGAGGCACTTGTTGCCAGCAGCGCTAGAGAACCTGCACATCGCTCAACTGCGGGACATTGAGAGGTACAAGCAGAGACAGGAGGCGAACAAGAAAGGGGCAGTAGCAGGGGTGCAGGAGGAGGAGGAGGTATACCTCCGAAGGCAGCGAAAGCATGCGCTGGACGTGGGACTCTCGCAGCACCGTTGGACTGTGAAGGAGGTACGACCGTCGGGGGTGATAGTTCTGGAGGACGGGAAAGGAAAGCGGGTGGCGGACCACGTCACCAACGTGGCCAAAATTCGCTCGGAGAAGGACAAGGGCGGACCGCAGGGTCCCGTGACATGCGCGAGGACGGCAGCAATGTGTCATGGGAGGGGGCAAGGAGGGTCCGAGGAGGGAGACACCAAGGGCAAGGGGAAAGAGAAAGTGGGGTAAAAGAAACAGAAGAAGGGCAGAGAACGAGGAGGGAAGAAGCAGTGACGTGTGGTAAGCTACATGAGAGGACCAGCGGGGGCGGAGGGGCATGGAAGAGGCACGGAAAAACTGAGGAGAATGGCAGGAGGAAGAGGCAGCTTAGAGCTGAGAACACCAGCAGAGAAGGAGCGTGAGCCAAGAAGGGAAGGTCTTCGACAGTAGAAAGACAGCAGGGAGGCAACACAGAAAGTCAACAGGGGAGGCAACTGTGAAAGACAGCAGGGTAGGCAACGTAGAAAGGCAGCAAGGGAGGCAACATTGAAAGGCATGAAAGTGGGGCAACAGTAAAGGCATGAAAGGGGGGCAGCAAGTGTGTAGCGCAGTGCAGGTTAGGATTAGGTGGAGCAGTGTCTGTAGTCGAGAACGTTCTAGGCTAAGATCCCGAGAGATGGGGTGGGGGTACAGTGGATGTTGGCTTGCGAAGTAGGCAGTAGATTAACCACCCAGCAATTTAGATGACTACCCAATCTGTTTAGGCAGCTGTTTTGTGTGCAATGCCAACTCTGTAATGAGATTAACGGTCGTTTATCAGAGCATTCATCATGACACGGGTGTACTAAAAAATCTGGCGAATAAACATGTTTTGAAACAACCAGAAACTCATGCTGAAGGTTCCAACATAGCTGTATAGGGTCTGGTATATTCAAAGGAATCTAATCTCCAAACACACTCCTAATTAAGCCTTATTCATCTCCGCAGAAACCCAAACCAAACTTCTCCCAAAAATAATCCAAGTGTGCCATGATCTGCGAAGCATTTAACGAAGCAATCGACAAAGCATTCGAAAAAATGTTTATACCTTCACCAAAAAGCGTTTTGGCCCCTACAATTTAAAACCATTTGAAAATACTTCACAACTCTTTGCACCAGGATTCTGGATGCATGATTTTTGTGATGTAGTAGCGAGGCTGCAGGGTGCCAATGTTAGCGAGGCTGCTGGGTGCCTGTAATAGCGAGGCCGCTGGGTGCCAGTAGTAGCAAGGCTGCTGGGTGCCAGTAGTAGCGAGGCTGCTGGGTAACAGTAGTAGCAAGGCTGTTGGGTGCCAGTACTAGCGAGGCTGCTGGGTGCCAGCAGCTTTCTTCCTCGAGGGACGGGCTATGAGGGACGTGGGCTGTCTAGGGGTCAGTGGCAGATCAGTGGGCAGGCCAGTGGCAGGCTAGTGGCAGGTCAGACTGACGGTCGCCGCTCCACACCGCTTCCCCCTCCCCTCTCTGCCCTCCCCGCTTCCCTCTCTGCCCCAACATGTTCCCAACCCATCCCTCCTCAGTCGCTCACCTGCTTCGCCTACACCGACTTCTGGCCGCTGACTCCCATAGCTAGAGGTTAGTGTTTGCTTTTGCTTGGGGGAGGGAACCTACCTGGGCCGGGTGATGGGTGCCTCGTGGCAGTTTTTCTTCCTCAACAATGAGCAGCGGGAGAAGCAGGTGGCTTGGGTTCTTGCTTGTGATGAGTCCTTGGATCAGCAACTTAGCTGCACGAGGCTGCTAGGTGCCCTGTGGCCGTGTCCTTGCTCGGGGACGAGTGGGAGAAGGATATGCGCTGAGAGAGGGGGGTGGCTCAGGTCATTCTTATGTGATTCGAAAAGAGGTTGATCTGCAAGAGGTTGAATGTCGCCTGTCTGAATGCTCAGCGGTGCTGCTTTTGCGATTGGTGTGTGCTGCATGGCCTCCTTTTCTTTTTCGTGAATGCCCCGAGGCTGACCGCCCTATGGCAGCACTAGTTATCTAATGTGGCAATTGGAAACTAGCAGGGACCATTGGTCCAAAACTGTCACTCCTTCCCCCCACTCCATCACTCACCAGCCTCTCTCTTTGGTCCCCCTTCTTCTAGGTGTGCATAGTGCAACCATCATTCCCCATTTCCTTCCCATCATTCCCTTCCATTCCCCACCTCCCCTATCTCATTTCCCTTCAACGTCCCCGTCCCCCTCCCCATTGCCATTCCCTTTCCCTAGATGTGCATAGTGCAGCCAGCAACGTCCATCACTAAGGTCCAATCCGCTTGTCCTGCACTTACCACCTTGATTTCTCCCTCTCTAGCCAACATTCCCCAGAATCACCCACCGGGTGTGCATAGTGCAGCCAGTACCATCCATTCCCTACCGTCACTGCACTCACACCCCGATCAACGTTCAGTCATCTCGCCACGAAGATCAGTTCAATAAAGCCTCGTAGCAAACCTGCCTCTACTGACCATATCACGTCTGGGCTCTCGGTTTTATCCTGGCATACCACCACTGCCATTGGCAACTCAGTGTCTTTTGTGCCCACCCTTTCAAAGCAGACGTCTTGACTCATAGTAGAAGGTTCCCTCAGTGTTTTGAGGCGCCTCAAAGGTTGTATTTTGTGTCCACCCTTACAAAGCAGACAAGACATTTCCTCGATCCCATCACCCCACGATCCTATCACCCATCATCCCACTAACGATCATCTCATCATCTCATTACCCCATCATCCCATCGTCATTGTGATCTGCCTCTTCCCAACCTTCATCATCCTTGCCTTCCCCAACAACTGAGGAGATGCCGTCTCTAAAACAAAATCTCGCCACTTGGTTGGGGGGATTCGTGCTTGCATGGTTGATGCTCAATGACTGTCTGTTGCTGTCAACTGTGGCAACTCTTTCCCTCGGTTCGTACCTGAAGATGTCACCATTTGGCATCATAGGGTATCAAACATCGTTCCTTATTAGTTGCAGCTGCTAGTTGTGCTCCACAGTGGTCACTTGCACCTCGTGTCCTAAAGAGCAACCAAAACAAGTACGGTACCTTTATAATCACGGTTGGCATCATCAGCATTTTGAAATTGAAAAACAATAGGCATGCATGTTCTTTATCTTCCAACTCAGCAATCAGCGGCTACCGTAGAATGGGTACCGGTATGTTACAACAGAGAATAATTTTAGGCTTCATCCAATCGTGCTCTGGTGCACTACACAATGCCATGCAATGGTAGTTCCATGACAGTGTATTCTACAGACCTACTATGCTCTACGTAGCACAGGTTGATCAGCCTGGTTCCATTGTACACATAGTGGCCATACAAACACTATTTCTAATCACGCATTGCACAAGCATGTTGCAGCCATTAGACTCATTCCTCTCCCTGAACTGAGCCATTGCACAGCGAGCAGCACTTGAAATTTCTCAAAATTCACAGCGAGCAGCACAGTTGTTGGCCTGCCAACACATGGCAAAGGCTCGTGTGGGATGAAAAGGCATGGGTGGGATGTAAAGGCATGGGTGGGATGAAAAGGCATGTGTGTGATGAAAGGGCATGGGTGGGACGAAAGGGCATGGGTCGGATGAAAGGGCATGGGTAAGATGAAATGGCATGGGTGGGAAGAAAAGATATGGCAGGGATGAAAACTCATAGGTGGATGGGATGAAAAGGCATAGGTAGGTGAGCCGGCGTAACTCCTGTGCAGCCATGGCTGTGGCGTAGATCTCAGCCTCACAACTGGATCTGAGAACAGAAGACGAGCAGGTAGACCGTCAAGAAACAGAGCCGCAACCACGGCTGAAGGTGTAACCCTGTGACGACCGCTGCGTAGCCAGGTCGTCAACCCAAGACACGTCTAAGTGTCCAGTGAGCACAACCTCACCCCGTCCTCCAAGCACGTCTCACGAAGTGAAAACAGCGGAATGAGTTAGATTGATTGTGTTGAGGGTACAAAATGCCTAATCCTAACTGTTTGTACCCCATATAGAATGACCCACTAGAGGCTATAACATTTGACACACCCCCATAGCCTAAGTGGGGAATGCCAAGCAACAAAACACAACCTAAGGTCACAAGACCAGTCACAAGCAAGAGAGCAAACAAAGCTCAGGGTGGATCACAACGTCACCACACAGTCTGAGCACAAACAAGAGGCCACAAGGCCAGTTCAAGAGAGTACAAGCTAATATTTTTAGTACAAACAAACAAGAGGCAAGAACTCACTAGTGCAGTCTACTAGACCCAGTCTCAACGAGGCCTAACTGCAGACAAAACCGGCAGTGGTCACAAGGCTGAAGGGCCTTGGTGAAGATGTCTGCAGTGTTGGCCTTGGAGGCCACGAAGTCCTGACGTGCCTGACCGCGTCTCTGCAAATCTTGAAGGAGGAAGTACCTGGCATCGATGTGCTTCACTCTGCTCTCAAGACGAGGCTCACGACACAGGAAAATCATCGCCTTGTTGTCAGCAAACAAGATCGGTGCAGAGCTCGGCCGCTCACCAAGGTCAGTAAGCAAGAAGGTCAACCAGCGTAGCTCTTGTGCAGCAAGGGCTCCAGCGTAGATCTCGGCCTCTGCGGTAGAAGTCGCAACATAGGAGGACCGAGTAGACCTCCACGAAACAGCTCCAGAGCCCAGGCTGAAACAGTACCCCTGCGTAAACCTCAGAGTCTCAATGTCGTCGGCGTACGAGGAGTCGCAGTGACTGGTGAGTACAATTGGCTGTGTCCCTCCAAGTACAAGCCCCATGTCTGATGTCGTGGCAAAGTACTTCGCCACCCTCTTAGCTAGTGAATAGGACGGTGTCTCCCAGTTGCAACAAAGCAAGAAAGGATGCTAAGAGCGAAGGCGAGGTCCGGGCGAGTGCACGTCATCAGGTACATGAGGCAGCCCACCAGCTCTGCGTAGGGACCAGTGGGCTTGAACGGCTTGTCAAGAAAAGGCCTAGTGAGTCTGTGGTCTACAGCAAGAGGGGTGGGTGTAGGAGAGGAGTGCTGAAGCCCAAACTGCTGAAGGATCTGCTACACCATGTGTGACTGAGTCAGAGTGATGGTGCGAGCGGCTCTGTCCCTGGAGATCTGCACGCCAAGGTAGCGGCGCAATTCCCCAAGGTCAGTGCAGGTGTATCTCTTCTGTAGTTTGGACTTCACCTCCGCCAGTGCAACTGTGTCCGTTGTGGCAAAAACCAAGTCGTCAACGTAGACCAGAATAAAGAAAGGTGTGCGCCCACGACGAACTAACAGCGACGGGTCGGCGGAAGACGGCTCAAACCCGAGGTCGGACAAAGTAGAGCGGAGAGTTTCATGCCACTCACGGGTTCCCTAACGGAGACCGTAGACTGGTCGTCTGTGTTGAAAAACTAGCGAGAGTTTGGCTTAGGAGCCATAGTAGCTTAGGTGACTTGGTGAAGTTCGAGGGTGTAGGGTGTAAGGAAAATGTCGAGAGAATTGTGGAAGGAGGATGGTGAAACTAGAAAGGAGGGGGATACAAGTAGTAAGCCCTGAAAGGGTTATACTCACTTTTGAGTACCCCACTACAGACTAGACATGCATTATACTCTGACACACCCCCATAGTCAAAGTGGGGTATAATCACTACAGCATGCAGGCATAGAGCTAGAGTTCACAATAGGTAAGTAAGGCTAGAGCTAATCACAGAGAGCAAGTGAGGAGGAGGAGAGACAATGGGGGAGAGAAGATGGGAGGCGACTGCTGACGCTGCAGACACACAGACGAGCTGCTGGCTCAGTGGCTACCGAAGCAAAGGCCCGGACTACAGGAGTAACTGGCTCTGCGGCTAAAAGTAGCGGCAGATGAGCAACTGACCCACAGGCGACTGGCGACTACCGGAGATTGTAGCCTCCGGACTGCTGGTGCTGCTGACGACAAGACTGCTGCCTCCACTTAACCTCCCCCAGCTGCCCAGCGCCCCTCTCACACACACCCCCTGCTCAAACCCTAGCCCTACACCCACAGCACCCCCTTAAACCCTAAACCCCAGACTCCCACACATCCACCCCCCTCAGCGATAGCTGCAGCAGTGGGAGACGAAGGAGGAGGAGGAGGAGGGGACGGCACGCACAACCGACACCCCCACAACCATCACCCCCACACCCATCCCCCCACGGCTGCACCGGGTCCAGGAGCGGCTGGCAGGGGCCAGGGGCGGCTGCTGGTAGGGCGGCTGCTCCAGGGGCTGCTGCTGGTGGGGCGGCTGCTCCAGGGGCTGCTGCTGCTGGGGCTGCTCCTGCTGGGGCGGCTGCTGCTGGGGCGGCTGCTCCAGGGGCTGCTGCTACTGGGGCGACTGCTCCAGGGGCTGCTGCTGCTGGGGCGGCTGCTCCAGAGGCTGCTGCTGCTGGGGCGGCTGCTCCAGGGGCTGCTGCTACTCGGGCGGCTGCTCCAGGGGCTGCTGCTGCTGGGGCGGCTGCTCCAGGGGCTGCTGCTGCTGGGGCGGCTGCTCCAGGGGCTGCTGCTGCTGGGGCAGCTGCTCCAGGGGCTGCTGCTGCTGCTGGGGCTGATCCTGCTGGGGCGGCTGCTGCTGGGGCGGCTGCTCCAGGGGCTGCTGCTGCTGGGGCGGCTGCTCCAGGGGCTGCAGCTGCTGCTGGGGCGGCTGCTCCAGGGGCTGCAGCTGCTGGGGCGGCTGCTCCAGGGGCTGCTGCTGCTGGAGCGGCTGCTCTAGAGGCTGCTGCTGATGGGGCGGCTGCTCCAGGTGCTGCTGCTGCTGGGGCGGCTGCTCCAGGGGCTGCTGGTGCAGCGGAAATTAGGAGGGAGGGGAGGGGAAGGGCGCGGCCCCCACGGTGCCCTGACGGGCGACGTGCTAGGGTGCCGCGCAGGCCCCCGAAGGGGACCGCGCGCAGGCCCGTAAGGCAACGGGAGGGGCCGGCTCGCGGGCCCCAAAAGTGCCGCGACGAGGCGACGGGAGGGGCCTGCGTGCGGGCCCCCAAAACGCCGCGACGAGGCGACGGTCGGGGCCAGTGCGCGGGCCCCCAAGACGCCGCAACGAGGTAGGAGCCCGCCGCACGCCTCGGGGCGCACGGCGGGCAGAAAACTGCTACGCGTTCCGAGCGCGTGGCGGGAAGAAAAATAGAATGTCGCGCGCCACGGGGCGCGCGACACACAGTAGGGCAGCGGAAGCAAGTGGGCCCACAGGCCAGGAGCTTTAAGCTCTGATAGCATGTTGAATAACTAGCGAGAGTTTGGCTTAGGAGCCATAGTAGCTTAGGTGACTTGGTGAAGTTCGAGGGTGTAGGGTGTAAGGAAAATGTCGAGAGAATTGTGGAAGGAGGATGGTGAAACTAGAAAGGAGGGGGATACAAGTAGTAAGCCCTGAAAGGGTTATACTCACTTTTGAGTACCCCACTACAAACTAGACATGCATTATAATCTGACAGTCTGAGGCTCCACTTGGTCCTAGGCGGGAAGGTGCCAGTGAAGCCAGGAGGACGACGCAGCCAGATCTCCTCGTGCAGGCTGCCCTACAAGAAGGCGGTGGAGAAGTCAAGGGAGTGTAGCTCGTAGTCCCTCTGTGCCGCTACGTGAAGTAGCACCCAAAGAGTGGTCATCTTCGGGGTGGGCGCGAAGGTCTGAAAGAAGTCAACCCCCTCGCGCTGACTGAACCCTCTAGCCACGTAGCGTACCTTGAAGACTGGTGGAGATCCCGGCGGCCGCTTCACCTTGAAGATCCACATGCCGTCAACTATGTTCGCCCCTGGGGGGAGAACCTCGTCAACATAAGTGCCTGTGGACCTGTAGATGACCATGTCTGCGTCCATGGCAGCTCTCCACTGAGAGGCTCAAGGCCCTGACACTGCGTAAGTGCGAGGAGTAGGTATGTCAGGAGCGTCGGGGTCTCTCTCAGAAGCGAGGAGCATGGCACAGAGATGAGGCGAAGCAGCTGCCAAGAACTCTAGCTCAAACTGTATGTCCTCTAGGACGTCACAGCCAAGGGCAGACTCACCCCCGGCAGACAGAGGACAGACAGGAGGAGCGGCCACAACACGAGTGGCGTAGTCAAGGCGACGCGTAGCAGTAGTGATAGCGGCAGTGAGGACCGCGACGGAGGAAGGAGAGGCACGAGGGTCTGTAATAAGAGAGGCGAGAACACGAGAGAGTGTGGGGCGGTACGTGCGGTAGTAGTCAGAGACCGGAGTGGACAGGGAGGCAGTGAGGGATGACTCAGGAGGACGAGGTAGAGCAGACTAAGGAGGACGAGGAGGACTGGAACGAAACAATACGGTACAAAGGTCGGTGACAGGTGACGAGGGACGAGCACGAGGAGGACAAGAGGTCCAAGTGTGGGTGAGTGGAGGGGGGGACGGAGGAGACCGAGAACGACGGAACACAGCTGGAGCTGAGTCCGGAGGAGGAAATGTAGGACAGAACATAGGACGAGAGGAGGGGAGACCAAGGGCCCGAAGGCCAGAAACAGGGGCCGGAGGTTGCTCCGGCTGCTGCTGCTGCTGCTCCCACTGCAACTCCAACCTCTCACGCTCCACCCGCTGCTGAACCTCCAACCGCTCACGCTCCTAACGCTGCTGCTCCTCACGCTCAAGACGAAGAAGGGCCTGGTACTGAGTCAAGTAGGGGTAAAGGCCTATTGGCTGGGGTGCTGGCGGGCCTGCTAGCTAGGACGTTTAGGGAAAACGAGGGGGGGGGGGGGCACCAAGACTAGAGACTAAGTTTAGGAAGGGCGGAGACTAGGTGTGGCCTAGGAACGGCAAACCTACTGCTGATAGCATCTCACAAAGTGAAAAGAGCGGAATGAGTTAAATTGATTGTGTTGGGGTACAATCTGCCTAACCCTAACTATTTGTACCCCATACAGCATGCCACTAAAGGCTATAACATTTGACAGCACGAGCCCCATGCGCGATGTACTGCCCAAGTAGCGCAACACCCTCTTAGTAGCCTCCATGTGCTCTCGCCGATGTCTCCCGGGCGCAACATAGCGAGCCAGGATGCTAAGAGGGTAGGCAAGGTCAGGTCGAGCGCAGGTCATCAGGTACATGAGGTAGCCCACAAGAACTGGATACGGGCCACTCGGCTCTACGGACTCATCCAAAGGCAGAGCTGAGAGCGAGTGACCAGTAGCCATAGGAGTGGACTGTGGCGAGGACCAAGTGAAGCCGAAACGCTGAAGGACCTGCTGCACCATATGTGAGTGAGTCGGTGTGATGGTGCGCCGTGCTCTGTCCCGGGTGATCTGCAAGCCAAGGTAGCTGCGCAGCTCACCCAGGCCTGTGCACGTCTGTCTCTTCTGTGAAAATAGTAGGTGTGGGGCCTAGGCTTAGTAGCCTAGGCCCACACTAGGAGATAGGTAAGTTCGAGTGGGTTTCTCCTAGGGGAGAGTATCGAGAAATTGGAAGAGAAGTGGTTTTGACTAGCAAGAGTTGGGATACAAGTACATTGCCCTAAATTGGGTTGTACTCATTACAGAGTACCCCACTGCAGGCTAGACAGCAAATATATTCTGACACACCCCCATAGCCAAAGTGGGGTGTAATCAGCAGAGCAGGCAAAACAGTACAAGCTCAGGGTGGATCACAATGTCACCACACATTCTGAGCACAAGTTAAAGAAGCAATAGTTTAGAGTTAAGAATTATGAGCAAAGCTAGTGGTAGTCACAACGGGCAAGTGAGGAGGAGGAGAGAGAGTGAGGGGAGAGGAGATAAGAGGAGACGGCTGAAGCTGCAGACACACGGGCAACAGGAGGCAGACTGGCACAGCGGCTACCGGACAGCGCCCGGACTACAGGAGTAACAGGCCCCGCGGCTCAAGTAGCGGCAGACGGGCAACGGACCCACGGGCGGCTGGCGTAGAAGTCTAGCTCACTGGGCTACCGGGACAGCGCCCCGGACTACAGGTGCTGCGGACTACAGTACGGCAACTTCCATGCAGCTTCCCCAAACAGTCCCACCCCCCTGACACACACCCGCTGCTACACCGCTAGCTCCACTCCCACGCACCCCCCTTAAACCCTAAACCCCAGTCTCCCACACAACCACCCCCCTCAGCGACAGCTGCAGCAGTGGGAGACGACGGAGGAGGAGAAGGAAGGGGCGACACAAACGGAGCACCCCCACACCCGCAAACTGGGGGGGGGGGGACAGTGCGCACGAGGGCGCAGACAGTAGCAGAGCGCACGGGGGCGCGAGTACGAGACACGGGCAGCAACAGGCACGGGCAGCACAGGCACGGGCAGCACAGGCACGGGCAGCACAGGCACGGGCAGCAACAGGCACAGGCAGCACAGGCACGGGCAGCACAGGCACGGGCAGCACAGGCACGGGCAGCACAGGCACGGGCAGCAACAGGCACGGGCAGCACGGGCACGGGCAGCACAGGCACGGGCAGCACAGGCACGGGCAGCACAGGCACGGGCAACAACAGGCACGGGCAGCACAGGCACGGGCAGCAACAGGCACGGGCAGCACAGGCACGGGCAGCACAGGCACGGGCAGCAACAGGCACAGGCAGCACAGGCACGGGCAGCACAGGCACGGGCAGCACAGGCACGGGCAGCACAGGCACGGGCAGCACAGGCACGGGCAGCAACAGGCACGGGCAGCACAGGCACGGGCAGCACAGGCACGGGCAGCAACAGGCACGGGCAGCACAGGCACGGGCAGCACAGGCACGGGCAGCACAGGCACGGGCAGCAACAGGCACGGGCAGCACAGGCACGGGCAGCAACAGGCACAGGCAGCACAGGCACGGGCAGCACAGGCACGGGCAGCACAAGCACGGGCAGCAACAGGCAGGGCAGCACAGGGCAGCACAGGCAGGGCAGCACAGGGCAGCACAGGCAGGGCAGCACAGGGCAGCACAGGCAGGGCAGTACAGGGCAGCACAGGCAGGGCAGTACAGGGCAGCACAGGCAGGGCAGCACAGAGCGTACCGGGTCCAGGGGCGGCAGCTGCTGCAGTCTCTGGCGGTGGCTGCTGCTGCAGGCTCTGGCGGCGGCTGCTGCTGCAGGCCTGGCGGCGGCTGCTGCTGCAGGGCGGCGGCTGCTGCTGCTGGGCGGCGGTGGCTGCTGCGGCAGAGCGGCGGCGGCTGCTGCTGTTGGATCGGTGGCGGCAGCTGCTGCAGGCTCTTGCGGCGGCTGCTGCTGCAGACTCTGGCGGCGGCTGCTGCTGCAGGCTCTGGCGGTGGCTGCTGCTGCAGGCTCTGGCGGCGGCTGCTGCTGCAGGCCTGGCGGCGGCTGCTGCTGCAGGGCGGCGGCGTCTGTTGCTGCAGGCCCGGCGGCGGCTGCTGCTGCAGGGCGGCGGCGTGTGTTGCTGCAGGCCCGGCGGCGGCTGCTGCTGCAGGGCGGCGGCGGCTGCTGCTGCAGGAACTGACGGCGCCCCGCGGGTCCCGCATGGGGCGTCGCGACGAGCAGGGGCGACGCCCCGCGGGTCCCGCACGGACGTCGCGACGAGCAGGGGCGACGCCCCGCGGGTCCCGCACGGACGTCGCGACAAGAAGGGCGGCGCCGCGCGGGTCCCGCACGGACGTCGCGACGAGCAGGGGCGACGCCCCGCGGGTCCCGCACGGACGTCGCGACGAGCAGGGTGACGCCGCGCGGGTCCCGCACGGGCGTCGCGACGAGCAGCGGGGAGGGCAGCGCGCAGGCCCCCCGAGGGCGCTTCGAAGGACGGGAAAACCGCCGCGCGCCCCGAGCGCACGGCGGGATGAAAAACTCTGAAATCCTTAAAAAAATTTCGCCGCGCGCTCCGCGCGCGGCGAAAAGAAGGACTGCAGCGGAAGCATAGGGGCCCACAGGCCAAGGTAGAACGGGCTCTGATAACATGTGAAAATAGTAGGTGTGGGGCCTAGGCTTAGTAGCCTAGGCCCACACTAGGAGATAGGTAAGTTCGAGTGGGTTTCTCCTAGGGGAGAGTATCGAGAAATTGGAAGAGAAGTGGTTTTGACTAGCAAGAGTTGGGATACAAGTACATTGCCCTAAATTGGGTTGTACTCATTACAGAGTACCCCACTGCAGGCTAGACAGCAAATATATTCTGACATCTTCGGCAGCCCCGACTTCACAAGGGCGAGTGCCTCAGTGTCAGCAGTAGCAAAGACCAAGTCGTCGACGTACACGAGGATGTAGAACGGCGGCAGCGAAGTGTCGGTGCGCGGAAACAGCGACGGCTCAGCTGTCGAAGGAGCAAACCCAAGAGCCGCAAGTGTCATCCTCAGTGTATCGGGCCACTCACGAGGCGCCTGGCGAAGACCGTAGACTGGCCGGCGCAGGCTCTACTGGGTACTAGGAGGGAACGACCCAGTGAAGCCAGGTGGGCGGCGCAACCAGATCTCCTCGTGCAGACTGCCCTGTAAGAAGGCTGTGCTGAAGTTAAGAGAGTGAAGCTCATAGTAACGCTGGAGGGCAACGTGTAGCAGCACCCGAAGAGTGGTCATCTTAGGGGTGGGGGAGAAGGTCTGGAAGAAGTCAACTCCCAGTCGCTGACTGAAGCCTCGCACAACGTAACGAGCCTTGAAGACAGGCAGAGAACCCATCGGGTGAGGAGATACACTTTGCAGCGGTAGTGAGCTAGACTACGGGGGTTGGCACGAACGACTAGGAGTGATTGTAGCTTTGCTTGGTTCCTTAGCACTGGCGCATTGACGGGAGAGATTGGCAAGAGTTTCACTTGGAAAGTGTAGAATACAGAATGATAGAACAAGCAATGACAGGATGACTACATCAGGCACCTAGCACTGTTGCGGCTAGCCTATGAGAGTACGACGGCTTATGCTGGCTTGCTAGCTTGCCTTTATTTTATTATGCATTATCTAGCTTAGCATTATTTTGCTTTGCTTGCTTTTGCTAGATTTCCTAGGTTCGTTGCTTTTACTATAGTTATTATTTTTATAGGCACCGAAATAGGTTGAGTGCACCGAATTCTAGGCCTTTCGGTTGCCACCGAATTGCCTTCTACCGAATTCGGGATAGCGCTGTTCGAGACGCTTCGCGACACTCGGAACCTTCGCGTAACACCTGGTTACTTGGCCTTGTGTTGAGCTTATATAAAGCCTCGCGTTGTACCCAGGTGAAACATTCAGTTCAAATCATCATTTCTGAGCTCGATCCTAAGAGCCGCACACTTGTTAATCAGAGCCTGCTTACACGCGAGTTTTTCGATCGCTAAATCGTCCTTTTTAAAACCGCCGGGGCGATGACGGAAGCGCTGATTTCGGGTACGTAAACCAGTTCCGCACGTATTTGCAATGAACCCCTCGAACTGGTTTTCGAACACTCATTAGGACCATTTGGTGGAAAAGTTGGAATTTCTGCCGTCGGATCGATTCGAACATCGACGGCCTTGGGAAATTCGCCCAAAAGAGTTGGAATTTGGGGCGTCGGATCGAATTTCAGCTCAACGGCCGAGATCTGACGCGAAATTTTGTGAGGAGAGAATAACGCGAGTAGCAGAAACAGCCCTCGACATTTTCACAGTTGATTTGATTGGCAGTAAGTCGACCAGCGCCTAGAATTTAAATAATTCTGTCGCAAATCTTCCTGTAAATCGCCGAATGGTGGAAAAAGGTGAGAATTCCGTATGAAAAAAAACCGAGTTACGCACCGACCTGGACAAAATGCGAGCGGCACTCCGTCGAGTAGTGGAGCTTCTCGCGAACCAGTCGATAGCCACCACAGCAGCAGCGAACGTAGCAACGAATGCAGCAGCGACGGTAGCAGCAGCAACGACGACACCGACACTTCACCCAGCAGCAGAGGCAGCGGCTACAGTGAATCTTGAGGCAGCACGTCCGGGGCTACTGGAGACGTTCAATCCGAATGCGAAAGACACCGACGTCCATCGATTCATTGCGACCCCTGAAATTTACTTCGAGGCCGTGTCAGAATGTTATCTTATGCTCTAGCCTGAAGTGGGGTGCTCTATAGCGAGTACAACCCTTCTAGGGTTTGCTATTTGTATCCCCATTCTTGCTAGTGCAACCCTCTTCATTTCTTCTAATTTTGTCATGCTATCAGAGCAGGTCGATCCCCTTGGATCGATCCTATGGGTGGGTTACCACCTCCACGCTTCCGCTACAACTTTTTCTTCCCGCCGTGCGCCCCCAAACGCGCGGCGGTTTTGTGCCTGCCGTGCGCCCCGAGGCGCGCGGCGGTTTTCTGCCCGCCGTGCGCCCCGAGGCGCGTGGCGGTTCGCTGCCCGCTGTGCGCCCCGAGGCGCGCGGCGGGCTTCTGCCCCGTCGTTCGCCGCGTCCCCCTCTGGAGGCGCCGCGACGGGCGACGGGGACCCGTCGCGGCCCCACCGCCCCACTTCGCGTCCTCGCCGCCTTACGTCGCGGCCCCGCCGCCTTACGTTCGCGCCCCGCCGCCCCACTTTGCGGCCCCGCCGCCTCACGTCGCGGCCCTGCCGCCCCACTTCGCGGCCCCGCCGCCCTTCTGTTGTGGCCTCGCCGCCCCACCTTCGCGGCCACGCCGCCCTACACCTGTGGCCCCGCCGCCCTCCTTGCGCCCCGGCCCCATTTCCCGTCGCCTGTCGAGGCGACCCTCGGGGGCCGCTTGCGGGGCAAGCGCCGCCATCCCACCTTGCCTACCCGCCATCCCACCCTGTCAGTGTTAGGGTTTGGGGGTGGCAAGCAGGGGGTGGCGAGTATGGGGGTGGCACTTCCTTATCCTCCCTTTGCTCCTCCTCCTCCTTCGTCTCCCACTGCTGCAGCTGTCGCTGAGGGGGGTGGATGTGTGGGAGACTGGGGTTTAGGGTTTAAGGGGGGTGCGTGGGAATGGAGCTAGGGGTGTAGCAGCGGGTGTGTGTCGGGGGAGTGGGACTGTTTGGGGAAGTTGCACGGAGGTTGCCGTCGTGTCGCCAGCAGCACCTGTAGTCCGGGGACTTCGTCCGGTAGCCCAGTCGTAGCCAGCTGTGCCAGCCGCCCGTGGGTCCGTTGCTCGTCTGCCGCTACTTTAGCCGCGGGGCCTGTTACTCCAGTATTCCGGGGGCTCGCCCGGTAGCCGCTGTGCCAGTCTGCCTCCTGGTGCCCGTCTGTCTGCAGCTTCAGCCGTCGCCTCCTATCTCCTCTCCTCTCACTCTCTTTCCTCCTCCTCACTTGCCCGTTGTGACTACCAGTAGCTTTGCTAATAATTGTGAACTTTAAACTCTTGCTTCTTGAACTTGTGCTCAGAATGTGTGGTGACATTGTGATCCACCCTGAGCTTGTACTGCTTTGCTTGCTCTGCTGATTACACCCCACTTTGGCTATGGGGGTGTGTCAGAATGTTATCTTATGCTCTAGCCTGTAGTGGGGTGCTCTATAGCGAGTACAACCCTTCTAGGGTTTGCTATTTGTATCCCCATTCTTGCTAGTGCAACCCTCTTCCTTTCTTCTAATTTTGTCAGGCCGTTTGCTGTACGACCCCGACACACGATGCAATGAGGATTCGGATTGCGGCAACACTGTTACGAGGCCCGGCGCTCGAGTGGATTCACAACAGTAAGGAGATCCGAGGCGAGGAAGCATGAATGCAGTTGCGGGCAGCTCTAATTCAACGTTTCGAACTGATCAATTCGAATTACATGGCGCGGCAGTAGATTCATCGGCATAAAGAGTTAGGCAGTGTAACACAGTACACGCAGCAGATGGAGAGCCTCTTCAATCGATTTACCGTCCTGATCGAAGGGGAAAAAATCCTAGCGTGTACTAAGCGGCTAAAAATGGAAGTGCGCCGACAGGTGATAGCCGCAAACTACAACAACTACCGCGACATGGTGTATGCAGCAGAGAGATTTGATGCCCTGACGCAAAGTCAACCCGAGACACGACACGAAGCGATCGGCACCACCCACGACCGCTAAACCGATGGATATCGACAAGATCGACGCGAAGCAGCGGTCGACAAAATACGAGAAGTGTGAATTTCACGGCGCAGCGGGACATCGATTCTTGGCGTGTTGGAAAATGAAGAAGGCACAAGCAGAGCTGCAGGGCAACAACAATGCGGCACCCACGAAGTCAACAAAACACAAGGCGACTTCGGAGCGAGCGAAAAAAGGAGGACATGATGGCGTGAATTTAAAACGTCACAACCGGACGGCACCAGGGGAAATCGCCAAGACAAATGGAGGCTCCGCGAAACAAGACTCTGCACCGACCGGGAAACTCCAGCTGAATACCCACGAAAGTAAGAGTTTGTTAAAGTTATCCTACAAAGATACTTTAACTAAGAATATTACTTCTCGTGATTTTCAAGCCTTCAAGGGAGATTTAGAGGCTAAGAAAAAGCCCTCAGAGATTATTCAGGTAGCTGAGAAGTTGGGCAAACCACTCCGGAGCGTTGAAAAGGGTCGTGCGTTCCAAGGAGTCAATATTCTCTCCCCGCAACACAGTGTTAAGGCTCCTCATTGCCTACAGGAGAAGCCTACACAGCTGCAACGGCTTAGGGGAAGGTTCCAGGCCAAGATGAAGCTGAATCGGCCTTGAATAAATCCTTCTAACCCTTCTCAGTTGAATACTGATATTGAGACAACAGCTTCGAGCGCAGGACCTAGGGATGACCTATTCGACGTACCCTATGATCCTGTAAGCGAGACCATCTACGGCTACTCAGAGCGGCACCAGCCACTACTCCTCGAGGTGATCTGCAACGGGCGATGCCTCCAAGCACTGGGTGGACAGCGGTACGTCCCACTCGGTGTGTAACCGCGGGACGATGGAGAAAATTGGGGAGAAGTCGGATGAGACCCAGTTTTCGGCAACGATGGTGGGCGGTACGAAGCTTCCCATCCACGGCGAAGCAGCACTGCAGCTACACATAGGGGCATTGAGATGGAAGCCAACGTTGCTGATCACAAATATCAAGGGATTAGACTTCATCTTGGGGCGAGATCTCCTGAAGCAGTTCAACCCCGAGATCGATTTGGTCAATCAAAAGGCGTGCATCTACAACAACGGGAAACGAGTAGAGCTGAGAAGCTGTACGGATACAGGGGATGTTCCTGAAACGACACTGGCACGGTTCGAACGGACGGTGAACTAGAGTAACACGGGATACTTAGCACTAGTCATGGCAACAGCAGAGGAGGAGAAGCCGAGTTCGGAGCTTCCTGCAGCAGTGAAGAGGGTCTTGGAGCAGTACAAGGATATAATACCCGATGACCAATCTGCAGGCGTACCTCCAGCACGCACCCACGAGCACGAGATCGTGGAGAAACGAGGTGCGAAACCCGTCTCACGTGTACCATACCGACTGAGTTCGACCGAACTGACAGACATGAAGAAACAGATCGAGTATTTACTCGACAGACAACTGATCCGCTCATCCACCTCTCCCTACGGTGCACCCGTTCTCTTCACTCCAAAACCAGACGGAAGTTTACGGATGTGCATCAACTACCGTGCACTGAACAAACAGACAGTGAAAAACAAATACCCCATACCGCGCATCGACGACCTACTGGACCAACTGCGTGGTGCAAGAGTATTCTTGAAGCTGGACCTAAGGTCGGGTTACTAGCAGATCAAGATGGCGGACAACTCGATCCACAAGACGGCGTTACGTACGAGATACGGCTCCTACGTTCGGACTCTACAACGCACCAGCGACGTTCCAGGAAGAGGTGAATCATACCCTACGGCCCCTGTTGGACGAGTGCGTAGTAGTGTACCTGGACGACATCCTCATCTACTCCAAGAACATGAAGGAGCACGTGGAGCATCTGCGGAAGGTGTTTGAAGTCCTGCGGAAAAACAAGTTGTACGTGAAGCTGTCGAAGAGCAACTTCGCCCTGAAGAAGGTACAGTTTTTCGTACACATGGTGAGTGCCGAGGGCGTACACGTATACTTGAGGAAAATCGAGGCCGTTAAGAAGTGGAAAGTACCAAAGAACGTGAAGGAGTTGCAGCAGTTCCTCGACTTCGCCAACTACTACAACAAGTTTGTGCCGCAGTACGCTAAGATAGCAGCGCCACTGACAGACCTACTAAAAAAGGATACGCCCTTCAATTGGGGTACTCCTCATTAGCAAGCGATGAAACAGCTACAGACAGCACTGACCACAGCGCCAGTACTCATCCTACCGGACCCAGACAAGGACTACGTAGTTGAAGCAGACGCTAGTGACCAGGCAGTCAGAGCATTAGTGATGCAGGATCACGGACGTGATTTGCAGTCAATCACCTTCCTTAGCAAGAAGTTACATGGAGCAGAACAGAACTACCTTATACACGGCAAGGAAGCCTTAGCCATAGTCGTACCCTTCAAGGCGTGAAGGTGTTACCTAGAGGGAGCCAAGACCACAATTTAGACTAACCGCTACAGCCTCAAATACCTGAAGTCGCAGCCGACGCTTTCACGATGACAGGTGCGGTGGGTGGACTTCTTGGAGACCCACTTCCACTACGACATCGTCTACAAACCCGGGCTACCAAGGCTGACGCGTTGAGCCGCCCCGGTCATGTAGCAGGCATCCAGCTCGACAAGATGAACCCTCTCCTTAAGGGTCTATTCCAGCATGTGTACTACGCGAACGCAGAGATAGCAACGGCAGAGAAACAGAAGCTGTTACAGTGGGAGAAAGACTTAGCTGTAAGGAAGGGTTCAGGAAAGATTTGGGTACCGAATTACGCCCCGCTACGGCAGATCCTTTCAGAGGAGTTTCATGACGTACCATACGCGGGACGTCTCGGGAGCAACAAAACGTTAGCGGGAATAGCGAAGTATTACTATTGGCCCAGGATGGCAGCAAACGTGCAGCAGTTTGTCACCTCTTGCGACACGTGCCAGCAGATGAAGAGTAGCAAGCAGAAGAAAGCAGGGTTACTTCAGCCTCTACCCGTACCGGAGCAGCCATGGCAGGTCGTTAGCCTCGACTTCATCACGGGACCTCCTTTGACCTCCCGAGGACACGATTCCATCCTCGTAGTGATCGTTAAGTTCTCCAAAATGGGTCACTTCATACCGACCAACGCCACAGCTACAGCTGAAGCAAATGCTCAACTCTTCTTCAACCGCATCATCACCATCCATGGCATACCCGCTACACTCATCTCAGACAGAGATCCCAAGCTCACTAGTCAGCTCTAGAAGGAGCTCATGGGATTGTTGGGGACTAAACTTGCGATTTCTTCAGCATACCATCCCTAGACTGACGGACAGACAAAGCGACTCAATCAGGTGGTTGAACAGTTACTGCGCACAGCTTGCAAAGACGATATCAGCCACTGGGACACACAGGTACCGACCTTGGAGTTTGCTTCCAACAACGCCTCGCATGCGGCCACAGGGAACACTCCTTTGTTCCCGTGTTACGGACGGGAACCACTCACACCACAGCAGCCAACCACACCGGCACACAGCCAAGCCGCACACGACTTCGTCACCACGATGCAGAACTCCCTGAAGCAGTATGCCGATCGCCAACGACGAGATCACTCAGTAGCAGTCGGAGATCAGGTGCTTCTTGATACGTGCAACTTGAACCTGTCACACCTACCTTTGAAGCTCCGGCCTCGCTTCTATGGTCCTTTTCTCGTGGAGGCACAGGTGATATAGTTTCATTCCGCTTGTGCTTACCAGATACATGGAAGCTTCACAACGCTTTCCATGTTCAGCTATTGAAGCCCTACAAGGACCCCAACCAACAGTTCCAGGGACGGCAGCTACCGCCACCTCCACCTGTACTTGTGCAGGATGAACCAGAGTACGAGATCGAGCGTGTTCTCACTCATCGGCGCCGCGGCGGCAAGACCTTCGAGTTCCTGATACGCTGGAAGGGATACGACCCCACTGAGGACAGTTGGGTTGCAAAAGCTGATATGGGCAACGCATGCCGTGCTATCATAATCTATCTTGTCAAGCAGGGCGCATCTCACGCCACCCAGCTTTGAGGGGAGGATGTGTGAGAGTACGACGGCTTATGCTGGCTTTGCTAGCTTGATTTTATTTTATTATGCATTATCTAGCTTATCATTATTTTGCTTTGCTTGCTTTTGCTAGATTTCCTAGGTTAGTTGCTTTTACTATAGTTATTATAGTTTTAGGCACCGAACTAGGTTGAGTGCACCGAATTCTAGGCTTTTCGGTTGCCACCGAATTGCCTTCTACTGAATTCGGGAAGGATCTCTTCGGGACGCTTCGCGACCCTCGGAACCTTCGCGTAACAACAGGTTACTAGGCCTTTTGTCGAGCCTATATATAGCCTCGCGTTGTACCCACATGAAACATTCAATTCAAATCATCTTTTCTGTGCTCGATCCTAAGATCCTCACATAGCCTAGTCGACCGCCAGCGTTGCGTAGAGGAGCCACGCCAGCACTGCAGAAGAGCAACCTACCAGACGATTGGCCCGATCTTCATCGCTCTGCATCGTCGGCTATTGTCTGCGCCTGACGAGCCACATCGACTTCGGGATACCAGCCCGCAGTCACCTTCGCCATCGCGACATCGACGACGTTCGCGTGCCTCCGCGGAACTCGTCGAGCAGGTTACCTGGTTGACCTGGACACCACCAGATGTTCCCGGTCGACCCCCAGGTGCCTCCAGTCGACCACCAGGTCCTTCTGGTCAAGCACCCAGTACTTTGATCGATCATAGATCCCGTCGAGCATCTCCCTGGTCGACGGACCCACTTCCGTCGACCAGAACAGTCAGCGGTTGTTGCTGAGCTCCCCTCGTCGACCGCTGCTCACTTGTCAAGTCGACGGACTGCTCAGCTGACCTCCCCGTCGAACTGTAGGTCAACGGACTGCTCCATTGACCCTCTGGTCAAAGTGCAGGTTGACGGAATGCTCCGTCGACCTCCCGGATGGACCACCCGTGGGCCAGGTCAGTCAGTTGTAGCTGTCGAGCTCCCTGGTCGACAGCAACACCATAGCGGTCCCCTGCAGCTCGACGTAGCCTGTGGAGCAGCTCTCCTACTGTGAACGATCGCCTCCTACTCCCAAACATCCAAGCGAGGGCGGGGAAAACACTCCATTCCCGTTAACACTCCCTTGCCGCGCTCACGCTTGGGCCTCTAGCCCACACGGCAGTACTCCACGGAGAATACTCATCCCCGGCATGCACCCCACACACAGCACACCGTCACCGCACCAGTCGTGCAGAAGGGCACGGCACCTACTGCTGCACATCATCGTTTCCGTCGCCGACGTCGGCCAGGCGAACTTGGCCGATGGCGACAGTGCACCGGTTGAAAGCCGAAAAATGCAGCGCCTTCGTCATGAAGTCTGGCGGCTGCTCAGTGGCCGGGATGTACTTCAGCATAAACTTCCTGTGCCTCACCATGGACTGTAGTTAGCCCCAAGCCCTTAGCGACCGTGATTGCCGACTTGTTGTCGACGCGGAGGATGGACGGCTTCCCAGTGTCGAGAAGCTTGAATTCCGCAAGTAAGCGGAGTCGGCATCCCTCCTTGCCTGCATCCGTGGCCGCCACGTACTCCGACTCGGTCGATGACAGTGTCGCACAGTAGATGCGCGAGCTCGACCAAGAGACAGCGGCCCCTCCGTAGACGAACACATAGCCGCCCGTGCTCGTCCGGTTCTGCTTGTCGCTCGCGTCATCGGTGTCCACATAGCTGATCAGCTCCAGCGATTCTGGTCCACCGCCGAACTCCAGGGCGGTGTCGCAGGTGTCTGCGAGGTAGGCAAGGGAGCGGTCGACCTCGCGCCAATATTGGTCGCTCCTCACCGTGAGGCCGCTCCCCAGCTTGCTGGAGGTGAATGCGATGTCCGACCTTGTCGTCGTCGCCGCGAACTGCAGCGAGCCAACCTTCTGAAGATTCTCCTCCTCCTTGCGCTCCTGGGCCTCGTCGTTGTCGAATGCCAGCTCAGCAAAGGCGTCGACCGAGACCGGCGTCTTCGGGACTAGACCGCCCTGCTCCTCATCGATGAAGCGCCTACGCAGCTTGTCGGCGTAATTCTGTTGGTGCAGCCACAGCTTCCTGGCCGGCCTGTCGCGCACAATCTCCAGCCCAAGGTACTTCACCACCGGCGAGATTTCACGCAGCTCGAAGGCGGCCTCCAGCAGCTCCTTCAGCATCGCAGTGCTACTGCTGGCGGCGAGGAGGTCGTCGACGTAGACCAGCACCCAACAGGTCACTCCGTCGTCGCTAGACTTGAAGTAGAGCGCCTCGTCGACCTGGCTCTTCTTCCATCCAGCCCCGAGCAGCACTCCGTCGAGAGCTCTATACCACAGCAGCAGTGACTGCTTCAGCCCGTAGAGGCTCTTCAGCAGCTTGCATACCCGGCCGGTCCCATCGTCGAAGTAGTCCGGCTGATATATGTAGAGCACCCTGTCGAGCTTGCTCTGCAGGAAAGTGTTCTTCATGTCGAGCTGCATCAGGTTGAGATCGAGGGCACTCGAAAGAGAGATGGTCGGGGTCACCACAGACCCAGCACTCCCGCCGTTGACCACCACGACCCTTGCCCCGCGTAGACTTCTGTCCTTCGTGAACCGCCCACCTCCGCTACCATCTCCACCTGGCTTCTCGCGCTCCCCTTGCTGCTGATTCAGCTTCATCCATGCAGCATAGTTTGCCTGCGGAAGGAGCTCCGTGGGCTGTTCGGCCTCCTGCATCGCCTTGTCTTGAAGCATGTAGCTGGTGATGGAGTCCTCGTAGAGGGACTCACGCGTGCCGGGCACCTTCATCATCCTCTTCATGAGGTTGTAGCTCCACAGCAGGCCCTTGACAACGTGGTTGATGTAGGACGCCGTAGAGTATTTGGCACCCGCCATCCGCATCTGAGCTAGGATCCGTCGAGCACGGTTGCAGTAGTCTGTCGCCGACTCCTGCTCGCCCATCTAAATATGAGTCATCTTCTCCTCCAGCTGTCTGATGTATAGGTCTTCCTTCACCCGGTACGTCGACAGGATGAAGTGCCATGCCTGGTGACCAGCATCTAGTCGCTCTCGACAGCTTCTAAGCGCTAGCTGCACCACCGGCGAGCAGCACCTCGAGATGACCATGAAGGTGAGCATGTGAGCAGCACGAAACTCCCTGCGCAGCTCGACATCCTCCTCGGGTGGGATGGGCACAGTGCCTTCGGCGAAGCCCTTCAGCCCAGCGACCTCTAGCTGAGGTTCTATCGACTCCCTCCTGGTGATGAGGTCACGTCAACCTTGCAACGGGGCGACGGTGATTCGGTCCAGCGAGAACTTGAAGTAGCCATACGCTAGTGCAATCGCACCCGCCGTCACGTGTGTTGTCACTGGGAGACCTCCTCTGCTTCGTAGAGGAGAGCGACGTCGACCATCGATGTCGACGCGTGAGATGCCTTCAGCCGCTGTCAACCTTGATCACCCTTGTCTGCATCATGCCTTCGCTGCCGCTGACTTGAGCACCGGCGTCGACCTCGTCGCCTACGCCACCTTCGTTTCGCACCGGTCGAGGAGATGCAGGACGGGAAGGGTGATCCGTCGCCCATTGCGCCCGGATGCCCAACTCGACGATCGTCAAGGGGATCGTCCCGTACTTGTTGTGTGATGCAATCATATGCATTCACGTCTGTCTGCCTCCCATCATATGTTCGTGCGTTGCATGCGTGGTGTGAGCTTGTGCAAGAATTTGTGTTTGATGTGGTTTGATTTTTCTGAGTTTGTGTGAATGTTATTTGGCTTGAGCAGATATCTGAAGTGACTCCTCTGCTCAAGAGCTTTTCGACGAACCAAGTATCGCTTCAATCGGAGCACGAACAAGAAAGTTACGAACGTTGGAGTTCGTATGCTTTTGATATTTGGTTGTGGTGACTATGGGAAGTTGTGGGGTTGACTCAATATGGGGTACAGACTTTTGGGGGTTGGGAAATTCGTCAACATCACTGTAGATGCTGCCAAGTGGTTGGGAGAAACCAAACCAGGTTGGCAAGTGTGGCCAAGTTGGGTTAAGGTGGATGGCATGGGTTGGGAAAGTGACAAAAGTGAAAGTGGGGTTGCCTATGGAGAGGGGAATTGTGTGGCATGGGGTTTCCTTGGTTGGGGACTGTCTTGGGACCTTCCCTCTCGTCCTCCTCATCCCATCCCACCTGGTTTATTGCTACTCTAACTCTCTTGTGTAGTAATTGTGAACTTGTGTGAGAACTTTGTGATTGAGTTAAGATTCTATGGCAGCATACCCCCTAGTGCACCGAAATTGATAACTCAAGAAATACTTCATCTTTTTGTATGATTCAACTTGGAAATTGTAGCCACGGACTAGAGCTACAATATATCTAAGTTTGGTGAATTTTTAACGGTGCACCTTTTGTTGACGGCGTTTCGTGTGAAGTCGACGTTTCTGTCCAGAATTCTAAGCCAACGATTTTGAGAATTTTAGCCACCTAATCTTTGTAGACTCCGTCCTTCGTTTTTAACAAGTGGTATCAGAGCTGATTAAGGACCTTGTGGGGAGTCTACTGAAGTGTGAGGACCCTCCTAGACCCACCATGGCCTGTAGGCGTGCCTAAGTGGAGTTCCGGAGGTTGGATGTGACTTCCGCTAAGGGGAAACTCTGCCGAAATTTCGTTGGCGCCGACACTTGTGAAAATATTGTGGGACTTCGGTGTGGACAGCAAAGAGGGAGCTGAAATTGTGATTGGGAGCAGAGAAGATGAGTCAAGGAAGTGGAGATGCAGTTGAAAAGAGGAGTGAACCGCCACCATCCAAGATTGAAGCTTTGGATGGCTCCAACTATGAGGAATGGAGCGGGCGGATGCGGAGCGCCTTCAAGCGCTTTAAGCTGCTGAAAATTGCAATGGGAGAGGAGAAGATGCCGGGGGAAGGAGATGCCCGCGATCGGTGGATTGAGCGGAGCGCGGTGCTGTACGACCTCATCCTCCAATCGGTCAACAACGACATGTTCCAGCACATCAAGGATTTGGTGGAGCTCGATGACTCGGGACCAAAGGCGTGGAAGGTGCTACGCGACGTGGTTCAGCCCAACACGCTGCCGATGGTGATCGTGTTGGAGAAGGAGCTGGCTGCCCTCTCCATGAAACCGGGAGATGATGTGAAACCGGTCCTTGACAAGATCAAGGACACCTATGCGAGGATGGCAGCGGCGGGCAGCGAAGTGTCGCAGATGCAACAGTGCACCAAGATCATCTCGGTGCTCGACAACTCGTGGGACAACCTCATCCCCACCCTCAACGTTCAGCAGGACAAATGGACGCCTGAGTGGCTACGGCACCAGATCCTGCAGGAGGACTTCCGCAGGCGTCACACTGGAGGTGGTGCTGCCAACAAAACTGCTGAGGGGTATGGAGCTGCAGGAGGCAGCAGAGGAAGAGGGGGAGGGCGAGGCTGAGGCCGTGGGAGAGGCTTTGGCAGAGGGAGAGGCCGAGGTGACTACAATGAGGGGCATGGGAGCTCTGGTGGCAAGGGGAGCACCCGAATGGAGGGTGCGTGCTGGTACTGCAAGAAGCTGGACACCCGTGGTTCAAGTGTTTCAGCCGGCCTGAGGGATGGGCGCCCCCAGGCATGAAGCCGCCAAGTGGTGAACGTGCACGAGGTGGCGCTGTGCAAGGTTCAGGTGCACAAGGTGATGGTGCACAAGGTAAAGCCGACCCTGAGATGTTCCTCATGGTTGAGGATGTGCAAGGGAGTGGGGGTGATGTGGGTTCAGTAGGGAAGGTTGTGATGCACCCCCTCACTCACTGGGTGATCGATTCAGGTTGCACGAGTCATATGACCCCACGGGCAGATTTGCTTGATGGGGTAAAACCTCCTGGGAAGATCAAGTTTGTGGCTGCCGCTTCAGGTGCTTTGCTCCCTGTGATTGGTGTTGGAAATGCCAAGGTGATGGGAGCCAATGGAGAGCTTGTGGGGCTTGGAAATGTGCTGTTGGTTGAAGGCTTATCCGCTAACCTCCTCTCTGTGCGCCGGCTGCAGAAAAGCAAGGCCAAAGTTACGTTCGGCCCAACCAGCTGCCGTGCAAAGCTTGGGAAGTTGCTGCTGTGGGATTTGGAGGAGAAGAGCAGCTGCATCAAGGACCTGTGGCAGCTGCCCATCATCCTTTGGAATGGGAAACCTCCAGCAACGGCAAAGGCAGCGGCAGCGGCTAAGGCAACTGCGGGAGGAGAGGAGATTGCACCAACTGCTGGGGCCCTGGATACAGTCAAGAAGGTGCTGCAGCCACAGCAATCACATGGTGAGGTGCTTGCTGGTGTGGATGCAACGGCTGCATGGGCAAAGGCTTCGTCTGGGAGTGGTGAGGCCGATTGCGAGACGTGGCATGAGAGGCTGTGCCACATCAACATTCCTATGCTGCATAAGTTGGTGAAGGATGGGAGCTTGAAGGGATTGGAGGTGAAGGGGGCAGCGAAGGAGATTGGGAGCTGCCCTACATGCCTTGAGACAAAGTTCACCAAGTTCCCTTTCAGCAGCAGCACGGGACCAGCCAAGGTTCCACTCGCGCTTGTGCACATGGATGTGGTGGGCCCCACAAGGGCCCCTTCTCTCTCGGGCAGCCGCTACTTCTTGACGATTGTGGACGACCACACGCGTGCGGTGTGGGTGTACCCTCTCAAGACTAAGGGGGAGGTGGCAGCGGCTGTTCTTAAGGAGTGGATGCCGAGAGCTCAAAGGGAGAGCAGACATAAGGTGAAGGTGATCCGCACTGACAACGGGGGAGAATTCATTGGCGCTGATTTTGAGGCGGTGCTGAAGAAGAAGGGGATACAGCATCAGCTTACGGTGCCCTACAACCCTCAGCAGAATGGCGTGGCTGAGCGGTTCAACCGGACCCTGCAGGAAGGTGCTCGCACTCTCCTTGGGCGTGCAGGGTTGCCGGATCCGTTTTGGGTGACAGCACTGCGGCAGGTCGCCCTTGTGAAGAACAGGGTGCTGGCAACTGTGGGGGACAAGCAGTGGGTCCCCTACACCAAGTGGTATGGGAGTGCACCAGCAGTCAACATGCTGAGAGCCTTTGGGTGCATGGTGGTGTTTCATGTGCCTAAGGAGAAGAGGGGAAACTGGAAGCTTATGGGAGATGGGGTGTGCACTTGGGGCTTGCTAAGGATCACAAGGGCTGGCTGATTTGGGACTTGACCAGCCACCAGCTGACTGTGTCAAGGGATGTGAAGTTCCTCGAGTCCTTATACTACAAGGAGTGGAAGCAGCAGCAGCAGAAGCTTCCTACTACACCGCTGATCATTGAGGCCGATGAGGTGCAGCGGCCTTTGAGACAAGTGCAGGTCACTGTCTCAGAGGAGGAGATTTCCGAGGTGACTGAGGATGGGGGAGAACCTGAGGTGGAGGAGCAGCAGCAGCCGCAGCAGCAGCAGCAGCAGCAAGGTGCTCCACAAGGTGCCGCACGTCCGGTTGACCGTCCTAGGAGGGATGTGCGCCCTCCTAACCGGCTGACCTATCCAAGCTTTGGCAAGCCAAAGGTGGTAAGGGCTGGGAGTGTGGCTGAGCAGTGTGATGAGGATGAGATAGCACACTGCTACTGGGCAGCCTTTCCTGAGCCCAAGACGCTAGGTGAAGCATTGAGCGGGCCGGATGCTGAAAAATGGAAGCAGAGTGTGAAGGAGGAGTATGACTCTCTGCTGGAGAACGAGACGTGGGAGCTGTGTGAGCTGCCACCTGGGAAGAACGCCATTTCTTCCAAGCTGATCTTCAGGCATAAGTACGGACCAGATGGGGAGCTGACCCGCTACAAGTCAAGGCTTGTGGCTAAGGGGTTTCAGCAGACAAAGGGGAAGGATTTTGACGAGATCTTTGCTCCTGTGGGGAAAGGCACAACATTGAAAGTGTCACCGGCAATGGCAGCAAACCGTGGATGGCGGGTGAAGCAGATGGACATCACCACCGCCTTCCTCAATGGGATCATTCTGGAGGAGCTGTACATGTTACAGCCTGAGGGTTTGGATGATGGGAGCGGCAGGGTGTGCAGGCTGAAGAAGGCCATCTATGGCCTGAAGCAGGCTCCTCGTGCATGGTACCACAAGCTAGAGGAGACACTGCTGGCTGGGGGGTTCAAGAAGAGTGAGTGTGACCACAGCCTGTTCCTGCTATAAGAGAGGGAGCAGTTTCTCATGCTCCTGGTGTATGTGGACGACATCCTGCTCTTCTCTGAGTCGTCTGCAATGATTGAGCGTGTGGAGGAGATGCTGGAGATGCAGTTCAAGTGTTCCAAGATGGGAGATGTGAAGTACTACCTGGGTATGCATGTGGAGAGGGACCTTGACAAGGGAGTGTTGAGGTTGCACCAGAGGAAGTACTGTGAGGGGCTGGCCGAGAACTATGGGCTGCAAAATGGAGGGAAGCCAGCCACCCCACTGCCTTCAAGGTTCACAGTGGAGCCCTGTGCTGGTGAGGAGGTGGTGGGTGAGAGTGACAGGAAGCCGTTTCATTCCATGGTAGGGGCACTCAATTATGCGGCTAACCACACACGGCCTGACATTGCCTTTGCTACATCCAGGCTTGCCAGTGTGGTTGCACGCCCAAGTCATGAGCAGCTGGAAGCGGCCAAGAGGTTGGTCCGCTATGTGAGCGCTACAGCATCAGTGGGCTTGGAGTACAGTGCTGTGAGACAGAGGCTGCAGAGGGGTGCAGCTGATTTGGGCAAGGGGGAGATGCTTCTGACTTGCTACTCCGACGCCAGCTTCAACTCTGTGAAGGCGGATGGCACCAGCATTGGAGGCTATGTGTGCCTGTTTGGAGGTGGTGCAGTGAGCTGGCGCAGCAAGAAGCAGAACGAGGTGGGGCAGTCCTCGTGTGAGACAGAGTACATGGCCCTGCATCAAGGGGCAAAGGAGGTGGTGTGGCTGAGGCGTTTGTTGGAGGAGATCGGAGTGTGCCAGAGGGAGCCGACTGTAATTTTCTGTGACAATGAGTCAGCGGTGAAGCTAGCGAAGAATGCTTGTCTTCATGGGCTGACCAAACACATCAGGCCTAAGTGGCACTGGGTGAGGAGGCTCCTGGACAAGGAGGTGCGGCTAGAGATTGTGAAGACCCAACTACGACGCTGTAGTTGCGCGCTACTCTTCCCCTGCCACTGCTGCACTGAGCCACCTCATGCTACCGTACCTCTTCCCTGACCTTGCTGCATTTCCCACATTTGCTGACCTCATTACGCACCTCCGCACTAGTGACACTCGCTACCGCGCCGCGCTGCTTGCTGAGTTCTACGCCAAGAACCCCCCCTCCATGTACATCACTCTCTATCACATAGTCACCCGCCTCTCTGACTCCCTTCGCGTAGTCAAGGACCACTTTCTCTCAATCTGTCCCACCACTTTCACTGTTGACCTCCTAGAGAAGGCCCTCCTAGCAGCGAAGAAGAGCATAGTCGTTGTAGGAGCCTCTCGTGGTGACCCTCGCACCCCCATCTTTGAGGGGTGTTCCCCTTCCCCCCTGTTGCCCTCTGTCGCCTCTACTGCTGCGGCCGACCTACTTGGTCTTGAGTCGGTCGGTGCGGCATCTGCCCCTAGCGGGAGACGCCGCTCTGGCAAGGGCAAGGGGGGCAAGGGCGCGGGTGGAGCTAGCGGGGGTGGTGGAGGTGGCGGTGGAGGCGGCGGAGGGAGTGGGGGTGGCGGTGGCAGTGGTGGCGGAGGTGGTGGTGGTGGTGGTGGTGGTGGCGGCAGTGGAGGCGGAGGCGGCGGCGGCGGTAGCCGTGGGAGCGGAGGTGGCGGTGGTGGCGGCAGTGGAGGCGGCGGTGGCGGAGGAGGTGGAGCTGGTCGGGGTGGTGCCTCGCAGCGGAGCGGCTCTGGTGGTGGTCAGCGCTAGCAGCACCAGCAGCAGCAGCGTTCTCGGGACATCCCCCCCCCTCAGCAGCTCCGTGAGTGGTACACGCAGCGTCAGCGTGGTGGGGGTTTTGGTCCGTGCACCTACGTCCTTCGCTCTGGCGACCGCGCGGGTGAGCAGTGTGGGGGTGCCCACCCAACCCAGCGCTGCTTTGGCCGCCTGACGGACGCTTGGCGTCAGCAGTTCCCGGAGGCTAGTGAGATCCCCCGATGGGGAGAGCTGTCTAGGGCAGGTGTCGCTATCTATGATCTTGACTTTAATGCTATCCTTGCTGCCATGTATGCTGTAACTATTAGTGATGAGGGTGACTGTTACCGGTGTTTCCCGCCCGACCCGGGCATAGGTACTGCTGCGCTAGGTGCTTGTGAGGCTACTGCTTTGGGTGCCAGCGCGTCTGCGCCCTCAGGTACTGGTGAGGCTGCGCTCTCAGGTACCGCGTCGGCTTCGGCCTCCCTCACCTTCACGCTTGACTCGGGGGCTTCTCGCTCCTTCTTTCGAGACCGCACCACACTCACGCCGCTTGGTCAGCCGGTTGCAGTCTCCCTGGCTGAACCCTCTGGGGGTCCTGTCCTCTCTCACTTCTCCACAGTCCTCCCGTGTCCGGCTGCCCCCTCGGTCACCTTGTCTGGTCTGTACCTCCCCTCGTTCTCGACGAACTTGGTGAGTGGTGCTGACCTCCAGGATGCGGGGGGTTCACCAGTTCACTCCTGCGAGTCAGCGGGTGACCCACTTCTCGGATGCCCGCACAGGCCGACACTTGGCCACGTTTTCACGCAGGCTGTGGTCGAGTCTCTACACCCTGACCACTGCGTCTCCTCCTGTCTCTGCGTCTGGCCAGGTAGCTGCATCGGGTCAGGTGTTTGCTGCTGCGTCCAGGTCTGGTCCTGAGTCCGCCCCCTGCTTGTGTCGCCTCCTGTCTCACGAGACTCTCCTTTGGCAACACCGTCTTGGTCACCCCTCCCTGCCTCGTCTTCGGGGCATGGCCTCCCGTGTCCTTGTCTCTGGTCTCCCCCTGTCCCTCCCTCCCCTTCCTTCGGGGCCTGGTCCTTCCTGTGTCCCCAGTGTCGAGGGGCGGCTCCGGGCTGCCCCTCACTCCTCTCAGTTTCCCCCGACAGAGGCTTCGCTGCAGATGCTTCACTTGGACGTGTGGGGCCCGGCCCGCGTCCGTGGACAGGGTCACAAGCGCTACTTCCTGCTAGTGGTTGACGACTACTCGCGTTACACCACAGTCTTCCCCTTGCGCAGCAAGGGTGATGTCACTGCGGTGTTGATCGACTGATCCGCGCAGCTCGTCTCCAGCTCAAGAGGAGCTTCGGCTCAGACTTTCCTGTTCTGCGTCTGCACTCTGACCGAGGCGGAGAGTTCTCCTCTGGCCTTCTGCGAGCCTTCTGTCGTGCGCGAGGCATCCGCCAGACCTTCACGCTTCCGGACTCTCCACAGCAAAATGGGATTGCTGAGCGCCGCATTGGCATGGTCATGGACGTCGCTCGTACGTCCATGATGCATGCGGCTGCCCCCCATTTTCTGTAGCCGTTTGCGGTTCGGTACGCAGCGCATCAGATCAACCTTCACCCCAGGGTCTCCCGGCCGGAGACCTCCCCAGCTCTGCTGTGGACGGGGAAGGTCGGCGATGCGTCTGCGTTCCGTGTCTGGGGATCTCGGGCGTTTGTCCGCGACTTGTCTGCGGACAAGCTCTCCCCTCGTGCTGCTCCTTGTGTCTTCCTTGGCTTCCCCCCTGACGCACCAGGGTGGCAGTTCTACCACCCCTCCTCTTGTTGTGTTCTGTCCTCCCAGGACGTCACGTTCGACGAGTCAGTCCCCTTCTACCGCCTCTTCCCCTACCGCACTCCTTCCCTCCCCCCGCCACCGCACTTCCTCGTGCTAGGTCCCCCCCCGGTAGACCCCCTTCCCCCTCAGGGTCCTGCCCCTTCAGGTGTGTCCCAGGTAGACGCAGTCGAGCCGGTCGAGGTTGCTGGTGACTCTGGAATTGCTGCGGGTGCTGAGCCTGGGGGTGCTGACTCTGGAGGTGCTGCGCGCGTGGGTGCTGAGCCTGGGGGTGCTGAGTCTGGGGGTGCTGCGATTGGGGGTGCTGAGCCTGGGGGTACTGCGACTGGGGGTGCTGGGCCTGGGGGTGCTGAGCCTGGGGGTGCTCAGCTTGGGCGTGCTGAGCTAGGGGGTGCTGCGTTTGGAGGTGCTGAGCCTGGAGGTGCGGAGCCTGCGGTCGCTAGACCTCCCCTTGTGGCGTCAGGCGGTGCTGAGTCTGGAGGTTCTCCGGGTGCTTTGTCTCGGTGGGAGCCCCTCTCTCCACAGGAGCTACGCGAGTGGTTTACTCGCCGCCGGAGCCGTACTGCAGGAGCTGGAGCTTCTTCGGCCGCTGAGGGTGCTGGTGCCGCCGGTCCCAGAGCTGCTGAGCCTGCGGGTCCGACGGGAGCTGGAGCTGCTGCGGGTGTTGGTGCTGAGACTACTGCTCTCCGTCCTGGCGGTGGTCCTGCTGCGGGTGCTGCTGGTGCTGCTGGAGGTCCTGCAGCTGGAGGTGCTGTTGGCGCTGGTGCTACCTCTGAGGGTGCTGGTGCTGTCCATGCTGTGTCTGAAGTTGCCGCACGGCCTCGGCCGTACTTCGTTCGGCTCTTGCAGCAGGTTCTTGGTCTTTCTCCTCCTGTAGAGTGTCCACCGCGTGTCCTGTCTTAGTCACAGTTATAGCCTGCCTCCCCTCTGCTTGCTCCCTCTCCTTACACTGGTCCTACTGGAGGTCTTGCTGAGCGTCGTGAGCCTGCGTCTTGTCCCGCGTCGCCTGTTCGTGCTTCTCACGCTAGTGGTCGCGGTTCGCGTCAGCGTCCTCCTCTTGTCCCTGGCACGCACCGGATGTCTCTGCGTCCGTCCACTGCTCCTCTGCGTGCCCCTTTGCCTTCTCCTCCTGAGTCCTCTCTCCCTGCGCTGGCCGACCCGGAGTCGGACACTTTTCGTGCTGTCAGTCCTGTCACGCGTCTCCTTGCTACTGTCGTCACTGACCCCTCTTTTGAGTCCACTGCTGCGTCTGCTCTTGTTGCTGAGCTCGTCGACTTTGCTGCTCGCTGTCGTCTAGACTACGCTGCTAGTCTTGTTGCTGAGTCTGCGTCTGTGTGTCCTCCGTCCGTCGGAGGTGAGTGTGCTCTTGGCACGGACGTCCTTGAGGACAGGCAGGAGGAGTTCCAGTGTCTGGCTGCTGCTTCACCTCATCTCGCGTCCGTACTGCTTGCCCCTGAGGGAGACCCGGATGCACTAGACATCCCGACTCCGCGCTCTTACGCGGAGGCCGTAGAGGGTCCCTACTCGTCTCAGTGGCAGGCAGCTATGGATGCAGAGATGGCTTCCTGGAAGTCCACAGGCACCTACGATGATGCGGTTCCCCCTCCTGGGGCGAACATTGTCAGTGGCATGTGGATCTTCAGGGTGAAGCGGCCACCAGGCTCTCCACCTGTCTTCAAGGCACGGTATGTTGCTCGTGGTTTCAGTCAGCGGCAGGGAGTTGACTACTTTCAGACCTTCTCTCCCACCCTGAAGATGACCACTCTTCGGGAGCTACTGCACATAGCCGCTCAGCGCGACTACGAGCTTCACTCTCTTGACTTCAGCACTGCTTTCTTGCAGGGTAGCCGGCACGAGGAGATCTGGCTGCGCCGTCCACCTGGCTTCACTGGGACTTTCCCTCCTGGCACCAAGTGGAGCCTCCGAAGGCCAGACTACGGTCTCCGCCAGGCACCACGTGAGTGGCACGACACACTGAGGACTACGCTTGCGGCTCTTGGGTTTGCTCCCTCTACTGCTGGCCCGTCGTTGTTTCTGCACACCGACACCTCTCTGCCGCCGTTCTACATCCTCGTGTACCTCGACGACTTGGTCTTTGCCACAGTTGACACTGCTGGACTCGCCTACGTGAAGTCCGAGCTGCAGAAGAGACACACGTGCACAGACCTGGGTGAACTGCGCAGCTACCTTGGCTTGCAGATCACCCGGGACGGAGCACGCCGCACCATTACCTTGACTCAGTCACACATGGTGCAGCAGGTCCTTCAGCGCTTCGGCTTCACGTAATCCTCGCCTCAGGCCACTCCTCTGTCTACTCGCCACTCGCTCTCAGCTCTGCCTTCGGATGAATCCGTAGAGTCGAGTGGCCCGTACCCAGAGCTTGTTGGCTGCCTCATGTACCTGATGACCTGCACACGACCTGACCTTGCATACCCTCTTAGCATTCTTGCACGCTATGTTGCTCCTGGGAGACACAGACCAGAGCACATGGCTGCAGCGAAGAGGGTGTTGCGCTACTTGTGCAGTACTTTGGGCATGGGGCTAGTGCTTGGAGGGCGGAGTCCAGTGGTCCTCACTGGGCACGCGGACGCTTCTTGGGCTGACGACCAGGCTACTCAGCGGTCGTCCCAGGGTTACACCTTCAGTCTTGGTTCTGGCTCTGTTTCGTGGCGGGCTACTCGCTCGTCGTCTGTTCTCGGCTCCAATTGTGAGGCTGAGATCTACGCCGGGGCCATGGCTGCACAGGAGCTTCGCTGGCTCACCTACCTGCTGATCGACCTTGGAGAGTTGCCTCGTTCTCCTCCAGTGCTGTACGTAGACAACAAGGCCATGCTGGCCTTGTGTCGTGAGGAGCGCCTGGAGCACAGAACGAAGCACATTGCTCTCCGCTACTTTCTTGCTCGTGAGCTGCAGCAGCGTGGTCAGTTGCGACTTGCGTACGTGGCCTCTGGGCCAACACTGCTTATGTTTTCACCAAGGCACTTCCGCCTTGTGATCATCAGCGCTTCTGCACTCAACTGGGACTTGTCCCAGTCTTGCCTCACTTGCTCACCTCTTGACCTTGCTTGTACTCTTGCATATATATATATATATACATACCTGCTCTTGCTTGTTTAGCCTTATATATATCTGTCTACCCCTGCATGTGAACTGGCCTTGTGGCCTTGACCTTGTGCTCGGACTGTGTGGTGACTTTGTAATCCACCCTGAGCTTGCTTTGCTTTGCTTTGCTTGACTGGTCTTGTGACCCCTTGTTCTCCCCCACTTTGCCTATGGGGGTGTGTCAGAACATATAGCTTTTGCATATTGTGTAGGCTATAGTGGGGTAGCTCACAAGGGGTACAGCCCAATTAGGGTTAGTACTTGTACTCAGTTCATTCATAGTTCATCCATTCTCGTTCTCATTTTCTCATGCGCACGCTTGAGGTGCGCGCAGACAATTGGCCCGACCTTAATTGCCGTGCATCATCGGCTGTTGTCTGCACTTGATGAGCCACATCAACTTCGGGATACCAGCCCGCAGTTTCCTTTGCCATCGCGACATCGGCGACGTTCGCGTGCCTCCACGGAACTCGTCGAGCAGGTTACCCGGTTGACCTGGACACCACCAGATGTTCCCGGTCGACCACCAGGTGCCTCCGGTCGACCACCAGGTCCTTCTAGTCGAGCACCAAGTACTCTGACCAATCGTAGCTCCCGTCGAGCATCTCCCTGGTCGACGAACCCACTTCCGTCGACCATAACAGCGAGCGGTTGTTGCCGAGCTCCTCTCATTGACCGCTGCTCACTTGTCAGGTCGACGGACTGCTCCGTTGACCTCCCCGTCGAACTGTAGGTCGACAAACTGCTCCATCGACCCTCTGGTCTAACTGCAGGTCGACAAACTGCTCCGTCGACCTCCTGGACGGCCAACCCGTTGCCCAGGCCAGTCAGTTGTAGCTGTTGAGCTCCTTGGTCGACAGCAACACCACAGCGATCCCCTGCAGTTCGACGTAGCCTGTCGAGCAGCTCTCCCACTGTGAACGGTCGGCTGCTACTCCCATACATCCGACCAGGACGTCGGCGTTGCCCAAGCGAGGGCGGGGCCAACACTCCATTCCCATTAACAGTGGCCGCTTCACCCTGAAAATGAACATGCCATCAACGATGCTCGCCCCAGGAGGGGGAACCTCATCGGTGAAAGTGCCTGTGGACTTCCAAGATGCCATCTCTGCGTCCATGGCTGTCTGCCACTAAGAGGAGTAGGGACCCGAAATTGCCTCTGCGTAAGAGCGCGGGGTCGGGATGTCTGGTGCATCTGGGTCTCCCTTAGGGGCAAGCAGCATGGCCACGAGATGAGGTACAGCAGCCGTAAGACACTCAAAGTCATCGTGCCTGTCCTCAAGGACGTCTGTGCTAGGAGCACACTCACCCCCAACGGACGGAGGACAGACAGACTCAGACTCAACAACAAGACTAGCATCGTAGTCTAGACAACAGGCAGAAGCAAAGTCAACAAGCTCAGAGACTAAGGGAGACGCAGCAGCAGACTTAAACGACGGGTCAGTGACAACAGTGCCAAGCAGACGCGTGACAGTAGGGTGAGCAGCACAAACCAGGTCAGACGCAGGGTCTGAAACGTCAGGCAGAGAAGACGCAGGAGGAGACGGCAGGGGAACACGCTGTGGAACAGAGGAAGGACGAAGTACCATAACGTGCGTGCCAGGGATAGGAGGCGGACGCTCTCGAGGAACACGACGACCTGTGCGACGCGCGCAAACAGGCGAGGCAGGACGAGAAGCAGGCTCACGACGCTCTGTAAGCAAGTCAGTCTGCTTAGTGTATGGAGAATGAGCGGGCAGTGGGGAGCCTGGCTGTAATGGGAGACCAGTAGAAGACGGGAGGCTAAGAACCTGGCGAAGCACGTAGTCAGGCGGTGGCAGAGACGACGATGACGGTGGAGCAAAAACAGTCGCGGCTGTGCAGTGTCACCTGCACCAGTAGCTCCAGTGCCTCCAGCAGCTCCAGAACCCCCAGCTCTAGCGCCTCTAGCAGCTCCAGAATCCCCAACTCCAACACCTCTAGCAACTCCAGAAACTCTAGCTCCAGCCTCTCCAGCCCCAGTACCTCCAGTAGCAGCACCCCAGAACCGGCACCTCCTGCTCTAGGGTCCCCAGCCTCAGTACCTCCAGCAGCAGCACCCCCGGAACCGGCACCTCCAGCTCCAGGGTCTCCAGCTCCAGTACCTCCAGGAGCAGCACCCCCAGAACCGGCACCTCCAGCTCCAGCAGTACCACCAGTCCTGGCAGCTCCAATACCCCCAGTACGAGCACGTCCAGAACCAGAACCACCAGCACTCCCAGCGTCTCTACGACCACTAGCTCCAGCAGCAGTACCTCGAGCAGTAGTACCTCCAGCAGCAGAACCTCCAGCTCCAGCAGCAGAGGAGGGAGACCCGAAGGAACCCCAGCAGACTCAACACCCCCAGACCCGATACCCTCTGGCTCAGCACCCCCAGGCTCCGCACCCCCCAGCACCTCACGCACAGGCTCAACACCCCCAGACGCAGCACCCCAAGCAACACCACCCCCAGCAGCATCAGAGTCAACCGGAACCGGCTGCAGAGGCGGCGAAGACGGTCGAGGTGGAAAGCCCGGAGGGGTCGCCAAGCGTGGTGAGCGGCGGGGGGGCACCGCGTCGCCAGCAGCAACGTCATCCCCCTTAGCTGGGCCAGAGGTGTCGCAAGTAACCTCGACAGGTGTGAAGGTGTGCAAGGCCTCAGCAGGCGCAGTGGCTAAGAGAGCAGCCTTTATACCTAGGTCAGGCGGCATACACAGGTAACAGACACCATCAGCACTAACTTCCAATGCATACAGAGCAGAGATAATAGCATCAAAGCCAAGAGCAAAAACATCTACACTAGCCTTCTATAGCTCATGCCAGCGAGGGCGCTCTTACTCATCACCCATCTCCTCACGCCAGGCGTCGTCAAAGCGGGAGAAGCAGCGCTGCTGGGTGTGAAACTTGTTGCACGTCTGACCCTTGCGGTCACTTCTGCGAATGACATATGGGCAGCGATCACCACCCCCAAACTTCCCACGCTGAGCAAGCCACTCACAAAGCTGCTGGGACGTCTGGGGACGCTGCTGCTGCTTCTCGCTGTGGGCAGCGCCAGTGCCTCCACCCCGACCGCCACCACCGCCACCACCGCTGCCACCACCGCCCCGGCCGCCACCGCTGCCGCCACCGCCGCCGCCACCCCCTCTGCCGCCTCTGCCTCCACTGCCGCTACCACTCTCGCCAGCACTCCCGCCACCAGTCCCTCCGCCACCTCCTCCTCCTCCTCCTCCTCCTCCTCCTCCTCCTCCTCCTCCTCCTCCTCCTCCTCCACCACCACCACCCCCCCAGTGCCACCTCCGCTACCCTTGGCTCTCTTGCCCTTGCCGTTGCGGTGCCTTCCACTAGGAGCAGAAGCAGCACCAGCAGACTCAGCACCAAGGAAGTCAACAGCAACAGCAGAAGCGAAGGAGGGGGTGAGGGAAGAGGGAGAGCACCCCTCAAAGATGGGGGTGCGAGGAGTGCCACGAGCAGCACCTACAGCGACTATGCTCTTCTCTGCTGCAAGGAGGCGCTCCTCTAGGAGGTCGACAGTGAGGTCGGTGGGACAGCGAGTGAGAAAGTAGTCCCTGACCGAGCTAAGAGAGTCAGGTAGACGGGTGACAATTAAGTGGAGGGTCCAGTACATCTGAGGCAGGTTATTAGTACAGACCTCTCTGGGAAGGGCGGCGCGAAGGCGAGTGTCGCTAGTGCGAAGGTGGGTGATGAGATCAGCAACTGTGGCAAAGGTGGACAGCTCAGGAAACAAGCACAGCAGCATGAGGTGGCTAAGCTCAGCAGTGGCAGGGGAGGAGTATCGAGCAATGACATTGTCGTACAAGGCCTTGGCGGTTTTGTGCTCGCCAAAATGCGTGAGTTCGGCTAGCGGTAGGTGGTTGCAAATGGCTAGGCGGGCAGCAGCGTCACGAGTCTGCCATTGGGAGCGGATGCTAAGCTCAGCTGTGGCATCAGGAGCGACTGAGGCGCCAAACGTGTGGTCATAAAGAGAGACGTTGTCCTTGCCATCGCTCATCAAGAACAGCTGCAGGTCATTGAGCCAGGTGTCGAACTGAATCTGGCGGCCCTCAGCATCGAACGAGAGAAAGCGGAGGGTGGCCGTAGCTGCCGGCGTGGGACTAGCAGGGCAGAGCGATTGCAGGCAAAAAGCAGCAGCAGGGCGGCGCGCTAGAGCGTAGCAAGCAGCCGCACCAGGGGCAAGCGGCGCACGGGGCTACAGACAGTCGGCAGGGCAGCAAGGCAGGCCGCGCGCAGGGTGTAGCAGGCGGCTGCAGCAGCAGGGCGGGCAGCGCACGGGCGCAGCAGGCAGCCGCGGCAGTAGGGCGGGCGGCGGAGCAGGCAGCCGCGGCAGCGTGCAGGCTGCTAGCGGGCGGCATGTGTGCTGGCAGGAGCCGCGCGCGGGCTGTGCATGCAGCTGGCAGGTCGCGCGGGCTGCTAGCGGGCTGCGCGCAAGCTAGCAGAGGCGACGTGCGGGTCGCGTGGGCTGCTAACGGGCAGCGCGCGGGGAAAAGCAGGGCGTGCGCGGGGCTGCGCGACGCAGGGCAGGGTAGGAAGGACGCGGGGTAATGCGGTAACCGTAGGGTGGGCCCGAAAAAAAAGCTCCTAAGGTCCTAAGGACCTCCTGCTCTATACCATGTTAGAGGAGTAATGAAGGCATGGACTAAAAGTGTCGAGTGAGTTGGTACAAGAGTAAAACCTTAAGGGGTTATACCCCACATTGGCTACCCCATTACAGCCTACACCTAAATATAGTATATATATAGTTTGACAAGCTCATGGGAGGGATGGAAAGGCATGGGTGGGATGAAAGCTCATGGGTGGGATGGAAAGGCATGGGTGGGATGAAAAGACGTCGGTGGGGTAAAAACGCATAGGTGGGAGAATTACACTGCCCATCTTTCATCGTCTGGGAGGACAGTGTAATGCTGAGACCGCAGAGGAGTTGTAAGTGGATAAGGCGGGAAGCAGTGTACAGCGAAACGTGAGTGAACCACGGAAAGCGAGTCGGAGGGTGCAAACGAGGATGCGGGCAGTGTGGGCTGTGACTGAGGTGTGGTATGCGGTGCGATGTTGTGTACTATACATGTGCGTGGCATGTCGGATGAGTATGAGTATGCTTGGTCTGTGAATGTTTCCTTTCCTTGTTCTGCCGGTGTGTTCAAGGTCGCAGTGAGGAGCTACAAACGTGGACAATTGCAGCAACCCGCCAGCTAGCTAGTGAAGCAAACGAGCATGTCTTGGCCAAGACAGCTGGGCCCAAGACCTTTGCAATTGCTCATGAAAGCACAGACCGCCGCCGACTTGTACATAGCCTCGGGTGCTCCCGAGTCTCTCTACAGTGACAGGTGTATGTTTGTTTGTGTGCCTCTAGCTCAGCAGCAAGAGCTCCAGCTAGGCAAGCATCTTCTTGTACATAGGATTGCCCTAGGGGTTGAGCTCGCTGCTTCTTTGTTTGTTTCCTGCATTTCTAATACTGGATCCTGGTAGACCAAGCACAGTCCAGAGCAGGGAGCCAAACAGATCATACGTAGGATGATGGGTTGGTGAGTAGAGGGGCGGAGGACGCTGAGGAGGCACAGACAGCACGGTAAACAAAGGAGTGGTGAGACCCAGGAGCAGGAGTGGGAAGCAAGGACCACAGATGAACACAGGCAAAAACGGCACAGGAAGCAGCAGAGTCCCATGAGGAGGCCGTGCTTCCTCCCATCCCCTTCCCTACTTCCCCCCATCCCCTTCTCTGCTTCCCCCCATCCCAATCTCTGCTTCCTCCCATCCCCTTCCCTGCTTTCCCCCATCCCCTTCCCTGCTTCCTCCCATCCCCTTCCCTGATTCCACACATCCCCTTCCGTACTTTCCCCCCTCACCTTCCCTGCTTCCCCCACTCCCTTTCTCTGCTTTCCCCCAACCCCTTCCCTGCTTCCTACCATCCCCTTCTCTGCTTTCCCCCATCCCCTTCCCTGCTTTCCCCCATCCCCTTCCCTGCCTCCCCCCATCCCCTTCCCTAGTTACCCCCATCCCGTTCCCTGCTTCCCACCATCCCCTTCTCTGCTTTCCCCCATCCCCTTCCCTGCTTCCCCCCATCCTCTTCTCTGCTTCCCCCCATCCCCTTCTCTGCTTCCCCCCATCCCCTTCCCTGCTTCCCCCCATCCTCTTCCCCGCTTCCCCCCATCTCCTTCCTTGCTTTCCCCCATCCTCTTCCCTGCTTCCCCCCATCCCCTTCCTTGCTTCCCCCCATCCCCTTCCCTGCTTCCCCCCATCCCCTTCTCTGCTTCCTCCCATCCCCTTCCCTGCTTCCCCCCATCCCCTTCCCTACTTCCCCCCATCCCCTTTCCTGCTTCCCCCCATCCCCTTCACTGCTTCCCCCCATCCCCTTCTCTGCTTTCCCCCATCCCCTTCACTGCTTCCCCCCATCCCCTTCTCTTCTTTCCCCCATCCCCTTCTCTTCTTTCCCCCATCCCCTTCTCTGCTTCCCCCATCCCCTTCTCTGCTTTCCCCCATCCCCTTCTCTGCTTCCCCCCATCGCCTTCCCTACTTCCCCCCTCCCCTTTTCTGCTTCCTCCCATCCCCTTCCGTGCTTCCCCCCATCCCCTTCCTTGCTTCCCACCATCCCCTTCTCTGCTTTCCCCCATCCCCTTCCCTGCTTCCCCCCATCCTCTTCTCTGCTTTCCCCCATCCCCTTCTCTGCTTCCCCCCATCCCCTTCCCTGCTTCCCCCCATCCTCTTCCCTGCTTCCCCCCATCTCCTTCCCTGCTTTCCCCCATCCTCTTCCCTGCTTCCCCCCATCCCCTTCCCTGCTTCCCCCCATCCCCTTCCCTGCTTCCCCCCATCCCCTTTTCTGCTTCCTCCCATCCCCTTCCCTGCTTCCCCCCATCCCCTTCCCTGCTTCCCCCCATCCCCTTCCCTACTTCCTCCCATCCCCTTCTCTGCTTCCCCCCATCCCCTTCTCTGCTTTCCCCCATCTCCTTCACTGCTTCCCCCCATCCCCTTCTCTTCTTGCCCCCATCCCCTTCCCTGCTTCCCCCCATCCCCTTCCCTGCTTCCCCCCATCCCTTTCCCTGCTTCCCCCCATCCCCTTCTCTGCTTTCCCCCATCCCCTTCTCTGCTTCCCCACATCCCATTCCCCGCTTCCCCCCATCCCCTTCTCTGCTTCCCCCCATTCTGTTGACGGTGGTTAGCTAACCACGACCTAGCACAACCTGGAGTGACCTACATCGACCTAAGAAAAACCTACTTTGACGAGCTGAGACTATGGGGAAGCGAGGACCTAAGAAGAGAGACTACCTATGTTGGGACGGTGGAAGGAGAAACACGGTAGCAGCGCGACCTGCAGTGGGAAACGAAGAGAAGGAGAGGAAGCGTGCTGAAATGGAGAAGACATGGCTGAAATGTCGTGCTTTCAGGTGACGTGAAGAGAAGTCACGCCGGGTCAAAGGCGCGTCCAATGAAGTCTGAATTTGGAACTGGAGGTGCGTTCGGTGCATGGTTGGATTTGGAAATTGAGCCAAGTACAACTCAGCTCGAAATTAGGCGCGGCGCGAGGGCAAAATCAGAAATCCTTTTGCTTGTAACTTGCTTTGTGTTTTCTGTTTCTGTATGCCTTCTTCAATGAAATTACTTCAACTTTCTGCCTTGGCGTTTTCCATCAAATTCCTTCACACAGTTGAAGCCACAGGTTACTATGCATACTACTAAGACTCTAAATAGTCTTTATAGTCTAGACTAAAGGCTGCGCACGTTCAAGAGCTGGTATTAGAGCTGGTTTAAGGCGTGTTATAGCGTTTTAAGGATAGGCGGAATCTATTAAGTATGACGGGAGATCATACAGAGGCAAGTTCGGGCTCCTCTGTGGGCATTGGAGGCTCAGAACTACAGGCCATCCTAACAGCGCTAGCACAAGCTAAATTGACGGCGAAACCAACGATTGGGCTTAACGAGGCCCAACGGTTCCATGGAGAAAATTATAGCACCTCGCGACTCAAGTTCATTCGTAGAGTGGACGAAGTCGATCTCTGGCCGTACTATCATCCCGACAAGGAGACGGGAGAGGGCGTGTGAGGATCTGGGTGATGATTCAAATTGAATTGAATTGAATGTTCACCTGGGTACAACACGAGGCTATATATAGGCTCGACACAAGGCCCCGTAACCAGGTGTTACGCGAAGGTTCCGCGGGCCGTGTAGCGTCCCGAACGGATCCTTACCGAATTCGGTAGAAGGCAATTCGGTGGCAACCAAAAAGCCAGAATTCGGTGCACGCAACCTAGCTCGGTGCTATAACTATAATAAAATATAGGAAAGCACCTAGCCTAGGAAATCAAGCAATTCATGCATGCATATGATTATCCTATGCTAGAAATAGCATGATAAAGTAGAGGCAAGCAAGCATAGCTGGCATAAGCCGTCGTACTCTCACACGTCCCCCCCTCAAAGCTGGGTGGCGTGAGATACACCCTGCTTGACAAGATAGTCCTTGAGAGCACGGCGTGCGTTGCCCATATCAGCTTCTGGAACCCAACTGTCCTCAGTGGGATCGTATCCCTTCCAGCGTATCAGGAACTCTAGAGTCTTACCACCGCGACGCCGATGAGAGAGAACGCGCTCGATCTCGTACTCGGGTTCATCCTGTATGAGAACAGGTGGTGGTGGCGGTAGTTGCCGACCCTGGAACTGTTGGTTGGGGTCCTTGTAGGGCTTCAGTAGCTGGACATGGAAAGCGTTGTGAAGCTTCCATGTATCTGGTAAGCGCAAGCGGAATGTAACTGGTGTCACCTGTGCCTCAACAAGAAAAGGACCACAGAAGCGAGGCCGGAGTTTGGATGGAAGGTGAGACAGGTTCAAGTTGCGCGTATCAAGAAGCACCTGATCTCCGACTGCTACTGAGTGATCACGTCGCTGACGATCGGCATACTGTTTCTGGGAGTTCTGCATCGTGGTGAGACGTCGTTGAGTCTTCTCCCATAGCTGCTGCATGGTGGTGACGAAGTCATGTGCGGCTTGGACGTGTGCCGGTGTGGTTGGCTGCTGTGGTGTGAGTGGTTCTCGTCCGTACCACAGGAAGAAAGGAGTTTTCCCTGTGGCCGCATGTGATGCGTTGTTGTAAGCGAACTCTAGGGTCGGTAACTGTGTGTCCCAGTGGCTGACGTCGTCCTTGCAAGCTGTGCCCAGTAACTGTGCAACCACTTGATTGAGTCGCTCTGTCTGTCCGTCAGTCTGGGGGTGGTATGCTGAAGACATTGCAAGCTTTGTCCCCAACAGTCCCATGAGCTCCTTCCAGAACTTACTCGTGAATTTGGGGTCTCTGTCTGAGATGAGTGTAGCGGGGATGCCGTGGATGGTGATGATGCGGTCGAAGAATAGTCGAGCAGTTGCTTCAGGTGTAGCTGTGGCGTTGGTCGGTATGAAGTGACCCATTTTGGAGAACTTATCGATCACCACGAGGATGGAATCATGTCCCTGTGAGGTCGAAGGAAGTCCTGTAATGAAGTCGAGGCTAACGACCTGCCATGGCTGCTCCGGTACGGGTAGAGGCTGAAGTAACCCTGCTTTTTTCTGCTTGCTGCTCTTCATCCGCTGGCACGTGTCGCAAGAGGTGACAAACTGCTGCACGTCTGCTGCCATCCCGGGCCAGTAGTAATACTTCCCTATCCCTGCTAACGTCTTGTTGCTCCCGAAATGTCCCGCGTAAGGTACGTCGTGAAACTCCTCCAATAGGATCTGCCGTAGCGGGGCGTAATTCGGTACCCAAATCTTTCCTGAACCCTTCCTTACAGCTAAGTCTTTCTCCCACGGTAATAGCTTCTTGGTCTGTGCTGTAGCAATCTCTGCGTCCACGGAGTACCAATGTTGGAATAGACCCTTGAGCAGAGGGTTCATCCCGTCGAGCTGGATGCCTGCTACATGTCCGGGGCGGCTCAACGCGTCTGCCTTGTTGTGTAGCTCGGGCTTGTAGACGATGTCGTAGTGGAAGTGAGTTTCCAGGAAATCCACCCACCGCACCTGTCGTCCTAAGAGTGTCGGTTGTGACTTCAGGTATTTGAGACTGCAGTGGTCAGTATAGACTGTAGCCTTAGCTCCCTCTAGGTAACACCTCCACGCCTTGAAGGTTATGACTATTGCTAAGGCTTCCTTGTCGTGAATGGGGTAGTTTAGTTCTGCTCCGTGTAGCTTCTTACTGAGGTAGGCGATGGGCTGCAAACCGCGTCCGTGATCTTGCATCAGTACTGCTCCGACTGCTTGGTCACTAGCGTCTGCTTCCACCACGTAGTCCTTGTCTGGATCCGGCAAGATGAGTACTGGCGCTGTAGTCAGTGCTGTCTGTAGCTGCTCCATGGCTTGCTGATGAAGGGTATCCCATTTGTAGGGCGTATCCTTTTTCAGTAGGTCGGTTAGTGGCGCTGCTATCTTAGCGTACTACGGCACGAACCTGTTGTAGTAGTTGGCGAAGCCTAGGAACTGCTGTAACTCCTTCACGTTCTCTGGTACTTTCCACTTCTTGACGGCTTCGATCTTCCGTGGGTTCACGTGTACGCCCTCGGCACTCACCATGTGCCCGAGAAACTGCACCTTCTTCAGGGCGAAGTCGCTCTTTGACAGCTTCACGTAGAACTTGTTTTTCCGCAGGATCTCGAACACCTTCCGCAGATGCTCCACGTGCTCCTTCATGTTCTTGGAGTAGATGAGAATGTCGTCCAGGTACACCACCACGCATTTGTCCAGCAAGGGTCGTAAGATGTGATTCATCTCTGCCTGAAACGTTGCTGGTGCGTTGCAGAGTCCGAACGGCATCACCAAGTATTCGTAGGAGCCGTATCTGGTACAGAACGCTGTCTTGTAGACGGAGTTGTCTGCCATCTTGATCTGCCAGTAGCCCGATCGTAGGTCTAGCTTCGAAAATACTGTTGCTCCACGCAGTTGATCGAGTAGGTCGTCTATGCGCGGTATGGGATATTTGTTTTTTACTGTCTGTTTGTTCAGTGCGCGGTAGTCGATGCACATCCGTAGACTGCCGTCTGGTTTTGGAGTGAAGAGAACTGGTGCGCCGTAGGGAGAGGTGGATGGGCGGATCAGTTGTCTGTCCAGTAGATACTCTATCTGTTTTTTCATGTCTGTCAGTTCAGTCGGACTCAGTCGGTATGGTGCACGTGAGACGGGTTTCGCACCTGGTTCCTCCACGATCTCGTGCTCGTGGGTGCGTGCTGGAGGTACGCCTGCAGGTAGGTCGTCGGGCATTATATCCTTGTACTGCTCCAAGACCTCTTTCACTGCTGTAGGTAGCTCGGAACTCGGCTTCTCCTCCTCTGCTGCTGCCATAACCAGTGCTAGGTAACCCGTGTTACTCTTGTTCACCGTCTGTTCGAACCGTGCCAGTGTCGTTTCAGGTACGTCCCCTGTATGCGTCCAGCTTCGCAGTGCTATCCGCTTCCCATTGTTGTAGATGCACACCTTGCTGCTGACCCAATCGATCTCGGGGTTGAACCACTTTAGGAAATCTCGCCCCAAGATAAAATCTAATCCTTTGATGTTGGTAACTGGTAGCTTCGGCTTCCACCTCAACGCACCTATATGCAGTTGCAGTGATGCTTCGCCGTGGATAGGAAGCTTCGTACCGTCCACCATGGTTGCTGAAAAGTGGGTCTCTTCCACCTTCTCTCCAATTTTCTCCAATGCTCCGCGGTCACACACCGAGTGAGATGCACCGCTGTCCACCAATGCCTGGAGGCATCGCCCATTGCATAACACCTCGAGGAGTAGTGGTGTCTGCTGTGCTGAGTAGCCAAAGAGGGTCTCGTTAATAGGATCATAGGGTACATCAAACTTAATACCTTCCCTTTTTCCTATACCTGACTCAGCGCTTTCCAACTTCACCTGGGGGGTAGGAGGATTTTTCCGAGGCTTGTATAATTTTTCCTGAGCCTGGATGTCTCCTCTAAGCCTTGGCAGCTGTGTAGGCTTCACCTGTGGGCGACGGGGAGCCTTAACACTGTGCTGCGGGGAGAGAATATTAACTCCACGGAACGCACGACCCTTTTCTACGCTCCGTAGTACTTTGCCCAACTTCTCAGGTACCTGAATAATTTCTAAAGGCTTTTTCTTGGCCTCTAGACCTCCCCTGAATTCTTTGAAGGCTTGTAAACCATGAGAAGCAATATTCTTCGTTAGAGCATCTTTATAGGATACTTTTAACGAATTCTTACTTTCGTGGGTGTTCGGCTGGAGTTTCCCGGTCGGTGTAGAGTCTTTTTTCGCGAAGCCTCCATTCGCCTCGGCGATTTCCCCTGATGCCGGCCGGTCGTGACGTTTTAAATTCGCGCCATCATTTTCTCCTTTTTTCACCCGCTCCGAAGTCGCCACGTCGTCGCCTTTTCCTGCTTTTCGGATCTTTACGCGATCGCCAGGTCGATCCGCGGCTACTGGCGATTCCCGTTTTTTTACTTCGGGGGTGCTCCACTGTTTCCGTCCCGGAGTGCCGCACGTGCTTTCTTCATTTTGTAGCACGACAAAAACTGATGTCCTGCTGCACCGCAAAATTCGCATTTTGTCGACTGCTGCTTCGCGTCGTATTTGTCGATATCCATCGGTTCGGTGAACGTGGGGGGTGCCGATCGCTCCGTGCCAAATGTACGGTTCGGCGTGAAGCGTCGTGTTTCGGGTTGACTTCGAGTCAGCGCGTCGTATCGCTTGGCAGCACGCACGATGTCTCTGTAGCTGCTGTAATTCGCCGCAATCACCTGCTGCCGAATCTCCATTTTTAATCCTTCGGTTGTCAGATTATTATAGCTGATACATGTTTGTAGGCTATAGTGGGGTAGCACATATGGGGTACAGCTTTCTAGGGTTGTATTTGTACCCAACACTGGCTTAGTCATTCTCATTCTGATCATTTATTCTCACATGGTATAGAGCGAGTTCCCTGTGGGAACGTTGCCTAGGGCCCACCGAAGCGCGCCCCGAGGCGCGCATTTTTTTTTAGCGACCCCTCGAGTCGCCCTTTCCCTCGTGGCCCCGCCGTCCCTCAGATGCGGCCCCGCCACCCCTTCTGATCGCGGCCCCGCCACCCGATCCCGGCCCCGCCGCCACGTCGCGGCCCCGCCGCCCGATCGCGGCCCCGCCGCCCGCTACGACGCGGCCCCGCCGCCTGCTCTGACGCGGCCCCGCCGCCACCTCTTACGCGGCCCCGCCGCCACCTCTGACGCGGCCCCGCTGCCTGATCTGACGCGGCCCCGCCGCCACCTCTGACGCGGCCCCGCCGCCGCCTCTGACGCGGCCCCACCGCCGCCTCTGACGCGGCCGCGCCGCCTGATCTGACGCGGCCCCGCCGCCTGATCTGACGCGGCCCCGCCGCCGCCTCAAACGCGGCCCCGCCGCCTACTCTGACGCGGCCCCGCCGCCCACTACGACGCGGCCCAGCCGCCGACTACGCCGCCGGCCCCGCCGCCTGCTCAGCCGCGGCTCCGCCGCCCTCTCTGCCGGCTCCGCCGCTCCACCAGCCGCGGCCCCGCTGTCCCCGCTGCTGCACCTTCCGGCCCTGCTACTTCGGCCCCGCAACCCCTGATCTCGCGGCCCAGCCACCCTACCTGCAGCAGCCGAGCCGCCCACCTGCAGCAGCCGAGCAGCAGTGCAGCCGAGCCGCCCTACACCCGAGCCGCCCTGCCGCCGAGCCGCCCGGGAGCCGAGCTGCCCTGAACCAGAGCCGCCTTGTCGCCGAGCCGCCCGGAAGCCGAGCCGCCCAGCAGCCGAGTCGCTGAGTCGCCGAGCCGCCCTTCTGCAGAGTTGTCCGGCCTGCCCTGCCTGGTGAGCACAGTCCCACTGTCACTGCGTGCTCTTCCCCTACTGCTTGCACTGCTTCGCTGTCGTGGTCATGGCTACCCCTAGTGTCCTAGCTTTTGACGCTGAGGGTCGCGCCATTGACTTTGAGGTCTGGGTAGACGACCTGCAGTTGTTTTTACAGTGCGATAGGGCAGACGGCCTCTCTCTCTTTGACCTTACCTCTGGCGCCTCTCCTGCTCCTGCTGCTGATGCTGATCCCACTGTGCGCTCTCAGTGGGCCACCCGCGATGCTGCTGCACGTCTTGCTGTGCGTCGCCACCTCCCTACCTCTGAGCGCGCGCACTTTAGTCAGTACAAGAGTGCTCAGACCTTGTACGACGCTGTAGTTGCGCGCTACTCCTCCACTGCCACTGCTGCACTGAGCCGTCTCATGCTTCCCTACCTCTTTCCTGACCTCTCTGCCTTTCCCACTGTCGCTGACCTCATTACGCACCTCCGCACTAGTGACACTCGCTACCGCGCCGCCCTTCCTGCTGAGTTATGCGCTAAGAACCCCCCCCCCCCATGTACATCACTCTCTACTACGTAGTCGCACGCCTCCCTGACTTCCTTCGCGTAGTCAGGGACCACTTTCTCGCAGTCTGTCCCACCACCCTCACCGTCGACGTCCTCGAGAAGGCCCTCCTAGCAGCGGAGAAGAGCATAGTCGCTGTAGGAGCTTCTCGTGGAGACCCTCGCACCCCCATCTTTGAGGGGTGCTCTCCTTCCCCCTTGCTGCCCTCTGTTGCCTCTGCTGCTGCTGCCGACCTGCTTGGTCTTGAGTCGGTCGGCGCGGCGTCTGCCCCTAGTGGGAGACGCCGCTCTGGCAAGGGCAAGGGGGGCAAGGGTGCGGGTGGAGCTGGAGGGGGCGGTGGCGGTGGCGGCGGAGGCGGCGGAGGGAGTGGGGGTGGCGGCGGGAGTGGTGGCGGGGGTGGTGGTGGTGGTGGCAGCAGCTGCGGAGGCGGCGGTGGTGGTGGCAGCGGTGGTGGTGGTGGCAGCGGCGGAGGTGGAGGCGGCGGAGGAGGCAGCGGAGGAGGCGGTGGTGGTGGAGGGGGTGGAGCTGGTCGGGGTGGTACCCAGCAGCGGAGCGGCGGTGGTGGTGCCCAGCGCTCGCAGCAGCAGCAGCAGCAGCGTTCGCGGGACATCCCTCCGCCTCAGCAGCTTCGTGAGTGGTACACTCAGCGTCAGAGGGGTGGGAGTACTGGTCCTTGCACCTACGTCCTTCGTTCCGGCGACCGCGCGGGTGAGCAAAGTGGGGGTGCCCACCCCACTCAGCGCTGTTTTGGCCGCTTGACGGACGCTTGGCGTCAGCAGTTCCCCGGGGCTAGTGAGATCCCTCGCTGGGATGAGCTTCTTAGGGCTGGTGTAGCGATCTTTGATCTTGATTTTGATGCTATCCTTGCTGCTATGTATGCTGTGACTATTAGTGAGGAGACTGAGGGTTACCGGTGTTTCCAGCCCGACCCGGGCATTGGTACTGCTGCGCTAGGTGCTTGTGAGGCTGCTGCTCTAGGTGCCAGTGCGTCTGCGCTCTCAGGTACTGGTGAGACTGCGCTCTCAGGTACTGCGTCGCCCTCGTCCTCCCTTACTTTCACACTTGACTCTGGGGCTTCTCGCTCCTTCTTTCGAGACCGCACCACCCTTACGCCGCTTGGCCGGCCGGTTGCCGTCTCCCTGGCTGACCCCTCTGGGGGTCCTGTCCTCTCTCACTTCTCCACTGTCCTCCCGTGTCCGGCTGCCCCTTCGGGCACCCTGTCTGGTCTGTACCTTCCCTCGTTCTCTACGAACTTGGTGAGTGGCGCGGACCTGCAGGATGTGGGGGTTCACCAGTTCACTCCTGCGAGTCAGCGGGTGACCCACTGCACGGAGGCACGCACAGGCCGACACCTGGCCACGTTCTCGCGTCGGCCGGGGTCGAGTCTCTACACCCTGACCGTTGGGTCTCCTCCTGTCCCTGCGTCTGGTCAGGTGGCTGCGTCTGGTCAGGTGCTTGCTGCTGCGTCCCGGTCAGGTCCTGAGTCTGCCCCCTGTTCTTGTCGCCTCCTGTCTCACGAGACTCTCCTTTGGCACCACCGTCTTGGTCACCCCTCCTTGCCCCGTCTTCGGAGCATGGCTTCCCGTGTCCTTGTCTCTGGTCTTCCCCAGTCTCTCCCTCCCCTTCCCTCCGGGCCAGGACCTTCCTGTGTCCCCTGTGTTGAGGGTCGCCTCCGGGCTGCTCCTCACTCCTCCCAGTTCCCCCCGACAGAGGCTCCTCTGCAAACGCTTCACATGGACGTGTGGGGCCCAGCCCCCGTCCGTGGGCAGGGTCACGAGCGCTACTTTCTGTTGGTGGTTGACGACTACTCGCGTTACACCACGGTCCTCCCCTTGCTCAGCAAGGGTGCTGTCGCTGAGGTGCTGATCAACTGGATCCGCGAGGCTCGTCTCCAGCTCATGAAGAGCTTCGGCTCGGACTTTCCTGTTCTGCGTCTGCACTCGGACAGAGGCGGAGAGTTCTCCTCTGGCCTTCTGCGAGCCTACTGTCGTGCACGAGGCATCCGCCAGACCTTCACGCTTCCGGACTCTCCACAGCAAAATGGGATTGCTGAGCGCCGCATTGGCATGGTCATGGACGTCGCCCGTACGTCCATGATGCATGCGGCTGCCCCCCATTTTCTGTGGCCGTTTGCGGTCCGATACGCGGCGCATCAGATCAACCTTCACCCCAGGGTCTCCATGCCGGAGACCTCCCCAGCTTTGCTGTGGACGGGGAAGGTTGGCGATGCGTCTGCGTTCCGTGTCTGGGGATCTCGGGCGTTTGTCCGCGACCTGTCTGCGGACAAGCTGTCCCCTCGTGCTGCTCCCTGCGTCTTCCTGGGTTTCCCCCCTGACGCACCAGGGTGGCAGTTCTACCACCCCACCTCTCGCCGTGTTCTGTCCTCCCAGGACGTCACGTTCGACGAGTCAGTCCCCTTCTACCGCCTCTTCCCCTACCGCACTCCTTCCCTCCCCCCTTCGCCGGACTTCCTTGTGCTGGTTCCCCCCCCCGGTAGACCCCCTCCCCCCTCAGGTTCCTGCCCCCTCAGGTGTGTCCCAGGTAGACGCAGTTGACCCGGTCGAGGTTACTGGTGACTCTGGTGCTGCTGCGGGTGCTGAGCCTGGGGGTGCTGACTCTGGGGGTGCAGAGCCTGGGGGTGCTGGGCCTGGGGGTACTACTGCGGAGGGTGCGGAGCCGGGGGGTGCTGTGCCTGGAGCTGCTGAGCCTGGGGGTGCTGAGTTGGGAGCTGCTGAGCCTGGGGGTGCTGAGCCTGGGGGTACTACTGCGGAGGGTGCTGAGCCGGGGGGTGCTGTGCCTGGAGCTGCTGAGCCTGAGGATGCTGAGTTGGGAGCTGCTGAGCCTGGGGGTGCTGAGCCTGGGGTTTCTCCTGCTGCTGCGTCTCGACGGGAGCCCCTCTCTCCACAGGAGCTGCGCGAGTGGTTTGCTCGCCGCTGGAGGCGTGCTGCTGGAGCTGGAGCTTCTTTGACAGTCGAGGGTGCTGGTGCTGCCGGTCCCAGAGCTGCTGGGCCTGCGGGTCCTCCTGGAGCTGGAGCTGCAGAGGGGGTTGGTGCTGAGACCACTGCTGTGTGTCCTCGCGGTGGTTCTGCTGCTGGTACTGCTGGAGGTCCTGCCGCTCGAGGTGTTGGTGGCGCTGGTACTGTCGCTGAGGGTGCTGGTGCTGTCCCTGCTGAGTCTGGAGCTGCCACGCGGCCTCGGCCGTACTTCGTTCCGCTCCTGCAGCAGGTTCTTGGTCTTTCTCCTCCGGCAGAGTGTCCGCAGCCTGTCCAGTCGCAGTCACTGTTGGAGCCTTCCTCTCCTCTGCCTGCTCCCTCTCCTTACACTGGTCCTACTGGAGGTCTTACTGAGCGTCGTGAGCCTGCGTCTCGTCCCGCGTCGCCTGTTCGTACTGCTCGCGCTAGTGGTCGCGGTTCGCGTCAGCGTCCTCCTCCTGTCCCTGGCACGCACCGGATGTCTCTGCGTCCGTCCACTGCTCCTCTGCGTGCCCCTTTGCCTTCTCCTCCTGAGTCCTCTCTTCCTGCGCTTACCGACCCTCAGTCGGACTCTCTTTGTGCTGCCAGTCCTACTGTCACGCGTCTGCTTGCTACTGTTGTCACTGACCCCTCGTTTGAGTCCACTGCTGCGTCTGCTCTTGTCGCTGAGCTCGTCGACTTTGCTGCTCGCTGTCGTCTAGACTACGCTGCTAGTCTTGTTGCTGAGTCTGCGTCTGTCTGTCCTCCGTCCGTCGGGGGTGAGTGTGCTCTTGGCACGGACGTCCTAGAGGACAGGCAGGAGGAGTTACAGTGTCTGGCTGCTGCTTCACCTCATCTCGCGTCTGTACTGCTTGCTCCTGAGGGAGACCCGGATGCACTAGACATCTCGACTCCGCGCTCTTACGCGGAGGCCGTAGAGGGTCCCTACTCCTCTCAGTGGCAGGCAGCTATGGATGCAGAGATGGCTTCCTGGAAGTCCACAGGCACCTACGTTGACGCAGTTCTCCCTCCTGGGGCGAACATCGTCAGTGGCATGTGGATCTTCCGGGTGAAGCGGCCGCCGGGCTCTCCACCTGTCTTCAAGGCGCGGTACGTTGCTCGTGGCTTCAGTCAGCGGCAGGGAGTTGACTACTTTCAGACCTTCTCTCCCACCCCGAAGATGACCACTCTTCGGGTGCTGCTGCACATAGCCGCTCAGCGCGACTACGAGCTTCACTCTCTCGAGTTCAGCACTGCGTTCCTGCAGGGTAGCCTGCACAAGGAGATCTGGCTGCGCCGTCCACCTGGCTTCACTGGGACTTTCCCTCCTGGCACCCAGTGGAGCCTCCGACGGCCAGTCTACGGTCTCCGCCAGGCACCGCGTGAGTGGCACGACACACTGAGGACTACGCTTGCGGCTCTTGGGTTTGCTCCGTCTACTGCTGACCCGTCGCTGTTTCTGCGCACCGACACTTCACTGCCGCCGTTCTACATCCTCGTGTACGTCGACGACTTGGTCTTTGCCACAGCGGACACTGCTGGACTCGCCTACGTGAAGTCCGAGCTAATGAAGAGACACACGTGCACAGACCTGGGTGAACTGCGCAGCTACCTTGGCTTGCAGATCACTCGGGACAGAGCACGCCGCACCATCACCTTGACTCAGTCACACATGGTGCAGCAGGTCCTTCAGCGCTTCGGCTTCACGTACTCCTCGCCTCAGGCCACTCCTCTGTCTACTCGCCACTCACTCTCAGCTCTGCCTTCGGATGAGTCCGTAGAGTCGAGTGGCCCGTACCCAGAGCTTGTTGGCTGCCTCATGTACCTGATGACCTGCACTCGACCAGACCTTGCATACCCTCTGAGCATTCTTGCACGCTATGTTGCTCCTGGGAGACACCGACCAGAGCACATGGCTGCAGCGAAGAGGGTATTGCGCTACCTGTGCAGTACGTCGGGCATGGGGCTAGTGCTTGGAGGGCGGAGTCCAGTGGTCCTTACAAACCACGCGGACGCTTCTTGGGCTGACGACCAGGCTACGCAGCGGTCGTCACAGGGTTACACCTTCAGTCTTGGTTCCGGCTCTGTCTCTTGGCGGTCTACTCGTTCGTCTTCGGTTCTCAGCTCCAGTTGTGAGGCTGAGATCTACGCCGGGGCCATGGCTGCACAGGAGCTTCGCTGGCTCACCTACCTGCTGACTGACCTTGGAGAGCCGCCTCGTTCTCCTCCAGTGCTGTACGTAGACAACAAGGCCATGCTGGCCTTGTGTCGAGAGCAGCGCTTGGAGCACAGAACGAAGCACATTGCTCTCCGTTACTTCCTTGCTCGTGAGCTGCAGCAGCGTGGTCAGTTGCGACTTGCGTACGTGGCCTCTGAGGCCAACACTGCTGATGTGTTCACCAAGGCACTCGCGCCTTGTGACCATCAACGCTTCTGCACCCAGCTGGGTCTTGTGCCTGTCTTGCCTCACTTGCTCTCTTCTTGACTTTACTTGTACTGTGACATATATATACCTGCTCCTGCTTGTCTAGTGTTATATATATGTCTGTACTCCTGCATGTGAACTGGCCTCTGGCCCTGCTCTTGTGCTCGGACTGTGTGGTGACTTTGTGATCCACCCTGAGCTTGCTTTGCTTTGCTTTGCTTGACTGGTCTTGTGACCTCTTGTTCTCCCCCACTTTGCCTATGGGGGTGTGTCAGATTATTATAGCTGATACATGTTTGTAGGCTATAGTGGGGTAGCACATATGGGGTACAGCTTTCTAGGGTTGTATTTGTACCCAACACTGGCTTAGTCATTCTCATTCTGATCATTTATTCTCACATCGGTGTACGCCTGGATTTTTTCGCCTTCGGTCAGGTCGGTGATGCGGTTGAACAGTAAATCCCTCTGCTGCGTGTACTATGTTACACTACTGAATTGCTTGTGTCGGTGTATCTGCTGCCGCGCCATGTAGGTTGTATTAATTGGTTCGAAACGCTCGATTAAATCTGCCCGAAACTGCTGCCACGTTTTCTCCCCGCGAGCTACGTCGGTGTAGTAAATCCATTCGAGAGCCGGTCCACGTAATAGTGTCGCTGCGAGCCGAATTCAGCTGCGTCGTGTTGCGGGGTCGAACAGCCAATGGCCTCGAAGTAAATTTCGAGGGTGGCCACGAATCGCCGGACGTCGGATCCCTTCGCGCTTGGATCGAACGCCTCCGGGAGCCTCGGTCGTGCTGCTTCGAGGTTCGGCGACAGTGGTGCCATTGGTCCGTGAAATGTCGGTGTCGCCACTACTGCTGGAGTTGTCGGTGCTGTAGTCGCTGTGGTCGCTGCTGCTGCGGTGGCGAACCCTGGTTGGCTTGTCAGAAAAGCCTCGAGTTGACGAAGCGTCGCCTGTGTCTGCTCCATATCGGTGCGGAGGCTCGCGATGTCGCTCGTAGTCGCGTAGTTGTCGCCTTGGCCCTCCATTTGGTGATTTACAGGAAGATGCGCGACGAAAATAATCGAATTCTAGGTGCTGGTCGACTTACTGCGAGTCAAATTGACTGTAGAATCGACGAGCGCGAATTCTGTAGGTTGCGTAAATCTCCCTTAGGCGAAATTCGCATTCGATCTCGGCCGTTGAGGAGAAAATCGATCCGACGCTCCAAATTCCAACTTTTTTGGGCGAAATTCTCTGGGCCGTTGAGATGAAACTTGATCGAACGGTCGAAACTCCAACCTTTCCACCAGTAAATCTGAAGGGTGTTCGAAAACCGAATCGAGGGGGACTTAGAAAAATTGCGCGGAACTGGTTTTACATACCCGTATCGGCGCTTTCGTCGTCGCCCCCGCGGTTTTTAAAGGCCGGAACTAAGCGGTTGAAGACCTCGCGTGTAAACCTGCTCTGATTACCAAGTGTGAGGATCTGGGATCGAGCTCAGAAAATATGATTCAAATTGAATTGAATTGAATGTGTTCACCTGGGTACAACACGAGGCTATATATAGGCTCGAAACAAGGCCCCGTAACCAGGTGTTACGCGAAGGTTCCGCGGGCCGTGTAGCGTCCCGAACGGATCCTTACCGAATTTGGTAGAAGGCAATTCGGTGGCAACCGAAAAGCCAGAATTCGGTGCACGCAACCTAGCTCGGTGCTATAACTATAATAAAATATAGGAAAGCACCTAGCCTAGGAAATCAAGCAATTCATGCATGCATATGATTATCCTATGCTAGAAATAGCATGATAAAGTAGAGGCAAGCAAGCATAGCTGGCATAAGTCGTCGTACTCTCACAGGGCGTCCCACCATCGGCAAAACAAAAACCAGAAGAAAATGCATCATTCAAAAAAAGGAGTAAGCAAGCCTTTTTTCAATTGTGCCATTCGGTTTCTGACAGCATTGCAGTGGGGCTGGATCAATTTGCGGGAGAGGAGAACTCTGCCGAACGAGCCTGGGAGTACATGGAAGCTGCTTACCTTGGGCTTACAAATACGAACAAAGCAGCCATTCGGAAGAAACTCCTTCTATTGAGTATGGAGCCGGGGGAGAGGGTCATTGACTACATGAATCGAGCAAAGGGGTACAATGATGACCTCAAGGCGATGGGGGCAGCTGAAACTGAAGGAGAAATGATGGGGTACATCATTACTGGGCTGCCCAAGGAGTGGGAAGCAGAGATAGGGCTCCTAACCTGCAACCCACCCGCGAATATGACCAAGGTGTTGGAGACGCTCCAAGCCCTAGAGCGGGTGAAAGCTGATCGACTCAGGAAGGAGATTAGCTTGAGCGGAATGGGACCAGTCACTCATGCTATGGTAAACGCAGCAGTGACAGGGAAAGGATACAGAGGTTTCGGGGTGTGTTTTCAGTGTGGGAAGAAGGGTCATAAGCAGATAGACTGCTATGACAACCCGAGGAGCAGAAATTTCAAGGGAAATTGGAGCGGTCCGCAGCAAAGGGGCCTGCAAAATGGAGGGCAGCAGAGAGAGGGGGAGGTTCGAGGCGATAACAAGATGCAGAGAGGCGGATTTTCAGGGGCATGTCACTATTGCCAAAAAATTGGGCATAGGGCAGCCAACTGCTACTCGAACCCGAACAGCAAGAACTACTGAGGGGCAAACCAGCAGCAGAATCAACCACCAGCAGCAAAAGCAAACGCAGTGGAAGCTGAAAACAGTGAGGCAGACGTAATTTTGGGGGGAGCTCACAAGGCAAACGTGGCAAGGGCATCGGGAGTGTGTTTGATGGCAAAGGGGTTTGGTGAAGCTGCGTGGTTCATGGATAGTGGCTGCACGCAACATATGACCAATCATCGTGAGTGGCTTACCGGATTGAGGGAGTCTAGTGTACCCTACGTTCTATTGGGCGATGAAGGGAAACTGAGTGTGAAGGGGGAAGGAGAGTTGCTGCTCCAGGGAGAGTACGGGGAGCTGAAACTGGAGAATGTGCTTTTAGTGGAGAAGCTGTCACTGAATCTGATCAGCCAAACTCAACTTGACTGCACGGGGTGCAAAACCTTCAGCGACAAGGGGAAGCTGTGGGTTTTCAATGAGGATTGGAAGGTGGTTGCAGAAGGGAACAGGAATCAGGGGTTGTATGAAATGAAGCTGAGAAAGAAGGGGCTGGAGGATGAGAATGCCACCTACCTGCCATCACTCGAAGGGGACCTAGCTAGGGAGGAGTTGAAGGCTCGGCTTGGTGGCTTACCAGTGAAGGAGCTGCAGCAGGAAGCTTCAGCCATGGTGGTTGGGATGGAGAAGGTGGAATTGGAGACCTTGCACAGGCGCATGGGGCATGCAAGCATGGATAGGGTCAAGGAGTTGGTAAAAAAGGGCATGGTAAAAGGTGTGGCACTGAAGGAGGGGGCTGGAAGCAAGGGAAAATGCAGCAAGTGTGTTGAAGGTAAAATCACAAAGTCCCCTCACCCCCACCACCAGGTACATGAACCTTATGGCACCTTGGACATCGTAGCAGCCGATGTGTGTGGGCCTATGAGGGTGGCGTCACGTCACGGCAGCCGCTACTTCGTTACCTTCACTGATTTGGGAACAAGGCACACATGGGTGACGGAGCTGAAAGTTAAGGCAGAAGTGTTTCCTAGCTTCGTGACTTGGATGGCGGAAGCGGAGTGGCAAAGTGGGAAGGTGTTGAAAGCTTTGAGGACAGATAATGGTGGGGAGTTTACAGGGGACCTGTTCAACAAGTTTTTACAGAGTAAGGGCATCCGACGGCAGCTGACTGTACCCTACACTCCACAGCATAATAGCATAGCGGAGCGGGTGAACCGTTCTCTACTGGATAGTGTGAGGAGCATGTTGGCAGATAGTGGGCTGCCACTGAAGTTCTGGGGTGATGCATTGGCAATGGCGTGCTGGTCCAAGAACCGCCTACCTACCAAGGGACTTCGGGCATATATGACTCCCCACGAGGCCTTCTATGGCAGGAAGCCAAATCTGGGGTTTGCCCGGGTGTGGGGGAGTATGGTGCAATACAGAGAGCCAGCCGGTCCAGATCATAAGTTGCTGCCCAAGGCTCATTGGGGGATTAACCTCAGTACCTGCCCAGTGAGCAAGGGGTGGGTGATCAAGGATGTAATTTCAGGAAAAGTCACGATCACCCGGGATGTTGTCTTCTACGAGGAGGTGAACTACCTGCAGTGGAAGGGAGTAGAGAAAGAGATTGCAGCAGCAGGGACAACAACTGCACCGGACAAGGTGGAGGATCTTTTGGAGGAAAAGGAGAGTGAGGGAGTTGGGTATGAAGGAGAAGAGGAACTCGAAGATGTGGAATGGGCAGATTCAGTTGATTGGGTGTGGGAGAAGGCACCAACCAGTGAAGCGGATGAAACCAATGGAGTGGAGATAGCAGGGGAGCAGCCAAGCAATGAAGTAGCCGAGGGTGGCAATGAAGAGGTGGTTGGAGAAGGAGATGAAGAATCAGCAGCTGAAGGAGATAGTGATCCATGGAAGCTTCTAAACAGTGATGACAGCAATGTCAAGATGAGGGAGATAGAGGAATTACTTCAGGAGGGCGCCATCATGATTGGAAGGGAAGTGAAGAATGGAGAAGGGAAAGCACTGGCGGATTCCAGTGAGGATGAGGCTGAATCACCTGCAGAGGAGTTGGGGAAAGGAAAGAGGGTGAAGAAACCAAACCCTCGGTATGCGCAACTGCTCATGACGTGTTGGAAGGACATCCACACCCACCTCCTACTCTCTGCCACAGCTACTGACCTAGTCTCCAATGAAGGAAAAGTGACACACAACCTGCCCAAAGAACCAGTGAGCATCGAGGAGGCGCTAGAGGGTCCAGAAAGGGAGCAGTGGAAAGCGGCAATTGAGGAGGAGTTGAACACATTGGCTGAAAGGGGCACATGGGAGCTAGTACCTATGCCGGAAGGGAGGAAAGCCGTGGGAATGAAGTGGATTTTTAAAATCAAGACCGGTGATATGGGGCAGCTGGAAAGGTTCAAAGCAAGGCTTGTAGCCAAGGGCTACACTCAAGTGGAGGGGAAAGACTACCAACAAAATGAGATCTACGCTCCAGTGAGCAAGTTGGCAACGGCGCGGGTTTTTCTCAAGGTGGTAGCAGCAAGAAAATACTTCATGGTGCAGCTGGATATTAAAAACGCGTTTTTAAATGGGGTGTTGAAGGAGGACATCTACCTCGAGCAACCACCAGGGCATGACGACAGCTCGGGCAGAAAATGCAAGCTCAACAAGGCATTATATGGGCTGAAACAGAGTCCTAGGGAGTGGTATATGGCGATGGATGAGCGGCTACTGCAAGGGGGATTTCAGAAAAGCGAGTGTGATAGGGCATTCTACTAGAAGGGAGAAGGGAAAGAGAAGGTGTTCTTGGTGCTATACGTGGACGACATCTTGGTGGCAGGGGCGTTAGAGGAGGAGGTAGAGAAGGTGTGTGCTCATCTTGCGGAAATTTTTCAAGTGAAGCAGATTCCGAGGACCACACTCTTTCTCGGCATGAACCTGGAGCGACGTAAGGAGGAGAGGAAAATGTTCCTATACCAGCAGAAATATTGCAGCAGGGTGCAGCAGAGGTTTGGCAATGACTACACGAAGGCAATTTCGACACCATTGAGTGGGGTAGCTGAAAGCAACAGTGAAAGGGAGGAGGATGTCAACCAATGGGGCTGCAAAGAGAGAGCTCTGCAAGTATATCAGTCCATGGTGGGGTCTATCATGTATCCGGTCTCATGCACGCGCGTCGACATGGCATACGCAGCTAGCTATCTTGGGCAACAAGTGCAGCAGCAAGGGGAGAGAAAATGGAGAGAGGTGAGGAGGACTATCGACTACCTACTGCAACAGGAAGATGAGGGGCTGTCATTTGAAGGAGGTGAGGAAACCCTGGAGTTAGTGGGATATGCGGATGCTTCACATGCATCCGATAAGAAAACAAGGAAGGGAGCATATGGTTACGTATTTTTGCTCAGCGGGACAGCAATCATGTGGCAAGCGAAAAGGTTGGCTGACATAGCGCTCTCTGGTGCGGAAGCGGAGTACATGGCTCTGTTTTTCGCGTGCCAAGAGGGGGTTTGGCTGAGAAGGCTACTCAAGGAGATGGAAATCAAGGTGGAAGGGCCAACGGTGATACGCACGGATAGCAAATCTGCCATTGACTTGGCTCACAACGACAATTGGCACGGGAGGACCAAGCATATGGATGTGAAGTATCATTGGGTGCGTTCAAAGGTGAGTAGCAAGGAGTTCAAGTTTGAATTCGTACGTACGGAGGCACAAGCACCAGATTTTCTTACTAAGGTGTTACCAAGGGCTAATTTTGAGCGTTGCAAGAGAGAGGTTGGGATACGTACCTTGGCTGAATTGCAGGGGAGTGTGGAGCAAACAGAGCTGGTTCAAGGTGAAATGTGCGTAAGCTGGTTAGCAAACCACATAGGAGACTGTTGACGGGGGTAAGCTAACCACGACCTAGCACAACCTGGAGTGACCTACATCGACCTAAGAAAAACCTACTTTGACGAGCTGAGACTATGGGGAAGCGAGGACCTAAGAAGAAGAGAGACTACCTATGTTGGGACGGTGGAAGGAGAAACACGGTAGCAGCGCGACCTGCAGTGGGAAACGAAGAGAAGGAGAGGAAGCGTGCTGAAATGGAGAAGAAACATGGCTGAAATGTCGTGCTTTCAAGTGACGTGAAGAGAAGTCACGCCGGGTCAAAGGCGCGTCCAAGGAAGTCTGAATTTGGAACTCGAGGCGCGTCCGGTTCATGGTTGGATTTGGAAATTGAGACGAATACAACTCAGCTCGAAATTAGGCGCGCGCAAGGGCGAAATCAGAAATCCTTTTGCTTATAACTTCCTTTGTGTTTTCTGTTTTTGTATGCCTTCTTCAATGAAATTACTTCAACTTTCTGCCTTAGTTTTCCATCAAATTCCTTCACACAGTTGAAGCCAGAGGTTACTATGCATACTACTAAGACTCTAAATAGTCTTCATAGTCTAGACTTAAGGTTGCGCACGTTCAAGACATTCCCTTCTCTGCTTTCCCCCTAACCCCTTCCCTGCTTCCCCCCATACCCTTCTCTGCTTCCCCCCCATCCCCTTCTCTGCTTCCCCCCATACTCTTCTCTGCTTCCCCCCATCCCCTTATCTGATTTCCCCCATCCCCTTCCCTGCTTCCCCCCATCCCCTTCCCTGCTTTCCCCCATCCCCTTCTCTGCTTCCTCCATCCCCTTCTCTGCTTTCCCCCATCCCCTTCTCTGCTTCCCCCCATCGCCTTCCCTGCTTCCCCCCTCCCCTTTTCTGCTTCCTCCCATCCCCTTCCGTGCTTCCCCCCATCCCCTTCCCTGCTTCCACCATCCCCTTCTCTGCTTTCCCCCATCCCCTTCCCTCCTTCCCCCCATCCTCTTCTCTGCTTCCCCCCTTACCCTTCTCTGCTGTCCCCCATCCCCTTCCCTGCTACCCCCCATCCCCTTCCGTGCTTCCCCCCATCCCCTTCCGTGCTTCCCCCCATCCCCTTCCCTGCTTCCCCCCATCCCCTTCTCTGCTTCCCCCCATCCCCTTCCCTCCTTCCCCCCATCCTCTTCTCTGCTTCCCCCCATACCCTTCTCTGCTTTCCCCCATCCCCTTCCCTGCTACCCCCCATCCCCTTCCGTGCTTCCCCCCATCCCCTTCCCTGCTTCCCCCCATCCCCTTCTCTGCTTCCCCCCATCCCCTTCCCTGCTTCCCCCCAACCCCTTCCCTGCTTCCCCCCATCCCCTCCACTGCTTCCCCCCATCCACTTCTCTGCTTTCCCCCATCCCCTTCTCTGCTTCCCCCCATCCCCTTCTCTTCTTTCCCCCATCCCCTTCCCTGCTTACCCCCATCCCCTTTCCAGCTTCCCCCCATCCCCTTCCCTGCTTCCCGCCATCCCCTTCCCTGCTTCCCCCCATCCCCTTCCCTGCTTCCCCCCATCCCCTTCCCTGCTTCCCCCCATCCCCTTCCCTGCTTCCCCCCATCCCCTTCCCTGCTTCCCCCCATCCCCTTCTCTGCTTCCCCCCATCCCCTTCCCTGCTACCCCCCATCCCCTTCCGTGCTTCCCCCCATCCTCTTCCCTGCTTCCCCCCATCCCCTTCTCTGCTTCCCCCCATCCCCTTCCCTGCTTCCCCCCAACCGCTTCCCTGCTTCCCCTCATCCCCTTCCCTGCTTCCCCCCATCCCCTCCACTGCTTCCCCCCATCCACTTCTCTGCTTCCCCCCATCCCCTTCTCTGCTTCCTCCCATCCCCTTCCCTGCTTTCCCCCATCCCCTTCCCTGCTTCCCCCCATCCCCTTCCCTGCTTCCCCCCATCCCCTTAACTGCTTCCCCGCATCCCCTTCTCTGCATTCCCCCATCCCCTTCTCTGCTTCCCCCCATCCCCTTCTCTTCTTTCCCCCATCCCCTTCCCTGCTTCCCCCCATCCCCTTCCCTGGTTCCCCCCATCCCCTTCTCTGCTTCCCCCCATTCCCTTCTCTGCTTCCCCCGATCCCCTTCCCTGCTTTCCCCCATCCCCTTCCCTGCTTCCCCCCATCCCCTTCCCTGCTTCCCCCCATCCCCTTCTCTGCTTTCCCCCATCCCCTTCCCTGCTTCCCACCATCCCCTTCTCTGCTTTCCCCCATCCCCTTCCCTGCTACTCCCCATCCCCTTCCGTGCTTCCCCCCATCCCCTTCCCTGCTTCCCCTCATCCCCTTCCCTGCTTCCCCCCATCCCCTTCACTGCTTCCCCCCATCCCCTTCTCTGCTTTCCCCCATCCCCTTCTCTGCTTCCCCCCATCCCTTTCTCTTCTTTCCCCCATCCCCTTCCCTGCTTCCCCCCATCCCCTTTCCTGCTTCCCCCCATCCCCTTCCCTGCTTCCCGCCATCCCCTTCCCTGCTTCCCCCCATCCCCTTCCCTGCTTCCCCCCATCCCCTTCTCTGCTTCCCCCCATCCCCTTCCCTGCTTCCCCCCATCTCCTTCCATGCTTTCCGCCATCCTCTTCCCTGCTTCCCCCCATCCCCTTCCCTGCTTCCCCCCATCCCCTTCCCTGCTTCCCCCCATCCCCTTCCCTGCTTCCCCCCATCCCCTTCTCTGCTTCCTCCCATCCCCTTCTCTGCTTCCCCCCATCCCCTTCCCTGCTTCCCCCCATCCCCTTCCCTGCTTCCCACCATTCCCTTCCCTGCTTCCTCCCATCCCCTTCTCTGCTTCCCCCCATCCCTTTCTCTTCTTTCCCCCATCCCCTTCCCAGCTTCCCCCCATCCCCTTTCCTGCTTCCCCCCATCCCCTTCCCTGCTTCCTGCCATCCCCTTCCCTGCTTCCCCCCATCCCCTTCCCTGCTTCCCCCCATCCCCTTCTCTGCTTCCCCCCATCCCCTTCCCTGCTTCCCCCCATCCCCTTCCCTGCTTCCCCCCATCCCCTTCTCTGCTTCCCCCCATCCCCTTCTCTGCTTCCCCCCATCCCCTTCCCTGCTTCCCCCCATCTCCTTCCATGCTTTCCGCCATCCTCTTCCCTGCTTCCCCCCATCCCCTTCCCTGCTTCCCCCCATCCCCTTCCCTGCTTCCCCCCATCCCCTTCCCTGCTTCCCCCCATCCCCTTCTCTGCTTCCTCCCATCCCCTTCTCTGCTTCCTCCCATCCCCTTCCCTGCTTCCCCCCATCCCCTTTCCTGCTTCCCCCCATCCCCTTCCCTGCTTCCCGCCATCCCCTTCCCTGCTTCCCCCCATCCCCTTCCCTGCTTCCCCCCATCCCCTTCTCTGCTTCCCCCCATCCCCTTCCCTGCTTCCCCCCATCCCCTTCCCTGCTTCCCCCCATCCCCTTCTCTGCTTCCCCCCATCCCCTTCTCTGCTTCCCCCCATCCCCTTCCCTGCTTCCCCCCATCTCCTTCCATGCTTTCCGCCATCCTCTTCCCTGCTTCCCCTCATCCCCTTCCCTGCTTCCCCCCATCCCCGTCCCTGCTTCCCCCCATCCCCTTCACTGCTTCCCCCCATCCCCTTCTCTGCTTTCCCCCATCCCCTTCTCTGCTTCCCCCCATCCCTTTCTCTTCTTTCCCCCATCCCCTTCCCTGCTTCCCCCCATCCCCTTTCCTGCTTCCCCCCATCCCCTTCCCTGCTTCCCGCCATCCCCTTCCCTGCTTCCCCCCATCCCCTTCCCTGCTTCCCCCCATCCCCTTCTCTGCTTCCCCCCATCCCCTTCCCTGCTTCCCCCCATCCCCTTCCCTGCTTCCCCCCATACCCTTCCCTGCTTCCCCCCATCCCCTTCTCTGCTTCCCCCCATCCCCTTCTCTGCTTCCCCCCATCCCCTTCCCTGCTTCCCCCCATCTCCTTCCATGCTTTCCGCCATCCTCTTCCCTGCTTCCCCCCATCCCCTTCCCTGCTTCCCCCCATCCCCTTCCCTGCTTCCCCCCATCCCCTCCCTGCTTCCCCCCATCCCCTTCTCTGCTTCCTCCCATCCCCTTCTCTGCTTCCCCCCATCCCCTTCCCTGCTTCCCCCCATCCCCTTCCCTGCTTCCCACCATTCCCTTCCCTGCTTCCTCCCATCCCCTTCCCTGCTTCCCCCCATCCCCTTCCCTGCTTTCCCCCATCCCCTTCTCTGCTTCCCCCCATACTCTTCTCTGCTTCCCCACATCCCATTCCCTGCTTCCCCCCATCCCCTTCCCTGCTTCCCCCCATTCCCTTCTCTGCTTCCCCCCATCCCCTTCCCTGCTTTCCCCCATCCCCTTCTCTGCTTCCCCCCATCCCCTTCTCTGCTTCCCCACATCCCATTCCCTGCTTCCCCCCATCCCCTTCTCTGCTTCCCCCCATTCCCTTCACTGCTTCCCCCCATCCCCTTCCCTGCTTTCCCCCATCCCCTTCTCTGCTTCCCCCCATCCCCTTCTCTGCTTCCCCACATCCCATTCCCTGCTTCCCCCCATCCCCTTCTCTGCTTCCCCCCATTCCCTTCACTGCTTCCCCCCATCCCCTTCCCTGCTTTCCCCCATCCCCTTCTCTGCTTCCCCCCATCCTCTTCTCTGCTTCCCCACATCCCATTCCCTGCTTCCCCCCATCCCCTTCCCTGCTTCCCCCCATTCCCTTCTCTGCTTCCCCCCATCCCCTTCCCTGCTTTCCCCCATCCCCTTCTCTGCTTCCCCCCATACTCTTCTCTGCTTCCCCCCATCGCCTTCCCTGCTTCCTCCCATCCCCTTCTCTGCTTCCTCCCATCCCCTTCCGTGCTTCCCCCCATCCCCTTCCCTGCTACCCCCCATCCCCTTCCCTGCTTCCCCCCATCCCCTTCTCTGCTTCCCCACATCCCATTTCCTGCTTCCCCCCATCCCCTTCTCTGCTTCCCCCCATCCCCTTCACTGCTTCCCCCCATCCCCTTCTCTGCTTTCCCCCATCCCCTTCTCTGCTTCCCCCCATCCCCTTCTCTGCTTCCCCACATCCCATTCCCTGCTTCCCCCCATCCCCTTCTCTGCTTCCCCCCATTCCCTTCTCTGCTTCCCCCCATCCCCTTCCCTGCTTTCCCCCATCCCCTTCTCTGCTTCCCCCCATACTCTTCTCTGCTTCCCCCTATCCCCTTCCCTGCTTTCCCCCATCCCCTTCCCTGTTTCCCCCCATCCCCTTCCCTGCTTCCCCCCATCCCCTTCTCTGCTTTCCCCCATCCTCTTCTCTGCTTCCCCCCATCCCCTCATGTACTTCCCCCCCTCCCCTTCCCTGCTTCTCCCCATCCCCTTCCGTGCTTTACCCCATCCCCTTCTCTGCTTCCCCCATCCCTTTCTCTGCTTTCCCCCATCCCCTTCTCTGCTTCCTCCCATCCCCTTCCCTGCTTCCCCCCATCCCCTTCCCTGCTTCCCCCCATCCCCTTCCCTGCTTCCCCCATCCCCGTCTCTGCTTCCCCCCATCCTCTTCCCTGCTTCCCCCCATCCCGTTCCCTGCTTTCCCCCATCCCCTTACCTGCTTCCCCCCATCCCCTTCCCTGCTTCCACCCATCCCCTTCACTGCTTCCCCCCATCCCCTTCTCTGCTTCCCCCCATCCCCTTCCCTGCTTCCCCCCATCCCCTTCTCTTCTTTCCCCCATCCCCTTCACTGCTTCCCCCCATCCCCTTCTCTGCTTCCCCCCATCCCCTTCCCTGCTTCCCCCCATCCCCTTCTCTTCTTTCCCCCATCCCCTTCCCTGCTTCCCCTCATCCCCTTCCCTGCTTTCCCCCATCCCCTTCCCTGCTTCCCCCCATCCCCTTCCCTGCTTCCCCCCATCCCCTTCCCTGCTTCCCCCCATACCCTTCCCTGCTTCCCCCCATCCCCTTCTCTGCTTCCCCCCATCCCCTTCCCTGCTTTCCCCCATCCTCTTCCCTGCTTCCCCCCATCTCCTTCCCTGCTTTCCCCCATCCTCTTCCCTGCTTCCCCCCATCCCCTTCCCTGCTTCCCCCCATCCCCTTCCCTGCTTCCCCCCATCCCCTTCCCTGCTTCCCCCCATCCCCTTCTCTGCTTCCTCCCATCCCCTTCCCTGCTTCCCCCCATCCCCTTCCCTGCTTCCCCCCATCCACTTCCCTGGTTCCCCCCATCCCCTTCTCTTCTTTCCCCCATCCCCTTCCCTGCTTCCTCCCATCCCCTTCCCTGCTTCCCCCCATCCCTTTCCCTGCTTCCCCCCATCCCCTTCTCTGCTTTCCCCCATCACCTTCACTGCTTCCCCCCATCCCCTTCTCTTCTTTCCCCCATCCCCTTCACTGCTTCCCCCCATCCCCTTCCCTGCTTCCCCCCATCCCCTTCCCTGCTTCCCCCTATCCCCTTCTCTGCTTCCCCCCCATCCCCTTCCCTGCTTTTCCCCATCCCCTTCTCTGCTTCCCCCCAAACTCTTCTCTGCTTCCCCCCATCCCCTTCTCTGCTTTCCCCCATCCCCTTCCCTGCTTCCCCCCATCCCCTTCTCTGCTTTCCCCCATCCTCTTCTCTGCTTCCCCCTATCCCCTTATGTACTTTCCCCCATCCCCTTCCCTGCTTCCTCCCATCCCCTTCCCTGCTTCCCCCCATCCCCTTCTCTGCTTTCCCCCATCCTCTTCTCTGCTTCCCCCCCATCCCCTTCTGTGCTTTCCCCCATCCCCTTCCCTGCTTCCCCCCATCCCCTTCCCTGCTTTCCCCCATCCCCTTCCCTGCTTCCCCCATCCCCTTCCCTGCTTCCCCCCATCCCCTTCTTTGCTACAACAGACCTCAACACAGCTAGATTCAGCTAGTACCCTGCCACACAAGAAGATGCAACAAGCCAGACACACGAGCTGAAACAGGTCAGTGGTCATTCCTAGCCCTTTACCTCCTCCCTTCTAATAGGTATCATGAAGTTCCACAATCAGATCAGCTACACACTAACGATGAAATGGAAGCGTGAGCGAGCAGCTCGACTGTCCTGGTCCGCATCTCTCTTAACACTCTGGCAGTCACACCCACTTCCAAAACCCGCCACTGCCTGTTTTCTTGGGCTCTACCTGCCTTTCCGTTGCTCCACTTGCAAAAGGTAGGAGCCAGATTGGGTGACTTCTAGGAGAACCCAACCTGGGAGATAGCGAGATAACGCACAGTGAAGTGCTGCAGAGACAGCAGCCAACACGATCTGCAGCTGATGAGGGCGTGTTGGCTGCACAAGCAACAGCAACAACAGGAAACAGAAAACCGCAGCCAACAGAAAACGATGACCAGGACATTCGAGCTGCTCACCTGCGCCTCACTCTCTCAGGAAACATACCCTCGCGCCTCTCTCAGCTCCTCCAAACCGGTCTCCTTCATTATATAAGGCATGGAGATATTGGTGAGCTTATTCCCCTGCTGGTGCAAGATGCATGCCTCCCCCCCCGAATTAACCTGTCGCACCAGCGCCTGCTCCCCTGTACCCAGAATCGTGAAGTTGTCCCAGTTGAGACCCCCCAGGTGCATGAACAGCGAGCTGTAGTGGTCCAGCTTCATGAACGGCGCCGCCATCACCGCCGCCGCGCCCCTGTGCCCGGCGCGCCGCGCTTCGTCCATGACGCGCTGCTTAGGCTTGGCGGGCAGGCGGTGGAACGGCGACATGGCGGAGTCGAACTGCACCGTGCGGTTGTTCCGCCACGCCGCTCTGCTCGCCGACTCCGCCGCCTCCGCCTGCGCGCGCACCGCATCCGCCACGTCGCTCGGCGATTCCCACGCGGCGCGCACGGCGGAGGGGTCGGGGTTGGGCGCGCGCGGCATGTCGCGGAAGAGGTACTGCTGCGCGAGGAACGCGAGAATGAACCCGCGCTGGTCCTGCATGCAGTCGCGCACGTAGATCAGATCGATGATCTCCGCCACCGCCCACGCGTACCCGCCATAAGCTCCCGCATTAAGAAACCGATTCACAGACGAATCTCTTTTATGAGGAAAGTACGGCTCTAGCTTCTTCCAATCTGGCCAGCAGAATATCTCCGCGCCGAAAACTACGGGCGCGTTGAGCGCGAAGAAGGCGTCGAGGAATTTTTGCGGGCGGCATCTGGGGTGCGGCATGAGAAAGACGTCGTCGGCGTCGGTGGTGATCACGACGCGATCACGCGGCAGCGCCGCGAGGAAGTCGCGGATGGCGCGCAGGCGGCCGCCTTGGCCCGTCCACGGCTGGCGGCTTCCGATTATGGAGAAGCTGATCCCCGCCATGTGCGCGAAATCCGCGAGGCGCACCATGTTTACCCCGCATTCAGACGAGTAGATTACCCACTCCAGCAGGCATGATCCCGACTGGGAGAACCTGTTAGGAGGCAGCGGATGGTTATCCCACGGATCCGCCCTCGCGTCGTACGTCACCGTGCACCCGTCAGCAACCTGGTGCTCCGCCTCCCCGCGTTCACGCAAGTCCCGCCCGCGCGCCATCAATGCCTCCCCTTTGGCGACGGCGGCTTCTACCAGATCCGTGCACTTCTGCGAATGCAGATCCGACAGCATGTTTAGCTTGAATAGATGTCCCGCGCGCTGCGTCACGCACGAGTCCCACGTGTCGCGGAACTCCTCCGCCTGCGGCGAGAGGCCGGTGGCAAATATGGTCCAGTAGCAGATGTACGTAAGGACTACGAGCGCAAATGCAGCGCATCCGAGGACGAGGCGAAGGACGAACGCGATCTTGGAGGAGAAACACAGGCGGAAAGCATGAGAGATTAAACTTGGAGTAGGCGCCATGGGAGAGGACTGCACGACTGCTTGAAGACTACATTCCTGGAACCGTGTTATTTGTGAAGGTAAAAAGCGTGAGATTTGTTGGGGGTTCGATCAGCCCACTTCGCGAGGGAATTTCTCCAGACTCCGAAACGGTGATTTGCCGTTGCACACGTGGCCTCGAATTGCTACCGTGGTCCGACAATTCTATGATAATTGCTCGAGTGGTCTTGCCAGAGGTTTCCTCTGGCATTTTTTTAATCCGGCACATTACCCAAAGCCGGTTTTTAGCCCTGAAATTCTTACTTCGAACGTGTCTCTTCCCGCGAAAGTGTGGCGTACACGGAAAGACGTGCACGAGGGCGACAAAGTCACTATTCGGATAAGCAACAAAAATCAGCACACTCATCTAGGCAAACAGTTGCGCTCAATTTCGGTCCGCACTGACTAAAGTGGGCACGCTCGGAGGAAGGGAGGTGGCGACGCACAGCAAGACGTGCAGCAGCATCGCGGGTCGCCCACTTGGAGCGAACGGCGGAATCAGCATCAGGAGGAGGGGCAGGGACAGCGCCAGAGACAAAGTCAAAGAGAGAGACCTCATCGACCGCATCACACAGTAAGTACAGCTGCAGGTCCTCAATCCAGACTGCAAAGTCAATGGCTCTACCCTCAGCGTCAAAAGCTAGGACATTGGGGGTGGCCATGACAGCAGCTGACAGTCTCACCGGGCAGGAAGAGTCGGGTAGGTCAGCGGCGCAGGTACACAGCCCAGGAGCAGCAGTAGCCCGACAGGAGCAGGAGTGCAGCTCCTCTGGCGGCTCGGGCAGCTCGGGCGGCTCGGGCGGCTCGGGCGGCTCGGGCGGCGCGGGCGGCTCGGGCGGCTCGGGCGGCTCGGGCGGCTCGGGTGGCTAGGGCGGCGCGGGCGGCCCGGGCGGCTCGGGCGGCTCAGGCGGCTCGGGCGGCGGCACGGGCGGCTGGGGCGGCTCGGTGGCGGCTCACGGGCGGCTGGGACGGCGCGCGGGGAGCTCACGGGCGGCTGGGCGGGCGGCCAGGGCGGCTCACGGGCGGCAGCGGCGGCGTCGGCGGCTCACGGGCGACGGCAGCGGCAGCGGCGTCGGCGGCTCACGGGCGGCGTCGGCGGCTCACGGGTGGCGTCGGCGGCGTCGGCGGCTCACGGGCGGCGTCGGCGGCGTCGGCTGCTCACGGGCGGCGTCGGCGGCGTCGGCTGCTCACGGGCGGCGTCGGCAGCTCACGGGCGGGCTGAAGGCCCACGGGTGGGCGGTTCGCGGGCAGCGCCGGCTCACGGGCGGGCGGCGTGACGGGCGGGCGGCGGGACGGGCGGCGGCGTCACGTGGGGGGGGGGGGAGGCGACGTGACGGGCGGCGGCGTCACGGGCGGCGGCGTCACGGGCGGCTGCGTCACGGGCGGCGGTTCACGGGCGGCTGTGTCACGGGCGGCGCTCACGGGCGGCGGTGCACGGGCGGCGCTAAAGGGTGGCGCGACGGGCGGCGGCTCACGGGCGGCGCTACGGGCGGCCGCACGGGCGGCGCTAACGGGCGGCCGCACGGGCGGCGCTACTGGCTGCGCAAAGGGCGGCGCGAACGGGCAGCCGCACGGGCGGCGCTAACGGGCGGCGCGAACGGGCGGCGCTAACGGGCGGCTCGAAAGGGCGGGCGCTAGGGCGGGCGCTAGGGCGGGCGCTAGGGCGGGCGCCAGGGCAGAAAAAAAAAGTTCTAGGTGGTGGGCCCGAAGCACAGTTCCCACAGGGGAACCTGCTCTGATACCATGAGAAGAAGTGAACGAGAGAATGAGTGAACTATGAACGAAGTGAGTACAAATAGGAAACCCTAACTGGGTTGTACCCCCTATGGGATACCCCACTATAGCCTACACAAATGAGTAAGCTATAATGTTCTGACACAAGCATCACATATGCGCGCTCATATAGGTAAATATACGATTTTATATGAGCACAATTTTACATGACCGCGTCTGATTGGACGCGCAAGGTCAGAAAAGGCCCCACGCATAAAGTCGACCAATCAAGTGCACTCTGTAATTGGTCGCGCGTACTGACATCTGTGCAACTGAGTATATGATCGGGGAATCATATATCTATGCGCGGATTGGTTACGATATGGACCGAATTTGAGCGCAACTTTTTGCCTAGATTACTGTGCCAATTTTGTCGCGTATCCGAACAGTGACGGCGCCGCCCTCGTGCACGTCTTTCCGGGTGCGTCACACTTTTGCAGGAAGAGACAAGTTCGACGTTAGAATTTCAAGGCTAAAAACCAGTTTTGGGTAATGTGCCGGATAAAAACAAATGCCACAGGAAACCTCTGGCAAGACCACTCGAGCAATAATCATCGAATTGTCGGACCACGGTAGCAATTCAAGGCTACGTGTGCAACGGCAAATCACCGTTTCCGGGTCTGGAGAAATTCTCTCCCACTTCGCTCCTGCGGGGTTTCCCTCGCGGGACTTCAAAGGTTTACGCCCGGCTACAGTAAAACGCGGGCGAATGCGGGATCGCTTCCGCGTGCTCGCGGAAGCGTAGCGGAGTGTCAGATTTATATGACATAGTTGCTGTAGGCTATAGTGGGGTAGCACATATGGGGTACAGGGTTTCTAGGGTTGTATTTGTACCCAATCTTTCCTTAGTCATTCTCATCCCTGTTCACTTGTTTCACATGGTATAGAGCGGGTCCTTCCTAAGGACCGTTTTTTTAGGGCCCACCGAAGCGCGCCCCGAGGCGCGCATTTTTTTCAGCGACCCCTCGGGTCGCCATTTCCCTCGCGGCCCCGCTGTCCCTCAGACGCGGCCCCGCCACCCCTCCTGATCGCGGCCCCGCCGCCTGCTTGACGCGGCCCCGCCGCCTCCACTGACGCGGCCCCGCCGCCGGCTCTGACGCGGCCCTGCCGCCCGCTACGGCGCGGCCCCGCCGCCTGCTTGACGCGGCCCCGCCGCCTCCACTGACGCGGCCCCGCCGCCGGCTCTGACGCGGCCCTGCCGGCCCGCCGCTGCACCTGACGGCCCCGCCGCTGCACCTGCCGGCCCGTCGCTGCACCCTACGGCCCGCCGCTGCACCCTACGGCCCGCCGCCTCACCTGACGGCCCCGCCGCTGCACCCTACGGCCCGCCGCTGCACCCAGCGGCCCGCCGCTGCACCTGACGGCCCCGCCGCTGCACCTGCCGGCCCGCCGCTGCACCCTACGGCCCGCCGCTGCACCCTACGGCCCGCCGCCTCACCTGACGGCCCCGCCGCTGCACCTGCCGGCCCGCCGCTGCACCCTACGGCCCGCCGCTGCACCCAGCGGCCCGCCGCTTCACCTGACGGCCCAGCCGCTGCACCTGCCGGCCCGCCGCTGCACCCTACGGCCCGCCGCTGCACCCAGCGGCCCGCCGCTTCACCTGACGGCCCCGCCGCTGCACCTACCGGCCCGCCGCTGCACCCTACGGCCCCGCCGCTGCACCTGCCGGCCCGCCGCTGCACCGGTCGACCCGCCGCTGCACCTGCCGGCCCGCCGCTGCGCCTGACGGCCCTGCCCCTGCATCTCCCGGCCGAGCCGCCCCAGCAGCAGAGCCGCCCCAGCAGCCGAGCCGCCCCAGCCGCCGAGCCGCCCCAGCAGCCGAGCCGCCCCAGCAGCCGAGCCGCCCCAGCAGCCGAGCCGCCCCAGCTGCAGTGCCGCCCGAGGCGCCCGAGCCGCCGAGTCGCCCGAGCCGCCTAGCAGTCGAGCCGCCCGAGCCGCCCGAGCCGCCCGAGCCCTCCCTGCACTGCCCTGTCTGGTGAGCACTGAGCTTTACTCTGCGCACTGCCCTCTCTCTACTGCTGTCATGGCTACCCCCAGTGTCTTCGCCTTTGACGCTGAGGGCAGAGCCATTGACTTTGACGTGTGGGTAGACGACCTACTGCTTTTCCTACAGTGCGACAGAGCTGACGGACTCTCTCTCTTTGATCTCACTTCTGGTGCCTCTCCCGCCCCTGCTGCTACTGAGGATGCCACTGTTCGCTCACAGTGGGCCACACGCGATGCTGCTGCACGTCTTGCTGTGCGTCGCCACCTCCTTCCCGCTGAGCGTGCGCACTTTGGGTCGTACAAGAGTGCTAAGACCTTGTACGACGCCGTTATTGCACGCTACTCCACCCCTGCCACTGCTGCACTGAGCCGCCTCATGCTACCGTACCTCTTTCCCGACCTTGCTGCTTTTGCCACAATAACCGACCTCATTACCCACCTGCGCACTAGTGACGCTCGCTTCCGCGCTGCACTTCCTGCTGAGTTCTGCGCCAAGAACCCCCCCCCCCTAGTACTTCACTCTCTACTACATTGTCACCCGCCTCCCTGACTCCCTTCGCGGAGTCAGGGACGACCTACTCGCAGTCTGCCCCACCACTCTCACTGTCGAGATCCTCGAGAAGTCCCTCCTAGCAGCCGAGAAGGGCATTCTCGCTGTAGGGGCCTCTCGTGGTGACCCGCGCACCCCCATCTTTGAGGGGTGTTCCCCCTCCCCCCTCCTGCCCTCTGTCGCCTCTGCTGCTACGGCCGACCTTGTTGGTTTTGAGTCGGTCGGAGCGGCGTCTGCCCCCAGCGGGAGACGTCGCTCTGGCAAGAGCAAGGGGGGCAGGGGCGGTGGTGGAGGCGGCGGGGGCGGTGGAGGCGGAGGTAGAGGCAGCGGCGGAGGTGAGGGTGGTAGCGGGAGTAGTGGCGGGAGTGGAGGTGTCGGCGGAGGCAGTGGAGGCGGGGGCGGCAGCGGCGGTGGTAGTGGGGGTGGAGGCGGAGGCGGCGGTGGCGGCGGCGGCGGTGGCGGCGGCGACGGTGGGACTGGCGGTGGCGGTGGAGGTGGTGGCGGCGGCGGCGGAGGAGGCGGCGGAGGTCGTGGCGCGCCGAGGAGGAGTGGCTCCGGTGGTGGTCAGCGCCAGCAGCACCAGCGTGGTCAGGAAACCCACTCCTCGCAGCAGCTCCGTGAGTGGTACTCTGCGCGTCAGCGGGGTGGGAGTACTGGTCCGTGCACTTACGTCCTGCGCACTGACGACCGTGCGGGTGAGCAGTGTGGTGGTCCACACTCCACCCAGCGTTGCTTCGGCCGCCTGACTGACGCTTGGCGCCGCCAGTTTCCTGACGCCTTTGAGATCCCTCGCTGGGACCAGCTGTCTAGGGCTGGAGTAGCTATCTTTGATCTTGACTTTGATGCTATTCTTGCTGTGATGTATGCTGTGACTATTAGTGAGGAGGGTGACTGTTACCGGTGTTTCCTGCCCGACCCGGGCATTGGTACTGCGGCTCTAGGTGCTGTTGAGGCTGCTGCTCCAGGTGCTGGTGAGGCTGTTGCTCTAGGTGCCAGTAAGTCTGAGTCCTCAGGTGCTGGTGAGTCTGCTCTCTCAGGTACTGTGTCGACTTCACCCTCTCACTTTCACTCTTGACTCCGGGGCGTCTCGCTCCTTCTTTCGAGACCGCACCACACTCACGCCGCTTAGTCGGCTAGTGGCGGTCTCCTTCGCAGACCCCTCTGGGGGTCCTGTTCTGGCTCGCTACTCCACTGTCCTGCCGTGCCCTGCGGTCCCGTCTGGCGCCCTGTCCGGTCTCTACCTCCCCTCGTTCTCTACGAACTTGGTGGCGGGTGCTGACCTACAGGATGCAGGGGTTGACCAGTTCACCCCTGCGCGCCGACGAGTCACCCACTGCACGGACGCGGACACGGGTCGACACCTGACCACATTCACACGTGGACCAGGGTCGAGCCTGTACACACTCACTGTTCCGTCTCCTTCTCCTGCGTCTGGTCAGGTAGCTGCGTCGGGTCAGGTGTTTGCTGCAGCGTCCAGGTCTGTTCCTGAGTCTGCCCCCTGCTCGTGTTGCCTCCTGTCCCACGAGACCCTCCTGTGGCACCACAGGATGGGTCACCCCTCCCTGCCTCGTCTCCGGGGCATGGCCTCTCGCCTTCTTGTCTCTGGCCTTCCCCGGTCCCTCCCTCCCCTTCCTCCGGGGCCTGGCCCTCCCTGTGTCCCCTGTGTCGAGGGTCGCCTGCGGGCTACCCCTCACTCCTCCCCGTTCCCTCCGACGGAGGCCCCGATGCAGACGCTTCACATGGACGTGTGGGGCCCAGCCCGCGTCCGTGGACAGGGTCACGAGCGCTACTTCCTGCTGGTGGTTGACGACTACTCGCGTTACACCACAGTCTTCCCCTTGCGCAGCAAGGGTGAGGTCACTGAGGTGTTGATCGACTGGATCCGCGCAGCTCGTCTCCAGCTCAGGCGGAGCTTCGGCTCGGACTTTCCTGTTCTGCGTCTGCATTCGGACAGAGGCGGAGAGTTCTCCTCCGGCCTTCTGCGAGCCTACTGTCGGGCACGAGGCATCCGCCAGACCTTCACGCTTCCGGACTCTCCACAGCAGAATGGGATTGCTGAGCGCCGCATCGGCATTGTCATGGACGTCGCCCGTACGTCCATGGTGCATGCGGCTGCCCCCCATTTTCTGTGGCCGTTTGCGGTTCGGTACGCCGCACATCAGATCAACCTTCAGCCCAGGGTCTCCAGACCGGAGACCTCCCCAGCCTTGCTGTGGACGGGGAAGGTTGGCGATGCGTCGGCGTTCCGTGTCTGGGGATCTCGGGCGTTTGTCCGCGACTTGTCTGCGGACAAGCTGTCCCCTCGTGCTGCTCCTTGCGTCTTCCTTGGCTTCCCCCCTGACGCCCCAGGGTGGTAGTTCTACCACCCCTCCTCTCGTCGTGTTCTGTCCTCCCAGGACGTCACGTTCGACGAGTCAGTCCCCTTCTACCGCCTCTTCCCCTACCGCACTCCTTCTCTCCCCCCTCCACCAGACTTCCTTGTGCCGGTTCCCCCCCCTGTAGACCCCCTCCCCCCTGAGGTTCCTGCTCCCTTAGGTGTGTCCCAGGTAGACGCCGTTGACCCGGTCGAGGTTACTGGTGACTCTGGTGCTGCTGCGGGTGATGGGCCTGGGGGTGCTGCCTTTGGGGGTGCTGTGCGCGGGGGTGCCGGGCCTGGAGGTGCTACTACTGGGGGTGCTGAGCCTGGGGGTGCTGGGCCTGCGGGTGCTACTGCGGAGGGTGCTGAGCCTGGGGGTGCTGAGCCTGGGAGTGCTGAGACTGGAGGTGCTACGCCTTGGGGTGCTGAGTCCGGGGGTGCTGTGTCAGGAGCTGCTGAGCCTGGGGGTGCTGAGTCTGGAGCTGCTGCGCCTGGGGGTGCTGCGTCTGGAGCTGCTGAGCCTGGGGTTTCTCCTGCTGCTGCGTCTCGCCGAGAGCCCCTCTCTCCACAGGAGCTGCGCGAGTGGTTTGCTCGCCGCTGGAGGCATGCTGCTGGAGCTGGAGCTTCTTCGACCGTCGAGGGTGCTGGTCCTACCGGTCCCGGAGCTGCTGGGCCTGCGGGTCCTACTGGAGCTGGAGCCGCTGAGGGTGTTGGTGCTGAGACAGCTGCTGTCTGTCCTGGCGGTGGTTCTGCTGCTGGTGCTGTTGGAGGTCCTGCTGCTGGAGGTGCTGGTGGCGCTGGTGCTGTCGGTGAGGGTGCTGGTGCTGTACCTGCTGAGTCTGGAGGTGCCGCGCGGCCTCGGCCGTACTTCGTTCCGCTCCTGCAGCAGGTTCTTGGTCTTTCTCCTCTGGTAGAGTGTCCACAGCCTGTCCAGTCGCAGTCCCTGTTGGAGCCTTCCTCTCCACTGCCTGCTCCCTCTCCTTACACTGGTCCTACTGGAAGTCTTGCTGAGCGTCGTGAGCCTGCGTCTCGTCCCGCGTCGCCTGTTCGTCCTGCTCGCGCTAGTGGTCGCGGTTCGCGTCAGCGTCCTCCTCCTGTCCCTGGCACGCACCGGATGTCTCTGCGTCCGTCCACTGCTCCTCTGCGTGCCCCTTTGCCTTCTCCTCCTGAGTCCTCTCTTCCTGCGCTTGCCGACCCTGAGTCGGACTCTCTTCGTGCTGCCAGTCCTACTGTCACGCGTCTCCTTGCTACTGACGTCACTGACCCCTCGTTTGAGTCCACTGCTGCGTCTGCCCTTGTCGCTGAGCTCGTCGACTTTGCTGCTCGCTGTCGTCTAGACTACGCAGCTAGTCTTGTTGCTGAGTCAGCGTCTGACTGTCCTCCGTCCGTCGGGGGTGACTGTGCTCTTGGCACGGACGTCCTAGAGGACAGGCAGGAGGAGTTACAGTGTCTGGCGGCTGCTTCACCTCATCTCGCGTCTGTACTGCTTGCTCCTGAGGGAGACCCGGATGCACTAGACATCCCGACTCCGCGCTCTTACGCGGAGGCCGTAGAGGGTCCCTACTCGTCTCAGTGGCAGGCAGCTATGGATGCAGAGATGGCTTCCTGGAAGTCCACAGGCACCTACGTTGACGCAGTTCCCCCTCCTGGGGCGAACATCGTCAGTGGCATGTGGATCTTCAGGGTGAAGCGGCCGCCGGGCTCTCCACGTGTCTTCAAGGCGCGGTACGTTGCTCGTGGCTTCAGTCAGCGGCAGGGAGTTGACTACTTTCAGACCTTCTCTCCCACCCCGAAGATGACCACTCTTCGGGTGCTACTGCACATAGCCGCTCAGCGCGACTACGAGCTTCACTCTCTCGACTTCAGCACTGCGTTCCTGCAGGGTAGCCTGCACGAGGAGATCTGGCTGCGCCGTCCACCTGGCTTCACTAGGACTTTCCCTCCTGGCACCCAGTGGAGCCTCCGACGGCCAGTCTACGGTCTCCGTCAGGCACCGCGTGAGTGGCACGACACACTGAGGACTACGCTTGCGGCTCTTGGGTTTGCTCCTTCTACTGCTGACCCGTCGCTGTTTCTGCGCACCGACACTTCACTGCCGCCGTTCTACATCCTCGTGTACGTCGACGACTTGGTCTTTGCCACAGCGGACACTGCTGGACTCGCCTACGTGAAGTCCGAGCTGCTGAAGAGACACACGTGCACAGACCTGGGTGAACTGCGCAGCTACCTTGGCTTGCAGATCACTCGGGACAGAGCACGCCGCACCATTACCTTGACTCAGTCACACATGGTGCAGCAGGTCCTTCAGCGCTTCGGCTTCACGTACTCCTCGCCTCAGGCCACTCCCCTGTCTACTCGCCACTCGCTCTCAGCTCTGCCTTCGGATGAGTCCGTAGAGTCGAGTGGCCCGTACCCAGAGCTTGTTGGCTGCCTCGTGTTCCTGATGACCTGCACACGACCTGACCTTGCATACCCTCTGAGCATTCTTGCACGCTATGTTGCTCCTGGGAGACACCGACCAGAGCACATGGCTGCAGCGAAGAGGGTGTTGCGCTACCTGTGCAGTACGTCGGACATGGGGCTAGTGCTTGGAGGGCGGAGTCCAGTGGTCCTTACAGGGCACGCGGACGCTTCTTGGGCTGACGACCAGGCTACGCAGCGGTCGTCACAGGGTTACACCTTCAGTCTTGGTTCCGGCTCTGTCTCGTGGCGGGCTACTCGCTCGTCTTCGGTTCTCAGCTCCAGTTGTGAGGCTGAGATCTACGCTGGGGCCATGGCTGCACAGGATCTTCGCTGGCTCACCTACCTGCTGACTGACCTTGGAGAGCCGCCTCATTCTCCTCCAGTGCTGTACGTAGACAACAAGGCCATGCTGGCCTTGTGTCGAGAGCAGCGTCTGGAGCACAGAACGAAGCACATTGCTCTTCGCTACTTCCTTGCTCGTGAGCTGCAGCAGCGTGGACAGTTGCGGCTTGCGTACGTGGCCTCTGAGGCCACACTGCTGATGTGTTCACCAAGGCACTCGCGCCTTGTGACCATCAGCGCCTCTGCACCCAGCTGGGTCTTGTGCCTGTCTTGCCTCACTTGCTCTCCTCTTGACTTTACTTGTACTGTGACATATATATACCTGCTCTTGCTTGTCTAGTTTTATATATATATGTCTGTACTCCTGCATGTGAACTGGCCTCTGGCCCTGCTCTTGTGCTCGGACTGTGTGGTGACGTTGTGATCCACCCTGAGCTTGCTCTGCTTTGCTTTACTTGACTGGTCTTGTGACCCCTTGTTCTCCCCCACTTTGCCTATGGGGGTGTGTCAGATTTATATGACATAGTTGCTGTAGGCTATAGTGGGGTAGCACATATGGGGTACAGGGTTTCTAGGGTTGTATTTGTACCCAATCTTTCCTTAGTCATTCTCATCCCTGTTCACTTGTTTCACACGGGGCACGCGAGGGGCGCGGGCCAAGCCAACTACCCCACCCGCCCGAAACGAGCCCCGCCAGCTCGGAGTGACACGAGGTGGTCCCCACTCGAGCTGGCATTGACCCCACATGCTCCCCCCTCGCCCCTTTTTCTCGTCGAGGAAATCCGTGTCGACGGAATGCGTCGAGAGAATTTCTCCAGACCCCGAAACGGTGATTTGCCGTTGCACACGTGGCCTCGAATTGCTACCGTGGTCGGACAATTCGATGATAATTGCTCGAGTGGTTTTTGCCAGAGGTTTCCTTTGGCATTTTTTTAATCCGGCACATTACTCAAAGCCGGTTTTTAGCCCTGAAATTCTTACGTCGAACGTGTCTCTTCCCGCGAAAGTGTGGCGTACCCGGAAAGACGTGCAGGAGGGCGACAACGTCACTATTCGGATACGCAACAAAAATCAGCACACTCATCTAGGCAAACAGTTGCGCTCAATTTCAGTCCATATCGAAACCAATCCGCGCATAGTTATATGATTCTACGATCATATATTCAGTTGGACGGATATCAGTACGCGCGACCAATTACAGAGTGCGCTTGATTGGTCGACTTTATGCGCGAGGCCTTTTCTGACCTTGCACGTCCAATCAGACGCGGTCATGTAAGATCGCGCTCATATAAAACCGCATATTTACCTATATGAGCGAGCATATGTGATGCTCGAATGTGTGTATGATCTATTTTATTAATCTAATGTGAAAAGAATGAACAGGAATGAAATGACTAAGTCAGAGTTGGGTACAAATGCAACCCTAGAAAGCTGTACCCCATATGTGCTACCCCACTATAGCCTACAAACATGCATCAGCTATAATAATCTGACACACCCCCATAGGCAAAGTGGGGGAGAACAAGGGGTCACAAGACCAGTCAAGCAAAGCAAAGCAAAGCAAGCTCAGGGTGGATCACAAAGTCACCACACAGTCCGAGCACAAGAGCAGGGCCAGAGGTTAGTTCACATGCAGGAGTACAGACATATATATAAAACTAGACAAGCAAGAGCAGGTATATATATATGTCACAGTACAAGTGAAGTCAAGAGGAGAGCAAGTGAGGCAAGACAGGCACAAGACCCAGCTGGGTGCAAAAGCGCTGATGGTCACAAGGCGCGAGTGCCTTGGTGAACACATCAGCAGTGTTGGCCTCAGAGGCCACGTACGCAAGTCGCAACTGACCACGCTGCTGCAGCTCACGAGCAAGGAAGTAGCGGAGAGCAATGTGTTTTGTTCTGTGCTCCAAGCGCTGCTCTCGACACAAGGCCAGCATGGCCTTGTTGTCTACGTACAGCACTGGAGGAGAACGAGGCGGCTCTCCAAGGTCAGTCAGCAGGTAGGTGAGCCAGCGAAGCTCCTGTGCAGCCATGGCCCCGGCGTAGATCTCAGCCTCACAACTGGAGCCGAGAACTGAAGACGAGCGAGTAGACCGCCACAAGACAGAGCCGGAACCAGGGCTGAAGGTGTAACCCTGTGACGACCGCTGCGTAGCCTGGTCGTCAGCCCAAGAAGCGTCCGCGTGGCCGGTAAGGACCACTGGACTCCGCCCTCCAAGCACTAGCCCCATGCCTGACGTACTGCACAGGTAGCGCAATACCCTCTTCGCTGCAGCCATGTGCTCTGGTCTGTGTCTCCCAGGAGCAACATAGCGTGCAAGAATGCTCAGAGGGTATGCAAGGTCAGGTCGTGTGCAGGTCATCAGGTACATGAGGCAGCCAACAAGCTCTGCATACGGGCCACTCGACTCTACGGACTCATCCGAAGGCAGAGCTGAGAGTGAGTGGCGAGTAGGCAGAGGAGTGGCCTGAGGCAAGGAGTACGTGAAGCCGAAGCGCTGAAGGACCTGCTGCACCATGTGTGACTGAGTCAGGGTAATGGTGCGGCGTGCTCTGTCCCGAGTGATCTGCAAGCCAAGGTAGCTGCGCAGTTCACCCAGGTCTGTGCACGTGTGTCTCTTCAGCAGCTCGGACTTCACGTAGGCGAGTCCAGCAGTGTCCGCTGTGGCAAAGACCAAGTCGTCGACGTACACGAGGATGTAGAACGGCGGCAGGGAAGTGTCGGTGCGAAGAAACAGCGACGGGTCAGCAGTAGAAGGAGCAAACCCAAGGGCCGCAAGCGTAGTCCTCAGTGTGTCGTGCCACTCATGCGGTGCCTGGCGGAGACCGTAGACTGGCCGTCGGAGGCTCTACTGGGTGCCAGGAGGGAAAGTCCCAGTGAAGCCAGGTGGACGGCGAAGCCAGATCTCCTCGTGCAGGCTACCCTGCAAGAACGCAGTGCTGAAGTCGAGAGAGTGAAGCTCGTAGTCGCGCTGAGCGGCTATGTGCAGCAGCACCCGAAGAGTAGTCATCTTCGGGGTGGGAGAGAAGGTCTGAAAGTAGTCAACTCCCTGCCGCTGACTGAAGCCACGAGCGACGTACCGTGCCTTGAAGACAGGTGGAGAGCCCGGCGGCCGCTTCACCCTGAAGATCCACATGCCACTGACGATGTTCGCCCCGGGAGGGGGAACCGCGTCAACGTAGGTGCCTGTGGACTTCCAGGAAGCCATCTCTGCATCCATAGCTGCCTGCCACTGAGAGGAGTAGGGACCCTCTACGGCCTCCGCGTAAGAACGCGGAGTCGGGATGTCTAGTGCATCCGGGTCTCCCTCAGGGGCAAGCAGTACAGACGCGAGATGAGGTGAAGCAGCCGCTAGACACTGTAACTCCTCCTACCTGTCCTCTAGGACGTCCGTGCCAAGAGCACACTCACCCCCGACGGACGGAGGACAGACAGACGCAGACTCAGCAACAAGACTAGCAGCGTAGTCGAGACGACAACGAGCAGCAAAGTCGACGAGCTCAGCGACTAGAGCAGACGCAGCAGCGGACTCAAAAGAGGGGTCAGTGACGACAGTAGCAAGCAGACGCGTGACAGTAGGACTGGCAGCACGAAGAGAGTCCGACTCAGGGTCGGCAAGCGCAGGAAGAGAGGACTCAGGAGGAGAAGGCAAAGGGGCACGCAGAGGAGCAGTGGACGGACGCAAAGACATCCGTTGCGTGCCAGGGACAGGAGGAGGACGCTGACGCGAACTGCGACCACTAGCGCGAGCAGCACGAACAGGCGACGCGGGACGAGACGCAGGCTCACGGCGCTCAGCAAGACCTCCAGTAGGACCAGTGTAAGGAGAGGGAGCAGGCAGTGGAGAGGAAGGCTCCAGTAGGGACTGCGACTAGACAGGCGGTGGACCCTCTACCGGAGGAGAAAGACCAAGAACCTGCTGCAGGAGCGGAACGAAGTACGGCCGAGGCCGCGCGGCAGCTCCAGACTTAGCACGGACAGCACCAGCACCCTCACCGACAGCACCAGCGCCACCCACACCTCCAGCGGCAGGACCAACAGCAGTAGGCGCAGCACCAACGCCCTCAGCAGCTCCGGCTCCAGGAGGACCCGCAGGTCCAGCAGCTCCGGGACCGGCAGCACCCGCACCCTCGACGGTCGAAGAAGCTCCAGCTCCAGCTCCAGCAGCACCTCCAGACTCAGCAGCACGCCTCCAGCGGCGAGCGAACCACTCGCGCAGCTCCTCTGGAGAGAGGGGCTCCCGGCGAGACGCAGCAGTAGGAGAAACCCCAGGCTCAACAGCTCCAGACGCAGCACCCCCAGGCTCAGCAGCTCCCAGCTCAGCACCCCCAGGCTCAGCAGCTCCCGACCCAGCACCCCCAGACCCAGCACCTCCAGGCACAGCACCCCCCGGCTCAGCACCCCCAGGCTCCGCACCCTCCGCAGTAGCACCCTCAGGCCCAGCACCCCCAGCAGTAGCACCCCAAGGCTCAGCACCCCCGCGCACAGCACCCCCAGAGTCAGCACCCCCAGGCTCAGCACCCGTAGCAGCACCAGAGTCACCAGTAACCTCGACCGGGTCAACGGCGTCTACCTGGGACACACCTGAGGGGGCAGGAACCTGAGGGGGGAGGGGGTCTACCGGGGGGGGAACCGGCACAAGGAAGTCCGGGGGAGGTGGGAGGGAAGGAGTGCGGTAGGGGAAGAGACGGTAGAAGGGGACTGACTCGTCGAACGTGACGTCCTGGGAGGACAGAACACGACGAGAGGAGGGGTGGTAAAACTGCCACCCTGGGGCGTCAGTGGGGAAGCAAAGGAAGACACAGGGGGCGGCACGAGGGGACAGCTTGTCCGCAGACTAGTCGCGGACAAACGCCCGAGATCCCCAGACACGGAACACAGACGCATCGCCAACCTTCCCCGTCCACAGCAAGGCTGGGGACATCGCAGGCCGAGAGACCCGGGGGTGAAGGTTGAGCTGATGCGCCGCGTACCTCACCGCAAACGGCCACAGAAAATGGGGGGCAGCCGCATGCATCATGGACGTACGAGCGACATCCATGACCATGCCAATGCGGCGCTCAGCAATCCCATTTTGCTGTGGTGAGTCCAGAAGCGTGAAGGTCTGGCGGATCCCCCGTGCACGACAGTAGTCTCGCAGAAGGCGAGAAGAGAACTCTCCGCCGCTGTCCGAGTGCAGACGCAGAACAGGGAAGTCAGAGCCAAAGCTCTTCCTGAGCTGGAGACGAGCCTCGCGGATCCAGTCGATCAGCACCTCAGTGACCGCACCCTTGCTGCGCAAGGGGAGGACTGTGGTGTAACGCGAGTAGTCGTCAACCACCAACAGGAAGTAGCGCTCGTAACCCTGCCCACGGACGGGGGCTGGGCCCCACACATCCATGTGAAGCGTGTGTAGGGGAGCCTCTGTCGGGGGGAAGTGGGAGGAGTGAGGAGTAGCCCGGAGGCGACCCTCGATACAGGGGACACAGGAAGGTCCAGGTCCGGAGGGGAGAGGAGGGAGAGACTGGGGAAGACCAGAGACAAGGACACGGGAAGCCATGCTCCGAAGACGGGGCAAGGAGGGGTGGCCAAGACGGTGGTGCCACAGGAGAGTCTCGTGAGACAGGAGGCGACAAGAACAGGGGGCAGACTCAGGACCTGACCGGGACGCAGCAGCAAGCACCTGACCTGACGCAGCCACCTGACCAGACGCAGGGACAGGAGGAGACTCAACGGTCAGGGTGTAGAGACTCGACCCCGGCCGACGCGAGAACGTGGCCAGGTGTCGGCCTGTGCGTGCCTCCGTGCAGTGGGTCACCGGCTGACTCGCAGGAGTGAACTGGTGAACCCCCACATCCTGCAGGTCCGCGCCACTCACCAAGTTCGTAGAGAACGAGGGAAGGTACAGACCAGACAGGGTGCCCGAAGGGGCCACCGGACACGGGAGGACAGTGGAGAAGTGAGACAGGACAGGACCCCCAGAGGGGTCAGCAAGGGAGACTGCAACCGGCCGATCGAGCGGCGTAAGGGTAGTGCGGTCTCGAAAGAAGGAGCGAGAAGCCCCGGAGTCAAGTGTGAAAGTGAGGGAGGACGAGGACGACGCAGTACCTGAGAGCGCAGTCTCACCAGTACCTGAGAGCGCAGACGCACTAGCACCTAGAGCAGCAGCCTCACAAGCACCTAGCGCAGCAGTACCAATGCCCGGGTCGGGCTGGAAACACCGGTAACCCTCATTCTCCTCACTATAAGTCACAGCATACATAGCAGCAAGGATAGCATCAAAATCAAGATCAAAGATCGCTACACCAGCCCTAAGAAGCTCATCCCAGCGAGGGATCTCAGTAGCCCCAGGGAACTGCTGACGCCAAGCGTCCGTCAGGCGGCCAAAGCAGCGCTGGGCAGCGTGGGCACCCCCACACTGCTCACCCGCGCGGTCGCCGGAATGAAGAACGTAGGTGCGGGGACCAGTACCCCCACCCCTCTGATGCCCAGCGTACCACTCACGAAGCTGCTGAGGCGAAGGGATGTCCCGCGAGCGCTGCTGCTGCTGCCGCTGCGAGCGCTGGCCACCACCACCGCTGCTACGCTGCTGGGTACCACCCCGACCAGCTCCACCTCCTCCACCACCACTGCCTCCTCCGCTGCTGCCTCCACCGCCTCCACCTCCGCCGCCTCCACCTCCGCCGCTGCCTCCACCACCACCGCTGGCACCACTACCACCGTCTCCGCCGCTGCTGCCACCACCACCACCACCACCCCCGCCACTAGTCCCGCCGCCACCCCCACTCCCTCCGCCGCCACCGCCGCCACCGCCACCGCCCCCTCCAGCTCCACCCGCGCCCTTGCCCCCCTTGCCCTTGCTGGAACGCGACGTCTCCCACTAGGGGCAGACGCCGCGCCGACCGACTCAAGACCAAGCAGGTCGGCAGCAGCAGCAGAGGCAACAGAGGGCAGCAAGGGGGAAGGAGAGCACCCCTCAAAGATGGGGGTGCGAGGGTCACCACGAGAAGCACCTACAGCGACTATGCTCTTCTCCGCTGCGAGGAGGGCCTTCTCGAGGAGGTCGACGGTGAGGGTGGTGGGACAGACTGCGAGAAAATGGTCCCTGACGACGCGAAGGGAGTCAGGGAGGCGCGCGATTACGTAGTAGAGAGCGATGTACATGGGGGGTGGGTTCTTAGCGCAGAACTCAGCAGGAAGGGCGGCGCGGTAGCGAGTGTCACTACTGCGGAGGTGCGTAATGAGATCAGCGACAGTGGGAAAGGCAGAGAGGTCAGGAAAGAGGTAGGGAAGCATGAGGCGGCTCAGTGCAGCAGTGGCAGGGGAGGAGTAGCACGCAACTACAGCGTCGTACAAGGTCTGAGCACTCTTGTACTGACTAAAGTGCGCACGCTCAGAGGTAGGGAGGTGGCGACGCACAGCAAGACGTGCAGCAGCATCGCGAGTGGCCCACTGAGAGCGGACAGTGGGATCAGCATCAGCAGCAGGAGCAGGAGAGGCGCCAGAGGTGAGGTCAAAGAGAGAAAGGCCGTCAGCCCAGTCGCACTGTAAGAACAGCTGCAGGTCGTCTAACCAGACCTCAAAATCAATGGCGCGACCCTCAGCGTCAAAAGCTAGGACACTAGGGGTAGCCATGACAACGACAGCGAAGCAGTGCAAGCAGTAGGGGAAGAGCACGCAGTGAAAGTGCGACTGTGCTCACCAGGCAGGGCAGGCCGGAAAACTCTGCAGAAGGGCGGCTCGGCGACTCAGTGACTCGGCTGCTGGGCGGCTCGGCTCCCGGGCGGCTCGGGGGCCGGGCGGCTCGGAGGCAGGGCGGCTCGGGTGCAGGGCGGCTCGGCTCCCGGGCTGCTCGGCGGCAGGGCGGCTCGGGTGCAGGGCGGCTCGGCTCCCGGGCGGCTCGGCGGCAGGGCGGCTCGGGTGCAGGACGGGGCCGGGACAGGGGACGGCGGGGCCGTCAGGGTGCAGCGGCGGGGTCGGCAGGGTGCAGCGGCGGGGCCGTGACAGGGGACGGCGGGGCCGTCAGGGTGCAGCGGCGGGGCCGGCAGGGTGCAGCGGCGGGGCCGGGACAGGGGACGGCGGGGCCGTCAGGGTGCAGCGGCGGGGCCGACTGGTGCAGTGGCGGGGCCGTCAGGGTGCAGCGGCGGGGCCGTGACAGGGGACGGCGGGGCCGTGACAGGGGACGGCGGGGCCGTTAGGGTGCAGCGGCGGGGCCGACAGAGGTGCAGCGGCGGGGCCGGCAGGGTGCAGCGGCGGGGCCGGGAGTAGGACGGCGGGGCCGTCAGGTGACGGGACCCGCTGCAGCGACGAAGAGGCCGCGCGGCCGGCGTGAGGGCGGCGCGGCGCGGCAGAGCCGAGAGGGCGGTGTGGCGCGGCCGTAAGGCCAGCGCGACGTGGGGCCCGGGCCGCGCGCGCGAAAAAAAGGAGTCGCGCGCGCGACTCTCGGGGCGCCACAAGGGCAGCGCGACAAGCACAGGGTGGGAGCGCGCCTCGGGGAGAATAGGGCGCGCTCCGGGCAGGAAAAAAAATCGTGGGTGGGCCCTTAAAAAACACGGTCCTTAGGAGGGACCCGCTCTATACCATGTGAAAAGAATGAACAGGAATGAAATGACTAAGTCAGAGTTGGGTACAACTGCCGACATTTTGCCATTATACCTTTATCACGCTGTGCGATATAGGCATGCACAGTTTGATTTAAGTATAATGGCAAAACGCTGGTAGTGATAACGTCTCCCTAATTTATTAACATAGTTTTTATATGAATAAAACAGATCACACACACATTTGAGCATCACATATGCGCGCTCATATAGGTAAATATGCGGTTTTATATGAGCGCAATTTTACATGACCGCGTCTGATTGGACGCGCAAGGTCAGAAAAGGCCCCACGCATAAAGTCGACCAATCAAGCGCACTCTGTAATTGGTCGCGCGTACTGACATCTGTGCAACTGAGTATATGATCGGGGAATCATATAACTATGCGTGGATTGGTTACGATATGGACCGAAATTGAGCGCAACTGTTTGCCTAGATTACTGTGCCGATTCTGTCGCGTATCCGAACAGTGACGGCGCCGCCCTCGTGCACGTCTTTCCGGGTGCGTCACACTTTCGCAGGAAGAGACAAGTTCGACGTAAGAATTTCAGGGCTAAAAACCGGTTTTGGGTAATGTGCCGGATAAAAAAAATGCCAGAGGAAACCTCTGGCAAGACCACTCGAGCAATTATCATCGAATTGTCCGACCTGTCAGATTTATATGACATAGTTTTTGTAGGCTTTAGTGGGGTAGCACATATGGGGTACAGGGTTTCTAGGGTTGTATTTGTACCCAATCTTCCATAGTCATTTCATTCCTGTTTTCCTTGTTTCACATGGTATAGAGCGGGTCCTACCTTAGGACCGTTTTTTTAGGGCCCACCGAAGCGCGCCCCGAGGCGCGCCTTTTTTTAGCGACCCCTCGGGTCGCCTTTTCCCTCGCGGCCCCGCTGTCCCTCAGACGCGGCCCCGCCACCTCTCCTGATCGCGGCCCCGCCGCCTGTTTGACGCGGCCCCGCCGCCTCCCCTGACGCGGCCCCGCCGCCTCCCCTGACGCGGCTCCGCCGCCTCCCCTGACGCGGCCCCGCCGCCTGTTTGACGCGGCCCCGCCGCCTTCCCTGACGCGGCCCCGCCGCCTCCCCTGACGGGGCTCCGCCGCCTCCCCTGACGCGGCACCGCCGCCTCCCCTGACGCGGCTCCGCCGCCTCCCCTGACGCGGCCCTGCCGCCTCCCCTGACTCGGCTCCGCCGCCTCCCCTGTCGGCCCGCCGCTGCTCCTGTCGGCCCGCCACTGCACCTGCCGGCCCGCCGCTGCACCCAGCGGCCCGCCGCCTCTGACGGCCTCGCCGCTGCACCTGCCAGCCCGCCGCCTCTGACGGCCTCGCCGCTGCACCTGCCGGCCCGCCACTGCACCCTACGGCCCGCCGCCTGCACCTGCCGGCCCGCCACTGCACCTGCCGGCCCGCCGCTGCACCTGCCGGCCCGCCGCTGCACCTGCCGGCCCGCCACTGCACCGGTCAACCCGCCGCTGCACCTGACGGCCCCGCCCCTGGATCTCCTGGCCGAGCCGCCCCAGCAGCCGAACCGCCCGTGAGCCGAGCCGCCCGACGCCGAGCCGCCCGGGACCCGAGCCGCCCAACCGCCGAGCCGCCCGGGAGCCGAGCCGCTCTGCACCCGAGCCGCCCAACCGCCGAGCCGCCCGGAAGCCGAGCCGCCCGGGAGCCGAGCCGCCCGGGAGCCGAGCCGCCCTGCGCCCGAGCCGCCCAGCACCCGAGCCGCCAGGTCGCTGAGCCGCCTTTCTGCATACCTACTCGACCTGCCCTGCCTGGTGAGCACAGTCCCACTGCCACTGCGAGCTCTTTCCCTGCTGCTTGCACTGCGTCGCTGTCGTCGCCATGGCTACCCCTAGTGTCCTAGCTTTTGACGCTGAGGGTCGCGCCATTGATTTTGAGGTCTGGTTAGACGACCTGCAGCTGTTCTTACAGTGCGACAGGGCTGACGACCTTTCTCTCTTTGATCTCACCTCTGGCGCCTCTCCTGCTCCTGCTGCTGATGCTGATCCCGCTGTCCGCTCTAAGTGGGCCACCCGCGATGCTGCTGCACGTCTTGCTGTGCGTCGCCACCTCCCTACCTCTGAGCGTGCGCACTTTAGTCAGTACAAGAGTGCTCAGACCTTGTACGACGCTGTAGTTGCGCGCTACTCCTCCCCTGCCACTGCTGCACTGAGCCGTCTCATGCTTCCCTACCTCTTTCCTGACCTCTCTGCCTTTTCCACTGTCGCTGACCTCATTACACACCTCCGCACTAGTGACACTCGCTACCGCGCCGCCCTTCCTGCTGAGTTCTGCGCTAAGAACCCCCCCCCCATGTACATCGCTCTCTACTACGTAGTCGCGCGCCTCCCTGACTCCCTTCGCGTCGTCAGGGACCACTTTCTCGCAGTCTCTCCCACCACCCTCACCGTCGACCTCCTCGAGAAGGCCCTCCTTGCAGCGGAGAAGAGCATAGTCGCTGTAGGTGCTTCTCGTGGTGACCCTCGCACCCCCATCTTTGAGGGGTGCTCTCCTTCCCCCTTGCTGCCCTCTGTTGCCTGTGCTGCTGCTGCCGACCTGCTTGGTCTTGAGTCGGTCGGCGCGGCGTCTGCCCCTAGTGGGAGACGTCGCTCCAGCAAGGGCAAGGGGGGCAAGGGCGCGGGTGGAGCTGGAGGGGGCGGTGGCGGTGGTGGCGGCGGAGGGAGTGGGGGTGGCGGCGGGACTAGTGGCGGGGGTGGTGGTGGTGGTGGTGGCAGCAGCGGCGGAGACGGTGGTGGTGGTGCCAGCGGTGGTGGTGGAGGCAGCGGCGGAGGTGGAGGCGGCGGAGGTGGAGGCGGTGGAGGCGGCAGCGGAGGAGGCAGTAGTGGTGGAGGAGGTGGAGCTGGTCGGGGTGGTACCCAGCAGCGTAGCGGCGGTGGTGGTGGCCAGCGCTCGCACCGGCAGCAGCAGCAGCGCTCGCGGGACATCCCTTCACCTCAGCAGCTTCGTGAGTGGTACGCTGGGCGTCAGAGGGGTGGGGGTACTGGTCCCTGCACCTACGTTCTTCGTTCCGGCGACCGCGCGGGTGAGCAGTGTGGGGGTGCCCACGCCACCCAGCGCTGCTTTGGCCGCCTGACGGACGCCTGGCGTCAGCAGTTCCCTGGGGCTAGTGAGATCCCTCGCTGGGATGAGCTTCTCAGGGCTGGTGTAGCGATCTTTGATCTTGATTTTGATGCTATCCTTACTGCTATGTATGTTGTGGATTATAGTGAGGAGAATGAGGGTTACCGTTGTTTCCAGCCCGACCCGGGCATTGGTACTGCTGCGCTAGGTGCTTGTGAGGCTGCTGCTCTAGGTGCCAGTGCGTCTGCGCTCTCAGGTACTGGTGAGACTGCGCTCTCAGGTACTGCGTCGTCCTCGTCCTCCCTCACTTTCACACTTGACTCCGGAGCTTCTCGCTCCTTCTTTCGAGACCGCACTACCCTTACGCCGCTCGATCGGCCGGTTGCAGTCTCCCTTGCTGACCCCTCTAGAGGTCCTGTCCTGTCTCACTTCTCCACTGTCCTCCCGTGTCCGGCTGCCCCTTCGGGCACCCTGTCGGGTCTGTACCTTCCCTCGTTCTCCACGAACTTGGTGAGTGGAGCGGACCTGCAGGATGGGGGTGTTCACCAGTTCACTCCTGCGAGCCAGCGGGTGACCCACTGCACGGAGGCACGCACAGGCCGACACCTGGCCACGTTCTCGCGTCGGCCGGGGTCGAGTCTATACACCCTGACCGTTGAGTCTCCTCCTGTCCCTGCGTCTGGTCAGGTGGCTGCGTCGGGTCAGGTACTTGCTGCTGCGTCCCGGTCAGGTCCTGAGTCTGCCCCCTGTTCTTGTCGCCTCCTGTCTCACGAGACTCTCCTGTGGCACCACCGTCTTGGCCACCCCTCCTTGCCCCGTCTTCGGAGCATGGCTTCCCGTGTCCTTGTCTCTGGTCTTCCCCAGTCTCTCCCTCCTCTCCCCTCCGGGCCAGGACCTTCCTGTGTCCCCTGTGTCGAGGGTCGCCATCGGGCTACTCCTCACTCCTCCCACTTCCCCCCGACAGAGGCTCCCCTGCAGACGCTTCACATGGATGTGTGGGGCCCAGCCCCCGTCCGTGGGCAGGGTTACGAGCGCTACTTCCTGTTGGTGGTTGACGACTACTCGCGTTACACCACAGTCCTCCCCTTGCGCAGCAAGGGTGAGGTCACTGAGGTGCTGATCCACTGGATCCGCGAGGCTCGTCTCCAGCTCAGGAAGAGCTTCGGCTCGGACTTTCCTGTTCTGCGTCTGCACTCTGACAGAGGCGGAGAGTTCTCTTCTCGCCTTCTGCGAGACTACTGTCGCGCACGGGGGATCCGCCAGACCTTCACGCTTCCGGACTCACCACAGCAAAATGGGATTGCTGAGCGCCGCATTGGCATGGTCATGGATGTCGCTCGTACGTCCATGATGCATGCGGCTGCCCCCCATTTTCTGTGGCCGTTTGCGGTGAGGTACGCGGCGCATTAGCTCAACCTTCACCCCCGGGTCTCTCGGCCTGCGATGTCCCCAGCCTTGCTGTGGACGGGGAAGGTTGGCGATGCGTCTGTGTTCCGTGTCTGGGGATCTCGGGCGTTTGTCCGCGACTTGTCTGCGGACAAGCTGTCCCCTCGTGCTGCTCCCTGCGTCTTCCTTGGCTTCCCCACTGACGCCCCAGGGTGGCAGTTTTACCACCCCTCCTCTCGTCGTGTTCTGTCCTCCCAGGACGTCACGTTCGACGAGTCAGTCCCCTTCTACCGTCTCTTCCCCTACCGCACTCCTTCCCTCCCCCCTCCCCCGGACTTCCTTGTGCCGGTTCCCCCCCCGGTAGACCCCCTCCCCCCTCAGGTTCCTGCCCCCTCAGGTGTGTCCCAGGTAGACGCCGTTGACCCGGTCGAGGTTACTGGTGACTCTGGTGCTGCTGCGGGTGCTGAGCTTGGGGATGCTGACTCTGGGGGTGCTGTGCGCGGGGGTGCTGAGCCTGGGGGTGCTACTGCTGGGGGTGCTGGGCCTGAGGGTGCTACTGCGGAGGGTGCGGAGCCTGGGGGTGCTGAGCCGGGGGGTGCTGTGCCTGGAGGTGCTGGGTCTGGGGGTGCTGGGTCGGGAGCTGCTGAGCCTGGGGGTGCTGAGGTGAGGGCTGCTGAGCCTGGGGGTGCTGCGTCTGGAGCTGCTGAGCCTGGGGTTTCTCCTGCTGCTGCGTCTCGCCGGGAGCCCCTCTCTCCACAGGAGCTGCGCGAGTGGTTCGCTCGCCGCTGGAGGCGTGCTGCTGAGTCTGGAGGTGCTGCTGGAGCTGGAGCTGGAGCTTCTTCGACCGTCGAGGGTGCGGGTGCTGCCGGTCCCGGAGCTGCTGGACCTACTGGTCCTCCTGGAGCTGGAGCTGCTGAGGGCGTTGGTGCTGAGCCTACTGCTGTTGGACCTGCTGCTGGAGGTGTGGGTGGCGCTGGTGCTGTCGCTGAGGGTGCTGGTGCTGTCCCTGCTGAGTCTGGAGCTGCCGCGCGGCCTCGGCCGTACTTCGTTCCGCTCCTGCAGCAGGTTCTTGGTCTTTCTCCTCCAGTAGAGGGTCCACCGCTTGTCCAGTCGCAGTCCCTGCTGGAGCCTTCCTCTCCACTGCCTGCTCCCTCTCCTTACACTGGTCCTACTGGAGGTCTTGCTGAGCGTCGTGAGCCTGCGTCTCGTCCCGCGTCGCCTGTTCGTGCTGCTCGCGCTAGTGGTCGCAGTTCGCGTCAGCGTCCTCCTCCTGTCCCTGGCACGCAACGGATGTCTTTGCGTCCGTCCACTGCTCCTCTGCGTGCCCCTTTGCCTTCTCCTCCTGAGTCCTCTCTTCCTGCGCTTGCCGACCCTGAGTCGGACTCTCTTCGTGCTGCCAGTCCTACTGTCACGCGTCTGCTTGCTACTGTCGTCACTGACCCCTCTTTTGAGTCCACTGCTGCGTCTGCTCTAGTCGCTGAGCTCGTCGACTTTGCTGCTCGCTGTCATCTCGACTACGCTGCTAGTCTTGTTGCTGAGTCTGCGTCTGTCTGTCCTTCGTCCGTCGAGGGTGAGTGTGCTCTTGGCACGGACGTCCTAGAGGACAGGCAGGAGGAGTTACAGTGTCTAGCGGCTGCTTCACCTCATCTCGCGTCTGTACTGCTTGCCCCTGAGGGAGACCCGGATGCACTAGACATCCCGACTCCGCGTTCTTACGCGGAGGCCGTAGAGGGTCCCTACTCCTCTCAGTGGCAGGCAGCTATGGATGCAGAGATGGCTTCCTGGAAGTCCACAGGCACCTACGTTGATGCGGTTCCCCCTCCTGGGGCGAACATCGTCAGTGGCATGTGGATCTTCAGGGTGAAGCGGCCGCCGGGCTCTCCACCTGTCTTCAAGGCACGGTACGTTGCTCGTGGCTTCAGTCAGCGGCAGGGAGTTGACTACTTTCAGACCTTCTCTCCCACCCCGAAGATGACTACTCTTCGGGTGCTGCTGCACATAGCCGCTCAGCGCGACTACGAGCTTCACTCTCTCGACTTCAGCACTGCGTTCTTGCAGGGTAGCCTGCACGAGGAGATCTGGCTTCGCCGTCCACCTGGCTTCACTGGGACTTTCCCTCCTGGCACCCAGTGGAGCCTCCGACGGCCAGTCTACGGTCTCTGTCAGGCACCGCGTGAGTGGCACGACACACTGAGGACTACGCTTGCGGCTCTTGGGTTTGCTCCTTCTACTGCTGACCCGTCGCTGTTTCTTCGCACCGACACTTCCCTGCCGCCGTTCTACATCCTCGTGTACGTCGACGACTTGGTCTTTGCCACAGCGGACATTGTTGGACTCGCCTACGTGAAGTCCGAGCTGCTGAAGAGACACACGTGCACAGACCTGGGTGAACTGCGCAGCTACCTTGGCTTGCAGATCACTCGGGACAGAGCACGCCGCACCATTACCTTGACTCAGTCACACATGGTGCAGCAGGTCCTTCAGCGCTTCGGCTTCACGTACTCCTCGCCTCAGGCCACTCCTCTGCCTACTCGCCACTCACTCTCAGCTCTGCCTTCGGATGAGTCCGTAGAGTCGAGTGGCCCATATGCAGAGCTTGTTGGCTGCCTCATGTACCTGATGACCTGCACACGACCTGACCTTGCATACCCTCTGAGCATTCTTGCTCGCTATGTTGCTCCTGGGAGACACAGACCAGAGCACATGGCTGCAGCGAAGAGGGTATTGCGCTACTTGTGCAGCACGTCGGGCATGGGGCTTGTGCTTGGAGGGCGGAGTCCAGTGGTCCTTACCGGCCACGCGGACGCTTCTTGGGCTGACGACCAGGCTACGCAGCGGTCGTCACAGGGTTACACCTTCAGCCTTGGTTCCGGCTCTGTCTCGTGGCGGTCTACTCGCTCGTCTTCGGTTCTCGGCTCCAGTTGTGAGGCTGAGATCTACGCCGGGGCCATGGCTGCACAGGAGCTTCGCTGGCTCACCTACCTGCTGACTGACCTTGGAGAGCCGCCTCGTTCTCCTCCAGTGCTGTACGTAGACAACAAGGCCATGCTGGCCTTGTGTCGAGAGCAGCGCTTGGAGCACAGAACGAAGCACATTGCTCTCCGCTACTTCCTTGCTCGTGAGCTGCAGCAGCGTGGTCAGTTGCGACTTGCGTACGTGGCGTCTGAGGCCAACACTGCTGATGTGTTCACCAAGGCACTCGCGCCTTGTGACCATCAGCGCTTTTGCACCCAGCTGGGTCTTGTGCCTGTCTTGCCTCACTTGCTCTCCTCTTGACTTCACTTGTACTGTTACATATATTTATACCTGCTCTTGCTTGTTTAGTTCTATATATATATGTGTCTGTACTCCTGCATGTGAACTGGCCTCTGGCCCTGCTCTTGTGCTCGGACTGTGTGGTGACGTTGTGATCCACCCTGAGCTTGCTCTGCTTTGCTTTACCTGACTGGTCTTGTGACCCCTTGTTCTCCCCCACTTTGCCTATGGGGGTGTGTCAGATTTATATGACATAGTTTCTGTAGGCTTTAGTGGGGTAGCACATATGGGGTACAGGGTTTCTAGGGTTGTATTTGTACCCAATCTTCCATAGTCATTTCATTCCTGTTTTCCTTGTTTCACACGACCACGGTAGCAATTCAAGGCTACGTGTGCAACGGCAAATCACCGTTTCTGGGTCTGGAGAAATTCTCTCGAATGCGTCTCGACTCGAAGCAGAAAACGGAAAGTTGGAAACGCGCCATTGCGTGATTCTGTACAGAGCACAGCTCCCTTTGAAATAGAAACGTGTATAAACATGTAAACTTAAACAACAATAGGCAGACTCAATGAGAAGTTAAAGGGCCTGCAAAATTGGGCAAATGCTTAATAAGATAGAATAGCCATAGTGATGTAATTTCATAGGGCTATTTTATGCTGCAATCAGGTTTTGATCGTCTCAGGAATGTTCGCATACTACTTATTGGTGGTGGTGGGCCATGGACCTCAATAGCAGAGTGAATGTAAAATGCTTGTGAGGAATTAAAATATGCGCAAAAATGTATAAATAAGAGTACAGGAAGGAATATGAATCGACCTAGCTAGCCAGGTACGCTAAAGCGTACATTCCCTTATTGCAGCGAAATTCAACTGTGCGACTCCAGTTGGTTACGAAACCGTTCGCGCAGAATCCTCGGTACTGCTGCTGCCTGATGCTGTCTACCCGACAGTCCAGATTCTTTCGTAACCGTTCGACCCTTCGTGTCACTTCCGTCCTTTCGTCTTCATCCTTGGTAGTGCGTGCTTCGATTGCTGCGGTAAGGAGTGCACAATAATAAAATTCAGAATTCAGTGTACGCAACCTAGCTCGGTGCTATAACAATAATAGGAAAGCACCTAGCCCAGAATTCAGTGTACGCAACCTAGCTCGGTGCTATAACAATAATAAAATATAGGAAAGCACCTAGCCTAGGAAATCAAGCAATTCATGCAGGCATAAAATAAACATAAACTACTAATAGCGTAATAAAGTAAAAGCAAGCATGCATGGCTAGCATAAGCCGTCGTACTCTCGCACGTCCCCCCCTCAAAGCTGGGTGGCGTGAGATAAACCTTGCTTGACAAGATAGACCTTGAGAGCACGGTGTGCATTGCCCATATCAGCTTCTACGACCCAACTGTCCTCCATGGGGTCGTATCCCTTCCAGCGTATCAGGAACTCGACGGTCTTGCCGCCGCGGTGTTGATGAGTGAGAACGCGCTTGTTTTTGTGCTCTGGTTCGTCCTGTACGAGTACAGGTGGAGGTGGCGGTAGCTGCCGTCCCTGGAACTATTGGTTGGGGTCCTTGTAGGGCTTCAGTAGCTGAACATGGAAAGTGTTGTGAAGCTTTCACGAATCTGGTAAGCGCAAGCAGAATGTAACCGGTGTTACCTGTGCCTCCACGAGAAATGGACCACAGAAGCGAGGCCGGAGTTTGGATGGAAGGTGAGACATGTTCAAGTTGCGTGTGTCAAGATGCACCTGATCTCCGACTGCGACTGAGTGATCTCATCGCTAACGATCGGCATACTGCTTCTGGGAGTTCTTCATCGTGGTGAGACGCCGCTGAGTCTTCTTTCATAGCTGCTGCATGGCTTGTGCGGCTTGGACGTGTGCTGGTGTGGTTGGTTGCTGTGGTGTAAGTGGTTCCCGTCCGTAACACAGGAAGAAATGAGTTTTCTCTGTGGCTGTATACGAGGCGTTGTTGTAAGCGAACTCTAGGGCTGGTAACTGTGTGTCCCAGTGGCTAATGTTGTCTTTGGAAGCTGTGCGCAGTAACTGTTCAACCACCTGATTGAGTCGCTCAGTCTGTCTATCAGTCTGGGGATGGTATGCTGAAGACATCGCAAGTTTAGTCCCCACCAGTCCCATGAGCTCCTTCCAGAACTTACTGGTGAATTTGGGATATCTGACTGAGATGAGTGTAGCGGGGATGCCATGGATGGTGATGATGCGGTCGAAGAAAAGTCGAGAAGTTGCTTCAGCTGTAGCTGTGGCGTTGGTCGGTATGAAGTGACCCATTTTGGAGAACTTATCGATCACTACGAGGATGGAATCATGTCCCATTGAGGTCGAGGGAAGTCCTGTGATGAAGTCGAGGCTAACGACCTGCCATGGCTGCTCCGGTACGGGTAGAGGCTGAAGTAGCCCTACTTTTTTCTACTTGCTACTCTTCATTCGCTGGCATGTGTCACAAGAGGTGACGAACTGCTGCACGTCTGCTGCCATCCGGGGCCAGTAGTAATACTTTGCTATTCTCGCTAACGTCTTGTTGCTCCCGAAATGTCCCGCGTATGGAACATCGTGAAATTCCTCCAATAGGATCTGCCGTAGCGGGGCGTAACTCGGTACCCCAATCTTTCCTCAACCCTCCCTTACCGCTAAGTCTTTCTCCCACTGTAACAGCTTCTAGTTCTCTGTCGTTGCTATTTCTGCGTCCACGGAGTACCCATGTTGGAATAGACCCTTCAGCAGAGGGTTCATCTTGTTGAGCTGGATGCCTGCTACATGACCTGGCTGGCTCAACACGTCAGCTTTGTTGTGTAGCCCGGGCTTGTAGATGATGTCATAGTGGAAGTGGGTCTCCAAGAAATCCACCCACCGCACCTGTCACCGTAAGAGCGTCGGCTGCGACTTCAGGCATTTGAGGTTGCAGTGGTCAGTGTAAACTGTGGTCTTGGCTCCCTCTAGGTAACACATCTACGCCTTGAAGACTACGACTATGGCTAAGGCTTCCGTGTCGTGAATGGGGTAGTTCAGTTCTGCTCCGTGTAGCTTCTTACTGAGGTAGGCAATAGGCTGTAACCCTTTTCCGCGATCCTGCATCAGTACTGCTCCGACTGCCTGGTCACTAGCGTCTGCTTCAACTACGTAGTCCTTGTCTGGGTCCGGTAGGATGAGTACTGGCGCTGTGGCCAGTGCTGTCTGTAGCTGTTCCATAGCTTGCTGATGAGAAGTATCCCATTTGAAGGGTGTATCTTTTTTCAATAGGTCGGTTAGTGGCGCTACTACCTTAGCGTACTGTGGCACGAGCCTATTGTAATAGTTAGTGAAGCCGAGGAACTGCTGCAACTCCTTCACGTTCTCCAGAATTTTCCACTTCTTAACGGCTTCGATTTTCCGCGGGTCCACGTGTACACCCTTGGCACTCACCATGTGCCCGAGAAACTGCACCTTCTTCAATGCGAAGTCGCTCTTTGACAGCTTCACGTAGAAATTATTTTTCCGCAAGATCTCGAACACCTTCTGCAGATGCTCCATGTGCTTCTTCATGTTCTTGGAGTAGATGAGGATATCGTCCAGTTAGACTACTATACACTCATCATGCAGGGGCCGTAGGATGTGGTTCATCTCCGCCTGGAACGTCGTTGGTGCGTTGTAGAGTCCGAACGGCATCACCAAGTATTTGTAGGAGCCATATCTCCTATGGAACGCCGTTTTGTGTATCGATTTGTCCGCGATCTTTACCTGCCAGTAACTCGACCGTAGGTCTAGCTTCGTTGGAGTTGGCTAGAGCTCGCTCAGGCCTTTATTTTGGTGTTCTTATATTGTTATTTCTCTGGGCTTAGAGAGAGTTACGCTCTCAAGTTCATTTTAGGTTCATTTCATAATTGTTAGTACAAACCGAGCACACCCTAGGTTCAATTAGGGTTTCCAACCCTCTCTCTTTTGTATCTCGACATTCTCTGTCAGATGATTATATTACTGATGCATATATTTAGGCTGTAGTGGGGTAGCCCATAGGGGGTACAACCCAATTAGGGTTGGTACTTGTACTTGTTTCATTTCATAGTGCAATCATTCCTCGCCTCTATCTCATCATGGTATCGAGCAGGTTCCCTAGTAGGAACTGTTCTTAGGGCCCACCTACTATTCCGTCCTGCCCGGAGCGCGCTCTGCCCTAGCCCGAGTCGCGCTGGGCCTTTTTTTTCCTTTGGCGGCCCGATCGCGTCGAGCCGCCCGCGATTTTTTTTGGCGCGCCACCTACGCGGCCTCGTCGCGCCGCCCCTAGACGGCCGCGCCGCGTCGCGCGTGCCGCCCTCCAGTCGCGCGCCGCCCCCTCTGACCCTCGCGACGCCGGCGCCGTCTCTGACGGCCCCGCGATCGCCTGCGACGGCCCCGCCGTCCCCTCTACCGGCCCCTCCACTGCACTTGACGGCCCCGCCGTCCCCTCTACCGGCCCCGCCGCTGCACTTGACGGCCCCGCCGTCCCCTCTGACGGCCTCGCTGTCCCCTCTACCGGCCCCGCCGCTGCTTCAGACGGCCCCGCCGCTGCTTCAGACGGCCCCGCCGCTGCACCTGACGGCCCCGCCGTCCCCTCTGACGGCCCCGCCGCTGCACCTAACGCCCCCGCCATCCCCTCTGACGGCCCCGCCACTGCACCTACCGGCCCCGCCGCTACCCCTGACGGCCCCGCTGCTTCACCTGCCGGCCCCGCCGCCTCATCTGCAGGCCCCACCGTCTCACCAGCCAGCCCCGCTGCTGTACCTGACGGCCCCGCCGCTTCACCTACCGGCCCCGCCACTACCCCTAACGGCCCCGCAGCTGCATCTCCCGGCCTCGCCGCCCCAGCAACTGTACCGCCCCAGCAGCCGAGCCGCCCCAGCAGCCGAGCCGCCCCAGCAACCAAGCCGCCCCAGCAGCCGAGCCGCCCCAGCAGCCGAGCCGCCCAAGCCGCCCGAGCCGCCGAGCCGCCCGAGCCGCCCAGCAGCCGAGTCGCTGAGCCGCCCGAGCCGCCCGAGCCGCCCGAGCCGCCCGAGCCGCCCGAGCCGCCCGAGCCGTCTGCACTGCCCTGTCTGGTGAGCACTGAGCTTTACTCTGCGCACTACCCTCACCCTACTGCTGTCATGGCTACCCCCAGTGTCCTCACCTTCGACGCTGAGGGCAGAGCCATAGACTTTGACGTGTGGGTAGACGACCTGCTGCTTTTCCTACAGTGCGACAGAGCTGACGGCCTCTCTCTCTTTGATCTCACTTCTGGTGCCTCTCCCGCCCCTGCTGCTACTGAGGATGCCACTGTTCGCTCAGTGTGGGCCACACGCGATGCTGCTGCACGTCTTGCTGTGCGTCGCCACCTCCCTCCCTCTGAGCGTGCACACTTTGGGTCGTACAAGAGTGCTCAGACCTTGTACGACGCCGTTATTGCACGCTACTCCACCCCTGCCACTGCTGCACTGAGCCGCCTCATGCTACCGTACCTCTTTCCCGACCTTGCTTCCTTTGCCACAGTCGCCGACCTCATTACCCACCTGCGCACTAGTGACGCTCGCTTCCGCGCTGCGCTTCCTGCTGAGTTCTGCGCCAAGAACCCCCCCCCCCCCAGTACTTCACTCTCTACTACATTGTCGCCCGCCTCCCTGACTCCCTTCGCGGAGTCAGGGACGACTTACTCTCAGTCTGCCCCACCACTCTCATTGTTGACCTCCTCGAGAAGTCCCCCCTAGCAGCCGAGAAGAGCATTCTCGCTGTAGGGGCCTCTCGTGGTGACCCGCGCACCCCCATCTTTGAGGGGTGTTCCCCCTCCCCCCTCCTGCCCTCTGTCGCCTCTACTGCTACGGCCGACCTAGTTGGTTTTGAGTCGGTCGGCGCGGCGTCTGCCCCCAGTGGGAGACGTCGCTCTGGCAAGGGCAAGGGGGGCAGGAGCGGTGGTGGCGGCGGCGGGGGCGGTGGAGGCGGCGGTGGAGGCAGCGGAGGAGGTGGGGGTGGTAGCGGGAGTGGTGGCAGGGGTGGAGGTGTCAGCGGCGGCAGTGGAGGCGGGGGTGGCAGCGGCGGTGGTGGTGGGAGTGGAGGTGGAGGCGGCGGTGGCGGCAGCGACGGTGGGAGTGGCGGTGGCAGCGGAGGTGGTGGCGGCCGTGGCGGAGGAGGCGGCGGAGGAGGTCGTGGCTCATCGCAGAGGAGTGGCTCCGGTGGCGGTCAGCGCCAGCAGCAGCGGCAGCAGCGTGGTCAGGAGACCCTCTCCACACAGCAGCTCCGTGAGTGGTACACTGCACGTCAGAGGGGTGGGGGTACTGGTCCGTGCACCTACGTCTTGCGCACTGGCGACCGTGCGGGTGAGCCGTGTGGTGGGCCACACTCCGCCCAGCGCTGCTTCGGCCGCCTGACTGACGCTTGGCGCCGCCAGTTTCCTGACGCCTCTGAGATCCCTCGCTGGGACCAGCTGTCTAGGGCAGGAGTAGCTATCTTTGATCTTGACTTTGATGCTATTCTTGCTGCCATGTATGCTGTGACTATTAGTGGGGAGGGTGACTGTTACCGGTGTTTCCTGCCCGACCCAGGCATTGGTACTGCGGCTCTAGGTGCTGTTGAGGCTGCTGCTCCAGGTGCTGGTGAGGCTGTCGCTCTAGGTGCCAGTGAGTCTGTGTCCTCAGGTGCTGGTGAGTCTGCTCTCTCAGGTACTGCGTCGGCTCCGCCCTCTCTCACCTTCACTCTTGACTCAGGGGCGTCTCGCTCCTTCTTTCGAGACCGCACCACACTCACACCGCTTAGTCGGCCAGTGGCGGTCTCCCTGGCGGACCCCTCTGGGGGTCCTGTTCTGGCTCGCTACTCCACTGTCCTGCCGTGCCCTGCGGTCCCGTCTGGCGCTCTGTCCGGTCTCTACCTCCCCTCGTTCTCTACGAACTTGGTGGCGGGTGCTGACCTACAGGATGCGGGGGTCGACCAGTTCACCCCTGCACGCCGACGGGACACCCACTGCACGGACGCGGACACGGGTCGACACTTGACCACGTTCACACGTGGGCCGGGGTCGAGCCTGTACACACTCACTGTTCCGTCTCCTCCTCCTGCGTCTGGTCAGGTAGCTGCGTCGGGTCAGGTGTTTGCTGCAGCGTCCAGGTCTGGTCCTGAGTCTGCCCCCTGCTCGTGTCGCCTCCTGTCCCACGAGACCCTCCTGTGGCACCACAGGATGGGTCACCCCTCCCTGCCTTGTCTCCGGGGCATGGCCTCTCGCCTTCTTGTCTCTGGCCTTCCCCGGTCCCTCCCTCCCCTTCCTCCGGGGCCTGGCCCTCCCTGTGTCCCCTGTGTCGAGGGTCGCCTGCGGGCTACCCCTCACTCCTCCCCGTTTCCTCCGACGGAGGCCCCGATGCAGACGCTTCACATGGACGTGTGGGGCCCAGCCCGCGTCCGTGGACAGGGTCACGAGCGCTACTTCCTGCTGGTGGTTGACGACTACTCGCGTTACACCACAGTCTTCCCCTTGCGCAGCAAGGGTGAGGTCACTGAGGTGTTGATCGACTGGATCCGCGCAGCTCGTCTCCAGCTCAGGCGGAGCTTCGGCTCGGACTTTCCTGTTTTGCGTCTGCACTCGGACAGAGGCGGAGAGTTCTCCTCCGGCCTTCTGCGAGCCTACTGTCGGGCACGAGGCATCCGCCAGACCTTCACGCTTCCGGACTCTCCACAGCAGAATGGGATTGCTGAGCGCCGCATCGGCATTGTCATGGACGTCGCCCGTACGTCCATGGTGCATGCGGCTGCCCCCCATTTTCTGTGACCGTTTGCGGTTCGGTACGCCGCGCATCAGATCAACTTTCAGCCCAGGGTCTCCAGACCGGAGACCTCCCCAGGTTTGCTGTGGACGGGGAAGGTTGGCGATGCGTCGGCGTTCCGTGTCTGGGGATCTCGAGCGTTTGTCCGCGACTTGTCTGCGGACAAGCTGTCCCCTCGTGCTGCTCCTTGCGTCTTCCTGGGTTTCCCCCCTGACGCACCTGGGTGGCAGTTTTACCACCCCACCTCTCGTCGTATTCTGTCCTCCCAGGACGTCACGTTTGACGAGTCGGTTCCCTTCTACTGGCTCTTCCCCTACCGCACTCCGTCCCTTCCCCCCCCGCCCCTCTTCCTGGTCCCAGGTCCCCCCCCAGTAGACCTCCCCCCCCCTCAGGGTCCTGCCCCTTCAGGTGTGTCTTAGGTAGACCAGTCAAGGTCACTGGTGACTCTGGTGCTGCTGCGAGTGCGGAGCCTCGGGGTGCTGAGACTGGGGGTGCTGAGACTGGGGGCGCTGAGCCTGGGGGTGCTGAGAGTGGGGGTGCTGAGCCTGGGGGTACTGAGCCCGGGGGTGCTGAGACTGGGGGTGGTGAGCCTGGGGGTGCTGTGCCTGGGGGTGCTGAGCCTGGGGGTACTGCGTCTGGGAGTGCTGCGCCTACTGCTTCTGTTCCTGGTGGTTCTCCAGACCGTTCCTCACGCCGCGAGCCGCTCTCTCCTCTGGAGCTGCGTGAGTGGTTTGCCCGGCGCTGGAGGCGAGCTGCTGGAGCTGGGGGTACTGCGGGTGCTAGAGGTTCCGTTGCTGCCGAGGGAGCTGGTACCACGGGTCCCGGAGGTGCTCGTACTGCGAGTACTGGAGCTGCCGGGCCCGGGGGTGCCTCTGGAGCTTGAGCTGCTGCGGGTGCTGACGCTGAGGCTACGACTGTCGGTCCTACTGCGGGTACTTCTGCAGCTGCTGGTGGTGCTGGAGTTGGAGCTGCTACTGGTGCTGGTGCTGCCTCTGGAGGTGTTGGTGCTGTCCCTGCTGTCTCTGGACGTGCTGCGCGGCCTCGACCGTACTTCGTTCCGCTCCTTCAGCAGGTTCTTGGTCTCCCGCCTTCCACTAGTCCTTCTCCTCCCGTAGAGTGTCCGCAGCCTGTCCCGTCACAGTCACAGTTACAGCCCGCCTCTCCCCTGCCTTCTCCTTCTCCCTACGCTAGTCCTACTGGAGGTCTTGCTGAGCGTCGTGAGCCTGCGTCCCGCCCTGCATCGCCAGTCCGAGCTGCTCGCCCTAGTGGTCGCGGTTCGCGTCAGCGTCCTCCTCCTGTCCCTGGCACGCACCAGATGTCTCTGCGTCCGTCCACTGCTCCTCTGCGTGCCCCTTTACCTTCTCCTCCTCAGTCTTCTCTTCCTACACTTGCCGACCCGGAGTCGGACTCTCACCGTGCTGCCAGTCCTACTGTCACGCGTCTTCTTGCTTCTCTTGTCACTGACCCTTCCTTTGAGTCCGCTGCTGCGTCTGCCCTAGTTGCTGAGCTGGTCGACTTTGCTGCTGCGTGTCGTCTGGACTACGCTGCCAGTCTTGTTGCTGAGTCTGCGTCTGCTGCATCTGCGTCTGCCTGTCCTCCGTCCGTCGGGGGTGACTGTGCTCTTGGCACGGACGTCCTTGAGGACAGGCAGGAGGAGTTCCAGTGCTTTGCCGCCGCTTTGCCCCATCTCGTGTCCATGCTTGTTGCCCCTGAGGGAGACCCGGATGCTCTTGACATCCCGACCCCACGCTCTTACGCAGAGGCGATGGCCGGTCCCTACTCCTCTTAGTGGCAGTCGGCCATGGACGCAGAGATGGCTTCCTGGAAGTCCACAGGCACCTACGTTGACGCTGTTCCCCTTCCTGGGGCGAACATTGTCAGTGGCATGTGGATCTTCAGGGTGAAGTGGCCGCCGGGTTCTCCGCCTGTCTTCAAGGCGCGCTACGTGGCTCGTGGCTTCAGTCAGCGACAGGGAGTTGACTTCTTTCAGACCTTCTCTCCGACCCCGAAGATGACCACTCTTCGGGTTCTACTGCACGTCGCTGCTCAGCGTGACTACGAGCTACACTCTCTTGACTTCAGCACTGCTTTCCTGCAGGGCCGCCTGCATGAGGAGATCTGGCTGCGCCGCCCTCCTGGCTTCACTGGGTCGTTCCCTCCTGGTACCCAGTGGAGCCTCCGGCGGCTAGTCTACGGTCTCCGCCAGGCGCCGCGTGAGTGGCACGACACACTGAGGACTACACTTGCGGCTCTTGGGTTTGCTCCTTCTACTGCTGGCCCGTCGCTGTTTCTGCGCACCGACACCTCGCTGCCGCCGTTCTACATCCTCGTGTACGTCGACGACTTGGTCTTTGCCACTACGGACACTGCCGCACTCGCCCACGTGAAGTCCGAGCTGCAGAAGAGACAGACGTGCACAGACCTGGGTGAACTGACAAGCTATCTTGGCTTGCGGATCACCCGGGACAGAGCACGCCGCACCATTACCCTGACTCAGTCACACATGGTGCAGCAGGTCCTTCAGCGCTTCGGCTTCACGTACTCCTCGCCTCAGTCCACTCCTCTGCCTACGGGACACTCGCTCTGAGCTCTGCCTTCGGATGAGTCCGTAGAGTCGAGTGGTCCGTATCCAGAGCTTGTGGGCTGCCTCATGTACCTGATGACTTGCACTCGACCTGACCTCGCATACCCTCTCAGCATCTTAGCACGCTATGTTGCTCCCGGCCGTCACCGGAAGGAGCACATGGATGCAGCTAAGAGGGTGTTGCGCTACTTGTGCAGTACGTCGGGCATGGGGCTAGTGCTTGGAGGGCGTGAGCGGCCTGTGCTCACTGGGCACTCAGACGCTTCTTGGGCTGACGACCAGGCTACTCAGAGGTCGTCTCAGGGTTACACCTTCAGTCTTGGCTCTGGCTCTGTCTCTTGGCGTTCTACTCGCTCTTCTTCGGTTCTCAGCTCCAGCTGTGAGGCTGAGATCTACGCCACGGCCATGGCTGCCCAGGGGCTTCGCTGGCTCACCTACCTGCTGACTGACCTTGGAGAGCGGCCTCGTTCTCCTCCAGTGCTGTACGTCGACAACAAGGCAACCATTGCCTTGTGTGAGGAGCATAGACTGGAGCACAGGACGAAGCACATTGCTCTGCGCTACTTCCTTGCTCGAGAGCTGCAGCAGCGTGGTCAGCTTCGCCTGCGTTTCGTGGCCACTGAGGCCAACACTGCTGATGTTTTCACCAAGGCACTTCCGCCTCGTGACCATCAGCGCTTTTGCACTCTGCTAGGCCTTGTGCCCACTGGGCCTCACTTGCTTACCTCTTGACCTTGCTTGTACTGCTGCATATATATATCCTTGCTCTTGCTTGTTTAGCACTGTTATATATATATGCTCTGCTGCATGTGAACTGGCCTTGTGGCCTTGACCTTGTGCTCGGAATTTGTGTGGTATCCTTGAGATCCACCCTGAGCTTGCTTTGCTTTGCTTTGCTTTGCTTGACTGGTCTTGTGACCCCTTGCTCTCCCCCACTTTGCCTATGGGGGTGTGTCAGATGATTATATTACTGATGCATATATTTAGGCTGTAGTGGGGTAGCCCATAGGGGGTACAACCCAATTAGGGTTGGTACTTGTACTTGTTTCATTTCATAGTGCAATCATTCCTCGCCTCTATCTCATCATTCTCCTCCTAGTCGTACTTTTTCTACCTCACCAAAACCTCTCGCCATCCATGGCTTCTCTTTCTTTAACATGGTATTCAGAGCCTAGTCCTAGGCGTTTCCGTTTTATCCGCATCGCTTAGAAAGTTTCTTGCCTTTAGGCCATTTCCGCGCAACTTAGCTAGACAATTTTCCTTTTTAATTTATTTTCTCGTTTCTTTATAGTCACTCTTAGCATCCTCGCGGTTTTCTTCACTTTAGTCACGCGGATACTCAATTCTGCTCCGTAGCGCGCCTCCCTCCCGTTCATATCGCTCTCCCGCGCTTTCCCTCTTCGTCACGCCTCCTCCTCCTCACGTTTCCGGCGGTAGCGCGCCGATTTCTGTTCGTAGCGCGCTTAGTCGCCCCCCCCCCCCCCCCCCGGCTCTGCCCCCCTCCCGTCTCGTCGCGTGCGCAATGCGCTGCCGTCGCAGCGCGCGCTTCGCTTCGTTGAGCAGCGTGCGCACCTGCCTCCTCTGCGGCGCGCCCTGCCCTTTCACAATCCGCCCTCCCTCCCTCACCCTCCTCCTCCTTTCCTGTCTCCTTTGTGCATCCCTCACTATCTCACCCCTTCCTCCTCCTCTTTTCTCTCCTCTTCTGCCGCAGCTCGTACGCACTTGTGGCAGGCCCTTCCCACCAGTCCGCCCCTTCACCATCCTCCTCCTCTCCTCTCTCCCTCTCGATCCCCTCCCACTTTTTCACCCCCATTTTCCTCCACCTCTTTTCTCTCCTCATCTGCTGCAGCTGGTGCTGATTGCGTTTTTGAAGTTGTTACTCCTCCCCACCTTTCTTCCTCCTCACTACCCTCCCCTCAACTGCTCAACTGCAAACTCCCTCACAACTCTCCCTCCTCCTCTTGTTTCTCCCTTCACCGGCCCAGCAGCAGACTACCTCGCCGCTATCCCTCCTCCTCTAGTTTCTCCCCTCAGCGGCGCAGCAGCAGACTACTCCGCCACTATCCCTCCTCTAGTTTCTCCCCTCAGCGGCGCAGCAGCAGACTACTCCCCCACTATTCCTCCTCCTCTTGTTTCTCCCCCCAGCGGCTCAGCAGCAGACTACTCCGTCCATATCCCTCCTCCCCTTGTTTTCTCCCCTCAGCGGCTCAGCAGCAGACTGCTTCGCCCTTATTCCTCCGACTCTTATACCTTTCCCCTCATCTGCTCTGCAGCTGTCTCCTCCTCCTTATGGCGACTTCTCTCGCCCTCCCCTCCCTCCCTCTGCTGGTCCTTCAACTCGCGCCTGATGGCAGCGCAGTCAACTTCCCCAGTTGGCTGAACTGTCTTGAGCGCACGGTGTCTGGCACCTTCGAGAGTGGCTTTAACCTCTGGTTTGTCACTCAGCAGAGTGGTTCTGGCGCCATTCCTAAACCTGCCTCTACACCTACCTCTACCTCCTCTGATCCCTATGCTGATGGCCTTCGTGCTGCTATCGCTGAAACTGAGCGGATTGCGGCCACGGCCCAAACCACTGCCGCGGCTGCTCCTAACAATGCTGCTGCCCGTGACCTCGCTCGTGTTCTTTCTGAATCCCTCGAGAGCACCCGCAAGTGCCTCACTGAGCACCTCGCTACCCCTTCTCCTCGCTCTGCCCCTATGCCCTCTGCTTTTGCTCCATCTCACTCTGACCTTCTCGCTGATTGGCTTGTTGCCAATGCACGTGCCAGCCAGGTCATCCTTGCCTGCCTACCTCCAACCCTTCTCCCTCAGTGCTCGCACATCCGCTATGCCAAGGACCTTCTCGGCTATCTCACTGAGCGCTTCCAGTCGCAGACTCTCATCAGTGTCATTGCCCTCTTACGCAAGCTCACTTCTCTTCGCCTTGCTGAATTCACCACCATGGCGGACTATATCGCTCGTATGCAGACGCTGTCCTCTCAACTTGCTGCTCAAAAGTTCGAACTTTCTGATCATGTCTGCGGTGCCCTCATCCTCACAGGCCTCACTCCTGAATACAGTGTTCATGTCACCCTGTATGGTGAGCGCCCCGCCGACTAGTGGTCGTTCTCTCGTGTCTCTGCCTTCCTCCTCTAGTCAGAGCTCAACATCCGCAGCTGCCCTCCTACTGCCGCCGCTGTCGCACCCTCTTCCGCCCCCCCTCCTCTCCCCACCACCACTGCCGCTGCCGCTTCCTCTCGCCCTCGCAACACCTTTCCTCCTTGCACCTACATCATTCGCCAGGGGCCCCGCAAGGGTCAGCCCTGCGGTCGCACCAATCATCCCGCCACCTCCTGCTTCCAGAAGCTCACCGATGACCGGTTCCTGGCTGGCAACACTGGTCGCCCTCCCAACTGGCTTCAACTCTCTCGTCAGCGTCGTCAGTCTTCTGCCCAGGCGGCACTTGTGGCCGCCGATTCTGGTGCCAGTGCTCAAATGTGAGAGTACGACGGCTTATGCTTGTTATTCATGCTTGCTTTTACTCCCTTACGCTACTCCTAGCTTAGGTTTATCGTATGCATGCATGAATTGCTTGATTCCTAGGTTCGTTGCTTTACTACAGTTATTATAGTGTTAGGCACCGAACCAGGTTACATGTACTGAACTCAAGCTATTCGGTTGCCACCGAATTGCTTTCTACCGAGTTCGGGAAGTGTCTGTTCGAGACGCTTCGCGACCCTCAGAATATTCGCGTAACACCTGGGTTACCTGCCTTATGTCGAGCCTATATATAGCCTCGTGTTGTACCGAGGTGATCATTCAATTCAAATCATCTTTTCTGAGCTCGATCCTAAGATCCCCACACTTGGTAATCAGAGCGTGTTTACACGCGAAGTTTTTTCGACCGCTAAAAACCAGTCTTAAAAAACCGCGGGGGCGACGTAGTTAAATATCGATTTCGGGTACGTAAAACCGGTTCAGTGTTTTTCGCTCCCCCTCGATTCGGTTTTTCGGACGCGCTAATGTCAGGCATGGAGGGCCAAGGCGACAACTACGCGACCACGAGCGACATCGCGAGCCTCCGCACCGACATGGAGCAGACGCAGGCGACGCTTCGTCGACTCGAAGCCCTTCTGACAAGCCAACCAGGATTCGTCACCGCAACAGCAGCGAACGTAGCAACGATATCACCGACAGCAGTGGCGACACCAACATTTCACGGACCAATGGCACCAATGTCGCTGAACCTCAAAGCAGCACGACCGAGGCTCCCGGAGGCGTTCGATCCAAGCGCGAAGGGATCCGACGTCCGGCGATTCGTGGCCACCCTCGAAATTTACTTCGAGGCCATTGGCTGTTTGACCCCGACGTATGACGCAGAAAGGATTCGGCTCACAGCAACACTGTTACGTGGACCGGCACTCGAGTGGATCTACAACATTGACGTGGCCCGCGGGGAGAAATCGTGGACGCAGTTTTGGGCAGAAATCGTGGACGCGGGGAGAAATCGAACGTTTAAAGCCCATTAATACGACATACATGGCGCGGCAACAAATTGATCGGCATAAACAGTGCAGTAGTGGCTGTTCTACCCGCGTCCACAATAGGCACGCCCTGAGGGCCGCGCTCCACCCCTGGAGCCGTGCGCGACCCCCTTTGCTGCCCCGTGGTGGCGCGGAGGGGGCCGCGCGCCGTCCCCCCTCGCCGTCCCCCGCGCTCCTACCCCGTGCCACCCGTTTTAGGGTTTGGGGGTGGGGAGTATGGGGGTGGCGGTTGTGGGGGTGCCGGTTGTGTGCGCCGTCCCCTACTCCTCCTCCGTCTCCCGTTGCTGCAGCTGCCACTCAGGGGGGTGGGTGTGTGGGAGCCGAAGGAGTGGTGCTAGGGGGGTGACGTGGGAGTGGAGCTAGGGGTGCAGCAGGGGGTGTGTGCTAGGGGCGTGGGGCAGTTGGCGGAGGTTGAGCAGAGGTCGTAGTCGTGTCGCCAGCAGCACGCGTAGTCCGGAGGCTACAATCTCAGATAGTCGCCAGTCGCGTGAGGGTCAGTTGCTCCAGTCAGGAGGCTACAATCTCCGCGGAGCCAGTTACTCCTGTAGTCCGGGCCATTGCTTCGGTAGCCACTGAGCCAGCAGCTCTTGTGTGTCTGCAGCTTCCTGTGACGAAATCAGGAATGAATGAACTAGGAAAGAGGTGGGTACAAGTAGGAAAACCTATAAATGTTGTACCCCATATTGTCTACCCCACTACAGCCTACACAGACTATAGCATATGAGTTTGACACACCCCCATAGGCAAAGCGGGGGAGAACAAGAGGTCACAAGACCACTCAAGCAAAGCAAAGCAAGCTCAGGGTGGATCACAACGTCACCATACATTCCGAGCACAAGAGCAAGGCCACAAGGCCAGTTCACATGCAAGATCATATATAAAGGTAAACAAGCAAGTGCAGGTATAGAAAGATAACAGTACAAGCAAGGTCAAGAAGTGAGGCCAAGTAGGCACAAGACCTAGCATCGTACAGAAGCGCTGATGATCACAAGGCAGAAGTGCCTTGGTAAAGATATCCTCAGTGTTGGCCTCAGAGGCCACGTAAGCAAGGCGCAGCTGACCACGCTGCTGCAGCTCACGAGCAAGGAAGTAGCGAAGAGCAATGTGCGTCTTTCTGTGCTCCCGACACAAGGCCAGCATGGCCTTGTTGTCTACGTACAGAACTGGAGAAGAACGAGGTGGCTCTCCTAGGTCAGTCAGCATGTAGGTGAGCCAGCGTAGCTCCTGTGCAGCCATGGCCCCCGCGTAGATCTCAGCCTCACAGCTGGAGCCGAGAACAGAAGAAGAGCGTGTAGAACGCCACAAAACAGAGCCGGAACCAAGGCTGAAGGTGTAACCTTGTGACAACCGCTGCATAGCCTGGTCGTCAGCCCAAGAAGCATCTGCGTGACCTGTGAGGACCACTCGACATCGCCGTCCAAGCACTAGCCCCATGCCCGACGTACTGCACAAGTAGCGCAACACCCTCTTCGCTGCAGCCATGTGCTCTGGTCGGTGTCTCCCAGGAGCAACATAGCGTGCCAAGATGCTAAGAGGGTATGCAAGGTCAGGTCGTGTGCTGGTCATCAGGTACATGAGGCAGCCAACAAGCTCTGGGTACGGGCCACTCGGCTCTACGGACTCATCCGAAGGCAAAGCTCAGAGCGAGTGGCGAGTAGGCAGAGGAGTGGCCCGAGGCGAGGAGTACGTGAAGTCGAAGCGCTGAAGGACCTGCTGCACCATGTGTGACTGAGTCAGGGTAATGGTGCGCTGTGCTCTGTCCCGGGTGATCTGCAAGCCAAGGTAGCTGCGCAGTTCACCTAGGTCTGTGCACGTGTGTCTCTTTTGCAGCTCGGACTTCACGTGGGTGAGTCCAGCAGTGTCAGCAGTGGCAAAGACCAAGTCGTTGACGTACTCGAGGATGTAGAACGGCGGCAAAGAGGTGTTGGTGCGCAGAAACAGCGACGGGTCGGCAGTAGAAGGAGCAAACCCAAGAGCCACAAGTGTAGTCCTCAGTGTGTCGTGCCACTCACGGGGCGCCTGGCGGAGACCGTAGACTGGCCGCCGGAGTCTCCACTGGGTACCAGGGGGAAACGACCCAGTGAAGCCAGGTGGGCGGCGCAGCCAGATCTCCTCGTGCAGGCTGCCGTGCACGAAAGCTGTGCTGAAGTCAAGAGAGTGAAGCTCGTAGTCGCGCTGAGCGGCTATGTGCAGCAGCACCCGAAGAGTGGTCATCTTCAGGGTGGGAGAGAAGGTCTGAAAGTAGTCAACTCCCTGTCGCTGACTGAAGCCTCGAGCCACGTAACGCGCCTTGAAGACATGCAGAGAACCCGGCGGCCGCTTCACCCTGAAAATCCACATGCCACTGACGATGTTCGCCCCAGGTGGGGGAACCTCGTCGATGTAGGTGCGTGTGGACTTCCAAGAAGCTATCTCTGTGTCCATGGCTGACCGCCACTGTGAGGAGTAGGGACCCTCGATCGCCTCAGCATACGATCGAGGAGTCGGGATGTCTGGTGCATCCGGGTCTCCCACAGGGGCAATCATCGTGGACACGAGATGAGGCAAAGCAGCAGCAAAACACTTGAACTCCTCCTACCTGTCCTCAAGGACGTTCGTGCTAAGAGCACACTCACCTCCGGCGGACGGAGGATAGACAGACTCAGACTCAGCAACAAGACTAGCAGCGTAGTCTAGACGACAGCGAGCAGCAAAGTCGACAAGCTCAGCAACCAAGGCAGACGCAGGAGTGGACTCAAAGGAAGGGTCAGTGACAACAGTAGCCAGGAGACGCGTGACAGTAGGACTGGCAGCACGACGAGAGTCAGACTTAGGGTCAGCAAGGTCAGGAAGAGAGGACTCTGGAGGAGACGGCAACAGGACATGCACAGGAGCACTGGAAGGACGAAGTGCCATCTGGTGTGTGCCTGGGACCGTAGGAGGACGCGGACGCGGAACACGACTACTAGTGCGAGCAGCACGAACAGGCGACGTAGGGCGAGACGCAGGCTCACGACACTCAGCAAGACCTCCAGTAGGACCAGTTTAGGAAGAACGAGCAGGCAGGGGGGAGGCGGGCTGTAACTGTGACCGCGAGTGGACCGGCTATAGACACTCTAAGGGAGGAATAGGACCAGTAGAGGGCGGGAGACCAAGAACTTGCTGAAGGAGCGGAACGAAGTACGGCCGCGGCCGCGCAGCGCCTCCAGAACTAGCATTGACAGCACCAGTACCCCGAGCGGCAGCACCAGCGCCAAAAGCACCTCCAGCTCCAACAGCGCCAACTCCAGCACCCTCAAAAGCACCAGCTCCAGCAGTGCCAGCAGCTCCAGCAGCACCAGCTCCAGCAGCTCCAGCAGCACCAACAATAGGACCAACTCCACCAGCCCCAGCAGAACCTCCACTCCCAGCAGCTCTAGTACCGCCAGTACGAGCACCTCCAAGACAAGTGGCTCCAGTAACTCCAGTGCTGACTCAGGGTCAGCACTAGCCATAGCACCTCCAGCTCCAGCAGCACGGCTTCAGCGCTGGGCAAACCACTCGCGCAACTTCTGTGGAGAGGGTAGCTCCCGCCTCGATGAAGCACTGCCAGAGGCCACACGAGCAGACCCAGCACCCCCAGGCTCCGCACCCCCAGGCTCAGCACCCCCAGACTCAGCACCCCCAGGCTCAGCACCCCTAGACTCAGCACCCGCAGGCTCAGCACCCCTAGCAGCACCAGAGTCAACAGTTACCTTGATAGGCTCGACTGCGTCTACTTGGGACACACGTGACTGGGCAGGACCCTGAGGGGGGAGAGGGTCTACCGGGGGAGGACCTGGCGCAAGGAAGAGCGGCGGCGGGGGGAGGACGTAGGTACAGGGACCAGTACCCCCACCTCGCTGACGCCAAGCGTACCACTCACGAAGCTGGTGGGGGGACGGGGTCTCACGAGGGCGCTGCTGTTGCTGGCGCTGACCACCAACTAAGCCGCCCCGCTGCGCAGAGCCACCCCGACTAGCTCCACGTCCTCCGCCGCCACCTCCGCCACCGCCGCCACCGCCTCCTCCTCCGCTCCCACCACCATCGCCGCCGCCGCCTCCGCCGCCACCGCCGCCACCGAAGCCCCCATCCCTGCCACCACTCCCACCACCACCCCCACTCCCTCCGCCTCCTCCACCTCCATCTCCACCGCCCCCGCCAGCCTCTCCAGCGCCCTTGCCCCCCTTGCCCTTGCCGGTGCGGCGTCTCTCGCTAGGGGCAAACGCAACGCCGGCCGACTCGGTGCCAACGAAGTCGACGGTAGCATCAGAGGCAACAGAGGGCAAATGGGGGGAGGGGGAGCACCCTTCAAAGACAGGGGCACGCGGGTCACCTCGAGAGGCTCCTACAGCGACTATACTCCTCTCAGCTGCCTGGAGGCGCTCCTCGAGGAGGTCAACGGTGAGTGTGGTGGGGCAAATAGAGAGGAAGTGGTCCCTGACCGAGCGAAGGGAGTCAGGGGGCCGGGTGACTATGTAGTAGAAGGTGATGTACATGGGGGGGGGGGGGGGGGGGGGGGGGTTCTTGGCGCAGAACTCAGCAGGAAGCGCAGCGCGGTAGCGGGTGTCACTAGTGCGGAGGTGCGTAACGAGGTGAGCGACAGTGGGAAAGGCGGCGAGGTCAGGCAGTATGAGGCGGCTAAGAGCAGCAGTCGCAGGGGAAGATTAGCGTGCAACTACAGCGTCGTACAAGGTCTTAGCACTCTTGTACTGACTAAAGTGCGCACGCTCAGCGGTCGGTAAGTGGTGATGCATAGCAAGACGGGCAGCAGCATCGTGTGTGGCCCACTGTGAGCAAACAGTGCTGTCAGCATCAGCTGGCGGGGTAGGAGAGGCACCAGAGGTGAGATCGAACAGGGAGAATCCGTTTGCCCTATCGCACTGTAGGAAGAGCTGTAGGTCATTGACCTAGACCTCGAAGTCAACAGCACGACCCTCAGCATCAAAGGTAAGGACACTGGGGGTAGCCATGACAGCAGTGGTCTAGCAGGGAGTGCTCTCACCAGTCCGGGTGGGTAGGGCCGGGGCGCGCCGGTAGGAACAGGGCTGCAACTGCGGTGGCAGCGACTCGGCAGTGGCAGTAGCGGCTCGACGGCGGATTGGCGGCAACGGCTTGGTAGTGGCGGCTCGACGGCGGCTTCGGCGGCTCAGCGGCTCGGCTGCTCGGCGGCTCGGTGGCTCGGCGGTTCGGCGGCTCGGCTGCTCGGCGGCTTGGCGGCTCGGTGGCTTGGCTGCTTGGCGGCGCGGCGGCTCGGCAGTGAAGGGGCCGGGGTGGGGCCGAAAGGGGTGGCGACGGGGCCGCAAGGGGCGGCGACTAGGCCGCAAAAGGGCCGCGAGGGGCCTCGAAGGGCGGTGACGGGGCTGCTAGGGGCGGCGACGGGGCCGCGAAGGGCGGCGACGGGGCTGCTAGGGGCGGCGACGGGGCCGCAAGGGGCGGCGACGGGGCCGCAAAGGGGCCGCGAGGGGCCTCGAAGGGCGGCGACGGGGCCGTTAGGGGCGGCGACGGGGCCGCGAAGGTCGGCGACGAGGCCGATAGGGGCGGAGACGGGGCCGCTAGAGGCGGTGACAAGGCCGCAAAGGGCCTGCGAGGGGCCTCAAAGGGCAGCGACGGGGCCGCTAGGGGCGGCGACGGGGCCGCGAAGGGGCCGCGAGGGGCCTCGAGGGGGGCGGCGACGGGGCCACTAGGGGCGGCGACGGGGCCGCGAAGGGGCCGCGAGGGGCCTAGGAGGGCGGCGACGGGGCCGCAAAGGGCGGCGAAGGGGCCGCTAGGGGTGGCGACGGGGCCGCTAAGGGTGGCGCGAGGGGCCGTGAGAGGGGCCTCTAGGAGGGCGCGACAGGCCGCTATGGGCAGGGGCGACTCGACAAGAAGTCGGTCCACGGGGCGCGCCTCGGGCAGGGGTAACTCGCGCTCCGGTCTGGAGAAAAAATTCAATTTTCAGTGGTGGGCCCTAAGAAGCGTTCCCACTAGGGAACCTGCTCTATACCATGTGAAGAAATGAGGAATGAATGAACTAGGAAAGAGGTGGGTACAAGTAGGAAAACCTAGAAATGTTGTACCCCATATTGTCTACCCCACTACAGCCTACATAGACTATAGCATATAAGTTTGACACTTCCGCCGTCGCCTCCCATCTCCTCTCCTCTCACAGTCCCTCCTCCTCCTCACATGCCCTCTGTGACTACCTCTAGCTTTACTTGGGCTTGTGAACTATTTTATGACTGCTCTAGTGGCCTTCCCTCCCCTAGCGGCCCTGCCGCCCTACTGTCGCGGCCCCGCCGCCCCAAATTCGCGGCCTCGCCGCCCTGCTTTACCGGCCCCGCCGCCCTGCTTTAGCGGCCCCGCCGCCCTACACCTAGCGGCCCCGCCGCCCTACACTTCGCGGCCCCGCCGCCCTGCTTTAGCGGCCCCGCCGCCCTACACCTCGTGGCCCAGCCGCCCTGCTTTAGCGGCCCCGCCGCCCTACACCTCGTGGCCCAGCCGCCCTGCTTTAAAGCCCATTAATACGACATACATGGCGCGGCAACAAATTCATCGGCATAAACAGTGCATGAGTGGCTGTTCTACCCGCGTCCACAATAGGCACGCCCTGGGGGCCGCGCTCCACCCCTGGAGCCGTGCGCGACCCCCTTTGCTGCCCCGTGGTGGCGCGGAGGGGGCCGCGCGCCGTCCCCCCTCGCCGTCCCCCGCGCTCCTACCCTGTGCCACCCGTTTTAGGGTTTGGGGGTGGGGAGTATGGGGGTGGCGGTTGTGGGGGTGCCGGTTGTGTGCGCCGTCCCCTACTCCTCCTCCGTCTCCCGTTGCTGCAGCTGCCGCTCAGGGGGGTGGGTGTGTGGGAGCCGAAGGAGTGGTGCTAGGGGGGTGACGTGGGAGTGGAGCTAGGGGTGCAGCAGGGGGTGTGTGCTAGGGGCGTGGGGCAGTTGGCGGAGGTTGAGCAGAGGTCGTAGTCGTGTCGCCAGCAGCACGCGTAGTCCGGAGGCTACAATCTCAGATAGTCGCCAGTCGCGTGAGGGTCAGTTGCTCCAGTCAGGAGGCTACAATCTCCGCGGAGCCAGTTACTCCTGTAGTCCGGGCCATTGCTTCGGTAGCCACTGAGCCAGCAGCTCCTGTGTGTCTGCAGCTTCCTGTGACGAAATCAGGAATGAATGAACTAGGAAAGAGGTGGGTACAAGTAGGAAAACCTATAAATGTTGTACCCCATATTGTCTACCCCACTACAGCCTACACAGACTATAGCATATGAGTTTGACACACCCCCATAGGCAAAGCGGGGGAGAACAAGAGGTCACAAGACCACTAAAGCAAAGCAAAGCAAGCTCAGGGTGGATCACAACGTCACCATACATTACGAGCACAAGAGCAAGGCCACAAGGCCAGTTCACATGCAAGATCATATATAAAGGTAAACAAGCAAGTGCAGGTATAGAAAGATAACAGTACAAGCAAGGTCAAGAAGTGAGGCCAAGTAGGCACAAGACCTAGCATCGTACAGAAGCGCTGATGATCACAAGGCAGAAGTGCCTTGGTAAAGATATCCTCAGTGTTGGCCTCAGAGGCCACGTAAGCAAGGCGCAGCTGACCACGCTGCTGCAGCTCACGAGCAAGGAAGTAGCGAAGAGCAATGTGCGTCTTTCTGTGCTCCCGACACAAGGCCAGCATGGCCTTGTTGTCTACGTACAGAACTGGAGAAGAACGAGGTGGCTCTCCTAGGTCAGTCAGCAGGTAGGTGAGCCAGCGTAGCTCCTGTGCAGCCATGGCCCCCGCGTAGATCTCAGCCTCACAGCTGGAGCCGAGAACAGAAGAAGAGCGTGTAGAACGCCACAAAACAGAGCCGGAACCAAGGCTGAAGGTGTAACCTTGTGACAACCGCTGCATAGCCTGGTCGTCAGCCCAAGAAGCATCTGCGTGACCTGTGAGGACCACTCGACATCGCCGTCCAAGCACTAGCCCCATGCCCGACGTACTGCACAAGTAGCGCAACACCCTCTTCGCTGCAGCCATGTGCTCTGGTCGGTGTCTCCCAGGAGCAACATAGCGTGCCAAGATGCTAAGAGGGTATGCAAGGTCAGGTCGTGTGCTGGTCATCAGGTACATGAGGCAGCCAACAAGCTCTGGGTACGGGCCACTCGGCTCTACGGACTCATCCGAAGGCAAAGCTCAGAGCGAGTGGCGAGTAGGCAGAGGAGTGGCCCGAGGCGAGGAGTACGTGAAGTCGAAGCGCTGAAGGACCTGCTGCACCATGTGTGACTGAGTCAGGGTAATGGTGCGCTGTGCTCTGTCCCGGGTGATCTGCAAGCCAAGGTAGCTGCGCAGTGTGGCCGCGCGGGTGAGCAGTGTGGGGATGCCCACCCCACCCAGCGCTGCTTTGGCCGCCTGACGGACGCTTGGCGTCAGCAGTTCCCCGAGGCTAGTGAGATTCCCCGCTGGGGAGAGCTGTCTAGGGCTGGCGTAGCTATCTTTGATCTTGACTTTGATGCTATCCTTGCTGCCATGTATGGTGTGACTATTAGTGATGAGGGTGACTGTTACCGGTGTTTCCCGCCCGACCCGGGCATTGGTACTGCTGCGCTAGGTGCTTGTGAGGCTGCTGCTCTAGGTGCCAGTGCGTCTGCGCTCTCAGGTACTGGTGAGCCTGCGCTCTTAGGTACTGCGTCGGCTTCGGCCTCCCTCACATTCACACTTGACTCAGGGGCTTCTCGCTCCTTCTTTCGAGACCGCACCACACTCACGCCGCTTGGTCGGCCGGTTGCAGTCTCCCTGGCTGACCCCTCCGGGGGCCCTGTCCTCTCTCACTTCTCCACTGTCCTCCCGTGTCCGGCTGCCCCCTCGGGCACCCTGTCTGGTCTGTACCTCCCCTCGTTCTCGACGAACTTGGTGAGTGATGCTGACCTGCAGGATGGGGGGGTTCACCAGTTTACTCCTGCGAGTCAGCGGGTGACCAACTGCTCGGACGCCCGCACAGGCCAACACCTGGCCACGTTTTCGCGTCGGCCGGGGTCGAGTCTCTACACCCTGACCACTGAGTCTCCTCTTGTCATTGCGTCTGGCCAGGTTGCTGCGTCGGGTCAGGTGTTTACTGCTGCGTCCAGGTCTGGTCCTGAGTCTCCCCCCTGCTCGTGTCGCCTCCTGTCTCACGAGACTCTCCTGTGGCACCACCGTCTTGGCCACCCCTCCTTGCCTCGTCTTCGGGGCATGGCTTCCCGTGTCCTTGTCTCTGGTCTCCCCCGGTCTCTCCCTCCCCTTCCTTCGGGGCTAGGACCTACCTGTGTCCCCTGTGTCGAGGGGCGGCTCCGGGCTGCCCCTCACTCCTCCCAGTTTCCCCCGACAGAGGCTCCTCTGCAGACGCTTCACATGGACGTGTGGGGCCCGGCCCGCGTCCGTGGACAGGGCCACGAGCGCTACTTCCTGCTGGTGGTTGACGACTACTCGCGTTACACCACAGTCTTCCCCTTGCGAAACAAGGGTGATGTCTCTGAGGTGTTGATCGACTGGATCCGCGCAGCTCGTCTCCAGCTCAGGAGGAGCTTTGGCTCGGACTTTCCTGTCCTTCGAATGCACTCTGACCGAGGTGGAGAGTTCTCGTGTGGCCTTTTGCGAGCCTACTGTCGTGCACGAGGCATTCGCCAGACCTTTACGCTTCCGGACTCTTCACAGCAAAATGGGATTGCTGAGCGCTGCACAGGCATGGTCATGGACGTCGCTCGTACGTCCATGATGCATGCGGCTGCCCCCCATTTTCTGTGGCCGTTTGCGGTTCGGTACGCAGCGCATCAGATCAACCTTCACCCCAGGGTCTCCCGGCTGGAGACCTCCCCAGCTCTGCTATGGACGGGGAAGGTCGGCGATGCGTCTGCGTTCCGTGTCTTGGGATCTCGGGCGTTTGTCCGCGACTTGTCTTCGGACAAGCTGTCCCCTCGTGCTGCTCCCTGTGTCTTCCTAGGCTTCCCCCCTGACGCCCCAGGGTGGCAGTTCTACCACCCCTCCTCTCGTCGTGTTCTGTCCTCCCAGGACGTCACGTTCGACGAGTTAGTCCCCTTCTACCGCCTCTTCCCCTACGGCACTCCTTCCCTCCCCCCGCCACTGCACTTCCTTGTGCCAGGTCCCCCCCAGGTAGACCCCCTTCCCCCTCAGGGTCCTGCCCCTTCAGGTGTGTCCCAGGTAGACGCAGTCAAGCCGGTCGAGGTTGCTGGTAACTCTGGTACAACTGCGGGTGCTGAGCCTGTGGGTGCTGACTCTGGGGGTGCTGCGCGGGTGGGCGCTGAGCCTGGGGGTGCTGAGCCTGGGGGTACTACGACTAGGGGTGCTGAGCCTGGGAGTGCTGAGTCTGGGGGTGCTGAGCCTGGGGGTGATGCGACTGGGGTTGCTGAGCCAGGGGGTGCTGCTAAGCCTGGAGTTGCGGAGCCTGCGGCCACTGGACCTCCCTTCTAGCGTCTGGCGGTGCAGGGCCTGGAGGCTCTCCGGGTGCTTCGTGTCGGCGGGAGCCACTCTCTCCACACGAGCTGCGCGAGTGGTTTGCTCGCCGCTGGAGGCGTACTGCTGGAGCTGGAGCTTCTTTGGCCGCTGAGGGTACTTCTGCTGCCGGTCCCGGGGCTCCTGGGCCTTCGGGTCCGCCTGGCGCTGGAGCTACTGAGGGTGTTGGTGCTGAGACTGCTGCTGTCCTTCCTGGCGGTGGTCCTGCTGCGAGTACTGCTGGCGCTGCTAGAGGTCCTGCAGCTGGAGGTGCTGTTGGTGCTGGTGCTGCCGCTGAGGGTGCTCGTGCTGTCCCTGCTGTGTCTAGAGTTGCCGCGTGGCCTCGGCCGTACTTCGTTTCGCTCCTGCAGCAGGTTCTTGGTCTTTCTCCTCCTGTAGAGTGTCCACCGCCTGTCCAGTCACCGTCACAGTTAGCGCCCGCCTCCCCTCTTCCTGCTCCCTCTCCTTACACTGGTCCTACTGGAGGTCTTGCTGAGCGTCGTGAGCCTGCGTCTCGTCCCGCGTCACCTGTTCGTGCTGCTCGCGCTAGTGGTCGCGGTTCGCGTCAGCGTCCTCCTCCTGTCCCTGGCACCCACCGGATGTCTGTGCGTCCGTCCACTGCTCCTCTGCGTGCCCCTTTGCCTTCTCCTCCTGAGTCCTCTCTTCCTGCACTTGCCGACCCAGAGTCAGGCTCTCTCCTTACTGCCAGTCCTACTGTCACGTGTCTCCTTGCTACTGTCGTCACTGACCCCTCTTTTGAGTCCACTGCTGCGTCTGCGCTTGTTGCTGAGCTCGTCGACTTTGCTGCTCGCTGTCGTCTAGACTACGCTGCCACTCTTGTTCTTGAGTCTGCGTCTTTCTGTCCTCCATCCGTCGTAGGTGAGTGTGCTCTTGGCACGGACGTCCTTGAGGACAGGCGGGAGGAGTTCCAGTGTCTGGCTGCTGCTTCACCTGATCTCGCGTCCGTACTACTTGCCCCTGAGGGAGACCCGGATGCACTAGACATCCCGACTCCGCGCTCTTACGCAGAGGCCGTGGAGGGTCCCTACTCTCCTCAGTGGCAGGCAGCTATGGATGCAGAGATGGCTTCCTGGAAGTCCACAGGCACCTACGATGACACGGTTCCCCCTCCTGGGGCGAACATCGTCAGTGGCATGTGGATCTTCAGGGTGAAGCGGCCGCCAGGCTCTCCACCTGTCTTCAAGGCGCGGTACGTGGCTCGTGGCTTCAGTCAGCGGCAGGGAGTTGACTACTTTCAGACCTTCTCTCCCACCCCGAAGATAACCACTCTTCGGGTGCTGCTGCACATAGCCGCTCAGCGCGACTACGAGCTCCACTCTCTTGACTTCAGCACTGCTTTCTTGCAGGGTAGTCTGCACGAGGAGATCTGGCTGCGCCGTCCACCTGGCTTCACTGGGACTTTCCCTCCTGGCACCCAGTGGAGCCTCCGACGGCGAGTCTACGGTCTCCGCCAGGCACTGCGTGAGTGGCACGACACACTGAGGACTACGCTTGCGGCTCTTGGGTTTGCTCCCTCTAATGCTGAACCGTCGTTGTTTCTGCGCACCGACACTTCTTTGGAGCCGTTCTACATCCTCGTGTACGTTGACGACTTGGTCTTTGCCATAGCGTACACTGCTGAACTCGCCTACGTGAAGTCGGAGCTGCAGAAGAGACACACGTGCACAGACCTGGGTGAACTGCGCAGCTACCTTGGCTTGCAGATCAGTCGGGACAGAGCACGCCGCACCATTACCCTGACTCTGTCACACATGGTGCAGCAGGTCCTTCAGCGCTTCGGCTTCACGTACTCCTCGCCTCAGGCCACTCCTCTGTCTACTCGCCACTCGCTCTCAGCTCTGCCTTCGGATGAGTCCGTAGAGTCGAGTGGCCCGTACCCAGAGCTTGTTGGCTACCTCATGTACCTGATGACCTGCACACGACCTGACCTTGCATACCCTCTTAGCATTCTTGCACGCTATGTTGCTCCTGGGAGACACCGACCAGAGCACATGGCTGCAGCGAAGAGGGTGTTGCGCTACTTGTGCAGTACGTCGGGCATGGGGCTAGTGCTTGGAGGGCGGAGTCCAGTGGTCCTCACTGGGCACGCGGACGCTTCTTGGGCTGACGACCATGCTACTCAGCGGTCGTCACAGGGTTACACCTTCAGTCTTGGTTCCGGCTCTGTTTCGTGGCGGGCTACTCGCTCGTCTTCTGTTCTCGGCTCCAGTTGTGAGGCTGAGATCTACGCCGGGGCCATGGCTGCTCAGGAGCTTCGCTGGCTGACCTACCTGCTGACTGACCTTGGAGAGCCGCCTCGTTCTCCTCCAGTGCTGTACGTAGACAACAAGGCCATGCTGGCCTTGTGTCGAGAGCAGCGCCTGGAGCACAGAACGAAGCACATTGCTCTCCGCTACTTTCTTGCTCGTGAGCTGCAGCAGCGTGGTCAGTTGCGACTTGCGTACGTGGCCTCTGAGGCCAACACTGCTGATATTTTTACCAAGGCACTTCCGCCTTGTGATCATCAGCGCTTCTGCACTCAGCTGGGACTTGTACCTGTAGATGTCGTAGTCGCTCGTTACTCCTCCCCTGCCACTGCTACTCTCAGCCGCCTTATACTGCCCTAACTTTTTCCCGAGCTGTCCGCCTTTGCCACAGTCGACGACCTCGTCACCCACCTTCGCACTAGTGACACTCGCTACCGCACCGCGCTTCTCGTCAAGTTTATAGACAAGATCCCTCCCCCTATGTACATCGCCCTCTACCTCATCATCACCCGCCTCCCTAACTCTCTTAGCACAGTGAGGGACCTCTTTTACGCCGTGGTCCCCACGGACCTCACTGTGGACCTGCTCGAGAAGCACCTCCTTACAAATGAGGCTAGCATAGTTGCTGTAGGTGCTGCTCATGGCACTCCTTGCACTCCCTTCTTTGAGGGTTGTTCCCCCTCCCCCCTTGCCCCCTCTTTTGCTTCTGCTGCTGCTGTTGACTTCCTTCATGCGGAGGAGGTCGGGGCTACGTCTGCTCCTTGTGGGAGGCGCCATGGCGGCAAGTGCAAGGGAGGCAAGGGTGGTGGGGGTGGCAGCAGTGGAGGCGGTGGTGAAGGCAGTGGAGGCGGTGGAGGTGGCGGTGGTGGCGGAGGGAGTGGTGGTGTGAGTGGAGGCGTTGGTGGCGACGGTGGTGGAGGCAGTGGGAGTGGTGGCGACGGCACTGGCGGCGGGAGTGGTGGCGGCAATGGGAGTGGTAGCGATGGCAGTGGTGGCGGTCAGGGTGGAACCGGTCTGAGGGGAGGTTCTGGCAGTAGCAGCGTTCGCGCGAGACCTATACGCCCCAGGAGCTTCGTGAGTGGTTTGCTCAGCGTGGGGCATCTGGGGGTAGTGTTTGCTGCCAGTACGTCATTCGCACAGGTGACCGTGCTGGTCAGACATGCGGGAAGGTTGGTCACACACAGTACCGCTGTTTTTCCCATCTTGACGATGCCTAGCGCGCACAGTTTCCCGACGCGATTGAGCTCCCCTGCAGGCTAAAGCTGCTTAGGCATGATGTGGATATCTTGAGTATGATGCTATCCTTGCTGCCATGTATGCTTTGACTGTTAGTGCTGAGGGTGATTGTTACCTGTGTATGCCGCGTGACTCTCCTTTGGCACCATCGTCTTGGTCACCCCTCCCTGCCACGCCTTCGTGGCATGCACTCCTGCCTCCTTATCTCTAGTCTTCCCAGGTCTCTGCCTCCCCTCCCACCTCGCTTGCCCCTCCCTGACTTCCCTGTGTCAAGGGGCGGGAACGCGCTGCTCCTCAATCCTCCTTGTTTCCCCTGAGGACTGCTCCATTGCAGATTCTTCACATGGACACGTGGGGCCCAGCCCTCGTCCGTGAAAAAGGCCGCGAGCGATACTTTCTGCTGGTGGTTGACGACTACACGCGTTACACCACGGTCTTCCCCTTGCACAGCAAGGGGGAGGTCCCTGATGTTTTGATCCTTTGGATCCGTACTGTCCGTCCCCAGCTCCGCGAGCGGTCTACACGGACCTTCCTATCCTGCGTCTGCCCTCTGACAGAGGTGGTGAGTTCGCCTCCGACCTCTTGCGGGAATTTTGTCATGGGGAGGGCATCCCCAAGTCGTTCACGCTTCCGGCCTCTCCGTAGTAGAATGGGGTTGCTGAGCGCCGCATTGGCTTAGTCATGAAGGTCGCTTGTACCTCCATGATCCATGCGGCTGCTCCCCATATTGTGAGGCCGTTTGCGGTCCGGTACTCTACGCATCAGCTCAACCTCTGACCCCGTGTCTCCTTGCCGGATAACTCGCCTACACTGCGTTGGACGGGGAAGGTCGGTGATGCGACGGTGTTCCGGGTCTGGGCTCTCATGCCTTTGTCCGCGATACCTCCGCGGACAAGCTCTCCTCCCGCGCCATTCTCTGTGTCTTCCTTGGCTTTCCCCCTGACACGCCTGGCTGGCTGTTTTCACCCAACCACGTGTCGTGTCCTGCCTTCTCAGGACGTCACGTTTGATGAGTCAGTTCCCTTTTTCCGTCTCTTCCCCTACCGCACTGCCCCTCTTATCCCCCCCCCCCCCCCCCTCGCCGCTCTTCCTCGCACCAGGTCCTCCTCCGATAGACGCCCTCCCCCTTCAGGATCCGGCTCCCTCAAGTGTGTCTCAGGTAGACCCACTCCCCCTGGCTGAGCCTGTCGAGGTAGCTGTCGACTCTAGTGCTGCTGGGAGGGTGTTGCTAGGGGTGCTGCTAGGGGTGCAGCGTCTGGGGGTGCTGAGCGTGAGTGCTGAGCATGGGGTTGCTGAGCCTAAGAGTGCTGAGCTTGAGCGTGCGGAGCCTGGGGTTGCTGAGCCCTGGGGTTGCTGAGTCTGAGGGTGCAGAGCCTGGGGGTGATGAGCCTGAGTGTGCGGAGCCAGGGGGTTCTGAGTCTAGGGGTGTTGAGCCTAGAGGTACTGTGTTTGTTGGAGTTCCTATGGGTGCCTCGTCACGGCGGGAGCCTCTCTCCACTTCAGCTGCGCGAGAGGTTTGCTCGGCGCACCCGCCATCGAAGTGGCGCTCGTCGTGAGCCTGCGTTTCGTCCTACCTTGCCTGTTCATGCTACTCGCACTGGTCGGCGTGTTCCTCGTCTGCATCCTCCCCCTGTCCACGGCACTCACACTATGGCACTTCGTCCTTCTGTTCCACAGCGAGTTCCGCTACCGTCTCTTCCTACGTCCTCTCATGTTGACGGTCCGAACCCTGATTCTGACTTAGTTTGAGGTGCCAGTCCTACTTTCACACGTCTTCTAGCCACTGTTGCCACCGACCCTTCGTTTGAGCCCGCTGCTCCGTCTGCCCTAGTTGCTGAGCTTGTTGACTTTGCTGCCGCCTGTCGTCTCTACTACGCCGCTAGTCTTGGTGTCGAGTATGAGTCTGAATATCCTCCGTCCGTCGAGGGTGACTGTGCTCTTCGCACGGACGTCCTTGAGGACACGCAGGAGGAATTTGAGTGTCTTGCAGCCACTGTGCCTCATCTCCTGTCCATGCCGCTTGCACCTGAGAGAGCCCGAATGCATCAGATATCCTGACCCCGTGCTCTTACGCAGAGGCGATTATGGGTCCCTACTTTTGTCAGTGGCAGAGAGACATGGACGCAGAGATGGCATTCTGTAAGTCCACAGACACTTACGTCGACGTAGTTCCCCCTCCTTGGGCAAACATAGTCAATGGCATGTAGATTTTCAGGGTGAAGCAGCCGCCGGGTTCTCCGCCCTGCCTTCAAGGCTCATTACGTTGCACGAGGCTTTAGTCAGCGACAAAGAGTTGACTTCTTCCATACCTTCTCCCCTACCCCAAAGATGACTACTCTTCGGGTGTTGCTGCACGTCGCCGCTCAGCGTGACTACGAGCTTCACTCTCTTGAATTCAGCACAACTTTCTTACAAGGCAGCCTGCACGAGGAGATCTGGCTGCGCCGCCCACATGGGTCTACTAGATCGTATCCTGCAGGTACCCAATGAAGTCTCCGAGTGGCACGACACACTGACGATGACGCTTGCGGCTCTTGGGTTTGCTCCTTCGACTGCTGACCCGTCGCTGTTTCTGCGCACCGTCACTTCGCTTCCGCCGTTCTACATCCTCGTGTATGTCGAAGACTTGGTTTTTGCTACTGTTGACACTGAGGCACTGGCCCTTGTGAAGTCGGAGCTGCAAAAGAGACACACGTGCACTGACCTGGGTGAGCTGCGCAACTATCTTGGCTTGCAGATCACCCGGGATAGAGCACGGCGCACCATCACCCTGACTAAGTCACACATGTTGCACCAGGTCCTTCAGCGCTTTGGCTTCCGGTACTCCTCGCCACAGTCCACTCTGCCTACTGGTCATTCGCTCTCAGCTCCACCTTCGGACAAGTCTGTAGAGCCGAGTTGTCCGTCTTCAGAACTTGTGGGATGCCTTATGTGCCCGATGACCTGCACCCGACCTGACCTTGCATACCCTCTTAGCATCCTGGCACGCTACGACGCACGCGGGAGACACCGACCAGAGCACATGGAGGCTGCCAAGAGGGTGTTGCGCTACTTGTGCAGTACGTCGGGCATGGGGCTCGTGCTTGGAGGACGGGGATTTCAGTTTCTTGACAATTTTCCTACACCATTTCATTGCATTACCATGGAGTAACCTACGCCAACTACTCGTAGCTAGAAAGTGTAGCTCAGAGCGCGGGCAAAGCCCCATTGTCAAGTACGGTTGCACTTAAAGTGATTGATGGAAAGCGAGCGAATCTGGAGAGCGTACAAGAGATTAAGTCCGCCGACTTTGATGGAACATTGCGTGCAGCTCACGTAACCTTAAACTATGAGCAGGTATGCGTTAGAAAGGTCTTAATCTCGACTTTCCAGAATGGTAACGCACGCTTTCACCAAAGATCTAGGCCGATCGCTATCGCGATCTAAGTGCGACGGTGTATCCTGGCGGAATTACTAGGCAGCCATGGATTAGTTCAAGAAAGTAGCTTTAGCAAGAGTTCAGATCTGAAAAAGTGACGAGTTGTTCAAACCCTACCAACCCAACCCTCGCTCTACAACAATCCCCAACAACCCACAGTGCTAAACTAGCAACACCAAAGCTGTTGTAGTGAATATCAAAGGTTTGTTGGTGCTTGTTGGGTGCGAGATCAATTCCAGCCCGCAACAAGTCTAACCACCACATTTTGCCCAAACCCTTAGCCCACAACCAGCTAGAGCAAAATACCACAACCACCTACACAATCAACACTCCCCCTTGCTCGTGCTGGAGGTGGCTGAACACCACTGGGCAAAATCATTCACTTCACTCCCCCTTGCCCAGGGAAGGGAGCCATCCACAGCATGAGGTCGTCAATGCAGAGAAGCACCAGTCCTCCCACATCCTGCTCAGGCACCATGCTCACATGGGGCTGCATCCCCATCAAGGACATGCACACACCATGCCGCTCAAAAGGGTAGGGTTTGGTGAGTATATTTGCTGCTTGACAGCTGGTGGGGCACCACCGGAGGATCACCTCGCCGCACTCCACCATCTCCCTGATGAAATGCCACCGAACCTGCATGTGCTTGGTGCAGCCATGCAAGCATGCATTCTGTGCAAGGGCAATGGCAGACTGGTTGTCCACAAACACAGGCACACCACCAGCAAACTCATGCCCAAACTCCCCAAACAAACGCTTCAGCCACACACCCTCCTGAATGCACTGACACGGACTGATGTACTCACTCTTAGTAGTAGACAATGCAACCACCGGCTGCCTCTTGCTCTGCCAAGAGATGGTTGCACCATTAAGGCAATAGACATAGCCGGTGTGACTCTTGCGATCAACTGAATCTCCAGCATAATCAGCATCACTAAAGCCCACCAACTCAACCTGAGGCTTGCTGTGTGCGGGGTAGAATATACCTGACTTGACACAACCTTTCAGGTACCTTAGCACTCTCTTAGCAGCCTGCAGGTGAAATGCCTTGGGACAAGACACCACCTTGGACAGCTGTGACACTGCATAAGCAATCTGGGGCTGTGTGGTCGTGCTTGCATACATGAGAGACCCGACAATACTTTGATAGAGCTGGACCAACTCATCTCGCAGCAAGGGCTCCTCAGCATGTGCATGCACGTCGAACCCTGTAGGGAGAGGGGTACGCACGGGGTTAGCCTCAGAAAGGCCAAAGGACTCAAGCATGTTGAGAATGTACCTCTCCTGATGAATCAAGATGCCACTCTCATCACGCTCAATCTGCACCCCCAAATAGTACTTAGCCTCCCCCAAGTCCTTCATGCGGAAACGAGAGGACAAGAGACCCTTCACCTCGTCCAGCAAGACCATGCTCGAAGACATGAGCAGAATGTCATCCACATAGAGGTAGAGGGACAGCCGGCCCTCATGCCTCACCAAGTGGTACAAGGCGAGGTCACACTCCGACCTCTCAAAACCCAAAATCCATCAGCGCCTCGTCAAACTTGAGGTACCACTGCCTTGGAGCTTGCTTTAGCCCATAGATTGATTTCCTGAGTCGGCAAACTCTGCCGGACCCATCATCAAAACCAGGGGGCTGCCTCATGTACAGCTCCTCCTTCAAGACCCCATGAAGATAGGCAGTGGTCACATCCATGTGATGGATGTGAGACCCCGAGGATGCTGCCATCCCAAGGGAACCTCTCAGGGTGGTAGGTTTACCCACTGGGGTATATACCAAGTCATAGTGAACGCCTCGTGTTTGAGTGTTCCCCATGGCCACCAGCCTGGACTTAGGCCTCTCAATACTCCCATCAGCCATATGCTTATACTTCCACACCCACTGACACCTCAAGACCTCCATTCCAGGTGGCACACAAGCTGGATCAACCAGCTCAAAAGACTCGTTCACCCTATGAGACTCAAGCTCCGCACGCATGGACTCGACCCACTCAGGTCGGGACAAGGCCTCCTTGACCGACTTGGGCTCATGCACCTGACCCATGAGACAGAAATCAAGCCCAAGCTCACCCCCCTCAGCATCCACAAACATGCACTCCTCCAAGTCATGCCCCTCATGATCATGCATGCAAGCATACTGTGCACTTGGTGTGAACCTTTCAGGTGGCCGGGAGATGCGTGTGGTGCGGCGCAGAGGTGAAGCCTCCCCCTGCTCCAAAATTTGCAGCTTCTCTTTCCAAGTCACTCTCTTCATGGGGGACCGTGGTGACTTGGACAGCTGCTGCTGCAGTAGTTGCTGCCACCTACCCACATGAACGGGCGGTGTATGCACCTGTGGTGGCTGCTGCGGCTTCTCTTGTTGCTGTTGCTGCTCCTGTGGCTGCTCCGGGTCATGGGCTGGTGCGTTAGGGTCAGGGGTAGAACCAGCAGTTGGTGACTCCTCATGGTGAGGTGCAGCTGCCTTTTGTTCCTCTTGCTGCTCCTCTACCTCCTCTCCAGGGTCCTCCCATGCCCCCTCAAAGATGGAAGAGGTGTAGGGATCCTGAAGAGAGCTCCCAACTGTACTAGCACCATGCTCTTTCCACCCCTTATAGCTCAGCCCCTCGTGGAAAACCACATCCCTGCTTTCCACCACCCGCTAATCCGCCACACTCCACAACATCCAAGCTTTGCTCCTCTCCGACACCCTAAGAAAAATGCCCCATTGTGCCTTAGGATCCAGTTTCCTCCGTTGCTGGTCGGGCACTTTGTACTGCGCCATGCACCCCCACACTCGTGCCATGGACACACTAGGCACCTTCCTGGTCCACATGAAGTAAGGGCTCTTGCCCCCTAGCCCCTTGCTGCCCATTCTGTTCTTAACCCAGTTGGCATATTGCACTGCTGCCCCCCACCAAGTATGGTCCAGCTGCGCATGAGCAAGCATGGCTCGGGCAAGGTCAATGAGGGTCCGGTTAAGCCGCTCCGCTGCCCCATTTTGCTGCAGCGTGTAGGCAACTGAAAGCTGGTGGGTGATGCCCTTGTCTTCAAGGAAAGACTCCAGATCCTTCCCCATGTACTCCCCACCCCGATCAGACCTTAGTATCTTCACCTTCGCCCCGGCTTCCCTCTCCGCATAGCGTATCCAACGTTTGAAGACCTTGGCCACCTCATCCTTGGTTTTCACCAAGGTAACCCAACTTAGGCGGCTGAAGTCATCCAAGAAGGTGATGAAGTATTTGCTGCCCTTCTCCCTATCCGGTGTTTGCATGGGGCCACACACATCCGTGTGCACCAACTCAAGAGGTGCGGAGGCTCGAGTGGTGGAGGTAGGGAAAGAGGTCCTTGGCAGCTTCCCGGTCGTGCAATCAGGGCACTTGCTTGGCTGCCCACCACCCTCCTTGATCTCCACACCCTTCAGCTCCCCCTTCTTCACACACTCCACAAGTTGCTGCCTTCCTGCATGCCCCATGCGTAGGTGCAGCAAATCTGCCGTCACCTGCTCCACGTCCCTCCAACGGCTGCTACAAGCGGCTTCCTCGGCTTCAACTCCATGTGCCCTCTCCACCTGAGGCACACAAACTGGAACAAGGTATAGGCCCTTCTCTAATCTGGCCTCCATCACCACAGCTCCACCCTTGCGAACCGTGCCACCTTCCATGGTGAAGGTGCATATGTATTCTTGCCTCGCAAGTTGAGAGCATGAGAGAAGGTAGGCTGCCAAATCAGGAACATGAAGCACACCCTTCATATTCAGCACCTCCCCCTCCTTCCCCATGACGGTGATGGTGCCGATGCCAATTGCTTGCAGCGTATCTCCTCTCCCCACAATCACATTTCTAGAGTTAGGTGAGAGGGAGTGATAGGTGGTGAAGAGGTCGCGCCGAGGTACCATTCCACAGGTTGCCCCAGAGTCTAGAATGAGCTGATTGGGGTCAGCCAACACACGACCAGCAAGCGCCGTCTCCTTCTCCAAGGATAAGAAGGAGAAACCATCATCCGATGAGTCCTCTTTTCCCTTCTTATTCTCGTTTGCCGCCGTTGCTGCCGATTTCTCTTTGCTGCCCTTCTTGTTCCATGCTCCATTCTTCATCCTCCTCTCCACCCACTCAGGCCTAGTGACAGGTGGAGCCTCTCCTGGGTACCCTTGAGGCTTCCACCCATCAGGACGGCTCCAACACTCCTTCCAAGAATACTTCCGGTTGCATCCAGGGACGAGGCACTTGTCGAGCTCCTTCTTCTTTCCCCCACCTCCTTGCCGCTGCTGGTATTTCTTGGAGGCAGCCCTATCCCCTGCCCCCATTCCCCCTTCAACTATTCTACCAGCATCCAGTTTGCGAGCCTCATCAGAGACCAACACCTCCCATATCCAGGCCTTGGTCCATTTCTGTTGCTCAAGGTGAAGGTACTGCAGTAGGGCCTCGTTCACCTCTTGGTCCAGCCCCTGGAGTGCGGTGTAGATGAAATATGATGAAAAGAGGGAATGTCGCAGGCCTAACCAGCTCTGATACCACTGATGGAAAGCGAGCGAATCTGGAGAGCGTACAAGAGATTAAGTCCGCCGACTTCGACGGAACATTGCGTGCAGCTCACGTAACCTTAAACTATGAGCAGGTACGTGTTAGAAAGGTCTTAATCTCTAATTTCCAGAATGGTAACGCACGCTTTCAACAAAGATCTAGGCCGATCGCTATCGCGATCTAAGTGCGACGGTGTATCCTGGCAGAATTACTAGGCAGCCATGGATTAGTTCAAGAAAGTAGCTTTAGCAAGAGTTCAGATCTGAAAAAGTGACGAGTTGTTCAAACCCTACCAACCCAACCCTCGCCCTACAACAATCCCCAACAACCCACAGTGCTAAACTAGCAACACCAAAGCTGTTGTAGTGAATAGCAAAGGTTTGTTGGTGCTTGTTGGGTGCGAGAACAATTCCAGCCTGCAACAAGTCTAACCACCACATTTTGCCCAAAACCTTAGCCCACAACCAGCTAGAGCAAAATACCACAACCACCTACACAATCAACAGTGATAACGTGTCCGAAACTATGCACAGCATCCTATCGCACCAAAATCGATGTGACACACAACACGCCTCGAAGTACGAGAGCTGGCATTCCGCGATTCCGAGTATGCCTACGCCGGTATGGTATGAACGTGCTACGAGGTCATTATGCCCTGCCTGAACATATATAGCGCCACGATTAACCTATGCACGCACCACGGTTACCCTTCTTTCACACCGCGATCCAGAAGAACCATGCGTAGTTTGTGCCTAGGACGCTCACGCTGATTCTCTGGGCTTCCTTCACGCCTTTTCATTGCCCTCCCCTCACCCCTCCGGTGTTTGCTGTCCGTCGTCCTCCTCCCTTCCCTTCCCTTTCCTATCTTGCTACGTCCCATCCCTTGCTTTCCCTGCCCTTCCCTTCTCTTCCTAATCCGCTCTCTTGCCTTCCCTTGCTAAAGCTTCCCTTAGCTTCCTTTCCTAACTCCTCCTTGCCTTCCCTTCCTGTACCGTGACTTTGACTCCTCTTCCATTCCCTTCGCCACCCTTCCTATCATTCGCCTCCCTTCCCATCCATTCCTCCCCGCATATCCCTTCCTTTTCCCACTCATACCTTCCCTTCCCGCTTATCCCTACCCTTCCCGCTCATCCCTTCCCTTCCCGCTTATCCCTTCCCTTCCCGCTTATCCCTTCCCTTCACGCTTATCCCTTCCCTTTCCGCTTATCCCTTCCCTTCCTCTCCCCCGCATCCAGTCCCCCACTGCCCCCCTTCCATTCCCCCACTCCCCAACGCCCATTCCCCCACTTCCCCCATTCTTTCCCCTGCTCCCCCCCGTCCTTTCCCCCACTCCCACCCGTCCATTCCTCCATCCCCCCCATCCAATACCCCACTCTCCCTCACCCTTTTCCCACACAGTAATTCTCCCTTTCCCCAACGCTAACCCTCCCCGTCCCCAATGCACCCCCCTGTCCCGCACCATCACCCGCTCTCTCCCCTACTAACACCCTCCCTTTCCCCCACTCCTACCCTCTCTTTCCCCCACTCCTACCCTCTCTTTCCCCCACTCCACCTCGTCCCTCCCCACACTCCTCCTAGCCTTTCCCCCACTTCCCCCTGTCCAATCCCCAACTTCCCCTTTGAAACTTTCCCCACTCCCCTAGGGCCGATGCCTTTTTGACCGTGCATGCCCTCCGCTCCCAACACGCCTTTTTGTGGAAACCACGTCTTCCTCCCTTCCCCCTGCTTCCCCAGTCATCCTCCCTCCCCCTTGCTACCCCTGTCATCCTCCCTTCCACCCTGCTACCCCTGTCATCCTCCCTTCCCCCTACTACCCCAGTCATCCTCCCTACCCCTTGCTACCCCAGTCATCCTCCCTTTACCCTGCTACTCCTATCATCCTCCCTCCCCCACCCCCACTCCCCTCTCCTTCCTCCCTTCGTTCCCCACCAGGTGCACGATAAGACTGGCAGGGGCCTGGCATTTGGGTTTATATCGTCACCTCCCCTCCCCCCCCCCCCCCCCCACTCCCACTCCCCTCTCCTCCCTTCCTTTGTTCCCCGATGTCAGGCATACAATAAGACTGTCAGGGGCCTGGCATATGGTGGTGCCTCGTCTGCTCTGCTCCCCCCTCCCCCACACCCCTCTCCTTCCCCTGTTTTCTCCCATCAAGGAGCGCACAATATGACATCGACGGTGTGATGTCACACCCGTGGCTCGCCCACGCGCGACGAGTTGTGTTGCCGCGACAGGCGTCGCAGGTGTTCCCGTCGCAGCCGACGCAACAGCAGTTGCAGCAGCAAGTGTCGCAACAGCAATCGCAACAGCGAGAGGCTGTCGTCGCAACTCTCCAACAACACTGCTGCGACCACCACCTGCGACGCGCACGCCCTAGTAACTGTTGCTGAGCCTCTCTCTCAGCTTCGACAGTCCAACCAGTCACGTACTGCTGCAGGAAGATTAACCTCAGGAGCAGCCACTGCCGGAGCAGCCGCAGCAGGAGCCGGAGCCGCTGCAGCAGGAGCAAGAATTGCAGCAGCCGCAGCAAGAGCAGCAGCCGCAGGAGTAGCGGTCGCAGCAGCCGGAGCAGCAGCAGCAGCGGCCTCCTATGCCTCCTGTCTCTGGACTTCAAGCCCTTGGTCTCGCCTCCGCTTCTCCTCTCTCCTCTTGCCTACGGTCCCATGTTTTCTCTGCCTGAACCCGCCTCAGCTATTTTCCACTGTTCTTAGCCTCCGCTGTCCCCTCCTCTTTCTCACACTTGGGCTTCTCACTCTCCTCATGCTTATCCCTCGTCCCCTGTCCCTACCACTGATCTTCGTACTGTCCTCTTCCCTCCTAGTTCGCCTCGTTTGTCTTAGTCATTGCTTCCTTCTCCTCATGAGTCAGCCCTCACCGCTTCCCTCTCTACTCCTGTCACTGACTACTATCGCACGTACCATCCTGTTATCTCTCGTGTTCCCACCTCTCTTGGTATGGACCCTCGTGTTTCTCTCTCCTCTGTCTCCACCCTTACTGTCGCTGTCACTGAGTTCGCCGCTACTTGCCGCCTTGACTACGCCACTCGTATCGTGGCTGCTCCTCCTACCAGTCCTCTGACCATTGAAGGTGAGTCTGCCCTTGGCTGTGACGCCCTAGAGGACAGAGAGTTTGAGCTAGAGTTCCTGGCAGCCACTTCCCCTCATCTCTGTGCCATGTTGCTCGCCCTTGAGGGAGACCCCGGCGCCCTTGACATACCGACTCCTCGCACTTACGCTGAGGCATTGTCAGGGACTTGGGCCTCTCAATGAAGAGCTGCCATGGACTCAGAGATGGCCTCCTACAGATCCACAGGCACCTACATAGATGAGGTCCCCCCCCCCTTGTGGATCTTCAGGATGAAGTGGCCATTGGGATCTCCTCCGGTCTTCAAGGCGTGCTATGTGGCTAGAGGTTTCAGTCAGCGAGAGGGAGTTGACTTCTTTCAGACCTTTGCGCCTACCCCGAAGATGACTACTCAACGATGTTACTTTTCGTTTTTTATAAATAACAATTGAATGTATACACCGGCATGGACAAGCATATACAGACAAAGACGGTCATAACCGTGCGTGAGGAGTTTGAGGCGAAACCTCTGCCTCCAGATGAAGCATCTTAAGTCCTAGTGGGCCTTGCCCTCCGCGCCGACCACAGAGCAGCAAAATTGTTTGTCCACTTCAAATTGTTGCCATCCAACTTGATCCTCTTCAACATGTTCCACTCCTCCGAGGAATCTCGCCACCTTTGTTTTCGCCACGTCGAACCAAATTTGTGGGTGTACAACTTCACATGATGTCGAAAGGCCAGCTCTATCCTCTGCAAGACACGTTGCGTGCGGAATTTCTGCTTTTGGAATATAGCATCCCACCGCTTGACCCACAATTGGTGCATTGCAATTGAAGTTAGTGTCATCTCCGGGAAAGCCGAGCTGGTTCCCATGTCTCAGAACAGAAGGTCACCGAGCGAGTCCGTCTTTCGTCCGTGGTTGAGCATGCGCAGAGCGCGCCAGAGAGCGGTGAAAATCGCTTGAATTCTTGGGCAGAGTACCAAATAGCGTTCCAACGTCTCCGGGTCACCGCAATACGGGCAGACGGGCTTACTGCTAAGAAAAGCAAGGCGCTCCCCAACTTGCATATTCAAGCCGTGGATCCTGAGAAGGACGTCCCGCGAAGGGCTGGGAACAGCTAGAGAGTCTCGGGTGCGCACAACCGCCTTCTAGTTGATGCTTTCCCCCCATCTTGCCGCCCATTTTGCCCACTTGTACGATTCCTTTTGGGCACCCTTCCATCCTTCTTTCAACTGCTTTATGGGGGCAACTTGCCCCCCTTCCAAAATCAGCACCAGCGGATGGGAGTTAGCCGAGCGAGGGAGCACAGTTGGAAAACCCAGGCAGGCAGCCCAGAGCCTTCAGCGCCAACTTCGCAGCACCACTACCTCCTACCTCCGCCGAAAGGGACGCCATGGATTTCTGCACTAGATTGTGAAAAATGAGGAATGAATGAACTAGCACAAAGTTGGGTACAAGTAGGAAACCCTAGGAAACTGTACCCCATAGTGTCTACCCCACTATAGCCTACACAAGCTATATAATATGAGTTTGACACACCCCCATAGGCAAAGTGGGGGAGAACAAGAGGTCACAAGACCAGTCAAGCAAAGCAAAGCAAGCTCAGGGTGGATCACACCGTCACCACACAATCCGAGCACAAGATCAAGGCCAAAAGGCCAGTTTACACGCAAGATCATATGTAAAGGTAAACAAGCAAGTGCAGGTATAGAAAGATCACAGTACAGCAAGGTCAAGAAGTGAGCAAGTGAGGCCAAGTAGGAACAAGACCTAACATCGTACAGAAGCGCTGATGATCACAAGGCGGAAGTGCCTTGGTAAAGATATCAGCAGTGTTGGCCTCAGAGGCCACGTAAGCAAGGCGCAGCTGACCACGCTGCTGCAGCTCACGAGCAAGGAAGTAGCGACGAGCAATGTGCTTCGTTCTGTGCTCTAGTCTGTGCTCCCGACACAAGGCCAGCATGGCCTTATTGTCTACGTACAGAACTCGAGGAGAACGAGGCAGCTCTCCTAGGTCAGTCAGCAGGTAGGTGAGCCAGCGTAGCTCCTGTGCAGCCATGGCCCCAGCGTAGATCTCAGCCTCAGAGCTGAAGCCGAGAACAGAAGACGAGCGGGTAAACCACCACAAAACAGAGTCGGAGCCAAGGCTGAAGGTGTAACCCTGTGACGACCGCTGCGTAGCCTGGTCGTCAGCCCAAGAAGCGTCTGCGTGACCTGTGAGGACCACTCGACGTCGCCCTCCAAGCACTAGCCCCATGCCCGACGTATTGCACAAGTAGCGCAACACCCTCTTCGCTGCAGCCATGTGCTCCGGTCTGTGTCTCCCAGGAGCAACATAGCGTGCCAAAATGCTAAGAGGGTATGCAAGGTCAGGTCGTGTGCAGGTCATCAGGTACATGAGGCAGCCAACAAGCTCTGGGTACGGACCACTCGGCTCTACGGATTCATCCAAAGGCAGAGCTGAGAGCGAGTGGCGAGTAGACAGAGGAGTGGCCTGAGGCGAGGAGTACGTGAAGTCGAAGCGCTGATGGACCTGCTGCACCATGTGTGACTGAGTCAAGGTAATGGTGCGCTGTGCTCTGTCCTGGGTGATCTGAAAGCCAAGGTAGCTGCGCAGTTCACCCAGGTCTGTGCACGTGTGTCTCTTCTGCAGCTCGGACTTCACGTGGGCGAGTCCACCAGTGTCAGTAGTGGCAAAGACCAAGTCGTCGACGTACACGAGGATGTAGAACGGCGGCAAAGAGGTGTCGGTGCGCAGAAACAGCGACGAGTCAGCTGTAGAAGGAGCAAACCCAAGAGCCGCAAGTGTAGTCCTCAGTATGTTGTGCTACTCACGGGGCGCCTGGCGGAGACCGTAGACTGGCCGCCGGAGGCTCCACTGGGTACCAGGGGGAAACGACCTCGTGAAGCCAGGTGGGCGGCGCAGCCAGATCTCCTCGTGCAGGCTGCCCTGCAGGAAAGCTGTACTAAAGTCAAGAGAGTGAAGCTCGTAGTCGCGCTGAGCGGCTATGTGAAGCAGCACCCGAAGAGTGGTCATCTTCAGGGTGGGAGAGAAGGTCTGAAAGTAGTCAACTCCCTGACGCTGATTGAAGCCTCGAGCCACGTAACGCGCCTTGAAGACAGGCGGAGAACCTGGCGGCTGCTTCACCCTGAAAATCCACATGCCACTGATGATGTTCGCCCCAGGTGGGGGAACCTCGTCGATGTAGGTGCCTGTGGACTTCCAGGAAGCCATCTCTGCGTCCATGGCCGACTGCCACTGTGAGGAGTAGGGACCCTCGATCGCCTCAGCGTACGATCGAGGAGTCGGGATGTCTGGTGCATCCGGGTCTCCCTCAAGGGCAATCAGCGTGGACACGAGATAAGGCAAAGCAGCAGCAAAACACTGGAACTCCTCCTGCCTGTCCTCAAGGACGTCTGTGCTAAGAGCACACTCACCCCCAACGGACGGAGGACAGACAGACTCAGACTCAGCAACAAGACTGGCAGCGTAGTCTAGACGACAGCGAGCCGCGAAGTCGACAAGCTCAGCAACTAGGGCAGACGCAGTAGTGGACTCAAAAGAAGGGTCAGTGACAACAGTGGCCAGGAGACGCGTGACAGTAGGACTGGCAGCACGAAGAAAGTCAGACTCAGGGTCAGCAAGAAGAGGAAGAGAGGACTCAGGAGGAGACGGCAACGGGACACGCAGAGGAGCAGTGGAAGGACGCAGGGCCATTTGGTGTGTGCCTGGGACTGCAGGAGGACGCGGACGCGAAGCACGACCACTATTGCGAGCAGCACGAACAGGCGACGCAGGACGAGACGCAGGCTCACGACGCTCAGCAAGACCTCTAGTAGGACCAGTGTAGGAAGAAGGAGCAGGTAGGGGGGAGGCGGACTGTAATTGTGACTGCGATTGGATAGGCTGCGGACACTCTAAGGGAGGAGAAGGACCAGTAGAGGGCGGGAGACCAAGAACCTGCTCAAGGAGCGGAACGAAGTATGGCCGTGGCCGCGCAGCGCCTCCAGAATGAGAAGGGACAGCACAAGTACCCCCAGCGGTAGCAGCAGCGCCAGCAGCACCTCCAGCTCCAACAACGCCAACTCAAGCACCCTCAAATGCACCAGCGCCAGCACAAACACCAGTGCCAACACCCCCAGCAGCTCCAGCTCCAGCAGCACGAACTCCAGCAGCCCCAGCAGCACCCCTAGTCCCAGCAGCTCTAGTACCGCTAGTACGAGCACCTTCGGGACCAGCAGAAACACTAGTACCTCCAGCTCCAGCAGCACCGATCCAGCACCGGGCAAACCACTCGCGCAGCTCCTGTGGAGAGAGTGGCTCCCGCCTCGACGAAGCACCGCAGGCGGCCACACGAGTAGACCCAGCTCCCCCAGGCTCCGCACCCCCAGGCTCCGCACCCCCTGTCTCAGCACCCCCACACTCAGCACCCCCAGACTCAGCACCCCCAGGCTCAGCACCCCCAGACCCAGCACCTCCAGACCCGGCACCCGCATGCTCAGCAGCCCTAAAAGCACCAGAGTCAACAGCTACCTCGACAGGCTCGACTGTGTCTACCTGGGACACACCTGAGGGGGCAGGACCCTGAGGGGGGAGGGGGTCTACCGGGGGAGGACCTGGCGCAAGGAAGAGCGGCGGCGGGGGAAGGGGCGCAGTGCGGTAGGGGAAGAGACGGTAGTAAGGTACCGACTCGTCAAAGGTGACATCCTGGGAGGACAGAACACGGCGCGAGGTGGGGTGGTAAAACTGCCAACCAAGCGCGTCAGGGGGGAAGCCAAGGAAGACGCAGGGAACCGCACGGGGGGACAGCTTGTCCGCAGACAAGTCGCGGACAAACGCCCGAGATCCCAAGAAGCATCGCCAACCCTCCCCGTCCACCGCAAGGTGGGGGAGGTCTCTGGCAAGGAGACAAAGGGCTGAAGGTTGAGCTGATGCGCGGCACATTGAACCGCAAACGGCCACAAAAAATGGGGGGCAGCCGCATGCATCATGGACGTACAAGCGACGTCCATGACCATGCCAATGCGGCGCTCAGCAATCCCATTTTGCTGTGGAGAGGCCGCAAGCGTGAAGGTCTGGCGGATGCCCTGTGCACGACAGAAGGCTCCCAAACGGGCAGAGGAAAACTCCCCGCCCCTGTGATAGTGCAGACGCAGAACAGGAAAGTCCGAGCCGAAACTCCCCCTGAGTTGGAGATGAGCTGCGCGGATCTAGTCGATCAACACCTCAGTGACGTAACCCTTGCTGCGCAAGGGGAAAACTGTGATGTAATGCGAGTAGTCGTCAACCACCAAAAGGAAGTAACGCTCGTGCCCCTGTCCACGGACGCGGGCGGGGCCCCACACGTCCATGTGGAGAGTCCGCAAGGGAGCCTCTGTCGGAGGAAACTCGGAGAAGTGAGGGGCGACGCCCTGTCGCCCCTCGACACAGGGGACGCAGGTAGGGCCAGGCCCCGGAGGTAGGGGAGGGAGAGACCGGGGGAGCCCAGAGACAAGGACACGGGAGGCCATGCCTCGGCGACGAGGCAGGAAGGGGTGACCAAGGCGGTGGTGCCAAACGAGAGTCTGGTGGGACAGGAGACGACACGAGCAGGGAGCACACTCAGGACCAGACCTGGACGCTGCAGCAAACACATGACTCGACGCAGCTACCTGGGCAGACTCGGCAGCCGGAGGAGACTCAGTAGTAAGGGTGTACAGGCTCGACCCTGGCCGACGGGTGAACGTGGCCAAGTGTCGGCCTGTCCGAGCACACGTGCAGTGGGTCACCCGCTGACTCGCAGGAGTGAACTAGTCAACCCCCCTATCCTGTAGGTCCGCTCCACTCACCAAGTTCGTAGAGAACGAGGGGAGGTAGAGACCTGACAGGGTGCCAGAGGGGGCTGCCGGGCACAGTAAGACAATGGAGAAGCTAGCAAGGAAAGGACCCCCAAAGGGGTCCGCCAGGGAGACTGCAACTGGCCGACTAAGCGGCGTAAGCGTGGTGCGGTCTCGAAAGGAGTGGGACGCACCCGAGTCGAGGGTGAAGGTGTGTAAGGCCTGAGCCGACGTAGTACCTGAGAGAGCAGACTCACCAACACCTGGGGCAGCAGACGCACTAGCACCTGGAGCAGCAGACGCACTAGCACCTAGAGCAGCAGCCTCACCAGTACCTAGAGCAGTAGCCTCAATGCCCGGGTCAGGCGGTACACACAGGTAACAGTCACCCTCAACACTAGCAGTCACAGCATACATTGCAGCAAGGATAGCATCATAGTCAAGATCAAAGATGACAACCCCTGCCCTAGACAGATCTCCTCAGCGAGGGATCTCTGACGCCTTAGGGAACAGGTGACGCCACGCGTCCGTCAAGCGGACGAAGCAGCGCTGGGTGGAGTGCGGGCCCCCGCACTGCTCACCAGCACGCTCGCCGGTACGGAGGACGTAAGTGCAGGGACCAGTACCCCCACCGCGCTGACGCGCAGCGTACCACTCACGAAGCTGCTGAGGGGACAGGGTCTCACGACCGCGCTGCTGCTGGTGGCGTGAACCACCACCAGACCCACTCCTCTGCGCAGAGTCGCGACCAGCTCTACCGCCGCCGCCGCCGCCGCCTCCGCCGCCTCCGCCACCTCCGCCACCTCCGCCACCTCTGCTGCCTCCGCTCCCTCCGCCACCACCGCCGCCTCCTCCGCCTCCTTTGCTGCCACCGCCGCCGCCAGCCCCGCCACCTTTCCCACCACCACCCCCACCCCCTCCACTGCAACCACCACCACCTCCATCGCCCCCGCTAGCCCCTCCAACGCCCTTGCCCCCCTTGCCCTTGCCGGTGCGGCGTCTCCCGCTAGGGGCACACGAAGCGCCGACCCCGGAGAAACCAACGAGGTCGGCAGCAGCAGCAAAAGCAACAGAGGGCAAGAGGGGGAAGGGGGAACACCCCTCAAAGACGGGGGTGCGAGGGTCACCACGAGATGCTCCTACAGCGACTATGCTCTTCTCTGCTGCTAGGAGGCGCTCCTCGAGGAGGTCAACGCTGAGTGTGGTCGGGCAAAGTGAGAGGAAGTGGTCCTTGACTAAGCGTAGAGAGTCAGGGAGCCGGGTGACTATGTAGTAGAGGGTGATGTACATGGGGGGGTGGGGGTTCTTGGAGCAGAACTCAGTGGGAAGCGCAGCGCGGTAGCGAGTGTCACTAGTGCGGAGGTGCGTAATGAGGTCAACGACTGTGGGAAAGGCAGCAAGGTCAGGGAAGAGGTACGGTAGCATGAGGCGGCTCAGTGCAGCAGTGGCAGGGGAAGAGAATCGTGCAACTACAGCGTCGTACAAGGTCTGAGCACTCTTGTACTGGCTAAAGTGCGCACGCTCAGTGGTCGGTAAGTGGCGGCGCACAGCAAGACGGCCAGCAGTATCGCGTGTCGCCCACTGTGAGCGAACAGTGCTGTCAGCAGTGGCAGGCGGGGCAGGGGAGGCACTAGAGGTGAGGTCAAACAAGGAGAGGCCGTCTGTTCTATCGCACTGGAAGAACAGCTAGAGGTCATCGACCCAGACCTCAAAGTCAACAGTACGACCCTCAGTATCAAAGGTAAGAACACAAGGGGTAGCCATGAGTGCAGTGGCATGGCAAGGAGTGAGCTCACCAGTCGGAGTAAGTAGGGCAGGGGCGCGTCGGTAGGACAAGGAGCGGCTCGACGGCAGGGCGGCTCGGCTGCTAGGCGGCGCGGCTGTTGAGCGGCTCGGCTGCTGGGCGGCTCGGCTGCTGGGTGGCTCGGCTACTGGGCGGCTCGGCTGCTCGGCTGCTGGGCGGCTCGGCGGCTGGGCGGCTCGGCTGCTTGGCTGTTGGGTGGCTCGGCGGCTCGGCTGCTGGGCCGCTCGGCGGCTTTGCTGCTGGGCTGCTCGGTAGGGGCGGTGTTGGTGCCGTTAGGGGGGCGACGGGGCCGCTTAGAGAGGGGAGCGGCGACGGGGCCGTGTAGTGGCGGTGATAGGGCCGCTTAGAGGCAGCGACAAGGCCGCGTAGGGGCAGCAACGGGGCCGCTTAAGGTCGGCGACGGGGCCGCCTAGGCGCGGCGTCGGGGCCGCTTAGGGGCAGCAACGGGGCCGCTTAAGGTCGGCGACGGGGCCGCCTAGGCGCGGCGTCGGGGCCGCTTAGGGTGAGGGGCGGCGACGGGGCCGCTAGGGGGCGGCGACGGGGCCGCTAGGGGCGGCGACGGGGCCGCGTTTGGGCGGGGTTGGGGCCGCGTAGGGTGAGAGGCGGCGACGGTGCCGATAGGGGCGGCGACGGGGCCGCGTAGGGTGAGAGTCGGCGACGGGGCCGCTAGGGGCGGCGACGGGGCCGCTAAGGGCGGCGACGGGGCCGCGGAGGGCGGCGACAGGGCCGCGTAGGGGTGGCGACGGGGCCTCGTAGGGTGAGAGGTGGCGACGGGGCCGCTAGGGGCGGCAACGGGGCCGCTAAGGGCGGCAACGGGGCCGCGTAGGGGCGGTAACGGGGCCGCTAGGGGCGGCGACGAGCCCGCTAGGGGCCACTAGGGGCCTGGAAAGGGCGGCAAATAGGCGCGCCTCGGGCAGAAGCGACTGAAGCTCCGGTCAGAAAGGAAGTTTTCAGTGGTGGGCCCAAGGAAGCGTTCCCACTAGGGAACCTGCTCTATACCATGTGAAGAATGAGGAATTAATGAACTAGCACAAAGTTGGGTACAAGTAGGAAACCCTAGGAAACTGTACCCCATAGTGTCTACCCCACTATAGCCTACACAAGCTATATAATATGAGTTTGACATAGATCACCCGTCTCCTTTCTCTCCTTAGTCTGAGATCTGACAGCTCCTTGGCAGCCTTCTGGCCGCGGATTGGTGTGGTACCCCGTAGCAGGATGTTGTTAACGAGATGCATTCGTTCAGAATCTCTTCCCTCGTACATGCTGCCGCCCTCGTGCCCAGCGGTGAACGCGAGAGGCATTCGCAGATCTGCTACCAGCACAAGCTACGCCCTTCCCAATGTTTTAACAGCTTCTCATGAGCCTCAAATGAATCCGCCCCGAGCGGAAGCTCAGCCGCTAACTCCACCAGCTCCTTCTTCAGCGCATCTCTTTCCGTGAGAAAAAGGCCAACCCTCCTCGCCGCAAGGCAGGAGATAATGATCTCAGGATCTGTCACACCAATTCCTCCCATCTCCCTTGTTGTGTACAGCAGCTCTTTGCTCCACAGTCTAAAACCCTTCGCCGCTGGCACTCTGTTTCCAGACGTGAAGCTGTGCAGAAGCCGAATGAGGTCTTCCCAGACATCAGCCGATGGCGGGTAAATTTGTGCTTGAAACGTGATGATTGGTATGATGTAGCAATTCACTACTGTCGCCCGCGCCGTGGTTGTCAAATATTTCTGCTGCCACTTAATCAGTTTCTCAGCGATCCGCTTCAATGCCTTCTCCCATGTTTTCACACCGCTTCCGGATGGCGACACCCATACCCCCAACGGGGCAGGGGCAGAGTTCAACGTTGTCAGCCCATGCCCACTTGAATTCTGCCGACCCGTCCGCAACTGCCCCCAGATTGGCTCCCAGTGGCAACATGACCAACTTTCCTTTGTTGGTCGCGAGACCGGATGCTTTCTCAAACTTATCCAAGATTTCCTCTACCTTAGCTATCTGCTCTCCCCCTTGCAAGACTAGCGTGGTGTCATCAGCGTAACCCAGGTAACCCAGCTGCTGCTCATCCTTGTTGAGCCCCAACCGTTCTCTTTCCACCGCCTGGGCCAAGGGCTCCACCGCCCAAAGAAAAAGGTAAGGCGCAAGCGGGCATCCTTGCCTGACACCCAAGGCCACTTCCAACCCATCCCCGAGCCAGCCATTGACCGGGAGTTTTGTTGTTGTGTTCTCGTGCAGGCCTTCTATCCAGCCAACGAGGCGATCCGGGAAGCCCTTCTTCTGGAGCACCTCGAACAAGAAATTTCTCGACACCAAATCAAAAGCCTTTTTGAATTCTATCAACAACAGGTACCAATCTTTATTGCCGTTGTTTGCTGCATCAATGACGTCAGCTACCAGCACCACTGCGTCAGAGAGCCGCCTACCGGAATGAAACCATACTGCTACGGCGAGATGACTTGGTGCAGTACGGATTTCATCTGGTCCGCCAAATTCAAAAGGGTGATCGGTCAGTAGTTGTCCAATTGATCCCGATCTCCTTTATGTGTGACATGATTGTAACCGCTTCCTTGAGCTCCGTTAGGAGGAACGTAGTTTTCTCAAAGCTCTTCGCCATCACCATGAAGCTCTCTCCCTGCAAGTCCTAGTGAGCCTCGAAGAGCTCCTTCGGGAGCTCGTCCCCTTCAGGTACTTTGCTTTTAGCCATCGCTGCAAAAGCTACTTTTATCTCCCGTTCCGTCCATTCCGCCATTAACGCCACTGCTGCTTATTACCCAGACACTACGACGGTCTGAATTCCCAAGACGTAAAGTTTGTTTGACAGTCCTTGCCGAAGATTTTCCGGAAATACTCTGAGGCAGCCGCCAAGATCTGCTTCACGCCCGTTACAGACGAACTTCCCTCCTTCAGCTCCGTTTTTTGCATGCGGGCTTTTCTCGCGTGAACCCTGGCTGACAGATGTTTCGATGCACTTTTGCCAGTCATCTCATCCGTCAGACTAGCCTGCAGATGCAAGCTCTCTTTCCACGCCAACTGGTACGCTTTAACTGCGACTCTCTTGCCTCCAGCAGTGCACGCTTGATAGTTCACTCCGGGTCCCCCATCCACTGATGCTTCAGCCTTGCTACATCATTAGCAAGACGTGACATCGTTGTCTTAACTCTCTTACTTTCTTCCCTTGCATAGGAACGAAGACCGGCACCCAAGCAAGCAATGAGGAGGTCAAAGGTGCTTCCATCCTTAACCGGTGTTCATCGAACCGTTGCGTCAATGATTTTCTGCACCCCCGGTCTATGCACCATCGACGCGTGTAGTCTCCAGATGCCAAGACCGGAGCAAACTTTGGCATCGAGACGGAAAGCCACCTTAATCGCGTACCCGTGGTCTGAAATCGGGTCAACAGGCTTTTCATGAGAAGCAATCGCCAGGTGAGCTAGTAATAACTATGATGCTAAAGCGTGATCAATGCGAGTGCTGCAGCGATGCGAATGAGCATAAAATTTGTATTCTCTCTTGCGTGGATGCAGGGTGCAAAAGGCGTCAGACAGTTGAAAGCTGGAGCACCAAAGCAGCACCTTATCATTCTCTAACGATGAACCCGAACCAGAGGACCTCAGCATCGTCGCCTTCCTCGACCTCAACCTGATGCAGCTCAACATGAAGAACGCCTTTCTGTAGAGCAAACTTGACAGGGTGCTGTACATGTACCAGCCGGACTACTTCAACGACGGGTCCGGCCAGGTGTGTAAGCTGTTGAAGAGCCTTTACAAGCTCAAGGACTCGCGGCTGCTGTGGTACAAGGCGCTCAACAACGTGCTGGTCGGAGCCGGGTGGAAGAAGAGCCAGGTCAACGAGGCGCTGTACTTCAAGGTCGGCGCCGACAAGGTGGCATGCTGGGTGAAGAGCCACGTCAACGAGGCGCTGTACTTCAAGGTCGGCATCAACGAAGGTGGCATGCTGGGTGCTGGTCTACGTCGACGATCTGCTCGCTGCCAGCAGCAGCACCGCGATGCTGAGGAAGCTGAAAGAGCTTCTGGAGGCCGCCTTTGAGCTGCGCGAGATTTCACCGGTGCAGAAGTACCTTGGCCTGGAGATCGTGTGCGACAGGCTAGCAAGGCAGCTGTGGCTGCACCAGCAGGGCTACGCCGACAAGCTGCGTAGACGTTTCATCGACGAGGAGCAAGGTGCTCAGACCCCGAAGACGCTGGTCTCCATCGACGCCTATGCCGAGCTCACCTTTGACAACGAGGAGGCATAGGAGCGCCAGGAGGAGGAGAACCGGCAGAAGGTCGGCTTGCTGCAGTTCACGGCGACAACGACAAGGCTGGACATCGCCTTCGCCTGCAGCAAGCTGAGGAGTGGCCTCACAATGAGGAGCGACCAGCACGGGCGCGAGGTGGACCGCTGCCTCGCCTACCTTGCCAACACGCGTGACACCGCCTTGGAGTTTGGTGGTGGTCTGGAGACGCTGGAGCTGGTCGGATACGTTGACGCCGATGACGTTGGCAATAAGCAGAACCGGACAAGCACGGGCAGCTACGTGTTCGTCTACGGAGGGACCGCAGTCTCCTGGACGAGCCAGCGCATCAAGTGCGTGACACTATCGTCGACCGAGTCGGAATATGTGCCGGCTACCAAAGCCAGCAAGGAGGGACGCCGCCTTCGCCGAACGCCGACTGTCCTCTGGGTAGACAACAAGCCAAGGGCATGGGTTTGACGGTCAACCTAAAGCACATGGAGCGGCGACAGGCTTGGCTGCAACACATGGTGAAGCGCGGGAAGTTTTTGCTGAAGTACATCCCAACCATCGAGCAGCCGACTGACGTCCTGACGAAGACGCTTCAACTGGTGCTCCGTCGCAGTTGGCCAAGTGCGTTTGGCCGACGTGGGCGACGGCGACGACGACGTGCAACAGTAGGTGCCATGCCTCCTTGCATGGTTGGTGCGGTGACCGGCGTGCTGTGTATTGGGTGCACGCCGATGAGCTATTTTCCGAGCACTGCTGCCGTGTGGGTTAAAGGCCCAAGCGTGAACGCGGCAAGGGAGTGTCAACGGGAGTTGTTGTTGGCCCCGTCCTTGCTTGGGCGGAGCCGACTTCGTGATTGGGTGTATGGGAGGTATAGCCGACTTGCAGCAGTGGGCGACGAAGACTTGGGCGAGCTGGTCGACGGGTTTGGTCGACCTGCACGGGGCCACTGCAATTCCGCCGACTTGGGAAGCTGACGGCTGGCTTCAACTGGTACTTGGCGATGTGGCTCGTCAACGTGGAAGTCGGCGCCAACTTGGTAGGTCGCCGACTTGGCCGGTCGTCGACTTTGCAGGTCAGTGGCATGTAGATTTTCAGGGTGAAGCGGCCACCGGGTTCTCCGCTGCCTTCAAGGCACGTTACGTTTCTCTAGGCATCAGTCAACGTGAGGGGGTTGACTTCGTTCAGACCTTCTCTCCCACCCCAAAGATGACCACTCTTCGGGTGCTGCTACACGTTGCAACTCAGCTTTCTTGCAGGGTAGCCTTCACTATGCTATTCGGCTACGCCGCCCACCTGGCCTTACTGGTTCGTTTCCTAAGGGTACCCAGAGGAGCCTACGGCGGCCAGTGTACGGCCTAAATCAGGCACCCTGTGAGTGGCACGACATACTGAGGACGACACTTGCGGCTCTTGGGTTTGCTCCTTCGACTGCATACTCGTTGCTCTTTCTGTGCATCGACCCTTCTCTGCCGCCATTCTACGTCCTCATGTACGTCGACGACTTGGTTTTTGCTACTGCTGACAGTGAGGCAATGGTCCTACTGAAGGCAGAGTTGCAGGAGAGACACACATGCACTGTCCTGGGTGAGCTGCGGAGCTACATTGGCTTGCATATCACCGGGGACAGAGCACGGCGCATCATCACCCTGACTCAGTGACACATGGTGCACCAGGTCCTCTAGCGCTTCGGCTTCCTGTTCTTCTCGCCAGAGCCCACTCCTCTGCCTACAGGCCACTCACTCTCAGCTCCACCTTTGGACGAGTCCGTAGAGCCGAGTGGTCCGTATCCAGAGCTTGTGGGTTGCCTCATGTGCCTGATAACATGCACACGACCTGACCTCGCATACCCTCTCAGCTTCCTAGCTCGTTAGGTGGCTCCTTGTAGAAACCAAAAGGTGCACTCGGATGCTGCGAAGAGGGTACAGCGTTACGTGTGCAGTACATCGGGCATGGGGCTTGTGATTGGAGGACGGGGCTCGGTGGTACTCACATGTCACTCAAACGCTTCCTGGGCCAATGAACAGGTGACTCAGCGGTCGTCACGCGGTTACACCTTCAGTCTTGGCTCTGGTTCTGTCTTGTGGAGGTTTACTTTTTTGTCTTATGTGCGTGGTTCTAGCTGTGAGGAAGAGATCTACGGTGGGGCTATGGCTGCACGAGAGGTACGCTAGCTAACCTACCTGCTGACCGACATGGGGGAGCGGCCTCGTTCTCCTCTAGTTCTGTACGTCGACAACAAGGCCATGCTTGACTTGTGTCGCGAGCAGAGACTGGAGCACAGAACAAAGCACATTTCTCTTCGCTACTTTCTTGCTCGAGAGCTGCAGCAGTGTGGTCAGCTCTGTCTTTCCTATGTGATCAAGGGATTTTGAGCTTCGACCATGGAGCGACGAAGCAGTTTACATACTCGTTTTGACTCAACAGTTTTGTATCGGCCAGTCACAGCGCGGAATTCCTGTTTGCGCTGCGATTTCGCTGCTGCTCAAATTGGCGGACACACACCGCACTGATTGGATAATGTTTGTACTCGTTTTGTCTACGCGTCGCGAACAGGTTACGAAGAGGTTCGAAATTGTTTTTTAACAGGTTTTGAACAAGCTGATTGCGTGTTGTTTGTCCGAATACTGAACGAGGATGAATGCATTGAGTAGGAAGTTGGTATAAGTACTAACCCTAATTGGGTTGCACCCCTTATGGGCTACCGCACTACAACCTACACAACATAAACAATATAATATTTTGACAAACCCTCATAGCCAAAGTGGGGGAGAACAAGGGGTCACAAGACTAGTCAAGAAACATAAAGCAAGCTCAGGGTGGATCACGAAGTCACCACACACTCTGAGCACAAGCAAGTTGCCACAGGGCCGGTTCAAGTGCAGGCGGTACAATGATCACAACCTATCAAGTGTAAGCATGCTGGTATATGTACATAGATCACAGTAGAAGCATAGTCAAGAAGTGAGCAAGTGAGAAGAAGAAGGCACAAGGCCTAACATAGTAAAGAAACGCTGATTATCACCAGGCGGAAGTGCCTTGGTGTATATATCAGCAGTGTTGGCCCGAGTGGCCACGTAAGCAAGGAGAATCTGACCACGCTGCTGCAGCTCTCAAGCTAGGAAGTAACATAGAGCGATGTGCTTTGATCTGTGCTGCAGTCTATGCTCCTAACACAAGGCAATCATGGCCTTGTTGTCTACGAGGAGAAGAAGGCCGCTCTCCCACGTCACTCGGTAGGTAGGTAAGCAAGCGTAACTCCAGTGCAGCCATGGCCCTTGCATAGATCTCAGCCTCACAACGGGGGCTGAGAACAGAAGACGAGCGGGTAGACTGCCAAGAAACAGAGCCACAACCAAGGCTGAAAGTGTAACCCTGTGACGACCGCAACGTAGCCAAGTTGTCAACCCAAGAAGCGTCTGCGTGTCCAGTGAGGACAACTGGACCCCGTCTTCCAAGCACGAGCCCCATGCGTGACGTACTGCACGAGTAGCGCAACACCTACTTTAATGGCCTCCCAGTGCTCTGGTCGGTGTCTCCCGGGCGCAACGTAGCGTGCCAAGATGCTAAGAAGGTAGGCAAGGTCAGGTCGAGTGCAGGTCATCAGGTACATGAGGCAGCCCACAAGCTCTGGATATGGGCCACTCGGCTCTACGGACTCGTTCGAAGGTGGAGCTGAAAGCGAGTGACCGGTAGGCAGAGGAGAGGACTTTGGTGAGGAGAACTAGAAGTGGAAACGCTGAAGGACGAGGTGCACCATGTATGATTAAGTCAGGGTGATAGTGCGCTGTGCTCTGTCCCGGATGATCTGCAAGCCAAGATAGCTGCGCAGCTCACCCAGGTCTGTGCATGTGTGCCTCTTTTACAGCTCGACTTCTCAAGGGCCAGTGCCTTAGTATCAGCAGTAGCAAAAACCAAGTCGTCGACGTACACGAGGATGTAGAACGGCGGCAGCAAAGTGTCGGTGCACAGAAACAGCGACGGGTCAGCACTCGAAGGGGCAAACCCAAGAGTCGCAAGTGTCATCCTCAGTGTGTTGTGCCACTCACGAGGCGCCCGGTGGAGACCGTAGACTAGTCGGCGGAGGCTCCACAAGGTACCTACAGGAAACGACCTAGTGAAGCCAAGTGGGTGGCGCAGCCAGGTCTCCTCGTGTAGGCTGCCCTGTAAGAAAGCTGTGCTGAAGTCAAGAGAGTGAAGCTCGTAGTCACGCTGAGCGGCGACGTGCAGCAGCACCTGAAGAGTGGTCATCTTCAGGGTAGGGGAGAAGGTCTGGAAAAATTGTTGATGACTAAAGCCTCGTGCGAATTAACGAGCCTTGAAGATGGACGGAGAACGCGGCAGCCGCTTCACGCTGAAAATCCACATGCCATCGACTACAGTTCGATTTTGGAGGGGGAACTGCGTCAACGTAAGTGCATGTGGACTTCTAGGATGCCATCTCTACGTTCATGGCTGTCTGCCACTGAGAGGAGTAGGGACCCATAATCGCCTCTGCGTAAGAGCGCAAGGTCGGGATGTCCGGAGCATCCGGGTCTCCCTCAGGTGCAAGCAGCATAGACACGAGATGAGGTACAGTAGCTGAAAGACACTCAAAGTCCTCTTGCCTGTCCTTAAGAACGTCCGTGCCAACAGCACACTCACCCGCGACGGTCGGAGGACAGGCAGACTCAGACTCAGCAACAAGACTAGCGGCGTAGTCGAGATGACAGCTAGCAGCAAAGTCGACAAGCTTAGCAACTAGGGCAGATGCAGCAGTGGACTCAAACCAAGGGTCGGTGGCAACAGTGGCCAGGAGACGTGTGACAGTAGGATAGGCAGCAAGAACTAAGTTAGACTTAGCGTTTGGACTGTCAGCAAGAGTGGACGCAGGAGGAGACGGCAGGGGAATTCGTAGTGGAATAGAGGAAGGACGAAGTGCCATAGTGTGAGTGTCGGGGACAGGGGGAGGACGCTGACGAGGAGCACGCTGACCAGTGCGAGCAAAATGAACAGGCAAGGCAGGACGAGACGTAGGGTCGCGACACTCTGTAAGAGAGTCCGTGTGCTCAGTGTAAGGAGAAGGAGCAGGCAGTGGGGAGGCTGGCTATAACTGTGGCTGCGATTGGTCAGGCGGTGGACACAGTAGAGGTGGAGTAAGGCCAGTAGAAGACGGGAGACTAAGATCCTAGCAAAGCAGTGGAACAAAGTACGGTCACGGCCGCACAGTTCCTTCAGCACCAGTACAGACAGCTCCAGCACCCTCAAGGCCAGCACCTTCAGCTCCAGGGTCCTCAGCTCCAGCCTGCAGCTCCAGTACCTCCAGTACGAGCACCTCTGGGACCAGCGGCTCCAGCACGTCCAGCACCAGTACCAGCAACACCACCAGCACCGGCAGCAATAGTTCCTCCAGAACGAGTACCTCTAGGACCAGCGGCTCCAGCACCTCTGGTACCTCTAGCTCCAGCGCCTCCAGCTCCAGGGTCTCTAGGTCCAGCGCTTGTAGTACCACCAGCTCCAACAGCTCCAGTACCTGCAGGACCAGCAGCTCCAGTACCTCCATGACCAGTAGCTCTAGTACCTCCTAGACCAGCAGCACCAGTGCGTCCAGCGGCAGGCCCCCCTGCTGCAGCAGCGCCACTCCAAAGGCGGGTGTGCCAAGCAAAACCACTTGCTTAGCTGAAGTGGAGAGAGAGGCTCCCGCCGTGACGAGGCACCCGTGGGACCTCCAGCAGACATACTACCTCCATTCTCAGCACCCCTAGACCCAGCACCCCCAAGCTCCGCACGCTCAGGCTCAGCACCCCCAAGCTCCACACCCTTAGACTCAGCAACCCCAGGCTCAGCACCCCCAGGCTCCACACGCTCAGGCTCAGCACCCCCAGGCTGCGCACCCTCAGACTCAGCAACCCCAGGCTCAGCACCCCCAAACGCAAGACCCCTAGCAACCATCCACAGCAGCACTAGAGTCGACAGCGACCTCGACACGCTCAGCCAAGGGGAGGGGCTCTACCTGAGACACGCCTGAGGGAGCCGGACCCCGAGGGGAGAGGGGTCTATTGGAAGGGGACCTGGTGCGGGGGGGAGAGGGGCAGTGCGGTAGGGGAAGAGACGGTAAAATGTAACCGACTCGTCAAACGTAACATCATGAGAGGGCAGGACACGGCGCATGATGGGGTGGTAGAACTACCAGCCAGGCTCGTCAGGGGGAAAGCCAAGGAAGACATTGGGACTAGTGCGGGAAGAGAGCTTGTCCACGGAGGTATCGAGGACAAAGGCACGAGAACCCCAGACGTGGAACACCAACGCATCGCCAACCTCCGTCCAACAAGGTCTCCAGCAAGGAGACACAGGGCCAGAGGTTGAGCTGATGCGCAACGTACCAGACCGCAAACGGCCACAGAAAATGGGGAGCAGCCGCATGGATCATGGAGGTACAAGCGACCTTCATGACTAAGCCAATGCGGCGCTCAGCAACCCCATTTCGCTGCGGAGAGGCCGGAAGTGTGAGCGACTGGCGAATGCCCTTCTTCCCACGACAAAATTCCCGCAAGAGGACGGAGGCGAACTCACAACCCCTGTCAGAGTGCAGACGCAGGACAGGAAGGTCCGTGTGGACAGCTCGCGGAGCTGGAGACGGATAGTGCGGATCCAAAGGATCAAAACATTAGGGACCTCCTCCTTGCTTCACAAGGAGAAGACCGTGGTGTAACGCATGTAGCCGTCAACAACCAGCAGAAAGTAGCGCTCGCGGCCTTATTCACAGATGTGGGCTGGGCCCCACATGTCCATGTGGAGAGTCTGGAGGGGAGCAATTGTCGAGGGAAATGAGGAGTGAGGAGCGGCGCGCTGCCGCCCCTAGAAAAAGGGAAGGCAGGGAGGTGCAGACGAGGGTGGGAGGGGAGGCAGAGACCTGGGAAGACCAGAGACAAGGAGGCAAGAGTGCATGCCACGGAGGCGTGGCAGGGAGGGGTGACCAAGGCGGTGGTGCCAAAGGAGAGTCAGGCGGCATACAGAGGTAACAGTCACCCTCATCACTTACAGTCAAAGCATACGTGGCAGCAAGGATAGCATCATACTCAAGAGCAAAGATATCCACACCGTGCCTAAAATCAGGTTTATAACTAGAAAACAGATTCCCACATGAGTATCCATGATTAATGATGAGAACTCGCGGAAGTTCATGACGTGAGTCAGCAGGGGAGTTTGGTGTCAATTCAAGTGGATTATGATTAACTCTAATGCGGCAAATTGAGCCAAATTATTCAGCAGTTTCACAACCATTTTCTAATACAACAAGGCGAAGCCCTAGATTCCAGTTAAACAATTGCTTTATGTTTTCCTTTGTGTGTTTAGGACTTTATATGATTGTGTGCTTGTATTTGCTTGAACTCAATTAATGCTATTATGTTTTCCAAAGCCTGAAATTCTACTACCACGTACTGACGAGAGTAGAAACGTAATGTGATATTGCCAAAACGCTGCTCACTCCACAAACCAAGCAAGGCATAACTACTCACTTTATTTTTCTTACTCCCTTGGTTACGAGGTGACATACTGTCACACTCGGAGGATCTAAAGTGAAGTTAAGTTTTGCTGAGTTTGAGTTTGTGGTTCAGTGTTCATCGCTTCTACATAGTACTTAGAGTCAAGATATTTTCTTATTGCTAATAATCATCAGAGTAGCACTTATATGTATGGCTACTATTATCCTGTAAATCAGATGATTGTGTTGTCATGTTTTGAGAGCAAAATCATTCAGAACCTACCTTAAAAAGTCTTAAGAATGCTATAAGTGTTGAGTGCAAAATATGGTTTGCACGTCAAACTACCGCCTATTCGCCGACGGTAAAGGAAAATGAGAGTTTTTGTTTTCATGAGCGCATTTGTGTGCTTTACATTTGTGCATTTACGGTTTACGGATCGCTAGTGGTTCATGAGTTATGTGCATTTTTGTGTGTGAGTGTATTTCATGAATGTTCATGAGTTTCCGTGAAAGCGCATTAATGTTCGTAAGGTTCCGCGAATGTTTGCGGATTTCCGTGAGTTTTCCTGGGCTCGCGGTTGTTCATGATTTTGCGTGTATGCTCATGAATTTTCATGACTGTTAATGAGCGAAAGCGAGTGTTTCTCGCTATGAGAGAATCGGGACCGCACGTGGGGTCCTGATCTCGCGTGTGGCCCCTCAGCCTCGTGCGTGTGCCTTGCACTATAGCGAGCGTGCACAGTGTGCACATCCGGAAATAGGACAGGACAAATGATCGCCCTGCCCTCGAGCAGGACAGCGCACGTTCGTGCGTTGTACAGCAAGACCGAAAGTTCGGTCGTGTGTGATTACGTGCGTGGAGGGGTGCGCTGCGCGTGGATTTCGGGGGGTGCCGAGAGATCCCAAAGGGTGCTTGGGATTGACTCGAGATTTTAGTTGAGTAACTGAATCTTGAGCTTTGACTTTTGTGACGTGGCGAACATAATACTTCGTTGGAAAGTCACGCTACATTGCGTGATCATTTTGACAAGGTACAAAACGTTAATTTCCGTTTTGCAATAGGAAAATGGTTTTCCCATACGAGACTTCATGAATGGTAACGAGAATTCATGCGTGCTTGCGAGGGGAGTCAGAAGAGGCGTTTGGATGAAGTGTCATTTGTATTCAGTTATTCTAATGAAGCGGATCAAGCCAAATGCAGCTGAAGTTTGACAACCGTTTTACCAAGACAACATGGCGAAGTCCTTCATTTCAGTTTCGTAACTGTTTGTATTTGCCTTGTGTTTTCTTTAGTTTGTGCTTGGTGCTTTCTATATATCTCTGCTTGTGTTTCATTGTGAACAACCTTTTGGAGTGAATATTTTCTCTATCGACGTATTGACGCAAGGAGAAATGTCTGCAAACGAGCCAATCAGTCGTTAATGCTTCGGCATATGAGATTGGGAGTGCTCTAGTGCACACGCCGGTTTCCATTCTTGGGAAATCCCTCTACAAACACGGACCCTTGGATAGGGGTTGGCTTTGCGAGGCACCCAAGGACCCTTGGAGGTGACCTCGTGGGGACTACCTATAGTGTGTTAAAGGTGTGCTTAAGAGTCTCTAGTTTCCAAGTAATAGTTTACAAGTGGTATCAGAGCTAGTTGTTTGTCCTTTTGGGCTTTTTTCCGTTAAAATATTATGGAGTCGGGCGGAACGGAAGGTTCACTTGCACGTGCCAACAATGGAAGCCGAGATGCTGGAGTTTTACTGCCAAGGGGAGTTCGGACTAGCTAAGGCTCACTATTGAGAGAGGTGCTTAAGAACTTTGCTGTCGACAAATTCAACGGCAATGGGTATGACGAGTGGGTGTGGGAAATGCAGCTTTAGTTCCGTCAAGTCGGGTTGTTGAAGATAATGATTGGCGACGAGGAGAGGTTGCGCTACCCCGTCCTGCAAGGGGAGTGGGACGATCGTGTGTCAGCCAGTTTACTACCTCCTATTGCAGACGTTGATGCTCAATGTGAGAGTACGATGGCTTATGCCAGCTATGCTTGCTTGTCTTTACTTTATCATGCTATTTCTAGCATAGGATAATTATATGCATGCATGAATTGCTTGATTTCCTGGGCTAGGTGCTTTCCTATATTATATTATAGTTATAGCACCGAGCTAGGTTGCGTGCACCGAATTCTGGCTTTTCGGTTGCCACCGAATTGCCTTCTACCGAATTTGGGAAGGATCTGTTCGGGACGCTTCGCGACCCGTGGAACCTTCGCGTAACACCTGGTTACGGGGCCTTGTGTCGAGCCTATATATAGCCTCGTGTTGTACCCTGGTGATCATTCAATTCGCTTCAATTCATATTCTCTTTTCTGAGCTCGATCCTAGATCCTCACACTTGATAATCATAGCCTGTCTGCAAGCGAAGTTTTTCGACCGCTTAAACATAGCTTTTAAAACCGCGGGGGCGACGACGGAAAGCGCCGATTTCGGGTACGTAAACCAGTTCCGCACTATTTTCTAACGTTCCCCTCAAACCGGTTTTCAAACATGTCGGAAAATATAATTTAATATTTTCTATATATAACTGCCTGTAGGATTGGTTACTGTAGTTATAGCGTTTTCCTATTTGGTGGTGCACCTTTCTTGCTTGTTCTCTCATATTTGTACCCTTGAACCTATAGTGAAACCCCTCATTCTCTCGACTCTTTTTTCCTTTTCAACTTTCTCGAACTCAACTCACTCGATCTAACTAGCCATGGCTCCTAAGCCTTGCTAGAACCTTAACAGAACACTGTGAAGAAGTGAACGCGAATGAGTCAACTATGAATGAAGTGGGTACAAGTACTAACCCTAATTGAGTTGTACCCCCTATAGAATACCCCACTATAGCCTACACAAAAGCATAAGCTATAATGTTCTGACACACCCCCATAGGCAAAGTGGGGGAGAACAAGGAGTCACAAGACCAGTCAAGCAAAGCAAAGCAAAGCAAGCTCAGGGTGGATCACAACGTCATAACACAGTCTGAGCACAAGGTCAAGGCCACAAGGCCAGTTCACATGCAGGAGGAGACATATATATATATAAGTCTAAACAAGCAAGAGTAGGAATATATATATGCAAGAGTACAAGTAAGGTCAAGAGGTGAGCAAGTGAGGCAGGACTGGGACAAGTCCCAGCTGAGTGCAGAAGCGCTGATGATCACAAGGCGGAAGTGCCTTGGTGAAAACATCAGCAGTGTTGGCCTCAGAGGCCACGTACGCAAGTCGCAACAGACCACGCTGCTGCAGCTCACGAGCAAGAAAGTAGCGGAGAGCAATGTGCTTCGTTCTATGCTCCAGGCGCTGCTCTCGACAGAAGGCCAGCATGGCCTTGTTGTCTACGTACAGCACTGGAGGAGAACGAGGCGGCTCTCCAAGGTCAGTCAGCAGGTAGGTGAGCCAGCGAAGCTCCTGAGCAGCCATGGCCCCAGCGTAGATCTCAGCCTCACAACTGGAGCCGAGAACAGAAGACGAGCGAGTAGCCCGCCACGAAACAGAGCCGGAACCAAGACTGAAGGTGTAACCCTGTGACGACCGCTGCGTAGCCTGGTCGTCAGCCGAAGAAGCATCCGCGTGCCCAGTGAGGACCACTGGACTCCGCCCTCCAAGCACTAGCCCCATGCCCGACGTACTGCACAAGTAGCGCAACACCCTCTTCGCTGCAGCCATGTGCTCTGGTCGGTGTCTCCCAGGAGCAACATAGCGTGCCAAGATGCTAAGAGGGTATGCAAGGTCTGGTCGTGTGCAGGTCATCAGGTACATGAGGCAGCCAACAAGCTCTGGGTACGGGCCACTCGACTCTACGGACTCATCCGAAGGCAGAGCTGAGAGCGAGTGGCGAGTAGACAGAGGAGTGGCCTGAGGCGAGGAGTACGTGAAGCCGAAGCGCTGAAGGACCTGCTGCACCATGTGTGACTGAGTCAAGGTAATGGTGCGGCGTGCTCTGTCCCGGGTGATCTGCAAGCCAAGGTAGCTGCGCAGTTCACCCAGGTCTGTGCACGTGTGTCTCTTCTGCAGCTCGGACTTCACGTAGGCGAGTCCAGCAGTGTCCTCTGTGGCAAAGACCAATTCGTCAACGTACACGAGGATGTAGAACGGCGGGAGAGAAGTGTCGGTGCGCAGAAACAACGACGGGTCAGCAGTAGAGGGAGCAAACCCAAGAGCCGCAAGCGTGGTCATCATTGTGTCGTGCCACTCACGCGGTGCCTGGCGGAGACCGTAGACTCGCCGTCGGAGGCTCCACTGGGTGCCAGGAGGGAAAGTCCCAGTGAAGCCACGTGGACGGCGCAGCCAGATCTCCTCGTGCAGGCTACCCTGCAAGAAAGCAGTGCTGAAGTCAAGAGAGTGGAGCTCGTAGTCGCGCTGAGCGGCTATGTGCAGCAGCACCTGAAGAGTGGTCATCTTCGGGGTGGGAGAGAAGGTCTTAACGTAGTCAACTCCCTGCCGCTGACTGAAGCCACGAGCCACGTACCGCGCCTTGAAGACAGGTGGAGAGCCCGGTGGCCGCTTCACCCTGAAGATCCACATCCCACTGACGATGTTCGCCCCAGGAGGGGGAACCGCGTCAACGTAGGTGCCTATGGACTTCCAGGAAGCCATCTCTGCATCCATAGCTGCCTGCCACTGAGAGGAGTAAGGACCCTCTACGGCCTCCGCGTAAGAGCGCGAAGTCGGTATGTCTAGTGCATCCGGGTCTCCCTCAAGGGCAAGTAGTACAGACGCAAGATGAGGTGAAGCAGCAGCCAGACACTGAAACTCCTCCTGCCTGTCCTCAAAGACGTCCGTGCCAAGAGCACACTCACCCCCGACGGACGGAGGACAGACAGACGCAGACTCAGCAACAAGACTAGCAGCGTAGTCTAGACGACACCGAGCAGCAAAGTCGACGAGCTCAGCAACAAGAGCAGACGCAGCAGTGGACTCAAAGGAGGGGTCAGTGACGATAGTAGCAAGGAGACGCGTGACAGTAGGACTGGCAGCACGAAGAGAGTCAGACTCAGGGTCGGCAAGCGCAGGAAGAGAGGACTCAGGAGGAGAGGGCAAAGGGGCACGCAGAGGAGCAGTGGACGGACGCAGAGACATCCGGTGCGTGCCAGGGAAAGGAGGAGGATGCTGACGCGAACTGCGACCACTAGTGCGAGCAGTACGAACAGGCGACGCAGGACGAGACGAAGGCTCACGACGCTCAACAAGACCTCCAGTAGGACCAGTGTACGGAGACGGAGAAGGCAGTGGGGAGGCCGGCTGTAACTGTGACTGCGACTGGACAGGCGGTGGACACTCTAAGAGAGGAGGAAGACCAAGAACCTGCTGAAGGAGCGGAACAAAGTACGGCCGAGGCCGCGCGGCGGCACCAGACACAGTAGGGACAGCACCAGCACCCTCAGCACCTCCGGCAGCACCAGCGCCAACACCACCTCCAGCGGTAGGACCTCCAGCAGCACCAGCAGCACCCGCAGCAAGACCACCACCAGGACGGGCAGTAGTAGTCTCAGAACCAACACCCTCAGCAGCTCCAGCTCCAGGCGGACCCGCAGGCCCAGCAGCTCCGGGACCGGCGGCACCAGCACCCTCAGTGGCCGAAGAAGCGCCAGCTCCAGCAGTACGCCTCCAGCGGGGAGCAAACCACTCACGCAGCTCCTGTGGAGAGAGTGGCTCCCGCCCAGACGAAACACCCGGAGAATCTCCAGGCCCAGCACCGCCAGGCGCCACAAGGGGAGGTCCAGTGGCTGCAGGCTCCAAACCTCCAAGCTCAGCAGCTCCAGACGCAGCACCCCCAGGCTCAGCACCCCCGCGCGCAGCACCTCTAGAGGCAGCACCCCCAGGCTCAACACCCCCAGGCTCAGAACCCCCAGAGGCAGCACCCTCAGGCTGAGCACCCCCAGGCTGAGCACCCCCAGACTCAGCACCCCCAGAGTCAGCACCCCCAGGCTTAGCATCCCCAGGCTCAGCACCCCCAGCAGTACCTGAGTCACCACCAACTTCGATCGGCTCGACTGCATCTACTTGGGACACACCTGAAAGGGCAGGACCCTGAGGGGGAAGGGGGTCTACCGGGGGGGGACCTGGCACAAGGAAGTGCGGTGGCTGGGGGAGGGAAGGAGTGCGGTAGGGGAAGAGGCGGTAGAAGGGGACGGACTCGTCGAACGTGACGTCCTGGGAGGACAGAACACGACGAGAGGAGGGGTGGTAGAACTGCCACCGTGAGGCATCAGGGGGGAAGTCTAGGAAGACACAGGGAGCAGCACGAGGGGACAGCTTGTCCGCAGACAAGTCGCGGACAAACGCCCGAGATCCCCAGACACGGAACGCAGACGCATCGCCGACCTTCCCCGTCCACAGCAGAGCTGGGGAGGTCTCCGGCCGGGAGACCCTGGGGTGAAGGTTGAGCTGATGGGCCGCGTACTGAACCGCAAACGGCCACATAAAATTGGGGGCAGCCGCATGCATCATGGACGTACGAGCGACGTCCATGACCATGCCAATGCGGCGCTCAGCAATCCCATTTTGCTGTGGAGAGTCCGGAAGCGTGAAGGTCTGGCGGATGCCTCGTGCACGACAGTAGGCTTGCAGAAGGCCAGAGGAGAACTCTCCGCTTCGGTCAGAGTGCAGACGCAGAACAGGAAAGTCCGAGCCGAAACTCCTCCTGAGCTGAAGACGAGCTGCGCGGATCCAGTCGATCAACACCTCAGTGACATCACCCTTGCTGCGCAAGGGGAAGACCGTGGTGTGACGCGAGTAGTCGTCAACCACCAGCAAGAAGTAGCGCTCGTGACCCTGTCCACGGACGCGGGCCGGGCCCCACACGTCCATGTGAAGCGTCTGCAGAGGAGCCTCTGTCGGGGGAAACTGGGAGGAGTGAGGGGCAGCCCGGAGCCGCCCCTCAACACAGGGGACACAAGAAGGGGAGGGAGAGACCAGGGGAGACCAGAGACAAGGACACGGGAAGCCATGTCCCAAAGACGAGGCAAGGAGGGGTGGCCAAGACGGTGGTGCCACAAGAGAGTCTCGTGAGACAGGAGGCAACACGAGCAAGGGGCAGACTCAGGACCAGACCTGGACGCAGCAGCAAACACCTGACCCGACGCAGCTACCTGGCCAGACGCAGGGACTGGAGGAGACTCAGTGGTCAGGGTGTAGAGACTCGACCCGGGCCGACGCGAAAACGTGGCTAGGTGTCGGCCTGTGCGGGCGTCCAAGCAGTGGGTCCCCCGCTGACTCACAGGAGTAAACTGATGAACCCCCGCATCCTGCAGGTCAGCACCACTCACCAAGTTTGTCGAGAACGAGGGGAGGTACAGAGCCGACTGGGTGCCCGAGGGGGCAGCCGGACACGGGAGGACAGTGGAGAAGTGAGCGAGGACAGGGCCCCCAGAGGGGTCAGCCAGGGAGACTGCAACCGGCCGACCAAGCAGCGTGAGTGTGGTGCGGTCTCGAAAGAAGGAGCGAGAAGCCCTCGAGTCAAGCGTGAAGGTGAGGGAGGCCGAAGACTACGCGGTACCTGAGAGCGCAGCCTCACCAATACCTGAGGGCGCAGACGCGCTGGCACCCAGAGCAGTAGCCTCACAAGCACCTAGCGCAGCAGTACCTATGCCCGGGTCGGGAGGGAAACACCGGTAACAGTCACCTTCATCACTAATAGTCACAGCATACATGGCAGCAAGGATAGCATCAAAGTCAAGATCAAAGATCGCTACGCCAGCCCTAGACAGCTCTCCCCAGCGGGGAATCTCACTAGCCTCGGGGAACTGCTGACGCCAAGTTCGTCAGGCGGCCAAAGCAGCGCTGGGTGGAGTGGGCACCCCCACACTGCTCACCCGCACGGTCGCCGGAACGAAGAACGTAGGTGCACGGGCCAAGACCCCCACCACGCTGACGCTGCGTGTACCACTCACGGAGCTGCTGAGGCGGGGGGATGTCCCGAGAACGCTGCTGCTGCTGCTGCTGCTGCTGGCGCTGACCACCACCAGAGCCGCTCCGCTGCGGGGCACTACCCCGACCGGCTCCACCTCCTCCGCCACCGCCGCCTCCACCTCCGCCACCACCGCCGCCTCCGCTCCCACCGCCGCCGCCGCCACCGCCGCCGCCACCGCTGCCGCCACCACCACCACCACCCCCACCACCACTCCCACCGCTACCCCCACTTCCTCCGCCATCGCCACTGCCACCTCCACCGCCCTTGCCAGCTCCACCCGCGCCCTTGCCCCCCTTGCCCTTGCCAGGGCGGTGTCTCCCGCTAGGGGCAGACGCCGCGCCGACCGACTCAAGACCAAGCAGGTAGGCAGCATCAGCAGAGGCAACAGAGGGCAGCAGGGGGGAAGGAGAACACCCCTCAAAGATGGGGGTGCGCGGGTCACCACGAGAGGCTCCTACAGCGACTATGCTCTTCTCCGCCGCTAGGAGGGCCTTCTCGAGGAGGTCGACAGTGAGGCTGATGGGACAAACTGAGAGGAAGTGGTCCCTGACTACGCGAAGGGAGTCAGGGAGGCGAGTGACTATGTAATAGAGAGCGATGTACATGGGGGGGGGTTCTTGGCGCAGAACTCAGCAGGAAGTGCGGCGCGGTAGCGGGTGTCAGAAGTGCGGAGGTGCGTGATGAGGTCAGCGACTGTAGGAAAGGCAGCAAGGTCAGGAAAGAGGTACGGTAGCATGAGGCGGCTCAGTGCAGCATTGCCAGGGGAAGAGTAGCGCGCAACTACAGCGTCGTACAAGGTCTGAGCACTCTTGTACTGACTAAAGTGCGCGCGCTCAGTGGTAGGCAGGTGGCGACGCACAGCAAGACGTGCAGCAGCATCGCGGGTGGCCCACTGAGAGCGAACAGTGGGGTCAGCATCAGCAGCAAGAGCAGGGGAGGCGCCAAAGGTGAGGTCAAAGAGAGAAAGACTGTCCGCCCTATCGCACTGTAAAAAAAGCTGCAGGTCGTCGACCCAGACCTCAAAGTCAATGGCTCGACCCTCAGCGTCAAAAGTGAGGACACTAGGGGTAGCCATGACGACAGACTAGCAGTGCAAGCAGTGGGGGAAGGGCACGCAGTAGCAGTGGGGCTGTGCTCACCAAACAGGGCAGGTCGGGCGGCTCGGCAGTAGTGCGGCTCGGCTGCGGGGCGGCTCGGCGGTACTGCGGCTCGGCGGCCTGGCGGCTCGGCGGCGGCTGCTGGGCGGCTGGGCTGTACTGCGGCTCGGCGGCCCGGCGGCTCGGCGGCTGCTGGGCGGCTCGGCGGCGAGGCGGCCCAGCGGCTGCTGCTTGGCGGCTCGGCTGCTCTGGTACCGGGCGGCGTGGCGGGCGGCTGCTCGGGCGGCTCGGCAGGAGGGGAGACCGGCGGGGTCACGAAGGTGTGGGCGGTGGGGCCGTGACGTGAGGGCGGCGGGGCCCCGTAGGAGAAGGCGGCGAGGCCGCGAAGGTGAGGGCGGCGGGGCCGCGTAGGTGAGGGCGGCAAGGCCGCGAAGGTGAGGTGGCGGGGCCGCTACGTGAGGGCGGCGGGGCCGCGAAGGTAAGGGCGGCGGGGCCGCGAAGGTGAGGGCGGCGGGGCCGCGAAGGTGAGGGCGGCGAGGCCGCGAAGGTGAGGCGGCGGGGCCGCGACGTGAGGGCGGCGGGGCCGCGACTTAAGGGCGGCGGGGCCGCAACGTGAGGGGGGCGGGGCCGCGACGTGAGAGCGGCGGGGCCGCGACGTGAGGGCGGCGGGGCCGCGACGTAAGGGCCGCGGGGCCGCGTAGGTAAGGGCGGCGAGGCCGCGTAGGTAAGGGCGGCGGGGCCGCGAAGGTGTAAGGGCGGCGGGGCCGCGTAGGTAAGGGCGGCGGGGCCGCGTAGGTAAGGGCGGCGTAACGGGCCGCTAGGGGCGACACGGAGGGTCGCTAAAAAAAAAGGAACGCGCGCCTTGGGGCGCGCTTCGGTGGGCCCTAGGAACAGTCCCTAGGAGGGGACCTGCTCTGATTCCATGTGAAGAAGTGAACGCGAATGAGTCAACTATGAATGAAGTGGGTACAAGTACTAACCCTAATTGGGTTGTACCCCCTAAGGGATACCCCACTATAGCCTACACAAAAGCATAAGCTATAATGTTCTGACGAACACTCCTCATATCCAGTGGCGACAAAGTTGGAATTTCGACCGTCGGATCGATTCGAATCTCAACGGCCCCGAGAATTTCGCCCAAAACAGTTGGAATTTGGAGCGTCGGATCGAATTTCTTCTCAACGGCCGAGATCAGACGCGAATTTTGACTAAGGGAGAATAACGCGACCTACAGAATCATCCCTCGTCATTTCTGCAGTCAACTCGACTCACAGTAAGATGACCAACGCCTAAAATTCATATATTTTCGTCGCGAATCTTCTTATAAATCGCCAAATGGAGGAAAACGGTGATAATTCCGTACGGAAAATTACGGAGTTACACACCGGCCTAGACCACAAGCGAGCGGCACCCCAGTGAATAGAGGAGCTTCTCGCGAACGAGTCGGCAGCCGCCATAGCAGTAGCGAACGAAGCGGCGAATGCAGCAGCAACGTCAGCAGCAGCAGCGGCGACACCGACACTTAACCGAGCAGCAGCGGCAGCGGCTACAGTGAGTCTTGAGGCGGCACGTCGGAGGCTACCGAAGACGTTCAATCCGAATGCGAGAGACACTGACGTTCGTCGATTCATTGCGACTCTCGAAATTTACTTCGAGGCCGTTGGCTGTACGACCCCGACACACGATGTAATGCGGATTCGGCTCGCAGCGACACTGTTACGAGGCCCAGCGCTCGAGTGGATTTACAATAGCAACGAGGTCCGAGGCGAGGGGTCATGGACGCAGTTTCGGGAAGCTTTAATTCAACTTTTCGAACCAATCAACTCCAGCTACATGACGCGGCAGCAGATTCATCGGCATAAACAGTTCGGCAGTGTAACACAGTATATGCAGCAGATGGAGAGCCTCTTCAACCGAATAACCGACCTTACCGAAGGGGAAAAAATCCAAGCGTATACTGAGGGGCTAAAGATGGAAGTGCGCCGACAGGTGATTGCCGCAAACTACAACAACTACCGCGACATGGTGTGTGCAGCAGAGAGATTTGATGCGCTGACGCGAGATCAGCCCGAGACACGACGCCACGTGCCGAACCGATCATTTGGCACGAAGCGATCGGCACCACCCACGACCGCCGACCCAATGGATATCGACAAGATCGACGCGAAGCAGCGGCCGACAAAATATGAGAAGTGCGAATTTTGCGGCACAGCAGGACATCGACTCTTGGCGTGTTGGAAGTTGAAGAAGGTACTAGCGGAGCTACAGGGCAACAACAGTTCGACATCCACGATGGCGAGAAAAGGAGGACACGATGGCGCAAATTTAAAACGCCACGACCGGCCAGCAACAGGGGAAATCGCCGAGACAAATGGAGGCTCCGCGAAACAAGACTCTGCACCGACCAGGAAACTCCATCCAAACACCCCCGAGAGTAAGAATATTCCCTCTCAAGGTTTTCAAGCCTTTAAAAAATTCAAGGGAGATTTCAAGGCCAAGAAAAAGCCTTCAGACATTTTCCAGGTACCTGAGAAGTTGGGAAACCACTCCGGAGCGTTGAAAAGGGTCGTGCGTTCCAAGGAGTTCATATTCTCTCCCCGCAGCATACTGTTAAGGTTCCCATTGCCCACAGGAGAAGCCTAAACAGCTGCAAAGGCTTAAGGGAAGGTTCCAAGCCAAGACGAAGCTGAATCGGCCTCGGATAAATCATTCCAACCCTTCTTAGTTGGAATCCGATATGGAGTCAGCAGCTTCGGGCGCAGGACCGAGGGATGATCTATTCGACGTACCCTACGATCCTCTAAGCGAGACCATCTACGGTTATTCGGAGCAGCAACAACCACTACTACTCGAGTTGATATGCAACCGGCGACGCCTCCAGGCACTGGTGGATAGCGGTGCATCTCACTCGGTGTGTGACCGCAAGACGTTGGAGAAAATTGGGGAACCTTCCAAGGAGACCAAGTTCTCGGCAACGATGGTGGACGGTACGAAACTTCCCATCCACGGCGAAGCATCACTGCAGCTGAACATAGGGGCGTTGAGGTGGAAGCCGACGTTGCCAATCACAAACATCAAGGGTTTAGATTTCATCTTGGGGAGAGATTTGCTGAAGCGGTTCAACCCCGAGATCGACTGGATCAACAGGAAGGCGTGCATCTACAACAACGGGAAACGAGTGGAGCTGCGAAGCTGGACGGATACAGGGAACGTTGTTGAAACGACACTGGCACGGTTCGAACGGACAGTGAACGAGAGTAACACGGGTTACATAGCACTGGTTATGGCAGCAGCAGAGGAGGAGAAGCCGAGTTCAGAGCTACCTGCAGCAGTAAATGAGGTGTTGGAGCAGTACAAGGAAGCCTTAGCGATAGTCATAGCCTTCAAGGCGTGGAGGTGTTACCTAGGGGGAGCCAAGACTACAGTCTATACTGACCACTGCAGTCTCAAATACCTGAAGTCGCAGCCGACGCCCTCACGACGACAGGTGCGGTGGGTGGACTTCCTGGAAGCTCACTTCCACTACGACATCGTCTACAAGCCCGGGCTACAACAAGGCAGACGCGTTAAGCCGCCCCGGACATGTAGCAGGCATCCAGCTCGACGGGATGAACCCTCTGCTCAAGGGTCTATTCCAACATGGGTACTCCGTGGACGCAGAGATCACTACAGCACAGAACCAGAAGCTGTTACAGTGGCAGAAAGACTTAGCTGTAAGGAAGGGTTCAGGAAAGATTTGGGTACCGAATTACGCCCCGCTACGGCGGATCCTATTGGAGGAATTTCACGACGTACCTTACGCGGGACACTGCAAGAGCAACAAGACGTTAGCAGGGATAGCGAAGTATTACTACTGGGCCGGAATGGCAGCAGACATGCAGCAGTTCGTCACCTCATGCGACACGTGCCAGCGGATGAAGAGCAGCAAGCAGAAAAAGCAGGGTTACTTCAGCCTCTACCCGTACCGGAGTAGCCACGGCAGGTCGTTAGCCTCGACTTTATCACAGGACTTCCTTCGACCTCACGGGGGCACGATTCCATCCTCGTAGTCATCGATAAGTTCTCCAAAATGGGTCACTTCATACCGACCAACGCCACAGCTACAGCTGAAGCAACTGCTCGCCTCTTCTTCGACCGCATCATCACCATCCACGGCATTCCCGCTACACTCATCTCAGACAGAGACCCAAAATTCACCAGTAAGTTCTGGAAGGAGCTCATGGGACTGTTGGGGACAAAGCTTGCAATGTCTTCAGCATACCACCCCCAGACTGACGGACAGACAGAGCGACTCAATCAAGTGGTTGAACAGTTACTGCGCACAGCTTGCAAGGACAACATCAGCCACTGGGACACAAAGTTACCGACCCTAGAGTTCGCTTACAACAACGCATCACATGCGGCCACAGGGAAAACTCCTTTCTTCCTGTTTTACGGACGGGAACCACTCACACCACAGCAGCCAACCACACCGGCACACGTCCAAGCCGCACATGACTTCGTCACCACCATGCAGCAGCTATGGGAGAAGACTCAGCGACGACTCACCACGATGTAGACCTCCTAGAAGCAGTATGCCGATCGTTAGCGACGTGATCACTCAGTTGTAGTCGGAGATCAAGTGCTTCTTGACACGCGCAACTTGAACCTGTCTCACCTCCCATCCAAACTCCGGCCTCGCTTCTGTGGTCCTTTTCTCGTTGAGGCACAGGTGACACCAGTTACATTCCGCTTGCGCTTACCAGATACATGGAAGCTTCACAACGCTTTCCATGTTCAGCTACTGAAGCCCTACAAGGACCCCAACCAACAGTTCCAGGGACGGAAGCTACCGCCACCACCACCGGTTCTTGTACAGGATGAACCAGACTACGAAGTGGAGCGCGTTCTCACTCATCGGCGCGGCGGCGGCAAGACCCTCGAGTTCCAAATACGCTGGAAAGGATACGACCCCACTGAGGACAGTTGGGTTGCAGAAGCTGATATGGGCAATGCACGCTGAAGGCCGCCAGATTAAGTTTGAAGTTTGGTTAGATGACCTCCACCTGTTCCTCCAGATCACTGCCAAGGACGATGTCTCCCTGTATGACCACACGTCATGCGCTGCTCCCACACCTCCCACTACTGCTGACAGTACTGCTCGCTCCCAGTGGCAGACCCGTGATGCTCACGCCCGCCTAGCCGTTTGCAGCCACCTGCCGTTAGATGAGCGCGAGCACTTCGGCCAGCATAAGACCGCTAAGGAGCTGTACGACGCAGTAGTTGCGCGCTACTCCTCCCCTGCCACTGCTGCTATAGGCCGTCTCTCACTGCCCTACCTCTTCCCCGACCTGTCTGCCCTTGCCACTGTAGCTGACCTCATCACCCACCTCCGTACCAGTGACCTATGCTACCGTTCCGCGCTCCCCCCAGATTTCCTCGCCAAGAACCCCCCCCCCCCGATATACCTCATACTGTACCACCTTGTCACCCGCCTCCTTGACTCCCTTTGCACATTCAGGGACCAGTTTCTTGCCCTCTCCCCCACTTACCTCACTGTCGACCTCCTCGAGAAGGAACTCCTAGCAGCTGAGAAGAGCATTGTAGCTGTAGTTGCCTCTCGTGGTGACCCCCGCACCCCCTTTTTTGAGGGGTGCTCCCCCTCCCCCCTCCTCCCCTCCATTGCATCTGCTGTTGTTGTCGACTTCCTTGGAGCTGAGGGGGTCGGGGCCGCGTCTGCTCCTAGTGGGAGGCGCAAGGGTGGCAGGGGCAAGGGTGGCAAGGGTGGTGGAGGTGGAGGAGGGGGCGGCGGCGGTGGAGGGGGTGGAGGGGGCGGGGGTGGTGGCAGAGGTGGGAGTGGCACGGGTAGTGGGGGGGTCAATGGCGGCACAGGGGGCAGTGGCGGCGGAGGTGGTGGGGGTGGTGGGGGCGGTGGTGGCAGTGGTGGCGGCGGTGGAGTGGGTGGCGGACGCGGTGGAGCAGTGCAACGTGGGGAGTTCGGCGGTGGCCAGAGACAGCAGCAGCACTGTCTCGGCAAGACTCCCTCACCCCAGCAGCTCCGTGAGTGGTACTCTCAGCGTAGGGGGTCTCGGGGTGGGGGTACCTGCTCGTACGTCATCCGCACAGGTGACCGAACTGGCCAGACTTGTGGGAATTTTCACACGGCACAGCGCTGTTTCTTTCGCCTCGATGACACCTGGCGCGAGCAGTTCCCTGACGCCTCTGAGCTGCCCCGCTGGGCTGATCTGCTTAAGAAGGGAATTGATATCTTTGCTCTTGATTATGATGCTATCCTTGCTGCTATGTATGCATTGACTATTAGTGTTGAGGGTGACTGTTACCTGAGTGTACCGCCCGACCCAGGTATTGAGACTGGTGAGGCTGCAGCTCTAGGTGCTAGTGTGTCTCCTGCTCCAAGTCCTGGTGAGGCTGCTGCCCTAGGTGCTAGTGCGTCTGCGTCTGCTGGTACCGCACCTACTGAGGCACTTCACACCTTCACACTGGACTCAGGTGCTTCCCGCTGTTTCTTTCGCGACCGCACTGCCCTAGAGCAGCTCCCTAGACCGGTTGCTGTCTCCCTGGCTGGCACCTCAGGGGGTCCGGTCCTTGCGACCTCCACCACTGCCCTCCCTTGTCCTACTATCCCGTCTGGCACGCTGTCGGGCCTCTACCTCCCCTCGTTCTCTACGAACTTGGTGGCGGGTTCCGCGCTCCAGGACGCGGGTGTTCACCAGTTCACCCCGGCCTACGAGCGTGTGACGCATTGCACGTGTGCCCGGACGGGTCGTCACCTGGCTACCTTCACTCGGCAACAGGGGTCAGACTTGTACACACTGACCACTAAGTCCCATCAAGTAGCTGCGTCTGCGTCTGCGTCAGGTCAGCTGTCGGCCCCCTGCTCGTGTCGCTCCGTGTCGCACAGGACTGTCCTCTGGCACCACCGCCTTGGTCACTTGTCAGTGCAGCGCCTTCGCGGCATGCACTCCAGGTACCTTGTCTCTGGTCTTCCCAGAGTTCTCCTCCCCTACCACCCTTGCCTGCTCCTCCCTGTCTTCCGTGTTTCGAGGGGTGGCAGCGCGCCGCTCCTCACTCCTCCTCGTTCCCTCCCACAGAGGCTCCCCTGTAGACTCTCCACCTGGACGTGTGGGGCCCCGCCCGCATCCGGGGACAGGCCCACGAGCAGTACTTTCTGCTGGTCGTTGACGACTACACGCGCTACACCACGGTCTTCCCCTTGTGTACCAAGGGTGAGGTCTCTGATGTCTTGATCCCCTGGATCCGCGCTGCTCGTCTCCAGCTCCGCCAGCGGTTCCAATCGGACTTTCTTGTCCTACGTCTGCACTCTGACAGAGGTGGCGAGTTTTCCTCTGACCTCCTGGCAGCCTACTGTGCGGAGCACAGCATCCGCCAGACGTTCACTCTCCCGGCCTCTCCGCAGCAGAATGGGGTTGCTGAGCGCTGCATTGGTCTTGTCATGGAGGCCGCTCGTACCTCCATGATCCATGCAGCTGCCCCCATTTCCTGTGGCCATTTGCAGTGCCGTACGCCGGGCATCAGCTCAACTTTTGGCCCCGTGTCTCTGTTCCGGAGACCTCACCTACACTGCGTTGGACGGGGGAGGTTGGCGACGCGTCGGTGTTCCGAGTCTGGGGATGTCGAGCCTTGGTCCGTGATACGTCCGCGGACAATCTGTCCTCCCGTACGGTTCCCTGTGTCTTCCTGGGCTTTGTCCCTGACGCGCCTGGCTGGCGGTTTTACCACCCCACCTTGCGCCGTGTCTTCGCCTCTCAGGACGTCACCTTCGACGAGTCGGTACCCTTTTACCGTCTCTTCCCCTACCGCACTGCCCCGCGCCCCCCCCCCCCCCCCCCGCCGCTCTTCTTCACCCCAGGTGTCCCGTCGGTAGACCCCCTCCCTCCCCAGGGTGCTGCTCCCTTAGGTGTTTCCCAGGTAGACCCGGTCGAGCCTGTCGAGGTAGCTGTTGACTCTGGTCCTGCGCGAGGTATTGAGTGTGCTGAGCCTGGTGGTGCTGGGTCTGGGGGTACTGAGACTGAGGGTGCTGAGCCTGGGGGTGCGCAGACTGGGGGTGCTGAGCCTGGCGGTGCGGAGACTTTGGGTGCTGAGCCTGGGGGTGCGGAGACTTTGGGTGCTGAGCCTGGTGGTGCTGGGTTTGGGGGTACTGAGACTGAGGGTGCTGAGCCTGGGGGTGCGCAGACTGGGGGTGCTGAGCCTGGGGGTGCGGAGACTGAGGGTGCTGAGCCTGGAAGTGCTGCGACTGGGGGTGCTGAGCTTGGGGGTGGTGAGACTGGGGGTGCTGAGACTGGGGGTGCTGAGCCTGGTGGCGCTCCCTCTTGACAGCAGCTGCGTGAGTGGTACTCTCAGCGCTACAGCCTCCGTCGTGGGACTCCTGAGGCTAGGGGGTCTGCTGGAGTCGGAGCTGGTGGCCTTGCAGGTGCAATGCCGCAGCCAGAGCCTCCCTCCCCTCATCGGCTACGTGAGTGGTACGCTCGGCGCTGCAGCCTCAGGATTGGAGCTCCTAGCGTTGAGGTACCACCAGCTGGAGGCCCTGCTGCTGGAGGTACTGCTGACACTGGTGCTGCTGGTGCTACTGGAGGTCCTGGAGGTACTGCTCGTACTGCTGAAGGTCATGGAGCGGCTGGAGGTGCTGCTGGTACTACTGGAGGTTCAAGAGCTGCTGGAGGTGCTGACGGTGCTGGTGGAGGCTCTGGAGCTGTTGGAGGTGCTACTGGTGCTGGTTCAGGTGGAGATTCTGGTGCTTACTTTGCTGCTTCTGGGGGCGCTTCACGGCCGCGGCCGTACTTTGTTCCGCTCCTTCAGCAGGTTCTTGGTCAACTGCCTCCTCCTAGTCCTCCTCCCTCCTTAGAGTGTCCTCTGCCTGTCCAGTCACAGTCCCAGCTCCCACCTGCCTCGCCAATTCCTGGTCCTTCTCCCTACACTAGTCCGACAGGCGGTCTTACAGAGCGTCGTGAGCCTGAGTCTCGTCCTGTGTTGTCTGCGTCGCGTCTTGTGTCACCTGTTCGTACTGCTCGCACTGGTTGTCGTGGTCAGCGTGAGCATCCTCCACCTGTGCCAAGCACACACTATATGACTCTGCGTCCTTCCACTGCTCTGCAGCATGTCCCTCTGCCGTCTCCTCATGAGTCCTCTCTTCCTGTCCTTGCTGACCCAGAGTGTGACTCTCTTCGTGCTGCCAGTCCTACTGTCACGCGTCTCCTGGCCACTGCAATCACTAACCCTTCCTTTGAGTCTGCTGTTGCGTCTGCCCTAGTTGCTGAGCTTGTTGACTTTGCTGCTCACTGTCGTCTAGACTACGCTGCCAGTCTTGTTGCTGAGTCTGAGTCTGTCTGTCCTCCGACCGTTGGGGGTGAGTGTGCTCTAGGCACAGACGTCCTTGACGAAAGACAGGAGGACCTTGAGTGTCTTGCAGCCGCTGCGCCTCATCTCGTGTCCATGCTGATTGCCCCTGAGGGAGACCCGGATGCTCCAGACATCCCGACCCCGCGCTCTTACGCTGAGGCGATCGCGGGTGAGTACTCCTCTCGAGAGCAGTCAGCCATGGATGCAGAGATGGCATCATGGAAGTCCACTGGCACTTACGTTGACGAGGTTCCCCCTCCTAGAGCGAACATCGTCAGTGGCATGTGGATTTTCAGGGTGAAGCGGCCGCCGGGTTCTCCGCCTGTCTTGAAGGCTCGTTACATTGCTCGAGGCTTCAGTCAGCGAGAGGGAGTAGACTTCTTTCAGAACTTCTCCCCCACCCCAAAGATGACCACTCTTTGGGTTCTACTGCACGTTGCTGCTCAACGTGACTACAAGCTTCACTCTCTTGACTTCAGCACAGCTTTCTTGCAGGGCAGCCTGCACGAGGAGATCTGGCTGCGCCGCCCTCCTGGCTTCACTGGGTCGTTTCCTCCTGGTACCCAGTGGAGCCTCCGGCGGCCAGTCTACGGTCTCCGCGAGGCGCCACGTGAGTGGCACGACACAGTGAGGACTAGTCTTGCGGCACTTGGGTTCGCGCCCTCTACTGCTGACCCGTCGCTGTTTCTGCGCACTGACACTTTGCTGCCGCCATTCTACATCCTCGTGTGCGTCGACGACTTGGTCTTTGCCACTGCTGACACTGATGCTCTCGCCCACGTGAAGTTGGAGCTGCAGAAGAGACACACGTGCGCATACCTGGGTGAACTGCGCAGCTACCTTGGCTTGCAGATCACCCGGGACAGAGCACGCCGCACCATCACACTGACTCATTCACACATGGTGCAGCAGGTCCTTCAGCGCTTCGGCTTTACCTGGTCCTCAGCACATGCCACTCCTCTGGCTATAGGTCACTCGCTCTCAGCTCTGCCTTCGGATGAGTCCGTAGAGCCGAGTGGTCCTTACCCAGAGCTAGTTGGTTGCCTCATGTACCTGATAACTTGCACTCGTCTTGACCTAGCATACCCTCTTGGCCTGGCCCACTACGTGGCTCTTGGCGGGCACTGAAAGTTGCACATGGATGCTGCAAAGAGGGTATTGCGCTACTTGTGCAGTACATCGGGCATGGGGCTCGTGCGTGGAGGAGGGAGCTCAGTTGTTCTCACTGGGCACTCAGACGCTTCTTGAGTTGACGACCAGGCTACTCAGCGGTCGTCACAGGGTTACACCTTCAGCCTTGGCTCTGGTTCAGTTTCTTGGCGTTCTACTCGCTCGTCTTCTGTTCTCAGCTCCAGTTGTGAGGCTGAGATCTACGCCACAGCCATGGCTGCACAGGAGCTACGCTGGCTCACCTACCTGCTGACTGACCTAGGAGAGCGGCCTAGTTCTCCTCCAGTGCTGTACGTCGACAACAAGGCTGCCATTGCCTTGTATGAGGAGCAGAGACTGGAGCACAGAACGAAGCACATCGCTCTCCGTTACTTCCTGGCTCGAGAGCTGTTGCAGCGCGGTCAGCTCCGTCTGCGTTACGTGGCCAGTCAGGCCAACACCGCTGATATATTCACCAAGGCACTTCAGTCTGGTGATCATAAGCGTTTCTGCACTTTGCTAGGGCTTGTGCCCACTTTTCCTCACTTGCTGTAGGCCTTCCCTGTACTGTGATCTCTATGTATATATACCTGCCTGTTTGCTTTGCTAGGTTGAGATCACCTTGCTGTTTGTGTTGCAAATATGCCTCTGCATGCGAAGTGGCCCTGAGGCCCTTTGCTTGTGCTCAGAGTGTGTGGTGACGTTGTGATCCACCCTGAGCTTGTTTGCCTTTCTTGACTGGTCTTGTGACCCCTTGCTCTCCCCCACTTTGCCTATGGGGGTGTGTCAAACATTATATATGTGTTATTGTTGTGTAGGCTATAGTGGGTTAGCCTTTAGGGGATACACAACTCTAGGGTTTCATACTTGTACTCCAATGTTGTGTAGTTCAATCACTTCTTGTTTCTGACAGCTGCCTGCGTAATCTCTAAGAGGTCCTATCTAGTTCAATCATACTAATGTGCTGGTAGTGTTTTCTTTTATAACTAGGTTGGTTCTGTGATTTTTTTATTATGATTTACCATTTGATAATATGTATATAATATGAAGAGATGAATTTGACGATTGGTGAATATAGATTATCAAAATGATAATACATGAAATATGGTAAATTGTATATGATTTGACATGATGAATAATAAATATATGCCTTAATTTCGATCTAAATAATGATTATTATTGACCATACATGATGAATATTCATAATGATATAAATGCGTAGAAGCCAACGACCATGAATTTATGCTACCGCATCTTATGGCCAGCATGGGAGGGGGGGGGGGGGGGGGGGGGGAGAAAATAGCATAATATTTAAACAATCAACATTAACACGAAACAACCCAATATGTGAACTTTATATAGATAGGTGACTCTATCGAATCCCGTTCGAGTGGACTCCCAACAGGCGCGCTATTGAACCCTCTGATCAAATGATCGACCTGATTCACCTTTTTTAAACCCACAGACATGCATTGTTGATGGACATGCAATTATAGATGGACATGGATGCACATACAAACAGGCAAACATACGAACAGAACCACGCAAGTATGCTTACAAACCTCAAAACACGAATGAAGCAAACAGAGAACCCTCAGGGTTGGGAGGAACCACACTCACCAGAGAATAATGGCAAGAATTAAGGAACAAGGGAGACTATATCTGAGCATGTACTCCTTTTAGGCTTACTGCAGGGGCTACACTAAAGACTCGAGGCTAAGGAAGCCTTAGATCTATGTTATGCTAAGGCTAAACTAGGCTAGAGAGCAGGGAGAGATTAAGGACTGGGCCTAGTGCCTCTCTCTCTCTCTCTCTCTCTCTCTCTCTCTCTCTCTCTCTCTCTCTCTCTCTCTCTCTCTCTCTCTCTCCCTCTCTCTCCAATGGTCCTTGTATTGATAGAGCCGGATGGTACACACATGCAAGGTAGAAAGCAAGCAACATGAAACACGATGCAACATCACCTAGGCTACCTCTGCTGCCACCCTGCTACCCCACTCTAAATCTCCAGGAGTGGTTCCACCACCGCAAAACAGTCCCCCAGGTGCAGTTCATGCCCGATGCCCCCCACAAGAGGATTCTCTGGTGCTGCAGCCTCACCCAATTTCAACAGAAGCCCCACGGATTGGGCCCGTTGAAGGGCCACGGACCAACGCTGCCGGAACTGATGCAAGAACTTGGCGGCATAGAAAGATTTGGAGTCGGCGTTGAAGTGCCGCCGAGCCGCCGAGTCTGCCAGGAGCTTAAGGAATACGGGAACCTCAGCGCACGGGCAGCCGTAAGTGTCCACTGCGAGGGGGAAGAAGCCAACGGTCTGCGGGCGGTTGGCATAGTGCTTGATCTTCTTGTCGGCCTGCTCACGTGCCGCCCACCCTCTGCCTTTTTGAGCCTCCGGATCCCTAGTGCTTATTGGGTCAGTGACCGTGACGTCACAGATGTAGACCGCTCCACTGCTTTTGTCCGACATTGTGAAATCAGCCGTTTGTTCCTCGATGGGGCAGTAGGCCGTTGACTCCCTGTGTACTATAAAGCCCGCATCTTGCGCCATGCTTACGCATGCGTCCCGCAGCTCATTGTGGGTGTTAGTGCGGTGCTTGCCCGTGCCGCACCGGAGAAGGTGGTTTGGGAGCCGGGGGTCAGTGATGGCCGTGTGCTCTGAGCAGTCGCAGTTTTTAGGGGTGGAAAACGGCAGCGCGAGGCGGAAGCGTACTGCATTGGCGAAATGCACCGGCCCAATCCGCCTTGTGGGAGCCACTGGGATGGCCGTAATCCAGTCGCCGGTGCCATATCCAGTCATGGAGTACATCCTCTGCGTGTGTCCGGCTAGCGGGTTCAACTCCATTCGCCTCGTCGCCTGCACCTGTACGGCATACCGGCTCCCGTGCACCTTCAGTCCGAGCACGTGCTGGAGCCGAATGTCAGAACGCTCCAGCCGCTCCTTCTCTAAAACCTCCAGCGCGTCTGTTGGCAGTGCGGCTTCACACCCCCTCAGCCATGTGTGTAGTGGAGTGCTGACGTCACGCGGGAGGAGCATATGATTCCTTGCCAACGAGAGCGCGGTCCCCTCTTCCAGCGTGAGTTCGTTGAGGAATAACGCTGCCTGGGTAAAACTCGCCGAGAAGCCGTAAACCCCTTCGACGAGGGGATTAGTGATACCGAGGCCTCCTAGTGATGGGGGTAACGACGCCTGCTCCCAGATGCGCGTCTGTTCCGTCCTACAGGTCGGCGTGCGGATGTCACAAGCAATGAGGAGCGTGGTGAGCAGGTCCATACCCCACTGGCTCCATCTGTCACGGGGCAGGAGGTTGAGAGGAGTGGTCCGTGTGAGGTATGCGACCCGTCTCGAAATGCAGCGAGTGATGAGAAGTGCCGCAACCTGTGGGTCTGTCTGTTCGATGAGTCTTAGCGGCTTCGCCATCTCGTCAAGCTGCCTTGTTAGAAAAGTCGTCGCGCCGCTATCAGGCCCTATGAAGCTGCCCAGTAATTGCACGCCGTCCTTGGTTAGGGGGATCCCTTGAGGTAGGTGTGCTGCTTGGACTTCGCTCGAATTCCAGGCGGCGCACTTGAGTGGGTTGTGCTCAAGTCCCAGGAACGACAGCTTGCTCGTGAAATGCGTAAATGCTGCTACAGTGTCTTCAAAGTCCCCTATGAAAGTCACGTCGTCCGCATACGCCAAGCAAAGTACCCCAGCGTGAGCATCTGCAGTGTCGCGTAGTGTAGCATGAATCCCCGCTGCAAACAGTAGCGGCCCAAGTGGGTCCCCCTGGCGAACCCCGCGTTCGCTGTGCAGTGGTTCGGAGTTGTAGTTGGAATCCAGGAATAGCTGCGACGGGTTACCGTAGGTTAGTTTGACGAGCGGCAGCAGTGGCGAGAGTTCGGGGGCGTGTAACGCAGTGGCGATGGCCTGTCGCGAAATACTGTTGAAAGCGTTTTTTATGTCCGCTTGCAATACCAGGCTGTTAGGGTGGGAATCCAGGAAAGCTCTGGCCGCGTGGATTACGGTTTCGGCGCCACCTGGCACTGCCACCCCATACTGAAGGGGGAGGAAGAAATCGCGGGCAGCTTCGCCCATCACCATCAGGGCAGCCTTGGCTGCCAGCCTGGTCAAACACTCGCCGATCGCGATTGGCCGAGCGCCTCCTCCCGGCTTGGCCAGAGCAATAAGCCGCGATGCGGTTAAGAGGGTCGCCATCGGGCCTGGTAGATTTCCACCCAGGATGGTGTTAACCAAGGCGTGCAGATGGGTTCGGACCGACGCGTTTGTGATTGACGCATCGCGCAAATGCTCAAATGTCATCCCAGAGGGCCCCGCTCCAACTCCATTTTCGCATCTGCCCAACATCTTGGCGAATTCCGCGTGGGCGATTGAAAGTGTTGACTCACTCGTGGTTGGCCAAGTCACCCCTTTGCTCGCTGCTGGAGGGTGTTTCTGACGCAGCTCCTCCAAAATTTCGGGGCTGGGAGTGCAGACAGGGGTTAACTCAAGGGCGAGTACGGCCCTTCGAAGGCTGCCACGTTTCGCTAGACACTCAGCCCGGCTGATCACACCTGTCGCGTCGGGACGGTGGCGGGGCAGAGGTGGCATGTTGACCGCGTCGACCGCATCCTGGTACAATTGCTCCCATTCGCCACGCTGGAAGGCTTGGAGACGAGCTTTGATTTTGGTCCAATCCGTACGGCGAGGCGAGGTCTGGCGAAGGGTTAGGCGCGGGAGAAATAGCAGCAGGCGCCATCCTGCCTCTGACTCGGGGTTTCGTGAGAGGTGTAGTAACGGCGTCAGCATCGCCAGTGAGAACAGCTGACACAAATTCGGCGGTAAGCGCCGCGACAGTGAAGGCTGGCGACTGTCGCACAGGGCCGTGATATCCCAAGTACTGATTGCAGCGAACAGGTCTGCTTGCTTCGCGAGGTCGTCTGGCGAAAAATAGCGGGGGACCGAAGCGGCTGGGCGTGTTGCAGTCCCAATGTCTGCTGGCCGATTTCCTCTTGGGGGATTCCCTCGTGCCCTGGGAGCGGAGGTTGGAATCCCCTCCGTCTGTTCTGCATCGAGCGGTGGGCGTGTCTCCTTGGGCGTGTCCAAGCGTGCTTGCTCCCCCACTACAGTCAATCCGCCAGTGTTCCTTCTCGCCCTGCCTTCCTCTTCCTCCGTCTCTTCGCCCTCGCTAGCTGGTGCTGCCTCTTCTATATAAGAGGGATCCTGCCGCTCGTCTTCATCATTCGCTGTAGTCAAATTGGTTAAAGCCACTCTAGCCGCTGCCTGGTAACCATTCTCCGGGCCTCCGCCAACCCCGCTTGCCGTTTGCCGTTCCGTCCCTCGACTTCCCCGCGCTTGAGATGGTGATTCCTGGTGCTGACGAGCCGTCGCCAGAGCTCGCTGCCGCCTGGTCGGCTGTCGTCGCCAGGCCTCAGTCGGAGTCCGAAAGGGCGACCACTGCCTTGAAACCTCCTCTACCGCCGGCTCAGAAGCCCTCGTTAGCAGACGCTGAAAAGATTCATCCCCCCGCACCCGTGGCTCCCCAAGGGGGGGGGGCGGCTGGCCCGTCTGCTCCTGCTGAGGCTCCGCCTGTCCCGTCTGCTGCTCCTGCTCCAGCGCACCTGGCTCCTGCGGTTCCACCGGTGGTGTCCGCGCCTGCTGGGGAAGCAGCTGCTCGCTCCGGTCCCGTTGTTCGCGCACTCGTTGTGCCGTCTGCTTCGGTCCCCGGCGTGCCTGTGCCTGTGTCTGCTTCTTCCCCAAAGGCGGCGTCCGCCACCAGTGACGACCCTGCTTCGATGGATGCTCCTCCTGGCGCCGACCCGGTAGCTCCCGCTCAGCCGCCGGCGGCCCCTGGGGTGCAGTCGTCTCGCCCCCCGTCGCCGGACCGCCGCCAGTCCCGCCCCCATTCTCCTGCGCCCCAACAGGAGCGCGAGACGTCGCGGCGCCGGCGCAATTCTCCCCAGCGCTACCAGCAGCAGGCACAGTGGCCTGCCCCCCCTGGTGGCAATGGGGGCTGGAGGGGCCCCTACGGTCGAGGTGGTGGCGGGAGGTATCGTCCGCCTGTGACGATGGCGGATCTCCAGCGGGAGGTGTCGCGGGCTGTGCGCAAGGAGCGGGCGGCGCAGAGTCAAAGCAGTTCCCTGCGGGCCGCGCCAGCACTTGAGGCTCCCCGTCCCATTGAGCCTCCTGTAGCCCCTCCGCCTGTAGCTGCCGTCCTTCCTTCCATCCTCGCCCCGTTTGCTCCGTCTCCTCCCGCCTCGGCGCCCGTTCCTGGTTCCCGTCCGCGGCTACCGCCGCTTCCGCCTGTTGCAGGGGTGGAGTTCGTGGCCGCGGGTGGTGTCGCGGGGTCGGCTCAATATGCAGCTGATGAGCCGCTCCAGTTCCTGGTGGAGGCGCTTCAGCCTCCGCACACTCGTGTTCCTCAGTCGACTCTCGGTCAGCTCCACCGTCTTGCCGAGAGTCTCCACGCTTTGCTGATGATACAGGTCCTTGCCCATTCTTCGCTCCCTGTGGTCTCTCCAGAGACGTTCCGCGACCGTCCGCGCGAGACTTGCTTGGATGCAGCGGACCAGCTCGCCGTGCTGCTGGCGCCTGTGCTGGCTGCGCCCGCGGAGGGAGGCGCTGCTGCTGTGGGACAGCTGGACGAGGCAGTCCGGAGCTTGAAGCGGCATTTGCGCGTTGGGTCTGGAGCCGCGGCGATCGGCGCAAGCACGCTTGTAGTCCGGGAGCTGTGGTGCTCCCTGACGGGCGTTCTTCACGCCCTTGGAGCTCACCGCATGTAGATGCGGGCTCCTGCTGCCCAATTGATGCCATTTGTTCCTAGTTCCGAGTAGGACCAGCCATTGCGTGTATGCGTGTCGTTGCTTATTGTTACTCGATTGTGTTTGCGTTTGCCACACCTCTCGCGCGGCCGAAGGCCGCGCCGTCGAGCGTCGGCCGCCGAAGGCGGCCGGCGCGAGCTAAAATTCCAGCCGCCAAACTAATGAAGAAGAGAACGGCCTTAGGAAGGCCTTAAATATGGCTGAAAGGCAAGGACAGAGGCTAGGGGCAGAGCACAGAGGCTATTCCTCTCTCTCTCTCTCTCTCTCTCTCTCTCTCTCTCTCCCTCTCTCTCTCTCTCTCTCTCTCTCTCCCTCTCTCTCTCTCTAATGGTCTGTATATTGATAAGCTAGAAGGGTACACACATGCAATGAGAGACAGCTGGGTGCTAACATGCAAGGTAGCCTAGACTATCCAACCCCTCTAAGTCACCTAGAGCTCAAAAAGAGGCTCTAGGACAGTAAAACAGTCCCCCGGGTATAATTCTTGCCCTATCCCCAGGTATAATTCTCTCTCTCTCTCTCAAGCAGTCATGCATTGATAGGGTCCATAAGCTACAGGCATGGCAAAAGCAAGCTATGCAAGTGTGCAATCAAGGCATGCAAGCAAGCATTCTAGCAAGCAACTTGAAACTAAGAGAGCAAAGCCATTAAACCTATGCCGGGATCCCTGTCCCATTCCGCACCCTCTGAGTCTGAAGGCTTCTAAGCTCTTGAGGACTCCTCCCATTTCCTCCTTCCCATCGTTGCCACGCCCCACTCCCCCCTTATTGCCCCCGACGATGGTCGCCAGGCTCCCGTGCTGTCTGCACCTCTTCTTGTTGAGCCGCCTGTCCCTCTCGCTGCGGCGTCTGATGTGACTGCTCCGTCTGGCGCTCCTCGGGCTGCCGATCCCGCCGCTCCGTCTGTGGCCGCCGAGCGGGCGGTTATTGCTGGCGGCGTGACGGCCCTGCCTGAGGGGTCCGCCACCACTGACGTCCAGGGCCAGCCGGCGCTTCCCGCCTCTCCGGCTCCCCCGTCTGGACCGCCTCCGACGCTAGCGCCTCCTCCGCCTGTGCAGGCGGGATCTGCTCCTGTTGCCCAGCCTATAGTTGCTCCGCCAGCTCCGCACGCGGCGGGTCTGTCTGCACCGCCTGCGGCCATTCCCGTTGTGCCACTGGTGGCAACTCCCTCTGTGCCGTGCACTCCGCGTCCACAATCTCCTGGCCGTCGTCAGCAGCGGCCTCCATCCCCCGCGCGTCCGGCTGAGCGCGCGACGTCCCAGCGTCACCACAATTCCCCTCGGCGCGGCGGTTCTCAGGCGAACTGGTCGGCGCAACGCGGCGGCCGAGGCGGCTGGCGGGGGCCGCGTCAGCGGGGTGGCGGCTGGGGGTTTGAGCAGCCGGTGACGATGGCTGACCTGCAGCGCGCGGTGTCTGCTGCTGTGCGCGAGGAGCGGAACGGGCAGGCAAGCCAGAGCAACTCCCCTCGTGTTGCTCAGACCCCCGCGGCTCCTCCTCCAACAGCACCTCCTGCCCTGGCTGCCCCTCGTCCTCGTGCAATTGCTCCTCCCCCTCATGTCCCTGTGACTGTGCAACATCCGTCCCTGCTGCCTGTTGATCCCTCTCCCCCGTCCGCAGGAGCGGCGTACCTGTTCTCGGCCCTACTGGGGCCTCAGCGTCCGGTCGCGGTTCCGGAGGTGACTCTTGGTCAGATCTGGCGCCTCTCGGAGGCGCTGCGGGTCGTGCATCTGGTGCAGGTGTATGGTCATGCCGCCCTATCCCAGGGCGACTCACTGGTGGGCGGCCCTCGGGACGATTGTTTCGTGGCAGCTGATCGCCTCGCCGAGCTGCTAGCACCCGTGTTGGCTGCGCCCGCGCCGGGTGGGCTTGCGGGGGTCGGGCCCCTTGGTTCGGCCGTACGTGGGCTGCGGCGGTTGTTGCATGCAGGGACTGGATCCAAGGCGATCGCCGCAGGCACGGTGTTGGTGCGTGAGCTGCATCGCACGCTGTCGGGGCTGCTTGCTGTGTTTGACGCGGATCAAGTGTAGCGTCCGCGTGCCCCAGGAGCTGGTCGCCTGTAGATGCGGGCTCCTCTTGCTCCATGTTTCACCTAGGCTAGTGTTATGTGTTCCATGCTTGTATGCGTGCCTATAGTGGCTTGTCTTGTGTGTATCTTGCCACCCCTCACGCGCGGCCGAAGGCCGCGCTATCGAGCGTCGGCCGCCTTCGGCGGCCGGCGCGAGCCGCTCGGTAAGGAGAGAAACCCAACCAAAAATTGAATAATGAAGAGGCCACAAAGCCTGCTGGGGCCTTTATACTAGGACTAGGGAGGCTAGGGAGGCTAGGGGAGGCTTGAGAGGCTAAGTCACTAGGTGCTTCTCTCTCTCTCTCTCTCTCTCTCTCTCTCTCTCTCTCTCTCTCTCTCTCTCTCTCTCTCTCTCTCTCCTCTCTCTCCGCTCGGTAAGGAGAGAAACCCAACCAAAAACTGAATAATGGTCCTTGTATTGATAAAGCAGCCAAGTACAAGCATGCATGTCATAGAGGCATAGGTAACTAACATGCAAGGCACAAGCACCACAAATCTACAACTCCAATAGGGGCTCAATGACTGCGAAGCAGTCCCCAAGGTGCAGCTCGTCCCCAATCCCCCCAACAGGCGGGCTCTCTACCGCCGCAGCCTCTCCAAGTTTGAGCAGGAGGCCCACAGATTGGGCTCTTTGGAGGGTCACTGACCAACGTTGCCTGAACTGGTGCAGAAACTTTGCAGCATAGAATGATTTGGAGTCGGTGTTGAAGTGGCGCCGAGCTGCAGTGTCCGCCAAGAGTTTCAAGAAAACTAGCACCTCCGCACAAGGGTAGCCGTAGGTGTCTATCACCAGAGGGAAGAAATTCACCGTCTCTGGCAGGGCGGCGTAGTGCTGGATTTTCTTGTCCGCCTGCTCCCGTGCTGCCCAGCCCCTGCCCTTTCGCGCCTCTGGGTCCCTAGTGCTGACAGGATCAGTAATGGTGACGTCGCATACGTAGACAGCATCGCTGCTTCTGTCCGTCATTGTAAAATCAGTGGTCTGTTCCTCGATGGGGCAGTGCGCCGATGACTCGCTGTGGACAATGAACCCCGCGTCTTGGGCCATGCTAATGCAGGCATCGCGCAGCTCATTATGGGTGTTGATGCGGTGCTTGCCCGTGCCGTAGTGGAGTAGGTGGTTAGGGAGGCGGGGGTCCGTGATGGCAATATGGTCTGCGCAGTCGCAGTTTTTCGGTGTGGAGAAAGGGAGGGCCAGCCGAAAGCGCACGGCATTAGAGAAGTGAGTGGGCCCTATCCTCCTGTTTGCCGCAATGGGGATAGCCGTCAGCCAATCCCCGGTCCCGTAACATGTCAGAGAGTACATCCACTGCGTGTGTCCGCACAAGGGGTTCAGTGCCATCCGTCGTGTCTCCTTGACCTGCACGGCATATCTGCTCCCATGTACCCTGAGTGCCAATGCGTGCTGGAGTCTGGTGTCTGATCGCTCCAGCCGCTCTCTCTCCAAGATCTCCCGTGCGTCGTCTGGCAAAGCCGCTTTGCACTCCGAAAGCCATGCATGGAGAGGCGTAGCGACGTCTGTAGGCACCAGCATGTGGTCTTGGGCCTGCGTCAGCGCGCCATCAGGGGCGCCTTCTAGTGATGCCACAAAGAGCACGGCCTGCGTGAAGCTCACCGCGTAGCCGTACACTCCCTCGATTAGGGGGTCGGTAATGCCTAATCGGGGCGGTGTCGTTCTGGTGAGGTACGCCACCCGCCTCGAGATACAGCGGGTGAGCAATAGTGATGCTACCTGGGGGTCGGCTTTCTCAAGGAGTGGCAAAGGTTTTGCCATCTCCGTAGCTGACCCGACAGGAACTGCGACGCCCCGGTGTCCAGACCCACGAAGCTTCCAAGCAAGCGTACGCCGTTCTGTGAAAAGTGCACTCCCCGCGGAAGTTGATCCTGCACTGCTGCTTCCCTGCTCTAGGCTGCACATTTTTGCGCGTTGTGTGTTAGCCCCAGGTGCGCTAAACTCTCGGTGAAGTGATTGAATGCAGCTACAGTGTCTGTCGCATTCCCCAGGAATGTGACATCGTCTGCGTAGGCCAGACAAAGCACGTGGGGATATGCCTCGGCGGTGTCGCGAAGTGCTGGGTGTATTCCCGCCGCAAACAACAAAGGGCCAAGTGGGTCCCCTTGCCGTATGCCCCGTTCGCTGGTCAGTGGGTCGAATTCGAAATTGGCGTCGAGATGCAACTTGGACGGGTTACCGTAGGTCAGTTTCACCAGCGGCACTAGTGGCGAAAGCCCGGGCTCCTGTAACGCCGTCGCGATGGCTTGTTGAGAGATGCTGTTGAAAGCATTCGAGATGTCGGTCTGCAGTACCAGGCTGTTGGGTAGCTTGTTCAGATACGCCCGTGCCACGTGGATAACTGCCTTGGCTCCCCAAGGCACAGCAACCCCATACTGTAGAGGCAGGAAGTAGTCACGTGCAGCATCGCCCATGGCTGCGAGGGCTGCCTTGGCTGTCAGCCGGGTGATGCACTCGCCGATGGCGATTGGTCGAGCACCCCCACCAGGTTTGGCTAGGGTTAAGAGCCGCGAGGCTGTCAGTAGGTCCGCCACCGGTCCTGGTAGGTTGCCACCCAGAATGGTGTTTATAAAAGCGTGCAGATGGGTGCTCACTCGTCCGTTCGTGATTCCCGCATCGCGCATGTGCTCGAATGTTGTCCCCAAAGGTCTGGCACCGACCCCGTTCTGGCATCGCCCCAGCAATTTGGCAAAATCCGCGTAAGTGATGAACAATTTTGACTCTCGTTTGGGTGGCCACGTTGTCGTCCCTGCTTCGGCTCTTGGGTGTTTCCGTCAAAGCTCATCCAGAATTTCTGGAGTCGGTTTGCAGACTAGCATTGACTCTAACGCCAGCACGGCTCGGCGCAGGCTGCCCCGTTTCGCCAGGCCCTCTGCTCGGCTAATGACCACGGTAGCATCGGGTTGATGACGTGGCGGCACGAGAGTGTTGACTACGTCAATCGCATCCCTGTACAGTTGGTCCCACTCGCCACGCTAGAAGGCTCGGAGCCGGGCCTTGATCTGGGGCCAGTTCGGTCTCTGTAGCAACGTTTGGCGAAGCGTCAGACGCGGGAGAAAGAGGAGAAGGCGCCAACCAGTCTCGGATTCTGGATTTCGTGACAGGTGGAGTAACGGGGTCAGTAGCGCCAGCGAAAACAACTGACTCAAGTTTGGCGGTAACCGCCGTGCCAGGGCTAGTTGTCAACTGTCGTAGAGGGCAGGGATATGCCAGTTTGCGATGTCCGCGAACAGGTCTCCCCGCATCGCCAGCTCCTCTGGTGTGAAATAGCGGGGAAAATTGGAATTATCTCGCACCGCCGCCGTGTCTATCGCGTGTTGAAATGAATGAACATGAATGATTGAACTACCAGTGAAATCAGTACAAGTACCTAACCCTAGAATTGTGTACCCCCTATAGGCTAACCCACTGTAGCCTAAACAAGCACAAAATATAAAATGTTTGACACACCCCCATAGGCGAAGTGGGGGAGAACTGGGGGTCACAAGACCAGTCAAGTAAAGCAAAGCAAAGCAAGCTCAGGGTGGATCACAAAGTCACCACACATTCCAAGCACAAGTTCAAGGCCAGAATGCTAGTTCACATGCATGAGTACATATATATATAAGGCTAGACAAGCAAGAGCAGGTATATATATATGTAACAGTACAAGCAAGGTCAAGAGGTGAGCAAGTGAGGCAAGACAGGTACAAGACCCAGCTGGGTGCAGAAGCGCTGATGATCACAAGGCGCAAGTGCCTTGGTGAAGACATCAGCAGTGTTGGCCTCAGAGGCCACGTACGCAAGCCGCAACTGACCACGCTGATGTAGTTCACGAGCAAGGAAGTAGCGCAGAACAATGTGCTTTGTTCTGTGCTCCAGTCTCTGCTCTCGACACAAGGCCAGCATGGCCTTGTTGTCTACGTACAGGACTGGAGGAGAACGAGGCGGCTCTCCAAGGTCGGTCAGCAGGTAGGTGAGCCAGCGAAGCTCCTGAGTAGCCATGGCACCTGCGTAGATCTCAGCCTCACAACTAGAGCCGAGAACAGAAGACGAGCGAGTAGCCCGCCACGAAACAGAGCCGGAACCAAGGCTGAAGGTGTAACCCTGTGATGACCGTTGCGTAGCCTGGTCGTCAGCCCAAGAAGCGTCCGCGTGACCAGTGAGGACCACTGGACTCCGCCCTCCAAGCACTAGCCCCATGCCCGACGTACTGCACAAGTAGCGCAACACCCTCTTCGCTGCAGCCATGTGCTCTCGTCGGTGTCTCCCAGGAGCAACATAGCGTGCGAGAATGCTAAGAGGGTATGCAAGGTCAGGTCGTGTGCAGGTCATCAGGTACATGAGGCAGCCAACAAGCTCTGGGTACGGGCCACTCGACTCTACGGACTCATCCGAAGGCAGAGCTGAGAGCGAGTGGCGAGTAGGCAGAGGAGTGGCCTGAGGCGAGGAGTACGTGAAGCCGAAGCGCTGAAGGACCTGCTGCACCATGTGTGACTGAGTCAAGGTGATGGTGCGGCATGCTCTGTCCCGGGTGATCTGCAAGCCAAGGTAGCTGGGCAGTTCACCCAGGTCTGTGCACGTGTGTCTCTTCAGCAGCTCGGACTTCACGTAGGCGAGTCCAGCAGTGTCAGCTGTGGCAAAGACCAAGTCGTCGACGTACACGAGGATGTAGAACGGCGGCAGAGAAGTGTCGGTGCGTAGAAACAGCGACGGGTCAGCAGTAGAGGGAGCAAACCCAAGAGCCGCAAGCGTAGTCCTCAGTGTGTCGTGCCACTCACGCGGTGCCTGGCGGAGACCGTAGACTGGCCGCCGGAGGCTCCACTGGGTGCCAGGAGGAAAATACCCAGTGAAACCAGGTGGGCGACGCAGCCAGATCTCCTCGTGCAAGCTGCCCTGCAAGAAAGCAGTGCTGAAGTCAAGAGAGTGTAGCTCGTAGTCACGGTGAGCAGCTATGTGCAGCAGTACCCGAAGAGTGGTCATCTTTGGGGTGGGAGAGAAGGTCTGAAAGTAGTCAACTCCCTGCCGTTGACTGAAGCCAGGAGCCACGTAACGTGCCTTGAAGACAGGCGGAGAACCCGGCGGCCGCTTCACCCTGAAAATCCACATGCCACTGACGATGTTTGCCCTAAGAGGGGGGACAGCGTCAACGTAGGTGCCTGTGGACTTCCAGGAAGCCATCTCTGCATCCAAAGCTGCTTGCCACTGAGAAGATTAGGGGCCCTCTATCGCCTCCGCGTAAGAGCGCGGAGTCGGGATGTCAAGTGCATCCGGGTCTCCCTCAGGGGTAAGCAGTACGGACACCAGATGAGGTGAAGCAGCGGCCAAGCACTGGAACTCCTCCTGCCTGTCCTCAAGGACGTCCGTGCCAAGGGCACACTCACCCCCGACGGACGGAGGACAGACAGACTCAGACTCAGCGACAAGACTAGCAGCGTAGTCTAGACAACAGCAAGCAGCAAAGTCGATGAGCTCAGCAACTAGGGCAGACGCAGCAATGGACTTAAAAGAAGGGTCAGTGACGACAGTAGCAAGGAGACGCGTGACAGTAGGACTGGTAGCAAGAAGAGAGTCCGACTCCGGGTCGGCAAGAGCAGGAAGAGAGGACTCAGGAGGAGAAGACAAAGGGGCATGCAGAGGAGCAGTGGACGGACGCAGAGACATCCGGTGCGTGCCAGGGACAGGAGGAGGACGCTGACGCGAACCGCAACCACTAAACCGCGCAGTACGGACAAGCGACGCAGGGCAAGACGCAGGCTCACGACGCTCAGCAAGACCTCCAGTAGGACCAATGTAGGGAGAAGGAGCCGACAGTGGGGAGGCGGGCTGTAACTGTAACCGTGACTGGACAGGCTGTGGACACTCTAAGGGAGGAGGAGGACCGAGAGAAGGCGGGAGACCAAGAACTTGCTGAAGGAGCGGAACGAAGTACGGCCGCTGCCGTGCAGCGACTCAAGAACCAGCCGAGACACCAGCGCCAGGGTCCTCCGCACCAGCAGCAGCTCCAACGCCCGACTCCACAGCACCAGTAGCAGCACCAGCTCCAGGGTCCTCAGCACCAGCAGCAGCTCCAACGCCTGGGTCCTCGGTACCAGCAGCAGCTCCAACGCCCGGGTCATCAGCACCAGCAGCAGCTCCAACGCCCGGGTCCTCCGCACCAGCAGCAGCTCCAACGCCCAACTCCACAGCACCAGCAGCAGCACCAGCTCCAGGGTCCTCAGCACCAGCAGCAGCTCCAACGCCCGGGTCCTCAGTACCAGCAGCAGCTCCAACGCCCGGATCGTGAGCACCAGCAGCAGCACCAACGCCCGGGTCCGCAGCACCAGCCGTAGCTCCAACGCCCAGGTCCGCAGCACCTGAAACAGCTCCAACCTTTGAGGCCGCAGCACCAGCAGAACCAGTAGAGTCTCCAGCACCAGTAGCACCACTAGCAGCAGTGGGGTCCGCGACACCAGGCGCGCCACTCTGAAGAGTGCAGCGCCGCTCGTACCACTCACGGATCCGCTCACGGGAGGGGAGTTCCCGGCTAGGAGGAGAAGCACTAGCACCAGTCCCAGTAGTACGCCTGGCTCCCGAGGTACCTCTCCTGAGGCTGCAGTACTGGAAGTACCACTCACGCAGGTGCTCCGAGGAGTGGGCTCCGCCAGGTCTAGGACCCTCAGGCTCAGGACCTCCAGACTCAGAACCCCCAGACTCCGGACTCTGCGGCTCAGCACCCCCAGGCTCAGTACTCCCAGGATGAGTACCCCAAGGCTCAGCACCCCAAGGCTCCGCACCCCCAGGCTCCGCACCCCCAGGCTCCGCACCCCCAGGCTCCGCACCCCCAGGCTCCGCACCCCCAGGCTCCGCACCCCCAGGCTCAGCACCCCCAGGCTCCGCACCCCCAGGCTCAGCACCCCCAGGCTTTGCACCCGCAGCAGGACGAGAGTCGACAGCTACCTCAACACGCTCAACCGGGTCTACCTGAGACACACCTGAGGGAGCGGCACCCTGAGGTGGGAGGGGGTCTACCACAGCAGCACCTGGCGCGAGGAAGAGAGGCGGGGGGGGGAGCGGGCAGTGCAGTTGGGGAAGAGGCGGTAGTAGGGGACGGACTCGTCAAAAGTGACTTCCTGAGAGGGCAAGACTCGGCGTGAGGTGGCGTGGTAAAACTGCCAACCAGGCGCGTCCGGGACAAAGCCGAGGAAGACGCAGGGAACAGCACGGGAGGAGAGCTTGTCCGCACACGTATCGCGGACAAAAGCTCGAGATCCCCAGACCCGGAAACGCGACGCATCGCCAACCTCCCCCATCCACAGCAGTGTGGGCGAGGTCTCCGGCAAGGAGACACGGGGCCAGAGGTTGAGCTGATGCACAGCGTACCGGACCGCAAACGGCCACAGAAAGTGGGGGGCAGCCGCATGGATCAGGGAGGTACGGGCGACCTCCATGACCAGGCCAATGCGGCGCTTCGCAACCCCATTCTGTTGTGGTGAGGCCGAAAGCGTGAACGACTGCTCAATGCCGTGCTCAGCACAGTAGGCTGCCAAGAGGTCGGAGGAGAACTCACCACCTCTGTCAGAGTGCAAGCGCAGGACAGGAAAGTCCGAGTGGAAATGCTCGCTGAGCTGGAGACGGGCTCTGCGGATCCAAGGGATGAAGACATCAGGGACCTCACCCTTGGTGCGCATGGGGAAGACCGTGGTGTAGCACGAGTAGTCTTCAACAACTATCAGGAAGTACCTCTCCTGACCCTGACCACGGACGCAGGCTGGGCCCCACACGTCCATGTGGAGCGTCTGCAAGGGAGCAGTCGTCGGGGGAAACGAGGAGGAGTGAGGAGCGGCGCGCTACCGCCCCTCGACGCAGGGAAGACAGGGAGGAGCAGGCAAGGGTGGGAGGGGAGGGAGGACTCTGGGAAGACCGGAGACAAGGTACCGGGAGTGCATGGCACGAAGGCGCTGCACAGACGGGTGGCCAAGTTGGTGGTGTCAGAGGACAGTCTCGTGCGCCAGAGAGCGACACGAGCAGGGGGCAGACAGCTGACCTGACGCGGACGCAGACGCAACGACCTGAGGGGACTCAGTGGTCAGTGTGTACAGGTCCGACCCCGGCTGCCGAGTGAAGGTAGCCAAGTGGCGCCCCGTACGAGCACACGTGCAGTGTGTCACGCGCTCGTAGGCAGGGGTGAACTGGTGAACACCCCCGTCCTGGAGTGCACTACCTGCCACCAAGTTCGTAGAGAACGAGGGGAGGTGGAGACCTGACAGCGTGCCCGACGGGACCGCAGGACAGGGAAGGACAGTGGAGGAGGTCGCAATGACCGGACCCCTAGAGGGATCAGCGAGGGAGACAGCAACTGGCGGAGCAAGCGGCTCAAGGGCAGTGCGGTCACGAAAGAAGAAACGAGAAGCACTTGAGTCCAGTGTGAAGGTGTGCAGTGCTGCAGTCGACTCAGTAATAGGGGGGGCAGACGCACAAGCACCTAGAGCAGCTGCCTCACCAGCACCTGGGGTAGTAGACACGCGAGTACCTGGAGCGGCAGACGCACTAGTCCTAATGCCCGGGTCGGGCGGCACACACAGGTACTCAGCACCCTCTCCACTAGTAGACGTCACATACATAGCAGTGAGAATAGCATCAAAGTCTAGAGCATAGATATCAATCCGCTTCTTCAGTAGATCAACCCAGCAGGGCAGCTCAGTGGCCTGAGGGAACTGAACACGCCAAGCGTTGTTGAGACGAGCGAAGCAGCGCTGTGTGGCGTGCGGTCCCCCACACGGCTGACCAGTGCGGTCACTAGTGCGAATGACGTACGTGCAGCTAAAGCCACCCCCCCCCCCCCCCCCCCTGCTGAGAGTACCACTCACGGACCTCCTGGGGCGACGGAGTGTGCTGCTGGCTCTGGCCACCGCCAGCGCCTCCACGACCACCACCACCGCCGCCACCTCCTCGACCGCCCCAACCCCTGCCGCCGCCGCGTCCACCGCCACCCCCACCACCGCCTCCGCCCCTGCCACCTCCCCCACCACTGCCGCCACCACCCCCACCGCTGCCACTAGCCCCTCCAGTCGCGCCACCACCCCCACCGCCACCACCGCCCCCACCACCGCCTCCCCCGCTGTCACCGCCACCGCCCTTGCCCCCTTTGCCCTTGCCGCTGCGGCGCCCGCTCGAAGCAGACGCAGTCCCGACCTTCTCAGCACCAAGGAGGTCGACAGCAGCAGCAGAGGCGACAGAGGGAAGAAGGGGGGAAGGAGAACACCCCTCAAAGAACGGGGTACGGGGGTCGCCACGAGAGGCACCTACAGCGACTATGCTAGCCTCAACTGCAAGGAGTTCCTTCTCAAGGAGGGCAATGGTGAGCTCAGTGGGGCAGCGAGCTAGGAAGTGGTCCCTGACCGAGCGCAGAGTGTCAGGGAGGCGGGTGACTAGGTGGTAGAGAGTGAGCCAGAGTGGGGGTGGGTTCTTGGCAAGGAACTCATCAGGCATGGCGGCGCGGAAGCGAGCCTCACTAGTGCGGAGGTGCGTAATGAGGTCAGCGACTGTGTGGAAAGAGGCTTAGTCGGGGAACAGGTAGGGAAGAGAGAGACGGCCTAGTGCAGTAGAGGCCGGTGAGGAGTAGCGGGCAACGACAGCAGTGTACAGTGCCTGTGCAGTCTTGTGCTGCCCAAAGTGCTCGCGCTCATCTATCGGCAGGGAGTTGCGAATAGCGAAGCGAGTGTGGCCGTCACGAGTCTGCCACTGTGAGCGAGCAGTGCTGTCAGCTGTAGCAGCAGGAGCAGGAGCATGGCCTAGGGCGTGATCGTACAGTGAGATGTCCTCCTTGGCACTGAGCTGTAGGAAGAGGTGTAGATCATCTAGCCAAGTTTCGAACTTCACTGGGCGGCCCTCAGCATCGAAAGCCAGTACAGGACGGCTAGCCATAGCAGTAGTAGGAGTAATAGCAATAGGGGCACCCCAAAAACAGTAGGCAGTGCAACTCAGGTAGGGCGGCTCGGTCCAGTACGGGCGGCGCGGCTCGGTTCAGGTAGGGCGGCGCGGCTCGGGAAGGGCGGCGCGGCTAGGTTCAAGCGGCGCGGCTCGGTTTGGGCTGGGCGGCTCGGTTCGGGCGGATTGGTTCGGGCGGCTCGGTTCGGGCGGCTTGGTTCGGGCTGGGCGGCTCGGTTCGGGCGGCTCGGTTCGGGCAGGGTGGCTCGGTTCAGGCTGCTCGGGTCGGGCGGCTCGTTCTGGGGGGGGGGCGTTCAGGGCCTCTAGGGGCGAGCGCGGGGCCGTAAGGGGCCGCTAAGGGCGAGCGCGGGGCCGATCGGGGCCTCTAGGGGCAAGCGCGGGGGCGTAAGGGGCCGCTAAGGGCGAGCACGGGGCCGTTCGGTGCCTCTAGGGGCGAGCGCGGGGCCGTAAGGGGCCGCTAAGGGCGAGCGCGGGGCCGTTCGGGGCCTCTAGGGGCGAGCGCGGGGTCGTAAGGGGCCGCTAAGGGCGAGCGCGTGGGCCGACGGGGCCTTAAGGGGCGGCGCGCGAGTCGCTAAGGGGCGGGTCGCGGGTCGCAGGGCCTTAGAGGGCCGTGAAAACTGAGGCGCCCTAGGGCGCAGGTAGGTAGGTAGGTAGGTAGGTAGCGGTGGGCCCTAAAAAAAATCGGTCCTATGAAGGACCTGCTCTATACCATGTTGAAATGAATGAACAGGAATGATTGAACTAACAGTGAAATCAGTACAAGTACCTAACCCTAGAATTGTGTACCCCCTATAGGCTAACCCACTGTAGCCTAAACAAGCACAACATATATAATGTTTGACATCGCGGCCCGATTTCGCCTAGTGCGGCTCGTCCTCGCTTGTGGTGGTGTGGTTGGAATCTTGCCCGTACGATCGGCATCGGACGGTCTACGAGCCGGGTCCCTTTGCTCGCCACGGGACCGCCTTGGTCCTGCTCCCGTCCTCCCCGCGTTCTCCCTTATTCCTTCTTCTCCTTTCGTTCCTTCATCTTCGCTCGCAGGCATGGGCTCCTCCCTATAAGAGGGGTCCATTCTTTCGTCATCCTCATTGTCTAGCCTGGTTAAAGCCCTTCGCGCCTCCGACTGATAGCCGTTCTCCGGCCCTCCCCCCTGTCCGCTAGCCGCTTCTCGCCCTCCGCCTCGCGCTCCTCGGCCTCGCGATGGTGATTGCTGGAGTGACCGATTACTCGCCAATGCGCGCTGGCGCTGCATCGGTTGCGTTCGAAAAGCCGTCGTCTGCCTCCGGAGCGGGGACCACGGCGACGGGGTCCCCGCCGCCGTCTGCTCCGAAGACCGTGACAGAAGACGCTGAAAAGATTCTTCCCCTCGTATCTGCGGGTCCCCATGTTGTGAGCGAGGCTGACCCGTCTGCCTCGGTTGTTGCTCCACCCGTTACGCCTGTTGCTCCTGTTCCCCCTGCTCCCGTTGTTGCGCCGGCGGCGTCTGCTCTTGCTGGGGGAGTTGCTGTTCCCCTTGTCCCTGTCCTTGGCGCCCCCGTTGCACCTGCCGTTTCTGTCCCCGGCAAGCATGCGCCGGCGTCTGCTTCTTCCCCGAAGGCGGCGTCCGCCACCACTGTTGGCCCGGCTCCGATGGTTGCGCCTTTGGGCGTGGACCAGCCTGCTCCCGCTCTGCTGCCGGCGGCCCCTGTAGTGCAACCGAATCGTCCCCAGTCGCCATACCACCGACTCTCACGCCCCCATTCTCCTGCACCCCAGAAGGAGCGCGAGTCGACGCGGCGCTGGCGCAACTCTCCCCGGCGCTACCAGCAGCAGGCTCAGTGGCCTGCTCGTCACGTTGGCAATGGGGGCTGGAGGGGTCCCCGCGGGGCATTCTGCCCGCTTGTGACAATGGCGGATCTTCAGCGGGAGTTGTCGCGTGCCGTGCGCGAGGAGAGGGCGGTGCAGAGCCTGAGCAGTTCACTACGGGCCGCGCTAGCACACGTGGCTCTTCGTCAGACTTTGCCTCCCGCGGACCCTCCGCCAGCTGCTGCATTTCCTCCTCCTGTCCTCGCCCCATCGGCTCCTTCTCCTTCTGTTTCGGCGCCTGCTCCCGGCTCTCGTCTGCATCTACCACCGGTTTTGCCTGTTGCGGGAGTGGAGTTCGTTGCTGCGGGGGGTGGCGCTGCTTCTCAGCCGTCCCCCCTCGTTGCTGCTGAAGAGCCGCTGTTGTTTCTGACGGAGACGCTGCAGCCTCCGCAGACGCGTGTACCAGAGGCGACCCTCGGCCAGCTTCACCGCCTCGCGAAGAGCCTCCACGCGCTGCTTCTGATTCAAGTGCTCGCGCACTCATCCCTCCCTGTGATTCCTCCTGACACTTTCCGCGGCCGCCAGCGTGACACGTGCTTGGGCGCGGCAGACCAGCTCGCAGCGTTGCTGGCGCCCGTGTTGGCTACGCCCGCGGAGGGTGGCGCTGCTGCTGCGGGACAGCTGGACGAGGCTGTCCAGGGCCTGAAACCGCACTTGCGCGCAGGATCTGGAGCCGCAGCGATTGGCACAAGCACACTTGTGGTCCGGGAGCTGTTGCGCTCCCTGATGGGCGTTCTTCACGCCCTTGGAGCTCACCGCATGTAGTTGCGGGCTCCGGTTGCCCCATTGTTGTCATGTGTGTCTAGTTCAATATAGGATCCGCCATTGTGTGTATGTCTTTGCGTATTATCATTCGCTTGTGCTTGCACTTGCCACCTCTCACACGCGGCCGATGGCCGCGCCCTCGAGCGTAGGCCGCCTTCAGCGGCCGGCGCGAGCGAAAAAATTTCAGCCGCCAAACAATGATGAGATCGGCCTTAGGAAGGCCTTAAGTAGGGTCTAAAAGCAAGGGCAGAGGCTAGGGGCTGAGGGCAGAGGCTATTCCTCTCTCTCTCTCTCTCGCCCTCTCTCAAACAAGCGAAAAAAATTCAGCCGCCAAACAATGATGAGAGCGGCCTTAGGAAGGCCTTAAATAGGGTCTAAAGGCAAGGGCAGAGGCTAGGGGCTGAGGGAAGAGGCTATTCCTCTCTCTCTCTCTCTCTCTCAAATGGATCTTGCATTGATAAGCCAAAAGGGTACAAGCATGCAAAGGAAACATAGGCATTTATCAAAGCAAACACCTAACACTCAACAAAGGGTTCCTGAACCGCAAAGCAATCCCCCGGGTGCATCTTTGTGTGACCACCCACTGCCGGCTTCTAAGCCACCGCCGCCTGGTTCGACTTCATAAGGTATCCTACTGACTGCGCGCGTTGCAGGGCGACCGACCAGCGCTGCCTGAACTGGTGAAGGAACTTTGCAGCTTGGAATGAGTTTGGATCGGCGTTGAAGTACCGCCGAGCTGCGGTGTCCGCCAGCAATTTCAGGAACACCGGGACCTCCGCGCATGAGCATCCGTAGGTGTCTACTGCCAATGGGAAGAACCCCACCGAATCAGGCTATCAAACTCTTATGCTATAGTCTATGTAGGCTGTAGTGGGGTAGACAATATGGGGTACGACACTTCTAGGTTTTCCTACTTGTACCCACCTACTTGCTAGATCATTTCATTCCTCAATTCTCACATGGTATAGAGCAGGTTCCCTAGTGGGAACTTCCTAGGGCCCACCACTGAACATCGATTTTTTTTTCCTGCCCTGAGATCGAGTCGCTACTGACCGGGGCGCGCCCTGTGTGCCGCCCTCCCCTTAGCGACCCGTTGCGCCGCCCTTAGCGGCCCTCCCCCTCTCTCACGGCCCCTCGCGACCCCGTCGCCGCCCTCCTAGCGGCCCGTCGCGCCGCCCTCAGCGGCCCCTCCTCCACGGCCCCGTCGCCGCCCTATCGCGGCCCTGTCGCCGCCCTATCGCGGCCCCGTTGCCGCCCTATCGCGGCCCCGTCGCCGCCCTCTCGAGGCCCCGTCGCCGCCCTATCGCAGCCCTGTCGCCTCCCTCTCGCGGCCCCGTCACCGCCGTTCGCGGCCCCGTCGCCGCCTGTAGCGGACCTGCAGCCGCCCCTCGCAGCCTCGTCGCCGCCCTCTCGTGGCCGCGTCACCGCCCTCTAGCGGCCCCAGTCGCCGCCCTCTTGCGGCCTCGTCGCCGCCCCTCCGCGGCCCCGCTACCGCTCCTAAGTGGCCCCGTCGCCGCCCCTAAGCGGCCCCGACGCCACCTCCTACGCGGCCTCGACGCCGCCTCTACCGAGCCGCCCAGCAGCAGAGCCGCGGAGCCGCCCAGCAGCCAAGCCACCTAGCCGCCGAGCCGCCTGACAGCCGAGCCGCCCAGCAACCGAGCCGCCGAGCCGCCCAGCAGCCGAGCCGCCTAGCCGCCGAGCCGCCCGACAGCCGAGCCGCCCAGTAGCCGAGCCGCCGAGCCGCCGAGCCGCCCAGCAGCCGACCCGCCGAGCTGCTACCAGTCCTACCAATGCATCCCGGCCCTACTTACTCGTACTGGTGAGCCCACTCCTTGCTAGACCTCTGCAGTCATGGCTACCCTCAGTGTTCTTACCTTTTACACTGAGGGCCGTGCTGTTGACTTTGAGGTCTGGGTCGATGACCTCCAGCTGTTCCTCCAGAGCGATAGGGCAGACGGCCTCTCTCTGTTCGACCTCACCTCTGGTGCCTCCCCTGCCCCGCCTGCTACTGCTGACAGCACTGCTTGCCGCGTAGTGCTATATCTTCTTATTTGCTTGTTCCCTTGCAATCCAGCCCCTTCCCTTCCTAGCCTCCGTGTCCCTGGTGCTAATCGGGTCTGTGATGGTGACATCACAGATGTATACAGCCCCCGAGCTCCTATCTCGGATGGTGATGTCGGCAGTTTGTTCCTCAACCGGGCAGTAAGCCGAAGATTCGGCGTGAACGATGAATCCTGCATCAAGCGCCATGCTGATGCATGCGTCCCGTAACTCGTTATGAGAGTTGATTCAGTGTTTTCCCATGCTGCAACAGAAGAGGTGATTAGGCAGTCGAGGGTCCGTGATGGCGGTGTGCTCTGAGCAATCGCAGTTGGCTGGTGTTGAGAAAGCACGGCCTAGTCGGAAGCGGATGGAGTTGGAGAAATGCTCTGGGGCCATTCGTCGGTTTGCTGCTATAGGTATCGCATGTAGCGAGTCCCCCGCGGCATACCCGGTGAGAGAGTAGATGCGCTGCGTGTGTCCCTTGAGTGAATTGGGACTCATGAGTCTCGTATGCTGCACCTGTACGGCGTATCTGGTCCCTTGCATGCTGAGTGATAAGGCGTGCTGCAACTTCAAGCCGGATGGCTCCAGATGTTCTTTCTCGAGGGTCTCTAAGGCGTCAGCAGGCAGGGCACGTTCGCACTCAATCAGCCATGCGTGAAGGGCGGATTTGTCGTCCCGAGCCAGCAGCATGTGATTTTTTGCAGTGGACAGTACTTCGTCTACAGTGAGCGGCAGCGAGCTGAGCAGAAGCGCTTTCTGTGTGAAACTTGCAAGAAAACCGGCCACTCCCTCCACCGTGGGGTCAGCAAGTCCTATTCCGCCGAGTGAAGGAGGGAGAGACGCCTGCTCCCAAACGTGGGACTGTTCAGTGTTGCTAGTGGGGACGCGGATGCGGCAGGCGGTTAGAAGGCAGGCGAGCAGGTCCAGGCCCCATTGTGACCAGGTGTCTAAGGGCAGCAGATTCAGTGGAGTGGTTCGCGTAAGGTATGCTATGCGTCTCGAGATACACCATGTGAGCAGTAACGAGGTAACTTGCGGGTCCATGCGCTCTAAGATGGGTAGCGGTTTTGCCATGCCCTGCAGCTATTCAGTGAGGAAGACGGCAGAGCCAGTGGTGGTTCCAAGGAAACTTCCCAGTAGCCGAACGCCATCCTTACTAAAGGGAACCCCAGGTGGAAGTTGCTCATCGATGTCCGAGAGAGTAGGGCTCCATTCTGCGCATTTTCCAGGATTGTGTCGTAGGCCTATGCTTGCTAGCTGATCCGTGAAGTGATTGAAAGCCGCTATCGCCTTGTCAGCGTCGCCTAGGAGAGTAGGCGAGGCAGAATACTCTTGGGAAGGCAGCCAAAGTGGCCCGCAATGCTGGGTGGATTCCTGCCGCGAAGAGGAGGGGACCCAGAGGGGACCCATGCTCACTTCGTAGTGGCTCCGCGTTGAAGCTAGCGTTGATATGCAGCTGTGATGGGTTACCGTATGTGAGCTTGACTATCGAGTGCAGAGGTGCCAGTGCGGGGTTTGACAACGAGGCGACGATTGCGTGGCGAGAGATACTGTTGAAGGCATTTGAAATGTCAGTCTGTAACACGAGGCAGTTGGGCAGCATGTCACAGTATGCACACGGGATGTGAATGATTGCCTCTACACCTCCTGTTACTGCTACTCTGTAGTGGTAAGAAATATCCGCGCGCTGCTTCACCAATGAGTGTCAGGGCAGCTTTTGCTGCCAGTCGGGTGATGCACTCCCCAATTGCAATTGGACGCGCTCCGCCACCCGGTTTGGTCAGTGCAGTTAGCCGAGAGGACGTCAGCAGTTCTGCTACAGTATCGGGCAGTTTGCCTGCCAACACCGTGTTGACTAGTGCGTGTAAGTTGGTGCAGACCGCCACGTTGGTGGCCGTGGCGTCGCGGAGGTGTTCAAACGTCATCCCAAATGGCCCAGCGCCCACCCCGTTTTCGCATCGGCTAAGCAGCTTGGCGAAATCCGCGCGAGAGATCGCCAGGCTTGGATGGGTGTCAAGAGTTGGCCATGCCAGCGGGTCGTTACCAGCAAGCGGGTGTTTGCGACGCAGCTCATCCAAAATGTCTAGCGAGGGCGTGCAGAGTGACGTTGACTTGAGGGCCAGCACCGCCCAGCGCAGGTTTCCGTGCTTTGCTAGGCCCTCGGCCCTATTGATGACGCCAGTCTCATCTGGCTCGTGTCGTGGTGCTGGGGTGTGTTGACCGCCTTGGAAGCGTCCAGGTACAGTTGCTCCCATTCGCCACGCTGGAAGGAGCGAAGTCGAGCCTTGACTTTCGGCCAATCAGGTCGTTTTGGGGAGGACTAGCGAAGTGTGAGTCGCGGGAGAAAGAGTAACAGTTTCCAACCAGCGAGAGAGTCTGGGTTTCGTGCAAGGTGGAGGAGCGGTGTCAGCAGTGCAAGCAAAAAAAGGTGACAAAGATTTGGCGGGAGTCAGCGAGAGAGCAGTGGTTGCCGACTGTCGCAGAGTGGGCTGATGTCCCAGGTCGCGACAGCCGCGAACTTGTCTGTGGGTGTTGCCAGCTCTTCTGGCGAAAAATAGTGGCTGCTCTGTAAATTCGCCATCGCGTCACATTGGCACTCGGCATTTCCGACTCGGCGAGGGTGGTTTGAAGGTGCGGCTTGGGAAGAGGTTGGGTTCCTGGCCGCACGATTCCCATCGTCCGGTGCTCGACTATCCCGCCGTCCCGCAGGTCTACTCCCCTGGCCTCGTCTTGAATTTCTCCCTGGAGGCTCTTCCCTTTCTTCCTCGACATTCTCTTCGCAGTTTGAAGTAGTCTCTGCTTGAGGTATAAAGGTAGGATGTGCCAGCTCCTCATTAGTAGTTCTAACTCCGTTCAGTGTGTTTAAAGCCCGATGCCCAGCTCCTTGATAGCCGTTCTCCGGACCGCTGCCCTGTCCTCCAGCTGCTTGCCTCCCACGTCCCCGTCCCTGCACGCTACGAGATGGTGATTGCCGGAGCTCCCGAGCCATCGCCACCGCGTGTTGCTGCTGTGTTAGTGGTGCGCAAAAAGGCTGCGCCCGCACTTGTGCTTGTGACTGCGTCCGTAGTGGTAAAGCCCCCATTGCCGCCTGTCCCAAAACCTGTGTCACCGACCGTTGCGGTTCCACAGCCTCCTCTGCAGGCTCCCCCCCGAAGCGCAACCGCTTCCGACGGCTGTACTTGTTGCCGCTGTTCCTCCGCCTCTTGCAACGGCCCCTATTGTGCCTGCCGGTGCTCTCTCTGCTGCCGACCTTGCCGCTCCATATGTGGGCATTGCGCCTACGGGTGTTGATGGCGGCGTGACGGCACAATCGGGGGAGTCTGCCACCACGGACGTCCCTGGCCAGGCGGACCTCCTCGCTGACCCTGCTCTGCCGGCTGCCGCGAGACCCGTGCCTCCTCTGCCCGTGCTGGCTGGTCCCGTTCCTGCGCATCCTGTCGCTGCTCCCCCTGCACCGACTCTGGGTGCTCCTCTTGCGCCGTCTGTGGCCGCTTCCCCTCCTCCGCGTCAGCCGTCTCCGGGCTACCGGCAGCAGCGGCCTCATTCCCCTGCGCCGCGTGACGAGCGGGCGACGTCGAGGTGGCGTCACGATTCTCCTCGACGCTGCGGTCCCCCGGGGAACGGGGCTGCGTCCCGCGGCGGGCGTGGTGGCTGGTGGGGTGGGCGCGGTCAAGGTGGCAGTTGGATGTACGATCGGCCGGTGACGATGGCCGATTTGCAGCGGGCTATTTGTGCTGTTGTGCGCCAGGAGGGGGGCGGGCACACGAGCCAGTATAATTCGCCTCTTGTCGCTCCGACCCCTCTGACGCTTCCTCCTGTTGCGCTCCCTGTTGCTGCGGCTCCGCCGCCGCCGGTTGTAGCTCCGCCTCCCCCAGCTCCCTTAGCATCTGCTGCTGCTCTGGCAAGTCATCTGGCGCCGCCGTGGGGTCTTTCCGCTGGTGACGCGCCGTCGTCCCAGGCATTGGGGGGGTCTCCCTGCCTGGCGGAGGAGCCCGAGGCGTCTCTCGGGCAGCTGTGGCGCCTCGCGGAGGGCTTGCGGGCCATGCACCTGATCCAAGCGTATGGCCATGCGGCTCTTGCTCAAGGCCGCTTGCTGGAAGGTCGCCAACAGAACGAGTGCCTTGATGCTGCTGACCGACTCGCGGAGCTGCTGGCGCACGTGTTGGCTGCGCACGCGATGGGAGTAATTGCGAGTGTTGGGCAGCTTGGTACAGCTGTCCGTGGTTTACGGCGGATTTTGCACGCAGGAGCTGTAGTCGATGTGATCGGCGCAAGCACGGCGGCAGTGCGGGGGCTGCACCGCTCTCTGAGTGGGCTCCTGGCTATTCTGGACGCCGATCAGTTCTAGTGCATGCCCCCTCGTGCTCCATTGATGTTCGCGTGACTTTTAGGCAGTATGGTTTGCCATGGCTTGTATGCTCTTGAATATACTCTGGCTTGTGTTTGTTGACGCTCGGTTAGGAGAGCAACTCGGCAGAAAAAAGAATAATGAGGAGGAAGAACGGCTTCTAAGGCCTTTATACTAGGGGTAGGGAGGCTAGGGAGGCTAGGAGAGGCTAGAAACGGCTAAGTCACGGCTAGGAGGGCCATCCTCCCCCTTCTCCCACCCGCGCCTCTATGCCGCTCTCGCAAGAGCCTCTCGCTCCTCATACTCGTCTTGAGTCATTTGCCACAAGTCCTCCAGCCGTGGAGCCCAGGGGTCTGCCGCGCCTGTGGGAACGCCGCCTCGGCCGCACGGTTGGACTTTGACAACAGAGAGATGGCCTGGCTCCGCTGCAGCATCACCGACCAACGCTGCCGGTAGTGCGCATTGAGTTCGGAAGCAGCGGTGGTGAGGCGGCCCTGCCTAAAGTTCGTCTTTGCCGCGTGGATGGCCAGCATGCAGAGGTACTGTGCTGTATCCGCCGCCATCGCATCGTAGGACTCAACAGCCAGGCCAAAAAAGCCCGCATAGCTGGGTCGCCCCTCATACAAGCGGTGCTTCCACTGTGACGCCTCCTCTGCCGCCCAGCCAGGCAGCCTGCATGCTCTCGGATCCCTGTTCTGCAGCACTGGATCCGTCACCGTGACATCCGTCACCCAGGTCTCCCCGGACTCCTCAACCCGAATAGCCAGGTCCGCCCTTTTCCTGAGCACGGGCGGTGAGAAGCTGATGTTTCGTGAAAGACCTTGCAACCAGCTTCCTTCGCCATGCGCAGCGCCACATTCACCAGCGCATTGTGTGTTCTCACCGGGTCCCCCCCATCTTGGCAATGCAGTAGGTGACTAGGAAGGCTCTTCTCTGAGATTGTCACACCATCCCGCTTACACGGGCACACTTCGGCCACCAGGAGCTCCATGCCTAGGCGGAGGCCTACGGCCAAGGAGAACTGAGCAGGGGAGATGGTAAGGTCAGCTCTCGTTGGGACCGCATGGAGCCAATCCCCCGCCCAAGTCCCTTTCAAACTCATCAGCCAAATCGCGTGCCCCCTGCTGGCGCCTGGCCGGTCTGTGACTGTGTCTCCTAACAGGTCAATCGCCTGCTGCTGGTTGATGCACTTGGACAGGCAAAGCTGGCGGTTGCCTGTCCCTGGTTTCTCCATCCGGTACTGACCAAGTGCCGCTTGCGCCAATACTAGGAAGCCCGCTTCCAGTGGAGCCAGGGGGTTGATGTCAGGGGGCGACAGGTTCCAGTCATGCGCCAAGAGGGTTGTGGCCCTGTGCAGCAGGCAGTCCGGAGGGAGGTTTAGGTGCAGCAAGAGGTTGTATGCAGCCGCAACCGAAGCGATGTAGGCAGCCAGAGCCTCTGAAACCGGGTCAATTTTCCCTAAGCCCCCTAGTCGGATCTCTAACGTCGCCTGGCGCCACAGCAAGCTCTGCTCAAGCTCCGAGGTGGGGATGCGTAGCTTTGCTGCCAAGAGTGCAGTTCCCACCAGGGCCTCGCTCCACTCCCTCCACTCCTCCATGCTTTGTGCCCCCGCCGGCGTCGTGCGTAGCATATATGATATCCTGCGCGAGATGCTGCGTGAGAGGATCACAACACATGCTGCGGGTTGAGCCGGCTGATGAGCGGCAGGGTTGAGGCCGCGTCTTCAAGTGTCGCCCGTTCTTGGAAGGTGCAGAAGTCCTCGGTTCCCACTGGGCTGCCCAGCACCTTAATCCCTCTTGATGAGGCGCAGAGTTCCCTTGGCAGCTCTGCGATTCTCTCCCCGGCCGCTGCCATCCACGCCGACGATTTTGCAAAGTTGCAGCGGAGACCGTACTCTGCCAGTTTAATGGCGATCGTCGTGAAGTCCGTGTAGGCTGCTTCCCGTGGGCCGACCACCGTGATATCATCGGCGTAGGCCACGACTGCCACTTCCAGTATCGTGGTTGCGATGCTCAGTAGGGTTTGTTGGATTGCAGCTGCGAACAGAAGGGGGCTGAGTGGATCGCCTTGCCTCACGTTGCGGGAGCTCAGTATATGGTCAACGCCTAGGCAGTGGTCGATGAGCAGCCGGGACAGACCCTCGTAGAGGTTTTGTACTAGCGGGAGGAACGGGCTGAGATCCAACCACTGAAGCGCCCCTAAGAAAGCTGGTCGTTCCACGCTATTGAAGGCATTTTCAACATCTAGCTGTAGGGCCACGCGATTCTCGTCTTCCTGAAGCAGTGAGCGGACCGAGTGAATGATACACTCCGCCCCTCCTGGCACCGCCACCACGTACTGCACCGGTAAGAAGAATTCTCGAATTTTAGATCCCAGGGTCGCTAGTGCGGCTTTCGCCACTATTCTCAGAAGTGCCTCGCCAATCGCAAAACAGTCCCCTGGGTGAAGCTCTTGACCGATTCCTCCTACAGGCGGGTTCTCTACTGCTGCCGCCTCGCCCAACTTGAGAAGGAGACCCACCAATTGGGCCCTCTGAAGGGCCACTGACCAACGCTGCTGGAATAAGTGCAGAAACTTGGCGGCATAAAAGGATTTAGAGCCGGCGTTGAAGTGCCGTCGACCCGCTGTATCTGCGAGTAGCTTTAGGAAGACCGGCACTTCCGCGCACGAGCAGCCATAGGTGTCCACCGCTAGTGGAAAAACCCCACTGTCTCTGGCCGGTTGGCATAGTGCTTGATTTTCTTATCCGCTTGTTCACGAGCCGCCCAACCCCCGCCCTTCTCGACCGCTCGGTCCCTCGTGCTAATGGGATATGTGATGGTAACATCGCACACGTAAACCGCCCCACTGCTTCTCTCTGTCATGGTGAAGTCGGCGGTTTGTTCCTCAATGGGGCATTAGATCGCCGACTCGCTGTGAACAATGGAAAATGCGTGCTATGCCATGCTAATGCATGCATCCCGCAGCTCATTGTGGGTATTAATGCGGTGCTTGCCCGTGCCGCAGCGGAGGAGATGGTTTGGGAGGCAGGGATCTATGATAGCTACCTGATACGCACAGTCACGGTTCTTGGGCGTTGAAAAGGGTAGACCCAGCCGAAACCGCACAGCATTCGCGAAGTGCACAGGGCCTATCCGTCTAGTGGCCTCAATTGGGATCGCAGTCAGCCAGTCCCCGGTAACGTACCCAGTCAGCGAGAACATCCGCTGCGTGTGGCTAGAGAGAGGGTTCAGCTGCATGTGCCGAGTTGCCTGGACCTGCACAGCTTATATGCTCCCGTGCACCTTCAAGCCGAGCACGTGTTGGAGCCTAACATCCGAACGCTCTAGGCGTTCCTTCTCTAGAATCTCTCGCGCGTCAAGAGGCAGGGCTGCTTCGCACTCCGTGAGCCACGAGTGTAAGGGGGTGCCGTCCTCCCTGGGCGCCAGCATGTGGTTCCTGGCCATCGTCAAAGCGCTTTCTGGTTCTAGCGCGAGGGAGGTGAGGAAAAGCGCCGCGTGGGTAAAGCTCGCGGTGAAACCGTAAATTCCTTCTATAAGCGGGTCCGTAATGCCTATGCTGCCCAGCGACGATGGCAATGATGCCTGTTCCCAGACCTGCTTTTGCTCGGCGCTGCATGTTGGTGCGCGGATGTCGCACGAGGTGAGTAAGGTAATGAGCAAGTCCCTTCCCCACTGGCTCCACGTGGCTCGAGGGAGTAAGTAGAGGGGGGTCGTCCGAATGAGGTAAGCTACCCGCCTGGAAATACACCGAGAGAGGAGCAGTGCGGCCACCTGGGGGTCTGCTCGTTCTAACAGCGGTAACGGCCTCGCCATCTCTCCTAACTGGCCCGATAGAAACCCGGGTGATCCAGCGTCAGTCCCAACGTAGCTACCTAGAAGCCGCACTCCCTCCTTGGAAAACGGCACCCTGGGCGGGAGATGGTGCTGTGCGACTGCGGTTGAACTCCAAGCAGCACATTTCTGGGGATTATAGGTCAGGCCCAGCTGCGCCAGTTTGGGTGTGAAATGCATGAAGGCAGCTACAGTGCGTTCATGTTAGGGATTAAGGATCGAGTCTATGAAGATTAGGTGTCGAAATATCACAAAATCGTTGGTCCTAATTTCTGGACAGAAACCGCGACTTCACAAGAAACGTCGTCGACTAAGATTGCACTGTTGGAAACTCGCAAAAACCGAGTATGTTGTACCGTGGCTACAAGTCCCAATTTGAATCACATGAAAAGGTGGAGAATTTCGCGAGATATTTGTTTCGGCGCACAAGGGGGTATACTGCCATTGAAACTTAACTCAATAATTATATTCTCACAAGTTCACAAGTTACACACACAAGAGAGTTGAAATAGGACTAAAACACGTAGGAGGGGATGAGGAGGACAAGAGGGAAGGTCCCAAGGGAGTCCCCAACCAAAGAAACCCCATGCCACACACTTCCCCTCTCCATAGGCAGCCCCACTTACACTTTTGTCACTTTCCAACCCATGCCATCCACCTCACCCCAACTTCGCCACACTTGCCAACCTGGCTTGGCTTCACCCAACCACTTTGCAGCATCTACAGTGATGGGTTCGAATCTCCCAACCCCAAAAGTCTGTACCCCATATTGAGTCATTCCCACAACTTCCCATAGTCGCCGCAACCAAAGTACAGAAAGCATACGAACTCCAACGTTGTTCTTGCTCCGATCGCGATGATTCTTGGTTCGTCAGAAAGTTCTTGAGCAGAGCAGTCCCTTCAGATATCTGCTCAATCCAATTAACATTCACACACACTCAGAAAATTCAAACCGCACAAAACAAAAACTCTTGCGCACACTCACACCACGCATGCAACGAACGAACATTTGATGGGTGGCAGATAGACGTGATTGCGAATGATAGCATCACACAACAGTTCAGTGTCCCCCAGGAAGGTGACACCAGCCGCATACGCCAAACAGAGTACGTCGGGGTGTGCTTCTGCAGTGTCATAAAGCGTGGGGTGTATCCCTGCTGCAAACTGTAACGGGCCGAGTGGGTCCCCCTGCCGCACGCCCCGTTCACTGTGCAGTGGGTCGCAATTGAATTTCGCGTCCAGGAGTAGGTGCGACGGGTTACCGTAGGTTAGTTTCACAAACGGCTGCAGTGGCGACAGCTTTGGGTCTTGTAACGCTGTGGCTATGGCGTGTCGCGAGATGCTGTTGAAGGCGTTTGAAATGTCGGCTTGCAAAACCAGGCTGTTGGGGCGGGCATCCAGGAATGCCCTGGCTGTGTGGATCACCGTCTCTGCTCCACTTGGCACTGCCACGGCGTACTGTAGTGGCAGAAAATATTCACGGGCAGCTTCTCCCATGGCTGTCAAGCTGCCTTGGCTGTCAACCTTGTCAAACACTCGCCTATCGCGATTGGCCGAGCCCCCCCCCCCAGGTTTGGCCAGGGCTATCAGCCGCGACGCCGTCAGGAGGCTTGCGACCGGGCCTGGCAAATTTTCCTCCCAGCAGGGTGTTGACCAAGGCGTGCAGATGGGTGCTGATCATTGCGTTAGTGGTGGCCGCGTCGCGCATGTGCTCAAATGTTGTGCCCGACAGTCCGACTCCCGCTCCGTTCTCGCATCGCCCCAGAATCTTGGCGAACTCAGCATGGGTGATGGACAGTTTTGACTCGGGTGGCACAGGCCAAGTCAGCGCCCCGAGTACAGCAGGTGGGTGCTTCCGACGAAGCTCCTCCAAAATTTCCGGCCTGGGGGTGCAAACTGGCGTTGACTCCAGGGCCAGCACGGCTCGGCGCAGGCTGCCACGTTACGCGAGCCCCTCAGCTCGGCTAATGATCCCACTCGCGTCAGGTTAGTGCCGTGGTGGTGGAGGTGTGTTGACTGCGTCCACCGTGTCCAGGTACAGCTGCTCCCACTCGCCACACTGAAAGGCTCGGAGCCGAGCCTTGACCCCCGGCCAGTCCGGTCGCTATGGCGAGGATTGGCGAAGTGTTAAGCGTGGGAGAAACAGCAGCAGGCGCCACCCCATTTCGGATTCTGGGTTTTGTCGGAAATTCCCTTACCTCTCCCCACCTTATGGCCTTTCCCACATCTCCTTCCTTCTACCCTCCTTCCTTCTTCCTTCTTCCCTGCTCCCTGGTACCTTCGCCATCCTCGGAGTATTGCCCCTGGCTCATTGCATAGTGCTGCTCCTCTCTGTGGTGTTACCTTCTTCCCTTTTGCTTCACATGTGCTCCCTGTCACTCTTACTGCTTCTGATCTTTGATATCCCCTTTTTGATAAGCGCGTTCAGCTTACTCACATCTAGTAACGACTACCACCTACATCCCTTCCTCCATATCTCCAGGGTTTGTTATGGCCTGACGCTCACACACACATGATTCTGAGGTAATCACATGAGTGTTTACAGAACATACAAACATTACAAAGTCAAATGCCCGTACCCCCTATATCCAATCCTGCACCCTCCCCCTATTGCTACACCACTCACTCCCTTCGAAGGGGATGGCCTCCCACCGAAGCGAAAAGTCAGCCTTCTCCTCCTCTCGCCACTGCCACTTAGCCGCCCCACTGCTTAACCTCCAGCTCGTGCCTGTAACTCTAGCTGGCTCGGGCATCCAACCTGCAAGGAAACGAAGCATGCATTCTTCACACAAAGCAAAAACTCCATCCAGTTGTCTTCCTCCCCCGCTTCCCCATGCGTCTGTCTGCTGACTCGGCAGCCCAACATTGCCCAGCCATCATCCGAGCCTCGGTCCCTATCCTCAGTACATGTTCTCTCGACTACCTGTACAAATATACATTATGTACATCCCCGTCCGAGCTTCGTAAACTTGGGACAGCTGTCGGAAATTCCCTTACCTCTCCCCACCTTATGGTTTTTCCCACATCTCCTTCCTTCTACCCTCCTTCTTCCTTCTTCCCTGCTCCTTGGTACCTTCGCCATCCTCGGAGTATTGCCCCTGGCTCATTGCATAGTGTTGCTCCTCTCTGTGGTGTTACCTTCTTCCCTTTTGCTTCACATGTGCTCCCTGTCACTCTCACTGCTTCTGATCCTTGATATCCCCTTGCCCCCTCCCGTGACCCTTCGCCGCCCTCGCCCTAGTCATGGGACCCTGATATCCGCCCGCCCGCGCCACATTGGTAATGTGATCCACGGCCCTCACCCCCTCTTCACTTTCCAGCACCAGCACCCCTGAATCTCGCACCTCCTTCACTGTCCAGTGCTGCCGTGACAGTCCCACGTCCAACCCATCTTTCTTGGGGCGCCGTATGTACACCTCCTGTCCCTGCTGCAGCGCCGCCGGTGCTCCTCCGGCCCGCTGCTTCTGCCGCTGCCTGTATCGGTGGATGTTCCTCAGTTGAGCCACGTGCAGGCTCTCCAATGCCGCTGGTAGCAAACGTCGCAGGTATTCCCCCCGGACTGCCGCCAATGCTGCCCACTTCTCCGATGTTCCCGCTGTCACCACATCAGTCAAAACTCGTGGGGCCCCTACTAGAAGCACCGCTTCTCGGCCGAAGAGCAGGTGGTAGGGCGAGAGATCCCTGAGCACCGCCTGCTTGCTGAACCTGTATCCGGCCATGATCCAGTGTAGGTACCTGTCCCAATCCCGCTTCCTTGTCTCCCCATACGCTCGCAGCCCTCGCTTCAGGGTCTGAATGAGTCGCTCCGTCAGCCCGTCACTCTGTGGATGATACCGGGACGTAGTGCGGTGGGGAATCAAACATGAAGACAGCAGCTCCTCGAACTCCCCTTGAAACTCGGTGCCTTGATCCGTCAGCACCTCCCCGCACGCTCCAAAGCGCGTGAGCACCTGTTCCTCAAAGGCGTCGGCCACCGCCTCAGCTGTTTTGTGGCTCACGGCTCGCACCTCCACCCACTTGCTCACATGTTCTATCATGACCACCACGTACCGCCGCCCCCGCTTGGTCAAGGGCAGTTCTCCCGCCAAGTCCGGAGACCACCAATAGCCCAGCCCCACAATGGGCAGAGGCTGCAGCTCCGCCTTACTCCTCTCGAATGCCGCTCTGTTTTTTATGCACGCTGGGCATTTGGCCACCCAGTCTTTGACTTCCTTCCGCATCCCTGCCCACCACCATCCCGTCTGCAGGAGCTGCTGCGTGCGAAGCGGGCCAAAGTGCCCCAGCCGATTGTGCACCTCGTGTATCACTCCTTCCCTCTCCTTTGGCTCCGGCACTCGCTTCCAGCCATCATGTGTTCGTATCTGCACTTGATTTTGATACCAACGGTAGTGTTGCCCCCTGCTTTGGGCCCTAGCTGAAACCACTGTTCCTTCCGCCGTCTCTCCCTTCAGCCATGCCAACGTCTCCGGATCTTCCCACACGTCCGTGGCTCCGGCGTGCTGCTCCCTGCGCAGCGGCGTGACAGGTTCTGCCACCAATGCTGCCAGCGCCATTTCTGGCGCCACTGCCGGCGGGTTCCTGGACAGACCATCCACGTGCTGCATGGTCTTCCGTGGGCGATGCCGAATGATGAACTGGTACTCTTCCAGCTTCATCGCCCATCTGGCGTTCTTTCCTGTCAGGCTCTGATTCTGCATCAGCCACAACAGAGGCTAATGGTTGGTAACCAGCGTGAAGGGCCTACCTTGGAGGTACACTCGGAAGTGTCCTACCGCCCAGACTGCTGCTAGCTCCTCGCCCTCGTATGAAGAGTAGTTAGCTTCTGCGGGGTTGCAGGAACGGCTGGCAAACGCCACCACCTTCTCCTCCCCTCCCTCTTGTTGGCTCAGGATGGCCCCCATGCCCATACTGCTCCAATCTGTATAAAGCACCAAGGGTAGGTCCGCCCTCGGCAGCTGAAGCACTGCCCCATGCTTCACTGCTCCCATCAGATCCTTCAGCGCCGCTTTCTGCTGCTCACCCCATTGCCACTTGGCCTCGTCCTTCAGCAGCTTGTTTAATGGTGCCGCCCTCCTACTGAAGTTTTCCACGAACTTGCGATAGTAATTGAGAAACCCCAGTAGAGCTCTGAGGGTACTTTTGTCTTTGAGCTGAGATATCTGGTCCAGGATGGCCACCTTTGCTTGATGAATGGCCAGTCTTCCCCCCGCCACCTCGAATCCCAGGTACGTCACAGCTGTGTGCCCAAAGCGACACTTCTTCGGGTGGCAAGTTAGCCCCGCTTCCTTGATCCTTCGCAGTGCCTCGGCTAGGTGTTCCACGTGTTCTTCTGGAGTGGTACTAAACACGATCACATCATCGATGTAGCACAGGGCCCCTTCCATTCCCCGCAGCACTGCATCCATCACCTTCTGGAATAGCAATGAAGCATTCTTGAGCCCGAAGGGCATGCGGTTCCATTCATACGCCCCATCCGGTCCGTGAAATGCGGTTTTCTCCTTATCAGCCTCTGCGATCGGGATCTGGTTGAATCCCTGTCTCATGTCCAGCGTAGAAAACACTTGAGCCCCTGCCAGTTGGTCGAAGAGCTCATCTACCATAGGAGTAGAGTATCTCTCAGTTATGGTCACCTTGTTCAAGTCCCGGTAGTCGCCACACATGCGCCTTGCCAACACCGTTCCTGTTAAGTCCATCCTAGCTGCCACCACTATTGCTGCTGCGTATTTGGATTCTGAACGACGTATCAGCCCCGCTTCTAGCAACTCCAGACACTTCTCCTTGCACACCTCCAAATCCTGAGGGCTCATCCGACGCCTCCGCTGGTATACCGGAACCGTCGTGGTCAGGTCCAGTGTCATGACCGCACAGTTGCAGCAGCCCAATTCTTTCAGCGTATAGGCAAACGTCTGCCAATGTGAGGCCAGCAGTGTCTCCACAGCCTGCCGATGCGCTCCTTGTAATCCTCCTCCTATGTCCCATGTGTGCTGCTCCTCTCCCTGTCCTCCGGTCCCAGCCCTCGGTTTCTCGTTCATCCTCTCATTCTCTGCAACTTGTCCTCCGGCTTCACTTGTCGTCACTTCCAGCGCCATGAATGCGGGTCCTATGGGTGGCCAGTTCGGTGGGTCGAAGTAGTCATAGTACTCCTCTCCCATGTCAAAATCGGAGTCCTGGAATTCTTCTGGGGTGTCCCCTCCGCCAGCTCTAGATTCTTCTTCCATCTCTTCCTCCTCCTCCTCCCACTCCTCCTCGCTCTCGGGAGGATCCGCATATCGCCCTGGTATGGCCTCCCTATCATCCCTCCAGCTGGTGCGCCTGTGATCCTCGGGAACTCCTCTCCACCACTGACTCGCTTCTTTTTCTTCCAACCCGCCCATCATTGTCCTTGCCTCCATTTCTTTGTTCGCCGCCAGTTGTGTCTGTGGCCTAACTGCCATTGCCTTGCCGATGCGCCTCTCCAGCCATTTCCTCTCGAGATGATTGGCCATGGTCATGAACAGCCACTGTAGGGCGTTCAAATCCATAGCCCTACGCAGCGCCGCCTTCCTCTCTTTCTCTGTCATTTGCTCGCATGCGGTTGCGCCTGCCAGAAAACCCATGGCCAGTTCTCTCTCCTATGCGGTGGGCTCTTCCCACACTCCACGTGCCTGGTCATATACCATGCCCAGACCCGCATCATTCTTGAAGCCCCTCGCGTTCTCGTAGGACACCTGCGTTGGCCATGCCTCCCGAGGCTTGCCCACCTTGTTACACGGGTACAACGTGGGGTGGTCCGCTTCCGTGACTGGTGCCGCCAACCTCCCTGGCTCCATAATGTCTTCCACCCGTCTCGCCTTTGGTCGCTCCATCCGTGACAGCTGATATCTCAGCGCCGCTTCTGGCACCACGTTTTGCCAGTACCTACTCGGCCGATGTGCTCTGCTCCCGTTCTGTGATGCATCCCACGCCACTCCTGCCCCCAATTTCTCCGTGATTTCTTCGTTGGCTGCTTGTATCGCCGGACGTGAGTCGTTAGCCATGTCCACATTCTCGATGATGTAGGCCACCTCCCCTTGCCGCTTCTTAATCGTCTTCAGCACTCGCATCAGGTCTCTGAATTGCGCGCTCCGCGCATCTCCCATGCCTCGGCCCCTCCCTGCTCGTGATAGCCCTTGACAGCTCCAACCCGCGATTACCAGATCAATCCGTCCCCATTCCGCTAGCATGCCATCATCAATCTCCTCCACTCCTCTGCATAGCCACTCTGCCCCTCTTTCTGCTGCATCTTCCATTAGCTGTTCAGGATATCTGGCTTTGAGCAGCTTGAGATGGTGCCAGGCCATCAAGTTTGCACCGCCATCATTGTCCACGTATAGGTACTTGGCCACTGTGTGTCCTGCCTTGAGCACTGCCGCCAGTCCGGTGGCTATTCCGCCATACAGCTCCAGTATCACCAACGGCTTCTGGAGTGCTCTCAGGTTCAAGACAGGTTGTCGCAGATTATCACTGGCCCCCCATATCTCTTCGTACTGCTTTCTGGCAGACTCCGTTTGCCCCATTTCCTTCCACGTCATAATGCTCAGCTCCTCTTCTAGCGGTTTTTCCATCGCCTGATAAGCCTCCCTCGGTTCCCTTCTGATGAACCGCACCGGTAGCTCCGCCAGCTCACTGTCGTGCTCCCAATAGGTCACCCGATACTTCAGCCGCTCTTCCTACATGCAGATGGTGGTGCCGATGGCAAACAAGTACTCCACTCCAAGCAGCAGATCGTAGTCCTCTGATGTAGACACTCCACAGTGCATCCGCACTATGCACTCATCTTGATGTCCCGGCCGGATCACGATTTCCACCGTGCTGCGGGTTTTCGGCATCCACTTCGCCGCGCCCCCCTCCGCGGTCATCAGCAGGTAGCCTTCGGGTATCACTCGGTCCTCTCTGTCCAGTCCTAGCAGCTTGGCCATTGGCGCGCCAATCAACACGTTATGCGCTCCGGTATCCATGATCGCCTGCTTGACCCTGACGCCACCCACACTCATCACCCCCGGTTCCACCACCAATACCGACGGCTGACATGCCATCCTTTCCAGGAGATGGCGTCGGGCGGCTCCCGCGGTTCTGGCCTCCGTGGTGGCCCTCCTTGGTCCTTGCTCCCGCACCGGGGTTTCTCGCGGGAAGTACCGGTGTCGTGCTCGTAACCCGAGTTCCCCCCTCTCCCGCACAGGACGTGCCATTAGCGCTAAGCTAGCCTCGCTTCCTTCCTCATCTTCTTCCTCCTTCCTTGCTAACATTGCGTTACCCTTTTGTTCTGGTCCGGCCATCTCCTCTAGCTGCCGCTGTAGACGAGCGATCTGTGCCTTCACTTCCTCTGGATCTTTCTTCATTCGTCCTTCCCTCCGTGAGGCGTAACAGTCTTTCCCTTGATGTCCCTTTCTTCCGCAACGGTCACACGTCGGTGCATCGGGGCAGTCTCTCCTTGAATTATCTTCACTCCTGCAAGTGGAACAGGCCGGCGGGTTACGGCAATCCCTCCTCAAATGCCCTATTTGGCCGCAGTTGTGGCAGCGCCGTTCATCTCCCGCCACACGTGGTGGCTTCTCTCTTTCCGCTGGCGTCGCTACCCAGGCTGGCCTCCTCCGCTCGCTTCCTCTTTCCGTAGTCGTCTCAATTTCACACAGCCGACAGCCGATTTCCACCCATTTCACCACCTCGTAGACCTCCTTCAGCATAGCTTGTGCCCCCATCTCGAAGACCCGGACTGCCACGTCTCGCCGTAGATCATAGTGCAGTCCGTTCAGGAATTTGCTGACCAGCCGACTCGTGTCTTGACAACTCATATCTTCTGCAAGTTCCACCAGCCTGTCGTAGTATGCCAGTAGCGACTCCCCCGTGCGACGGCGAAATTCCCTGAACTCCGCTACCCTCTCTGGCGTCTACGCTGGGAATTGGTCTTCTAGCATACTCAAGAAACGCGTTGTCGGATCTCGTTCTCCTGGTGCTGCACGCGCCGTCCACTCCAGCAATTCTCTCCTGCTGAGTCGATAGAAAGTTTCCGCTTCGCCGGTTAGAGTGTTGGCGAGTCCCCTGAAAAAATCCTTTGGATCCAGCCGATCTCGTTCCCACTGGGCCCGCAGGTTATCCAACTGCATCATGTAGTTTTTAATCGTCGGACCTCGCCGTGTATCACCAGAAAAACGCTCGGTGACTTCAATTTTCGGTAGCACCGTATATTTCCACCGCTGCGCGGACGCATCCTCTTGCCATGACACGCTCCTCTGATAAGAGCCGGTCAAACGATCACCCCCTACCGTACGCATCGGTCTTCCTTCCGATCGCGCATCTTTTCTTGCCTCTCCTTGGGGTTCCTTCTCCTTGCCTTCTGGTCGATCCGCTCCTTCTGCGTCCCGTCTCGGCAAACCATCGTCCCGGGGCTCATCAACCCGCATGTTCGTTCCCCGATTCATCACTCCAGGTCGTCCAGTTGCCGCCGCCTCCGCGTTATTGTTTTCTTCTTCTAATCCGTATTCAGTCCCTCCTCGTGTGCGCATACTAGTACCGCCGAAGAATGTTTGTATGTGATAAGCTCGTTCAGCTTACTCACATCTAGTAACGACCACCACCTACATCCCTTCCTCCATATCTCCAGGGTTTGTTATGGCCTGACGCTCACATACACATGATTCTGAGGTAATCATATGAGTGTTTACAGAACATACAAACATTACAGAGTCAAATGCCCGTACCCCCTATAATCCTGCACCCTCCCCCTATTGCTACACCGCTCACTCCCTTCGAAGGGGATGGCCTCCCACCGAAGCGAAAGGTCAGCCTTCTCCTCCTCTCGCCACTGCCACTTAGCCGCCCCACTGCTTAACCTCCAGCTCGTGCCTGTAACTCCAGCTGGCCCGGGCATCCAACCTGCAAGGAAACGAAGCATGCACTCTTCACACAAAGCAAAAACTCCATCCAGTTGTCTTCCTCCCCCGCTTCCCCATGCGTCTGTCTGCTGACTCTGCAGCCCAACATTGCCCAGCCATCATCCGAGCCTCGGTCCCTATCCTCAGTACATGTTCTCTCGACTACCTGTACAAATATACACTATGTACATCCCCGTCCGAGCTTCGTAAACTTGCGACAGTTTCGTGAGAGGTGTAGTAACGGTGTCAAAAGTGCTTGCGAAAACAGTTGGCACGAATTTGGCGGTAAACGCCGTGACAATGAAGGCTTTCGACTATCACAGAGTGCTCCAATGTCCCAGTTCGCGATTGCTGAGAACAAGTCCTCATGCCTCGCCAGCTCGTCAGGCAAAAAGTAGCGGGGGTTCTCGGTGGTTTGGCGCGTCGCGGTATTGGCAGCGGCGGTTCGATTTCGGTGAGCGCGGTTCGTCCATGTTGACGGAACTGGGGTTGGAATGCCATCAGTTCAATCTGCATCAGACGGTCGCTGATCCGCCTAAGGTACCTGCACGAGTACTTGGCCCACCTCGCCTGCTCCTCTCCCTTTTTATTCTCTCACCTTGCCTTCTCCCTCTGACTCATCGTCTTCGCTTGGTGGGAGATATTCCTCCCTATAAGATGGGTCTCGTAGCTCTTCCTCTTCATTAGTTGCAGCCAAGGTTGTTAAAGCCATTCGCGCCGCTGCCTGGTACCCGTTCTTCGGACCCTCGCCTGTTCCGCTGGAAACCAACCTCATACCTTCGCGACCTGCATGTTCCCTCGATGGTGATTGCCGGAGCGCCTGAGCCGTCGCCTGAACGCGCTGCCGCCAGGTCGGCTGTCGTCGCCAAGCCTCCGCCGGGGCTCGAAAAGGCGACCATGGCGACGAGACCCCCTATACGCTGGCTTCGCGGCCCGTGACAACAGACGCCGAAAGGATTCATCCCCCCGGACCCGCGGATCCCCTTGGCGTGGGCAGGGCAGGCCCGTCTGCCCCTGTCACTGCCCGCCTGCTCCGGCTGTAGTTGCAGGCTCCGGTTGCCCCATTGATGCCGTGCTTGTCTAGTCGAGAGTAGGAACCGCCATTGCCTGTATGTCCTTGCTTAGTGCCACTTGCGTGTGTTTGCGCTTGCCAACTCGAAATGTTTCGGGATCCCGAGAGAGAGAGAGAGAGAGAGAGAGAGAGAGAGAGAGAGAGAGAGAGAGAGAGAGAGAGAGAGGGAGAGAGAGAGAGAGAGAGAGAGAGAGAGAGAGAGAGGAATAGCCTCTGTCCTCTGCCCCTAGCCTCTGTCCTTGCCTTTCAGCCATATTTAAGGCCTTCCTAAGGCCGTTCTCTTCTTCATTAGTTTGGCGGCTGGAATTTTTGCTCGTGAGAGAGAGCGAGAGAGAGAGAGAGGAATAGCCTCTGTCCTCTGCCCCTAGCCTCTGTCCTTGCCTTTCAGCCATATTTAAGGCCTTCCTAAGGCCGTTCTCTTCTTCATTAGTTTGGCGGCTGGAATTTTTGCTCGTGAGAGAGAGCGAGAGAGAGAGAGAGAGGAATAGCCTCTGTCCTCTGCCCCTAGCCTCTGTCCTTGCCTTTCAGCCATATTTAAGGCCTTCCTAAGGCCGTTCTCTTCTTCATTAGTTTGGCGGCTGGAATTTTCGCTCGCGCCGGCCGCCTTCGGCGGCCGACGCTCGACGGCGCGGCCTTCGGCCGCGCAAGAGGTGTGGCAAGCGCAAACACAATCGAGTAACAATAAGCAACGACACGCATACACGCAATGGCTGGTCCTACTCGGAACTAGGAACAAATGGCATCAATTGGGCAGCAGGAGCCCGCATCTACATGCGGTGAGCTCCAAGGGCGTGGAGAACGCCCGTCAGGGAGCACCACAGCTCCCGGACTACAAGCGTGCTTGCGCCGATCGCCGCGGCTCCAGACCCAGCGCGCAAATGCCGCTTCAAGTTCCGGACTGCCTCGTCCAGCTGTCCCACAGCAGCAGCGCCTCCCTCCGCGGGCGCAGCCAGCACAGGCGCCAGCAGCACGGCGAGCTGGTCCGCTGCATCCAAGCAAGTCTCGCGCGGACGGTCGCGGAACGTCTCTGGAGAGACCACAGGGAGCGAAGAATGGGCAAGGACCTGTATCAGCAGCAAAGCGTGGAGACTCTCGGCAAGACGGTGGAGCTGACCGAGAGTCGACTGAGGAACACGAGTGTGCGGAGGCTGAAGCGCCTCCACCAGGAACTGGAGCGGCTCATCAGCTGCATATTGAGCCGACCCCGCGACACCACCCGCGGCCACGAACTCCACCCCTGCAACAGGCGGAAGCGGCGGTAGCCACAGACGGGAACCAGAAACGGGCGCCGAGGCGGGAGGAGACGGAGCAGACGGGGCGAGGACGGAAGGAAGGACGGGAGCTACAGGCGGAGGGGCTACAGGAGGCTCAATGGGACGGGGAGCCTCAAGTGCTGGCGCGGCCCGCAGGGAACTGCTTTGACTCTGCGCCGCCCGCTCCTTGCGCACAGCCCGCGACACCTCCCGCTGGAGATCCGCCATCGTCACAGGCGGACGATACCTCCCGCCACCACCTCGACCGTAGGGGCCCCTCCAGCCCCCATTGCCACCAGGGGGGGCAGGCCACTGTGCCCACTGCTGGTAGCGCTGGGGAGAATTACGCCGGCGCCGCGACGTCTAGCGCTCCTGTTGGGGCGCAGGAGAATGGGGGCGGGACTGGCGGCGGTCCGGCGACGGGGGGCGAGACGACTGCACCCCAGGGGCCGCCTGCGGCTGAGCGGGAGCTGCCGGGTCGGCGCCAGGAGGAGCATCCATCGGAGCAGGGTCGTCAGTGGTGGCGGACGCCGCCTTTGGGGAAGAAGCAGACACAGGCACAGGCACGCCGGGGACCGAAGCAGACGGCACAACGAGTGCGCGAACAACGGGACCGGAGCGAGCAGCTGCTTCCCCAGCAGGCGCGGACACCACCGGTGGAACCGCAGGAGCCAGGTGCGCTGGAGCAGGAGCAGCAGACGGGACAGGCGGAGCCTCAGCAGGAGCAGACGGGCCAGCCGCCCCCCCCCCTTGGGGAGCCACGGGTGCGGGGGGATGAATCTTTTCAGCGTCTGCTAACGAGGGCTTCTGAGCCGGCAGTAGAGGAGGTTTCAAGGCAGTGGTCGCCCTTTCGGGCTCCGACTGAGGCCTGGCGACGACAGCCGACCAGGCGGCAGCGAGCTCTGGCGACGGCTCGTCAGCACCAGGAATCACCATCTCAAGCGCGGGGAAGTCGAGGGACGGAACGGCAAACGGCAAGCGGGGTTGGCGGAGGCCCGGAGAATGGTTACCAGGCAGCGGCTAGAGTGGCTTTAACCAATTTGACTACAGCGAATGATGAAGACGAGCGGCAGGATCCCTCTTATATAGAAGAGGCAGCACCAGCTAGCGAGGGCGAAGAGACGGAGGAAGAGGAAGGCAGGGCGAGAAGGAACACTGGCGGATTGACTGTAGTGGGGGAGCAAGCACGCTTGGACACGCCCCAGGAGACACGCCCACCGCTCGATGCAGAACGGACGGAGGGGATTCCAACCTCCGCTCCCATGGCACGAGGGAATCGCCCAAGAGGAAATCGGCCAGCAGACATTGGGACTGCAACACGCCCAGCCGCTTCGGTCCCCCGCTATTTTTCGCCAGACGACCTCGCGAAGCGGGCAGACCTGTTCGCTGCAATCAGTACTTGGGATATCACGGCCCTGTGCGACAGTCGCCAGCCTTCACTGTCGCGGCGCTTACCGCCGAATTTGTGTCAGCTGTTCTCACTGGCGATGCTGACGCCGTTACTACACCTCTCACGAAACCCCGAGTCAGAGGCAGGATGGCGCCTGCTGCTATTTCTCCCGCGCCTAACCCTTCGCCAGACCTCGCCTCGCCGTCCGGATTGGACCAAAATCAAAGCTCGTCTCCGAGCCTTCCAGCGTGGCGAATGGGAGCAATTGTACCAGGACGCGGTCGACGCGGTCAACATGCCACCTCTGCCCCGCCACCGTCCCGACGCGACAGGTGTGATCAGCCGGGCTGAGTGTCTAGCGAAACGTGGCAGCCTTCGAAGGGCCGTACTCGCCCTTGAGTTAACCCCTGTCTGCACTCCCAGCCCCGAAATTTTGGAGGAGCTGCGTCAGAAACACCCTCCAGCAGCGAGCGAAGGGGTGACTTGGCCAACCACGAGTGAGTCAACACTTTCAATCGCCCACGCGGAATTCGCCAAGATGTTGGGCAGATGCGAAAATGGAGTTGGAGCGGGGCCCTCTGGGATGACATTTGAGCATTTGCGCGATGCGTCAATCACAAACGCGTCGGTCCGAACCCATCTGCACGCCTTGGTTAACACCATCCTGGGTGGAAATCTGCCTGGCCCGGTGGCGACCCTCTTAACCGCATCGCGGCTTATTGCTCTGGCCAAGCCGGGAGGAGGCGCTCGGCCAATCGCGATCGGCGAGTGTTTGACCAGGCTGGCAGCCAAGGCTGCCCTGATGGTGATGGGCGAAGCTGCCCGCGATTTCTTCCTCCCCCTTCAGTATGGGGTGGCAGTGCCAGGTGGCGCCGAAACCGTAATCCACGCGGCCAGAGCTTTCCTGGATTCCCACCCTAACAGCCTGGTATTGCAAGCGGACATCAAAAACGCTTTCAACAGTATTTCGCGACAGGCCATCGCCACTGCGTTACACGCCCCCGAACTCTCGCCACTGCTGCCGCTCGTCAAACTAACCTACGGTAACCCGTCGCAGCTGTTCCTAGATTCCAACTACAACTCCGAACCACTGCACAGCGAACGCGAGGTTCGCTAGGGGGACCCACTTGGGCCGCTACTGTTTGCAGCGGGGATTCATGCTACACTACGCGACACTGCAGATGCTCACGCTGGGGTACTTTGCTTGGCGTATGCGGACGACGTGACTTTCATAGGGGACTTTGAAGACACTGTAGCAGCATTTACACATTTCACGAGCAAGCTGTCGTTCCTGGGACTTGAGCACAACCCACACAAGTGCGCCGCCTGGAATTCGAGCGCAGTCCAAGCAGCACACCTACCTCAAGGGGTCCCCCTTACCAAGGACGGCGTGCAATTACTTGGCAGCTTCATAGGGCCTGATAGCGGCGCGACGACTTTTCTAACAAGGCAGCTTGACGAGATGGCGAAGCCGCTAAGACTCATCGAACAGACAGACCCACAGGTTGCGGCACTTCTCATCACTCGCTGCATTTCGAGACGGGTCGCATACCTCACACGGACCACTCCTCTCAACCTCCTGCCCCGTGACAGATGGAGCCAGTGGGGTATGGACCTGCTCACCACGCTCCTCATTGCTTGTGACATCCGCACGCCGACCTGTAGGACGGAACAGACGCGCATCTGGGAGCAGGCGTCGTTACCCCCATCACTAGGAGGCCTTGGTATCACTAATCCCCTCGTCGAAGGGGTTTACGGCTTCTCGGCGAGTTTTACCCAGGCAGCGTTATTCCTCAACGAACTCACGCTGGAAGAGGGGACCGCGCTCTCGTTGGCAAGGAATCATATGCTCCTCCCGCGCGACGTCAGCACTCCACTACACACATGGCTGAGGGGGTGTGAAGCCGCACTGCCAACAGACGCGCTGGAGGTTTTAGAGAAGGAGCGGCTGGAGCGTTCTGACATTCGGCTCCAGCACGTGCTCGGACTGAAGGTGCACGGGAGCCGGTATGCCGTACAGGTGCAGGCGACGAGGAGAATGGAGTTGAACCCGCTAGCCGGACACACGCAGCGGATGTACTCCTTGACTGGATATGGCACCGGCGACTGGATTACGGCCATCCCAGTGGCTCCCACAAGGCGGATTGGGCCGGTGCATTTCGCCAATGCAGTACGCTTCCGCCTCGCGCTGCCGTTTTCCACCCCTAAAAACTGCGACTGCTCAGAGCACACGGCCATCACTGACCCCCGGCTCCCAAACCACCTTCTCCGGTGCGGCACGGGCAAGCACCGCACTAACACCCACAATGAGCTGCGGGACGCATGCGTAAGCATGGCGCAAGATGCGGGCTTTATAGTACACAGGGAGTCAACGGCCTACTGCCCCATCGAGGAACAAACGGCTGATTTCACAATGTCGGACAGAAGCAGTGGAGCGGTCTACATCTGTGACGTCACGGTCACTGACCCAATAAGCACCAGGGATCCGGAGGCTCAGAAAGGCAGAGGGTGGGCGGCACGTGAGCAGGCCGACAAGAAGATCAAGCACTATGCCAACCGCCCGGAGACCGTTGGCTTCTTCCCCCTCGCAGTGGACACTTACGGCTGCCCGTGTGCTGAGGTTCCCGTATTCCTTAAGCTCCTGGCAGACTCGGCGGCTCGGCGGCACTTCAACGCCGACTCCAAATCTTTCTATGCCGCCAAGTTCTTGCATCAGTTCCGGCAGCGTTGGTCCGTGGCCCTTCAACGGGCCCAATCCGTGGGGCTTCTGATGAAATTGGGTGAGGCTGCAGCAGCAGAGAATCCCCCTGTGGGGGGCATCGGGCATGAACTGCAGCTGGGGGACTGTTTTGCGGTGGTGGAACCACTCCTGGAGATTTAGAGTGGGGTAGCAGGGTGGCAGCAGAGGTAGCCTAGGTGATGTTGCATCGTGTTTCATGTTGCTTGCTTTCTACCTTGCATGTGTGTACCTTCCGGCTCTATCAATACAAGGACCATTAGAGAGAGAGAGAGAAACCCTCGGGATCCCGCAAAAACCCTCTGAAACACATGCGCATACCTGACGTGTGCAATCATGCACGACCAGACAAACTCGTCGTGCTGTACAGCGCCAAAACGTGGGCCTTGCGCACGCTCGCAACAAAGCTAGCGTGACGCGTGGGCCTGAGGGCCAACACGCGCATGTCAGGACCACACGCGCGGGTCCTGACAGTCGCGCGCTTTTTGACCAGTACGAAACTGGTCAAAGGGCTCGGCCAAACATCGAGCCCCACCTCCCCGGCACACTCGACTCACACAATGAGCACTCACGAAAATGTATGAACAAAGCATGAACAAATATCAACGAAACATAAACGGCCATGAACAGATATGAACGCACATGAACGAACATGAAAATACATAAACTCTCATGAAGCTTGCACGAACAGCATGCGGACATTAATGAATGCGCGAAGGCTCATGAAGACACGTGATCACTCGGAACTTCACGCACATCCATGACACAATCCGAACAACACGAAACACGCACAAACAATCATGAAAACTCATGACGGCAACATCAAACTGAAATGCACATAACTTAAGAACCACTAATGCGATTCACAAACCGTAAACGCCAAAACAAACAACACTCAAATGCGCATTCCACACCACACGAATTATCTTAAGACAAATACATTCAAAATTCACCTCCCTCGACGAATAGGAGACAGGTTGACGTGCAAAATACATTTTACACCCAACACATTCAATCTTAAGTTTCTGTGTAATTTACAACTCCGGTACCTGTGTATACAATATGTTTGAGGAAACCTTCACATTGTTGCGATGATGCTATTATTTTTGTCTTAATATCCTGTGTAGTTTGTATAGCATATATTGATACTGATGACTCTAAAGTTACATGAAACATTTGATGGTATTGTAGTTTCCCCCAAATCTTTTTTAAAACCTAAAGTTTCTGTGCATTTACTAGTAGCAAAACCAAGTTTTTTATATAGAAATTCTCCCAACACCCATTTACTACATGAAGCAACATATAATTCACTAGGCTCATGGTGACTCTTTATTACTTTTTGGCTCACTAGGCCCATGGCTCACTACCTTTTACTATGCACTACTAAGTATTTAGTATCACCCATGTGCTTACTCAGCTTGTTAATCATATTAGGTAGAGAAATATACTCTATGCATTTTTCCCTATCTCCTCTACTGTTTGTGTAACTTCATTAGTGAATAACTTTCTATTTATTGCACTTTGTATTACCGCCGCTGAGCCTGGATTCTCAAAAGTGACAGATTGATGAAACTTAAAGTTTCTAAAAAATATTTCGACATATGTGAGATCTGCAACAACAACTCCAAGAGAATGTACTCTAGTACCAAAGGTATAATCCTAAGTTTTTCCACTAATAGCATCCAATTTCTCAACTACTTTATCTACAAATCTCTTCATGGGCTTGAGATTATGAAATGTATAGTGGTTGCCAACAAGCCGCTGAGGTAAGTAGTTGTTGCCAACAATCACTAAATCATCCGCTAGATGATAAAAATCATCAAGCTTAGTTCCAGCAGTAGCTTTGTGCACCAGTTGATTTTTTTTTGTTGATAATGAATACATACTTTTTAAACCGCTGCTCTGCTGATTGGTACTTAGTTATTCGCAAATAGGTGAATAAAAAAATATCAGAGGGGATACATAGTATGTTTAGCCTAGTCGTTCGATACTCGGGCTGGAATTAGAGGCTATTTGGTTCGATACATACAGACCATCTCTTGATCCTAAAGAAATAGCATGAAATACCACACACTTCTATGTTGCGTAAAATTGATATCAATTATATAGAATGCATCAAATATATTGTTAACAAAATTGCTTCGGAACCCTACAACGACTTAATTGCCTCTTGTTTGTTTGTATTTTTTTGTTTTTGTTTTTCTCTTAATTGATGCATACATTGAACCGGCTAATGTATACAGCAATAGCACTCGTAACTGAGCGTGAGGGCAGGCACCATGCACTGCCCAGTAAGGTGGCTAGGGCAGTAGGAAAGCCATTTTTGGCCTGTTCCAGATGGCTGTGAAGCTTGCTGTCCACTTCCACTTCTTGTCTCCGACCTCCCTGATCCTTGTCAGTATTATTTGTTCTGCCTAAAAAGCGCTCCGGACTTGCTTGCTTTTTCCTTCCGAGCCCGACTTCAAACACTTGGCCCCCATAGCCTTCGTGTACGCCCTTGCTTGTAGTTGGAAAGCTGTTCCGATCCTTCAGATTACCCAACATGCTTTGAATTTCTGCCCGCGGAAAGACGCGTCACATCTCTCTGTCAGAAACTAACGAGCAAGAATGATTACATTGAGTAAGAAAGTGATACAAGTACCAACCCTAATTTGGATTGTACCCTATATGGGATGCCTCACTACAGCCTACACAACAATAAAACAGTTTGCCATAACCCCGTAGACAAAGTGGGGAGAACGAGGGGTCACAAGACTAGTCAAGGAAAGCAAAGCAAGCTTAAGGTGGATCGCGAAGTCACCACACACTCCGAGCACAAGCAATTGGCCACAAGGCCAGTTCACATGCAGAGTTGTATAAGTGGGAACAAGCAGTACAGTGATCATGACCTTGCAAGTGTAAGCATGCGCTATAAATATATATAGATCATAGTACAAGCAAAGTCACGAAGTGAGCTAGTGCGACGAAACAGGCACAACGCCTAACATAGTACAGAAACGCTGATAATCACAAGGCTTAAGTGCCATGGTGAATATATCACCAGTGTTGGCCCGAGTGGCCACGTAAGCAAGACGAAACTGACCATGCTGCTGCAACTCTCGAGCAATGAAGTAACGCAAAGCGATGTGCTTCGTCCTGTGCTCCAATCTGTGCTCCTAGCAGAAGAAAATCATGGCTTTGTTGTCTACGTACAGAACTGGGGGAGAACTAGGCAGCTCTCCCAAATCAGTCAGCAGATAGATGAGCCAGCATAAGTCATGTGCAGCCATGGCCCTTGCGTATATCTCAGCCTTGCAACTGGAACTGAGAAAAAAAAGACCAGCAGGTAGACCGCCAAAAAACAGAACCGAAGACAAGGCTGAAGTTGTAACCCTGTAATGACAGCTACGTAACCAATTCGTCAACCCAAGACTGTCAGAATATTATCTTATTGTTCTAGCCTGTAGTGGGGTGCTCTATAGCGAGTACAACCCTTCTAGGGTTTGCTATTTGTATCCTCATTCTTGCTAGTTCAATCCTCTTTCTTCCTTCTAATTTTGACATGCTATCAGAGCAGGTCGATCCCCTTGGATCGATCCTGTGGGTGTGTCCCCACCTTGCTTCCGCTGCTACTTTTTCATCCCGCCGTGCGCCCCGAGGCGCGCGGCGGTTTTCTGCCCGCCGTGCGCCCCGAGGCGCGCGGCGGTTCATTGCCCGCTGTGCGCCCCGGGGCGCGCGGCGAGCTTCTCCTCTACGTCGCGGCCCCGCCCCGGCCCGTCGCCGCCCGTGCGCCTGCCCGGCTCGGCCCCGCCCTTCGTCAAGGCCCCGCCCCGGCCCGTCGCCGCCCGTGCGCCTGCCCGGCTTGGCCCCGCCCTACCTGTCGCGGTCCCGCCCCTCCGTCGCGGCCCCGCCCCGACCGTCGCGGCCCCGCCCCTCGTCGCGGCCCCGCCCCTGCGTCGCGGCCCCGCCCTACCTTCGTGGCCCCGACCTGTCGCGGCCCCACCCTACGTCGCGGTCCCACCCCGACCGTCGCGGCCCCGCCCCGCTCGTCGCGGCCCCGCCCCTTGTCGCGGCCCCGCCCTCCCCTCAGGTCCGTGGTGGGCCCCCCCCCCTTTCTCCCCTTCCCCCATTTCCCGTCGTCCGTCGTGGCGAGCTGTGGGGTGGCGGGTATGGGGGTGACCGGTGTGCCTTCCTCCCTTTCTCCTCCTCCTCCTTCGTCTCCCACTGCTGCAGCTGTCGCTGAGGGGGGTGGTTGTGTGGGAGACTGGGGTTTAGGGTTTTAGGGGGGTGCGTGGGAGTAGAGCTAGTGGTGTAGCAGTGGGTGTGTATCAGGGGGGTGGGACTGTGTGCGGGAGGATGAGCGGAGGTTGCCAGTTTGTCGTCAGCAGCACCTGTAGTCCGGGGCACTGTCCCGGTAGCCCAGTCGTAGCCACCTGTGCCAGCCGCCCGTGGGTCCGTTGCCCGTCCGCCGCTATTTGAGCCGCGGGGCCTGTTACCCCTGTAGTCCGGGCGCTGTCCGGTAGCCGCTGTGCCAGTCTGCCTCCTGTTGCCCGTGTGTCTGCAGCTTCAGCCGTCGCCTCCTGTCTCCTCTCCCCTCACTCTCCCTCCTCCTCCTCACTTGCCCGTTGTGACTACCACTAGCTTTGCTTATAATTGTAAACTCTAAACTATTTCTTTTTGAACTTGTGCTCAGAATGTGTGGTGACATTGTGATCCACCCTGAGCTTGTTTTGCTTTGCCTGCTCTGCTGATTACACCCCACTTTGGCTATGGGGGTGTGTCAGAATATTATCTTATTGTTCTAGCCTGTAGTGGGGTGCTCTATAGCGAGTACAACCCTTCTAGGGTTTGCTATTTGTATCCTCATTCTTGCTAGTTCAATCCTCTTTCTTCCTTCTAATTTTGACAAAGACGCGTCTGAGTGGCCAGTGAGAACAACTCAACCCCGTCCTCCAAGCACGAGCCCGATCCCTGACGTAATGCTCTAGAGACGGGCCACTCGGCTCTACGGACTAGTCCGAAGGTACGCAAAGGAGTGGACTGTGGTGAGGAGTATTGGAAGCGCTGACGGACCTGGTGCACCATGTGTGATTGAGTCAAGGTGATGGTGCACCATGCCCTGTCCCGGATGATCTGGAGCCAAGATAGCTGCGTAGCTCACCCATGTTTAACCACGTGTGTCTCTTCTGCAGCTCACACTTCGCATGGGCCAGTGCCTCAGTGTCAACAGTGGCGAAAACCAAGGCGTCGATGTACACGAGGATGTAGAACGGCAGCAGCGAAGTGTCTGTGCGCAGAAACAGTGACGGGTCAGCAGTCGAAGGAGCAATCCCGAGAGCCGCAAGTGTCTTCCTCAGTGTGTCGTGCCACTCGGAGACTCCACTAGGCACCCGTAGGAAACGACCTAGTAAAGCCATGTCAGCGGCGCAGCCAGATCTCCTCATGCAGGCTGCCCTGTAAGAAAGTTGTGCTGAAGTCAAGATAGTTAAGCTCGTAGTCACGCTGAGCGGCGACGTGCAGCAGCACCCGAAGAGTGGTCATCTTCGGGGTAGGGAAGAAGGTCTCGAAGAAGTCAACTCCCTGTCGCTGGCTAAAGCCTCGTGCAACGTAACGAGCCTTGAAGACAGGCGGAGAGCTCGGCGGCTGCTTCACCCTGAAAATCCACATGCCATCGACTATGTTCGCCCAAGGAGGGGGAACTGTGTCGATGTAAGTGCCTGTGGACTTCCAATAAGCCATCCCTGTGTCCATGGCTTTCTGCCATTAAGAGGAGTAGGGACCAAGGCTAATTTTTTCAGTGTAAATCACCCTGATACAGTGATAAATAGGGTGGTTTTTGGTAGTCACACTGATGCCTTAAGGTAATTTTTTATGGAGCTTAGATTGTCCTGATATGCGAGGGTTTACGTTTAAGGCACACTGACGCCCCAGGGTTACCGTTTTTCTCAGCGAGTTTTACCCTGAAGATAATACCCCCCCCCCCCCCCCCCCCCCCCCCCTCCCGACTCGCCTTCGCACCTTTGTCACCCCCCGTAAGAAACATGGATTAATGTAGTATGTTGTTGCTTTACCCATGTTGGAGTGGCCTGGTCAGTAGATTGGTCTTCGGAACGATGAAGATCTGGGATTCTTCCTATAGCTGGCCTTTTTGTTCAAAACTTCAATTGAATCACTTCATCAGGGTTCTGAAAATTGTTACACTGTGGCCTAAGGGTAGTTTTTTTGAAACTATGGAAAACCCTGATGAAAAGGAATTTTCCCAAGAGGTCACACTGATAATTAGGGTTTTGCAAAGGTGCACGACTGATGATAAGGGTTGCTTAAAACCTAAAATAAGCCATGGTAGGGATCCATAATCGCCTCTGCGTAAGAGCGTAGGGTCGGGATGTGTGGTGCATCCGGGTATCCCTCAGGTGCAAGCAGCATGGACATGAGATGAGGTACAGCAGCTGCAAAACACTCAAAGTCCTCCTGCTGATCCTCAAGGACGTTCTTGCCAAGAGCACACTCACCCCATATTGACGGAGGACATACAGACTCAGACTCAGCAACAAGACTAGCAGCGTAGTCAAGATGACAGGCGACAGCAAAGTCAACAAGCTGAGCAACTAGGGCAGACGCAGCAGCGGACTCAAACGAAGGGCCACAGACCTCAGTGGCTAGAAAACGCGTGACAGTATGACTAGCAGCACGGAAATTCAGACCCAGGGTCCGAACCGTCCGCAAGAGAGGATACAGGGGGAGACAGCAGGGGAATTCGCAGAGGAATAGAGGAAGGACAAAGTGCCATAAGGTGAGTGTCGAGGGGCAGGAGGAGGACGCGGACGTGGAACACGATGACCAGTGCGAACAGCGCGAACAGGTGAGGCAGGACGCAGGCTCACGACGCTCTGTAAGAGAGTCTAGCTGCTCAGTGTAAGGAGGAGCAGGCAGTAGGGAGGCTGGCTATAACTGTGGCTGCGACTAGTCAGGCGGTGGACATAGTAGAGGTAAAGGTCAGTAAAAGACGAGAGACTAAGAACCTGGAGAAGCACTGGAACGAGGTACGGTCGCAGACGTACAGTGCCTCCAGCACCAGTACTGACAGCTCCAGCACCCCCAGCGCCAACACCTCAAGCTCCAGCGTCTGCAGCACCACCAGCTCCAGTAGCTCCAGTACCTTTACTACGAGCACCTTCGGGACCAGCAGCTCCAGCACCTCCAGCACCTCTAGCACCAGCAGCAACTCCATTACCTCCAGCACGAGCACCTCCAGGACCAGCAGCTCCAGTACATCTAGCACCTCCAGCACCTCCAGCACCAACAGCACCACCAGCCCCGGCAGCTCCAGTACCTCCAGCACGAGCACCTCCAGGACAAGCAGCTCCAACACCTCCAGCACCTCCAGCACCTCCAGCACCAGCAGCACCACCAGCAGCACCTCCAGCAGCTGCAGCACCTCCAGTAGTAGTGCCTACAGCGGCAGGCTCCCCAGCTCCAGCAGCGCCACTTCGAAGGCGGGTGCGCCGAACAAACCACTCGCGCAGCTCCAGTGGAGAGAGAGGCTCCCGCCGTGACGAGGCACCCAAAGTACTTCCAGCAGACACAGTACCCCCAGGCTCTGCACCCTCAGGCTCAGCACCCCCAGGCTCTACACCCTCAGGCTCAGCACCCCCAAGCTCAGCATCCCCAATCAGCACCCCCATGCTCCACACCCTCAGGCTCAGCAACCCCAGGCGCAATACCTCCAGGCTCGGCACGCTCAGGCTCAACACCCCTAGGCTCCGCACCCTCAGACTCAGCAACCCCAGGCACAGCAACCCCCGACGCAACACCCCCCAACGCAACACCCCTAGCAGTACCTCCTTCAGCAGCACCCGAGTCGACAGCTACTTTGACAGGCTCAGCCAAAGGGAATGGGTCTACCTGAGACACACATGAGGGAGCAGGACCCTGAGGGGGGAGGGGGTTTACCGGAGGGGGACCTGGAGCGAGGAAGAGCATCGGGGGGGGGGGGGGGGGGGGGGGAGAGGGGCAGTGCGGTAGGGAAAGAGACGGCAAAAGGGAACCGACTCGACAAACGTAACGTCCTGAGAGGGCAAGACACGGTGCGAGGTGGGGTGGTAAACTGCCAGCCTGGCGCGTCAGTGGGAAAGCCAAGGAAGATACACGGAATGGCGTGGGAGGAGAGCTTGTCCGCGGAGGTATCGCGGACAAAGGCACGACAGCCCCAGACCCCGAACACCGATGCATTGCCAACCTCCCCCATCCGACGCAGCATAGGCGAGGTCTCCGGCAAGGAGACACGGGGCCAGAGGTTGAGATGATGCGCAGCGTACCAGATACCAAACGGCCACAGAAAATAGGGAGGAGCCGCATGGATCATGGAGTTACGAGCGACCTCCATGACTAAGCCAATGCGGCACTCAGCAACCCCATTTTGCTACGGGGAGGCCGGGAAAATCAATGACTAAATGATGCCCTCCCCATGACATAAATCCCGCAAGAGGTCGGAGGAGAACTCACCACCTCTGTCAGAGTGCAGACGCAGGACCGGAAGGTTCTCACGGAACCGCTCGTGGAGCTAGAGAGAGACTGCGCGGATCCAAGGGATCAAGACATCAGGGACATCACTCTTGCTGCGCAAGGGGAAGACCGTGGTGTAATACGTGTAGTTGTCAACAACCAGCAGAAAGTAGCGTTCGCGACCTTGACCATGGACGCGGGCTAGGCCCCACACATCCATGTGGAGAGTCTGCAAGGGAGCAATCGTCGGGGGAAACGAGGAGTGAGGAGCGGCGCGCTGCCGCCCCTCGACACAAGGAAGGCAGGGCGGGGCGGGCGAGGGCGGGAGGGGAGGCAGAGACCTGGGAAGACCAGAGACAAGGAGGCGGGAGTGCATGCCACGGAGGCGTGGCAGGGAGGGGTGACCAAGGCTGTGGTGCCAAAGGAGAGTCAAGTGCGACAAGAGGTGACATGAGCAGGGTGCTGCTACCGGACCTGACACTAACACCTGACCAGATACAGCTGTTAGAGATTAAGGATGGAGTCTATGAAGATTATGTGCCGAAATATCTAAAAATCGTTGGTCCTAATTTCTGGACAGAAATGTCGACTTCACAAGAAACGCCGTCGACAAAACACTAACTGTTAGAATTCCGCTAAACTCAATTATGTAGTAGCCCTTGAACAAGGCTATCTTTCCCAATTTGAATCGTACTAAATGATGGAGTATATCTTGAGTTATCAATTTCGGCATACTAGGGGGTAGGCTGCCACAAGATTAACTCAATCACAATTTTCCTCACAAGTTCCACAAGTTTTACACAAGAGAGTTAGAGTACCAATAAACCAGGTAGGAGGGAAGAGGAGGACGAGAGGGAAGGTCCCAAGGGAGTCCTCAACCAAAGGAAACCCCATACCACACAGTTCCCTTCCCCATAGGCAGCCCAACTTTGACCTTTGTCACTTTCCAACCCATGCCATCCACCTCACCCAACTTGACCACACTTGCCAACCTGGTTTGGCTTCACCCAACCACATGGCAGCATCTACAGTGGGAGTTACGAATTTCCGAACCCCAAAAGGTCTGTACCCCATATAAAGTCAACCCCACAACTTCCCATAGTCGCCACAACCAAATATCAAAAGCATACAAACTTCAATGTTCGTAACTTTCTTGATCGTGCTCCGATTGCGACGATTCTTGGCTCGTCAGACGCTCTCGAGTAGAGGAATCAACTCAGATATTTGCTCAAGCCAAATAACATTCACACACACTTAGAAAATCCCAAACTACACCAAAAACAAATTCTTGCACACGCTCACACCACGCATGCAACGCACGATTATATGATGGGAGGCAGACAGACGTGAATGCGATTGATAGCATCACACAACAGCAGCTACCCAAGCAGGCTTAGTAGTCAGTCTGTACAGACTCGATCCAGGCTGACGTGTGAAAATGGCTAGGTGACGGCCAGTCCGGGAGCACGTCTAGATCGCCACACGCTGTCCTCCAGGGGTGAAGGTATCAACCCATTCCTCCTGAAGGACAACGTTGCTCACCAAATTTGTGAGAAGATTAGAACGAGAATGATGTGAACTATGAATGAAGTGAGTACAAATATGAAACACTAGTTGGGTTGTACCCCCTATGGGATACCCCACTATAGCCTACACAATAGCATAAGCTATAATGTTCTGACACACCCCCATAGGCAAAGTGGGGGAGAACAAGGGGTCACAAGACCAGTCAAGCAAAGCAAAGCAAAGCTCAGGGTGGATCACAAAGTCACCACACATTCCGAGCACAAGTTCAAAGGCCAAAAGGCCAGTTCACATGCAAGAGCACATATATACATATATATATACGAGGCTAAGCAAGCAAGAGCAGGAGTATATATATGTGACAGTACAAACAAGGTCAAGAAGTGAGCAAGTGAGGCAAGACAGGCACAAGACCCAGCTGAGTGCAGAAGCGCTGATGATCACAAGGCGCAAGTGCCTTGGTGAAAACATCAGCAGTGTTGGCCTCAGAGGCCACGTACGCAAGCCGCAACTGTCCACGCTGCTGTAGCTCACATGCAAGAATGTAATGGAGAGCAATGTGCTTTGTCCTGTGCTCCAGTCGCTGCTCTCGACACAAGGCCAGCATGGCCTTGTTGTCCAAGTACAGGACTGGAGGAGAACGAGGCGGCTCTCCAAGGTCGGTCAGCAAGTAGGTGAGCCAGCGAAGCTCCTGGGCAGCCATAGCCCCGGCGTAGATCTCAGCCTCACAACTGGAGCCGAGAACAGAAGACGAGTGGGTAGCCCGCCACGAAACAGAGCCGGAACCAAGACTGAAGGTGTAACCTTGTGACGACCGCTGCGTAGCCTGGTCGTCAGCCCAAGAAGCGTCCGCGTGCCCAGTGAGGACCACTGGACTCCGCCCTCCAAGCACTAGCCCCATGCCCGACGTACTGCACAAGTAGCGCAACACCCTCTTCGCTGCAGCCATGTGCTCTGGTCGGTGTCTCCGAGGAGCAACATAGCGTGCAAGAATGCTAAGAGGGTATGCAAGGTCAGGTCATGTGCAGGTCATCAGGTACATGAGGCAGCCAACAAGCTCTGGATACGGGCCACTCGACTCTACGGACTCATCCGAAGGCAGAGCTGAGAGTGAGTGGCGAGTAGGCAGAGGAGTGGCCTGAGGCGAGGAGTACGTGAAGCCGAAGCACTGAAGGACCTGCTGCACCATGTGTGACTGAGTCAGGGTAATGGTGCGGCGTGCTCTGTCCCGGGTGATCTGCAAGCCAAGGTAGCTGCGCAGTTCACCCAGGTCTGTGCACGTGTGTCGCTTCTGCAGCTCGGACTTCACGTAGGTGAGTCCAGCAGTGTCAGCTGTGGCAAAGACCAAGTCGTCGACGTACACGAGGATGTAGAACGGCGGCAGAGAGGTGTCGGTGCGCAGAAACAGCGACGGGTCGGCAGTAAAAGGAGCAAACCCAAGAGCCGCAAGCGTAGTCCTCAGTGTGTCGTGCCACTCACATGGCGCGTGGCGGAGACTGTAGATTGGACGACGGAGACTCCACTGGGTACCAGGAGGGAAAGACCCAGTAAAGCCAGGTGGGCGGCGCAGCCAGATCTCCTCGTGCAGGTTGCCCTCCAAGAAAGCTGTGCTGAAGTCGAGAGAGTGGAGCTCGTAGTCACGGTGAGCACCAATGTGCAGCAGTACCCAAAGAGTGGTCATCTTCGGGGTGGGGGAGAAGGTCTGAAAGTAGTCAACTCCCTGCCGCTGAGTGAAGCCACGAGCCACGTAACGCGCCTTGAAGAGAGGCGGAGAACCCTTCAGCCGCTTCACCCTGAAGATCCACATGCCATTGACGATGTTCGCCCCAGGAGGGGGGAGAGCGTCAACGTAGGTGCCTTTGGACTTCCGGGAAGCCATCTCTGCATCCATAGCTGCCTGCCACTGAGATGAGTAGGGACCCTCTATCGCCTCCGCGTAAGAGCGCGGAGTCGGGATGTCAAGTGCATCCGGGTCTTCCTCAGGGGTAAGCAGTACGGACACGAGATGAGGTGAAGCAGCTGCCAAGCATTGGAACTCCTCTTGCCTGTCCTAAAGGACGTCCGTGCCAAGGGCACACTCACCCCCGACGGACGGAGGACAGACAGACTCAGACTCAGCGACAAGACTAGCAGCGTAGTCTAAGCGATAGCGAGCAGCAAAGTCGACGAGCTCAGTAACGAGAACAGACGCAGCAGTAGACTCGAAAGAAGGGTCAGTGACAACAGTAGCAAGGAGACGCGTGACAGTATGACTGGCAGCACGAATAGAGTCCGACTGAAGGTCGGCAAGTGCAGGAAGAGAGGACCCAGGAGGGGAAGGCAAAGGGGCACGCAGAGGAGTAGTAGACGGACGCAGAGACATCAGGTGCGTGCTAGGGACAGGAGGAGGACGCTGGCGCGAACTACAACCACTGTCGCGAGCAGCTCTAACAGGCAACGCAGGACGAGACGTAGGCTCACGACGCTCAGTAAGACCTCGAGTAGGACCAGCGTAGGGAGAAGGAGCAGGCAGAGGGGAGGCAGGCTGTAGCTGTGACTGTGACGGGATAGGCTGTGGACACTCTAAGGGAGGAGGAGGACCAAGAGAAGGAGAAAGACCAAGAACCTACTGCAGGAGTGGAACAAAGTACGGACGAGGCCGCGTGACGACGCCAGAAGCAGCAGGGACAGCACCAGTACCCTCTGCAGGAGCACCCGCTCCAGCAGCACCTCCAGCAGCACTAGGAGCACCCCCAGTAGGACCGCCAGCGGTAGTCTCAGCGCCAACACCCTCAGCAGCACCAGCTCCAGTCGAACCCGTAGGCCCAGCACCTCCAGTACTCCCAGTACGAGCACCTCCGGGACCCGCGACCGCAGCACCCTCAGCAGCTGAAGAACCTCCAGCACCAGCAGTACGGCGCCAGCGCCGGGCAAACCACTCGCGCAGCTCTTGTGGAGAGAGTGGCTCCCGGCGCGAAGAAGCACCCGGAGAACCTCCAGGCGGAGCACCTCCACTCCCAGCACCCCCAGGCGTAGCACCTCCAGGCTCAGCACCCCCAGGCGTAGCACCTCCAGGCTCAGCACCCCCAGGCGTAGCACCCCCAAGCTCAGCACCCCCAAGCTCAACACCCCCAGGCTTAGTACCCCTAGGCACAGCACCCCCAGACGCCGCACCCCCAGGTCCAGCACCCCCAGGCTCAGCACCCCCAGCAGCACCAGAGTCACGAGTGACCTCGTCAGGCTCGACTGCGTCTATCTGGGACACACCTGAAGGGGCAGGACCCTGAGGGGGGAGGGAGTCTACCTGGGGGGGACCTGGTACAAGGAAGAGCGGGGGTGGGGGGAGGGATGGAGTGCGGTAGGGGAAGAGGCGGTAGTAGGGGACCGACTCGTCAAACGTGACGTCCTGGGAGGACAGAACACGTCGAGAGGTGGGGTGGTAGAACTGCCACCCTGGCGCGTCAGGGGGGAACCCCAGGAAGACGCAAGGAGCAGCACGAGGGGACAGCTTGTCCGCAGACAAGTCGCGGACAAACGCCCGAGATCCCCAGACCCGGAACGCCGACGCATCGCCAACCTTCCCCGTCCACAGTAAGGCTGGGGAGGTCTCTGGTCTGGAGACCCTGGGGTGGAGGTTGATCTGATGCGCCGCGTACCTGTCCGCAAACGGCCATAGCAAATGGGGGGCAGCCGCATGCATCATAGACGTACGAGCGACGTCCATGACCATGCCAATGCGGCGCTCAGCAATCCCATTTTGCTGCGGTGAGTCCGGAAGCGTGAAGGGGTGACGGATGCCTCGTGCACGACAGTAGGCTCTCAGTAGGCCAGAGGAAAACTCTCCGCCTCTGTCCGAGTGCAGACGCAGAACAGGGAAGTCCGAGCCAAAGCTCTGCTTGAGCTGGAGACGAGCCACGCGGATCCAGTCGATCAGCACCTCAGTGACATCACCCTTGTTGCGCAAGGGGAAGACCGTGGTGTAACGCGAGTAGTCGTCAACAACGAGCAGGAAGTAGCGCTCCTGACCCTGTCCACGGACGCTGGCAGGGCCCCACACGTCCATGTGAAGCGTCTGCAACGGGGCCTCTGTCGGAGGAAACCGGGAGGAGTGAGGGGCAGCCCGCTGGCGCCCCTCGACACAGGGGACACAGGCAGGGCGAGGGCCCTGAGGAAGGGGAGGAAGGGACCGGGGGAGACGAGACACAAGAAGACGGGAGGCCATGCCTCTGAGCCGAAGCAGAGAGGGGTGACCAAGACGGTGGTGCCAGAGGAGAGTCTTATGAGACAAGAGACGACACGAACAGGGGGCAGACTCAGGACCAGACCTAGACGCTGCAGCAAACACCTGACCGGACGAAGCGACTCTACCAGACTCAGTAACGGAAGGAGACGCAGTGGTCAGTGTGTACATGCTCGACCCCGGCTGACGGGTAAACATAGCCAGGTGCCGGCCTGTGCTAGCCTCTGTACAGTGCGTCACCCGCTGACGCGCAGGAGTGAACTGGTGTACTCCCCCATCCTGTAGGTCAGCACCACTCACCAGGTTCGTCGAGAACGAGGGGAGGTAGAGACCAGACAGGGTGCCAGAGGGAGCCGCCGGACACGGGAGGACTGTGGAGAAGCGAGACAGTACAGGACCCCCGGAGGGGTCAGCCAGAGACATCGCAACCGGCCGACTAAGCGGCGTGAGTGTGGTGCGGTCCCGAAAGAAGGAGCGAGACGCCCCAGAGTCAAGAGTGAAGGTGAGGGAGGCCGAAGCCGACGTAGTACCTGAGAGCGCAGACTCACTAGTACCTGAGGACGCAGACACACTAGCACCTAGAGCAGCAGCGTCGCAAGCACCTAAGGCAGCAGCCTCAATGCCCGGATCGGGGGGGAAACAGCGGTAGCAGTCACCCTCATCACCATGAGACACAACATACATGGCAGAAAGAATAGCATCAAAGTCAAGATCAAAGATGGCAACACCCGCCCTAGACAGCTCGCCCCAGCGACGAATCTCTGAGGCCTCTGGGAATTGGTGACGCCACGCGTCTGTCAGGCGGCCAAAGCAGCGCTGGTTGGGGTGCGGACCCCCACACTGCTCACCGGCACGGTCGCCGGTGCGCAGGACGTAGGTGCACGGACCAAAACCCCCACCCCGCTGGCGTGCGGTGTACCACTCACGGAGCTGCTGAGGGGACAGGGTCTCACGACGGCGCTGCTGCTGCTGGCGCGCGCCACTATCGGAGCCACTCCTCTGCGAAGGCCCGCGACCAGCTCCACCGCCACCCCCACTGCCTCCGCCGCCTCCGCTACTGCCGCCGCCTCCACCGCCGCCTCCACCGCCGCCTCCACAGCCGCCTCCTCCGCCACCTCCGCTCCCACCGCCACCGCCGCCGCCGCCTCCGCCTCCACCGCAGCCACCGACCCCCCCATCCGCACCTCCACTCCCACCGCCACCCCCACTACCCCCACCGCCTCCACCTCCACCTCCACCGCCCACTCCTCCAGCTCCCTTGCCCCCCTTGCCCTTGCCAGGGCGGCGTCTCCCGCTAGGGGCTGACGCCGCACCGACCGACTCAAGACCAAGGAGGTCGGCCGTAGCAGCAGAGGCAACAGAGGGCAGCAGGGGGGATGGGGAACACCCCTCAAAGATTGGGGGTGCGCGGGTCACCTCGAGAGGCTCCTACAGCGACTATACTCTTCTCCGCTGCTAAGAGGGCCTTCTCGATGAGATCGACAGTGAGTGTGGTGGGACCGACTGAGAGAAAGTGGTCCCTGACTACACGAAGGGAGTCAGGAAGGCGAGTGACTAGGAAGTACAGAGTGATATACATGGGGGGGGGGGGTCTTGGCGCAGAAGTCAGCAGGGAGTGCAGCGCGGTAGCGAGTGTCACTAGTGCGGAGGTGCGTAATGAGGTCAGCCACGGTGGGAAAGGCAGCAAGGTCAGGGAAGAGGTACAGTAGCATGAGACGGCTCAGTGCAGCAGTGGCAGGGGAGAAGCAGCGCGCGACTACAGCGTTGTACAGGGTCTGAGCACTCTTGTACTGACTAAAGTGTGCACGCTCGGAGGTAGGGAGGTGGCGACGCACAACAAGACGTGCAGCAGCGTCGCGCGTGGCCCACTGGGAGCAAACAGTGGCGTCAGCATCAGCAGCAGGGGCAGGGGAAGCGCCAGAGGTAAGGTCAAAGAGAGAGAGGCCGTCTGCCCTATCTTACTGTAAGAACAGCTGCAAGTCGTCTACCCAGACCTCAAAGTCAATGGCCCGACCCTCAGCGTCAAAAGCGAGGACACTAGGGGTTGCCATGATGACAGTAGCCTAGCAGTACTACCTGTAGGACAGGGGCAGTGCAGTGACAGGAGCGCTGCTTTCACCAGATAGGGCGGGTCGGGCAGCTCAGCAGCACAGCAACGCGGCTAGTCGGACGGCTCAGCAGCAACTGCGGTTCGGGCGGCTCGGCTCCACAGCGGCTCAGGCGGCTCGGGCGGCTCGGGCGGGTCGGGCGGCTCGGCTCCTCAACGGCTCAGGGGGCTCGGGCGACTCGGGCGGCTCGGGCGGCTCGGGCGGGTCGGGCGGCTCGGCTCCTCAGCAGCTCAAGCGGCTCGGGCGGCTCGGGCAGGTCGGGCAGCTCGGGCGGCTCGGGCGGCTCGGGCGGGTCAGGCAGCTCGGGTGGCGCGAGCGGTGTAGGGCCGTAGGGCCGCTGGTAGGGCTCGGGGCCGCAGCGAGAGGGGCGGCGGGGCCGCAGAGACGGGCGGCGGGGCCGGAGTGAGAGGCGGCGGGGCCGCAAAGACGGGCGGCGGGGCCGCTGAGACGGGCGGCGGGGCCGCAGTGAGAGGCGGCGGGGCCGCAACGAGAGAGGCGGCGGGGCCGCGAAGACGGGCGGCGGGGCCGCTGAGACGGGCGGCGGGGCCGCAGGGAGAGGCGGCGGGGCCGCAGCTAGAGAGGCGGCGGGGCCGGGGAGACGGGCGGCGGGGTCGAAGTGAGAGGCGGCGGGGCCGCAGCGAGAGAGGCGGCGGGGCCGCGAAGACGGGCGGCGGGCCCGCTGAGACGGGCGGCGGGGCCGCAGTGAGAGGCGGTGGGGCCGCAGCGAGAGAGGCGGCGGGGCCGCGAAGACGGGCGGCTGGGCCGCTGAGACGGGTGGCGGGGCCGCCGTGAAGGGCAGCGGGGCCGCAACGAGAGAGGCGGCGGGGCCGCAGAAAAGGGCGGCGAGGCCGCTGAGACAGGCGGCGGGGCCGCAGTGAAGGGCTGCTAGGGCGGCTCGACAAAGTGAGGGCCTGGAGCGCGACTCGGGCTGAGCGCGCTTCAGGCAGAAAAAAAAGAAAAAAAAAACTCGATGTGGTGGGCCCTAAGCACAGTTCCCAAGGGGGAACCTGCTCAATACCATGAGAAGATTAGAACGAGAATGATGTGAACTATGAATGAAGCGAGTACAAATATGAAACCCTAGTTGGGTTGTACCCCCTATGGGATACCCCACTATAGCCTACACAATAGCATAAGCTATAATCCTCTGACAATTTGTGGAGAACAAGGGGATGTGAAGACCTGACAGTAAGCCAGATGGAACCGCCAGACACGGGAGAACAGTGGAGGATTGTGCAAGAACTGAGCCCCCAGAGGGGTCAGCCAGAGAGACTGCAACATGCGCAGGGAGCGGTGTGACTGTGGTACTGTCGGGAAAGAAACAACGAGAAGCACCTGAGTTAAGCGTGAAGGTGTGTAAGGCCTCAGCAGGCGCATTCTTATGCTAGCCAAAGTTGCGAACTTTTAGGCGACCAGCAGCATCACAGGTAAGCCACTCAGAGAGACTGAGACTGTCAGCTGTGTCAGGAGGGGCGACTGAGCAACCAGACGTGTGGTCAAACAGGGATACGCCGTCTTTAGCATCACTCATTAGGTACAGCTGTAGGTCATCGAGCCATGTTTCGAACTGGATCGGGCGACCCTCAGGATCGAACGAGAGTACGATGAGAGTAGCCATAGCTAGGTGGCCCGAGACTAGCAGGGCAGAGCGCGTGCAGGGCAGAGCGGCGTGCAGGCAGGGCAGGGCGGCTCGTGGCTAGAAAAGGCGGCGCACGGGCAGCAGGGCTTCACGCGGCCAGGTAAGGACGACGCATAGGTAGCAGGGCGGAGAGTGGTCAGTGCGGAGAGTCACTACACAGCGGGAGTGGACCACGGAGGAGGGCACGGGGTTGTGCGAGTGATCGTAGCGCTCTGCTAGCGTTCTTACTGCTTGCTATGTTCACTGGGAAGTTTGGCAAGAATTCCACTAAGGAAAGAACAACTTGCAATAACAAAGTTGATAGCTAAAGATTAGAGTACAAAAAAATGAGGCATGCAGAAAAAAAGACTAGAAAGGCATGCAACACCTATCAAGGGCGGCACAAGAGCGGCTCGCCAACGCTGCAGCAGAGCTGTCTGCCAGCGTTGCACTACGCGCGGTCGGCCAACACTGCAGTCGCAGGTGACTATCTGCAATCGCAGGTAACTTTCTACGGTCGCAGGTTGTCTATCTGCGTAGATGTGCACACCTACCAAGTAGGCGCAGGTTGGCGGTTTCACCGTCAGGCACATTGCGCAGGTGCCAGGTAGAAAACGTGTCGTCGGTTTCGCCAGGTGCGCACTGTCGACCACGTGATGCCATTCCGCAGGTAGAACTTTGCCAAAATCTCCTGGGCGAATGTTTGCACGCCTTCGCAGAGTTTCGCACAACTCTGCAACTTCGGTCGATCAGCTCGACTCTGCTCGGTCGAACAGAATTTGCCGAGCAGAACTTCTCGACCAGAACTCTTCGACCAGATTTCTTCGACCAACGCTGTTCGACGGAAGCTCGTCGCGCAGAGATCGTCGACCAAAGCTCATCGCGCAGAGCTTGTCGACGAGATTCTGTCGCGCAGAGCCTGCTCGACCAAAACTTCCGCTGAACTGCAGAAGCCCATTTCGTCGACCCCTCCGTCGCGAACTTCCCATCTACAGCGAGATCACCTATGCTCAAGCGAGGGCGGGGCCATTTCCTTCGACACTCCCCTGTTGCGCTCACGCTTGGGCACCCCACACACAATGTCCACCCAGAACCCAGAGGGATAGAATACAAGGAGAAAAGTCCTTCTGCATGCACCCAACACATAGCACGCAAGTCACCGCACCAGCGGTGCAGAAGGGCACGGCACCTACTGCTGCACCTCGTCATCCCCGTCGCCCACGTCGGCCAGACACACTTGGCCGATTGCGACGGAGCACCGGTTGAAAGCCGGAAAATGCAGCGCCTTTCTTCAGAAAATCTGCCGGCTGCTAGGAGGTCGGGATGTACTGCAGAGCAATTTTCCCGCGCTTCACCATCTGCTGCAGCCATGCGTAGCGTCGCTCCATTTGCTTGAGGTTGTCCTTGAGCCCCAAGCCCTCTGCGACTTTGATTGCCGACTGGTTGTCCACGTGCAGAACAGTCGGCTCCCTGGGGTCGAGCAGGCGGAATTCTGCAAGGACGAAGCGCAGACGGCGAGCCTCCTTGCCGGTTTCGGTGGCCGCAACGTACTCTCATTCGGTCGACAAAAGCGTTGCGCACTTGATGCGCTGGCTCGACCACAAAACTGCGGCTCCTCCGAAGACGAAAATATAGCCGCCAGTGCTCGTACGATTCTGCTTGTCGCCAGCGTCGTCGGCGTCTGCATAGCCGACCAAAACCAGCGACTCTGGTCCGCCGCCAAACTCCAGAGCGGTGTCACGTGTTTCTGCGAGGTAGTGCAGACAGCGATCGACCTCCCGCCAGTGGTTGTCGCTCCGCACTGTCAGGCCGGACCCGAGCTTGCTGCAAGCGAAGGCAATGTCGGGCCTCGTCGTGGTGGCCGCGAATTGCTGCGAGCCGACCTTTTGCCTGTACTCTGCTTCCTCGCGCGATTGAAACTCCCCGTCATCGAATGTCAGCTCTGTGTACGAGTCGACGGAGACGGGCGTCTTCGGCACTTGCCTAGTCTGCTCCTCTTCAATGGAGCGTCGACGCAGCTTGTCGACGTATGACTATTGGTGCAGCCACAACTTCCTCGCAGGACGGTCGCGCACGATTTCCAGCCCGAGATACTTCTCGACCAGGCTGATTTCGCGCAGCTCGAAGGCGGCCTCTAGCAACTCTTTCAGCTCCTTCAGTATCGCAGTGCTGCTGCTTGCGGCGAGCAGGTCGTCGACGTAGACGAGCACCCAGCACATCACTCTGCCATCTCCGACCTTGAAGTAGAGTGCCTCGTCGACCTGGCTCTTCTGCCAGCCAGCGCCCATCAGCACCGCGTTGAGCGCCGAGTACCACATCAACGGACTCTGCTCCAGCCCGTACAAGCTCTTCAGCAGCTTGCAAACGCGACCGGTTCCGTCGTTGTAGTAGTCGGGCTGATACATGTAGAGGACGCGATCCAGCTTGCTCTGCAGAAACGTGTTTTTCATATCCACCTGCATCAGGTGCAGATCGAGAACTGCTACAATGCTGAGAATGATCCATAGAGTCACGTAGCTTCCCACCTGCGCGTACGTCTCTTCGTAGTCTGCGCCATGAAGCCCTTCACCACCAGACGCGCCTTCTCGCGGGCGACCGTATCGTCGACCTGGTACTTTATCGTAAGCACCCAGCGGTTCTTCATGATGTTGACACCTCGCGGACGCTCAACAAGCTCCCACGTTCCATTGGAGATGAGGCTCTTGATTTCCTTGTCCATGGCGGCCTTCACCGCCTTGCCCTTCCAGCTCGCCAATGCCTCCTTCACCGTCATGTTGGCAATGTCCCAGCGATGGTCTGGATCGGCGTGCATGTCGGGGTCGAGCTCGGGCAAAATGACGTCGTCCTGCGCGTCGTCGAGCAGAGTGATGTAGGAGGTCGGTGGCAAACAAGCGTGGTAACTCAGATTCTCCGGCGGCTTGCCGATGTTGGAGCGGGCACACCGTCGCGGTTTCGCCTCTACGACCGGGACCTCTACCACGTCGCTGTCGTCAGACTGCTCCCCAGTTGACAGCTCCCCTACACCGCCGCCGGCCGCACCGACGAATTCCACCACGTCGTTGCTCGACGAGTTGTCGTTGAACTGCTCCCCTGTCGGCAGCTCCTCTGCGGACTGCTCCCCCACGATCGGCTTCTCTGCTGGCGCCTCTGTAGCCGGCTTCGACGCAGACAGCTTCCGTGTCCTCTGCTCCCCTGTTGTCTGCCGCTGCGCGTCTACGACCTTCTCTGCGTCACGTCGGCCACCGGCGATGCAACCGGTCGGCGCAGCAGGCGACGCACCGAGTCTCCCTTCATCGCCGGCGGCCGACGAGGGTCCTTGCACAAGGGTATCGATGACGGGCATGAGAGGGGAGGGCGACGGAGTCGCCGACGGGGAAACAGTGGGGAGGGGGACTTCTTCGATGTCCTCGTCGTCATGCTCGTCAACTTTGACGAGCAAGGGAGGCATCGTCAAGGAGGGATCGAGCGGCGGGGCAGAAGGCGTCCTCATCGACGCCGGCCCGTACTCCGCCTTCCACTTCTCCATCGACAAATTTTCGTAGAAGATCTCTTCGATCGTCGTGACGACTTTGTTGGCAGTCAGGTCGAGCACCTCCCAACCTTTGCTCTCGAGCGACACTCCGAGGTGAAGACCCCAACGAGCCTTCGGCGCCAGCTTCCCGCCGCGCTGCTGCTCGGGGACCATGAACTGCACCATGCAGCCCCACACACGCGCCAACGTCAGATCCGGCTTCGATCCGAAAAGCAGCTCGTGGGGCGTTGTCCCCTTCGGCAGAGAAGCACGTTCGAGGCAGTTGCGCACCCAGACGGCCTGTCGTAGAGCGAGGTGCCACCAGTGATGCTTCACGCCTATGTGCAGAAGCATTGTACGCACGGCCTCGACCACCGTGCGCATCTCCCGCTCTGCCATTCCATTCTGCTGCGGAGTGTATGGGCATGTCAGATTATGGAGGATTCCTTTGTCCTAGACGAGAGCGGTGAAGGCGCGACCGAGGAACTCCCCGCCACGGTCAAAACGCAGCTTCTTCACCGTCTTCGACGTCTGCCGCTCCACCTCCTGCATCCACTTTTCAGAGACGACCAGCACGTCACTCTTCTTTGCGATCGGCTGGACCCACACGTAGCGCGTCTTCCTGTCCTTCAGCAGCAGGAAGTAGAGGCTGCCATCAGCGGCGGCCACGCAAAACGGTCCGCAGAGGTCGATGTGCACCACGTCGAGCGCGTGCACTGCGTCCGATCCTTGGTCGGGGAAGGTGTGCCGGGCGAGCTTGCCGCCGACGCAGGAGGTACACGGCAGATCATCTGCGGTTGACTTCTTGATGTCCAGACCGGTGGCACCCTCATGCTTCACCGAGCTCTTGATCATGTTGATGCCGACGTGCGCAAGGCGAGCGTGCAACTTGCCCGGGGTAGACTTCATCCGCGACGCGATCGTCCGCAGAGCCACAAGCTCCGTCGAAGTCGCCGTCGACTTCGTCGAGCAGGGGCGCAGATCCGTACAAAGCACTCTGCCAGAGTAGCGTGCGTGACCAAGGACATCGCCGGCAGAAGACACCAGCGCCATCTCCGCGCCATCGTCCTGGAAATTCACGCCGTGCTCCTTGAGCTGGCCGGAAGACAGCAGGTTCGCGTGCACACCCGGAACGTAGAGTACGTCGGGGACGAGGTCCTGCTTCCCCGTCTCCCCTTGCAGAGCGACGGTCCCATGGCCTTCGACGGTCTGCAGCACCCCGTTGAAGCCACGCACATGCTTGACATCGCCGCGAGGCTTCAGATCGACGAACGCCTCCTTCGTCCCCATCAGATGGTGGGAACAGCCGCTGTCAAGCAGCACCACCGTTGGGTTCGCCTTAACAGCAGCAGCAACCGCCTTGAAGTCTTCGCCAGCCTCCAGCGCCAGGAAGATCGTCGGCTCCACCACGCTGACCATCGAGCACGAAGTCTCCTTGCCACAAGCATCGCCGCCAGAGGAGTCAGCATCCTTCGTCAAAGCCATCTTCGATGCCTGCTTCTCCTTGCGCGGCTGGTTGTCTCGACGAGGATGGCCACCTTCTCCGTTTTTGCGGTTGGCGTCTCGATCGGGGCACTCATACGAGAGGTGGTCGGGAGCATCGCAGATGTAGCAGCGACGTCCTTCTTGACGCGAGCCACTGCTGCCGCAATCTCCACCTTTCGCCGACTTTCCGCGGTCGGCGCCCTCCGTCAATTTCGCGCTCGATTGCAGTACTTGGTCGCCGATTCCTGCTCGCCCATCCGAAGGTTGGCCAATTTCCTCTCCAGCTGGCTGATGTAGAGGTCGTCGGTCGCTTTGTAGGTACGCATAATGTACTGCCACGCTTGGTAGCCAGCATCCACCTGTTGTCTACACGACGTCAATGCGACCTGCACCAGAGGTGAACAACACCTCGAAATGACCATGAAGGTTAGTAGTTGAGCAGCTCGAAATTCCGCCCAGAGTTCAGAATCGTCTGCGTCCGGTGTCGCAACATTGCCGTCGACGAACTTCTTCATTCCGGCGACCTCCAGCTGCGGCTCGATGGACTCAATCCATGTGATCAAGTCGTGACGACCTTCGAGCGACTTCGGCACAACAATCTTGTCCGGCGAAAACTTGAAATATCCGTACGCCGACGCGATGCCTCCGACCTGACCGGCCGACACATGAGTTGCCGAAGTCGGTCTGACTCCACTCCGCAGGGGAGATTGACTTCGACCATTGGCGTTGCCGTTCGAGCTTCCCACTACCGCCGAGCGCTGGACTCGTGCGCCTGCATTCCGCCGAGATCGACGTTGGCGGCCCGAATCACTCTACAAAGCCTCGTGCTGCCTCCTTAACTGCCGACTTGGTCACCGCCGTCGACTTGGTCGTCAACGCCGCCTTCGTTGCGTGTCGGTCGGGGAGTGGCGGGTAGTCCATCCGCCTCAGTACGGGTCGTTGGGTGCTCGCGCGCCCATTATACGCGGGTTCCAAAGAAGATAACCTCCAAGGTTGCTCCGCCGTACTCGCCACCTGCGTGGCATGCCCGAACGTCTTCTAACCGCGCCTGCAAGGTATCCTCTACGCCTGCAGCGACCTCCTCCTGGTCGACCATGACGGTCTAGATGGTTGCCGGCCTACAACAACTTAGGTAATTAACGCGAGAGTCGGCTAATCTGAAGGATCTAACACGGTGTCGTCCACACTCACCGCACCATGCGGAGAGTCACTACACAACGGGAGTGGACTACGGAGGAGGGCACGGGGTTGTGCGAGTGATCGTAGCGCTCTCCTAGCGTTCTTACTGCTTGCTATGTTCACTGAGAATTTTGGCAAGAATTCCACTAAGGAAAGAACAACTTGCAATAACAAAGTTGATAGCAAAAGATTAGAGTACAACAAAATGAGGCATGCATAACAAAAGACTAGAAAGGCATGCAACACCTAGCAAGGGCGGCAGAAGGGCGGCTCGCCAACGCTGCAGTAGAGCTGTCTGCTAGCGTTGCAATGCGCGCGGTCGGCCAACACTGCAGTAGCAGATGACTATCTGCAATCGCAAGTAACTTTCTACGGTCGCGGGTTGTCTATCCGCGAAGATGTGCGCACCTACCAAGTAGGCGCAGGTTGGCGGTTTCACCGTCAGGCACATTGCGCAAGTGCCAGGTAGAAAACGTGTCGTCGGTTTTGCCAGGTGCGAACCGTCGACCACGTGATTCCATTCCGCAGGTAGAACTTCGCCAAAAACTCCTGGGCAAATCTTCGCACGCCTTCGCAGAGTTTCGCACAACTCTACAACTTCGGTCGATCAGCTCGACTCTGCTCGGTCGAACAGAATTTGCCGAGCAGAACTTCTCGACCAGAACTCTTCGACCAGAGTTCTTCGACCAGCGCTCTTCAACGGAAGCTCGTCGCGCAAAGATCGTCAACCAAAGCTCATCGCGCAGAGCTCGTCGGCCAGATTCTGTCGCGTAGAGCCTGCTCGACCGAAACTTCCGCACGCCCCCTTTGTTGGAGTACAAGTTGGAAACCCTAACTTTGTGTACCCCCGAAAGGCTAACCCACTATAGCCTACACAACAATAACACATATAGTGTTTGACACACCCCCATAGGCAAAGTGGGGGAGAGCAAGGGGTCACAAGACCAGTCAAGAAAGGCAAGCAAGCTGAGGGTGGATCACAACGTCACCACACATTCCGAGCACAATCAAAGGGTCACAAAGCCAGTTCACATGTAGAAGTATATATAAGTAGTACAAACAACAAAGGTGATCTCAGCCTAGTAGAGCAAACAGGCAGGAGTATATATAGAGATCACAGTACAGGCAAAGCCTACAACAAGTGAGGCAAAGTGGGCTCCAGCCCCAACAAAGTACAGAAGTGCTGATGATCACCAGGCTGAAGTGCCTTGGTGAATATATCAGCGGTGTTAGCCTGAGAGGCCACGTAGCGTAGACGAAGCTGACCACGCTGCTGCAGCTCACGAGCAAGGAAGTAACAGAGAGCGATGTGCTTCGTTCTGTGCTCCAGTGTGTGCTCCTCACACAAGGCGATGGCAACCTTGTTGTCGACGTACAGCACTGGAGGAGAACTAGGCCGCTCTCCAAGGTCGGTCAGCGGGTAGGTGAGCCAGCGTAACTCCTCTGCAGCCATGGCTGTGGCGTAGATCTCAGCCTCACAACTGGAGATGAGAACTGAAGACGAACGAGTAGAACGCCAAGAAACAGAACCAGAGCCAAGGCTGAAGGTGTAACCCTGTGACAACCGCTGAGTAGCCTGGTCGTCAACCCAAGAAGCGTCTGAGTGCCCAGTGAGAACAACTTAGCTCCCTCCTCCAAGCACGAGCCCCATGCCTGATGTACTGCACAAGTAGCGCAATACCCTCTTTGTAGCATCCCAGTGCACCTTTCGGTGACGACCAGGAGCCACGTAGCGAGCCAGAAGGCCAAGAGGGTATGCTAGGTCAGGACGAGTGCAAGTCATCAGGTACATGAGGCAACCAACTAGCTTTGGGTAAGGACCACTTGACTCTACAGACTCATCCGAAGGCACAGCTGAGAGCGAGTGACCTATTGCCAGAGGAGTGGCCTGTGATGAGGACTAGGTGAAGCCGAAGCGCTGAAGGACCTGCTGCACCATGTGTGACTGACTCAGGGTAATGGTGCGGCGTGCTCTGTCTCGGGTGATCTGCAAGCCAAGGTAGCTGCGCAGTTCACCCAGGTCTGTGCACGTCTGTCTCTTCTGCAGCTCCGACTTCACTTGGGCGAGAGACTCAGTGTCAGGTGTGGCAAAGACCAAGTCGTCGACGTACAAGAGGATGTAGAACGGTGGCAGCGAAGTGTCGGTGCGTACAAACAGCGACGGGTCAGCAGTAGAAGGAGAGAACCCAAGTGCCGCAAGAGTAGTCCTCAGTGTGTCGTGCCACTCACGTGGCGCCTGGCGGATACCGTAGACTGGCCGCCGAAGGCTCCACTGGGCACCAGGAGGAAACGACCCAGTGAAGCCAGGAGGGCGGCGCAGCCAGATCTCCTCGTGCAGACTGCCGTGCAAGAAAGCTGTGCTGAAGTCAAGAGAGTGAAGCTCGTAGTCGGGCTGAGCAGCAACGTGCAGTAGTACCCGAAGAGTGCTCATCTTCGGGGTGGGGGAGAAGGTCTGAAAGAAGTCTACTCCCTCTCGCTGACTGAAGCCTCAAGCAACGTAACGCGCCTTGAAGACAGGCGGAGAACCCGGCGGCCGCTTCACCCTGAAAATCCACATGCCACTGACGATGTTCGCCCCAGGTGGGGGAACCTCGTCGACGTAGGTGCCTGTGGACTTCCAGGAAGCCATCTCTGCGTCCATGGCTGACTGCCACTGTGAGGAGTAGGGACTCTTGATCGCCTCAGCGTACGATTGAGGAGTCGGGATGTCTGGTGCATCCGGGTCTCCCTTAGGGGCAACTAGCATGGACACGAGATGGGGCGCAGCGGCTGCAAGACACTCATCCTCCTGTCTGTCCTCAAGGACATCCGTGCTAAGAGCACACTCACTTCTAACAGACGGAGGACGGACAGACTCAGACTCAGCGACAAGATTGGCAGCGTAGTCTAGATGACAGCGAGTAGCAAAGTCGACAAGCTCAGCAACTAGGGAAGACGCAGCAGCAGACTCAAACGAAGGGTCAGTGACAGCAGTGGCCAAAAGACGCGTGACAGTAGGACTGGCAGCACGAAGAGAGTCAGACTCCGGGTCAGCAAGAACAGGAAGAGAGGACTCAGGAGGAGACGGCAGAGGGACACGCTGGGGAGGGACGCAGTGACATCCGGTGTGTGCTAGGGACTGGTGGCGGACGCTCATGGGGAGTACGGCGACTGGTGGAAGTAGTACGAACAGGTGACTCAGGACGGGACACAGGCGACACAGGACGAGACTAAGGCCGACGACGCTCAATGAGACTGCCTGTAGGACCAGTGTAGGGAGAAGGACGAGGAAGTGGCGAGGGAGGCGGTAGCTGTGACTGCGACTGGACCGGCGGTGGACACTCTACATAGGGAGGGGGACCAGGCGGAGGCGATTGACCAAGAACCTGTTGAAGGAGTGGAACGAAGTACGGCTGCGGCCGTGAGGTGCCCCCTGCAGCAGCAGAGACAGCACCAGAACCTTCAGCAGCTCCAGCAGCACCTCCAGCACACGCACCTCCAGGACCAGCTGCTCCTGCAGCTCCAACACCCGGGTCCGCAGTACCAGCAGCAGCTCCAACGCCAGGGTCCGCAGCACCAGCAGAAGTACCAACTCCAGGGTCCGCAGCACCAGCAGCAGCTCCAGCGCTCGGGTCCGCAGCACCAGCAGCAGCTCCAACGCGCGGGTCTGCACCACCAGTAGTAGCTCCAACACCCGGGTCCGCCGCACCGGCAACACCTCCAACTCCAGGGTCCGCAGTACCAGTAGCAGCTCCAACACCCGGGTCCGCAACACTAAGAGCGCCACTCCTGAGACTGCAGCGCCGTGCGTACCACTCACGGAGTCACTGGGGAGAGGGCAGCTTCCTCCTAGGAGAGGAAGCACGAGCACCCGCTCCAGCAGCACTCCTAGCTGCAGAAGCACCTCTCCTGAGGCTGCAGTACTGTAAGTACCACTCACGCAGCTGCTGTGAGGAGAGAGCTCCTCCAGGCGTAACACTCCCAGGCTCAGCACCCCCAGACTAAACACCCCCAGACTCAGTACAAGCAGGCTCCGTACTCCCAGACTCAGCACCCCCAGGCTCAGCACCTCCTGACTCCGCACCTCCAGGCTCAGCACCCCCAGTCTCCGCAACCCCGGGCTCCGCACGCTCAGGCTCAGCACCTCAAGCAGGAGGAGAGTCGACAGCTACCTCGACAGGCTCAACCGGGTCTACCTGGGACACACCAGAGGGAGCGGCACCCTGATGGGGGAGGGGGTCTACCACAGCAGCACCTGGCGCGAGGAAGAGAGGTGGGGGAGGGAGCGGGGCAGTGCGGTAGGGGAAGAGGCGGTAGAAGGGTACCGACTCGTCAAAGGTGATGTCCTGAGAGGCGAGGACACGGCGCGAGGTGGGGTGGCAAAACTGCCAACCAGACGCGTCCGGAACAAAGCCTAGGAAGACACACGGAACAGTGCGGGAGGAGAGCTTGTCCGCGGACGTATCGCGAACAAAAGCTCAAGATCCCCAGACCTGAAAACGCGACGCATCGCCAACCTCTCCCGTCCAACGCAGTGTCGGGGAGGTGTCCGGCAAGGAGACACGGGGCCAGAGGTTGAGCTGATGCTTAGCGTATCGGACCGCAAACGGCCACATAAAGTGGGGGGCAGCCGCATGGATCAGGGAGGTACGAGCGACCTCCATGATGAGGCCAATGCAGCGCTCAGCAATCCCATTTTACTGTGGAGAGGCCGGAAGCGTGAACGGCTGGTGGATGCCGTGCTCCGCACAGTAGGCTGCCAAGAGGTCGGAGGAGAACTCACCACCTCTATCAGAGTGCAAGCGCAGGACAGGAAAGTCCGAGTGGAGACGCTCGCTGAGCTGAAGACGAGAAGCGCGGATCCAAGGGATCAAAACATCAGGGACCTCACCCTTGGTGCGCAAGGGGAAGACCGTGGTGTAGCGCGAGTAGTCGTCCATAACTATCAGGAAGTACCTCTCCTGACCCTGACCATGGACGCGGGTGGGGCCCCACACGTCCATGTGGAGCGTCTGCAAGGGAGCAGTCGTCGGGGGAAACGAGGAGGAGTGAGGAGCAGCGCGCTACCGCCCCTCGACACAGGGAAGGTAGGGAGGAGCAGTCGAGGGTGGGAGGGGAGGGAAAACTCTGGGAAGACCAGAGACAAGGTACCGTTTGTGCATTGCCCCAAGGCGCTGCACGGACGGGTGACCAAGTCGGTGGTGCCAGAGGACGGTCTCGTGCGCCAGAGAGCGGCACGAGCAGGGGGCCGACAGCTGACCTGACGCAGACGCAGACGCAGCTACCTGAGGGGACTCAATAGTTAGTGTGTACAGGTCCGACCCCGGCTGCTGTGTGAAGGTCGCCAGGTGACGGCCCGTACGAGCACACGTGCAGTGTGTCACGCGCTCGTAGGCAGGGGTGAACTGGTGGACACCACCAGGGGGCTTAGACGCACTAGCACCTAGAGCAGCAGCCTCACCAGCACCTGGGTTAGCAGACACTCTAGCACCTAGAGCGGCAGCCTCAGCGGTTCGAATGCCCGGGTCGGGCGCAACACGCAGGTACTGTGCACCCTCTCCACTAATAGAATCACATACATGGGAGAGAGAATAGCATCAAAGTCTAGAGCAAAGATATCAATGTTTTGCTTCATCAGATCAACCCAGCGGGGCAGCTCAGTGGCATCAGGGAACTGAGTACGCCAAGCGTCGTCCAGGCGTGAGAAGCAGCGCTGTGTGGGGTGCGCCCTCCCACACGTCTGACCAGTGCGGTCACCAGTGCGGATGGTGTACGTGCAGCTAAGCCCCCCCCCCCCCCCCCCCCCCCCCCCCCGTGCTGAGCGTACCACTCACGGAGCTCCTGGGGCGACGGAGTGTGCTGCAGGCTCTGGACACCGCCAGTGCCTCCACGACCGCCACCGCCGCCGCCACCTCCTCGACCACCCCCTCCCCTGCCGCCGCCGCGTCCCCCGCCGCCCCCACAACCGCCCCTGCCCCTGGCACCTCCCCCGCCGCTACCGCCACCACCCCCACCGCTGCCACTAGCCCCCCAAGCCCCACCACCACCCCCACCGCCGCCACCACCCCCACCACCGCCTCCCCCGCCGTCACCTCCGCCTCCCTTGCCCCCTTTGCCCTTGCCGCTGCGGCGCCCGCTCAAAGCAAACGCAGCGCCGACCTTCTGAGAACCAAGGAGGTCGACAGCAGAAGCAGAGGCTACAGAGGGAAGAAGGGGGGAAGGAGAACACCCCTCAAAGGAAGGGGTGCGCGGGTCGCCACGAGAGGCATCTACAACGACTATGCTAGCCTCACCTGCAAGTAGTTCCTTCTTGAGGAGGGCAATGGTGAGCTCAGTGGGGCAGCGAGCTAGGAAGTGATCCCTGACAGCACGTAGAGTGTCAGGGAGGCGGGTGACTAGGTGGTAGAGAGTGAGCCAGAGCGGGGGGGGGTTCTTGGCAAGAAACTCATTGGGCATGGCGGCACGGAAGCGGGCCTCACTAGTACAGAGGTGCGTGATGAGGTCAGCAACTGTGTGGAAAGAGGCCAGGTCGGGAAACATGTAGGGGAGTGAGAGGCGGCCTAGTGCGGCAGAAGCAGGTGAGGAGTAGCGGGCAACGACAGCGGTGTACAGTGCCTGTGCAGTCTTGTGCTGGCCAAAGTGCTCGCGCTCATCTATCGGCAGGGAGTTGCGAATAGCGAAGCGAGCGTGGGCGTCACGAGTCTGCCACTGTGAGCGGGCAGTGCTGTCAGCAGTAGCAGCAGGAGCTGTAGCATGGCCTAGGGCGTGATCGTACAGTGAGATTTCCTCCTTGGGAGTGAGCTGTAGGAAGAGGTATAGGTCATCTAGCCAGGTTTCGAACTTCACTGGGCGGCCCTCAGCATCGAAAGCTAGCACAGGAGGGCTAGCCATAGCAGTAGTAGGAGTAGCAGTAGAGTAGCAGTAGTAGCAGCAAGTGCACCTCAAAATAGTAGGCAGTGCGACTCAGGTAGGGCGGCTCGGTCCAGTACGGGCGGCGCGGTTCGGTCAGGTAGGGCGGCTCGGCTCGGGTAGGGCGGCGCGGCTGGGTTCGGGCGGCGCGGCTCGGTTCGGGCTGGGCGGCTCGGTTCGGGCGGCTCGGTTCGGGCTGGGCGGCTCGGTTCGGGCTGCTCGGTTCGGGCGGCTCGGTTCTGGCGGGGCCGTGGGTGTCGCGGTGGGGTGCTAAGGGGTGGCGCGTGGGTCGAGGGGGCCGACGGGGCCGCTAAAGAGTGGGCGCGCGCGGGGCATACGGGGCCGACGGGGCCTCTAAGGGGGTTGCGCGCGGGGTCGACGGGGCCAGCGGGGCCGCTAAGGGGCGGCGCGTGGGGTCGACGGGGCCGACGGAGCCGCTAAGGGGTGGGCGCGCGCGGGTATAGGGGGCCGATGGGGCCTCTAAGCGAGTCGCGCGCGGGGTCGACGCGGCCTTAGGGGGCCGTGAAAGAGAGGCGCACGAGGGCGCTAGAGGGGGAGGCGCTCGAGGGCGCACGAGGGCGCTAGTAGGTAGAGCGGAATGGTGGGCCCTAAGGAGCGATCCTAGGTCGAAACCTACGCTCTTAATACCATGTTAGAATGAAGAAGTGATTGCACTATGGAAAAGTTGGAGTACAAGTAGGAAACCCTAACTTTGTGTACCCCCTAAAGGCTAACCCACTATAGCCTACACAACAATAACACATATAGTGTTTCACAGCACGCTGCCAGCATGGCGGCGCACGGGCTGCAGACGGGCAGCGCACAAGCTGCAAACGGCCGGGGCGCGGGCTGCAAGGGGCGGCACGCGGGTGGCGTAACGCAAGGCAGGGCGTGCGCGGGGCGGCGCGACGCAGGGCAGGGCGTGCGCGGGGCGGCACAACGCAGGGCAGGGTAGGGCGCGCGTGGGTGGCGCGATGCAGGGCAGGGCGCAGGGTAGCGTGGTAACCGCAGTCGATCACTAGCTAATGGTGGGCCAAAAAAAAAAAACAGTTCTAAGGATCTACAGCTTTGAAACCATGTCTGAAACTAACGAGCAGGAATGATTACATTGAGTAAGAAAGTGATACAAGTACCAACCCTAATTTGGGTTGTTCCCCATATGGGCTACCCCACTACAGCCTACAGTTGGACACTTTCCACCCACACTTGGTGGAACGTAATGGCTGTCAGTGTGGTTTACGGGAAGTCTGACACTGTTCCAGATTCTTTGAACAGGAGATCACCCAGCGAGAAGGCTCTCCGCATGCGGTTCAGCAGGCGTAGAGCACGACGGAGTCCGGGGACCACAGGTTGGATCCTCGGGCAGCTGAAATGGCAATGCTCGTGCATCTCTTCCTCCCCATAGTACGGGCATTTTGGCTTGCTGCTGAGAAAATTTACCCTTTCCCCAACCTGCAGGTTCAGGTTATGTATCCGTATGAGGAGGTCTCGTTGTCGGCTCGGAATGGTCAGCAAATTGTAGGTGCAAATAATTCTCTTCTAGTTACTCTGTCCTCTCTTTCTATCGTACCACTTGGCTTGCTTCGTTAGGAGAGTAGTTGGCTTGGCCCATTCCTCCCTCAGCTGCTTCAAAGATGCCAGCTGCCCGTTTGCAAAAACTGCAGACCCGGAAAGCCGGGGCTGCTGCATGCCTCCCACTCCCAGACGAGGTGACCGGGCTCCTATTTACCCCACCACTGCCTTGAGTTGCACCATGTAGCAGTAGGGTTTCCTCTCAGCCGGGTCTACTTCAAACGCTTTGAGAGCCAACCGGGCCAACTCTTTCCCCCGCAGTTCCTTCTACCCCCCTCCACTATTGTTGCCGCCATCTTAAGTTCGGCGTAAGTCGTTCGTACCCCTTGAAAACTCAATGCAGTTCTCGCGGTGTTGCCCAATGTATATCTCGTGCGCGGGTAACCAAAAGCCGAAGAAATCCACGAAATTGTCGGCGCATCTCGCCGTAAAACCTGTTAAGTCCCGCGAAAAAAACTCCAAAAATGTCGTTTGAACACAGCCTCGAATATCCGCAGTTGCAGGTACAGTTCTCCTCCGAAAATCTCAGACGTACGATAGTTGCCCACTCGGTCACCAGTTGTTTTCGTCGGTTCACTAGAACCCATTTGTGGGCATAATATGGAACCTAGGTATTTCCGATACCGTCTTTCACGGATCCTAGAGGCATCAACGCCGTTGACTTCCGTCGTCGAAACTGCTCCCGCGGTTGTTGCTTAACAAAATATCCTTCTCCCACTGAAAAGTCCCCATGCTAATTTTTTTTTCTCAAAAATTCTCCGAGGTGTGTATTTAAACACCAGGGGTCCTAGGTATCCCTGCCGCTGAGTTTCTTGCCACGCAACTTCGAAAAGTGCCCTTCAGGCAAAGTCCCCCAACGAATTAACCGCACTCCAAGAAGCGAAGAAATACCCGCACCTGCACGATATTTTTGTCGTTTTTAGTGCGCTTTTGTCGGATGGATATAATCGGTGTTGCCGGCATGAACCCAGCCACGGTGGAGAAGAAAATTCTAACGGAGTCGGGGTAGCTTAATCAAGAGGAGTCCATGCCCAACCGCTTAACAGCCCACCATGCCCGTCGCGCACTAAACTTCACAGCTTTCCAATCCCAAACTTCGCCGCTACGTCGTCAACTCGTGTAGACGTCCGGGTCGGGAGAAACCGGCAAACTATACCATTGTTATCCTTGCGGCGCCCAGATTCTTGCACGCTGTTTCACCCAGCCCGTTTTTATCAGAGTAGAACAGTGCCGCAACTCCCTTTTTTTTTCTGTTCTGTACAGCTGTCGAACAAGAACCAATCCAGGTGCTGCTAACCAGCACATGGTAGGCCCATGTTCGCCCCTCATTAATCGGCCAAGTAAGTTGACTGCATGAGTCGAAACTAGAACTTGGTGAAGATGGTGAGGTTCGGGCGACGAAAGGCAGGGTCCGCATTTGTAGAGGGACACACTAAGTATAAAACCAATCAACGACACTATAGCGCTCCCAAAAAAAATTGTGCAGCGTTGATGAAGACAAGTGCGTGCGCACAATTAGCTCTTCACGTCGATACATTGACAGAGCAAAGTTCACAGATATGTCACGACTTTAATATATGTGTGAAGGAGAATGAGATTAGATATAAACTCATGACTTATAGTATACTAGGAATATGTTGTAGGGGTTACAAAAGGACCCGGGAAGGCCTAAGCGAGACTCATGAAAATGCAAGGCAGCGAGCGAAAGGGTACCATTGGGACAACACGTTAGACCATATTTAAGTAGGTAGGCAGCATAGGAGAAGTGCTTGTGTGTTTGTTTTCACACTTATGCTTAACTTCTTTACACCTAGATTGATAACTAAGCAAGAGGGGCCAACCATCGCAAGCATCCCATATCACAAGCTCATCCAGTAGTTCTACGGTTTGTGATGGAGCAGAGGCAATCTAACCATGAGGTTATTAGTGGAGCAGGTGGATCTAAGGGGAAGCTAAGCAGGGAGCTGAGGAACTTGCAGGGGAAGGGGTGAAGCCAAGAAGAGGAAGAGGAAGGACCAAGGCAGGCCAAGGCACCATAGCAGGAGATTTTGACAGTGAGAAAGTTGATTTTGAAAAGATTGATACAACCAGGAACAAGCACACAATTTATATTTTGCCTATTACAAGCATAGGAAAATAGCAAACGATTGATAAAATGCATTTGCAAGACTTCACCTGCTTGTCCTTGAAAATGGATGTCAAACTTCATAAGAATTTGGTTTGATTCACCTCTATAGAAGAAATATCTTCAAATTTCATATCTGTCAAACGCCCTAGCTGACTCCTCTCATGAGCGTTCGTGAATTCGGATGACCACTCATTAGCACTCATGCGAAATGGATTTCACCGTTTTGTCCCTGTATCCAGTTTGTCGCGTTATATATCAACGGGAATGTTGTTAGGCCGCGTCCTTGCTTAGGCGGAGCCGACCTCGTCGTCGGGTGTGTGGGGGATGCAGCCAGCCTACAGTGGTGGGCATGGGGGCCACTGCAAGGGCGTTGAGATGGAGGGCGCCTAACTGGAGGACGCCAAGCAGGAGAACGCCATCCTGGACGCCTAGTTGACGTGTTGGGCGCCTGGACGGCGTCCTGGGAGGCTGGGCACCGACATGGGCGTTTGCACGGCTTCCTGGGCGCCTAGTCGACGCCCTGGACGCCAGGACGGCGTCCTAAGAGGCTGGACGCCGACCTGGGCATCTGCATGGCGTCCTGGGTGCGTGGACGTCGACTTGGGAGTCCGGACAGCGTCCTGGGCGTGTGGACGCTGGACTGGGGACGCGGTGCATGTGTGGCCGACTACGGACTGAGCTAGTCAACCAGGCGTGGTTGCTCAGTCGACCGGGATACCCGGGCGACATGTCCGAAGGTCGCTAGGGTGGTTTATGCGAGGCCGAATTCGGGGGTGGTATCCCGAGGTTGACGTGGCTGGTGGGCGCAGTCGCTGGCGTGGAGTCTGCTAGGCGTCTGTGTTGTGCTCCTGACAAAGCGTGGAGCACCAACCAGCTGCACGCACGTGCAAAGCAGGTGCATCGTTTTCCTGCAGGTAACGCTGTGCAGCCGACTTGCTGCAGCGTTGGCACACCATGGACTTGAAACGTTGGCGAACCGCTACTCTGCAATGCTGGAGCGGTGCAAGCGCTACTGTGCTCGAGCGCGGTCGACTATGCTGCGCTGGAGGTCGACTAGAAGCCTAGCTAGCTCTGATGTAGTCTGTGTTGCCGATGTTGTTGCTATCATTGTTATTGTCATGTTTTCCTAGAGAAACCGTTGCCAATTTCCCCAGAGAACTAGCAAGCAACGTGAATACAACGAAACGACTAAGGAATGCAGAGATCACTCTTGCCCCGTGCCTAGCCCATAGTCCAGCTCTTGTTGTTCTAGTTATCTCCGCACGGTGCGGTGAGCGTCGATGGCACCGCGACGTAGTTCAGTCTAGCTGACTTTGCACTTACCTATCGTGTTCGTAGGCCGGCAGTTGTGCGTTAGTCATCATGGTAGGCGCCGTAGCTGACACAGGGTTGGTGGACACCCTGAATGCACGGCTGGAGAACACGAGGAGACGGCACAAGGCCAACTAGTATGGCAATCTGCCCTGGGCGGTCATCGAGGCTAGCATCCACGCAATGTGGGCGACAAAGCACCCTTCCTCTCACCTGCTTTTCCTCGACCGGTGAACACCAAGGGCAGCGTCAACGCAGGCGTCCACACCGGTGGTGGCCAATTTGGCAGCAGCGCGGGAGGCACGTCGAGGCAGCGACGTGTGATACACGTCAAGGCAGCGAGGTGTGATACACGTCAATGAAGTCGGTGGCATTCAGGCGCGAGAAATGCGGTCGTCGGCGGCAGCAGACTCCTCGCACGACGACGACGGAGGTCGACGAAGCGGTTTGTCGCCGATGTCGGCGACCCACGTGACTGCGGGCGGAATCGCGCCGAGCTACGGCTACTCAAGTTTACGCCGGACAGGATCTCAGTCACCCCCCTGCTCGTTGGTCGACATGACATCCTCACCTGGAAGGAAGCCATCGAGCCCCAACTTGAGATGACCGGGCTGATCGCCCGCGGTACCGTGGCGACGCCGGAGGAGATCTACCCCGACCTGCGTGTGGAGTTTCACACTGTGCAGTTGCTGACCTTCACTGTCATCTCGCGGTGCTGTTCGCCGGGCGTGCAGATCACCTCGAAATCGTGCAGAGAGTACCTCGACGCCGGCCATAGGGCGTGGCACTACATCAAGTCGACGTACCAGGTCACCGACGACCTGTACATTGGCCAGCTTAAGGAGCAGATGTCGCACATATGGATGGGCAAACTGATGTCTGTGACTGACTACTGCAATCGCGCTCGGCAAATTCTCGCCACCATGAGGATGGCCGACATGCACTACTCGACTGTCAGAACATATCTATAGCTTATACTGCTGTGTAGGCTGTAGTGGGGTATCCCATAGGGGGTACAACCCAGTTAGGGTTTCATATTTGTACTGCTTTCATTCATAGTTCATTCATTCCTGTTTTCCTATTCTCACATGGTATAGAGCGGGTCCTACCTTAGGACCGTTGTCTGGGCCCACCGACGCGCGCCCCGAGGCGCGCCCTTTTTTTTTTAGCGACCCCTCGGGTCGCCTTTTCACTCGCGGCCCCGCCGCCTCCTCTGACGCGGCTTTGCCGCCTCCCCTGACGCGGCCCAGCCGCCTCCCTTGACGCGGCCCCGCCGCCTCCCTTGACGCGGCCTCGCCGCCTCCCCTGACGCGGCCCCGCCGCCTCCCCTGACGCGGCCCTGCCGCCTCCCTTGACGCGGCCCCGCCGCCTCCCTTGACGCGGCCCCGCCGTCTCCCCTGACGCGGCTTCGCCGCCTCCCCTGACGCGGCCCCGTCGCCTCTACTGCCGACGGCCCCGCCGCTGCACTCTACCGGCCCGTCGCTGCTCCTGCCGGCCCGCCGCTGCACCCTGCCGGCCCGCCGCTGCTCCTGCCGGCCCGCCGCTGCACCCTGCCGGCCCGTCGCTGCTCCTGCCGGCCCGCCGCTGCACCCTGCCGGCCCGCCGCTGCTCCTGCCGGCCCGCCGCTGCACCTACCGGCCCGCCGCTGCACCCATCGGCCCGCCGCCTCTTACGGCCCGCCACTTGCACCTGCCGGCCCGCCGCTGCACCTACCGGCCCGACGCTGCACCTGCCGGCCCGACGCTGCATCTCCCGCCCGAGCCGCCCCAGCAGCCGAGCCGCCCGGGACCCGAGCCGCCCTGCAGCCGAGCCGCCCTGCACCCGAGCCGCCCAGCAGCCGAGCCGCCCTGCACCCGAGCTGCCCAGCCGCCGAGCCGCCCGGGAGCCGAGCCGCCCTGCGCCCGAGCCGCCCAGCCGCCGAGCCGCCCGGGAGCCGAGCAGCTGTGCACCCGAGCCGCCCGGTCGCTGAGCCGCCCTTCTGCTGACTGCACGACCTGCCCTGCCTGGTGAGCACTGTCCCACTGACACTGCGAGCTCTTTCCCTACTGCTTGCACTGCGTCGCTGTCGTCACCATGGCTACCCCTAGTGTCCTAGCTTTTGACGCTGAGGGTCGCGCCATTGATTTTGAGGTCTGGTTAGACGACCTGCAGCTGTTCTTACAGTGCGACAGGGCTGACGACCTTTCTCTCTTTGACCTCACCTCTGGCGCCTCTCCTGCCCCTGCTGCTGATGCTGATCCCGCTGTCCGCTCTAAGTGGGCCACCCGCGATGCTGCTGCACGTCTTGCTGTGCGTCGCCACCTCCCTACCTCTGAGCGTGCGCACTTTAGTCAGTACAAGAGTGCTCAGACCTTGTACGACGCTGTAGTTGCGCGCTACTCCTCCCCTGCCACTGCTGCACTGAGCCGTCTCATGCTTCCCTACCTCTTTCCTGACCTCTCTGCCTTTCCCACTGTCGCTGACCTCATTACGCACCTCCGCACTAGTGACACTCGCTACCGCGCCGCCCTTCCTGCTGAGTTCTGCGCTAAGAACCCCCCCCCCATGTACATCGCTCTCTACTACGTAGTCGCACGCCTCCCTGACTCCCTTCGCGTCGTCAGGGACCACTTTCTCGCAGTCTGTCCCACCACTCTCACCGTCGACCTCCTCGAGAAGGCCCTCCTTGCAGCGGAGAAGAGCATAGTCGCTGTAGGTGCTTCTCGTGGTGACCCTCGCACCCCCATCTTTGAGGGGTGCTCTCCTTCCCCCTTGCTGCCCTCTGTTGCCTCTGCTGCTGCTGCCGACCTGCTTGGTCTTGAGTCGGTCGGCGCGGCGTCTGCCCCTAGTGGGAGACGTCGCTCCAGCAAGGGCAAGGGGGGCAAGGGCGCGGGTGGAGCTGGAGGGGGCGGTGGCGGTGGCGGCGGTGGCGGCGGAGGGAGTGGGGGTGGCGGCGGGGCTAGTGGCGGGGGTGGTGGTGGTGGTGGCGGCAGCGGCGGCGGAGACGGTGGTGGTGGTGCCAGCGGTGGTGGTGGAGGCAGCGGCGGAGGTGGAGGCGGCGGAGGTGGAGGCAGTGGAGGCGGCAGCGGAGGAGGCAGTAGTGGTGGAGGAGGTGGAGCTGGTCGGGGTGGTACCCAGCAGCGTAGCGGCGGTGGTGGTGGCCAGCGCTCGCACCGGCAGCTGCAGCAGCGCTCGCGGGACATCCCTTCGCCTCAGCAGCTTCGTGAGTGGTACGCTGGGCGTCAGAGGGGTGGGGGTACTGGTCCCTGCACCTACGTTCTTCGTTCCGGCGACCGCGCGGGCGAGCAGTGTGGGGGTGCCCACGCCACCCAGCGCTGCTTTGGCCGCCTGACGGACGCTTGGCGTCAGCAGTTCCCTGGGGCTAGTGAGATCCCTCGCTGGGATGAGCTTCTCAGGGCTGGTGTAGCGATCTTTGATCTTGATTTTGATGCTATCCTTACTGCTATGTATGTTGTGGATTATAGTGAGGAGAATGAGGGTTACCGGTGTTTTCAGCCCGACCCGGGCATTGGTACTGCTGCGCTAGGTGCTTGTGAGGCTGCTGCTCTAGGTGCCAGTGCGTCTGCGCTCTCAGGTACTGGTGAGACTGCGCTCTCAGGTACTGAGTCGTCCTCGTCCTCCCTCACTTTCACACTTGACTCCGGAGCTTCTCGCTCCTTCTTTCGAGACCGCACTACCCTTTCGCCGCTCGCCAGGCCGGTTGCGGTCTCCCTTGCTGACCCCTCTGGGGGTCCTGTCCTGTCTCACTTCTCCACTGTCCTCCCGTGTCCGGCTGCCCCTTCGGGCACCCTGTCGGGTCTGTACCTTCCCTCGTTCTCTACGAACTTGGTGAGTGGAGCGGACCTGCAGGATGGGGGTGTTCACCAGTTCACTCCTGCGCGTCAGAGGGTGACCCACTGCACGGAGGCTCGCACAGGCCGACACCTGGCCACGTTCTCACGTCGGCCGGGGTCGAGTCTCTACACCCTGACCGTTGAGTCTCCTCCTGTCCCTGCGTCTGGTCAGGTGGCTGCGTCGGGTCAGGTACTTGCTGCTGCGTCCCGGTCAGGTCCTGAGTCTGCCCCCTGTTCTTGTCGCCTCCTGTCTCACGAGACTCTCCTGTGGCACCACCGTCTTGGCCACCCCTCCTTGCCCCGTCTTCGGAGCATGGCTTCCCGTGTCCTTGTCTCTGGTCTTCCCCAGTCTCTCCCTCCTCTCCCCTCCGGGCCAGGACCTTCCTGTGTCCCCTGTGTCGAGGGTCGCCTCCGGGCTACTCCTCACTCCTCCCACTTCCCCCCGACAGAGGCTCCCCTGCAGACGCTTCACATGGATGTGTGGGGCCCAGCCCCCGTCCGTGGGCAGGGTTACGAGCGCTACTTCCTGTTGGTGGTTGACGACTACTCGCGTTACACCACAGTCCTCCCCTTGCGCAGCAAGGGTGCGGTCACTGAGGTGCTGATCGACTGGATCCGCGAGGCTCGTCTCCAACTCAGGAAGAGCTTCGGCTCGGACTTTCCTGTTCTGCGTCTGCACTCTGACAGAGGCGGAGAGTTCTCTTCTCGCCTTCTGCGAGACTACTGTCGTGCACGGGGGATCCGCCAGACCTTCACGCTTCCGGACTCACCACAGCAAAATGGGATTGCTGAGCGCCGCATTGGCATGGTCATGGATGTCGCTCGTACGTCCATGATGCATGCGGCTGCCCCCCATTTTCTGTGGCCGTTTGCGGTGAGGTACGCGGCGCATCAGCTCAACCTTCACCCCCGGGTCTCTCGGCCTGCGATGTCCCCAGCCTTGCTGTGGACGGGGAAGGTTGGCGATGCGTCTGTGTTCCGTGTCTGGGGATCTCGGGCGTTTGTCCGCGACTTGTCTGCGGACAAGCTGTCCCCTCGTGCTGCTCCCTGTGTCTTCCTTGGCTTCCCCACTGACGCCCCAGGGTGGCAGTTTTACCACCCCTCCTCTCGTCGTGTTCTGTCCTCCCAGGACGTCACGTTCGACGAGTCAGTCCCCTTCTACCGTCTCTTCCCCTACCGCACTCCTTCCCTCCCCCCTCCCCCGGACTTCCTTGTGCCGGTTCCCCCCCCGGTAGACCCCCTCCCCCCTCAGGTTCCTGCCCCCTCAGGTGTGTCCCAGGTAGACGCCGTTGACCCGGTCGAGGTTACTGGTGACTCTGGTGCTGCTGCGGGTGCTGAGCCTGGGGGTGCTGACTCTGGGGGTGCTGTGCGCGGGGGTGCTGAGCCTGGGGGTGCTACTGCTGGGGGTGCTGGGCCTGAGGGTGCTACTGCGGAGGGTGCGGAGCCTGGGGGTGCTGAGCCGGGGGGTGCTGTGCCTGGAGGTGCTGGGTCTGGGGGTGCAGGGTCGGGAGCTGCTGAGCCTGGGGGTGCTGAGCTGGGAGCTGCTGAGCCTGGGGGTGCTGCGTCTGGAGCTGCTGAGCCTGGGGTTTCTCCTGCTGCTGCGTCTCGCCGGGAGCCCCTCTCTCCACAGGAGCTGCGCGAGTGGTTCGCTCGCCGCTGGAGGCGTGCTGCTGAGTCTGGAGGTGCTGCTGGAGCTGGAGCTGGAGCTTCTTCGACCGTCGAGGGTGCGGGTGCAGCCGGTCCCGGAGCTGCTGGCCCTGCAGGTCCTCCTGGAGCTGGAGCTGCTGAGGGCGTTCGTGCTGAGCCTGCTGCTGTTGGTCCTGCCGCTGGAGGTGTGGGTGGCGCTGGTGCTGTCGCTGAGGGTGCTGGTGCTGTCCCTGCTGAGTCTGGAGCTGCCGCGCGGCCTCGGCCGTACTTCGTTCCGCTCCTTCAGCAGGTTCTTGGTCTTTCTCCTCCAGTAGAGGGTCCACCGCCTGTCCAGTCGCAGCCCCTACTGGAGCCTTCCTCTCCACTGCCTGCTCCCTCTCCTTACACTGGTCCTACTGGAGGTCTTGCTGAGCGTCGTGAGCCTGCGTCTCGTCCCGCGTCGCCTGTTCGTGCTGCTCGCGCTAGTGGTCGCAGTTCGCGTCAGCGTCCTCCTCCTGTCCCTGGCACGCACCGGATGTCTTTACGTCCGTCCACTGCTCCTCTGCGTGCCCCTTTGCCTTCTCCTCCTGAGTCCTCTCTTCCTGCGCTTGCGGACCCTGAGTCGGACTCTCTTCGTGCTGCCAGTCCCACTGTCACGCGTCTGCTTGCTACTGTCGTCACTGACCCCTCTTTTGAGTCCACTGCTGCGTCTGCTCTAGTCGCTGAGCTCGTCGACTTTGCTGCTCGCTGTCGTCTCGACTACGCTGCTAGTCTTGTTGCTGAGTCTGCGTCTGTCTGTCCTCCGTCCGTCGGGGGTGAGTGTGCTCTTGGCACGGACGTCCTAGAGGACAGGCAGGAGGAGTTACAGTGTCTAGCGGCTGCTTCACCTCATCTCGCGTCTGTACTGCTTGCCCCTGAGGGAGACCCGGATGCACTAGACATCCCGACTCCGCGTTCTTACGCGGAGGCCGTAGAGGGTCCCTACTCCTCTCAGTGGCAGGCAGCTATGGATGCAGAGATGGCTTCCTGGAAGTCCACAGGCACCTACGTTGACGCGGTTCCCCCTCCTGGGGCGAACATCGTCAGTGGCATGTGGATCTTCAGGGTGAAGCGGCCGCCGGGCTCTCCACCTGTCTTCAAGGCACGGTACGTTGCTCGTGGCTTCAGTCAGCGGCAGGGAGTTGACTACTTTCAGACCTTCTCTCCCACCCCGAAGATGACTACTCTTCGGGTGCTGCTGCACATAGCCGCTCAGCGTGACTACGAGCTTCACTCTCTCGACTTCAGCACTGCGTTCTTGCAGGGTAGCCTGCACGAGGAGATCTGGCTTCGCCGTCCACCTGGCTTCACTGGGACTTTCCCTCCTGGCACCCAGTGGAGCCTCCGACGGCCAGTCTACGGTCTCCGCCAGGCACCGCGTGAGTGGCACGACACACTGAGGACTACGCTTGCGGCTCTTGGGTTTGCTCCTTCTACTGCTGACCCGTCGCTGTTTCTTCGCACCGACACTTCCCTGCCGCAGTTCTACATCCTCGTGTACGTCGACGACCTGGTCTTTGCCACAGCGGACACTGCTGGACTCGCCTACGTGAAGTCCGAGCTGTTGAAGAGACACACGTGCACAGACCTGGGTGAACTGCGCAGCTACCTTGGCTTGCAGATCACTCGGGACAGAGCACGCCGCACCATTACCTTGACTCAGTCACACATGGTGCAGCAGGTCCTTCAGCGCTTCGGCTTCACGTACTCCTCGCCTCAGGCCACTCCTCTGCCTACTCGCCACTCACTCTCAGCTCTGCCTTCGGATGAGTCCGTAGAGTCGAGTGGTCCGTATGCGGAGCTTGTTGGCTGCCTCATGTACCTGATGACCTGCACACGACCTGACCTTGCATACCCTCTGAGCATTCTTGCACGCTATGTTGCTCCTGGGAGACACAGACCGGAGCACATGGCTGCAGCGAAGAGGGTATTGCGCTACCTGTGCAGTACGTCAGGCATGGGGCTAGTGCTTGGAGGGCGGAGTCCAGTGGTCCTTACCGGCCACGCGGACGCTTCTTGGGCTGACGACCAGGCTACGCAGCGGTCGTCACAGGGTTACACCTTCAGCCTTGGTTCCGGCTCTGTCTCGTGGCGGTCTACTCGCTCGTCTTCGGTTCTCGGCTCCAGTTGTGAGGCTGAGATCTACGCCGGGGCCATGGCTGCACAGGAGCTTCGCTGGCTCACCTACCTGCTGACTGACCTTGGAGAGCCGCCTCGTTCTCCTCCAGTGCTGTACGTAGACAACAAGGCTATGCTGGCCTTGTGTCGAGAGCAGCGCTTGGAGCACAGAACGAAGCACATTGCTCTCCGCTACTTCCTTGCTCGTGAGCTGCAGCAGCGTGGTCAGTTGCGACTTGCGTACGTGGCCTCTGAGGCCAACACTGCTGATGTGTTCACCAAGGCACTTGCGCCTTGTGACCATCAGCGTTTCTGCACCCAGCTGGGTCTTGTGGCTGTCTTGCCTCACTTGCTCTCCTCTTGACTTCACTTGTACTGTGACATATATATATACCTGCTCTTGCTTGTCTAGCTTTATATATATGTCTGTACTCTTGCTTGTGAACTGGCCTTTGGCCTTGCTCTTGTGCTCGGACTGTGTGGTGACTTTGTGATCCACCCTGAGCTTTGCTTTGTCTTGCTTGACTGGTCTTGTGACCCCTTGTTCTCCCCCACTTTGCCTATGGGGGTGTGTCAGAACATATCTATAGCTTATACTGCTGTGTAGGCTGTAGTGGGGTATCCCATAGGGGGTACAACCCAGTTAGGGTTTCATATTTGTACTGCTTTCATTCATAGTTCATTCATTCCTGTTTTCCTATTCTCACATCGACGGCGTCGTACCTCACACATGTCATCAAAGGGCTCTCGAGCAGCTACCGGCTATCGCTGGCGTCGAGTACGCGGGCAGCACTCAACGAGGACTCTCTTACCTCTTATATCCTGCAGGATGAGGCGATATAGGATGCTGATCGGTCCTTGGAGCTCCTGCCGCAGGTGAACTACGTCGCCCCGGCAAAACAAGGTGGTCGACCGGGACAGCGCAGGCAGTCCGGCGGCGGCGGTAGCAGAGGCTGGAAGCTGACCAAGGACGCCGACAAGAAGCCGGCCAAGGATAGTGGTCGTGGAAGAGGATGTTGACGTCGGGAGTGATGGCTCTGCGGCGACCCCGGCCACCTCTCCTTTGAGCGCCCCGACCGTAGTGATTCCGACGCCGACGATGCGAAGGGAGGCCGCGGAAGGTTTGCGAAGATAACTCTTTCAGTAGGAGCTAGACTACGGGTTAGGCACGAGTTATGAGGGATCTCTGCGTTCGTTCCTTAGTCATTTCCTAGTGCTCACACTGCTTGCTAGTTCATGTGGAGAATTGGCAAAAATTTCAATAGGAAAAGTTGACAACAATGGTAGCAACAACATTGGCATGCAAGACTACATCAGAGCTTGCAAATTTGCTGGTCAACTTCCTACGCAGCACGAGCGACTGCGTGCCAGCACGATTTGGTCGACCGCGCTCCAGCAGGGAAAAGTCACAGCTTGCCAACGTTGCAGGTCCATGGCGTGCCAATGCTGTAGCAAGTCGGCTATACAGCGCTACACCCGCAGAACAACAGTGCACCTGCTTCGGTGCGTGCAGCTGGTTGGTGCACTCTTCCTTGTCACGTGCACAGCCCAAACGCGTAGGTCGACTCCACGTCTACGACTGCGCCCACCAGCCACGTCGATTTTAGGATACCACTTCCGAGGTCGCAGAACCACCCGAGCGACCTTCGCACACATCGCCCAGGTATCCCGGTCGACCGGGCAACCACGCCTGGTCGACCAGCTCGGTCGGTCGCCGGCTGCACAAGCCCGACGTCCCAATGCTCGGCGCCCTCCACCTCGACGCCCCGATGTTCGACGCCCAGCTGCTCGGCATCGTGTTACTCAACGCCCTTCAATCCGGCGTCCCCTAACCTCCTTGTCGAGTTATACGTCGGCTCCCCCCCTTCGTCGACCACCAGGCCTGGTCGACCACCAGGTCAACAACACTTCTGGTTGACCAACACCAGGTCAATCAGCAATCCTGACAGCCGGCCACCCAAGTCGGCTGCCCCAAGTCGGCGTCACCAGGTCAACGCCCTCCGAAGGTCGACTTCCCAGGTCGACCTCCCCGAAGTCGGTGCCATCCTGAAGTCGGCGCCCGTGCAATGACCCCCGTGCAAGTCTACCAACCCTGTCGACCAGCTCGGCCACTGCTGCAAGTTGGCTGCTCCCTTTATATTCGACCACAAAATCGGCTCCACCCAAGCGACAACGGTGCCTCACAACGAATCCCTTTGACACTCCCCTGCCGCGTTCACTCTTGGGCCCCCAGCCCATACGGCAGAACTCCTCGGAGAATAGCTCGTCGGCGTGTACCCAACACACAGCACGCCGGTCACCGCACCAGCCATGCAAGAGGGCTTGGCACCTACTGCTACACATCGTCCTCACCATCGCCCACGTTGGCCATGCGAACTTGGCCAATTGCAACGGAGCACCAGTTGAAGGCCGGATAGTACAACGCCTTTGTCGGGAAGTCGGCCGGCTACTCAGCGGTCGGGATGTACTCTAGCGAAAACCTACCGTGCTTTACCATGACCTGCACCCAGGCCTGTCGCTGCTCCATGTGCTTGAGGTTGACCATCAACCCCATGCCCTCAGCGACCGTAATGGCCGACTTGTTGTCCACCCCCAGGATAGTCGGCTTCCCGGAATCCAGCTGCCGGAACTGTGCTAGGAGGAAGCGAAGGCGGCGTCCCTCCTTGACGGCTTCGACGGCCGCCACGTATTCCGACTTGGTCAAGGACAGCGTCACGCACTTGATGTGCTGGCTCGACCAGGAGACCGCGGCCCCTCCGTAGACGAACACATAGCCGCGCGTGCTCGTCCGGTTCTGCTTGTCGCTGGCGTCATCAACGTCTACGTAGCCGACCAACTGCAGTGACTCAGGTTCACTGCCAAACTTTAGGGCGGTGTTACGCATGTTGCGAGGTAGGCGAGGCAGCGGTCGACCTCGCGCCAATGCTGGTCGCCTTTCACCGTGAGGCCGCTCCTCTGCTTGCTACATGCGAAGGCGATATCTCGCATCGTCGTCGTTGCCGCGAACTATAGCGAGCCGACCTTCTGCCGGTACTCCTCCTCCTGGCATTCCTGCGCCTCCTCGTCGTCGAAGGTGAGCTCGGCGTATGCGTCAACCGAGACCGGTGTCTTTGGGGAGCGCCCGGTCTGCTCCTTGTCGAGGAACCGCCTACCCAGCTTGTCGGCGCAGCCCTGCTGGTGCAGCCACAGCTTACGAGGGAGTGGTGGTTAGCTCTGTTACCAGCAACCTTCACGAGAACCCAACCTCAGATTTGCCCGTTGCCTCAACCGAACCCCTCGTCCCTCTTTCCTGAGACCTTCCGCCCACTTCTGGGGGTTTGAAATGTCTAGGCCCTGTTCGGTAGCCTCCCAGTCGCACTGGGCCCACTCGAACTGGAGAAGCATCCGAGATGTTATTTAGCCTCGGGCCTCCACTCATTCTGAGGTGAATTTTCGAGTTTAGTTTGTAATAATTTCCTTCAATTTCTTAAATTTCTCAATACGATTGTGCTTCTGTACCAGACTCACCCAAAAACAATACGTACTGGCCCGCCACACGGTTACTCTACTACATAAAGAGGGAAAAATAGAACATCACATGCTGTGCGCCAGCTCGTTTTGCTTCAAGAAGGTAAATTTATTTTCCGGCCCGAAACTTCATAATTTGAAGCTAACCCAAAACTGTGCCGCTCTGAGTGGCCCTTGCGGAGTGTAACTCAAACCCAAAACTGGGAGGGACTTCAAGTGCGTGTCCAGTTTGCCCGGGAGCGACTTCAAATTCCGTGCAGTTTCAGCGCCCGCAGACATATATGGCTTTTGAAGCGTTCGGTTGCCAAGTCACACTGGGCAGGTTCGGTGTTTCAATATCGAGTTAGTGGGCTTTAACAATATCCTTGGAACCTGCCTTCTACCACCCGAAGTATGACTGGGGCGTCTACCGAACAGGGCCTTATAGTCCGCTTCGCCCCCACCCGTCTACCAAGAATCGAGATGCCCGCCCCCCCTCCCCTAGGCACAAGCAGACTCAAGCGGCAGTCCTACACCGCCCAGGAGAAGTTGAGGTGGCTCGTGCGGCTCGAGCTTGCGGCTTCGGTGAGCGAAGTGGCGCGGGAGTCAGGCATACACCGAAAATGTCTAACAGAATAGAAAGCCCAAGCGGAGGCGCTCAAGGCTGCACATGGAGCACGGATGCGACTTCACGGGCGCGGGAGGGCTTCTTGGTACCGCCCCATGGATTTAATGGTGTACGCGCAACTCCTCGAGTGGCGATGGTTCCGCAAGCGGTGGAACCTCAGCGTGCGCATGAAAACAAAGGTGGCGCAGAAAACACAGGAGCGTAAGTGGGTCGTTTACTGCTGATTTTGATTTATCCCGATTATGCTTAGTTTCTTTTTCGCATGTCTCCTGTGCGTGATACTAATTTGGTTTACTATAAGTACTTATCTCCCTGTTTCGCAGTCGTGGCTGAGCAGTGCAAGGATTTTTGGCAGTACGTACGTGACGCCCGGAACGAATACAACATTGACAACCGCTACATCATCAACGCCGACCAGACACCGCTGTGGTTGGAGATGCCGACGACGACCACCGTGGAGCAGACGGGCGTGAGGTCGGTGCCCATCCGCAGCGGTGGGTACCAGAATGAGAGAGTGACCGTCATGCTTGTGTGCACGGCGACGGGCGAGAAGCTGAAGCCGTGGGTGTTTTTCAAGTGCAAGACACTCCCCAAGGGTGACTTCCCGAACGGTAAGTGATCGTCGCGCGTGTTTATTCCCGTTACTACCAGAGTCGTCAGCCGTTTCTTTTTCCTTGTGTGCAGATGTTGTGGTCGGCTGCCAAGCGAATGGGTGGATGGAGGCCGCTGGCGTCATCGAGTGGCTCAACACGGACGTGGTGCCGTTCCTGAAGCCGAAATTTGGCCTGCAGAGTCGTTGCGCCATGCTGGTGCTCGACTCCTATCGCGGTCACCTGACACTAGAAGCCAAGGAGAGATTCGCGGCGCTCAACATCGTGCCTGCGATCATTCCGGCGGGATGCACGGCAGACCTGCAGCCCCTCGATGTGTCGATCAATAAGAGCTTCAAAGCAAGCATTCGTCAGCAGTACCAGAATTGGTTTGAGGAGGACGGCATGAACATCCTGACCCCGGCAGGTGAGTGACGACATATGCTCCCGTCCGCAAATCTTGAGCTTGTATGCCTGTTTACTTGTCTCATGTTTTCCCCGCCCCTCTCCGTGTGATGCAGGGAACATCAAGAAACCACCTTCAGAGGTGGTGATCAAGTGGATTTCACGGGCGTGGAAGGCGGTGCCTGCCGACCTCATCAAGAAAGCCTTCCTCACGTGCGGCATCAGCAACGCCCTTGATGGGAGCGAAGACAAACTGGTGCTGGCGCACCGGAGAGGCCAGTTATCCCATGAGGTGGAGGTGGACGACGACATCCAGGCAGATGGGTTCTGGGGCAACAACTCCACGGAACCCGAGTCGGACGAGGAGGAAGAATAGGCAGTAGGGTAGACTAGGCAGGTTGAAAGGTGTGTAGTGCAGGACAGCAGAGACCACCCTTGAATGTGATTGTCTAAGTTAATGGAAAGTTTAGAACATGTAGGCTAGGTAGGTAAAAAAAAAAGAATGATATTTTTTTTAAACTATAAGGGTGCGCTTATAATAAGTCACGATTTCCCAAGGGGTGCGCATATAATTGAGGATCGGCCATAAGCGCATTGCTCCAGATACAAGCGCATGCGCTTAACATAGGTCTGCGCTTATATCCGGGGCCATACGGTATTTGCTGTAATGAACCATTGATTGCTATCACTGCAAATTATGGTGTGATGTGCAGTGCCAGTGGGACATGAGGACCAGAGGAAGCATGGGGTGAACCTGAAACTAGGTACATTCACCAAATAAGTCTTCATTCGTACCCTGGAGAGTAGTTCCAATTTGAAAAATCAGAAGGTTATTGTCAGTAGTACTATGTCAGATGTTGAGATGCTTTTTGTGGGTAGCAAACGGGGAAACATGCCGCTCTTCTTGGTAAGGGAACGTGCAGCAGTAGACTGCTGTTCAGAAGCAAGGTGACTTGTGAACTGAGACAGTTTCCGAATGGTGTTGTGGAAGATGGTGGAAGAGAGGCCCAGATGGGACAGCGCACAGTGCCGGAGAAACCACCTAACGCCAAGAGAGACATGGGTATGCGAGTCATGACCTTGGCGTTTCAGCTGCTGAATAGGGCCTGCAGAGGGAAGGGAGGGTTGAGGCAGGCGAGGAAGAGAGCACGGGAAAGGGCAGGGAAGGCACGGAGAAGATGAAAGCTCAGAAGAGGCAGATCACACTGCCTGGAAGCCGTTCAATTCAAGAGGACCGATCCACTGTTCAAGGGCCCCCTGTGCGTGATAGTTGCAGGCATTGGCCCAGCGCCCTATGGATTGGGCTCGTTAAAGCCCTAGTATCACATGGTTGAATACCAAGTTTCCTGAACATGAAACATGGTTAGCAAGAGGGAGCAAAAACCTTTTTCGTAGAACCAACCCTGGCGACGCACTCTCAGAGTCGCAAAATCAATCATCACCTCGCCACACTCAGATTGGCCTGCTTCCCCATCATCAAAACGTGCTCGATGACAGAATCAACGCATAGCACGACTACCAACCTTGCTTGATAGTAGGCAGGTCACAGCACGAAATATTGTCGCGACGCGCTGGCACTAGGACGCCGCGTCGCAGGAGATGTCAACAGCTAAACGCGACGTTCAGGGCCTGAGTGTAAGGAGCACGATTTTCCGAGAAGAGTAGTTGCGTTCCACAAATTACGAGCATTGTAGGGCTATTCTAGAGAGGAAAAGTTCATTTTGGGTGGGTCCTAACCATACGTAGACAATAGGAAAGGTTGGTAGAACCTTTACTACCTGACGAGAAGTGAGAATGGAATGAATGAACTATGAAACATTTGGGTACAAGTACTAACCCTAATTGGGTTGTACCCCTTTTGGGCTACCCCACTACAGCCTACACAAATGTATAAGCTATAATGTTCTGACACACCCCCATAGGCAAAGTGGGGGAGAACAAGTGGTCACAAGACCAGTCAAGCAAAGCAAAGCAAGCTCAGGGTGGATCACAAAGTCACCACACAGTCCAAGCAAAAGAGTAAGGCCATAAGGCCAGTTCACATGCAAGGTCATATATATAAAGGTAAACAAGCAAGGGCAGGTATAGAAAGAAGATAGTACAAACAAGATCAAGAAGTAAAAAGTGAGGCCAAGTAGGCACAAGACCTAGCACAGTACAGAAGCGCTGATGATCACAAGGCGGAAGGGCCTTGGTGAAGATATCAGCACTGTTGGCCTCAGAGGCCACGTAGGTGAGGCGGAGCTGACCACGCTGCTGCACCTCACGAGACAGGAAGTAGCGGAGAGCAATGTGCTTCGTTCTGTGCTCCAGTCTGTGCTCCCGACACAAGGCCAACATGGCCTTGTTGTTTACGTATAGAACTGAAGGAGAACGAGGTGGCTCTCCTAGGTCACTCAGCAGGTAGGTGAGCCAGCGTAGCTCCTGTGCAGCCATGGCCCCCGCGTAGATCTCAGCCTCACAGCTGGAGCCGAGAACAGAGGACGAGCGGGTAGACCGCCACGAAATAGAGCCGGAGCCAAGGCTGAAGGTGTAACCCTGTGACGACCACTGCGTAGCCTGGTCGTCAGCCCAAGAAGCATCAGCGTGACCTGTGAGGACTACTCGACGTCGCCCTCCAAGCACTAGCCCCATGCCCGACGTACTGCACAAGTAGCGCAACACCCTCTTCGCTGCAGCCATGTGCTCTGGTCGGTGTCTCCCAGGAGCAACATAGCGTGCCAAGATGCTAAGAGGGTATGCAAGGTCAGGTCGTGTGCAGGTCATCAGGTACATGAGGCAGCCAACAAGCTCTGGGTACGGGCCACTTCACTCTACGGACTCATCCGAAGGCAGAGCTGAGAGCGAGTGGCGAGTAGACAGAGGAGTGGCCTGAGGCAAGGAGTACGTGAAGCCGAAGCACTGAAGGACCTGCTACACCATGTGTGACTGAGTCAGGGTAATGGTGCGCTGTGCTCTGTCCCGGGTGATCTGCAAGCCAAGGTAGCTGCGCACTTCACCCAGGTCTGTGCACGTGGGTCTCTTCTGCAACTCGGACTTCACGTGGGCAAGTCCAGCAGTGTCAGCAGTGGCAAAGACCAGGTCGTCGACGCACACGAGGATGTAGAACGGCGGCAAAGAGGTGTCGGTGCGTAGAAACAGCGACGGGTCAGCTGTAGAAGGAGCAAACCCAAGAGCCGCAAGTGTAGTCCTCAGTGTGCCGTGCCACTCACGGGGCGCCTGGCGGAGACCGTAGACTGGCCGCCGGAGGCTCCACTGGGTGCCAGGAGGAAATGACCCAGTGAAGCCAGGAGGGCGGCGCAGCCAGATCTCCTCGTGCAGGCTGCCCTGCAGGAAAGCAGTGCTGAAGTCAAGAGAGTGAAGCTTGTAGTCGCGCTGAGCGGCTATGTACAGCAGCACCCGAAGAGTGGTCATCTTCGGGGTGGGAGAGAAGGTGTGAAAGTAGTCAACTCCCTGCCGCTGACTGAAGCCTCGAGCCACGTAACGCGCCTTGAAGACAGGCGGAGAGCCCGGCGGCCACTCCACCCTGAAGATCCACATGCCACTGACGATGTTCGCCCCAGGCGGGGGAACCTCGTCGACGTAGGTGCCTGTGGACTTCCAGGAAGCCATCTCTGCATCCATGGCCGACTGCCACTTAGAGGAGTAGGGACCCTCGATCGCCTCAGCGTACGATCGAGGAGTCAGGATGTCTGGTGCATCCGGGTCTCCCTCAGGGGCAATCAGCGTGGACACGAGATAGGGCAAAGCAGCCGCAAAGCACTTGAACTCCTCGTGCCTGTCCTCAAGGACGTCCGTGCTAAGAGCACACTCACCCCCGACGGACGGAGGACAGACAGACTCAGACTCAGCAACAAGACTGGCAGCGTAGTCTAGACGACAGCGAGCAGCGAAGTCGACAAGCTCAGCAACGAGAGCAGACGCAGCAGCAGACTCAAAGGAAGGGTGAGTGACGACAGTAGAAAGAAGGCGCGTGACCGAAGGACTAGCAGCATGAAGGGAGTCAGACTCCGGGTCAGCAAGAGAAGGAAGAGAGGACTCTGGAGGAGACGGCAACGGGACACGCAGAGGAGCAGTGGAAGGACGCAGTGCCATCTGGTGTGTGCCAGGGACCGCAGGAGGACGCGGACGCGCAGTACGACCACTAGTGCGAGCAGCACGAACAGGTGACGCGGGACGAGACGCAGGCTCACGACGCTCAGCAAGACCTCCAGTAGGACCAGTGTAGGGAGAAGGAGAAGCTAGAAGGGAGGCGGGCGGTAACTGTGACTGCGACAGGACAGGCGGTGGACACTTTAGGGGAGGAGCAGTAGAGGGCGGGAGACCAAGAACCTGCTCCAGGAACGGAACGAAGTACGGCCTCGGCCGCGCAGCGCCTCTAGAACCAGCAAGTACGGCACCAGTACCCCCAGCAGCAGCACCAGCGCCAGCAGAACCTCCAGCTCCAACAGCGCCAACTCCAGTACCCTCAGAAGCACCAGCGCCAGCAGCACCGCCAGCGCCAACACCCCCAGCAGCTCCAGCTCCAGCAGTACCAACTCCAGTAGGACCGTCAGCACCAGCTGCCTCAGCAGCACCCCAAGACGCACCAGCACTAGTAGAAACACTAGCGCCAACACCCCCTGCAGCTCCAGCTCCATTAGCACCAACTCCAGTAGGACTATCAGCACGAGCTGCCTCAGCAGCACCCCAAGACGCACCAGCACCAGTAGAAACACCAGCGCCAACACCTCTTGCAGCTCCAACTCTAGCAGCACCAACTCCAGTAGGACCGTCGGCAGTAGCTGCCTCAGCAGCACCCCCAGGCGCACCAGCACCGGTAGAAACACTAGCGCTAACACCTCCAGACTCAGCAGCACGTCTCCAGCGGCGGCCGAACCACACGCGCAGCTCCTGTGGAGAGAGCGGCTCCCGCCTCGACGAACTACCGCCGGCGGCCTCACGAGCAGACCCAGCACCCCCAGGCTCCGCACCCCCAGACTCGGCACCCCCAGGCGCAGCACCTCCAGTATCAGCACCCCCAGACACAGCACCCCCAGACCCGGCACCCGCAGACCCGGCACCCGCAGGCTCAGCACCTCTAGCAGCACCAGAGTCTACAGCTACCTCGACAGGCTCGACTGCGTCTACCTGGGACACACATGAAGGGGCAGGACCCTGAGGAGGGAGGGGGTCTACCTGAGTAGCACCTGGCGCAAGGAAGAGCAGCGGCGTGGGGAGGGGCGCAGTGCGGTAGGGGAAGAGACGGTAGTAAGGCACCGAGTCGTCAAAGGTGACGTCCTGGGAGGACAGAACACGGCGCGTGGTGGGGTGGTAAAACTGCCAGCCAGGCGCGTCACGGGGGAAGCCAAGGAAGACGCAAGGAACAGCACGGGGGGACAGCTTGTCCGCAGACAAGTCGCGGACAATCGCCCGAGATCCCTTGACCCGAAACGCAGACGCATCGCCAACCTTCCCTGTCCACCGCAAGGCGGGGGAGGTCTCTGGCAAGGAAACCCGGGGCTGAAGGTTGAGCTGATGCGCGGCGTACTGAACCGCAAACGGCCACAGAAAATGGGGGGTAGCCGCATGCATCATGGACGTACGCGCGACGTCCATGACCATGCCAATGCGGCGCTCAGCGATCCCATTTTGCTGTGGAGAGGCCGGAAGCGTGAAGGTCTGGCGGATGCCCTGTGCTCGACAGAAGGCTCCTAGACGGGAAGAGGAAAATTCCCCTCCTCTGTCCGAGTGCCGACGCAAAACAGGAAAGTCCGAGCCGAAACTCTCTCTGAGCTGGAGACGAGCTGCGCGGATCCAGTCGATCAACACCTCGGTGACGTCACCCTTGCTGCGCAAGGGGAAGACTGTGGTGTAACGCGAGTAGTCGTCAACGACCAGCAGAAAGTACCGCTCTCTCCTCTGCCCACTGACGCAGGCTAGGCCCCACACGTCCATGTGTAGAGTCTGCAGTGGAGCCTCTATCGGAGGAAACTCGGAGGAGTGAGGGTCGGCGCACTGTCGCCCCTCGACGTAGGGGACGCAGGTAGGTCCAGGCCCCGGAGGAAGGGGAGGGAGAGACTGAGGAAGACCAGAGACAAGGACACGGGAGGCCATGCCTCCGAGACGAGGCAAGGAGGGGTGACCAAGGCGGTGGTGCCAAAGGAGAGTCTGGTGGGACAGCAGACGACACGAGCAGGGAGCAGACTCAGGACCAGACCTGGACGCCGCAGCAAACACCTGACTCGACGCAGCTACCTGGGCAGACTCAGCAGTAGGAGGAGACTCAGCAGTAAGGGTGTACAGGCTCGACCCTGGCCGACGGGTGAACGTGGCCAAGTGTCGGCCTGTCCGAGCACACCTGTAGTGGGTCACTCGCTGACTCGCAGGAGTGAACTGGTCAACCCCTCGATCCTGTAGGTCCGGTCCACTCACCAAGAACGTAGAGAACGAGGGGAGGTAGAGACCTGACAGGGTGCCAGAGGGGGCAGCAGGGCACGGAAGGACAGTGGAGAAGCTGGCAAGGACAGGACCCCCATAGGGGTCTGCTAGGGAGACTGCAACCGGCCGACTAAGCGGCGTAAGAGTGGTGCGGTCTCGAAAGAAGGAGCGGGACGCACCCGAGTCCAGGGTGAAGGTGTGGAAGGCCTGAGCCGACGCAGTACCTGAGAGAGCAGACTCACCAGCACCTGGGGCGGCATACGCACTGGCACCTGGGGCACCAGACGCACTAGCACCTAGAGCAGCAGTCTCATCAGCACCTAGCGCAGCAGCCTCAATGCCCGGGTCAGGCGGTACACACAGGTAACAGGCACCCTCAACACTATCAGCAACAGCATACATGGCAGCAAGATTAGCATCAAAGTCAAGATCAAAGATAGCAACCCCGGCCATGGCCAGATCTCCCCAGCGAGGGATCTCTGACTCCTCAGGGAACTGGCGACGCCACGCGTCTGTCAGGCGACCAAAGCAGCGCTGGTTGGATTGCGAACCCCCGCAGTGCTCACCAGTGCGGTCACCGGTACGGAGAACGTAAGAGTTGGGACCAAAACCCCCACCGCGCTGGCGTGCAGTGTACCACTCACGAAGCTGCTGAGGGGACAGGGTCACACCACTCCGCTGCTGCTGCTGGCGCTGACCACCACCGGCGCCACTCCTCGACGCAGAGTCGCGACTCGCTCCACCACCGCCGCCTCCGCCGCCGCCACCGCCTCCGCCGCCACCGCCGCCTCCTCCACCTCCGCCTCCTCCACTACCTCCGCCGCCTCCGCTACCTCCGCCGCCTCCGCTCCCTCCGCCACCTCCACCGCCTCCGCCGCCTCCACTGCTGCCGCCGCCGCCGCCACCCCCAGCACCACTCCCACCACCACCCCCACTCCCTCCACCGCCTCCACCACCACCTCCACCGCCCCCTCCACCTCCTCGAGTGCCCTTGCCCCCCTTGCCCTTGCCGGTGCGGCGTCTCCCGCTCGGGGCAGACGCAGCGCCTTCCGACTCGAAACCAACAAGGTCGGCCGCAGCAGCAGAGGCAACAGAGGGCAAGAGGGGGGAGGAAGAACACCCCTCAAAGACGGAGGTGCGAGGGTCACCACAAGAGGCTCCTACAGCGACTATGCTCTTCTCTATCGATAGGGGGGCCTTCTCGAGGAGGTCAACGGTGAGAGTGGTGGGGCAAACAGAGAGGAAGTGGTCCCTGACTACACGGAGAGAGTTAGGGAGACGGGTGACTATGTAGTAGAGGGTGATGTACATGGGGGGGGGGGGTCTTGGCGCAGAATTCAGCAGGAAGCGCAGCGCGGTAGCGAGTGTCACTAGTGCGGAGGTGCGTAATGAGGTCAGCAACAGTGGGAAAGGTAGCAAGGTCAGGGAAGAGGTACGGTAGCATGAGGCGGCTCAGTGCAGCAGTGGCAGGGGAAGAGTAGCGTGCAACTACAGCGTCGTACAAGGTCCGAGCACTCTTGTACTGGCTAAAGTGTGCACGCTCAGTGGTCGGTAAGTGGCGGCGCACAGCAAGGCGAGCAGCAGCGTCATGTGTGGCCCACTGTGAGCGAACAGTGGCGTCAGCATCAGCAGCAGGGGTAGGGGAGGCACCAAAAGTGAGGTCAAATAGGGAGAGGCCGTCTGCCCTATCGCACTGCAGGAAAAGCTGCAGATCATCTACCTAGACCTCAAAGTCCACTGCCCGACCCTCAGCGTCAAAGGTGAGAACGCTAGGGGAAGCCATAACAGCAGGAGGCAGGGCAGTGCAGTGGCAGAGACTTTGCTCTTACCACGTAGGTGGAGCGATCGGGCTGCTCGGCGGCTCGGCCGTCGGGCGACTCGGCTGCAGGGCGGCTCGGCTGCTGGGCGGCTCGGCTGCTGGTGCGGGGCGGCTCGGCTGTCGGGCGGCTCGGCTGCTGGGCGGCTCGGCTGCACGGTGCTGGGCGGCTTGCCTGTCGGGCGGCTCGGCTGCTGGGCGGCTCGGGAGGTCGGGCGGCTCAGGTGGCCGGCGGTTCGGCTGCTCTGTGTTGCAGGCGCTGGGAGGCGGGGTCGCAGGTGGTGGCGAGGTCGCAGGTGGCGGCGGGCCGTAAGGGTGGGCGGGGCCGCGGTGGCGACGGGGCCGAAGTGGAGCCTAAGTGGGGCCGTAGAGGGGCCGACGGGGCCGAAGTGGGGCCGTAGCGGGGCCGCAGCGGGGCTGTAGCGGGGCCGCAGCGGGGCCTAAGCGGGGCCGTAGCGGGGCCGACGGGGCCTAAGCGGGGCCGTAGCGGGGCCGACGGGGCCGTAGCGGGGCCGTAGTGTGGCCTAAGCGGGGCCGACAGGGCCGACGGGGCCGTAGCGGGGCCTAAGCGGGGCCGTAGCGGGGCCGAAGCGGGGCCGACGGGGCCGTAGCGGGGCCGTAGCGGAGCCGTAGCGGGGCCTAAGCAGGGCCTTAGCGGGGCCGACGGGGCCTAAGCGGGGCCGTAGCGGGGCCGACAGGGCCGACGGGGCCGTAGCGAGGCCGTAGCGGGGCCTAAGCGGGGCCGACGGGGCCGTAGCGGGGCCGTAGCGGGGCCTAAGCGGGGCCGACGGGGCCGTAGCGAGGCCGTAGCGGGGCCGTAGCGGGGCCGACGGGGCCTAAGCGGGGCCGTAGCGGGGCCTAAGCGAGGCTGTAGAGGGCGGCTCGAGGGGCAGTATGGGCGGTCAAAAGGGGCCACTAAGGCGGCTCGAGACGCTACTCGGGTTAGGAGCTAGGCGCGCTCCGGGCAGGGAAGGAAAAAAAAGTTCGTGGTGGGCCCTAGGCAGTATTCCCACTCGGGAACCTGCTCGATACCATGACGAGAAGTGAGAATGGAATGAATGAACTATGAAACAGTTGGGTACAAGTACTAACCCTAATTGGGTTGTACCCCTTTTGGGCTACCCCACTACAGCCTACACAAATGTATAAGCTATAATGTTATGACACTACCTGCGGGTGTAACATCTACGGCCTGACTTGCGACAGTAATCTTCGACAGGGCGACCACGGGAATGCGCGAGGGAAAGGCCTAAACCGATGCCGGTAGGGAGAAAGGCGATAGGTGAACGGGATTCAAGGCCAACGTCCTGCACTACATTTTGTACATCGGCACCCAGCTGTAAGAGACGATAAACACAATCTTGAGCACCGGTTGTAGTGTTGTCTCACTCAAGCTGGCTGTCCGCGACATACACAGCTATAGACGGACTGCTGAAGTCGAGCGTGTTGTCACCCTCTGTCTTAGCCACTGTCAGAGCCACGGTTCCAACCTGAGGTTCGTCCGGCATAACGCATGCGCGCCATCGCCCTGGTGCCTCAGCATGCGGCGTCACTGCTGTCCAAGTCACAGCATGGTCATAGCATGCGGCGTCACTGCTGCCCAAGTCACAGCATGCGGTGTCACTGCTGTCCTAGTCACAGCATGCGGCGTCACTGCTGTCCCAGTCACAGCATGCGGCGTCACTGCTGTCCAAGTCACAGCATGCGGCGTCACTGCTGTCCAAGTCACAGCATGGTCATGGCATGCAGCGTCACTGCTGCCCAAGTCACAGCATGCGGCGGCACTGGTGTCCTAGTCACATCATGGAGCGTCACTGCTGCCCAAGTCACAGCATGCGGCGTCACTGCTGTCCCAGTCACAGCATGCGGCGTCACATATGCTTGTGTCACAGCATAAGGTCACTGCGAGGCACGTCATAGCGAGCGGTGTCAGTGCTGCTTATGAGAGACCTCACTTCTGCTCACGTCATAGCGTGCGGTGTCACCGCTGCTTAGGTCCCGTCATATGGTTACTATTGCCCACGTCATAGCGTGCGGTGTCACTGCTTCTTATTCCACATCATATAAGTACTGCTGCACACGTCATAGCGTGCGGTGTCACTGGAGCTTATGTCACATCATATGGTCACTGCTCCTCACGTAATAACATGCGGTGTCATTGTTGCATGTGCTTACATCACATGGTCACTGCTGCCCACGTCATAGCGTGCGGTGTCACCGCTGCATGTGCTCACATCGTATGGTCACTGCTGCCCACGTCATAAGGTGCGGTGTCACTGCTGCTCATGGCACATCATATGGTTACTGCTGCCCACATCATAGGGTGCGGTGTCACTGCTGATAATGTCACGGCAACTGCACACTGCGGCTCGTGTCAAAGCATGTAGCCTCTGCTGCTGGCATCCCAACATGAGCTGACACTGCTGCCAAGTCACAGCATTATGTTAATTTGACGTTTTATGTCACATCCTCTGGTCACTGATGTCTTTGACAGCAAGGGTGCTCATAAGGTCTATTTCCTGTTTATGTCACAGCATCTCATCAATGCTTTTTATGCCTGTCCATGTGCTCACTCCTGCTAATGTCACAGCATCATATCACTACTGCTCATGTCAAAGCATGTAGTGTATAGGGTTGGAGTCACCACATGAGGCGCTACTGCTGCCAAGCCACAGCATAATGGCACTAATATTGATGTCATAGTATCCCATCACAACTTTTTATGCTAGCGCATGTGCTCGCTCCAGCCCATCACACAACAGCATATCCCAAGGGCGCATGTCAAAGCAGACTGTCTAGTGCTGGCGTCACAACAAGAGGCGCTACTACTTACAATTCACAATATAATGTCTATTTCCACTTTCTGTCACCGCATTTCATCCCTGCTTTCTATGACTGCGCATATGCTCGCTCCTGCCCATGTCACAGCATCATGTCCCTGCTGCTCATGTCAAGCATGTAGTGTGTACTATTGGTGTCACAACATGAGTTGACACTGCTGCCATGTCAGAGCATAAGGTCTAGGACCAGTTTATGTCACGTTCAAATCATCATCCTTGCTCTAAGAGCAAGGCATCATACCCCTGCGGCTCATGGCAAGGCATGTAGTGTCTACTGCTGGCGTTTAGAGCACAAGGTCACTGCTGTTTATGTCACAGCATCTCATCACTGCTTTTTTTGCCACTCCTTCTCATGTCACGGCATCGTATATCTGCTGCCCTATGTCAAAGCATGCAATGTCTACTGCTGGCGTCACAACATGAGCCGACACTACTGCCATGTCAAAGCATAAGGTCACTGTTGTAACCTGTCACGGTATCTCATCAATGCTTTCTAATCCTTGAGCATGTGCTCACTCTTGCTCCTGTCACAGCTTCAATTATCTGCTGCTCATGTCACAGCTTCATATAACTGCTGCTGGTGTCACATGATGTAGAGTCTGCTGCTGGCGTCACAGCATGGGGCAACACTTCTACCATGTCACAGCATAATGTCTCAGCTCTAGATGCTCAACTCACAGCATATGTCCGCCAACTGCACGCATCATAGCGTACAGTGTCACTTCTGCAAATGTCACAGCATGGCAGGGTTGCTGCTGCTCATGTCAAAGCATGTAGTGTGTGCAAGGGGCGTTACAAGTTGAACCGACATTGCTGCCATGTCACAGCATAGGGTCACAGCTCTGCAGTTCATAGCACCATACCACTGCTCTGTGATCTTACAGCATGTGCTCACTCCTTCTCATGTCGCAGCTTCACATCACTCTACTCATGTCACAGTATGTAGTGTCTGCTGCTAGCGTCAATGAAATTAGGCAACAAATCTGCTATCTCACAACATAAGATCAGTTGGCGCTGGCCCTAGCATCATATCACTGCTTACTCTTGTCACCACAAGTGCTCACTCCTCCTCGTGTCACAGCATCATATCACGTTGGCGTGTGTCAACGTTGGCGCGTGTCAACGTTGGCGCGTGTCAAGGCATGTAGTGTCTACCGCTGGCGTTGCAACGTGACGCATAAGGTCTATGATGTTTATGTCAAACCATCTCATCGCTGCTTTTTTTGTTTGAGCATGTGCACACTCTTGCTCGTGTCACGGCATCATATAACTACTGCTCATGTCATGCAAGGTCTATTGCCGGCGTCACAACATGAGCCGACACTGCTGCCATGTCAAAGCATAAGGTCACTGTTGTTTCCTGTCAAAGTATTTCAACAATGCTTTCTAATCCTTCCTGTCACGGCTTCGCATAGCTGCTGCTCATGTCACAGCTTCATATAGCTGCTGCTCATGTCACAGCTTCATATAGCTGCTGCTCATGTCACAGCTTCATATAGCTGCTGCTCATGTCACAGCTTCATATAGCTGCTGCTCATGTCACAGCTTCATATAGCTGCTGCTCATGTCACAGCTTCATATAGCTGCTGCTCATGTCACAGCTTCATATAGCTGCTGCTCATGTCACAGCTTCATATAGCTGCTGCTCATGTCACAGCTTCATATAGCTGCTACTCATGTCACAGCTTCATATAGCTGCTGCTCATGTCACAGCTTCATATAGCTGCTGCTCATGTCACAGCTTCATATAGCTGCTGCTCATGACACAGCTTCATATAGCTGCTGCTCATGTCACAGCTTCATATAGCAAATACTCATGTCACTGCTTGAGATTGCTGCTGGTGTCACATGATGTAGGTTCTTCTGCTGGGGTCATAGAATCAGAGGTCCACTGGTGATCCCCGATTGATCCTAGGGAAGGGTTACAGGCACGTTGGCCTGGGGGGTTATGGGCGCAGTGACCCGCTACTTAACAAGCCCTTTCATCCCAATAGTCTAGTGGTTGGGATTCTGACATGGTATCAGAGCTAAGGTCTCGGGTTCGAATCGCGGTGTGTGCATTACGGGCATCCCAGTGCGGGGGGGTGTCAGAGGTCCACCGGTGATCCTCGATTGATCCTAGGGAAGGGTTACAGGCTCGTTGTCCTAGGGGGTTATGGGCGCACTGACCCGCTACTTAACAAGCCCTTCTATCCCAATGGTCTAGTGGTTGGGATTCTGACACATAGCATGAGGCTACACTGTTGCCAAGTCACAACATGTGATGCGTCTACTACTATATGCCATAAAATCGGATTACTGCTCTATATGTCACAGCATGGGCTCTCTCCTGCTCATGTCACAGCATCATACCACTACTGCTCTTCTCACATTACGTGCTCACTGCTGCTGATGTCGTCACCATGTGCTCATTGCTGCTTTTGTCACAGCTCGTGGCCTTCGCCATTGATGTCTCAGCAATAGCATTCTGATGCTCGTTTCAAAGTGTGTGGCTACTGCTCCGCCTCTCACAGCATGTGCTCACTTCTGCTCTGTATCCCTCTGTTGCCCATAACGACATTGCCTCCCATCATGGAGGTGCAGCTTGCTACTCATGGCTCCAGTGACAAGTGCAAGGTTACATGCGGCAACGCAAGCATGCAAAGATGCAACGACGGGAAGCGTGAACATATCGCGGCACATGCGACCGTTACTGTGCGTGTTACGCGTAGGGTTGTCCACCTTGTTTGCTGGCGAGAGGGGGGCGACGGCCGACGACGTGATTCATTTCTTAGCGGAGGCAGCACCTGAGGCTACGTCATGGCTCATCAGGGCTGGCCTAGCCGCTGGTGAGTTGGGTTATTGATGGAATGTCACGTGCATGTGAGGAACTAGCGCATAGTTGGCGACTTATGAAGTGTGTGCAGTCGGGGTCTTGAAAAGTGTGGCCGCTTTCTTTGCGCACGCGCCTTGGTCCACGCGTGCGCCTTGGTCCGCGCGCCCTGATCCACACGCACGCCCAGGTGTGTGCGCGCGCCCCTGTGTTGACGCCTGCCCTGCATTCTCTGCCTTACCTCCCACTCCCCATCCCCACCCCCTACTTTCTCCCAACCTCCCCTCCCCCCTCCAGCGACCCACCATAGCTCTGGTGATGGGACCCAAGGGCCTCATCAACCGCCTGCTCGACTCCAGACCTGCATTGCCTGCCCCACTCCCCCACCTCTCTTCCCACTCTCCTCCCCCCAGTGCCCCACGATAGCGCTGGTGATGGGTCCCAAGGGTCTCATCAGCCGTCTCCTCGCGCTTACTCTTAACAACGCCTGCCCTGCAATTCCTCTTGTACCCCCTCTATCCCCTCCCCAACCCCCACTCCCGTGCCCCTCACACTTTCCCTCCCCTCACTACCCGACCATAGCGCTGGTCATGGGACCCAAGGGCCTCGTCAGCCGTCTCCTCGCACCCAGATTCAATGACCTGTATTCTGAAATCTGCCTTCCTCTACCCTCCCCCCTTCCCCCCTTCCCCCCAACGCCCCACGATAGCGCTGGTCATGGGACCCAAGGGCCTCATCACACCCAAATGTGATGACTCCGGTTGTGGATTGTCGGCTCTCCTCGCACCCAAATTCAATGACGTCTGTCCTGCATTGTTTGTCTAATTCCCACCCTGCCACACTCCCCATCCCTCATCCCTGCCCCCCCCATTCACCCCAGTGCCCCACCATAGCGCTGGTCATGGGGCCCAAGGGCCTCATAAGCCGTCTCCTCGCATCTAGATTCAATGACATCAGTCCTGCGGATCTTGTCTTATTCCCACCCCGCCACACTCCCCATCCCTCATCCCTGCCCCCCCCATTCACCCCAGCGCCCTACCATAGCATTGGTCATGGGTCTCAAGGGTCTCATCAGCCGCCTCCTCACACCCAAATTCATCGGCGTCTGTCCTGTATTGTTTGTCTTATTCCCACCCCGCCACACTCCCCTTCCCTCATCCCTGCCCCCCCCATTCACCCCAGAGCCCCACCATAGCGTTGGTCATGGGTCTCAAGGGTCTCATCTGCCGCCTCCTCGCACCCAAATTCATCGGCGTCTGTCCTGCATTATGAGACTTATTCCCACCCCGCCACACTCCCCATCCCTCATCCCTGCCCCCCCCATTCACCCCAGCGCGCTGGACATTGAGCCCAAGGGCCTCATCAGCCGTCTCCTCGCACCCAAATTCAGTGACGTGTCTTTCAAATTCTTCCTTACTCTACCTTCTGTCAAACACTATATATGTGTTATTGCTGTGTAGGCTATAGTGGGTTAGCCTATAGGGGGTACACAACTTTTAGGGTTTCATACTTGTACTGCAATGTTGTCTAGTTCATTCACTCCTCTCATTCTGACATGGTATTACAAGCCTAGGTTAGGAACCTAGGACCGTTCCTAAGGGCCCACCGTTTCCGCTCGAAGCGCCCTCGTGCGCCGTCCTTCCTAGCGCCCTCGTGCGCCTCGCTCCTAGTGCGCCCTCGTGCGCCCTCGTTTTCTCTTCAGCTGCCCGTGTGCAGCCGCTAAAAGCTCGCGCGCGCGGCCTGTTTTTAGGTCGCGTCGCTCGCTAGCCGCCCGCGCGCGGCCTGTTTCTTAGGTGCGCGGCCCGCTAGCTGCTCGCGCCACCCTCTCTGGCCTCGCGCGGCCCGTCAGCCGCTCGTAGACCGCCCCGTGCAGCCGCCGCGTCCCCTTAGGCCGCCGCTCGTGCTAGCCCGCCGCCCGCACGATCGCCGCCGCCCGCATGAATGCAGCAGCGGCCCCCCGCGCAGCTGCACCCTAGGCGCCGCCGCGTAGCGTCACTAGGCCCGCCGTCGCGCCGCCCTCCCTGCCCGAGCCGCGCCGCCCGGGCCGCGCCGCCCTGACCGAGCCGCGCCGCCCCACCTTCAGCACCTACTGTTGCCACTGCTACTGCTACTACTCTTACTGTTCCTACTACTGATTCTACTACTGCTACTGCTACTCCTGCTCCTGCCACTATGGCCAGTCCCACTGTTCTCACCTTTGACGCCAAGGGCCGCCCAATTAAGTTCGATGTCTGGCTTGATGACCTCCACCTGTTCCTCCAGATCACTGCCAAGGACGATGTCTCACTGTACGACCACACATCAGGCGCTGCTCCCGCACCTCCCGCTAGTGCTGACAGTACTGCTCGCTCCCAGTGGCAGACTCGTGATGCTCACGCTCGCCTAGCCGTTCGCAGTCACCTACCCGTAGATGAGCGCGAGCACTTCGGCCAGCATAAGACCGCTAAGGAGCTGTACGACGCAGTAGTCGCGCGCTACTCCTCCCCTGCCACTGCTGCTATAGGCCGTCTCTCACTGTCCTACCTCTTCCCCGACCTGTCCGCCTTTACCACTGTAGCTGACCTCATCACCCACTTCCGTACCAGTGACCTCCGCTACCGTGCCGCACTCCCCCCATACTTCCTCGCCAAGAACCCCCCCCCCCCCCCCGCCCCCCGATGTACCTCACACTGTACCACCTTGTCACGCGCCTCCCCGACTCCCTTCGCACAGTCAGGGACCACTTTCTAGCCCTCTCCCCCACTGACCTCACTGTCGACCTCCTTGAGAAGGAACTCCTAGCAGCTGAGAAGAGCATTGTAGCTGTAGGTGCCTCTCGTGGCGACCCTCGCGCCCCCTTCTTTGAGGGGTGCTCTCCCGTCCCCCTCCTCCCCTCCATTGCCTCTCCTGCTGCTGTCGAATTCCTCGGAGCTGAGGGGGTCGGGGCTGCGTCTGCTCCTAGTGGGAGGCGCAAGGGCGGCAGGGGCAAGGGAGGCATGGGTGGTGGAGGTGGAGGCGGGGGCGGCGGCAGTGGAGGGGGTGGAGGGGGCGGGGGTGGAGGGGGCGGGGGTGGTGGAGAAGGTGGGAGTGGCGCGGGTGGTGGGGGGGTCGGTGGCGGCACAGGGGGTGGTGGAGGCGGCGGTGGTGGAGGTGGTGGGGGTGGTGGTGGCAGTAGTGGCGGCGGTGGAGCGGGTGGCGGGCGCGGTGGAGCGGTACAGCGGGGGGGGTTCGGCGGTGGCTAGAGGCAGCAGCAGCAGCGTCCCGGTGAGACTCCCTCGCCCCAGCAGCTCCGTGAGTGGTACTCTCAGCGTGGGGGGTCTGGGGGTGGGGGTACTGGCACGTACGTCATCCGCACAGGTGACTGCACTGGCCAGACGTGTGGGAGGTTTCACACGGCACAACGCTGCTTCTTTCGCCTCGACGACGCCTGGCGCGAGCAGTTCCCTGACGCCTCTGAGCTGCCCCGCTGGGCTGATCTGCTTAAGAAGGGAATTGATATCTTTGCTCTTGATTATGATGCTATCCTTGCTGCTATGTATGCATTGACTATTAGTGTTGAGGGTGACTGTTACCTGAGTGTACCGCCCGACCCAGGTATTGAGACTGGTGAGGCTGCAGCTCTAGGTGCTAGTGCGTCTGCTGCTCCAGGTCCTGGTGAGGCTGCTGCCCTAGGTGCTAGTGCGTCCGCGTCTGCTGGTACCGCACCTACTGAGGCACTTCACACCTTCACACTAGACTCAGGTGCTTCCCGCTGTTTCTTTCGCGACCGCACTGCCCTAGAGCAGCTCCCTAGACCGGTTGCTGTCTCCCTAGTTGACCCCTCAGGGGGTCCGGTCCTTGCGACCTCCACCACTGCCCTCCCTTGTCCTGCTGTCCCGTCTGGCACGGTGTCAGGCCTCTACCTCCCCTCGTTCTCTACGAACTTGGTGGCGGGTTCCGCGCTCCAGGACGCGGGTGTTCACCAGTTCACCCCGACCTACGAGCGTGTGACGCACTGCACGTGTGCCCGAACGGGTCGTCACCTAACTACCTTTACTAGGCAGCCGGGGTCAGACTTGTACACCCTGACCACTAAGTCCCCTCACGTAGCTGCGTCTGCGTCAGGTCAGCTGTCGGCCCCTTGCTCGTGTCGCTCTCTGTCTCACAGGACTGTCCTCTGGCACCACCGCCTTGGTCACCCGTCACTGCAGTGCCTTCGCGGCATGCAGTCCAGGTTCCTAATCTCCGGTCTTCCCAGAGTTCTCCCTCCCCTACCACCCTCGCCTGCTCCTCCCTGTCTTCCCTGTGTCGAGGGGCAGCAACGTGCCGCTCCTCACTCCTCCTCGTTCCCTCCCACAGAGGCTCCCCTGCAGACTCTTCACCTGGACGTGTGGGGCCCTGCCCGCGTCCGGGGACAGGGCCACGAGCGGTACTTTCTGCTGGTCGTCGAGGACTACACGCGCTACACCACGGTCTTCCCCTTGCGTACCAAGGATGAGGTCCCTGATGTCTTGATCCCCTGGATCTGCGCTGCTCGTCTCCAGCTCCGCCAGCGGTTCCAGTCAAACTTTCCTGTCCTACGTCTGCACTCTGACAGAGGTGGCGAATTTTCCTCTGACCTCTTGGCAGCCTACTGTGCGGAGCACGGCATCCGCCAGACGTTCACTCTCCCGGCCTCTCCGCAGCAGAATGGGGTTGCTGAGCGCCGCATTGGTCTTGTCATGGAGGTCGCTCGTACCTCCATGATTCATGCAGCTGCCCCCCATTTCCTGTGGCCGTTTGCAGTGCAGTACGCCGCGCATCAGCTCAACCTCTGGCCCCGTGTCTCTGTTCCGGAGACCTCGCCTACACTGCGTTGGACGGGGGAGGTTGGCGACGCGTCGGTGTTCCGAGTCTGGGGATGTCGAGCCTTTGTCTGCGACACGTCCGCGGACAAACTCTCCTCCCGTGCGGTTCCCTGTGTCTTCCTTGGCTTTGTCCCTGACGCGCCTGGCTGGCGGTTTTACCACCCCACCTCGCGCCATGTCTTCGCCTCTCAGGACGTCACCTTTGACGAGTCGGTACCCTTTTACCGTCTCTTCCCCTATCGCACTGCCCCGCGCCCCCCCCCGCCGCTCTTCCTCACCCCAGGTGTCCCATCGGTAGACCCCCTCCCTCCCCAGGGTGCTGCTCCCTCACGTGTTTCCCAGGTAGACCCGGTCGAGCCTGTCGAGGTAGCGGTTGACTCTGGTCCTGCGCGAGGTACTGAGTGTGTTGAGCCTGGTGGTGCTAGGTCTAGGGACACTGAGACTGGGGGTGCTGAGCCTAGGGGTGCGGAGTCTGGGGGTGCTGCGACTGGGGGTGCTGAGACTGGGGATGCTGAGACAAGGGGTACTGAGACTGGGGGTGCTGAGCCTGGTGGCGCTCCCTCTTCACAGCAGCTGCGTGAGTGGTACTCTCAGTGCTACAGCCTCCGTCGTGGCACTGCTGGAGCTGGGGAGTCTACTGGAGTCGGGGCTGGTGGCCTCGCAGGTGCAGTGCCGCAGCCAGAGCCTCCCTCCCCTCAGCGGCTACGTGAGTGGTACGCTCGGCGCTGCAGCCTCAGGAGTGGAGCTCCTAGCGTTGAGGTACCGTCGGCTGGAGGCCCTGCTGCTGGAGAAACTGCTGACACTGGTTCTGCTGGAGGTGCTGCTGGTGCTACTGGAGGTCTTGGAGGTCCCGCTGGTACCGCTGGAGGTCCTGGAGCGGCTGGAGGTGCTGCTGGTGCTGCTAGAGGTTCTGGAGCTATTGGAGGTGCTGCTGCTACTGGTGCTGCTGGAGGTTCTGGGGCTGCTGAAGGTACTGCCGGTGCTGGTAGAGGCTCTGGAGCTGTTGGAGGTGCTGCTGGTGCTGGTTCGACTGGAGGTTCTGGTGCTGTCTCTACAGCTTTTAGGGGCGCTTCACGGCCGCGGCCGTACTTCGTTCCGCTCCTTCAGCAGCTTCTTGGTCAGCCGCCTCCCACTAGCCCTCCTCCCTCCTTAGAGTGTCCTCCGCCTGCCCAGTCGCGGTCCCAGCTCCCACCTGCCTCGCCACTTCCCGGTCCTTCTCCCTACTCTGGTCCGACAGGCGGTCTTACAGAGCGTCGTGAGCCTGAGTCTCGTCCTGTGTCGCCTGTGTCGCGTCCTGTGTCACCTGCTCGTGCTAATCGCACTGGTTGCCGTGGTCAGCGTGAGCGTCCCCCACCTGTGCCTGGCACACACTTTATGACTCTTCGTCCTTCCACTGCTCCATAGCGTGTTCCTCTACCGTCTCCTCCTGAGTCCTCTCTTCCTGTCCTTGCTGACCCTGTGTCTGACTCTCTTCGTGCTGCCAGTCCTACTGTCACGCGTCTCCTGGCTACTATTGTCCCTGACCCTTCCTTTGAGTCTGCTGCTGCGTCTGCCCTAGTTGCTGAGCTTGTCGACTTTGCTGCTCACTGTCGTCTAGACTACGCTGCTAGTCTTGTTACTGAGTCTGAGCCTGTCTGTCCTCCGTCCGTCGGGAGTGGGTGTGCTCTACGCACGGACGTCCTTGAGGAAAGACAGGAGGACCTTGAGTGTCTTGCAGCCGCTGGTCCTCATCTCGTGTCCATGCTGATTGCCCCTGAGGGAGACCCGGATGCTCCAGACATCCCGACCCCGCGCTCTTACGCTGAGGCGATCGCGGGTGAGTACTCCTCTCAGTGGCAGTCAGCCATGGATGCAGAGATGGCATACTGGAAGTCCACTGGCACTTACGTTGACGAGGTTCCCCCTCCTGGAGCGAACATCGTCAGTGGCATGTGGATTTTCAGGGTGAAGCGGCCGCCGGGTTCTTCGCCTGTCTTCAAGGCTCGTTACGTTCCTCAAGGCTTCAGTCAGCGAGAGGGAGTAGACTTCTTTCAGACCTTCTCCCCCACCCCAAAGATGACCACTCTTTGGGTGCTACTGCACGTTGCTGCTCAGCGTGACTACGAGCTTCACTCTCTTGACTTCAGCACAGCTTTCTTGCAGGGAGCCTGCACGAGGAGATCTGGCTGCGCCGCCCTCCTGGCTTCACTGGGTCGTTTCCTCCTGGTACCCAGTGGAGCCTCCGGCGGCCAGTCTACGGTCTTTGCCAGGCGCCACGTGAGTGGCACGACACACTGAGGACTACTCTTGTGGCACTTGGGTTCGCGCCCTCTACTGCTGACCCGTCGTTGTTTCTGCGCACTGACACTTCGCTGCCGCCGTTCTACATCCTCGTGTACGTCGACGACTTGGTCTTTGCCACTACTAACACTGATGCTCTCGCCCACGTCAAGTTGGAGCTGCAGAAGAGACACACGTGCACAGACCTGGGTGAACTGCGCAGCTACCTTGGCTTGCAGATCACCCGGGACAGAGCACGCGGCACCATCACACTGACTCACTCACACATGGTGCAGCAGGTCCTTCAGCGCTTCGGCTTCACCTGGTCCTCAGCACAGGCCACTCCTCTGGCTATAGGTCACTCGCTCTCAGCTCAGCCTTCGGATGAGTCCGTAGAGCCGAGTGGTCCTTACCCAGAGCTAGTTGGTTGCCTCATGTACCTGATGACTTGCACTCGTCCTGACCTAGCATACCCTCTTGGCCTTCTGGCCCGCTACGTGGCTCCTGGTCGTCACCGAAAGGTGCACTGGGATGCTGCAAAGAGGGTATTGCGCTACTTGTGCAGTACATTGGGCATGGGGCTCGTGCTTGGAGGAGGGAGCTCAGTTGTTCTCACTGGGCACTCAGACGCTTCTTGGGTTGACGACCAGGCTACTCAGCGGTCGTCACAGGGTTACACCTTCAGCCTTGGCTCTGGTTCAGTTTCTTGGCATTCTACTCGCTTGTCTTCTGTTCTCATCTCCAGTTGTGAGGCTGAGATCTACGCCACAGCCATGGCTGCACAGGAGCTACGCTGGCTCACCTACCTGCTGACCGACCTGGGAGAGCGGCCTAGTTCTCCTCCAGTGCTGTACGCCGACAACAAGGCTGCCATTGCCTTCTGTGAGGAGCACAGATTGGAGCACAGAACGAAGCACAACGCTCTCCGTTACTTCCTGGATCAAGAGCTGCAGCAGCGCGGTCAGCTTCGTCTGCGTTACGTGGCCAGTCAGGCCAACACCGCTGATATATTCACCAAGGCACTTCAGTCCGGTGATCATCAGCGTTTCTGCACTTTGCTTGGGCTTGTGCCCACGTTTCCTCACTTGCTGTAGGCTTTGCCTGTACTGTGATCTCTATATATATATACCTGCCTGTTTGCTTTGCTAGGTTGAGATCACCTTGTTTTTTGTACTGCATATATGCATCTGCATGTGAACTGGCCCTGAGGCCCTTTGCTTGTGCTCAGAGTGTGTGGTGACGTTGTGATCCACCCTGAGCTTGTTTACCTTTCTTGACTGGTCTTGTGACCCCTTGCTCTCCCCCACTTTGCCTATGGGGGTGTGTTAAACACTATATATGTGTTATTGCTGTGTAGGCTATAGTGGGTTAGCCTTTAGGGGGTACACAACTTTTAGGGTTTCATACTGTATAGCAATGTTGTCTAGTTCATTCACTCCTCTCATTCTGCCACCTTCACCCCCAACTCCCATCCCTCACAGATGCTGAGTGTGGACACTCACAGACGGGCGCCACGGTCGAGTTGCACCGCCAAGAGTACCATCGCATTTTCAAGGCCCATGCTCAAGTGCCCTTCGAGAAGGTCACTGATTGATTACAACAGCCGGATCGGGAGCTGTTTGGTGTGAGATATGCCTTTCCGCTTATGCGGTTAGATGATCGCGGGAGACCAAGGCGTGTGGAGGGCTTGTCTTGGGGTGGAGCAAGACGCGGGAAGGCATTTGCTCTACAACGCCAAGGAGGTAATGCCTTTCAAACATGCTACAAAGCCGAACAGGGGTGATGCTGTCTCACGATGACGTATCGCCCCAACGCCCACATCCACTTATCATACCACTATTGCTGAAGTGCAGGTAATGCACAGCGCGCTGCTCGTAGCGGCACCACGAACGATGGTGGGGTGGAGAATGCTACGGCTTCATCTCATCCTTCCGCGCCTCCTTTGCCCGTCGGGGGTGGTGGTGATGGTGAAGGCATACTCTCTACTTCTTCCGTGCCTACTCTGCCCGTCGGAGGTGGTGGTGATGTCGAAGGCATACCCTCTACTCCTTCCGTGCCTCCTTTGCCTGCGGGGGGTGGACATCATGCAAACGGCAGCATCTCATTGCCTACAGCGTCACCGAGCACGATGAATGGCATGCCAGAGGACAGGTGAGCAGTTGATTTACTACAAATTTGGAATTCATGTTACAACCTTATGAAATCATCTGGTCCCACTTAGGCTCTTTACACTTTCACGGCAACCATACGCTCACTATTTGTGTCCTTTTTCTATACCCCTCATAAGGCCTGTTTGCAGCCATCCGCGCGCGAGCGCGCGCGGGACAGTCCCAAGGCATTGGCCTACATCACCAAGTGTTGATGATATCCCTGAGCAACGGGTATGTCTAGTCGAACCACGTACCGTTGTCGGGTTCTTCAAGGGGTGTCGCTTAGTGTGCTCGCATCAAAATACATGCGGAGGTGCTATGTCTCTCAGGTCGTGGAAGTTTTCTTGGGCTTCAGTTGGCATGTTTTGGAGATGTGATAAGTGTTCCCATGGTGTAGAATTCTGGTCGTGCACCAATCGAACCCTTGACAAGAAGAGAGTTGGGGTTGGTGCACGAGTGCCCATGCTACACTCAAAATATGTGGGAGCATTCGCGCTCGCTGGGATGGGGTATCAACAGATGTGGGAGTTTAGCCGCAATTTTGGCATTCCATGTCCTGGCAAAAGCACGTTCTATCGATACTTTGGGGGCGATAATGGGTTATGGAAAACAATACTTAGGGAGGCAGATAAGTCGATGGCTTTGGTGCGGGAGGAGATGAGCAAACGTGACATTCCAACCGAATACGTGACGGTGGATGGCCGATGGTCACATGTCCGAGAGGGTGAGTAGTGCACAGTGTCGTTCATGGACATACCGTCGCGGAAGATCTTGTACTGTGTAACATCACGTAAAGGGGTGGATGATAAATCGTCGATGCGATTCGAGCGGGTGGCATTCGACAGAGGGGTTGATGAGTTGAAGCTGTTGGGGTTCGATGTGAAGGGCATCATCTCAGATCAAGGGACCACGTTTAGAGGCGCTGCGGCAGAGCGAAAGCTGGATCATCAGGTGGATTGGTGGCACGTAAAGCGGACGCTGTACAATCTCTTCTACAAGGAGGTTCAGGATCAGGTGTGGATGGCTGTGGAGGTGGACAAGGCTAGCTATGTCGAGGAGCTATGGTTGGCTAAGGTGGAAGAGTTAAAGCAGTGGTTGAGGACCAAAGGATTGGAGAAAGAGGCGAAGGGGACACTCAAAGCATCACTTGTGAAGGCGGTGTGGGAAGCCATGGGTACCATTGCATATGTGAAGATGACCCCTGATGAAGCAAAGTGGAAGTTTCCTGAGTTGCGAAAATTCCGACGGCTAGGAGGAGAACGGGCAGCGGTAGATGTCCCAGTGGGATATGGCGAGGTGCGTCCTGATACTACTCGAGAGATGCAGCCCATCGTTCGAGATGCTGCGGTTGACGAGGCGGATGCGGGCGCAACCCAAGTTGATGTGCAGTGGGCGGATGTGGAGGAGTTATGGCAATACAATATCCATCCTGTGTGTGGTGCGAGACCATCGTCATTCGCTAATTCTCTCATCGTGCACGCACATGCGGGTGCATGCAGTAACTTACGATTCATCGGCGGGACGACTCCGTGGGCCAACGATGATGAAGCTACTGGTATGAGCGCTTTGTGAAACTTACTTTCCATGCCATATTCAGATTGGAGTACGCCGCTTGTTTCCTAAAATTGTTCATACTGCTCATTTTGACCTGACAGAGACGATGACTGGCTGCAACAACGATGGTGCAGCGGGTGAGACCGACAACCACAGAAGTGACGTCGGAGAGAATTTGCCCCGTTGGACTGGGCGGCGAAAACGAAAACGTGGCGGAGATGAGATAAACGCCGGCGATGAGGAGAGTACGGTGGCGCAGTGCTTCGCCTCACATTTCTTCCATGTGATGATGCATTGCGCGGCGCTGTTGAAAGCGGGCACCCCTATGACTCTCGAAGATGTGGCAAAGGAAATTGGGACGGCACCTAACCTCTGGGTAGGTGACCACTCCGAGTGTGGACGGAATGGGAGTATTCTTCCAAGGTGTGTTACCGAGAAGTGGGGCAAGGAATGTGCACTTTATGAGCCTGGATCGGAAACGCACAAGGCGGTTCTTACATGGTTCAAGAAACGGTGTTCGACAGACAAGGTGAAACCCTATGTTCACGGAGCCAACAGTTCCATAAACGAGTCTTTCCATTCCCTGATCATCAAATACGCTGTTAAGCGTATCAGGTTCAAAGGTAGTCTTGAGGCACGAGTGGGGCTGGCTGTCCTGCATTGGAATAACTCGATGGACATGCTGGTCACATCATATCGCACTCGTGTACGGCAAGTAACTCGGGTGCGACGGGGCAACAAGGATCGAACCCTCGGACCTATGGATTGGTCTTGGGTTGATCAGATCATGGAGGACTGGCAACGATCGCTGGGGTTTGGAGTCGATGATGAGATTATGGAGACGGCCCCAAAGAGGCAGGCGCAACATCCTGTCGACTTACCTTGTGGAGGGCGACACCGATCTGTTGTTGGGCTGGTTACTCCTGTGCGAGAAGGTGGCATAGTCCGCGGCCACGTATTTTATGTAAGATCTGAACCACATTCTCGCCAACCCTTACTCTTGTCTTATGTAATATATTTTGACGCTCCCCTCTTGCGATCATGTTGCAGGTGATGCCACCAACCATCCTCGGTAAACGTTTTGGAAACACTTACGCCGACGTGGAGGGATCTAAATCACCATTTTGTCCAACACGCCGCATCAATTTAGATGTTGGCGATGCCGGTGAGCGCCTTTGAGGGTAGTAGTGCCTATCCTTGTCCATATCACTGCTGCCTTCACCCATAACATGTGCATCTCTCGCTTTGCCCTCTATCTTCACTTTCAGACCCGGTGTGCCCTCTCCCAGCCTTGTCCCATGCTCCCATCCTACTCCCTTCAATGCCCATCTTACGCCCTCATGCTTCAATTCCCCAGTCTAGTCATTCTAAACCCTCCACCTCATTCAATCATAGAGCATTATTTTCCCCTCTCATTCCAACCTTGTTCTCTCAGCTCCTGGACGTGCTTTTGGGGAAGGATACTGGTGTGGAGTTGGTGCCATACGAGTAGAGGGCCATGGTGGTGTCTCCGCGCCTGACCCCAAAGGAGGCCTTGGCGCCCTTTGATGTCAGCCGAGTCGTGGACCCCTCCGAGCACAACCTCAACCACCAATAGGTGCGAGTGCCATCAGTCATGCGAATCAACGGTACATGCGACAGCGTAAGTCAAGTGCAAACCATTGATTTATCATTTACCATGATGTATCTTTCGTAAACCCTTCGTTCGTCTTTGTCGACTTAGCATGCATTGTGATACTACCCAATTATCCCCTTTGTAGCAAAATACAGGCTGCTCCTACTCCATCCGGTTCCATGTCTTCTTGGTTCTAACCTTTGATGCATACTACAACCACTGATTTATCTTTTTGTGCTCGTTTCACTATCATGGCACTAATGTTGCCCATGCCTCACACCCCTCCCCACACATGCGTTCAACCAGCCGCATGGACTATATGTCAACAGCTTTCAAGGTCAGGAGTGGCCCCTTATTGCTCCCAACGTGGTGCTCTCATTACCATTCGTCTCTTTCTTTGCTCTACTTCTCCATGTTTTGCTCCACTGAACTGCAGATCCATTTGGTGTCCGGAACATTTTTGTGTTTGTTGGAAATTTTCACCGCATACAAGACATTACCACCACACGATTGAGTACATGTAGCCTACAGATACTACTCCTCCTACCTGCATGATTTTGGCAGCAACAGGTTGCACCTTCAAAAGCAAGTACGGTAGTTTGATGTTTTTTCTCATGACTCAGCATAATTAGCACGCGTGTGTGTCAAGTGGCTCAAGTCACAGCAGGCGTATACATGTATAAAGGATTTTACATTGAATTTTGGAATCCACGTTTATGCGAATGAGCACTTGTCCACCAAACATGTTTGCCTCAATGGTTCTGGTTTCAAGAATGGCACAACATAAGCTCTCCTGCAGTGCGAGTCAACGGTGGTAAAATTGAGTGCCATCATATGGTGTACGAGCCAACAGGTGGTGCTGGAGGTGGACAACCCCCGGTCTCCATCCACATCAGTGCATTGTCCTTTGTTGAGAGAGGAGGTGTGGTGGCGATGAGCTTGCTGACAGTTGCCACACATGGGGAGATGGTGAGGGAAAGGGAGGCAGAGGGTGGGGGGAAATAGGAGGGAGGGTGAGGAAGGGCAGGGAAGGCAATGGTGGTAGTAGGGGATAGGTATACGGGGAAGGGGTTGAGGAAGACGAGGGACATGGAGAAAGGCGATAAGGAGAAGGGAAACAGAGAGAAAGGGGACAGAGAGAATATGAACTGAGAGGACAGGAGGATGAAAGGACAGGGGCATGTGAGGACAAGAGGACGAGAGGATAGGGGGACAAGAGGTCAGGGGGACGGGGGGATGAGAGGACGGGGGGATGAGAGGACAGGCGGACGAGAGGACAGGGGATGGGGGGATGAGAGGATGGGGGGACGAGAGGACAGGGAACAGGGGGATGAGAGGACGGGGGGGTGAGAATGAGAGGACAAGGGGATGAGAGGACAGGGGGATGAGAGGACAGGGGGATGAGAATGAGAGGACAGGGGGATGAGAATGAGAGGACAGGGGGATGAGAATGAGAGGACAGGGGGATGAGAATGAGAGGACAGGGGGATGAGAATGAGAGGACAGGGGGATGAGAGGACTGGGGGATGAGGGGAAAGGGGGGTGAGAGGACGGGGGGATGAGAGGACAGAGGGGTGAGAGGACGGGGGGATGAGAGGACAGGGGGACGAGAGGACAGGGGGACGAGAGGACAGAGGGATGAGAGGACAGAGGGATGAGAGGACAAGGGGGATGAGAGGATGGGGGGATGATAGGACAGGCGGACGAGAGGACAGGGAACAGGGGGATGAGGGGACAGGGGGGTGAGAGGACGGGGGGATGAGAGAACGGGGGGGTGAGAGGACGGGGGGGTGAGAGGACAGAGGGATGAGAGGACAGAGGGATGAGAGGGGAGAGGGATGAGAGGACGGGGGGATGAGAGGAAGGGGGGATGATAGGACAGACGGACGAGAGGACAGGGGGACGAGAGGATAGGGGGACGAGAGGACAGAGGGACGAGAGGACAGAGGGACGAGAGGACAGGGGGATGAGAGGACAGGGGGATCAGAGGACGGGGGGACGAGAGGACAGGGGGATGAGAGGATAGGGGGATGAGAGGACAGGGGGATGAGAGGACGGGGGGATGAGAGGACGAGGGGATGAGAGGCCGGGGTAATGAGAGGACGGGGGGGGGGTTTTCGCGGGAGGGGAGGGAGGCCGGCGGGAGGGGGGATTCCCGGGCGACACGGAGGGCGATGGCAGGGGAAGCGTGGGCGACGGTGGGGGGAAGCGTGGGCGACGGTGGGGGGAAGCGTGGGCGACGGTGGGGGGAAACGTGGGCGACGGTGGGGGGAAACGTGGGCGACGGTGGGGGGAAACGTGGGCGATGGTGGGGGGAAACGTGGGCGACGGTGGGGGGAAGCGTGGGCGACGGTGGGGGGAAGCGTGGGCGACGGTGGGGATAAGCGTTGGCGACGGTGGGGAAAAGAGTTGGCGACGGTGGGGAATAGAGTTGGCGACGGCGGGGAAAAGCGTTGGCGACGGTGGGGAAAAGCGTTGGCGACGGTGGGGGGAAGCGTGGGTGACGGGGAGGAAGCGTGGGCCACGGTGGGAGGAAGCGTGGGGGACGGTAAGAGGAAGCGTGGGCGACGGTAAGAGGAAGCGTGGGCGACGGTAAGAGGAAGCGTCGGTGACGGTGGGCTGAAGCGGGGGTGACGGTCCGGTGAAGCGTGGGCGATGAGCGTGTGTGAATGTGGGGGGAGGCGTGCGCGATGGTCAGCGGAATTGTGGGTGCACCCAGGGAGGAGGAGGCAGCGACGGTAGAGGGGAAGCGTGAGCGAAGGTGAGGGAAAGGGTGGGGGGAAGCGTGGGCGTGTGCGTAGGGTACGCAGAAGGCGAATGTGATGTTTGAGGATGGGCGATGCCTGGGCGACCGAGTGAGGCAACGCGATACACCGTGGCGTTGCTGTCATACCAAGGCGCTACGACTGGAAAATAAGTCGGGGTGTCTACATTGGCCGAGAGATTGACGGCGGAGGCGGAAGGCTGGGGATACTTTCACGACGCGCGAGCGTGTGCTTCTTTCTAAGCCTGAGACTACTACTCGCTGCAACGACACTTGGAGAGAATGTGGCGGTTGCGTTAGAGGAAACATAATGGCGGCGGCTCGGTTGCAACTAAAGTCGCCAAAGGTCCCTGATTCGTGTCTTTGAACAGAGCACTTAGACTGAAGACTGCCCGTATGAGACGGGAGAACGACTACTAGCATGCCTCATAATATGCGTGTCCAAGCGTTCCCGATGGTTTCCAAGTTTACTCAAGGTGAATAGTGCTTTCCTCTGAGGCGTTTTTCCTGCTTGTTGTTCCAGTTTATAGCTGGCCAATCACGGATCACCTCTGCTGCTTGAAACCGACGGATTGTTCTGAACCAGCTGGTAGCATGGTTATTCACAAAATCAACTTCAAGAAACTTGAATTTGAAAAATACCATGTGAAACTCGGGCTTTAAGCTGAAGGGGAAATGGAGATAGCAAGAAAGTGCAAGGGTTTGGATGGATCCTCTTTCTTCTGATTCAGAATCGTGCCTTGTGCAGCGAAGGGAGTTGGGCACATGCGAGGCCAGGATAGGCAGTGACCTGGCACAGCTGTTTTAACACAAGCGACTGCAGTGAAGACCAAAGCCAATGCACGGGCACGGTGGGGAGATGATGGGACGATGAGACGATGGGGTAATGGGATGGAGGGGTAATGGCTAAATGGGATGATCGGGTGATAGGGTGATGGTGTGATCGTCTGATGGGTTGATGGTCTGACGGTGTGATGGAATGATGAGGTCATGGGTTAACGGTGCGATGGGGGAGTGGTGGGATGATGGCGTGATGGGGGAATGAGATCATGGGACTGTCTCCTCCGCATTGAAGGGTGGTCGTAGGGGAGGATGGGGTGCCCAAGGTTGAAAAAATTGCTAGGCGAAACTTTCTCTTCGAAAGTTTCGCCCGAAAATTTCGCTAGGATTTTGAATATTTCGGCGAAATTTTGTTAGGACAAAAGGAAATGTTTAAAAAACCAAAAAAAAGGGTGACGGGAGGACCAGAAACAATGTTGCGACTCTAGTATCCACTTTAAACGCACAGGACAGGGAGCTCTAGGCTAGACGCCTTGGTGGTGCAGTAGCCTGAAGTAGAGATAAGCGTAATCAAGTAAGCTCGACGGTTAGGTTAGTACTACTGACGAATTTTGCCAGGTTACAAGACTATGGGCCAGGGCCTCAGTTTGGTTTTGAGCTAGGCTGAACCAATCAGAGTAGGTCCAAAAAATTATGCTAAAAAACAGAAAAATCTGCCATTATATGCCAGTTTACACTACAAATCACATAAATTTTCCTGTTTTTTCACAGAAAAATGCTGAATAATCAGCCACAGTTCTAAAAAAGGTCTGAAATCTCAGCCTTTTTTACCCAAATCAGCCTTTTTTCGCTGACTTCTGAGGCCCTGCTATGGGCACTGTCAACTAAGCTCGACGGTTTCGCGACCAGCCCTAACTCATCGATGTTGAAGATTTACCTCCCCACAGCACAAAATTGTCACACTTTGTGGATCCAACCAATTTCTATCTCTAAACCGCGTATTACCGCTCTGGATCTAGAAAACCCAACCCACCCAGTTTTACAATTGGGCTGAGGGGAGCTTTCCGAGATCTAGATCTCAAATCGTCCCCCATTCAATCCTCAATTGCTAGCTGTCTTCTCCAGCGAGGTTTGAAAATTTCGCCGAAAATTTCGCCGAAATTTTGCACCAAATGCAGATTTTGACAGCTCGGCGAAATTAACCGAAGCTTTCAGGCGAAAGCTTCGACAGCGTAATTTTCGCCCAAAAAATGAATATTTCGCCGAAATTTTGAACCTTGAGGGTGCCAATGGCAGTGGTGGCGCACCAGGCAACAAATGATAGCACAGTCCGGATCCTGTAGAGGCAGATTCGATACAAGGCACTACTGCCTCAGCGTAGAGAATGGTTATTCGTGTGTGAGTGTAGAGACGGCAGGGGTGGATGCTACTTGGGAGAAAGGGTAGACAGATATAGGGGGAGCACGGAGGAGCACGGAGGTGGGTGCAGGAAGGGCGGATTGGAGCAGTGTGATGGACGCTGCTGGCTGCCTCACCCAGAGCTCTGCTACAAGTCCTTATCAGCTGTGGGCGACCAGCCTGTTGCAGACGGCGCTCTCCTGGACGCTCTGCGGCAGGTGGCTTGCTTTGGGCTGTCGCTGGTGCCGCTGGACATACGACAGGAGGGAGCGCGGCACTCAGACGCCATGAACGGAGGAGCACGGAGGTGGGTGCAGGAAGGGCGGATTGGAGCAGTGTGATGGACGCTGCTGGCTGTACAATGTACACGTGGGGAGGAGGGGATGGCTATTGGGATGGGGATGGGGGAGGGAACGTTGAAGGGGAACAGGATGGGGGAGCGGATGGGGAAAGGAATGGGAATGGAGAAAGCGGTGGGGATGGGGAAGTGTAAGGTGCATGGACGGGGATGCGGGGACAATGATGGATAGTGTTGGTGGCACAACCGAAACCTGGTGAATGACTTGAACGAAGGGGACCAGTGGGAGGGATAGACCGGTGAGGTGGGTGAGAGAGAGAGAGAGAGGCGGTGAGTGATCGGTCTCAGGGCGTTCAGCCTCGGGGCATTCAGATGCGAGAAATACGTAAGTTATGCAGCACACATGGGCGGAGTATCGGGCAGCTTGATTGAAAAGCACCGACGCAGAGCAATCAGCCGGCCGACATCCAACCTCTCACCGATCAGTCCCCCACAAACTACCCGAGAGTGACCTGAGCCCGCCTCCCTCTCACCACGCACCTCCTTCTCCCGTTGGTCGTCCCTGTGGAAGAACACGGCCTCAGGGCACCCAGCAGACCCCGCCTTACATCACATGCAGCTACAGCAGTGACCTGCTAATGATGCACATGTAGCTTACAACCCTCTCACGACACACCCACTCTCCTTCCTCCTCTGCTCGTCCTTCAGGAAGGAAACTGCGACGAGTCACCCAGCAGCCCCGCCCAGCCTCGCATTATCCATGACCCACGAGTGACTCTCACCAGCTGACCCACCCCTGACTCACTCACAACGCACCTCCTCCCCCTGCTCGCCCCTCCTCAAAAACCACCACGAAGCACCCAGCAGCCCAGCCTCGCCCCCCCCCCCCCCCCCCCCCCCAAGCCTCTCGCCCAGCCCCACAAGAAGCTCCTAAGAGGCATCGCACCACGCACCTTCTTCTCCCGCCGCTCCTCTTTCCATACGGAAACTGCCACGGGGCACCCAGCGGCCCAGCTCCCCCCAGCTTCGCATGCAGCCTGTCTGTCATGCACCTCGGCCACGTCAGCAGCCTCTAGCACGCTGCTGTGCGGGTGCAATGTGCACCGCGCTGTAGAGGCGGGTGGGTGGGAGAGCTGGTGGGGCTGAAGTCAGTGTGGGCGAAGCAGGTGTGGAGCTGGAGGAGGGAGGGGGTGGGGGAGGGGACGAAAGGGGAGAAGGGGGAAAGGGTAAACAACACAGTGGCTTCTGAGAGGGGATGTGGGAGACGGTGCCGTAGTGGCGGGAATTTATGGGCCCGACATCAGTGCAGGAGAAGCAGGTGCAGAGCAGCGCTGGTGGCAAGTGGGGTGGAGGGGTAGGGGGAAGGGAGAAGGTAAAAGGTGTTGAAGCGGAGGTGCGTTGCAGTCTTGACAAGGATTGCACTCAGCAGCCCCGAGTGCGTTGTGCAACCCTGAGAGGACTGACAAATCCAGGTGCGGAGCTGGTGGTAAGAGGAGGTTGCTGGCGGAAGGCAATAGGGTAAACGGAGGAAAGGTGCAGTGCAGCCTTGGCAAGGAGTGCCCTCAGCAGCCCGCAGGTTCCCCGTGACCAGTGCACCCATGCTGCAAGAACGCAGACTCAAAGGGGATGATATGGGGAGGCGAGGGGATGGTGTGCGCCCGCCCGCGCTGTGGGGAGCGAGTCCGTGCAGTGGTGTGGGAGTGGGATAGGCGTGGGTGTAGGAGACGCAGGTGTAGCGCATAGATGGGAGGGGCTGGGGATGGGATGGGAGGTGAAAGAAGGAAAAGGAGCAGTGGCATATGAGAGGAATGTGGGAGAGAGTGCTGTAGGGGCGCACATCTGTGGACCAAAAGTTGGCGTGAGAGAAATAGGTGCAGAGCTGGGGGGGTAAGGGGGGAAACGGGGAGGAGGGATGTGGGAGACAGTGCCGGAGGGGCGTGAGCCTGTGCGTCCGTGTAGGAGTGCCAGGTGCGGATTTGAGAGGGAAGGGGGAGAAGTGGGGAAAGAGGTCAAGGGGAAGCAGGCAGGGGGAAGGACGGACGGCGTAGTGCCTTTGCGAGTAATGAGCTTGTGCTGTGGCGGATGACAGGGATAAACAAGTGCGCAGCTGAATGGATGGGATGGTGGATGCAGGCTGGTGGGGAAGAGGGAACCACGAATTGCGAGAGGAGGGGAGATAGTTGGAGGGGGAAACGACTCTCACGTTCTCAACTCACCTGGACTGCCATCAGCTCCCTCCACTCACTCTCGCAACCATCCTGCACCTCACTCTCACCTCACCCCACAGCCACTTGCAGCGACTCCTCACCGACTCCCAGGAGCTCCCATCTGTGCGACATCCAGCTGTTCAACTGCCCCCTTCCCACCGTTGCCTACGAGTGACTTGAGAAACTCGAGATATTCATGTTCCTACCCGCTTCTCCCCCGCCCCCCACCAACTGTTACCTGGCCTGCCCATCTTGTCATATTCCTGCCCAACTTGTCATATTCCTGCCCAGCTTGTCATATTCCCCCGGGTCACGGCCACCCATTGGTGACACCCCACCATTCCACTCGATTCGGCCCGCGTGGTTGCGACGAGGACGAGTGGCGAGAGACGGTTTGGCAGAGCCTGGCGACAGGGAGGGGGAGGGGGAGGGGGGAGAGGGCAAGCGTGAAGGCAGGCAGGGGTAAGGGGAGGGGAGTGGGTAAAGGACAGGGAGGGGTAAGTGAAAGGGGATGCGTAAGAAATGACTCTCACATTCTCAACTCACCTGGACAGCCATCAGCTCCCTCCACTCACTCTCGCCCACAGCCACTCGCAGAGACTCCTCACCAACTCCCAGAAACTCCCATGTGGGCGACATCCAGCTATTCAACTGCCCCCTTCCCTCGTCACCTACGAGCAAGCTGAGAAAATCAAGATACTCCTACACTCTTCTCCCCGCCCCCCACCGACTCTCACCTTGGCAACACCCAGCTTGTCATGTGCCCCCGGGTCACTGCCACCCATTGGTGACAAATCCACCGCTCCACTCGGCCCGTGTGGATTCGATGAGGACGAGAGGTGAGCGTGAGAGACGGGTCACAGCAGAGCCTGGCGCTGGGGAGGGGGAGGGGGGAGAGGGCAGGAGTGAAGGCAGGGGTAAGGGGAGCGGGAGTGGGTAAAGGAGGGGGAGGGGGTAAGTGAAAGCGGAGAGCGTAAGGGTAAGGAGAGGCGGTAAGGGGCTGGTTCGAGATGGTTCTGAGGTGGCGCCTTGGCAAGCAATGTGGCTGTGCGAGTGGGTGCGAGGAGGGCATGGGAGGGTGGGATGAGAAAGTTGGGCATGGGTGGGCGAGATGGGAAGGGAGTGCTGCAAGGTGTTCTGGACAATGCCCGAAACCACATCGCCTCTCACTCATTGCCTCTCACAGATCGCCCCTCTCACACCCATCAACTTCAACCCCCCTCTTCCCACTATTTAGTCGACTCAGAAGTCCTTTCACCCCCCTCTTCCCTTTCCTTCAACCCCTCTTCCCTGACCCCCTTTTCCCTTCAACCCCCCTCCCCCCCCTCCCTTCAGCCCCCCTTCTTTTAATCCCCCTCCATTAAACCATCCTTCACCAGTCTCCAGACACGAATGGCCATCCCTCAGAGCGTCTCACCTTGGCGACTTCGAGCGGGTCAATGATTGCTCGCCAGCCCCATCAGCACTCCACCCTTCACCACCCCCTCGCCCTCCTTACCCCTCTTCCAACCACCGCCACTGCCACTGCCAATGCCGCTAGCGCTGCTTGGCGGTATCCCCGCCCGTTTCGCCGCCTGCCACAGTGCATGCGGCTTCCGCCGTTCTTCTCCGCCTCTGCCTTTTGAGAACCCATCCTCCGCCTTCACTCGCACGATCCGCCGCCTTCGCCGCGCGCTTGATCCGGCTCCTAAATCTGCATTACCGTCTTTTCAGTCGCAAGCTGAAGCCGGGTTTCGAGTTCTCATACTCAACTTCGCTCGAAGATGGAGGTTGCTTCCAGTGCGGCTTCCGTTCGCCATCCCGTTCGCGATGTGCCGTAGAGGCAGCGATGCTGCCAGTCTAGCCACAGCCGCGCTTGTGATCAGCTCGGGATTTACTGGTACGCGAATTAGCAATAGAGAATCGGACTGAACTTATCTCGTGACCAGGACGGAGAAAAGTTAGAAATTCGTCACTGGGGATTACGTAAGTCCCTGTATGCGGCTCAAAGAAAAGATGGGTGTCACACTACCGCACGCTTATCGTCCATCACGAGGAACAGGCAGCCTGAGCGTCGGCATACTACTTGTATGCGAGGCAAGAGCGAGAATAAGCACCTACAGTCCCATAAGCTTCGAGTTGCACGGAAGTGACAGTCTAGGAGGCATTTGAATTGAATGCAGGAGGAGCCGAAAAACATTCCTTTTCCTTTCAAGCTGGCCAAGGTTGGGCCACCATAGCAAGAAGGGATTGACGAGCTGGTCTCATAGCAAATGATGAGCATCGCACGTTAGTGCCATCTTTGCCGTATTTATTCACACAATGAAACTCTGGACTGTCAACGCGCGATAAGCTAGGTCGCGGGATGAGCGGCTAGACCGCGGGCTGAACAGCTTGTTTACTATGTCGTCAGGTCGCCAGGTCGCCAGGTCACCAGGTCACCAGATCTCTAGTAGTGTAAGGAAATTCCCTTATCCTTACTTCGCGTCCCTGCTCAACGCGTACGTCACTGTAGCACCTCAGTCAGCACCGTTACCACTCACGACCATCGCATCATTCATTATCCCGCCCTCTTCGCACATCGCATCCCGACCTCACGGCTCGGCTGGTAACCCGCGCTCCGGGCCTACGCTTCGACACTTTCCCAACCTCAGCCCCAGGCTCGTCGCGCGACAACCACAGTCCATTACCGTTACCACTATTGTTTCGCTATATAATCCTTCGCTCATGCCTTCGCTCATTGTACTTCTTTGCTTCGATAGTGCAATTCTCGTTCGTTCACTCAATTGCACTCGTAACACTTGGTAATCAGAGCCTACGATCTCATCTCGGACCGCATCCACACCTTCGCTTCCCACTATCTCAATTTTTGGGGGGGGTAGACGTCTCTCAGCGACACAGCACCGCCGCTCGTAGTGCTCTCTCGCAAGCACGCACGGCCACGACCGAGGCTCTCGCTGAGCTTGCCCGACACCCCCGCCATGGCCGACCTCAATCTCGCCACGTTGACGCAGGAGCAACTCGATCGTCTCGTGCGACAATTGGAGGATTCGGCGCTTGAAATCGCGACGCTCACGGCGGAACGTGACTCCGCTCGTCAACAGTCAACGGTGAATGCTCCGACAACATCCCACGCACCAACCAATGTTTCTGTACATTCGGAGGAGCCGATTGTCATCTCATCCGGCACACCAACGCAACACAACAGCACGGGACAGCGCTCAGGCGCAGCCAGTGACGGCGCAGCCCAACCGATGCCCGGCATGGGAGGGAACAGGAGCACGCTAAGCCCACGGGAGCCCCGAGAAGCCCGTCGGCACGTGGAGTTTGCGGCGACAAGTGGTGAAAACGCCATGATGGCCCCAATGCCACTCAAGCCGCAACGCCCGCCCTGCTTCGACCCAAGCCAACGCGCCGGCCTGACAGTTCAATCGTGGGTCTTCACGATGAATGTGTTTTTCGACGCCAACTACGTCGAGTCGGACGCCGCCAAGATTCGGTATGCGGTTTCACTACTCAGGGGCCCTGCCATGGACTGGTGGCGAGTCATCGTGACGTCGCCACGCGCCTACGAGCCACCGTCGCACGAGGAAGGGCCCTCGGGTCCAGCTGTCACCTGGGGTTCGTTCTGCGAAACAGCCCAATACAGCACGTGGGATGCGTGGTGCGCAGGGCTTCGGGCGCGTTTTGAGCCGATCGCGGCTTCGATTTCGGCGCGTCAGAAACTGCGCACTTGGCGCCAGCTCGGGTCGGTTCAAGACTACACCAGCGGTTTTCTCGCACTTTGCGAACAGGTCGGCTACATGCACGAGGCGGAGCGGGTGGACCGTTACGTCGGAGGGCTGAAGCCGGACATATCGCACGAGATAATGCTACGCGGGCTATCGAATTTCAACGAAATCCTCGCGCTCGCCGAGAAAATCGATATCCTACGCCGACCGAGACCGGGGTCCTATTTCGGACATCGCCCTCGGGGACCGATCGAGCACGCCACTGTACATGCCGTCGCAACGAATGCAGCTGCCACACCATTTAGAGGGCGCTGCTTTGCTTGCAACCGGCCGGGCCATCGCAAGAGCGAATGTCCAGAGGAGCTGAGGCGTCGAGGAGCAGAGCAGGGGAAGGAGTCTCAGAGGCAGGGAAACGCCAGCAGTCAGTAGAAGTTGGGCCAACTACTGACGAGACTGCCTGCTCGCCCAACCACACCGACCTGTCAGATTTATATGACATAGATGCTGTAGGCTATAGTGGGGTAGCACATATGGGGTACAGGGTTTCTAGGGTTGTATTTGTACCCAATCTTTCCTTAGTCATTTCATTCCTGTTTTCCTTGCTTCACATGGTATCAGAGCGGGTCCTGCCTTAGGACCGTTTTTTTAGGGCCCACCGAAGCGCGCCCCGAGGCGCGCCTTTTTTTAGCGACCCCTCGGGTCGCCTTTTCCCTCGCGACCCCACTGTCCCTCAGACGCGGCCCCGCCACCTCTCCTGATCGCGGCCCCGCCGCCTGCTTGACGCGGCCCCGCCGCCTCCCCTGACGCGGCCCCGCCGCCTCCCCTGACGCGGCCCCGCCGCCTCCCCTGACGCGGCCCCGCCGCCTCCCCTGACGCGGCCCCGCCGCCTCCCCTGACGCGGTACCGTCTCTTCCCCTACCGCACTCCTTCCCTCCCCCCTCCCCCGGACTTCCTTGTGCCGGTTCCCCCCCCAGTAGACCCCCTCCCCCCTCAGGTTCCTGCCCCCTCAGGTGTGTCCCAGGTAGACGCCGTTGACCCGGTCGAGGTTACTGGTGACTCTGGTGCTGCTGCGGCTGCTGAGCCTGGGGGTGCTGACTCTGGGGGTGCTGTACGCGGGGGTGCTGAGCCTGGGGGTGCTACTGCTGGGGGTACTGGCCTGAGGGTGCTACTGCGGAGGGTGCGGAGCCTGGGGGTGCTGAGCCGGGGGGTGCTGTGCCTGGAGGTGCTGGGTCCGGGGGTGCTGGGTCGGGAGCTGCTGAGCCTGGGGGTGCTGAGCTGGGAGCTGCTGAGCCTGGGGGTGCTGCGTCTGGAGCTGCTGAGCCTGGGGTTTCTCCTGCTGCTGCGTCTCGCCGGGAGCCCCTCTCTCCACAGGAGCTGCGCGAGTGGTTCGCTCGCCGCTGGAGGCGTGCTGCTGAGTCTGGAGGTGCTGCTGGAGCTGGAGCTGGAGCTTCTTCGACCGTCGAGGGTGCGGGTGTCAAAAGTTAGAAGAAGAAAGAGGAATGAACTAGCAGAAATGGGGATACAAATAGCAAACCCTAGAAGGGTTGTACTCGCTATAGAGCACCCCACTACAGGCTAGAACATAAGAATAATATTCTGACACACCCCCATAGCCAAAGTGGGGTGTAATCAGCAGAGCAGGCAAAACAGTACAAGCTCAGGGTGGATCACAATGTCACCACGCATTCTGAGCACAAGGTCAAGAAGAAATAGTTCAAAGTTAACAAATATAAGCAAAGCTAGTGGTAGTCACAACGGGCAAGTGAGGAGGAGGAGGGAGAGTGAGGGGAGAGGAGACAGGAGGCGACGGCTGAAGCTGCAGACACACGGGCAACAGGAGGCAGACTGGCACAGCGGCTACCGGACAGCGCCCGGACTACAGGAGTAACAGGCCCCGCGGCTCAAATAGCGGCGGACGGGCAACGGACCCACGGGCGGCTGGCACAGCTGGCTACGACTGGGCTACCGGGACAGCGCCCCGGACTACAGGTGCTGCTGACGACAAATTGGCAACCTCCGCTCATCCTCCCGCACACAGTCCCACCCCCCTGATACACACCCACTGCTACACCACTTGCTCTACTCCCACGCACCCCCCTAAAACCCTAAACCCAGTCTCCCACACAACCACCCCCCTCAGCGACAGCTGCAGCAGTGTGAGAGGAAGGAGGAGGAGGAGCAAAGGGAGGAAAGTACACTGGCCACCCCCATACATGCCACCCCACAGCGCGCCCCACAGGAATTGGGGGGGAGGGGAGAAAAAAGGGGGGGGGGGGGGGGGGGGGGACGGGGCCGGGGCCGCGTCGAGGGGCGGGGCCGCGACGGTCGGGGCGGGGCCGCGACATAGGGCGGGGCCGCGACGTAGGGCGGGGCCGCGACATAGGGCGGGGCCGCAACGTTGGGCGGGGCCGCGAAGGTAGGGCGGGGCCGAGCCGGGCAGGCGCACGGGCGGCGACGGGCCAGGGCGGGGCCGCGACGAAGGGCGGGGCCGAGACGGGCAGGCGCACGGGCGGCGACGGGCCGGGGCGGGGCCGCGACGTAGAGCGGGGCCGCGTCAAGGGGCGGGGCCGCGACGTAGAGCGGGGCCGCGTCAAGGGGCGGGGCCGCGACGATCGGGGCGGGGCCGCGACGTAGTGGAGAAGCCCGCCGCGCGCCTTGGGGCGCACAACGGGCAATGAACCGCCGCGCGCCTCGGGGCGCACGGCGGGCAGAAAACCGCCGCGCGCCTCGGGGCGCACGGCGGGAGGAAAAAGTAGCAGCGGAAGCGAGGTGGTAACCCACCCACAGGATCGATCCAAGGGGATCGACCTGCTCTGATACCATGTCAAAAGTTAGAAGAAGAAAGAGGAATGAACTAGCAGAAATGGGGATACAAATAGCAAACCCTAGAAGGGTTGTACTCGCTATAGAGCACCCCACTACAGGCTAGAACATAAGAATAATATTCTGACAGCGGGTGCTGCCGGTCCCGGAGCTGCTGGACCTGCGGGTCCTCCTGGAGTCTGGAGCTGCCGCGCGGCCTCGACCGTACTTCGTTCCGCTCCTGCAGCAGGTTCTTGGTCTTTCTCCTCCAGTAGAGGGTCCACCGCCTGTCCAGTCGCAGTCCCTGCTGGAGCCTTCCTCTCCACTGCCTGCTCCCTCTCCTTACACTGGTCCCACTGGAGGTCTTGCTGAGCGTCGTGAGCCTGCGTCTCGTCCCGCGTCGCCTGTTCGTGCTGCTCGCGCTAGTGGTCGCAGTTCGCGTCAGCGTCCTCCTCCTGTCCCTGGCACGCACCGGATGTCTTTGCGTCCGTCCACTGCTCCTCTGCGTGCCCCTTTGCCTTCTCCTCCTGAGTCCTCTCTTCCTGCGCTTGCCGAGCCTGAGTCAGACTCTCTTCGTGCTGCCAGTCCTACTGTCACGCGTCTGCTTGCTACTGTCGTCACTGACCCCTCTTTTGAGTCCACTGCTGCGTCTGCTCTAGTCGCTGAGCTCGTCGACTTTGCTGCTCGCTGTCGTCTCGACTACGCCGCTAGTCTTGTTGCTGAGTCTGCGTCTGTCTTTCCTCCGTCCGTCGGGGGTGAGTGTGCTATTGGCACGGACGTCCTAGAGGACAGGCAGGAGGAGTTACAGTGTCTAGCGGCTGCTTCACCTCATCTCGCGTCTGTACTGCTTGCCCCTGAGGGAGACCCGGATGCACTAGACATCCCGACTCCGCGTTCTTACGCGGAGGCCGTAGAGGGTCCCTACTCCTCTCAGTGGCAGGCAGCTATGGATGCAGAGATGGCTTCCTGGAAGTCCACAGGCACCTACGTTGACGCGGTTCCCCCTCCTGGGGCGAACATCGTCAGTGGCATGTGGATCTTCAGGGTGAAGCGGCCGCCGGGCTCTCCACCTGTCTTCAAGGCACGGTACGTTGCTCGTGGCTTCAGTCAGCGGCAGGGAGTTGACTACTTTCAGACCTTCTCTCCCACCCCGAAGATGACTACTCTTTGGGTGCTGCTGCACATAGCCGCTCAGCGCGACTACGAGCTTCACTCTCTCGACTTCAGCACTGCGTTCTTGCAGGGTAGCCTGCACGAGGAGATCTGGCTTCGCCGTCCACCTGGCTTCACTGGGACTTTCCCTCCTGGCACCCAGTGGAGCCTCCGACGGCCAGTCTACGGTCTCCGCCAGGCACCGCGTGAGTGGCACGACACACTGAGGACTACACTTGCGGCTCTTGGGTTTGCTCCTTCTACTGCTGACCCGTCGCTGTTTCTTCGCACCGACACTTCCCTGCCGCCGTTCTACATCCTCGTGTACGTCGACGACTTGGTCTTTGCCACAGCAGACACTGCTGGACTCGCCTACGTGAAGTCCGAGCTGCTGAAGAGACACACGTGCACAGACCTGGGTGAACTGCGCAGCTACCTTGGCTTGCAGATCACTCGGGACAGAGCACGCCGCACCATTACCCTGACTCAGTCACACATGGTGCAGCAGGTCCTTCAGCGCTTCGGCTTCACGTACTCCTCGCCTCAGGCCACTCCTCTGCCTACTCGCCACTCACTCTCACCTCTGCCTTCGGATGAGTCCGTAGAGTCGAGTGGTCCGTATGCAGAGCTTGTTGGCTGCCTCATGTACCTGATGACCTGCACACGACCTGACCTTGCATACCCTCTGAGCATTCTTGCTCGCTATGTTGCTCCTGGGAGACACAGACCGGAGCACATGGCTGCAGCGAAGAGGGTATTGCGCTACCTGTGCAGCACGTCGGGCATGGGGCTAGTGCTTGGAGGGCGAAGTCCAGTGGTCCTTACCGGCCACGCGGACGCTTCTTGGGCTGACGACCAGGCTACGCAGCGGTCGTCACAGGGTTACACCTTCAGCCTTGGTTCCGGCTCTGTCTGGTGGCGGTCTACTCGCTCGTCTTCGGTTCTCGGCTCCAGTTGTGAGGCTGAGATCTACGCCGGGGCCATGGCTGCACAGGAGCTTCGCTGGCTCATCTACCTGCTGACTGACCTTGGAGAGCCGCCTCGTTCTCCTCCAGTGCTGTACGTAGACAACAAGGCCATGCTGGCCTTGTGTCGAGAGCAGCGCTTGGAGCACAGAACGAAGCACATTGCTCTCCGCTACTTCCTTGCTCGTGAGCTGCAGCAGCGTGGTCAGTTGCGACTTGCGTACGTGGCCTCTGAGGCCAACACTGCTGATGTGTTCACCAAGGCACTCGCGCCTTGTGACCATCAGCGCTTTTGCACCCAGCTGGGTCTTGTGCCTGTCTTGCCTCACTTGCTCTCCTCTTGACTTCACTTGTACTGTGACATATATATATGCCTGCTCTTGCTTGTCTAGTTTTATATATATGTCTGTACTCCTGCATGTGAACTGGCCTCTGGCCCTACTCTTGTGCTCGGACTGTGTGGTGACTTTGTGATCCACCCTGAGCTTGCTTTGCTTTGCTTGACTGGTCTTGTGACCCCTTGTTCTCCCCCACTTTGCCTATGGGGGTGTGTCAGATTTATATGACATAGTTGCTGTAGGCTATAGTGGGGTAGCACATATGGGGTACAGGGTTTCTAGGGTTGTATTTGTACCCAATCTTTCCTTAGTCATTTCATTCCTGTTTTCCTTGCTTCACACGACCCTCACCCAGTCAAAGTACCGATTCACGCCATCGATCGGGCTCGGATGAATAAGGAGGGTACAGCGACGGATTGCCCAGTACTGATCTACGGGAAAATACAGGGAGCAGCAGTGAAAATCTTCATTGACGGAGGGGCAAGTCACAGCTTAGTTAATACTGCAACCGCACGGAGATTACAGTTAATACTTAACCGATGTTTACCTGAGATAGATGCACGCTTAGTCGACGGCACGCCATTGGCCATACGAGAAAAAGTGGAGCGAGTAAATGTCCGCTGCGGGGGAAAATTCGGGTTTACACAGGAAATGCTCGCAACGACGCTGGATGGGCACGACATTTTACTGGGACGTGATTGGCTGCGACGGTACAACCCACGGATCGACTGGACCACGGGGAGCTGCACAGTGCGAAGTAGCGGTAACTGGGTCGTCCTACCTCGCTGGCGGCCACCCGAATCTTCGACAGTCCAGGTCAACGCCATCACGATGAAACGGGCTGTCGCTGCTGGAGCTGACGTGTACGCAGTGGATATCGCAGTGGTAGAAAAAGACGAGCAGCAGAATGATTTAAAGAAACTACTAGCAGCCGTACCGACCGAATTACAGGCACTACTGAAACGGTTCCCGGGGATATTTCCGGATGATTTACCACAGGGACTGCCACCTCAGCGAGCGCACGACCATAGGATCGAGTTAGAACCGGGGGCACAGCCAACAGTACAGCGGCAATTTCGACTGACACAGCCCGAGCTCGACGAGTTAAGGAAACAGTTAGATTACCTGTTAGAGAAGCAGTTTATTCGACCAAGCTCGTCACCGTTCGCCGCACCCATACTGTTCACACCGAAAAAAGACGGAGGTTTTCGCATGTGCATCGACTACCGAGCGCTTAACCGGGTAACAGTCAAATCGCGATACCCCATCCCCCGCGCCGACGAACTGATTGACCAACTGCGAACATCACGTGTCTTTTCGAAAATAGATTTACGGGGAAGTTACCATCAGATTCGGGCCGAACCATCGGACTGCGCAAAAACAGCATTTAGGACTAGGTACGGGTCATTCGAGTATACAGTAATGCCCTTCGGGTTGACGAACGCGCCTGCGACTTTTCAGATGACCATGAACGAGGCGTTTAGACCACTTTTAGATAAATGCGTGATCGTTTACCTCGACAATATCCTCGTTTACAGTCGGGATAAGCAGCAACACTTAGCAGATCTTGAAGCAGTTTTTAAGGTTTTAGAGGAACATCGGCTGCTCACCAAGGGCTCCAAGTGCGAGTTTTTTAGGGATAGGCTAGAGTTTTTAGGTCACGTCATTTCAGAGGCTGGGGTTGAGATTGACCCAAAGAAGCTGGATACGGTAAAAGCGTGGCGCCCCCCGACGAACATCACGGAACTGCAGAGTTTTTTAGGGTTTGTTAATTACGTTCGCCGGTTCGTGCCCGACATGGCACGTTTAACAGCCCCACTAACTGATTTACTGCGTAAGGGGGTCGCTTTTACGTGGGGGGAGAAAGAGCATGCTGCCTTCTCTGCCCTAAAAAACGTTCTCTGTTCACCACCCGTTCTACGTATCGCTGATCCCCACCGCCCTTTCGAAGTGGTTACCGACGCAAGCGACATCGCCATCGGAGCTGTACTGTTACAGGACTTCGGCAACGGCCTCCAACCCATCGCCTACGAATCACGCAAACTACATCCGCCTGAGCGAAATTACCCGATACACGACCGCGAAATGCTCGCGATCGGGCATGCATTCAAAGTTTGGCGCTGCTACTTGACCGGCGCAGACGTGACAGTACGGACAGACCACCGATCTCTACCGTACCTCCGCGCACAGCCCCACCTCAACCCACGACAGATTCGATGGCTCGATTTCCTCGAGTCGAATTTTCACTATACGGTCACATACAAAAAAGGAGCATCGAATATCGCCGACGCACTGACCCGCCCCACTGCCCAGATCCACGCGATACTACTCGCCCAGACCAGCCCACTGCTTACAGGCCTATTTACCCACGGATATCAAACAGACCCGTTCTTTACAGGAGGCAACTCACAGCAATTCGCAGCGGCAAGAGGAGTCTATTACGTAAAAACAGGAACCGACCGCATCTGGGTACCGAGATACACGCTACTGCGGGAACTACTGTTACAGGAAGCACACGACGGAGTTACCTCGGGACATTTCGGGGTAGAAAAAACACGGCAGCAGCTGCAGCGATACTACTACTGGCCAGAAATGTTGACCGATGTGCAACGACACGTGGCATCGTGTCCCACTTGCCAGCTCATGAAGTCAAGCAGGAAGCGACCAGCGGGGCAATTACAACCCATCCCGCCTCCAGAGCGTGCTTGGCAGCAGGTGACGATGGACTTCGTCACGGGGTTACCAGCTGGGGCGAGTGGGAATGACGCGATCCTGGTCCTCGTCGATCGACTAACGAAAATGGCTCATTTCGCAGCATGCAGGAAATCCATCACAGCCGAAGAAACCGCCCGACTATTCATCTCCACCGTCGTACGACTGCACGGGATACCCGCGTCGATCATCAGCGACAGGGACACGAAATTTACCAGTAACTTCTGGCGGAACCTGTGGCAGCAGTTCGGCACGCGCTTACAGTTCAGTTCATCCTATCACCCCGAAACCGACGGACAGACGGAACGGACAAATCAGACCATGGAGCAGCTGATTCGAGCCACGTGCGACGACCCGAATACGTGGGAACAGCAGCTGCCACTCATCGAGTTCGCATACAATAACGCACCATCAGCCACGACGCAACAGTCGCCGTTTTATTTGAATTACGGACAGGACCCAACAGTACCCATGACACCGAATCCCGACAACCCAGTCCCACGAGCACAACAGTTCGCCGAGATTCTGCAAGCAGCACGGACCAGGGCAGGAGAAGCAATCAAAAAATCAAACATCATCGCTAAACGTAACGCCGATCGACATCGCAGACCCGTTACTTATCAGCCCGACGACCTCGTGTTACTCGAGACTCAGAATCTTCGCCTGCCCATCACTCCAAAACTTCGCCCCCGATATTGTGGGCCATTTCGCATCAGCCACATGATCACACCCGTCACCGCCCACCTCCTCCTCCCTGCTGACTTGTACGCCAGCCCGTCATTCCACGTCAGCCTACTTCGCCCTTACATCCCATCCACAAGCCAACTGCCACGAAATCGCCCAGCCAGCATGACACGTCCCCCAACCGAACCACTCATCACCCATGAAAAAATCCTCAGCCACCGAGTCCGCGACCCTCGGGGAGCCCGAAGGATAGAGTTCCTAATTCGCTGGAGGGACCGAACGCCCACAGAAGACAACTGGGTCCCCCTGGATAAAATTGAGAACCACCCTGTCTTCCCCGAGTATCTGCGAAGCCGAAACTTCCGCGACGTCCATGCGCTCTCGTAAGAGGGGCCTCCTTGGGGAGGGGGGTAGTGTAAGGAAATTCCCTTTTCCTTACTTCGCGTCCCTGCTCAACGCGTACGTCACTGTAGCACCTCAGTCAGCACCGTTACCACTCACGACCATCGCATCATTCATTATCCCGCCCTCTTCGCACATCGCTGTCAGAACATATAGCTTACTTGTTTCTGTAGGCTATAGTGGGGTATCCCATAGGGGGTACAACACAATTAGGGTTTCCTATTTGTATTCACTTCACTTCATAGTCATTCATTCTCGTTCACACTTTCTCATGGAATCAGAGCAGGTCCCTTCTTAGGGCCTGTTCCTAGGGCCCACCGAAGCGCGCCCCGAGGCGCGCATTTTTTTTTAGCGACCCTCCGTGTCGCCCTCCCCGTCGTGCTCCCGCTTAGGCCCCTCGTCGGCCCCCCCCCCCCCCCCCTTAGGCCCCTCGTCGGCCCCGCCTAGGCCCCTCGTCGACCCCGCCTAGACCCCGTCGGCTCCTCGTCGGCCCCGCCTAGGCCCCACGTCGGCCCCGCGTAACCCCCCGTCGGCCCCGCTTAGGCCCCACGTCGGCCCCGCGTAGCCCCGCTTAGGCCCGTCGGCCCTGCTTAGGCCCCGTCGGCCCCGCGTTGGCCCCGCTTAGGCCCCGCCGGCCCGCCTAGGCCCCACTTCGGCCCCTCGTCGGCCCCGCCCAGACCTCGTCGGCCCCGCCACGGCCCTACGCCGGCCCCGCTTCAGCTGCTGTCGGCCCCGCTACAGCCCGCCACTGGCCTCGCTACACCCCGCCACTGGCCCCGCTACAGCCTGCCACCGGCCCCACTACGGCCCGCCGTTGGCCCCGCTACAGCCCGCACCGGCCCCTGCTACAGCCCGCCGCCGGCCCAGCTACAGCCCGCCGCCGGCCCAGCTACAGCCCGCCCCCGGCCCAGCTACAGCCCGCCGCCGGCCCAGCTACAGCCCGCCGCCGGCCCAGCTACAGCCCGCCGCCGGCCCCGCTACAGCCCGCCACCGGCCCCTGCTACAGCCCGCCGCCGGCCCAGCTACAGCCCGCCCCGGCCCCGCTACAGCCCGCCGTCGGCCCGCCGTCGGCCCCGCTACAGCCCTCCCCACGGCCCTTGCTGCAGCCCGCCGTGCTGCACGTGAGCAGCCCCAGCAGCCCGCGCCGCCCGTGAGCCCCTACGCCACCCGAGCCGCGCGAGCCGCCCGAGCCGCCCGAGCCGCCCGAGCCGCCTGAGGAGCCGTGCTGCTGTTCCTGAGCTGTGTTCCTCTGCTGCTGACCTACCCGACTCTCCCAGCCCGGTGAGACTTTCAGCTGCTGCCATGGCCACCCCCAATGTTCTTACTTTTGACGCTGAGGGGAGGGCCATTGACTTTGCCGTCTGGATTGAAGACCTGCAGCTGTACTTACTGTGTGATGCGATAGATGAGGTCTCTCTCTTTGACTTTGTCTCTGGCGCTGTCCCTGCCCCACCTGCTGATGCTGACTCTGCCGTTCGCTCCAAGTGGGCGACCCGCGATGCTGCTGCACGTCTTGCTGTGCGTCGCCACCTCCCTTCCTCTGAGCGTGCCCACTTTAGTCAGTGCAAGACCGCTCAGGCCTTGTACGACGCTGTAGTTGCACGCTACTCCTCCCCTTCCTCCGCTACCCTTAGCCGCCTCATGCTACCGTTTCTCTTCCCTGACCTCGCTTCCTTTCCCACTGTCGCTAACCTCGTTACCCACCTCCGTGCTAGTGACACCCGCTACCGCGCTGCCCTTCCTGCTGAGTTCCGCGCTGCGAACCCTCCTCCCATGTACATCACTCTCTACTTTCTCGTCACCCGTCTCCCTGAGTCCCTTCGTGTCGTTAGGGACCAGTTTCTCTCTGTCTGTCCCACCACTCTCACTGTCGACCTCCTTGAGGAGTCCCTACTAGCGGCTGAGAAGAGTATTGTCGCTGTAGGGGCCTCTCGGGGTGACCCTCGCACCCCCATCTTTGAGGGGTGTGGTCCTTCCCCCCTGCTGCCCTCTGTCGCCTCTGCCGCTGCGGCCGACCTCGCTGGTTTTGAGCCGGTCGGCGCGGCGTCTGCCCCCAGCGGCAGACGCCGCTCTGGCAAGGGCAAGGGGGGCAAGGGAGCGGGTGGAGCTAGAGGGGGCGGTGGAGGAGGCGGTGGGGGTGGCGGGGGGAGTGGGGGTGGCGGTGGGGGTGGTGGCGGGAGTGGAGGTACTGGTGGCGGCGGTGGAGGCGGAGGTGGCGGCGGAGGTGGTAGCGGAGGAGGCGGTGGGAGCGGTGGGAGCGACGGTCCTGGTGGGGGAGGTGGCGGTGGAGACGGGGGTGGCGGTGGAGGCGGGGGTGGCGGTGGAGGCGGGGGTCGGAGTGGCTCGTCCCAGCGGAGCACCTCTGGGGGTGGTCAGCGCCAGCAGCAGCAGCAGCAGCAGCCGCAGCAGCAGCCACAGCAGCAGCAGCGCTCTCGCACCGTCCCCGCCCCTCAGCAGCTCCGTGAGTGGTACTTGCAGCGTCAGCGTGGTGGTGCGCTTGGTCCCTGCCCCTACGTTCTTCGCACCGGTGACCGTGCAGGGGAGAGGTGTGGAGGCTCCCACACAGCCCGCCGCTGCTTTGGCCGCCTGACCGACGCCTGGCGTCAGCAGTTTCCGGAGGCCGCTGAGATCCCCCGCTGGGGAGAGCTGTCTAGGGCTGGTGTAGCTATTTATGATCTTGATTTTGATGCTATTCTCTCTGCTATGTATGCTGTGACTGGTAGTGATGAGGATGACTGTTACCGGTGTTTCCCGCCCGACCCGGGCATTGGTACTGCCGCGTCAGGTACTAGTGAGGCTGCTGCTCTAAGTGCCAGTGCGTCTGTGCTCTCAGGTGCTGGTGAGTCTGCCCTCTCAGGTACTTTGTCGGCTTCGGCCTCTCACACCTTCACCCTTGACTCTGGTGCGTCTCGCTCCTTCTTTAGGGACCGCACCACTCTCACGCCGCTGAGTCGGCCGGTTGCGGTGTCCCTGGCTGACCCCTCTGGGGGGCCTGTCCTGTCTCGCTTCTCCACTGTCCTCCCGTGTCCGGCGGCCCCCTCTGGCACCCTGACTGGTCTCTACCTCCCCTCGTTCTCGACGAACTTGGTGAGTGGTGCTGACCTCCAGGATGCGGGTGTCCACCAGTTCACCCCTGCTCGTCAGCGGGTGACCCACTGCACGGAGGCGGATACAGGTCGCCACCTGGCTACGTTTACACGTCGGCCAGGGTCGAGCCTGTACACACTGACCACTGCTTCTCCTCCAGGTGCTGAGTCTGGTAGGGTCCCTTCGTCTGGTCAGGTGTTTGCTGCAGCGTCCAGGTCTGATCCTGAGTCTGCCCCCTGCTCGTGTCGTCGTCTGTCTCACGAGACCCTCCTCTGGCACCACCGCCTTGGCCACCCCTCTCTGCTTCGGCTCAGAGGCATGGCCTCGCGAGTCCTTGTGTCTGGTCTTCCCCGGTCTCTCCCTCCCCTTCCTCCGGGCCCTGGCCCTACCTGTGTCCCCTGTGTCGAGGGGCGCCAGCGTGCTGCCCCTCACTCCTCCCAGTTTCCTCCGACAGAGGCCCCGTTGCAGACGCTTCACATGGACGTGTGGGGCCCAGCCCGCGTCCGTGGACAGGGTCAGGAGCGCTACTTCCTGCTGGTGGTTGACGACTACTCGCGTTACACCACAGTCTTCCCCTTGCGCAGCAAGGGTGAGGTCACAGAGGTGTTGATCGACTGGATCCGCGCAGCTCGTCTCCAGCTTCGGAGGAGCTTTGGCTCTGACTTCCCTGTTTTGCGTCTGCACTCGGACAGAGGCGGAGAGTTCTCCTCTGGCCTCCTGAGTGCCTACTGTCGTGCGCGAGGCATCCGTCAGACCTTCACGCTTCCGGACTCACCACAGCAGAATGGGATTGCTGAGCGCCGCATTGGCATGGTCATGGACGTCGCTCGTACGTCCATGATGCATGCGGCTGCTCCCCATTTTCTGTGGCCGTTTGCGGTCAGGTACGCTGCGCACCAGATCAACCTCCACCCCAGGGTCTCTCGACCGGAGACCTCCCTAGCCCTGCTGTGGACGGAGAAGGTTGGCGATGCGTCGGCGTTCCGGGTCTGGGGATCTCGGGCGTTTGTTCGCGACCTGTCTGCGGACAAGCTGTCCCCTCGTGCTTCTCCCTGCGTCTTCCTGGGGTTCCCCCCCGACGCCCCTGGGTGTCAGTTTTACCACCCCACCTCTCGACGTGTTCTGTCCTCCCAGGACGTCACGTTCGACGAGTCGGTACCCTACTACCGCCTCTTCCCCTACCGCACTCCGTCCCTCCCCCCACCCCCGCTCTTCTTGGTACCAGGTCCCCCCCCGGTAGTCCCCCTCCCCCCTCAGGGTCCTGCCCCTTCAGGTGTGTCCCAGGTAGACGCGGTCGAGCCTGTCAAGGTCACTGGTGACTCTGGTGCTGCTGCGGGAGCTGAGCCTGGGGGTGCGGAGTCTGGGGGTGCTGAGCCTGGGGGTGCTGAGCCTGGGGGTACTGTGCCTGGGGGTGCTGAGCCTTGAGGTGCCGAGCCTGGGGGTGCTGTGCCTGGGGGTGCTGTGCCTAGGGGTGCTGAGCCTGGGGGTGCTGAGCCTGGGGGTGCTGTGCCTGGGGGTGCTTCGTCTCGCCGGGAGCCACTCTCCCCACAGGAGCTGCGTGAGTGGTTTGCCAGGCGCTGGAGGCGTGCTGCTGGTGCTGGTGGTTCTTCGGCTGCAGAGGGTACTGCTGCCGCGCGTCCCGTCGGTGCTCGTCCTGTGGGTGCTAGAGCTGCTGGGTCTGAGAGTTCTCCTGGAGCTGGTACTGCTGAGGGTGTTGGCGCTGAGCCTGCCGTTGGCGGTCCGACTGACAGTGCTCCTGGTGTTGCTGCTGGAGGTTCTGGAGCTTCTGGTGGTGCTGCTGGAGGTGCTGCTAGAGTGGGTGCTCCTGCCGGGGCTGCTGGTGCTGTTCCTGCTGTTTCTAGCATCGCCGCGCGGCCCCGACCGTACTTCGTTCCGCTCCTTCAGCAGGTTCTTGGTCTTACACCTCCTCCTCCTCCCTTAGAGGGTCCGCAGCCTGTCCGGTCGCAACCACAGCTACAGCCAGCCTCCCCTTTGCCTGCTCCTTCTCCCTACGCTGGTCCGACTGGAGGTCTTACTGAGCGTCGTGAGCCTGCGTCTCATCCTGTGTCGCCTGTTCGTACTGAGCGCGCTAGTGGTCGCGGGTCGCGTCAGCGTCCTCTTCCTGTCCCTGGCACGCACCGGATGTCACTGCGTCCGTCCACTGCTCCTCTGCGTGCCCCTTTGCCTTCTCCTCCTGCTTCCTCTCTTCCTGCTCTTGACGACCCGGAGTCGGACTCTCTTCGTGCTGCCAGTCCTACTGTCACGCGTCTCCTTGCTACTGCTGTCACTGACCCTTCCTTCGAGTCGTCTGCTGCGTCTGCCCTTGTCACTGAGCTTGTCGACTTTGCTGCGCGCTGTCGTCTAGACTACGCTGCTCGTCTTGTCACTGAGTCTGAGTCCGCCTGTCCTCTGTCTGTCAGGGGTGAGTGTGCCCTTGGCACGGACGTCCTTGAGGACAGGCAGGAGGAGTTCCAGTGTCTGGCCGCCGCTTCACCTCGTCTCGCGTCTGTACTGCTAGCCCCTGAGGGAGACCCGGATGCACCAGACATCCCGACTCCGCGCTCTTACGCGGAGGCGATAGAGGGTCCCTACTCCTCTTAGTGGCAGGCAGCTATGGATGCAGAGATGGCCTCCTGGAAGTCCACAGGCACCTACGTTGACGCTGTTCCCCCTCCTGGGGCGAACATCGTCAGTGGCATGTGGATTTTCAGGGTGAAGCGGCCGCCGGGTTCTCCGCCTGTCTTCAAGGCGCGTTACGTGGCTCGTGGCTTCAGTCAGCGGCAGGGGGTTGACTACTTTCAGACCTTCTCCCCCACCCCGAAGATGACCACTCTTCGGGTTCTGCTGCACGTTGCTGCTCACCGTGACTACGAGCTGCACTCTCTCGACTTCAGCACAGCTTTCTTGCAGGGCAGCCTGCACGAGGAGATCTGGCTGCGTCGCCCACCTGGCTTCACTGGGTCTTTCCCTCCTGGTACCCAGTGGAGTCTCCGGCGTCCAGTCTACGGTCTCCGCCAGGCGCCACGTGAGTGGCACGACACACTGAGGACTACGCTCGCGTCACTTGGGTTTGCTCCTTCTACTGCCGACCCGTCGCTGTTTCTGCGCACCGACACCTCTCTGCCGCCGTTCTACATCCTCGTGTACGTCGACGACTTGGTCTTTGCCACAGCTGACACTGCTGGACTCGCCTACGTGAAGTCCGAGCTGCAGAAGAGACACACGTGCACTGACCTGGGTGAACTGCGCAGCTACCTTGGCTTGCAGATCACCCGGGACAGAGCACGCCGCACCATTACCCTGACTCAGTCACACATGGTGCAGCAGGTCTTTCAGCGCTTCGGCTTCACGTACTCCTCGCCTCAGGCCACTCCTCTGCCTACTCGCCACTCGCTCTCAGCTCTGCCTTCGGATGAGTCCGTAGAGTCGAGTGGCCCGTTTGCAGAGCTTGTTGGCTGCCTCATGTACCTGATGACCTGCACACGACCTGACCTCGCATACCCTCTTAGCATTCTCGCACGCTTTGTTGCTCCTGGGAGACACCGACCAGAGCACATGGCTGCAGCGAAGAGGGTGTTGCGCTACTTGTGCAGTACGTCGGGCATGGGGCTAGTGCTTGGAGGGCGCAGTCCAGTGGTCCTCACTGGGCACGCAGACGCTTCTTGGGCTGACGACCAGGCTACGCAGCGGTCGTCACAGAGTTACACCTTCAGCCTTGGTTCCGGCTCTGTCTCGTGGCGGGCTACCCGCTCGTCTTCTGTTCTCGGCTCCAGTTGTGAGGCTGAGATCTACGCTGGGGCTATGGCTGCACAGGAGTTACGCTGGCTCACCTACCTGCTGACCGACCTTGGAGAGCAGCCTCGTTCTCCTCCAGTCCTGTACGTAGACAACAAGGCCATGCTGGCCTTGTGTCAAGAGCACCGACTGGAGCACAGAACGAAGCACATTGCTCTCCGCTACTTTCTTGCTCGTGAGCTACAGCAGCGTGGACAGTTGCGACTTGCGTACGTGGCCTCTGAGGCCAACACTGCTGATGTCTTCACCAAGGCACTTGCGCCTTGTGATCATCAGCGTTGTTGCACGCAGTTGGGTCTTGTGCCTGTCTTGCCTCACTTGCTCTCCTCTTGACCATGCTTGTACCTTCGCCTATATATACTCTTGCTCTTGCTTGCTTGACTCTTGTATATCTCTATATATGATCTTGCATGTGAACTGGCCTTCTGGCCTTTGAACTTGTGCTCGGAATGCGTGGTGACTTTGTGATCCACCCTGAGCTTTGCTTTGCTTTGCTTGACTGGTCTTGTGACCCCTTGTTCTCCCCCACTTTGCCTATGGGGGTGTGTCAGAACATATAGCTTACTTGTTTCTGTAGGCTATAGTGGGGTATCCCATAGGGGGTACAACACAATTAGGGTTTCCTATTTGTATTCACTTCACTTCATAGTCATTCATTCTCGTTCACACTTTCTCAATCGCATCCCGACCTCACGGCTCGGCTGGTAACCCGCGCTCCGGGCCTACGCTTCGACACTTTCCCAACCTCAGCCCCAGGCTCGTCGTGCGACAACCACAGTCCATTACCGTTACCACTATTGTTTCGCTATATAATCCTTCGCTCATGCCTTCGCTCATTGTACTTCTTTGCTTCGATAGTGCAATTCTCGTTCGTTCACTCAATTGCACTCGTAACAAGTAGCCATATTTCGCATTTTCAGTTATGTTAATTGTGTATGCTGAAAGCATTACAAAGTGGTCTTTGACGTCTTGTCTGGTTCTGTTATATATATATATATATATTTTTTTTTGATATCAAATACATTACAGGAATGTATAGACATCGACAGTCGTAACTGTTATGGGGAGGAGAGCGCTACAATAGCTAGTATCGCAGATCTCCTCTGAGACAGCTATGGTGGCTGATGCGTCATTCTGGGATTGTTCCAGATTGTGTTGAATTCGACCCTCCACGTCAGCGGTACACCGCTGCTGGAGATGCGTCGCATCACCACCGCTTCGTCATGTGCCAGGTGTGCCCACACATCATACGAAAACTGTCCCTTCTTCCGCGCTGTCGCCTCGCGCGCCAAGCAGTACATCCTGACGTGAGCGGTGAACCTTATCATCGCCTGCCGAGCCACTTTCCCGGCCTGAAAAACCTCGTTTCTCCACGCTGCATTGCACCTTGCTAGCCACACCTGTTGCAGGAAGATTGCGATCCACGTCCCTTCCGGAAAACTCGACAACGTGTTTCTCTGCGCGAAAAGCAGGTCTTCAAGATCCAGCCACGCTAGGTTCGGGTGCATCACCTCCAACCCTCGTCTGAGTACGTCCGTCACCCCCTGTACTGCAGGGCACCTGAGAAGGCAGTGGTCCGGGGTTTCTTCCCCTCGGCAGTGCGGGCAGACCACCCCCATGAAGAAAAGTCTCGAGCCCACTTGCAGATTTCTACAGTGGAGCCGTAGCAGGATCTCACGTGCCCGTCGTGGGGTGGCAAGGGAGTCCCTCTGCCTTATGACTCTGTCCCACTCAATTTCCCTCCTTTGCCCTTCCCACCTCCTCTGATCCTCATGTGGTACAGCTGCGCTCGCCAGCACCATCCTTATCCGTCGCAGCGAGATTAATTCTCCCCCTTCACATGCTTGCGAGAGCAGCAGCTTCGTTCGTACGTCACCCATGGGCCCCAGAAAATTATGGCCCTCCGTGTACATCGGCACCCCGCTGCGCAGCCCAAAGTCCACCGTGAGGTTGCCTTCGTAGGGCGTGAAATATCCACCGCTTCCCACGTTGCACAGGATTCCCACCACCTTATCATCCTTTGCTCCCTCGACCTTCCAGTAAGTGAAGTTCTCAGTCCCGGCGTTGTGCGAACGCAGTAGCTTCACCGTGGCCACCACCTCTTCGCTCGTCATCTTTGTGAGTATTATATCCCTCCAGCCCGGGGGCGCAGCTTGAAAAGCCCTCAACGCCCATTTCGCCTTCTCCTTGTTCCCCAGCTCTCTTGCCAGTGCCTCCAGCTTTTTGAGTTCGCATGTTCCATCCCGTGATTTGACGATCAGGTCCCCCATACGTAAGCCCAGCAACGCCTCCGTTCCTTTGTGGTTCCCGAAAGGACTTGCGCCTCTGTAAGGGATGTTTGGGTTGAAAGCCAGGTGCTCCTGTTCCACCTCCCAACGGTTCGTCGGGGCACGTGTCTTGTACAGCGGTGAATCCCAAAATTTCACGATTAACTCCTTCCAGCGGGCGCTCCCCTTTTCCTAGTGGTCTAGCAGCGATTTGTGCGCGAAGATTGTGTCCAGCCCCAGGGGCATCTCCGCCGCCCTCTCCGCCAGCCACTTCTTGACGGAGCTCGGCCGCAGCATCAGACGGCAGACGTTCCGAATGGAGATGCTGTTGACCCTCTGCTCGGGGCAAATCAGACCCAGCCCCCCGCCCTTCCGCGGTGTGCAGACCAGTTGATAGTTCCAGAGGATGAAGCGTTTCTCCTCCGCTGCTTCTCCCTTCGAGACGAAGGTGTGGCAGATCTTGCGAATCTTCTTCCAGATGGCCTCCGGCGGCAGGTATATTTGTGCCTGGAAAAGAAAAATCGGAGTGATGTAGCTGTTGATTATCGTCACTCTCGCCGATGTCGTCGGGTGTTGCATCTCCCACTTTGCTAACTCTCCCTTCGCCCTGCCCAATGCTTTGTTCCAGGATGGAGTTGGGTCACCATTCAGCGTGATCCAGATCCCCAACAGTCGCTCCGGCTCCTCCTTGTCCGCCCATTTGTAACGCAGGTTGTGCGGTGGCGGCTTCCCACGGTTTTTCCCCAGCGGGAAGACTACCGTTTTCCCCTCGTTCATCACCAGCCCTGACTCTCTTCCGAAGACTGTCAGAACATCCGCCGCTGCTTCCAGCTGCTCTGCTCCGCGCAGTAACAGTGATGTATCATCAGCGTAACCCAGGTATGCTAGCGTGCCCACACCTCGCTTCCCGATTCCCAGCTTTTTCCGATTAAACTCTTGGCACAGCGGCTCTACTGCACAGAGGAAGAGGTACGGCGCCAGCGGGCAGCCTTGGCGCACTCCCTTCTCCACCGCCACCCTGTCTCCTGTCCAGCCATTGATGTGCAGGCACGTCCCCGCGTCTTTGTGCAGCCCCTCTGTCCAGGATACGAAAACCTCTGGCAAACCCAGCTTCCGCAACGTGTCAAAGAGGTAGTCCCGCGAGATTGAGTCAAAAGCCTTTTGAAAATCAATCATCATCAGGTACCAGTCCTCTTTCCCATTCGCTCCTGCTTCTATGGCATCCGCGACCACCGACACCGCGTCCGCCAGCTGCCTACCAGGTAGGAACCCGTATTGGTCCTCCGAGATGACCTCGTGCAACACCACCTTGAGCCGGCTCGCCATCACCTTTGCTATGATTTTGTAAACCGTACTAAGGAGCGTTATCGGCCGATAGTTCCCCAGGTCGCCTTTATCCCCCTTCTTATGCAGCAGGATGGTCACAGCTGTTGAGACCGTGTGCGGCAACGCCTCTCCGCCCGTGAAAATCCTCACCAGGTCCATCAGCACTGGTCCCAGCAGCCCCCAGTTGTAATCGAAGAGCTCTTTAGGCAGCCCGTCAGCGCCCGGTGATTTCCTTGGGGCAAGTTCCCGTATTGCTTTCCGAACCTCGTCCTCCGTCCAGGGTGCACTCAGCGCTCCTCTACTTGCTTCCCCCAATCGCCGTTGCATGGGATGATCTTCTGTGGCAGGTACCGCGCTGCTGCTGACACACCCAAAGACATCACGAAAGTGAGATGTCGCCGCCGAGAGAGCCTCCTTCACCCCCGAGAACAGGCTCCCGTTCCGCGCTACCTCCCGAATTGTTGTTTTTGCCTTGCGAGTCTTGATTTGCGCCGATAGAGTGCCCGACGCCACCTCCCCGTCCATCTCCGCTTCGATGCCTGCCCATAACTGCAACTGTTCTTTATGGCTCCTCTCATATGCCTCCAGCAGCTCCTCTTTCCGAAGTAGAGTCCTCCCCGTTCGTTGGCAGTGCGGGTATCTGGACACACGCAACCTTAACCGTTCCACCTCCCTGGTGAGATGGAGTTGCGTGGCCTTCTCTCGTTTCCTTTCTTCCCTCGAGTATGCCTTCAAGCATGTGGTTAGTCTCTCCAGCAGCTCGTCAACTGATGCTCCTGCTGATTCCTCGATGATTTTTTTGATGATTTTCTGTACTCCTTGCTTCTGTGTATGATCTGCCCGTAACCTCCAGATGCCCGGCCCGTTTTTCACAGCCTCCGCCGACTCCAGCACCACCCCTATCCCGCTCCAGTGATCAGTCATTCCGTTGGTAATCGCCACATGCCTCGCCTCTACCAGCTTGCTCAGCAGTGGTTGTGAGATTAGTGCCCTGTCTATCCTTGAGCTGGACCTCGTTGCTCTTGCAAAGAAGGTGTATTCCCTTTTGTCCGGGTGGATATGTCTGAAAGCATCCCGCAGGTCCGTATTCCTCCAGCAGCTCAAGAGGCGGTGATTCTCTGCCGAGGAGCCAGCCTGTGAGGTGCGATCCAGGTCCGGATCCTCGACCACATTGAGGTCACCCATCACCAGAATGTGGTGAAACACCGGCAGGGATTGCAGAAACGGCTCCAGGCTGTCTCTGTAGAAACTACTCCTGTTCACCGCCTGAGCCGGGATGTATGATGCTATCAGCAGGAACTCCAGGCCACCCCAGCGAACGACCACCGCCAGGAGCCTGCCAGAGTCATGGGTGAAACTGCTCGCGAAGACCAGCCCAGGTACGAAGCTCACTATAGCAACCCCCCCCCGCCGATTCACCAGGGTTTTGTCCACACACTGCAGTAGCACTTGGTGTTATATCAGTCCAGAAATTGTGGTCAGCCTGCAACCTCGTGTCACTGATTATGGCCACATCCGTCTTCTCTCTCATCCATTCCTTGCATTTCCTCTGTTTCTCTACCCCGCCGAGTCCGTTGATGTTGAACTCGCACAAAACAACTTTGTGGGCCTTATCCATTAATCAACAACTGTGAAGCCCCTTCGCATCCACGGGCTATAAAGGTACACAATGCTACTGGAGCAGGTAAGCCGTTGGTTCCAGCTACCTCTCTTATTCCTCTGCCGATGCGTACAGCTGCTGTGATCCTGCTAACACGCACTACTTCTTTGGCTTTGTCAGGAACTCCTTCTTGAAGGATATCATCTTCTGAGGGAACGTGCCGACACGTGTTGCTGAACTCTCCTTCCGCAAAACCTCCTTGTGACGAGCGGATACAATGTGAGACGAAGCCTGCTCGAAATGGATCCCCTGCGCCTTCTCGCATCCTGCCTGGACGCAGACCCATTCCTCCCGTGTGCCTCCAGTGGAAGTGAGGATGATCGCAGGGTCTCGCATGATTCGCTTCAGGAGATCTGAAGCTTTCAGGGACGCAGCTGCGGGGGGAGAGGAGCAGACAATCGTCAGTACGCGGTAAGAAGTGAAAGACGAGCGGGAAAGCGGGCTTCGGAGGCAGGTATAACTTCTCTCTGCTTGTACCATTCATCTGGTGAACCTTCTTAACCGTCACATTCCAGTTGTTGAAATGGTCTTGTCTCGGGGTGACATAGCGGTCGTGATAGCGAGTCATGTGCTGACCACCACAGAAGTCACAGGTCAGCGACGGGTAGTGAAGCAGGTACCGTTTCCCTGTGGTGGGATCTTCCACAAAGGTGCGCCAGCGGTTCTCGTCGTCAGCATGGGGGACGAACAATCCACGGATGCGATCCGTGTCCAAGCCTGACACAGGGTCGACTGTCCGGTGAAAACCGAAACCACTGGCAAACGTGCTCCTGCCACGCTTCACCAGCTTTGACACCACCAGCAGACGACGGATCAGTTCTGCCGACGTTTCCGCAGGTACGCCTTTGATTATGATCTCCTTCGCCGTGGGGTTCAGTACGCGCTCACGCTGGAAACGCGCGTTCCGTTATTGCGAGAGCGAATGACGAGGATTGTGTTCGTCAACAGGGTCAGCCACTGCCCTGATTCCTCAGAACTCGCAGGCTTCGAGAGATTTTTGGTACAGCTCCACACGCCCTGCTGGCATGCCACGCCACCATCAGAACATTCGCGACAGAATGGTAACTTGAGGATCCGTTCGCAATTGTCGAGATCCACACCTCAAGGCTGAATGGGCGAAATCGCGCGCATCGGCGAAAATCGTGTTTGTCTCAATTGAATCGACCTAAATTGCTCCCCGCTCGCCACGTGGGCGTTTTTCTAAATTGGATGGACCTCCCTTCCCCCCGCCACCCCAGCCCCCTTTTCCCGCCCTTTCCCCACCGTCATTCGGGCAGCCGCATGCTCTCGCGTGAACTTCGGAATTGCCACAAGCAGTGACGAAAAGCAACCAACCAACCCCATGCCACGTGTAATTGAACGTGCAGGAAGCCACATCATTTGTCCCAGCAAAATTTAGGAATTTTCTGGGCCATGTATTATAACTCGAGAGGCTTATATACAGGTTGATTGTACTGTGTCCTTCGGGATCTGGCCATGTCATTTCCGGCCTTCACGGTTTCATGATCGAAGCATTCGTGATCCTCAACGGTTCATGAACCCTTCCGTTAGCATCATGTTCCTGTGAAGCTTAGGCGAGTCTCCCGTTTTACAATACCGGGTAGACACTCAACGCAGTCATTACTTTAGGCAACTCATATCCGGGCCCGCATTAGTACTCCACTCAATAGTCATAGCTTATCTCTGACAAAACTGGTCACCATGTAGCGTCTAACGCGTGCGTATGGCCTCTAATCCCTTAGCGCAGGCCTTGCGACAGCTTAATGCGGCTCCCGAGTTCAACCCTAGGTACGACAGGCCTAATGATTACGCGCCATTGGAGCTGGGGGGGCTGTACTCTAGCCGTGATAAATGCAAGGAGGTCGTTTATGCGTACGCTCTAGAGCATCGGTTTGGTGTAAAAGTCCTTTTAGTGAAGCATAACTACGCAGTGGTTGGATGCAAGGCTTCATCGGACGGATGGTTACCCGCGTGCCTATGGAGCTGCACATATGGGCAAATCGGCCACGGTGGTTTATGGCGTATTACGCGACTCGTTCCTCCGGAGATGCATACGTGTCCGTTGCATTGGAGGTAGGGTTACGCCGAGGGGTTAGCCAACACTATTCCCATCCTCGCTCGGCGATACGGCAATTTGGTCCGTGCAAATCCATTCATCTCACCCGTGGAGCTCAAAAGAATGCTCGAGGGTCATGGAAGGGTAGTGATCCACTACTGGCAGGCTTGGCGGCTTCGAGAGTACATCTTAAAGGAGCGATAGGGAGATTGGAAGGAGTCCTTTCGCCAGGTTCCGTGGCTTCTCACTCGTTTCACAGTCATCGATCCGGAAGTTCAAGTGCGGTTGGACACATTAGATCGGTGTTTCCACCGATTCTACGTGCGTCCCTCTGCAGCACGGCATGCGTTAAATTATTGCCGCCCGGTTGTTGCGCTCGACGGTACACATCTCATTAGTGCGCAGAAGGCTGTGCTGCTCATCGCCGTCACCATTGACGGGAACCAGGAGATTTTGTTACTTGCATGGGCCTTGGTGGAGTCGGAGAACAAGGACGCGTGGACCTGGTTTCTGAAGCTGTTCCTTGAGGGGTTCCCAGAGTGGGCGCGTAAGGACGATGCCTCCATCATCAGCGATCGCGATAAGGGGTTGGTGCCGGCAGCAAGGGAGGTGATGCCAAGCCACATCCCCCATTATTTCTGTGCCTGGCATCTGGAGCAGAACCTTAAGCGGTTCGGCAAAGCGGCAACAGTGTTCTTCTGGCGCTTGGTGAAGTGTCGGTGTGAAACGAAATGGGTTGCGCTTGTCGGGGCCGCACGACGAGATTTTCCTGACATGGCCGCATATCTGTTCGGGCCTGTCCGGCAGCAGCCACAGCCACAGCCCCAGCCGGCTCCTCAGGTCCCCCCTCCTGGAGCCCGGGCAACATTTGAGGGGGCCAGGGATTTCGTGTTCGCGGATGCTCGCGAAGGGAGGAGGGCACAGCGAGGGCAGGAGCGTGGTGGCAACGCGGGAAATGGTGGCGTCGACACCGCGTCCCAACCCGAAGGGAGTGGGTTCCCGGAGGGCAACACGTCCGCGTACAACAGGCGTGGCGGCGGTCTGGCTGGCAGGGGGGGGATGAACGCACCTGGAAGACGGGCCAGAGCGCACGAGGGTATTGGAGTCCCATCAGGGATACCAGACAAAGGGGATGGCGGAGCGGCTGCTTTTGGCATCGGCCGTGGAGGGCGAGGACGAGCTTCATCTGGACGTGGTCGCAGAGGGAGAGGCGGTGGCGTTGCAGGGGCGGGCCTTGGCAGGGGAGGTAGAGGAGTGCCCCCCGCGGGCGATTGCGGAGGGCAGGGGGGCGCCGGATCAGACTTCACGGGGGTTGGTGGTGGAGTACGGGGAGTGCCGCTCGGTGGGGCCGCCGGGGAGCAGGGGGATGCCGGCGCGGGATGGTCCGGCATTGCAGGTGGAGGGAGGGGAGTCCCGCTTGGTGGGGCTCCTGGAGGGCAGGGGGGTGCAGGAGCAGGATGGTCCGGCATTGGAGGTGGAGGGAGGGGAGTCCCGCTTGGTGGGACTCCTGGAGGGCAGATGGGTGCCGGAGCAGGATGGTCCGGCATTGGAGGTGGAGGGAGGGGAGTCCCGCTTGGTGGGGCTCCTGGAGGGCAGGGGGGTGCCGGAGCAGGATGGTCCGGCATTGGAGGTGGAGGGAGGGGAGTCCCGCTTGGTGGGGCTCCTGGAGGGCAGATGGGGGCCGGAGCAGGATGGTCAGGCATTGGAGGTGGAGGGAGAGGAGTCCCGCTTGGTGATGCTTCTGGAGGGCGAGGACGTGCCGGAGCAAGATGGTCAGGCATCGGGAGTGCGGATGGGGGGGAGCCGTTGTTCGGCCCTGGAGCAAGAGATAGTGTATATGCTGCGAGCGGTGAATTGGTAAGGTCTTGGTCCAGTCCTCAGACTGCAGGACCCAGGCGACACCAAAGCGGGCCACGCGGTGATGTTACGTTTGGGGTTGGCCTGGGCGCGAATTTCATGGGTGGGGTGGGGTTCGTTGGAAGGGGGGGCTCACCAGTGCCCTCTGGGGACGACGTGCAGCGAGCTCCAGCATGTGTGAGTGATAATGGTTTGGCATCATGCTCCACGGGTGATGGGATAGGCGCTCTCACCACTGTGGGGAACCCGGGTGCACGAGCATTTGACGTCAACACGGTCCTGCGACGTGCCCGGGAGTGGTACCGGGCAGAGGACATTGACACGGGGAGGACCACGGGCACTCAGGGATCAGAGATGGGTGGGTTTACTGAGCACTTCCACCTAGCATCGGCTCTGGCTCTGCCATGGCCAGACTGCGGGCAGCGGGGGAACATTCCTGCGCAAGGGCCGGACGAGCCAGCATGTGAGGATGATCCGGTGCCAGTGGATGCTAGGGAGGATGGGGATGAGGCGGCCGATGGTGAGGGAGAACCCGGAATACATGTGCGCACCGGGTTCTATCGTAACAGGCCCGGATCATCTTATCGCATTGGGGGAATCATGCTGCTGCACTGGGCCCGTCTTTTTGCGGTGACACTGCGTTTTGGCATCTACACAAGCAACGCCGCCGAGTCCATCAACAGCGCTGTCCGCGGCATCTGCATGCTGCCACCAACATGGCTCCTGGCATCCCTTTGGGATTGGTCTCGCGACAACTGGTATGAGAGGAAGGAGAAGGCGCGCTGCAGGGATGAGTATCTCACGGCTGCCGCATCGAAACGTCTGGACCAAAAGAAGCAGAGGTGCCAGGGGTATTGGTTCATCGGTGGGAACAACACTGTGGGAACCATCCAGACCAGGGGGGGGGGAAAACCAGTTCCAGTGGCGGAGCTTCAACGTGAACCTCGATGCCCGGACGTGCGAGTGCGGGAACTGGGAGGAGTACCAGTTCCCTTGTGCCCACGCCGTGGCAATGTGCATTCTGAAGCAGCGGAGTGTGGAGATCCTTGTGTCTGAGTACTACACCACTCGCAATCTTCGCCAGACATACAACCGGGATGTGATGGGTACCTGTGTGGACCGGCTGATTATGGAGGCTCCACTGGCAGAAGTGGGCGAGTGCGATGCACCAGCGCTGATTGAGACGAGGGTTGGGAGGCCAGAGAATCACACCCGGTTTGAGGCACCACCGCACGCTTATCGGTGTGGGCGATGCCGACAGTATGGGCACAACCGCAAAAGGTGCAAGTACAAGTACGGTGGGTACGGTCAGGCGCAGGCTGCGGTGGGGGAGGAGGTGGAGGAGGAGGAGGAGGAGGAGGAGGAGGGGGAGGATGGAACTGCTACAGGAGAGCATGAAGGGGGGCACCAAGCTGCCCCTGAATGAATGGCGAGTAAAACTGGCTTTCCCATGCGAGTATTGGGCCTTGTTTTGTGTCCTTGGATCCCTCCCGAAGCATACTTTTCAGTGACGAGAGTACTGAATGATTTAATTCACGAAACATAATTGTTCATTTGAGTGGTGCTGGTGTGCAATACTTATTCAAGAACACCCAAACAAATCAGGCCAGGAAGATAGGCGATTCACGTGTGTAAAGTGTGCACTTGACTCCGTCTGCTTTCTCCATCACCTGTGCATATAGCGTCATGATCGACTCTTGTACATGCATGATTCGAGGGCCTGGAAATCGCGGGGCGATGCCGCGCAGCTGTTCATGACGAATCATGTACTCTCCATAGTGCGTCAACGCATCTCGACCTGTCATGATTCGAACAGCTAACAAGCGCGGGGCCTGAAAGTCGCGCGTGAATGCCTACACGATGAATCATGAACAAACTCGTGGGAGTGGCTCGGAAGTTGACTACCTGCACGGACGAACATGAACTGTCATGGACGTGATGCCTGCCACATGATTCGTCGTCGGGGTTGACCCTAATTTGCGCGAAGGAACATGAACCGAGAATGGCCCCTTTATTGCGTGTCATTCGATGTGCGTATTCGTTGTGCCGATGTTGTGAAAAATTATACACCCTCATTCTCTAATAAAATATGGCGTGCACAATGCCACCGCTATAATTAAAACTCCAAACATTGACTACATGTTAACACGCAACTGTGGCGCCCAGCAAAACACCATAGCAACAAAACTGATCCCACAGCAGCCACGATACTTACAGCACGCACCCCATAACTCTGGTAAAAAAACACCACTACGTTACATGGAGCATGAGATTTGCTACTATTGTCATTGTTCATAATTTCCTCAGGATCACCTCACTAAGGTAGACACTGGCGTACCACTGACCAGGAGATGATGCTAGTCCAAAGCACACCACTGACCATGATGTGCTGAGCCCTTGAGCTCAATGGCTGAATGAAAACTCTGATTAAGGCTACCAATCGCACACCACAGACCCTGAGGCGGGGTACTATGCGTACTCGGGACAACAAGTGAAAAGATAGTGTTTTATGAAAAATCTGTTGTACCATGCTACTCTCTTTATGCAAGTGTCTTGCGCCGGGGTTGTGGAACACGGCATTATCAATTCTGTGAGACCTTAGATACCGTTTATGGCCCCTAAACCCGTGTTCATGGCCGTTGTCACTGTTTGAGTTGTTTCCTCTGCATTTCTACAACCGAAATAAAAAGTGTTGCAGACGCCGTTATAAAAAGCCACGATTTGTCACTGGTACCCGATCGTTATAGCTTATCGGGTCGCGCAGTAGGGGGGTGATAATTCGTGGTGGTGTGGCGTGCGGAACCACCACGCGTCATGAAAAATCCCGCATGACTATCGACGAGTTCATGATGGTCTGTGCTGTCATGATCGTAGGCCGTACTCCCATGTCACCACACATTGGGCCGGCTGGTGAGCTGGTGCGCTATCGTTTGGGTTTGTTGCCACCAGGTTGGGGTCTTTAGTGAACTCAAAAACAAGGCTGACAGCCAACACTTCAACATACTGTTATTGCTACAGTCCTACAAACCCCGCAAAGAGCAACAAAGGCCATAGAGCGAAAAACAGCATAGTGTTCATGAAAATCAGCTCCAAGCAAAAGAGATTACACGACGATATGCCGCATTGGATCATCGTCACACGTTCGTCAGCTGTTGGGCTCTGACACACTGAAGACGACAACAGCAGGTTAATGTCTAAACCCTGGCTAGTGCGCACCCTGATGCATAACAACACCCCGATGCAACTAATCAATACCTGGCGGGTGGGTTGTCGCGTTGTTGCCCACATCCCCCTCGTCGCTCTCTAGCAACGACAGCGAGGCAAACGCCACCACATCAGCCTGCACAGGGGGGTTGGTCAATGTGGCTTGCGTAGAATGGGCTGGTGGGGCGGGAGTAACCCCCGCAGGCACAGGAGTTGTTCCGACGTGCACAGCAGTAGCTCCACCGGGAGGGGTGGGCTGTGCAGGTGCAAGAGCCACGGCAGGAGGGGCGATGCCTGCATTCGCCGGGGCAAGTGTGGTTGGAGCAGCTGCGGGTGCGGTTGGCGCTGCTGCCACGACAGCGGGGGGTGCAAGGGCGGGGTTGGCACCACCGAGGGAAGCAAGCTCGACGCGCCACCTTTCCCACCGCCCCCAGACGCGTGCGGTAGTGAGCTGCCGCACGATGTCGGCCGTGCAGCCATCCAGCAGGTCCATCTCCTCGCCGGTGAGCTGCCACACACGACCCCGCGGTGGCTTGCTCCGCCTGATCACGGCTGCAGCTGCAGCGAACGCGCGGGCCACTTGCTGCTGGTCTTGGAAGTTGCCAAGAATCAGCGTCCTTGATGGCCCGGGCTCAGGGACAATCTTCGCTTGCCAAGTTCCGTCTGGGAGGAGCCTAACACCCGCGTACTCCCCCGATCCACCCACTCCCCCGACAGAGTGTGATGGCAGTGGCGGCGGGCCCATACACCCAGAGTGATCCTCCGAAGGGGCAGGCAGAGCTCCACCGCGCGCACCGCGACGAGACGAGGTCAATGCATCGCCGGTCGTACCGTGCAGCAGACCGTTGATAACGCCGTGGGCCGCTTGAATCTGATGAGAATCCCCTTGCTGCTCGAGTTGCGCAGTCGGCGCCAGGGTTTGCTGGGTGGCAGGGTCGTCGGTTCTCGCGCTGGGTCCGCCCGCTCCTCCAATACGCCCCTGCTGCGGCGGTGCTTGGAAGGCTGCAACTTGCGCAGACAACGCGGTGAGCTCGTCACGGGTGGTGGACAAGTCGTTGGTGAGACTCTCCACGAGGAGCTCGAGCTTGGTGATGTCTTTCTCACAGTACCCCACGCGGCAGGTGATGTTGTGGATGTCGCCGACAGCATCACGCAGCTTCGCGTCGATTTCGGCCAGCTCCGGAGACACTGGCTTGTTCACGCGCTTGCTCAGCGGCGGATCTTGGTGGGGCACCATAACTCCAGACCTCTCCAGGGTTGGGATCAACCGCTTGAGTGCATGTTCGACTATGTCCCCACGCATCCCCCTCCGGAAAAGGCCACCACCATAGGGCAAGGCTGGCAGCCCATTGTCCAGATTAGCGAAGCCACGGGCAACCAGCTCAGATGCGTAGATGCAAACGTAGACACCACAGTCTACTTGATTGGCCTGCATCGGGCACTGATAGTACTGCACACGCGAAAACAAACAAGGTGAGCAACATTGATGGACGTTCCATGGATGAGGTCTGTTAAAAGAAAGCTGCGCGAAAGATTTGAGTGCTTACCCCAAGCGGGACGCAAGGCATCGGATCAAGCCGCTGCTTGATTTCAGTGGCAGAGAGGCCGGGCTCCTCGGCTTGTAGCGCCAGACCGAGCAGCCAGGACACAGCAACGATGCATGCATTAGTGCATTACAAGCGGCAAAGCAACCATGCGATCATAAGCACGACGAAACTTAGGAGGCGATGCATGCCCGTGCAACTTACGTTTGGATCTCGGCGAACACCGACGGAGCCATGTTCCGATGATCACCAGTCGAGTCGAACAGGTAGGCCACCGGAAGCTCCGTGTTCCCCGATTTTATAGCAGTTGTTCTTGCCCTGCCAGGCTCCTTGACAACAACAAGGCTGAAATGCCTTGGCTCACTGCCACAATACCAACGTAAATGTAAGTACACAGCATGGCGATGCCGCGGTACGCGCGTACATTGAGATTGTGCATGCATGTCTTACAGTGTAGTAACAACTACAAGGACGTAGTTGTAGTCAAGGATGGAGCCGCCCTCGTAGCCAGTGAAGAGAACCTGTTGATTCGCCGCCATCAGATACGCTCCAGTGTCAAGCGCAACCCATGTCTCCCCGCTTGGTGTTTTGGAATGCCTGATGCTCAGCAAACTGCGCGGGGTGAATACACAGACACGGAGAGCCGGTGTTAGGCGCCGGCAGTATAGTGTGAGTGTGCTTACCCCGCGGGAACAACGCACTCACATGTTGTGGAAGTCGATTAACGCCGTGCTGAGCTCGTATCCATCCTGAATGCGCATCGCGTCGAGAGGGCTCACGAAGGCGTTTTGGCCGAGGGCGTTGTACAACGGCTTCGTTGGGAAGTGCTGACTCTTGATGGTAGGGCCGCGACAGCCTTTAGTTTGAGCTGGCGGCCCACGACCTTTGGTGAAGGCGGTGATGATGTCATCGACGGGCAGCAACACCTCCTTGTTCACTATGTTGGTTTTGAAGTTGAAGCCACCGGTGCTAGGCTGCTTCTCCGGTCCTTTCCGTTGCTTCCCCTTTCTCCTGCCTTTCCCGTGCTCGTCGGTGACGAGCTTGACGTCCGAATCGTGCGATTCACCGCCGTCGGATTCCTCGTGGCCCGACTCATCCTGCAGTTTACCGAGGACCGTTTTGCTACGAAGATCCATCACACGCCCAGAACGCTAAACGCCACCGAATAGCTGGAAATTTGCAATGACTAAGGTATCGCGAGTACCCTACAAGAAACAAACCACAAAGAGCACAAAGGTTGGATGATTGTTGATAGCTATCATGGAGGGAAAGGGTACGAGAGAGGGGAGCTGTGACGGTCGTGATGTGGCATGAAAGCTCATGTTCAGAGGTTGGCGGTGAGGATAAGTTTCATGAACGCAGGATTAGGTTCATGTACGCTGTCAAATCCGCCCTCGGCAATTGGTCAGAAATCATGCTCGAGCATGACCGTCGATTGGTCGCCTGGTTGTACATTACCGTACATGATCGGTATCGAGGTACCACTCCATGTCGTTGTTACACAACCTATAACGTTGGCGCGTCCAAACGGAGCCAGTGCATGTTACTCTGCCGCGCTGAACAAATCACCAATTTTTCGACCAATAAGAACAACCACCCGTGGCGAAAGTGTGGAGGCTGGCTGGAATTTGGAAATGGTGACTCTTTGTGAGTTTTACGCCAGAGCATGCGGCTGCCCGAATGACGGTGGGGAAAGGGCGGGAAAAGGGGGCTGGGGGGGCGGGGGGAAGGGAGGTCCATCCAATTTAGAAAAACGCCCACGTGGCGAGCGGGGAGCAATTTAGGTCGATTCAATTGAGACAAACACGATTTTCGCCGATGCGCGCGATTTCGCCGGCTGAATGGGAGGTCGCAACTCGCGAATCCGACGTGGCGGGCGATGTTGACCTCTGTCAGCGACAAAGAAAATTGTGAAGCATTTCTGGCAAGAAACTCCCACACTCACCTCTCAGTCATTTCATTTGCTTTCATTTACCAAGTTTTAGCTCCTCTTTCATCACAAAATTCTGGGCCTGAAAATAGGCGGTTTTGGTTCGGTTTTCTGTCCAACCAATTCAAATCCGTTGGAAAACGCTCAACTTGTTCCAACGGATTTCCAACGAGTGGCGCACTGGTATTGTCACTGAATTTTCCAGCGGTTTTCCATCTCGGAGAAGTTCGATGATTTCCGACGAAAAGCAGACACGGTTTCCGGCGGATTTCCACTATCATCGCGCTTCGCTCGAAGCGAGATTCCTCATCAATAAATTAGATAAATGAATAAACTGTAGACGCACTACACTGCATTCTCTAAAATAATGTTCCGTAACAGTTTTGTCAATTGTTGATTTCATAAAAAACATACATATCATATTAACCTCATTACAGTGTGATTCGAATCATATATTTTCTTAATGCTCAACAAATATTCAAACGACAATGTACAGCTCAGAAGGTTTTGGAAAATCATTTTTAAAAATGGCAAAACATAGAAAGCTCATTATGCATTATACAAAACCAGGACTGATACATCAACACAATCGTTTGTCTACTAACCTACGCACACAACGCATTGGAAAACGAAGTGAAAAGGTACGTGTTAAGATAGGAGCATAAGTGATAGTTGAGTTTTAAGTAGGGCCTAGGCTTAGTAGCCTAGGCCAAGAGGAAGTCGAGAGAGTTGTGAAGGAGAAGTGATCTGTTCACTATAGGCTCAAGGGTACATATAGCAAACAAAGCTAGCAAGGTGCACCACCAACAATGTAACACTACACTAACTATTGCTACAAGCAGTTTATATAAGAAATGTATTTCAACACACCCCCTAAACAGCTTGCAGCAAGAAGCCAATGCAGAGATACCCCCTGAAGGGGTACACCAAGCAGAGCGCAGCAGACGGAGAGGGCAAGTGAGGAGGAGGGACTATGAGAAAAGAGGAGGTGGTGGGCGGCAGCTGAAGTTGCTGGCACACTGCACAACTGGAGCAACTGGCACACGGGCAACTGGAGCAACTGGCACACTAGCAACTGGAGCAACTGGCACACGGGCAACTGGAGTAACTGACTCCGCGACTAGACGAGCGGCAGGAGTAACTGACTTACGGGCGACTGGAGCAACGGGCTCACGGGCGACTGGAGCGACGGGCTCACGGGCGACTGGCGCAACGGTCTCACGGGCGACTGGAGCTGCTGACTTCACGGCGGCCACCTCCACTCAACCTCCCTCACCTGTCCCACACCCCTTTCACACCCCTTGCCGCACCCCTTCCCACACTCATCACCCCCACACCCGCCACCCCCATACCCACCCCCCCACGGCTGCACCGGGTCCAGGAGCGGTTGTGTCAGAACATTATAGCTTATGCTTTTGTGTAGGCTGTAGTGGGGTATCCCATAGGGGGTATAACCCAATTAGGGTTAGTACTTGTACCAACTTCATTCATAGTTCATCCATTCTCGTTTCAGTTTTCTCATGGTATCGAGCAGGTTCCCTCGTGGGAACTGTTCCTAGGGCCCTACTACTGCTTCCGCTGCTACTCAATCTGTCGCACGCCCTGTGGCGTGCGACCTATTGCACGCGGCGATTTTCTTTCTGGCGCGCGCCCCTAGGCGCGCGGCCCCGCTACCCCGTCGCGCCGCCCTAGCGGCCGCGTCGCGTCGCCCTTGCGGCCCCGATCTGCCGCCCTAGTGGCCTCGTCACCTACCTCTCTGGCCTCAGTGCCGCCCTTCCCGGCCCCGGCTCCGCCCTTCCCAGCCCCGGCGCCACCTCGGCTGGCTGCGTCGCCTATCCCGGCAACCCCGACGCCGCCCTTCTCGACCCGGCCCCGCCTCTACTGGCCTCGTCGCCTACCCCTGCGGCCCCGACGCTGCCCTTCCCGTCCCCGGCGCCACCTCTGCTGGCCCCGGCGCCGCCTCTGCTGGCCCGGACGCCTACCCTGCGGCCCCGGCGCCACCTCTGCTGGCCCCGTCGCCGCTCCATCCGGCCCCGCCGCCGTCCCCAAGCGGCCCCGCCGTCACCACCGAGCCGCCGGCGCCGCCGAGCTAGTGCCGAGCCACCCGAGCCACCCGAGCCGCCCGAGCCGCAGTGCCACCTCAGCCGCCCGAGCCGCCGAGTCGCTGAGCCGCTGCGCTGCAGTTGCTGCCGAGCCGCCGTACCGCTGAGTCGCCCGAGTCGCCCGAGCCGCCGAGCCGCAATTGCTGCAGTGCCGCCGTGCCGCCGAGCCGCCCGAGCCGCCCGCACCGCCGAGTCGCCGGGTCGCCGAGTCGCCGGGTCGCCGAGTCGCTGGGTCGCCGAGTCGTCGAGCCTGCTCTTCCCACCACTGGTGAGCCCCTGCCTTACTAGCGCGCTGCCTACCGCTTGCTTGGCTGCCTGCCTTACTGCTGCTACTCCTGCTCCTCCTTCTACTGGCGGAGCCAGATGCAGCCCCAGCGACGTCCGCGTGAGTCCCTCACGCCCCAGCAGCTGCGTGAGTGGTACGCTGGTTGGGGTTGTAGGGGTGGCGGCGCTACTACTGCTACTACTACTGGCGGCGGCCAGATGCAGCTCTAGCGACCCCCACGCGCGTCTCTCACGCCCCAGCAGCTTCGTGAGTGGTACGCTCAGAGTGGAGGTTCTCTCAGTTTTGTTCGCTGCTCTTACGTGATTCGCACTGGTGCTCGGACTGGTCAGCCTTGTAGGACGCCTAGTCACACACAGTCCCGCTGCTTCGCCCGTCTGAGCGATGCCTCGCGTACCGAGTTTGGCGACGAGGCTGAGCTCCCCGACTGGGTGGAGTTGCTTAAGCAGAGGGTAGATATATTTGCTCTTGACTAGGATGCTATTCTCACTGCCATGTATGCATTGCCTACTAGTGCTGACCGTGCCGGTCACCTGTGCGTACCGCCTGACCCGGGTATCGAGCCTGCTGCTCTAGCTGCTGGTGAGGCTGCTGCTCTGGGTGCTAGTGTGTCTCCTGCCCCAGGTACAGGTGCAGCTGCTGCTCTAGGTGCTAGTGAGTCTGCTTCCTCAGGTGCGGGTGAGTCTGCTCTCTCAGGTACCGCGTCGGCTCCGGCCTCTCACACCTTCAACCTTGACTCGGGAGCTTCCCGCTCCTTCTTTCGAGACCGCACCACACTCACGCCGCTTGGTCGGCCAATTGCAGTCTCTCTGGCAGACCCCTTTGGGGGCCCTGTCCTTGCTCACTTCTCCACTGTCCTCCCGTGTCCGGCGGCCCCCTCTAGCACCCTGTCTGGTCTTTACCTCCCCTCGTTCTCTACGAACTTGGTGAGTGGTGCTGACCTGCAGGATGCGGGGGTTCACCAGTTCACTCCTGCGAGTCAGCGGGTGACCCACTGCACGGACGCTCGGACAGGCCGACACCTGGCCACGTTTACTTGTCGGCCGGGGTCGAGCCTGTACACACTTACCACCGCGTCTCCTCCAGTCATTGCGTTTGGTCAGGTAGCTGCATCGGGTTAGGTGTTTGCTGAAGCGTCCAGGTCTAGTCCTGAGTCTGCCCCCTGCTCGTGTCGCCTCCTGTCTCACGAGACTCTCTTCTGGCACCACCGCCTTGGTCACCCCTCCCTGCTTCGTGTCCGAAGCATGGCCTCCCGTGTCCTTGTCTCTGGTCTTCCCCGGTCCCTCCCTCCCCTTCCTCCGGGACCTGGCCCTACCTGCGTCCCCTGTGTCGAGGGGCGGCAGCGGGCTGCCCCTCACTCCTCCCAGTTTCCTCCGACAGAGGCCCCGCTGCAGACGCTTCACATGGACGTGTGGGGCCCGGCCGGCGTCCGTGGACAGGGTCACGAGCGCTACTTCCTACTGGTGGTTGACGACTACTCGCGTTACACCACAGTCTTCCCCTTGCGCAGCAAGGGTGATGTCACTGAGGTGTTGATCGACTGGATCCGCGCAGCTCATCTCCAACTCAAGCGGAGCTTCGGCTCGGACTTTCCTGTTCTGCGTCTGCACTCTGACAGAGGCGGAGAGTTCTCGTCTGGCCTTCTGCGAGCCTGCTGTCGTGCACGAGGCATCCGCCAGACCTTCACGCTTGCGGACTCTCCACAGCAAAATGGGATTGCTGAGCGCCGCATTGGCATGGTCATGGACGTCGCCCGTACGTCCATGATGCATGCGGCTGCCCCCCATTTTCTATGGCCGTTTGCGGTTCGGTACGCGGCGCATCAGATCAACCTGCACTCAGAGACCTCCCTAGCCTTGCTATGGACGGGGAAGGTAGGCGATGCGTCTGCGTTCCGTGTCAGGGGATCTCGGGCGTTTGTTCGCGACTTGTCTGCGGACAAGCTGTCCCCTCGTGCTGCTCCTTGCGTCTTCCTGGGTTTCCCCCCTGACGCGCCAGGGTGGCAGTTCTACCACCCCACCTCTCGCCGTGTTCTGTCCTCCCAGGACGTCACGTTCGACGAGTCGGTCCCCTACTACCGTCTCTTCCCCTACCGCACTCCGTCCCTCCCCCCGCCACCGCTCTTTCTTGTGCCAGGTCCCCCCCCCGGTAGACCCCCTCCCCCCTCAGGGTCGTGCCCCTTCAGGTGTGTCCCAGGTAGACGCTGTCGAGCCTGTCGAGGTCGCTGGTGACTCTGGTGCTGCTGAGGGTGCTGAGCCTGGGGGTGCTGACTCTGGGGGTGCTGACTCTGGGGGTGCTAAGCGTGTGGGTACTATGACTAGGGGTGCTGAGCCTGGGGGTGCTGCGTCTGGGGGTGCTGAGCCTGGGGGTGCTACGCCTGGGGGTGCTGAGCCTGGGGTTACTGAGCCTGGGGGTGCTACGCTTGGAGGTGCTGAGCCTAAGGGAGCTGAGCCTGCTCGTGTGGCGTCTGGCGGTGCTGAGCCTGGCGGTTCTCCGGGTGCTTCGTCTCGCCGGTAGCCACTCTCTCCACAGGAGCTGCGTGAGTGGTTTGCCCGGCGCTGGAGGCAAGCTGCTGGAGCTGGAGGTGCTGCGGGTAATGGAGGTTCTGCTGCTGCTGTGGGAGCTGGTGCCGCGGGTCCCGGCGGTGCTAGTACTCGGAGTACTGGAGCTGCTGGGCCTGCGGGTACTTCTAGAGCGGGAGCTGCTTCTAGTGCTGGCGCGGAGGCTACTGCTGTTGGTCCTGGAGGCGGTCTTGCTGAGGGTGCTACTGGTACTGCTGGAGGTACTGGAGCTGGAGGTGCTACTGCTGTTGGTGCTGCCGCCGGGGGTACTGGTGTTGTCCCTGCTGTGTCTAGAGTCGCCGCGCGGCCTCGGTAGTACTTGGTTCCGCTCCTTCAGCAGGTTCTTGGTCTCCCGCCTTCTACTGGTCCTCCTCCTCCCTTAGAGTGTCCAGAACCTGTCTCGTCACAGTTACAGTTACAGCACTCCCCACTGCCTGCTCCGTCTCCCTACACTGGTCCTACTGGAGGTCTTGCTGAGCGTTGTGAGCCTGCGTCTCGCCCTGCGTCGCCTGTCCGTGCTGCTCGCACTAGTGGTCGCGGTTCGCGTCAGCGTCCTCCTCCTGTCCCTGGCATGCACCGGATGTCTCTGCGTCCGTCCACTGCTCCTCTGCGTGCCCCTTTGCCTTCTCCTCTCGAGTCTTCTCTTCCTGCACTTGCCGACCCTGAGTCGGACTCTCTTCATGCTGCCAGTCCTACTGTCACGCGTCTCCTTGCTAATGTTGTCACTGACCCTTCTTTCGAGTCTATTGCTGCGTCTGCTCTCGTTACTGAGCTCGTCGACTTTGCTGCTCCCTGTCGCTTAGACTACGCTGCTAGTCTTGTCGCTGAGTCCGAGTCTGTCTGTCCTCCGTCCGTCGGGGGTGAGTGTGCCCTTGGCACAGACGTCCTTGAGGACAGGCAGGAGGAGTTCCAGTATCTGGCAGCTGCTTCACCTCATCTCGTGTCTGTACTGCTTACCCCAGAGGGAGACCCGGATGCACTTGACATCCTGACTCCGCGCTCTTACGCGGAAGCGATAGAGGGTCCCTACTCCTCTCAGTGGCAGGCAGCTATGGACGCAGAGATGGCTTCCTGGAAGTCCACATGCACCTATGTTGACGCCGTTCCCCCTCCTAGGGCAAACATCGTCAGTGTCATGTGGATCTTCAAAATGAAGCGGCCGCCGGGTTCTCCGCCTGTCTTCAAGGCACGTTACGTGGCTCGTGGCTTCAATCAGCGGCAGGGAGTTGACTACTTTCAGACCTTCTCTCCCACCCCGAAGATAACCACTCTTCGGGTACTGCTGCACGTTGCTGCTCACCGTGACTACAAGCTGCACTCTCTCGACTTCAGCACAGCTTTCTTGCAGGGCAGCCTGCACGAGGAGATCTGGCTGCGCCGCCCACCTGGCTTCACTGGGTCGTTCCCTTCTGGTACCCAGTGGAGCCTCCGGCGTCCAGTTTACGGTCTCTGCCAGGCGCCACGTGAGTGGCACGACACACTGAGGACTACACTTGCGGCTCTTGGGTTTGCTCCTCTACTGCCGACTCGTCGCTGTTTCTACGCACCGACACCTCTCTGCCGCCGTTCTACATCCTCGTGTACGTCGACGACTTGGTCTTTGCCACAGCTGAAACTGCTGGACTCGCCTACGTGAAGTCCGAGCTGCAGAAGAGACACACGTGCACAGACCTTGGTGAACTGCGCAGCTACCTCGGCTTGCAGATCACCCGGGACAGAGCACGCCGCACCATTACCCTGACTCAGTCACACATGGTGCAGCAGGTCCTTCAGCGCTTCGGCTTCACGTACTCCTCGCCTCAGGCCACTCCTCTGCCTACTCGTCACTCGCTCTCAGCTCTGCCTTCGGATGAGTCCGTAGAGTCGAGTGGCCCGTACCCAGAGCTTGTTGGCTGCCTCATGTACCTGATGACCTGCACACGACCTGACCTTGCATACCCTCTTAGCATTCTTGCACGCTATGTTGCTCCTTGGAGACACCAACTAGAGCACATGGCTGCAGCGAAGAGGGTGTTGCGCTACTTGTGCAGAACGTCGAGCATGGGGCTAGTGCTTGGAGGGCGCAGTCCAGTGGTCCTTACTGGGCACGCAGACGCTTCTTGGGCTGACGACCACGCTACGCAGCGGTCGTCACACGGTTACACTTTCAGCCTTGGTTCCGGCTCTGTCTCGTGGCGGGCTACTCGCTCGTCTTCTGTTCTCGGCTCTAGTTGTGAGGCTGAGATATACGCTAGGGCCATGGCTGCACAGGAGCTTCGCTGGCTCACCTACCTGCTGACTGACCTCGGAGAGCCGCCTTGTTCTCCTCCAGTGCTGTACGTAGACAACAAGGCCATGCTGGCCTTGTGTCGAGAGCAGCGACTGTAGCAGAGAACAAAGCACATTGCTCTCCGCTACTTTCTTGCTCGTGAGCTACAGCAGCGTGGATAGTTGCGGCTTGCGTACGTGGCCTCTGAGGCCAACACTGCTGATGTTTTCACCAAGGCACTTCCGCCTTGTGATCATCAGCGCTTCTGCACTCAGTTGGGTCTTGTCCCTGTCTTGCCTCACTTGCTCACCTCTTGACCTTGCTTGTACTGTTACATATATATATACCTGCTCTTGCTTGTCTAGCCTTGTATATATATGTACTCCTGCATGTGAACTGGCCTTGTGGCCTTGTACTTGTGCTCGGAATGTGTGGTGACTTTGTGATCCACCGTGAGCTTTGCTTTGCTTGACTGGTCTTCTAACCCCCTGTTCTCCCCCACTTTGCCTATGGGGGTGTGTAAGAACATTATAGCTTATACTTTTGTGTATGCTGTAGTGGGGTATCCCATAGGGGGTATAACCCAATTAGGGCTAGTACTTGTACCTACTTCATTCATAGTTCATCCATTCTCGTTTCAGTTTTCTCAGGCTGCTCCAGTGGCGGCTGCTCCTGTGGCCAGGGGCGGCTGCTGCAGGGGCGGCCGCTTCAGGGGCGGCTGCTGCAAGGGTAGCGGCTCCATGGGCGGCTGCTGTAGTGGCGGCTGCTCCAAGGGCGGCTGCTTTAGGGGCGGCGGCTCCAGGGGCGGCTGCTGCAGCGGCGGCTCCTCCAGGGGCGGCTGCTGCTGGGGCGGTTGCTCCAGGGCGTGCTGCTGCAGTGGCGATTGCTGCAGGGGTAGCGGCTCCAGGGGCGGCTGCTGCAGTGGCGGCTGCTCCGGGGGCGGTGGCTCCAGGGGCGGTTGCTATAGCGGCGGCTGCTCCAGGGGCGGCTGCTCCAGGGGTGGCTGCTGTAGTGGCGGCTGCTCTAGGGGCGGCTGCAGTTGCAAGGCAGGCCCGTGCGCTGCTGCAAAGCAGGCGCGGGCGCAGGGGAGGCAGAGGCGGCGGCCAGGGGGGGGGGGCGTCGCGACGAGCAAGTGGCGGGGCCACTAAGGGCGGCAAGTGGGCCGAGAAGGGTGGCGACGGGGCCGGGAAGGGCGGCGACGGGGCCGCTAGGGGCGACAACGGGGCCGCGAAGGGCGGCGACGGGGCCGCTAGGGGCGGCAACGGGGCCGCTAGTGGCGGCGACGGGGCCGAGAAGGGGCCTCGAGGGGCCGAGAAGGGGTGGCGACGGGGCCGCAAAGGGGCCGCGAGGGGCCGAGAAGGGCGGCGACAAGGCCGTTAAGGGCGGCGACGGGGCCGCGAAGGGGCCGCGAAGGGGCCGCGAGGGTACGGGCGGGCAGAACAGGCCCGCGCGCAGACGTGGGGCAGGCGCACAGGCGGCGTTAGAGCAGGCCGTACGTGGGACAAAAATCGCCACGCGCCCGAGGCGCGCGACCGGAAGGAAAGTAGCGGAAGCGTGAGGCGGGCCCACAGGCCAGGACGTAACAAGCTCTAATGCCATGTTAAGATAGGAGCATAAGTGATAGTTGAGTTTTAAGTAGGGCCTAGGCTTAGTAGCCTAGGCCAAGAGGAAGTCGAGAGAGTTGTGAAGGAGAAGTGATGTGTTCACTATAGGCTCAAGGAAACATATAGCAAACAAAGCTAGCAAGGTGCACCACCAACAATGTAACACTACACTTACTATTGCTACTAGCAGTTTATATAAGAAATGTATTTCAACAGTACGTAAACACGAAGCCACAGAAATAACTGAAGTCTTGGATGCAGCAGCTGCTGCTGTAGTACAATACGTTGCAATATTTACTGCTGCTGAAGGTAGAACAGATAGTTAAGACAGAAAAAAAAGAGAGACAAATTCACAGAAACCTGTACATTCCATGACGTTCCCATTGCACAATTTCGAATAAAGCATAAAGTGGTTGACTGCAAAATCAAACACTATAACAAGAAACCCAGGCAAATAAAAGAACGACTTTCCTGATGCTTCTGGTTGATACACATGGAAAAGACAATACCGCCGGTCGTGTTGCCGAGCTTTCCCGTGTTAATCAGTTATGCATCGATGGAAACGCAACGCAAATGAGGTCATTGCGAGCGCTACCAGGAATCGATGACATTAACGCTTAAAAAAAAAAGCAGCAAAATAATGAAAACGAGTAGTACCTGTGAATAGACATCGAGAGTGGTAGAAAGACAGGCTCAGGAACGACTTACGTAGTCGAGGGCGGCTGGAATGAGGAAAGCGTAGAGGAAACGAGAATAAGTTACTAAGTCTAAGGAAGCAGGCTGAGGCAAACTGAGGAGAAAGAAAGTGCGAGGAGAGAACGACGGGGGGATTGGAAAGAGTGAGTGCTGCTTCTGTCAGAATATTATGCTCTAGCCTGTAGTGGGGTGCTCTATAGCGAGTACAACCTTTCTAGGGTTTGCTATTTGTATCCTCATTCTTGCTAGTGCAACCCTCTTTTTTCTTCTAAACTTTCACATGGTATCAGAGCAGTAAGCTCCTGGCCTATGGGTCCCCACCACACTCCTTCCGCTGCAACAGCTACTCTCCCTTTCCGCCGTGTGCCCCGAGGCGCGCAGTGGTTTTCTGCCCGCCGTGCGCCCCGAGGCGCGCGGCGGTTCTCTTCCCGCCGTGCGCCCCGAGGCGCGCGGCGGGTTTCTGCCCCGTCACGCCGTGCGCCGCTCCCGGGAGGCGCTGCGACGGGCGACGGGGACCTCCGCGTCGCCCCCCGTCGCCCGTCGTGGCCTGCGCGCGGCCCGTACAGCCTGCGCGTGGCACGTACGGGCCGCGCCAGACCCGTCCGCGGCCCGTACGGGCTGCGCCAGGCCCGCGCGCGGCACGTACGGGCTGCGCCAGGCCCGCGCGCGGCTCGGGCCGCCTGCGCGCGGGTCGGGCGCCTGTACCAGGCCCGTTGGCGGCCCTTTCTTCACTGCCCCTGCCCTACCTGCTGTTCCCCGTGCCTCTTCTTGGGCCCCACCCCTTCTTCTGCCCATTCCTTTGGATTAGGGTTTGGGGGTGGGGGGTATGGGGGTGCAACTTCTGTGTGCCGTTCTCGGCTCCTCCTCCTCCTCCATCTCCCAGTGCTGCAGCTGCCGCTGAGGGGGGGTGGACTTGTTGGAGCCGTCGGAGTGGTACTAAGGGGGGGTGAAGGGGGAGTGGAGCTAGGGGTGTAGCAGCGGGTGTGTGTCAGGGGGAGTGGGATAGTTTTGGGAAGCTGAATGGAGGTTGTCGTCGTGTCGCCAGTAGCACCCGTAGTCCGGGGAGTTGCTCCGGTAGCCCAGTCGTAGCCACCTGTGCCAGTCGCCCGTGGGTCCGTTGCTCGTCTGCCGCTACTTTAGCCGCGGGGCCAGTTACTCCAGTAGTCCGGAGCGTTGTTCCAGTAGCCACTGTGCCAGTGTGCCTCCTTTTGCCCGTGTGTCTGCAGCTTCAGCCGTCGCCTCCTATCTCCTCTCCTCTCACTCTCTCTCCTCCTCCTCACTTGCCCGTTGTGACTACCACTAGCTTTGCTCATAATTGTGAACTTAAACTATTGCTTCTTGAACTTGTGCTCAGAATGTGTGGTGACATTGTGATCCACCCCGAGCTTGTACTGCTTTGCTTGCTCTGCTGATTACACCCCACTTTGGCTATGGGGGTGTGTCAGAATATTATGCTCTAGCCTGTAGTGGGGTGCTCTATAGCGAGTACAACCCTTATAGGGTTTGTATCCTCATTCTTGCTAGTGCAACCCTCTTCTTTCTTCTAAACTTTCACAGCTTCTGCTGGGTGGGTTGTGTTGTTGCGGGGGGGAGGTCGCGCAGGTTGCGGTTGGAGCAATCGCGCGCAGGTTGCGGTTGGAGCACTTGCGCTGCTGGCAGCTGCAGCAGCTGCGCAGTTGGCAGTTGCAAGCGTAGAAGCTCTGCACCAGCGTCGTTGCGCAATTGCAGCAGCAAGTGCAGCAGCTGTCAGCAATTGCGCGGCTGCACCTAGACTGTAATCTGGCGCAAGTGCGCTATGTGTACAGTTCAGCTGCACGATGCCCAGCGGGCGACGGAGAAAAAGAGCCAATCGCAACAATCCTTATCGCCAACAAGGTGGGGATGTAGATATACATTAGTTGCGGAACACATCTACGATGACGTGTTCGCAAACTTGACAAGCAGAATAGGCTGGAATCACGTGTTACAGTAATGTGCTAGATTGACCAATGCGGTGGCTCGTCGTACAACACCATTGCTTCCTAAGATTGCACACTGAATGCGAAACAATAAAGCACTCGATACTTGCCTCTCTTACTTAGAATCCAGCTTCTAGGTGTCAAACATTAAATATGTTACTATTCTGTAGGCTATAGTGGGTTTAGCCTTAGGGGGTACAACATTCTAGGTTTTCCTACTTGTACTCCCAATGCTGTTAATTCCTCTCATTCTGACATGGTATTACGAGCCTAGGTTAGGAACCTAGGACCGCTTGTTCCTAAGGGCCCACCGTTCCGCTAGAAGCGCCCTCGTGCGCCCTACCTTCCTCGCACCCTCGTGCACCTCTTTACTAGCGCGCCCTCGTGCGCCCTCTCTCTCACGCTGCCCGTGCGCAGCCCGCTAGCCGCCCGCGCGCGGCCCGTTTTTCGCACGCGTAGCCCGCTAGCCGCTCGCGCGCGGTTCGTTTTTCGTGCGCGCGACCCACTAGCCGCCCGCGCAGTCCACGCCGCCCGCGCGCAGTCTGCCCTGGCCTTGCGCAGCCCCTAGCACAGCCTGCGAGCTGCCTGTCGACCGGCGCGCGCCGCCGCCTTGCGCTCGTAGGCCGCCGCCCGTACGTAGGCCACCGCCCACAGGTAGGCCGCCGCCCTCACGTAGGCTGCCGCCCGCACGTAGGCCGCCGCCTCGCACAGCCGCAGACCGCGCGCCGGCCCACCCTCCCTGCCCGAGCCGCGCCGCGCCGTCCTGCCCGAGTCGCGCCGCCTTGACCGAGCCGCGCTGCCCTACTGTGCACCACCTGCAGCACCTAATGCTAGTGCTACTGTTCCTACTGCTGCTACTGCCACTATGGCCAGTCCTACCGTTCTCACTTTTGACGCTGAGGGCCGTCCGATTAAGTTTGACGTTTGGCTCGATGACCTGCACCTGTTCCTCCAGATCGCTGCCAAGGACAATGTTTCCCTGTTTGACCACACGTCCGGCGCTGCTCCCGCACCTGCTGCTATTGCTGACAGTAAGGCTCGCTCCCAGTGGCAGACCCATGACGCTCACGCTCGCCTAGCCGTTCGCAGCCACCTGGCGTTAGATGAGCGCGAGCATTTTGGCCAGCATAAGACCACACAGGAGCTGTACGATGCTGTAGTTGCGCGCTACTCCTCCCTTGCTACTGCTGCGATAGGCCGTCTCTCGCTGCCCTATCTCTTCCCCGATCTGTCCACCTTTGCCACTATAGCTGACCTCATCACTCACCTCCGTACTAGTGATCTCCGCTACCGTGCCGTGCTTCCCCCCGATTTCCTCGCCAAGAACCCTCCCCCAATGTACCTCACACTCTACCACCTAGTCACTCACCTCCCTGACTCTCTTCACGCTGTCAGGGACCAATTTCTTGCCCTCTCCCCCACCGACCTCACTGTCGACCAGCTCGAGAAGGAACTCCTTGCAGCTGAGACTAGTATTGTAGCTGTAGGTGCCTCTCGTGGCGACCCTCGCACTCCCTTCTTTGAGGGATGTTCCCCCTCCCCCCTTCTCCCCTCCATTGCATCTATTGTTGCTGTCGACTACCTCGGTGCAGATGGGGTCAGGGCTGCGTCTGCTCCTAGTGGGAGGCGCAAGGGCGGCAGGGGCAAGGGGGGCAAGGGTGGCGGAGGTGGCGGTGGGGGCGGCGGTGGTGGAGGGGGTGGAGGGGGCGGGGGTGGTGGCGGTGGTGGGAGTGGTGCTGGTAGTGGGGGGGTCAGTGGCGGAGCCGGGGGTGGTGGCGGCGGCGGTGGTGGGGGTGGCGGGGGTGGTGGTGGTAGTGGTGGCGGCAGTGGAGCTGGTGGCGGGCGCGGTGGAGTGGTGCAGCGCGGGAGGTTCGGCGGTGGCTAGAGGCAGCAGCAGCAGCGTCCCAGCAAGACCCCGTCGCCCCAGCAGCTCCGTGAGTGGTACTCTTAGCGTGGGGGGTCTGGGGGTGGAGGTAGCTGCCCGTACGTCATCCGCACAGGTGACCGCACTGGCCAGACCTGTGGGAGGTTCCATACGGCGCAGCGCTGCTTCTTTCGTCTCGACGACGCCTGGCGCGAGCAGTTTCCTCACGCCTCTGAGCTGCCCCGCTGGGCTGATCTATTGAAAAAGAACATTGATATCTTTGCTCTTGATTTTGATGCTATCCTTGGTGCCATGTATGCATTGACTGTTAGTGTTGAGGGTGACTGTTACCTACGTGTACCGCCCGACCCGGGTATTGGGACCAGTGAGGCTGCCGCTCTAGGTGCTACTACGTCTGCTGCCCTAGGTCCTGGTGAGGCTGCTGCTCTAGGTGCTAGTGAGTCTGCTGCTCCAGGTGCTCGTGCCTCTGCGCCTGCTGGTACTGCGTCTACTGAGGCACTGCACACCTTCACATTGGACTCGGGTGCTTCTTTCGTGATCGCATTGTCCTTGAGCAGCTAGCTCGGCCTGTTGCTGTCTCCCTCGCTAACCCCTCTGGGAGCCCGGCCCTTGCGACCTCCTCCACTGTCCTCCCTTGTCCTGTGGTCCTGTCCGGCACCCTATCGGGTCTTTACCTCCCCTCTTTCTCTACGAACTTGGTGGCGGGCTCTGCTCTCTAGGACGGGGGTGTTCACCAGTTCACCCCTGCCTATGAGCGTGTGACCCACTGCACGTGTGCTCGGACGGGTCGCCACCTGGCTACCTTCACTCGGCAACCGGGGTCGGACCTGTACACACTGACCACTGACTCCCCTCAGGTAGCTGCGTCTGGGTCTGCGTGAGGTCACCTGTCGGCCCCCTGTTCGTGTCGCACCCTGTTGCACCAGAACGTCTTCTGGCACCACCACCTTGGTCACCCGTCAGTGCAGCGCCTTCGTGGCATGCACTCCCGGTACCTTGTCTCTGGTCTTCCCAGGACCCTGCCTCCCCGGCCACCCTCCCCTGCCCCTCCCTGCCTTCCCTGTGTCAAGGGGCAGCAGCGTGCCGCTCCTCACTCCTCGTTCCCCCCGACAGAGGCTCCCCTGCAGACTCTCCACCTGGACGTGTAGGGCCCAGCCCGCGTCCGTGGACAGGGCGGCGAGCGCTACTTCTTGCTGGTGGTTGACGACTACACGCGTTACACCACGGTCTTCCCCTTGCGCACCAAGAGTGAAGTCCCTGATGTTTTGATCCCTTGGATCCGCAACAGTCGTCTCCATCTGCACAAGCGCTTCCACATGGACTTTCCTGTCCTACGTCTGCACTCTGACAGTGGTGGTGAGTTTTCCTCCGACCTCTTGAGGGCCTTCTGTCAGGGGGAGGGCATTGAGCAGTCGTTCACGCTTTTGGCCTCTCCTCAGCAAAATGGGGTTGCTGAGCGCCGCATTGGCTTAGTCATGGAGGTCGCTTGTACCTCCCTGATCCATGCAGCTGCCCCCCATTTTCTGTGGCCGTTTGCGATTCGATACGCTGCGCATCAGCTCAACCTCTGGCCCCGTGTCTCCGTTCCACAGACCTCGCCGACACTGCGTTGGACCGGAGAGGTTGGCAATGCGTCGATGTTCCGGGTCTGGGGATCTCGTGCTTTTGTCCGTGATACGTCCGCGGACAAGCTCTCCGCCCGCGCTGTTCCCTTTGTCTTCCTTGGCTTCCCCCCTGATGCGCCTGGCTGGTAGTTTTACCACCCCACCTCGCGCCGTATCTTCCCCTCTCAGGACGTCACTTTTGACGAGTCGGTACCCTTTTATCGTCTTTTCCCCTACTGCACTGCCCCGCTTCCCCCCCCGCCGCTCTTCCTCACCCCAGGTGTCCCTTTGGTAGACCCCCTCTCTCCCCAAGGTCCTGATCCCTAAGGTGTTTCCCAGGTAGACCCGGTCGAGCCTGTCGAGGTAGCTGTCGACTCTGGTCCTACGAGGGGTACTGAGCCTGGGGGTGCTAAGACTGGGGGTGCTGAGCCTGGGGGTGCTGAGGCTGGGGGTGCTGAGCCTGGGGGTGCTCAGACTGGGGGTGCTGGGACTGTGGGTGCTGAGCCTGGGGGTGTTGCGACTGGGGTGCTGAGACTGGGGGTGCTGAGGCGGGGGGCTCTAAGACTGACCGTATTGCGCCTGGTGGCGCTCCCTCTTCACAGCAGCTGCGTGAGTGGTACTCTCAGCGTTGCAGCCTCCGGCGTGGGGATGCTGGAGCTAGGGGTTCTGCCGGAGTTGGAGCTGGTGGTGCTGCGGGTGTCGTGTCGCGACCGGAGCCTCCCTCCCCACAGCGGCTGCGTGAGTGGTACGCTCGGCGCTGTAGTCTCCGGAGCAGCGCTCCTAGCGCTGGGGTGCCACCCATTAGAGGCCCTTGTGCTGCTGGAGGTGCTGGAGCCTCTGGTCCTGGAGGTGCTCGTACAGGCGGTACTGGAGCTGCTGGGACTGGGGGTTCTGCTGGAACTGGTGCTGGAGCTGCTGGAGCTGGTACTGCTGGAGGTGCTGCTGGTGCTGGAGCTTGTGGTGGTGCTGTTGGAGGTGCTGCTGGTGCTGGAGCTGCTGGAGGTGCTGCTGGTGCTGGTGCTGCTGGAGGTGCTGCTGGTGCTGGAGCTACTGGAGTTGCTTCGGGAGTTGGAGCTGGAGGTGCTGGAGCTACTGGAGCTGCTGGTGGTGCTGCGGGAGTTGTAGCTGGAGACCCTGGGGCTGAGGGTGCAGGTGCTGTCTCTGTTGGTTTAGGAGGTGCTGCGCAGCCGCGGCCCTACTACGTTCCGCTCCTTGAGCAGGTTCTTGGCCTCCCGCCCTCTACTGGTACTACTCCTCCCCTACTGAGTCCACCGCCTGTCCAGTCGCAGTCACAGTTACAGCCTGCCTTTCCGCTTCCTGGTCCTTCTCCTTACGCTGGGCCGACTAGAGGTCTTACGGTGCGTCGTGAGCCTGAGCCTCGTCCTGCGTCGCCAGAGTCGCCTGTCCGCGCTGGTCGTCGTGTTCCGCGTGAGCGTCCTCCTCCTGTCCCTGGCACTCACTATATGACTCTGCATCCTTCCACTGCTCCACAACATGTCCCTCTAACGTCTCCTCCTGCGTCCTCTCTTCCTGACGGTCCGCACCCGAAGTCTGACTCCCTTCGTGCTACCAGTCCTACTGTCACGCGTTTCCTCGCCACTGTTGTCACAGACTCTTCTTTTGAGTCCACTGCTGCGTCTGCTCTAGTCGCTGAGCTTGTTGACTTTGCTGTCGCCTGTCGTCTAGACTACGCCGCTAGCCTTGTTGCAAAGTCTGAGTCTGAGTCTGTCTGTCCTCCGTCCGTCGAGGGTGAGTGTGCTCTTGGCACGGACGTCCTTGAGGACAGTCAGGAGGAGTTTGAGTGCTTTGTCGCTGCTTTACCTCATCTCGTGTCCATGCTGATTGCCCCTGAGGGAGACTCGGATGCACCAGAAATCCCAACCCCGCGCTCTTACGCAGAGGCGATAGAAGGTCCCTACTCCTCTGAGTGGCAGTCAGCCATGGACGCAGAGATGGCTTACTGGAAGTCCACAGGCACCTATGTCGACGAGGTTCCCCCCCCTGGGGTGAACTTTGTGACTGGCATGTGGATTTTCAGGGTGAAGCGGCCGCCGGGTTCTCCGCCTGTCTTGAAGGCGCGTTACGTTGCACGAGGCTTCAGTCAGCGTGAGGGAGTTGACTTCTTCCAGACATTCTCTCCTACCCTGAAGATGACCACTCTTCGGGTTCTGCTGCACGTCGCCGCTCAGCGTGACTACGAGCTCCACTCTCTTGACTTCAGCACTGCTTTCCTGCAGGGCAGCCTGCACGAGGAGATCTGGCTGCGCCGCCCACCTGGATTCACTGGGTCGTTTCCTCCTGGTGGAGCCTCCGGCGGCCAGTCTACAGTCTCCGCCAGGCACCCCGTGAGTGGCACGACACACTGAGGACTACTCTTGGTGCTCTTGGGTTTGCTCCTTCTACTGCCGACCCGTCGGTGTTTCTACCCACCGACACCACTCTCCTGCCGTTCTACGTTCTCGTGTACGTAGACGACTTGGTCTTTGCTACTGCTGACACTGAGGCACTCGCCCACGTGAGGTTGGAGCTGCAGAAGAGACACACATGCACAGACCTGGATGAGCTGACAAGCTATCTTGGATTGCAGATCACCCGGGACAGAGCATAGCGCACCATTACCCTGACTCAGTTACACATGGTGCAGCAGGTCCTTCAGCGCTTCGACTTCATGTACTCCTCGCCACAGTCCACTCCTCTGCCTACAGGTCACTCGCTCTCAGCTCCACCTTCGGACGAGTCCGTAGAGCCGAGTGGCCCGTATCCAGAGCTTGTGGGCTGCCTCATGTACCTGATGACCTGCACTCGACCTGACCTAGCCTACCCTCTTAGCATTCCAGCACGCTATGTCGCTCCTGGCCGACACATGAAGGAGCACATGGATGCTGCTAAGAGGGTGTTGCGCTACTTGTGCAGTACGTCGGGCATGGGGCTCATGCTTGGAGGACGGGCTCGAGTTATCCTCACTAGTCACGCAGACGCTTCTTGGGCTGACGACTTGGCTACACAGCGGTCGTCACAGGGTTACACCTTGAGCCTTGGCTCCGGTTCTGTCTCTTGGCGGTCTACCCGCTCGTCTTCTGTTCTTAGCTCCAGCTGTGAGGCTGAGATCTACGCAGGGGCCATGGCTGCTTAGGAGTTACGCTGGCTCACCTACCTGCTGACCAACCTAGGATAGCCGCCACGTTCTCCTCTAGTGCTGTACATTGACAACAAGGCCATCATTGCCTTGTGTCAGGAGCACAGACTGGAGCATAGAACGAAGCACATCGCTCTTCGCTACTTCCTTGCTCAAGAACTGCAGCAGCGTGGTCAGCTTCGTCTCGCTTATGTGGCCACTCGGGCCAACACTGCTGATGTCTTCACCAAGGCGCTTCAACCTTGTGATCATCAGCGTTTCTGTACTGTTCTCGGCCTTGTACCTACTGTGCCTCACTTGCTTATTTCCTGACTCTGCTTGTACTGTAATCCTTATATATGTCTACCTGCATCTTTACACTTGCTAGGTTGTGATCACTGTATTTCTTGTTGTATTATCAACCTGCATGTGAACTGGTCTTGTGACCGCTTGCTTGTGCTCGGAATTTGTGTGGTATCCTTGAGATCCACCCTGAACTGTGCTTTGCTTTGCTTTGTTTTGATTGGTCTTGTGACCATCTGGTTGTCTCCCACTTAGCCTATGGGGGTGTGTCAAACATTATATATGTTACTATTCTGTAGGCTATAGTGGGTTTAGCCTTAGGGGGTACAACATTCTAGGTTTTCCTACTTGTACTCCCAATGCTGTTAATTCCTCTCATTCTGACACTAGGTGCCACAAAGTATCACAAACTGTTACGAACATAAGCGGTATTAACCGTGTGAACCGGATTTCACCCAAAATCTCTAAATGTTCACTAATAGCCACCTATATACTTACAGATATATGTAGTTTCTAGCTCATTTAAAGTCCTCAAACATGAGTAATTTAGATAAATTATACTTATTGGTCTTAACTATAACGTAAATCTTTCCATTTATCACTTTCTTCTTAAACAATAAATTATTGCAAAAATTGTCATATCTATGGTAACGGAATATACGATTGATACCGAGTTAAAAAACGTGACAACAAATAATGTAGCAATGAATGATAGGTATGGACGATATATATTGCTCACATGTTTGCATTGTTTAATTCATGTTGAGAGAGAGAGAGAGAGAGAGAGAGAGAGAGAGAGAGAGAGAGAGAGAGAGAGCGAGAGAGAGAGAGAGAGAGAAAGAAAGAGAGAGAGAGAAGAGAGAGAGAGAGAGAGAGAGAGAGAGAGAGAGAGAGAGAGAGAGAGAAGACCTTAGCATTCAGCCCTCTCCCTCTTCCCTCTGCCCTCTCCCTCTGAGCCTATTCAAGGGGCCCTCTGTGCCTTCCCTGCCTCATTATTTCGTAGGTGTTTCATTTTCGTCGGCTGAGAGAGAGCGAGAGAGAGAAGACCTTAGCATTCAGCCCTCTCCCTCTTCCCTCCGCCCTCTCCCTCTGAGCCTATTCAAGGGGCCCTCTGTGGCTTTCCTGCCTCATTATTTTGTGGGTGTTTCATTTTCCTACGCTCGCGCCGGCGGCCTTCGGCCGCGCGCTCCTAGTGGCAAGACACAAAACGCGGGTGCGGCTTATAAAGGGCACACACAAACAATATAGCAAAGGAGCAGGGCAACAGCAAGAGGCGCGGCATGCAATTCTACACGCGACGGAAGCCTACATCGTGTACGGCTCCGCCCCCTCCATCTCCAACATCGAGCGCATGCATGCCGACATTGCAAGAAGGAGATGCGCCGACGACTGAAGAGTGCCCACGGGGGTCCCAACTCGAGTTGCCTCTACAAGATCCCCCACGTGGCGGGGGAAAGTATGCGCTAAGGGTGCTACCCCGGCGGGCGCATCCGACACGGGTGCCAACGGCGACTCGAGCGATTCTGCCAAAATCACGCAGGATCCTCGGGATCCTGGACCGTAACTGTTCGGAAAGTCCCGCGTGGCCGCACACACCGCCAGCTGCAAGTTCGCCACCGCCTCGCACGCCTCCGCCACATTCAGAATCCTGCACATGGTCAGCATGGGGTCTCTCCCTGCGTGACTGGGGGGATGTGCAGTCGGCGCTTCGCGAGGAAACGCCGCCGACCAGCCAGGAGTCCGGCCAACAGAGAAGCGCTGCGCGGAGAAGCCGGGGACTTGGCGAGGGGTGCGGAAATGAGCCCGCACCTCCCGCGCGGGCTGATATTCGCGCAACGTCGCCGCACGCATAGGAGCCACCTGGCCAGGGTCCGCAGCGAAGGGAGGGCCGTTGGTCACCTCAATGTGTACGTGAGTCGGCTCCCCTCTCGCCCGCGCCTGACGCACAACCTCCGCAAACGCACTCGTGGCTTGATCAAGGGCAGGATCCTGCCCGCGACCGTTTTCGCCACGCCCACCACCATTCTGCCGGCCCCGTTGGCCTCCGGAACCGGCCGAATGCGGACGCGGAGGGGACTGCTCGCGACGACCCGTATCCCAGCGACGCCCAGGTGACCCCTCCCCCGCGTCGCCGGAGATCGCCGCGGAGAGCGTTGTGCGGGGGATCGCGCTCGAGGTGAGCGCTGGCCTTCCCGACCACGAGGAGATGGGCGGCGAGGTGAACGAGGACGCGCAGGGGACCGCTGATCGCCTTCCTTATGCTGATGAGTTTCGCGATGCTTAGGAGAGGGTCGGCGAGGAGAGGGCTGCCGCGGAGGCTGACGCGGAGGCGAGCGCCCGCGCTCCTGCCGCGGCTGTCCTTCCGGGCGGTTCTACGCAACGCGCGCAGGGGCCCACGAATACTCCGGCGAGGTGGGGCGCGCAGCAGGCCGATGGGGAAGAGTTGCCACCCGCTCGAAGTGGCGGACGGGCTCGCTTGCGGAGGGGTGCGCAGGGACACGCGGGCGAAGCCCAGCAGGCGCAGGCTCCGGCAGCGCGCTCTCCGGATCCCGTCGCGCGGATGGATCCATCACCCTCGACAGCACTGCAGCGGACGCCAGCGCGCCGGCCAATTGAGATCGCGGCGGACGAGGCGCCCCAGACAGGGCACGTGGGAGCTGCGGGTGGAAGAGGAATGCGGGGAATACGCGCCGGACGCGGCAGCAACCGCCGCGGACGCCGTGGGAACGAGAGAGGACGAAGAGGTGGAGGAGCACGAGGCTCAAATCGGTGCCGTACCGGCGCAAGCGGATACGTGAGAACTGCAAAAAGGCTAATGCGTGAAGGCGCGGAAGGCGGCAAGGAGGCGCCCAGCGAGGAGGCAGAGGACGATGTCGTGAATGAAGAAAGCGAGGGGGTGACCTTGCTTTTAACCCAGAAAGAGAGGGGATGTTAGAAGCAGAGGCCGAGGAGGACGAGGAAGAGTTGGAGCTGCTGCTTCAGGGAGCGGAGTTCCCAAACCAGCAGGCCAGGCGAACCTGCAAACCAAACCACCGGTCGAAATCGAACTGCGGGGGGAAATCAAGCAAGGAGGGGAAATCGAGCCGCGACAGAAGATATAATTGACTCTGCTACAGCCAATGAAAATTCTGTAGCCCCGAACCCAACCTCCCCGATGCTCAAACCGGACGACCTGGCGAAAAATACAGAGCTGTTCGCCCAGGTCGCAGACTGGGACCTTGACCCGTTGCGCGATAGTCGCCAACCTCCTCTCGCTTGCCACCCCCCTAAAGACCTTCGCGACTCCTTCGCGATCTGCATGTTGACACCGTTACTCCACCTAGCGGCCAATCCCGAGTCTCCGCCAGGGTGGAAATTACTGACCTTCTCCCGCACATACTCCTCCGCACCTCGTCAGCCCGTAAACCTGACTAGAGCGCGATGATGAATCGGCTCCAGCGTTTTCGCCAAGGGCTCTGGGTGGACCTATACGAAGAAGCTGTCCAGGCGATTTCACTACCACCGCAGCCTCGGCACGCACCTGACACAACTGGAATAATGGCAAGGGCGGAAGGACTGGCAAAACGGGGTAACCTGTCAAAGTCACTTCAATCCCTCCGCGCCACTCCTGTGTCTCCTGCCTCACCTGAAGTGTTGGAAGCCCTCGCGACGAGACATCCTTCTGCCACCCAACTACTCCCTGACTGGCTCCACACCGCCACGGCGGAAGACCCACCCACTATCGAAGCCCTCGACTTCAGGCGCCTCCTCGCCAAGCTCCCCAACGGAGTAGGGGCCGGCCCCTCAGGAACCACTTTCGAGCACATCCGCGACGCAGCCCTGGGGAATGCCGAAGTACTCACCCACCTCCTTGCCCTCTCCAACACGACGCTAGCAGGAAAACTCCCCACAGTTGCGGGGGAACTACTCACGGCCTCCCGCATGTTAGCCTTTACGAAACCCCAAGGAGGGACGCGGCTGATAGCGGTGGGGGAGTGCCTCCTCCAGATTATAGCAAATGCCGCTCTTTTCCTGACCGCGCCGGCCGCCCGTACTCACTTTGCTCCCGTGCAGTTCGGAGTAGCAGTAGCAGGGGGGATCGAAGCGGCTATACACACCGCCCGCACGTACCTGGAAGTGCACCCTGCTGCAATGGCACTGCAGATTGACCTCGCAAACGCCTTCAACGCGGTCAAAAGGAGGGCGGTGTTCGAGGGACTGAGAAACAAAGCGCTGAAGGAGCTGATCCCCCTCGTCCGCCTATCCTATGGGGCTCCCTCATCACTTTACCTCGACCACGACTTCGGCGCAGGCCCGCTGCGGAGCGCCAGAGGAGTTTGCCAAGGGGACCCGCTCGGCCCCCTCCTGTTCGCGGCAAGCATTCACCCGTGCCTCGTTGACACGGCGGTGGCACACCCTCAGGTGGTCTTGCTGGTGTACGCCGATGACATCACGTTGCTCGGCAACGCCTTAGCCTGCACAGCAGCCTTCGACCACCTCACTACTGCACTAGCCGCCCTCGGCCTGGTACACAACCCGGCCAAGTGCGCGGCGTGGTCCGCCGCAACGATCGACCCCACTTCAGTTCCCCCGGGAATTACTATCTCTGAAGAGGGTGTGCAGATTCTCGGCAGCCCGGTTGGCACACCCCAGGGCTGCGCGGGCGCTGTGAGAGAGAGAGATTGGTAGTAGCAGCATCCCCACTCCCCCTGCTGGCCCAGATGGACCCCCAGCTTAGTCTCCTCCTCCTCACCCGCTGTGTCAGCCGCAGAGCATCCTTTCTGGCCAGAACCACCCCCCTGGAAGCTCTCCCTGAAGCAAAATGGTATGCTTGGGGGGAGCAGCTCCTACACACCTTCCTAGACTCGGCCCATATCATGAGGCCGAGGAGTGCCCGGGAGAGGCGGAGGATTTGGCGGCACGCGGCCCTGCTAGTGACTCTGGGAGGCCTGGGCATCACTGACCCCGCCGTTGAAGGCAGCTACGCCTACCTCGCTTCAGTGATCAGCGCCGCCCACCTACTACACTCCCTAGCGGACTCGTTGCACCCTACTGTCGCCGCGCTCCTCCCCCTAATGGACCCTACCCACGGCTCTCCGCACGCGCTTCCTACACGCCTCACTGCGGCTGGGGCAGCCCTCCCCCCTGAGGCTCTCGAGGTGCTCCAGGCCGGGAAGGCGGACCCCAAGGGACTGAAGCTGCAGCAGAGCCTAGTGCTGGCGGTTCACTCCCGCCGCTTCTTGAGAGTCATGTGCGAGGCAAGGAGGATGCGCCCCAACCTCCGTTCTGGCCACGCGCAACGGATGCAATCGGTGCTAGGCCCAGGCATGGGGGATTGGCTGCTGGCAATCCCGCTCATCCCCTCGCTCCGGATGGGCCCCTCCCAGCTCTCAACCGCAGCTGCCTTCCGCGTAGGCCTCCCCCTCCCAGTGCCTAGACGCTGTAACTGCCGCTACCGCACCACCTTCCCCGACGACCGCCTCCCCAACCACCTCATGCGCTGCGAGAAGGGGAAAGGGAGGACCGCAACCATCATGCTCTGTGGAATGAGAAAGCGAACATTGGGGCTAAGGCGGGATTTACGGCTCACAAGGAGACGTATGTCTACTCACTGGTTGAAAACCTAAAGACGGATGTCACCATCCGTCATCTCTTGACTGGTGAGGTTTGGATGTGCGACGTGACCGTGACGGACCCGATGTCATACCAGGACGAGAACTGCAACCGAGCTCCTGGATGGGCGGCTAGGGCGGCAGCAGAAAAAAAGAAGGAGAAGTACGCGCGGCGGAACGCATGGGTGGGGTTCCACGCGCTTGCGGTGGAAACTTACGGCTACCCCTCGCCGGGGGTGATGGCTTACCTGTGGCAATGCGCGGAGCTAGTGGCAAATCTGCGGTTTAACGCAGCTCCTACCTCATACGAAGCAGCGAAGCTGCTGACGGAGTACCGCCAGCGCTGGAGCGTGTGCCTCCTCCAGCGGGCGCAGGCCAACGCCCTCCGCACCAAGACCAATGAGGCTTTGGCGGCGGACGAGCTCAGCTTCAGATGACCCATCATCCCTCTTAGCGAGGGACAGCTGCACCAGTTGATTGAAGCCCCGTTCGACCAGTAGGGTCGGACAAGGGGGGGGGGGGGGGGGGGGGGGGGGGGGGGGGGGGGGGCTGAGTAGGTAGGGAACATGAGGTAGTTAGGATGCCGGTTTGGATATTTGTTGTGATTGTGTGTTTGCATCTTCCTTTGTACCACCCCTCAAAGTAATGCAAGGACCATTTGAGAGAGAGAGAGAGAGAGAGAGAGAGAGAGAGAGAGAGAGAGAGAGAGAGAGGATTAGCCCCTCCCCTTCTACCCTCTGCCCTCTACTTTCTGCCCTCTGCCATGACTACTTAAGGCCACGGCGGCCTCTCCATCTCTCATTCTTTCAGTTAGTGCTGAAAATCTTGGTGTTGTTCGAGAGAGCGAGAGAGAGAGAGGATTAGCCTCTCCCCTTCTACCCTCTGCCCTCTGCTTTCTGCCCTCTGCCATGACTACTTAAGGCCACGGCGGCCTCTCCATCTCTCATTCTTTCAGTTAGTGCTGAAAATTTTGGGGCCGCTGGCGCTTGCGTGCGCGGCCTTCGGCCGCGCGTTAGGGATGGCAAGGGGAAACAAAAAGCAGTAGCAGCTTAGGCAACCGATACAAACAAAGCAAGCATAGACACTTAGCAAGTAGAGGATGGAACGGGTCTATACGCGCAAGGGGGGAGCGCCTACATGCGGTCCGCCTCTACCGCAGCGAGCATTCCGCTCGTGTTCAACCACAACTGGCGGACCACAGACACGGTGGCGCCTACAACGTCAACAGGAGTACCAGGGCCTGCTACAAGCGTCCTCAGAGCCAGGGCCGAGTCAGACAGCTGGCTGGCCGAGGTTGCTCCCGGCGAGGGCGCTATATGCAGTGGCGTTACGAGCGCAAATAGCGCTGACGCCGCTATATGACAATCTGCTCGCGGTTTCTGAGAGAACCTGCTCGGAGGGCTCACCGGCATGGAGTCAAATGAGTCCTGGAGAATCCGCTCAAGGCTCTACAGGGATGCCGCCAGCGATCATAGGCGGGCCAGGGTCGCTGTGGGAACTTCCTTCATCAGCGGAAGCAACAAATACGCGCGGGCACGGTGAGACGGCACGACGAGATCACGCGGAGCAGGAAGAGGACGCGGCGGAGCAAACTGAGCCCACGGTGGCCCGCCACCAGCACCTACGAAGCCCATCCCCGCAGGCAGCAGCCGCTTTGAACGCGCCGGGGATCCAAAGGGATTGTGGGGCAGGAGCGCAGAGAGAGGGACGACGGGAGCAGCGCGAGGAGCTGCTGGTGACGCCGACCCAGCACGCGAGCGACGAAGCTCCTTCTCCACGTCATCAAGCCTATCCAGAAGACGACGCTCCATTGCGGACGGCGCTGGACTCGCTTTTCCGCCGCGACTGTCACCACCCCATCGCCCACGACGCGCACGCCCACTTGCGCTCGAGCGCACAGGCGACTGCGGGCGAGATGGGCCCTGCTGACGCTGGCGGCCAGGAAAACGGTCCCTGCAACGAGGGGAGTAGAGCCGTTGGCGCTCTGCAGGAGGGGGCGAACGCGGAGCTGGGGGCTGACGCCCAGACGTCTGGCGGGCAGGCGACCGCTGGCGAGATGAACGAGGAGGGGGCGAACGACGACGATGCGAACGGCGGTCACAGGATCGGCTTCGCGATGCCACGCAACGAGGCGAACAAGGAGACAACGGCGAACGGGCCGCACCGTGACGATCATCGCGGCAGCTCTCCCGCTTATCGTCACGAGCTGCCGATGAGCGACGGCAAGGCGAATGCTCCTGGTGCGCCACAGCCTCTGCGCCGGAGCGCAAGACGGACCCCGTGCGCAGGGGCTCCGGCGGTGACAAGGACCTGCCTGCGCGCCGAGCCAGCTCGCGCTGCTGGACCTCGAAGCGGCGGCGGATCTGATCAGCGGACGCCGGTGGAGCAACAGGTACGCTCGCGGCAGGGCGTGCAGGAGGAAGCGGACCGGGAGCCGGATCGCCCTCCGCGGTGCAGTCGCGGCCCAGAGCACCGAAGAAATCCATCAGCGAGCGCTCAGGGCGCTCCACTGCCACAAGAGGAGCCGACGACGCCGATCTCCCAGGCGCAACAGGCGGCACCTGTGGCAGCCACTCCGAGGAGCGGACGGAGAAGCACGCGGGGGAGAGGCGGGGGTCGAGGAGCGCGCGGAGGACAGCGGAGTGCAGGCCAAGCGGTGAGGGGGAATCCGCGCCAACTACCGAGCCCAATCTGGTTGGGGGAGCCGGCGGAACGAGTCACGCGCCAGTCGTTTGCTAGACGCGGAGGGAGAGGGGGAACGACAGCGCAAGCAATGAGAATCGGTGATACAAACGCAGAAAGGAGCGGCGAGGAATATGTACCGTCAGATCTGAGGCAACCCGACAACCTCGACTCACCTCTCGCGGAAGCGGGGGAGGACCAGGCGTAGAAGCAGGAGAGGGATTCTAGACGCCGACACAACCGCAGACCCCAACCCCCTCCGGACCAAGCCCTGTCAGCGTCCCTGCTGGCATCGAGGGAGGATCTCTTTGAGATCGCGACGAGCTGGGACTCTTCAACCCTAACGTCAACCACCCACCTGCCTATCGTCTGCCGCCTGCCGCCGCAGATACTAAGCGACTACTCCACCTGTATGCTGGCTGCCCTCTTACGGATCTCCAAACTGCCCAACTGCGCGGGAGCGTGGCAGGTCCTCATGTTCCTGCCACGTCTCACCTTACGACTTAGCAGGAGGTCCAGCTCTAAGTGGAAGGTGCTGCGAGAGCAGATGCACCTATTCAGATGTGGCCACTGGAACTAGCTCTACAGTGACTACGTGGGGTCCCTGCACCAAGCTGAGCCACCTCAGCACCAAAACGACCCCCTGGGAATCTGCTCACGTGTGGAGGGGCTGGTGAAACGAGGTAACCTGCGAAAAGCGTTGGCAACCCTTTCACCCTCGCCAGCGGCCCCTGCGATGATCGCAACATTGCGGCAGTTGGAATTGAAACATCCCCAACCCCAAGTTGAGCTGCCCGACTGGGTCCACACCTACACAACACCCACGCAATTTTCTTGCACCGCGGAAAGTTTCTCAGACGTCCTTGGGGATTGCCCCAGCAGAGTTGGGGCTGGTCCATCCAGGTCAACATTTGAACACTACCGCGACCCAGCCCTAAGCAACATCGAAGTGCTGGGGCACCTACACTCCGCCGTAACACATCTTCTCTCCACGAATATTTCCATCGAGGTTGCAGCACTACTCTCACCATCCCGCCTCATCGCCTTCGCAAAACCAGGGGGGGGGGGGGGGTACGCCCTATCGCAATAGGGGAATCCCTACTCCGGTTGGCAGCAAAGGTGGCACTCTCGGAACTGCAAGGAGAAACAAGGCGATTTTTCTTACCTCAACAATTCGGTGTGGTAGTCCCAGGCGGAGCTGAGTTCGTTATACATGCAGTCAGAGACCTCACCACTTCACAACCTTCCAGCCTAGTCCTCCAACTCGACATTGAAAACGCTTTCAACTCCGTAGAGAGGAAAGCGTTCTTCAACACACTCACCAATACCCCGCTAGCATTGCTCATACCTTTCACCCGCTCCTTCTACGCAACGCCTTCTCAGCTGCTAAGCGATCCTCGCTTGAGCACGACGGCACTTACCAGCGGAAGGGGGGTGAGGCAAGGGAACCCCCTCGGACCCCTGCTGTTCGCGGCATCAATCCAGCAACACCTCAGACGCACAACAGCAGAGCACCCAGAAGTCACGATCCTAGCATACGCAGATGACATCACTATGATCGGACCGGCGACAGCAACGCTCGGCGCGCTTAAGTTACTGACGCCGCTGCTCGCCCAGGATGGCCTCACCTGCAACCTCAGAAAATCTTTGGCGTGGTCCACGACGCCGCTTGAGGGTGGCGAGCTCTCCGAGGGCCTCCCACACACCCACGAGGGGGTACGGGTGTTGGGAAGTCCCGTGGGGTCATAGCGCTTCTGCGCTGACCTGGTCCGCAGTACTCTGACAGACGCGGCGACATCCCTGGGCTCCCTAGCATCCATCCATCCACAGCATGCCCTCCTGCTCCTGTCCCGTTGCATCAGCCGCAGAATCGGCTACTTGCTGCGCACCACCCCAGCGGATGTCCTTCCCCTCTCGGAATGGCACGCGTGGTGCGCCGAACTGCTCAACACCGCCCTGACTGCCACCAGCATCCAACCACCCCGCCGCGAAGCCGACTTCAAATTTCTCATCCGCCAAGCAACCCTCCCAGTGGCCCTAGGTGGACTGGGCCTCACGGATCCTACAACAGAAGCAGCACCAGCCTACCTGGCCTCAACGACAGAGGCACTACGCCTGCTCCGCTCACTCGACCTGCCAGCAACCGCGGCGCTAGGGAGCAACAGCAACGCCCTGCAGCCGTCTGCGGCACACTCGGTCACCATCCAAGACATGGAGGGACGACTACCGCCGCTGGCGCTGCAATACCTCCGTGAGGAGCAAGAAACCCCATCCCAAGACCAGCTGCAGCGGGCCCTCTCTCAGGAAGTGCACTTGGCAAAGGCCGACACCCTGACAGAAGAATCACGCTCAATCAGGTCAGCCCCCGAGATGGGCCACACGCTCCGCCTCGTCAGCCTGAGAGGCGAGGGAGCGGGAGCATGGCTGCAAGCCCTACCCCTGACCCCAGACCTCTGCTTCTCACCAAGGCAATTCCGAACAGCCCTGGCCTTCCGCATGGGCATCCGACAGAACGTACCTACCGTGTGCGAGTGTGGAGAGCTCGTGGCCGACTGCAGCCTACCCAACCACCTACTCCGCTGCAGCACAGGCCCGGACAGAACGCGCACACACAATCAGCTGGCCTTTGCCGTGGCAAAAATGGCGAGGGAGGCGCAGCTGGTGGTATACCTGGAGAATGCAATGTACTCACCACCGGATGACCCGAAGAAGGCCGATGTGATCGTGCGTGACCCAGACAGTGGAGAGACCTGGATCACAGACACGACTATCACTGACCCCGTGCTACAGAACCGGGACCCCACAGCCCGCAAACCCCCAGGCTGGGCTGCAAGGGAGGCTCAGAAGCGGAAGGAAAGGGACTACTACTGGCACAGAGAACACGTGGTGTTCTGCGCCCTGGCCGTCGAGACCTATGGGGCAAACGCGCCCCCCACGACAGCGTTCCTGAAGCTGCTGGCCACAGCAGCAGCTAGGAACCGGTTCAGGGCCAACCCCCTGGCGAAATCGGCCAAGAAGATGGCCTGCCACTTCAGCCAGCACTAGTCAGTGGCCCTCCAGCGCTCCCAGGCGAATGCCCTCCACACCAAGGCCAGAGCGGGGATTGAGGCAGCGCACCCCCAGATGGCAGCGGACCCATGGCCGCTGCACCTAGGGGACATCCTCCACACGCTGGAGGGTTAGAGGGGCACTAAGGGGGGGGGGGGGGGGGGAGGGTCAGAGGGATGGGTTGATGGGTCGGAAGGTATAAGGGAACCACGAGTCAAATTGCATGTCTGTACCCCTTGCTGAATTAATACAAAGGACCATTTGAGAGAGAGAGAGAGAGAGAGAGAGAGAGAGAGAGAGAGAGAGAGAGAGAGAGAGAGAGAGAGGGAGAAAGAGAGAAAGTAGAGAGAGAGCAGACACGGCAAAAGTAGCAAGGGTGACGGGCGACAACATTTCCTACGGGGATGCAGTACTACACGCGGCGGAAGCCTACATCGTGTACGGCTCCGCCCCCTCCACCTCAAGCATGGAGCGCATGCACGCCGACATCGCAAGAAGGAGATGCGCCGACGACCAAAACGTGTCCACTGGGGTCCCGCCTTGAGCAGCCCCAACGAGATCCCCCACGTGGCGGGGGAAGGTACGCGCTAAGGGCGCTACCCCAGCGGGCACTTCCAACACGGGTGCCAACGGCGACTCGAGAGATTCTGCCAAAGTCACGCAGGATCCTCGGGACCCTGGACCGTTACTGCTCGGAAAGCTCCGCGTGGCCCCACACACCGCCAGCTGCAGGTTCGCCACCACCTCGCACGCCTCCGCCAGATTCAAAATCCGGCTCATGGTCAGCATGGGGTCTCTCCCCGAGTGAGTGGGGGGAGGTGCATTCGGAGCCTCGTGCGGAAACGCCGTCGGCCAGCCAGGAGTCCGGCCAACAGAGAAGCGCTGCGCGGAGAAGCTCGGGACCTGACGGTAGGGGCGAAACTGAGCCCTCCCCTCTCGCGCGGGCAGGTATTCGCGCAGCGTCGGAGCGCGTAGAGGAGCGACCTGGCCAGGGTCCGCGGCGAAGGGAGGACCGTTGGTCACGGCAATGTGCACGTGAGTCGGCTCCCCACTCGTGCGCGCCTGCTGCACCACTTCCGCAAAGGCATTTGTGGCACGATCGAGGGCAGGATCCTGCCCGCGTCCATTACAGCCACGCCCACTGCCATTCCGCCGGCCACGACGGCCTCTGGAACCAGCCGAGTGCGGACGCAGAGGGGACTGCTTGCGGCGACCCGAATCCCAGCGATGCCCAGGCGACCCCCTCCCCCGCGTCGCCGGAGATCGCCGCTAAGACCGTTGCGCGGGGGATCGCGCTCCGGGTGAGCGCTGGCCTGCCTGACCACGAGGGGATTGGTGGCGAGGAGAGCGATGGCCCGCAGGGGACAGCTGATCGCCAGTGCCGTCCCGGTGATCTTTGCAACGCTCTGGGGAGCGTCGGTGGGGAGATTGCTGACGCGGGTGCTGACGGGGCGGCAAACGCCCACGCTCCTGACGCGGCTGACCGGCAGGTCGACTCGATGCATTCTGAGCAGGGACCCACGAGTACTCCGGCGAATGGGGCTGAGGAAAACGTCGAAGAGGAAGAGACAGCCCGCGCTCCAAGCGGGGGACAGGCTCAGACGCGGAGGGGCGCGCAGTAGCGTGAGGACGAGGAGCAGCAGGCCCCTGAGCTCGGGGCGGGTCAAGCCGGGCACTCTCCGCGGTACTCTCTTGCGCGCGATCGCGACCCGCGGTTGGGTCCATCACGTCAAAGCACGGAGCCACGGATGCCAGCAGCAGTGGGCCGCCAAAAAAGGGGCCGTGGTTCTACCTCTGCGCCTCAGCCAGCACACCGCGACGCAGTAGCAGGCACGACGCCGCGAGGTATCCGCGTGGCTAGAGGTGGGAGACGAGGCGGAAGTAGAGGAGGAGGCGTCACAGCTCAACGACGGGGGGCTAGTAGCTTCGCGAGGGCCGCTCACCGGATCCTGCGGGGGAGAGCTGGAGATGGAGAAGATTCGAGTGATGAAAACAACGTGGGTGACCCTCAATGCCCGGGTCAAGCGGAACACACAGGTAACAGTCACCCTCAACACTATCAAACATAGCATACATGGCAGCAAGAATAGCATCATAGTCAAGATCAAAGATAGCAACTCCCGCCCTAGACAGCTCTCCCCAGCGAGGGATCTCCGAGGCCTCAGGGACTGGTGACGCCACGCGCCTGTCAGGCGGCCGAAGCAGCGCTGGGTGGAGTGCGGGCCCCCGCACTGCTCACCAGCGTGGTCGCCGGTACGGAGGACGTAGGTGTAGGGACCAGTACCCCCACCGCGCTGACGTGCAGCATACCACTCACGAAGTTGCTGAGGGGACAGGGTCTCACGACTGTGCTGCTGCTGCTGGCGCGGACCACCACCGGAGCCACTCCTCTGCGCAAAACCGCAACCAGCTCCACAGTTGCTGCCGCCGCCTCCGCCACCTCCGCCGCCTCTGCCACCTCCGCCACCTCCGCCGCCTCCGCACCCTCCGCCACCGCCGCCGCCTCCACCGCCTCCACTGCTGCCACCGACACCTCCACCCCCGCCACCACTCCCACCACCACTCCCAACCCCTCCACTGCCTCCACCACCACCTCCACCGCCCCCGCCAGCCCCTCCAGCGCCCTTGCCCCCCTTGCCCTTGCCGGTGCGGCGTCTCCCACTAGGGGCAGACGCAGCGCCGACCGACTCGAAACCAACGAGGTCGGCCGCAGCAGCAGAAGCAAGAGAGGGCAAGAGGGGGGAGGGGGAACACCCCTCAAAGACGGGGGTGCGAGGGTCACCATGAGAGTCTCCTACAGCAACTATGCTCTTCTCTGCTGCTAGGAGGCGCTCCTCGAGGAGGTCAACGGTGAGAGTGGTGGGGCAAACTGAGAGGAAGTGGTCCCTGACTAAGCGAAGGGAGTCAGGGAGCCGGGTGACTATGTAGTAGAGGGTGATGTACATGGGGGGGGGGATTCTTGGCACAGAACTCAGCAGGAAGCGCAGCGCGGTAGCGAGTGTCACTAGTGCGAAGGTGCGTAATGAGGTCAGCGACTGTGGGAAAGGCAGCAAGGTCAGGAAACACGTACGCCAGCATGAGGCGGCTAAGCGCAGCAGTGGCAGGGGAGGAGTAGCGTGCAACTTCAGCGTCGTAAAAGGTCTTAGCACTCTTGTACTGGCTAAAGTGCGCATGCTCAGTGGTCGGTAAGTGGCGCACACAGCAAGGCGGGCAGCAGCATCGCGTGTGGCCCACTGTGAGCGAACAGTGCTGTCAGCAGTTGCAGGCGGGGCAGGAGAGACACCAAAGGTGAGATCGAACAGAGAGAGTCCGTCTGCCCTATCGCACTGTAGGAACAGCTGGAGGTCATCGACCCAGACCTCAAAGTCAACAGCACGACCCTCAGCATCAAAGGTAAGAACACTGGGGGTAGCCATGACTCCAGTGGCCTAGTAGGGAGTGATCTCACCAGTCCGAGAAAGTAGGGCCGGGGCGCGCCGGTAGGAGCATTAGGGGCTCGACGGCAGGGCGGCTCGGCGGCATGGCTGCTGGGCGGCTCGGCAACTCGGCTGCTGGGCGACTCGGCGGCTCGGCTGCTGGGCGGCTCGGCGGCTCGGCTTCTGGGCGGCTCGGTTGCTCGGCGGCTCGGCTGCTCGGCGGCTCGGCTGCTGGGCGGCTCGGCTGTCGGGCGGCTCAGCTGTTGGGCGGCTTGGCGGCTTGGTGGCTTAGCTGCTCAACTGCTGGGTGGCTCAGCGGTGAAGGGGCCGCTAGGGGCGGCGACGAGGCCGCATAGGTAGGGAGGCGGCGACGGGGCCGCTAGGGGCGGCGATGGGGCCGCGTAGGGGCGGCGACGGGGCCACTAGGGGCGGCGACGGGGCCGCGTAGGTAGGGAGGCGGCGACAGGGCCGCTAGGGGCGGCAACGGGGCTGCGTAGGAGCGGCGACAGGGCCGCGTAGGTAGGGAGGCGGCGACGGGGCCGCTAGAGGCGGCGACGGGGCCGCTAGAGGCGGCGACGGGGCCGCGTAGGGGCGGCGACGGGGCCGCTGGAGGCAGCGTCAGGGCCGCGTAGGGGCGGCGACGGGGCCGCGTAGGTAGGGAGGCGGCGACGGGGTCGCTAGGGGCGGCGACGGGGCTGCGTAAGGGTGGCGACGTGGCCGCTTAGGGGCGGCGACGGGGCAGCGGAGGGGGAGAGGCAGTGACGGGGCCGCTAGGGGCGGCGACGTGGCCGTTTAGGGGCGTTGACGGCGCCGCGTAGGGGGAGAGGCGGCGACGGGGCCGCTAGGGGCGGCGACAGGGCCGCTAGGGGCGGCGACGGGGCCGCGTAGGGGCGGCGACGGGGCCGCTAGGGGCGGTTACGGGGCCGCGTAGGGGCGGCGACGGGGCCGTTAGGGGTCGCGAGGGGCGGCACGGGGGGCCGTGGGAGGGGCCTCTAAGGGACCTAGACGGAAGTGCGGCCCACAAGGCGCGCCTCGGGCAGAAGCGACTGGCGCTCTGGTCAGAAAAAAAAATTTAGTGGTGGGCTCAAGGAAGCGTTCGCACTAGGGAACCTGCTCTATACCATGTGAAAGAATGAGGAATGAATGAACTAGGAAAGAGGTGGGTACAAGTAGGAAAACCTAGAAGTGTTGTACCCCATATTGTCTACCCCACTACAGCCTACACAGTCTATAGCATATAAGTTTGGCAATATGATGTTAAAAATAAGCAAGTAGGATGAACTATGCAAGGATTGGCCTGCGCTATTATGTGGTGCCGAATCAACAACCGTTTGTTATTTTAAATTAGGCTTCTATTGATCATTCAAGCATCTTCTATATTCTAAGCGTGCTGGGCAGCTTTGGTGTCAATCGATGCGTTTGGTAGGGAGATATGATATTCCAAAGATGCGAGCAGGGAGAACAGTGCAAGGATAGGCCTGTGCTATTACGTGGTGCCAGTTCAACGCCCGTTTGTTATTCTAAACAATGTTCCTTTTCATCACTCGAGCATATATTGTTAGAATGATGTAATTGTCTAGCCTGCAGTGGGGTACTCTATAGCGAGTACAACCCAACTAGGGTTTCCTATATGTATCTCAACTGCTGCTAGTGCAAACCTCTCTTTCTGCTTCTAAGCTTTTCCTCGTAATTGTGACATGCTATCAGAGCCTGACCTTTCTCGGCCTGTGGGCCCACCAACCTGCTTTCGCTACTACTCAATCTGTCGCATGCCCCGTGGCGTGCGACATGCTCTCTGGCGCGCGCCCCGAGGCCCGCGGCCCCTATTCTTCATGGCGCGCCGGCCCCGCTGGACCTGCGCGCCCACCGCGTCGACCCTCGCGTCGCCTCAGGGGACCCGCGCGCCACCCCCGTCGACCCTCGCGTCGCCCTCGGGGACCCGCGCGCCACCCCTGGAGCCGTACGCGACCCCCCCGCTGCCTCGTCGTGGCGCCATGGGGAGCCACGCGCGGCCCCTCGCTGCCCCGTGGTGGCGCCCTTGAGAGAATGAGAACGAGAATGAATGAACTATGAATGAACTGAGTACAAGTACTAACCCTAATTGGGTTGTACCCCTTATGGGCTACCCCACTATGGCCTACAAAATAAGCACAAGCTATATGTTCTGACACACCCCCATAGGCAAAGTGGGGGAGAACAAGGGGTCACAAGACCAGTCAAGCAAAGCAAAGCAAAGCAAGCTCAGGGTGGATCACAAAGTCACCACACAGTCCGAGCTCAAGTTCAAGGCCACAAGGCCAGTTCACATGCAGGAGTACATATATATAAAGGACTAGACAAGCAAGAGCAGGTGAATATATATGCAACAGTACAAGCAAGGTCAAGAGGTGAGCAAGTGAGGCAAGACAGGCACAAGACCCAGCTCCGTGCAGAAGCGCTGATGATCACAAGGCGCAAGTGCCTTGGTGAAGACATCAGCTGTGTTGGCCTCAGAGGCCACGTACGCAAGCCGTAACTGACCACGCTGCTGCAACTCACGAGCAAGAAAGTAGCGGAGAGCAATGTGCTTCGTTCTGTGCTCCAGGCGCTGCTCCCGACACAAGGCTAGCATGGCCTTGTTGTCTACGTACAGCACCGGAGGAGAACGAGGCTGCTCTCCGAGGTTAGTCAGCAGGTAGGTAAGCCAGCGAAGCTCCTGTGCAGCCATGGCCCCGGCGTAGATCTCAGCCTCACAACTGGAGCCGAGAACAGAAGACGAGCGAGTAGCCCGCCACGAAACAGAGTCGGAACCAAGGCTGAAGGTGTAACCCTGCGACGACCGCTGCATAGCCTGGTCGTCTGCCCAAGAAGCCTCCGCGTGCCTAGTGAGGACCACTGGACTCCGCCCTCCAAGCACTAGCCCCATGCCCGACGTACTGCACAAGTAGCGCAACACCCTCTTCGCTGCAGCCATGTGCTTTGGTCTGTGTCTCCCAGGAGCAACATAGCGTGCAAGAATGCTAAGAGGGTATGCAAGGTCAGGTCGTGTGCAGGTCATCAGGTACATGAGGCAGCCAACAAGCTCTGGGTACGGGCCACTCGACTCTACGGACTCATCCGAAGGCAGAGCTGAGAGCGAGTGGCGAGTAGGCAGAGGAGTGGCCTGAGGCGAGGAGTACGTGAAGCCGAAGCGCTGAAGGACCTGCTGCACCATGTGTGACTGAGTCAGGGTAATGGTGCGGCATGCTCTGTCCCGGGTGATCTGCAAGCCAAGGTAGCTGCGCAGTTCACCCAGGTCTGTGCACGTGTGTCTCTTCTGCAGCTCGGACTTCACGTGGGCGAGTCCAGCAGTGTCAGCTGTGGCAAAGACCAAGTCGTCGACGTACACGAGGATGTAGAACGGCGGCAGAGAGGTGTCGCTGCGTAGAAACAGCGACGGGTCAGCAGTAGAGGGAGCAAACCCAAGAGCCGCAAGTGTAGTCCTCAGTGTGTCGTGCCACTCGCGCGGTGCCTGGCGGAGACCGTAGACTGGTCGTCGGAGGCTCCACTGGGTGCCAGGAGGGAAAGTCCCAGTGAAGCCAGGTGGACGGCGCAACCAGTTCTCCTCGTGCAGGCTACCCTGCAGGAAAGCAGTGCTGAAGTCAAGGGAGTGAAGCTCGTAGTCACGCTAGGCGGCTACGTGTAGCAGCACCCGAAGAGTGGTCATCTTCGGGGTGGGAGAGAAGGTCTGAAAGTAGTCAACTCCCTATCATTGACTGAAGCCACGAGCCACGTACCGCGCCTTGAAGCCAGGCGGAGAGCCCGGCGGCCGCTTCACCCTGAAGATCCACATGCCACTGACGATGTTCGCCCCAGGAGGGGGAACCGCGTCAACGTAGGTGCCTGTGGACTTCCAGGAAGCCATCTCTGCATCCATAGCTGCCTGCCACTGAGAGGAGTAGGGACCCTCTACGGCCTCCGCATAAGAGCGCGAAGTCGGGATGTCAAGTGCATCCGGGTCTCCCTCAAGGGCAATGAGCGTGGACACGAGATGAGGCAAAGCAGCAGCAAAACATTTGAACTCCTCCTGCATGTCCTCAAGGACGTCCGTGCTAAGAGCACACTCACCCCCGACGGACGGAGGACAGACAGACTCAGACTAAGCAACAAGACTAGTAGCGTAGTCTAGACGACAGCGAGCAGCAAAGTCGACAAGCTCAGCAACCAAAGCAAGCGCAGTAGTGGACTCAAAGGAAGGGTCGGTGTCAATAGTAGCTAGGAGACGCGTGACAGTAGGACTGGCAGCACGAAGAGAGTCAAACCCCGGGTCAGCAAGGACAGGAAGAGAGGACTCTGGAGGAGACGGCAACGAGACACGCAGAGGAGCAGTGGAAAGACGCAGTGCCATCTGGTGTGTGCCTGGGACCGCATGAGGACGCGGACGCGGAGCACGACGACTAGTGCGAGCAGCACGAACAGGCAATGCAGGACGAGACGCAGGCTCACGACGCTCAGCAAGACCTCCAGTAGGACCAGTGTAGGGAGAAGGAGCAGGCAGGGGGGAGGCGCACTGTAACTCTGACTGCGAGTGGACAGGCTGTGGACACTCTAAGGGAGGAGCAGGACCAGTAGAAGGCGGGAGACCAAGAACCTGCTCAAGGAGCGGAACGAAGTACGGCCGCGGCCGCGCAGTGCCACCAGAACCAGCAGGGACAACACATGTACCCCCAGTGGCAGCAGCAGCGCCAGCAGTACCTCCAGCTCCAAAAGCGCCAACTTTAGCACCCTCAGAAGCACCAGCGCCAGCAGCACCACCAGCGCCAACACTCCCACCAACTCCAGCTCCAGCAGCTCCAGCTCCAGCAGGACCGTCAGCTCCAGTACCGCCAGCAGCTCCTTCAGTACCTCCAGCAGCACCAGCTCCAGCAGCCCCAGCAGCACCCCCAGTCCCAGCAGCTCCAGTACCGCCAATACAAGCACCTCCAGGACCAGCAGCAACAGTAGTACCTCCAGCTCCAGCAGCACGGCTCCAGCACCGGGCAAACCACTCGCGCAGCTCCTGCGGAGAGAGTAGCTCTCGCCTCGACGAAGCACCGCCAGAGGCCACACGAGCAGACCCAGCACCCCTAGGCTCCGCACCCCTAGGCTCCGTACCCCCAGGCTCAGCACCCCCAAGCTCCGCACCCCAAGGCTCAGCAACCCCAGACTCAGCACCCCCAGGCTCAGCACCCCTAGACTCAGCACCCCCAGGCTCTGAACCCCCAGGCTCAGCACCCCTAGACCCGGCATCCGCAAGCTCAGCACCCCTAGCAGCACCAGAGTCAACAGCTACCTCAATAGGCTCGACTGCATCTACCTGGGACACACATGACGAGGCAGGACCCTGAGGGGGGAGGGGGTCTACCGGAGGAGGACCTGGCGCAAGGAGAGCGGCGGCGGGGGGAGGGGCGTAGTGCGGTAGGAGAAGAGACGGTAGTAAGGCACCGAGTCGTCAAAGGTGACGTCCTGGGAGGACAGAACACGGCGCGAGGTGGGGTGGTAAAACTGCCAACCAGGCGCGTCAGGGGGGAAGCCAAGGAAGACGCAGGGAACAGGGGGGACAGCTTGTCTGCAGACAAGTCGCGGACAAACGCCCGAGATCCCCAGACCCGAAACGCAGACGCATCGCCAACCTTCCCGGTCCACCGCAAGGTGAGGGAGGTCTCTGGCAAAGAGACCCGGGGCTGAAGGTTGAGCTGATGCGCTGCGTACTGAACCGTAAACGGCCACAGAAAATGGGGAGCAGCCACATGGATCATGGACGTACGAGCGACGTCCATGACCATGCCAATGCGGCGCTCAGCAATCCCATTTTGCTGTGGAGAGACCGGAAGCGTGAAGGTCTCGCGGATGCCTTGTGCACGACAGAAGGCTCCCAGACGGGCAGAGGAAAACTCCCCGCCTCTGTCAGAGTGCAGACGCAGAACAGGAAAGTCCGAGCCGAAACTCTCTCTGAGCTGGAGACGAGCTGCGCTGATCTAGTCGATCAACACCTCAGTGACGTCACCCTTGCTGCGCAAGGGAAACACCGTGGTGTAACGCGAGTAGTCGTCAACCACAAACAAGAAGTAGCGCTCGTGACCCTGTCCACGGACGCGGGCCGGGCCCCACACGTCCATGTGAAGCGTCTGCAGCGGGGCCTCTGTCGGGGGAAAGTGAGAGGAGTGAGGGGCAGCTCGGAGCCGCCCCTCGACACAGGGGACACAGGAAGGACTAGGCCCCGGAGGAAGGGGAGGGAGGGACCGGGGAAGACCAGAGACAAGGACACGGGAAGCCATGCCTCGGAGACGAGGCAGGGAGGGGTGACCAAGACGGTGGTGCCAGAGGAGAGTCTCGTGAGACAGGAGACGACACGAGCAGGGGGCAGACTCAGGACCAGACCTGGACGCTGCAGCAAAGACCTGACCCGACGCAGCTACCTGACTAGACACAGTGACTGGAGGAGACTCAATGGTCAAGGTGTACAGGCTCGACCCCCGCCGACGTGTAAACGTGGCCAGGTGTCGGCTTGTCCGAGCGTCCGTGTAGTGGGTCACCCGCTGACTCGCAGGAGTGAACTGGTGAACCCACGTATCCTGCAGGTCAGCACCACTCACCAAGTTAGTAGAGAATGAGGGGAGGTAAAGACCAGACAAGGTGCCAGAGGGGGCAGCCGGACACGGGAGGACAGTGGAGAAGTGAGAGAGGACAGGACCCCCAGAGGGGTCTGCCAGGGAGACTGCAACTGGCCGACTAAGCGGCGTGAGTGTGGTGCGGTCTCGAAAGAAGGAGTGAGAAGCCCCTGAGTCAAGTGTGAAGGTGAGGGAGGCCGAAGCCGACGTGGTACCTGAGAGCGCAGACTCACCAGCACCTGAGGGCGCGGACGCACTGGCACCTAGAGCAGCAGCCTCACCAGTACCTAGAGCAGCAGTACCAATGCCCGGGTCGGGCGGGAAACACCGGTAACAGTCACCCTCATCACTAATAGTCACAGCATACATGGCAGCAAGGATAGCATCAAAGTCAAGATCAAAGATAGCAACGCCTGCCCTAGACAGCTCTCCCCAGCGGGGGATCTCACTAGCCTCCGGGAACTGCTGACGCCAAGCGTCCGTCAGGCGGCCAAAGCAGCGTTGGGTGGGGTGAGCACCCCCACACTGCTCACCCGTGCGATCGCCGGAGTGGAGGACGTAGGTGCACGGGCCAGAACCCCCACCACGCTGACGCTGCGTGTACCACTCACGGAGCTGCTGAGGGGGGGGGATGTCCCAAGAACGCTGCTACTGCTGGCGCTGACCACTCCCGGAGCCGCTCCGCTGAGAAGTACCACCTCGACCAGCTCCACCTCCACCACCACCGCCGCCTCCACCTCCGCCGCCACCGCCGCCTCCGCTCCCACCGCTACCGCCACCGCCGCCTCCGCCTCCGCCGCTGCCACCGCCACCTCCACCCCCGGCACCACTCCCACCGCCACCCCCACTCCCTCCGCCGCCTCCACCGCCACCTCCACCACCCCCGCTAGATCCACCCGCGCCCTTGCCCCCCTTGCCCTTGCCAGAGCGGCGTCTCTCGCTAGGGGCAGACGCCGCACCGACCGACTCAAGACCAAGTAGGTCGGCTGCAGCAGCAGAGGCGACAGAGGGCAACAGGGGGGGAAGGGGAACACCCCTCCAAGATGGGGGTGCGAGGGTCGCCACGAGAGGCTCCTACAGCGACTATGCTCTTCTCCGCTGCTAGGAGGGCCTTCTCTAGGAGGTCAACAGTGAGAGTGGTGGGACAGACTGAGAGAAAGTGGTCCCTGACTACGCGAAGGGAGTCAGGGAGCCGGGTGACTATGTAATAGAGAGTGATGTACATGGGGGGGGGGTTCTTGGCGCAGAACTCAGCAGGCAGCGCAGCGCGGTAGCGAGTGTCACTAGTGCGGAGGTGCGTAATGAGGTCAGCAACTGTGGGAAATGCAGCAAGGTCAGGGAAGAGGTACGGTAGCATGAGGCGGCTCAGTGCAGCAGTAGCAGGGGAAGAGTAGCGCGCAACTACAGCGTCGTACAAGGTCTGAGCACTCTTGTACTGACTAAAGTGCGCGCGCTCAGTGGTAGGCAGGTGGCGACGCACAGCAAGACGTGCAGCAGCATCGCGGGTGGCCCAGTGAGAGCGAACAGTGGGATCAGCATCAGCAGCTAGTGCAGGAGAGGCGCCAGAGGTGAGGTCAAAGAGAGAAAGACCGTCCGCCCTATCGCACTGTAAGAACAGCTGCAGGTCGTCGACCCAGACCTCAAAGTTAATGGCTCGACCCTCAGCGTCAAAAGCGAGGACACTAGGGGTAGCCATGACGACGGTAGACTAGCATTGCAAGCAGTAGGGGAAGGGCACGCAGTGACAGAGAGGCTGTGCTCACCGGACAGGGCTGCTCGGGCGGCTCAACTGTAGGGCGGCTCGGCGGCTGGGCGGCTCGGCTGCGCGGCGGCTCAGCGGCTCGGCTGCGGGGCGGCTCGGCTGCTGGGCGGCTCGGTGGTTCGGCGGCTGGGCGGCTCGGCTGCACGGCGGCTCGGCTGGTGGGGGGGGGGGGGGGGGGGGGGGGGCGGGCGGCTCGGCGGCAGGGCGGCTCGGCTCCTCTGGTACAGGGCGGCGCGACCGGTGAAGTAGGGCGGCGGGGCCCTTGAAGTAGGGCAGCAGGGCCCTTGAAGTAGGGCGGCAGGGCCGCAGGTGTAGGGCGGCGGGGCCGCAGCAGACGGGCGGCGGGGCCGCAGACGTAGGGGGGCGGGGCCGCTGAAGTAGGGCGGCGGGGCCCGTTGAAGTAGGACGGCGGGGCCGCGAAGTGGGGCGGCGGGGCCGCAAAGTGGGGCGGCGGGGCCGCAGCAGACGGGCGGCGGGGCCGCCGAAGAAGGGCGGCGGGGCCGCGAAGTGGGGCGGCGGGGCCGCAGCAGACAGGCGGCGGGGCCGCTGAAGCAGGGCGGCGGGGCCGCGAAGTGGGGCTGCGGGGCCGCGAAGAGGGGCGGCGGGGCCGCTGAACAGGGCTGCGGGGCCGCGACGTAGAGCGGCGGGGCCGCGAAGTAGGGCGGCGGGGCCGCAGGAGTAGGGCGGCGAGGCCGCAGTTAGGGCGGCGGGGTCGCGACGTAGGGCGGCGGGGCCGCGAATGCGGGTGGCGGGGCCACGCTAGTAGGTGGCGGGGCCGCACGAACGGGCGACGGGGCCGCTAAGGTAGGGAGGGCCGCTAGGGCATAGGGGCCGCTAGGGCGGCTCGACGAGGTGAGAGCGCGACTCGGGCGGAGCGCGCTTTGGGTTGGAAAAAAAAAATCGAACTTTGGTGGGCCCTAGGCACAGTTCCCACAGGGGAACCTGCTCGATACCATGAGAGAATGAGAACGAGAATGAATGAACTATGAATGAACTGAGTACAAGTACTAACCCTGATTGGGTTGTACCCCTTATGGGCTACCCCACTATGGCCTACACAATAAGCACAAGCTATATGTTCTGACAGCCCTGGGGGCCGCGCGCCACCCCTGGAGCCGTGCGCGACCCCCCTTGCTGCCCAATGGTGGCGCCCTGGGGGCCGCGCGCTGTCCCCCTCGCCGTCCCCCGCGCTCCTGCCCCGTGCCACCCGTTTTAGGGTTTGGGGGTGGGGAGTGTGGGGGTGGCGGTTGTGGGGGTGCCGATTGTGTGCGCCGTCCCTTAGTCCTCCTCCTCCTCCGTCTCCCGCTGCTGCAGCTGCCGCTCAGGGGGGGGTGGGTGTGTGGGAGCCGAAGGAGTGGTGCTAGGGGGGTGACGTGGGAGTGGAGCTAGGGGTGCAGCAGGGGGTGTGTGCTAGGGGCATGGGGCAGTTGGCGGAGGTTGAGCGGAGGTCGTAGTCGTGTCGCCAGCAGCACCAGTAGTCCGGAGGCTACAATTTCCGGTAGTCGCCAGTCGCCTGTGGGTCAGTTGCTCCAGTCAGGAGGCTACAATCTCCGCCGAGCCAGTTACTCCTGTAGTCCGGGCCATTGCTTCGGTAGCCACTGAGCCAGCAGCTCCTGTGTGTCTGCAGCTTCCGCCGTCGCCTCCCATCTCCTCTCCTCTCACGGTCCCTCCTCCTCCTCACATGCCCTCTGTGACTACCTCTAGCTTTACTTGGGCTTGTGAACTATTTTATGACTGCTTGTTGTGTTGATTACACCCCACTTTGGCTATGGGGGTGTGTCAAAATGATGTAATTGTCTAGCCTGCAGTGGGGTACTCTATAGCGAGTACAACCCAACTAGGGTCTCCTATATGTATCTCAACTGCTGCTAGTGCAAACCTCTCTTTCTTCTTCTAAACTTTTCCTCGTAATTGTGACATATATTATATTTTAATCATGCTGGACATGTTTGGTGTCATTCGCAGCATCTCGTAGGGAGATATGATGTTCCAAACATGCGAGTAGGGATAACTGTGCAATGATAGGCCTCTGCTATTTTATGGTGCCAAATCAACAACCGTTTGCTATTTCAAAAAAGGTTTCTATCTACCATTCAAGCATTTACTATCTTCTAAGCATGTCAGACAGGTTTCGTGCCATTCCTCGTGTATGGTACAGAGATATGATGTTGCAAACATGCGAGCAAGGAGAACTAAGCAATGATAGGCCTCTAATATTTTATGGTTCCAAATCAACAACCGTTTGCTATTTTAATCAAGGTGTTTTTCTATCATTCAAGCATTTACTCTCTTCTAAGGGTGCTAGATATGTTTCGTGTCATTCGCCGCGTTTGGTAGGGAGATATGATGTTCCAAACATGCGAGAAGTGATAATTGAGGAACGATAGGCCTTTGCTATTACGTGGTGCCAAATCAACGCCCGTTTGTTGTTCTAAATCAGGTTTCTTTCTAACATTCAAGCATGTACTATATTATAATCACAATGCGCAGACGTATTTTTATAACAAGTTACTGTTTTTGTAGATTTTAATTCTATTAGTTAATAATTCAACACAAATGTATACATCATCCACTCCCTAATTAGTTGTTCTTTCATGGTTATATTTTTATGTGAGAATGTGTCACCATGCTTATCAAAGATTTTATTGCAGCATTTTGTATTACTTTACAAACAACTTACGAAGCAAAAAAATGTAGGCCCGAAGTTGGCACCAAATCAATCATATTTTGGTCCAATTTTGAGGGCCCGAACCGCGCCCTGCTGCTCTTGCGTCAAATGTGGCTCAACAGATTGAATGTTTTCGCGGGACCACCTGAAACTCGAAATTCAAGCCAAGTCAAACGCCAGAACTTGACCAAAATCAGGCCAATTTGGGTTCGCCGAGGCACGTTCCGTTTTGCGAGTCGGTTGGATGGAGCGAAAAATTGCAAACATTGGGAAGCGACGGATTTCGCTGGAGGTTGGGCGACAAAAATTTGCAACACCCATGCAAACCCAACTTCGAAGCCCAACTTCAACTTCTTTCCCCACGATTGAAAATGGGCCTTTTTGGTGATGTGTCGCCCTCGTTTCCCTTCCCGTTGCCCTTGTTTCCCTTCTCGTCGCCCTCATTTCCCTACCCGTCGCACTTATTTCCCTTCCCGTCGCAGTCATTTCCCTTGCCGTCGCCCTCATTTCACTTCCCGTCGCCCTCATTTCCCTTCCCGTCGCCCTCGTTTCCCTTCTCGTTGCCCTCGTTTCCCTTCTCGTCGCACTCATTTCCCTACCCGTCGCACTTATTTCCCTTCCCGTTGCCCTCATTTCCTTTCCCGTCGCCCTCATTTCCCTTCCCGTCGCCCTCATTTCCCTTCCTGTCGCCCTCATTTCCCTTAACCGCCCTTCCTCTCATCCTCCCTTCATCTCATCATCCCTTCATCTCATCCTCCCTTCCTCAAATCTGCCCTTCCTCGTCCTCCCTTCCTCACATCCTCCCTTCCTCTCATCCGGCCTTCTCTCATCCTCTCGCCCTCTCATCCGCCCTTCCTCACGTCCTCCCTTCCTCTCGTCCTCCCTCCCCTTCGTCTGCCCTCCCTCTCATCCGCCCTTCCTCTCATCTGCCCATCCTCTCATCCACCCATCCTCTCATCCTCCCTTCAACTCATCCTCCCTTCCTCTTATCCGCCCTTCTTCTCATCCTCCTTTCCTCTCATCCTACCTTCATCTCATCCTCCTTCTCTCATCCTCTCTCCCTCTCATCCTCTCTCCCTCTCATCCGCCCTTCCTCTCGTCCTCCCTTCCTCTCACCCTCCCTTCCTCTCATCCTCCCTTCCTCTTATCCGCCCTTCCTCTCATCCTCCCTTCCTCTCATCCTCCTTTCCTCTCATCCTCCCTTCCTCTCATCCGCCCTTCCTCTCATCCGCCCTTCTCTCTCATCCTCTCTCCTTCTCATCCTCTCTCCCTCTCATCCGCCCTTCCTCTTGTCCTCCCTTCCTCTCGTCCTCCCTCCCATTCTTCCGCCCTCCCCCTCATCCGCCCTTCCTCTCATCCACCCTTCCTCTCGTCCACCCTTCCTCTCATCCTCCCTCCCCCTCATCCGCCCTTCCTCTCATCCTCACTTCATCTCATCCTCCCTTCCTCTTATCCGCCCTTCCTCTCATCCTTGGTTGAGTGAGGAAAAGGGCAATGGGACGGCTGATAGGGGTGATGGAAAGTATTGATAAGGGGCTGTGATTTGGAGGAAAAGTAGGGCAGGGAGAGCACGAGAAGAGCAAAGCATCAACCGAGGGACCATATTTCACCTGTGTGGGCAGGAAGGATAGGGGTGTATATCGTGTAATTGGTTCTTGAAATGAGATGGCTGGGGGTTGGGAAGGTAGGGGTGCTGGGAAAGAAGCGGGAAGGGTTCACATATAAAGAACCGGCGTCGGGTGCACAGGCGCTTGAGTAGCAAAAGAAGAAAGGGGTGAGTGAGCTGGCGTAGTAGGGGATGGGGGAAGTGAGGATGGGAGGGAGGGAATTGCAGAATTGATGTCATGGTACAGTGGATGGCAAGTGATGGATGTCAGATACAAAGAACCCTCACCCCACTATGAATAATGATGTGGGATTCCCAATGTGGGAAGGCTTTGAGGAGGGGAGCCTCAGGACATTTGGGATGCGAGGCAAAAAATAGGGTGAGATAAACAGGGAGGGAGGGTGACAGTTGAGTGGGATGGAAGGGAGTGAGGGGGCAAAGATGAGTAGAGGGGGACAAGAGGAGCGGAGGAGGGAAAGAGGGGCAGACAGCAAAAGAGGCGCAAGGGGGGAAAAGTGGAGCTGGCCGGAAAAAGAGGGGCATAGGGGGAACAGAGAAGCATAGGGTTGAAAGTGGTGCAGTAAGGAAAAGGACCAGCGGAAAGGGGAAAGATGAGCAAAGGGGGACAAGGAGAACAGAGGGGGAAAGAGGGCGCACAGGTGGGAAATAGAGGGCATGAAACGAGAGGAGCACGTAGGGTGAGGAGAGAGGAGCACGCATGGTGAGGAGAGAGGAGCACGCGCGGGGAGGCGAGAGGAGCACGTAGGGTGAGGAGAGAGGAGCACGCGTGGGGAGGCGAGAGGAGCATGCAGGGTGAGGAGAGAGGAGCACGCGCGGGGACATCACAATCTTCCGGTCTGGATTTCAGCTGGTTTCCAGCCAGAGTTCAAGACTCGTGGCGGAAATCTGACTGAAAACCAGGGTCGATTTCCGCCTGAACACATGGCACTAACGTGACTGGTTTTCTCGTGGATTGCAGGCCATATCATAGGATGGGTTCAGGGGTTCGGTTCAGCCTGCGCTCCAGCTGGTAACTGACCGAAATGGGTATGGTGGTAACGCCACATTCCGCGTCGGAATCGCGCCTCGGGGCCAATAAATGTAATAATATACACCATTCGTTTTTTGTATAGCAGTTTCTATTAAATCTATGCTCGATATAAATATTTGTATTGTGCTGATTTCTCAATTCGTTTTACAATTGTTTTTTAATTGTTTTGCATATAATAATTTAGCTGTTATTACTGTTGCTGTTGCTGTTATAATTGTTCTGCCCATATAATTTTTAATATCAGAACACAGAAACTAGTATTGCCCATATTACTGCTTTAAGGATCGGTGCATTTATTACCATTCTTATTAACCAGAAATTCAAACAGGCAATAGTGCAGGGTAATCCGACGCATCAATACGGACCCTGTTTTCGAACACCCACGCATTTGTTGTCGCATCATGCGTGACGCCCAGCACATTCACAGAGTGCTCCACCCAACGTCGAACCCTGATGCACGTTAGCTCGAACAACCTGTGGTTTTCACGCTGGTCTGTGCCCAGCTTGCCATCCCCTGCTGCCTCCAACAGTGGGTTCTCGAGCTGAACACAGGAACAAGGCGAAACAGCATTAACATGTTGATATTGAAACCTAACCGTTGGATATAATGAAAAAAACACTTACTGAAAACAAGGCGAAAGCCACCATGCGTGTCTTCCACGCTGTGACATCGACGCGGCGCCTTCGAAACGCCTTGCTCATGGCGATCGCAAACAATTTTGTGGAGAATGGGCACTGCGTGATCTGGTCAACATGCCATTTCAGCCCCCACTCATCTGCCAGAGCATGTGACAGACGAGGGGACAGAGAAGGGGACAGTGCATGTGATAGAGGAGGTGAGAGCATGGGAAGGGACAGCGTAGGAGGGGAGAGCATGGGAGGAGACAGAGCAGGAGGGGAGAGCAAGGGAGGGGACAGAGTAGGAGGGGAGAGCAAGGGAAGGACAGATCAGGAGGTAAAAGCACGGGATGGGACAGAGCAGGAGGGGAGAGCACGGGAGTGGTCAGAGCAGGAGGGGACAGAGCATGTGACAGAGGAGGGGACAGAGCATGTGACAGAGGAGGGGACAGAGCATGTGACAGAGGAGGGGACAGAATGTGATAGAGGAGGGGACAGAATGCAACAGAGGAGGGGACAGAATGTGACAGAGGAGGGGACAGAGCATGTGACAGAGGAGGGGACAGAGCATGTGACAGAAGGAAGGGAGAGAGCATGTCATAGAGGAGGGGAGAGAGCATGTGACAGAGGAGGGGGGGAGAGAGCATGTAACAGAGGAGGGGGGGAGAGAGCATGTGACAGAGGAGGGGGGGAGAGAGCATGTGACAGAGGAGGGGGGGAGAGAGCATGTGACAGAGGAGGGGGGGAGAGAGCATGTGACAGAGGAGGGGGAGAGAGAGCACGTGACAGAGGAGGGGGGGAGAGAGCATGTGACAGAGGAGGGGGGGAGAGAGCATGTGACAGAGGAGGGGGGGAGAGAGCATGTGACAGAGGAGGGGGGGAGAGAGCAAGGGTTAGGAGCTCACCAGTCATGTTGTCCCGGACCAGTTCGGCATCGTTCCGATACACCGCCGGACGATCCAACTCCGCCGGGAGGGACATCACCTTCCCCTTGTTTTTCTCCCGCCCCAATGCAGTTAGAACCAATCGACGGAGTATTTTGCCAATTGCACACCGGGTATTGCTGCATGCTGTATAGAATGCCCCCTTTGTTGTTGGGCATTGTTGTTTCCACAGCAGTTGCAAGTGGGGCATGGTATCAGGGGACAGATAAGTAGATAACCCAGCCATCGCCTCTTCACTCGAAGGATACATCTAGATGTGAAGAGCGTCGTTCAGCCAGAAGAACTCGGTGATGACACTCCGGCACTTCACCTGCCAGGAAAAAAATGTATGAGTAGATGGAAGGATGGGGCAACACAAAATGTACGTGGTGGAGACCACTACGGGGCATGGCATGGTGAGTGCAGAGGAGCAGCGAGACAAGGCAGGAAGGGAGAGCACTGGAGGGGACAGAGCAGGAGAGGAGCGCACAGGAAGGGAGAGAGCAGGAGTGGCAAATCAACGGGGAACAGAGCTGGTGGGAAGACTGCATGAGGGAATAGAGCATGAGAGGAAAGGGCAGCAAGGTTTTATACGCACCTTCCAGTCTCCAGCATCGACGATCACCATTTCCAGAGCGATTTGTCCGGCACTCCGACTTGGAGGGCGAGGAACGCCTATTGTTGCGTCGCTGCCCTGCGACGCAAGTCCTTAAGCAGGAACCGCGACTCCTTGAGCCCTGAGGCTCTCAAACTGTTGGAGCATCTCCTTCCTAAGCGCCGCAAACTCCACTCGTCATACCCACTGCGTCTGCGCCACCCTGGTTGATACGGCAGCCAAAGCCGTGGGCCCTGGAGGCGGCGTCCTTACAGTAGTGGTACCCCTGGACCTGAAAACTCCAGTAGATGCTGCTGCTGCTCCCACCCTCCCTCCAGTCGATGCCGCTGCTCCTCCCACCCTCCCTCCAGTCGATGCCGCTGCTCCTCCCACCCTCCCTCCGGTCGATGCCGCTGCTCCTCCCACCCTCCCTCCTGTCGATGCCGCTGCTCCTCCCACCCTCCCTCCAGTCGATGCCGCTGCTTCTCCCACCCTCCCTCCAGTCGATGCCGCTGCTCCTCCCACCCTCCCTCCAGTCGATGCCGCTGCTCCTCCCACCCTCCCTCCAGTCGATGCCGCTGCTGCTCCCACCCTCTCTCCAGTCGATGCCGCTGCTCCTCCCACCCTCCCTCCAGTCGATGCCGTTGCTCCTCCCACCCTCCCTCTAGTCGATGCCGCTGCTCCTCCCACCCTCCCTCCAGTTGATGCCGCTACAGCTCCCACCCTCCCTCCAGTTGATGCCGCTGCAGCTCCCACCCTCCCTCCAGTTGATGCCGCTGCTCCTCCCACCCTCCCTCCAGTCGATGCCGCTGCTGCTCCCACCCTCCCTCCAGTTGATGCCGCTGCTGCTCCCACCCTCCATCCAGTCGATGCTGCTGCTCCTCCCACCCTCCCTCTAGTCGATGCCGCTGCTGCTCCCACCCTCCCTTCAGTCAATGCCGCTGCTGCTCCTCCCACCCTCACCCCAGTTGATGCTGCTGCTGATCCCACCCTCCCTCCCGTTGACGCTGCTGCTGCTCCCACCCTCACCCCAGTTGATGCTGCTGCTGCTCCCACCCTCCCTCCCGTTGACGCTGCTCCTCCTACCCTTGCAACAGTCATACCCGCAAGAGCTGCTGCTGCTCCCACTTGCATCGCACTAGTACTTGCCCGCAGGGTGACCTGTAGCTGGGGCAGCTTCCCCCCTCCCCCCCCCAAGGTTGAATCGCTCGATGGTGGTTGGCGGACCCATACCAGAATTCTTCACCGCTGATTGGTGTAGGGTGAGAGCAAGATGGGACAGGTCAGGATGGGATAGCGCATGAGGGGACAGGTCAGGACGGTTTAGGGAAGCTAGTTGGGAATATTCATGGGACAACGGGAGTATTGACAGAGACGGATGGGAAAAAGCAAGGCGGGTCAGAACGAAGGGTTACAGGGCTGGAGGGCAAAAAGTGGATGACTTACGCTTTTTGGGCTTAGGTTTTGTCTTTGTCTTCCCCTTCGTTGCTTCACCTTTACCCTTTGGAAGGGGTTTAGTGCTGGCCTTCTTACTCCTGCGCTTCGTGGGTGGCTTCGCCGCCGCCAATGCCCCTTTCACGGTCTGCCCTCCTTGTTTATCCTTTGCTTCTCCGCCACGCCCGTTACCGCACTGTTGCGTATCATCCGGTGTGGCCCCCAGAATCATAAACCGCCCTTTCTTCACCACTCGTGCAGCTTCTTCATCCTCATCCAGCGCCGACCCGCGGCTGAGTGCTTGTACGCGTGTCCACCGCCCATTAGTTCTCTCCTCTGCACTAAAATTGGAGTAATCGGACAAGTCTTCGCCCACATTGTCGCCATCTGCCTGGACCCCATCTGCCTCCTCTCCTTCCGCCTGCTCGCCTTCCGCCTCCTCTCCAGCCCCATCTACAACCCCTACGCTTTCCCCCTCTTCGCCTTCCCCCTCTTCGCCTTCCCCCTCTTCGCCTTCCCCCTCTTCGCCTCCCCCCTCCTCGCCTTCCCCCTCCTCGCCTTCCCCCTCTTCGCCTTCCCCCTCCTCGCCTTCCCCCTCTTCGCCTTCCCCCTCCTCGCCTTCCCCCTCTTCGCCTTCCCCCTCCTCGCCTTCCCCCTCTTCGCCTTCCCCCTCCTCGCCTTCCCCCTCTTCGCCTTCCCCCTCGCCTTCCCCCTCTTCGCCATCCCACTCCCCACCTTCCGCCCCTTCGCCTTCCGCCTCCTCGCCAACAGCTCCTACGCCTTCCGCCTCTCCGCCTTCCGCCCCTTCACCTTCCCCCTTCTCGCCTTCCCCATCCTTGCCTTCGTCCGCTTCGCCTTCGTCCGCTTTGCCTTCGTCCGCTTCGCCTTCGTTCGCTTCCCCTTCGTCCGCTTCGCCTTCGTCCGCGTCGCCTTCGTGCGCTTCCCTTTCGTCCACTTCGCCTTCGTCCGATTCGCCTTCGCCCGCTTCGTCTTCGTCCGATTCGCCTTCGTCCGCTTCGCCGTCGTCCGCTTCCCCTTCGTCCGCTTCCCCTTCGTCCACTTCCCCTTCATCCGCTTCGCCTCCGTCCGCTTCGCCTTTGTCCGCTTCACCAACCACCTTCTCGCCATACGTCTCGTCGCGATATGAACCGTCATCATTCGCCACACCAAACACCGCCTGTTCACCGTGCGCCACATTATCGACCGCATAGCCATTCGGATCGGCGGACGTTTCCATACCGTCGTCATTCTCACCTAGAATGTCCGCGGTGAAGCCATTTGGGAGCTTGCGCCGTTCCTCGGTGGCGCATTATGCTTTCTTACCACCTCTCTTTCGACGCCCACGGCCTTTTTTTGTGTTCGCCTGCTCTCCCGCGTGCTCACCCTTATGGCCTTGGGAGATGGTTGGTTGCAACATTGCTGAGATGCAAAGGGCTGTAAGTGAAGGCGTTTGTTAGTAGTCAAAGTTTTGAGCAAGTACTACAAGCTCGAAACATCGCCTATAAACAGATCATGGTGCACCGCTCTTCGCACCTCGACGCTTGGTAGCCAGGTATCGGAGTAGCCGTCGAACAAGATTCGTGCGCTACGCTCGTATCGTGCCCGGCGTGACAGCATCCCCACCACCACGGCTCGCAGATCGACGAATACGAGGGACGTGGGAGACATAAAGCCGCCACGAGAGACACGTACAGCACCGTCGGAAGGTTGAAAATCGGTGGTGAGGCAAGTTACATGCATGAGACAGAGGCGCGATAGCCATCTGCAGAAAACGAAGGCGACCAAAGAGGGTTGCACTGGACATCCTGCACTGGACGTGCGCACGGTAAGACTAAAAGAGAGAATCACCCATGCTGCATATCTGCTGGTGGGGTCCGTCATGTCGCGACTCGAAACGCTGTTCCTTTCACAAACGAGGCGGCGCTTGTGATTGTAAGGACGCATGTCTTATGGCAAAAATTGTCTAAGGTAGACCCTATTACCGCGTTCTACAGTGGCAAAACGTCTCTTAAATACATCTGACCGTGCACAACCACTCTAGAAGTGCAAAATGTGGCCAAACTACGACCTCAAGGCCACTCGCCCTAAGTGCATACACATGTTCTTGTTAATGGCTCGCTTTCTGGTGAGTGTCGCTGTAAAAAAAGGAAAGGCCTCCATTGGTCCCTGAAATCTACAGTGACCGGTGATGACGCTCGTAGATAGGGGGGTCGCGTTGAAGATCAGTAACAACCCTAAATCTAGATGTACAAAATGGTAGGCTTATATAGATTACATTACAGAAGGTCTCTCTCAAAGATGCCATACTGAAAGCCACAGATTTAGTCAAGTGTTGGAAATTGTACGTGTGTGTTTGTTTTAGGATAGTGATAGCTATACATTGCATTAATACTGCTGAATCATGCACAAATATGCACATGGGATTGGTTTATGTCTCCAAACGTGCTCATATTTTGATGTCTTCTAGGGCTCATAAACACTTTGGTTGAGGTATAAATCTTCATTCAAGTGTCTCTACTATTTCCCCTAGTCCTCCTCTATTGTTTTGTAAAGAAAGGCTTATTTCCCTGAATTTTACAAGAACCGCCGTAACAAGCTATACCAACGAAGCTTCTAGCATTCAACCTCTCATACTCTGGCCATCACAGTTTGTGTCATCTCCACCTTTTGTGTTTATAATCAATGGAACCATGTGCTGCCTCTGTGACCTAGTAAGGTGCCAGGCTGTCAACATAGTTTTGGTTGTTTCACAGGCCATCATCATATATACCCATAAACAACGCAAGCGTGATTGGATGGGCCTGATCTCTTAACCAACTCACTCCCCATATGCAATGAGCTCCTCATACAAACCTCAGAGCGTTCAGAGAAGCGGAACACAGTGGCGTGAAGGCAAGCGTCAAGGCAAGTGTCATGGTTGAAAAAACAGCCCCATTGCACTTGATGCACCGGCTTGAGTTACAATGCTAGAGTGATTGGATGGGCCTGATATCTTAACCAACTCTCTCCCCATATGCAATGAGCTCCTCATACCAATCTCAGAGCCGTCAGAGAAGCGGAACACAGTGGCGTGAAGGCAAGCGTCAAGGCATGTGTCATGGTTGAAAAAACAGCCCCATTGCACTTGATGCACCGGCTTGAGTTACAATGCTAGAGTGATTGGATGGGCCTGATATCTTAACCAACTCTCTCCCCATATGCCATGAGCTCCTCACACCAATCTCAGAGCCGTCAGAGAAGCAGAACACAGTGGCGTGAAGGCAAGCGTCAAGGCATGTGTCATGGTTGAAAAAACAGCCGCATTGCACTTGATGCACCGGCTTGAGTTACAATGCTAGAGTGATTGGATGGGCCTGATATCTTAACCAACTCTCTCCCCATATGCAGTGAGCTCCTCATACCAATCTCAGAGCTTTCAGAGAAGCGGAACACAGTGACGTGAAGGAAAGCGTCAAGGCATGTTCACAAAAGCTGTCAGGCAGAAAAACTGAGACATGCATCAAGGCCTTCTTGAGATGGGATTGGTCTGATTCTTGGAACCTGAGATAATATGATACCTTTGAACCATCCGTACAAGTCTCAGACTAATTGGACAACCAGAGCACACTCTGTTCAAAAAACCAGTGAGCACATGGGGTGAATTCACTCAGGCAGAAAAACTGAGACATGCATCAAGGCCTTCCTGAGCTGGGATTGGTATGATTCTTGGAGCCTGAGACAATATGATACCTTTGAACCATCCCTACAAGTCTCAGACTGATTGGACAACCAGAGCACACTCTGTTCACAAAACCAGTGAGCACATGGGGTGAATTCACTCAGGCAGAAAAACTGAGACATGCATCAAGGCCTTCCTGAGCTGGGATTGGTATGATTCTTGGAACCTGAGACAATATGATACCTTTGAACCATCCGTACAAGTCTCAGACTGATTGGACAACCAGAGCACACTCTGTTCACAAAACCAGTAAGCACATGGGGTGAATTCACTCAGGCAGAAAAACTGAGACATGCATCAAGGCCTTCCTGAGCTGGGATTGGTCTGATTCTTGGAACCTGAGACAATATGATACCTTTGAACCATCCGTACAAGTCTCAGACTGATTGGACAACCAGAGCACACTCTGTTCACAAAACCAGTGAGCACATGGGGTGAATTCACTCAGGCAGAAAAACTGAGACATGCATCAAGGCCTTCTTGAGATGGGATTGGTCTGATTCTTGGAACCTGTGACAATATGATACCTTTGATCCATCCATACAAGTCTCAGACTGATTGGACAACCAGAGCACACTCTGTTCACAAAACCAGTGAGCACATGGGGTGAATTCACTCAGGCAGAAAAACGGAGACATGCATCAAGGTCTTCCTGAGGTGGGATTGGTCTGATTTTTGGTACCTGAGACCACATTATGCCTTTGAACCATCCCTACATGTTTCAGACTGATCGGAAAACAAGAGCGCACTCTGTTTAGAAAACCAGTGAGCACTACCGGTGAATTCAGTCAAGTTATAAAAATGATACAAGCAACAAGGCATTCCTGAGCTGGGATTGGTCTGATCCCTCTTGTAGAATGGTTATCTTTTGCTTGAGCGTACACTTCTCCAATCCATTTCGTAATAATATAGTACCCTTTCTGGTTTGGACATTTTTTTTGTGCATGATTTATACCAAGATAATGTTTAGACTAAGTTCACTGCACTACACTGTTCCTCGACCTTTCGCCTCCACCTCGACAACACTCTAGTATCAGATACGTGTCCTAGATCTCGGCATCGCGTTTGCGCTCGTTTTTCAAAACTTTGCCAGTTCAAACTGCTGTCGCATCACCTCTGGTTTTCGTCTCACCTTTTCTACTACGTACTGATCTATCCACCACTTCTGGCAACGCCTTGTACAAAGCTCCATAACTCCAGTCATATCGTCAATCCTCTCGCCTAATCTCTGACACATAGCGATTTGGTCACCACCTGTAGTCATGACACGCCATGAGTGGATTTCGTGCCGGTTTTGCACCAACCAGTTTAAGGACGCTAAGGCTTTTGGACAGCACAAGGGGAGGTCCAGCTGTCGCTTAAAGTATGCCGCTGGAACTGCTGCAACTGAAACGGTGGCTGAGCAATATGTCTTCATGGTGGCGGATGCTCCGCCTCCGACCAACACCCATACCAAGCCACGTCTAGAGCCTAGTGACGCGGATGAGCTGTCAAAATTAGAAGGAAGAAAGAGGATTGAACTAGCAAGAATGAGGATACAAATAGCAGACCCTAGAAGGGTTGTACTCGCTATAGAGCACCCCACTACAGGCTAGAACAATAAGATAATATTCTGACACACCCCCATAGCCAAAGTGGGGTGTAATCAGCAGAGCAGGCAAAGCAAAACAAGCTCAGGGTGGATCACAATGTCACCACACATTCTGAGCACAAGTTCAAGAAGAAATAGTTTAGAGTTCACAATTATAAGCAAAGCTAGTGGTAGTCACAACGGGCAAGTGAGGAGGAGGAGGGAGAGTGAGGGGAGAGGAGACAGGAGGCGACGGCTGAAGCTGCAGACACACGGGCAACAGGAGGCACACTGGCACAGCGGCTACCGGACAGCGCCCGGACTACAGGAGTAACAGGCCCCGCGGCTCAAATAGCGGCGGACGGGCAACGGACCCACGGGCGGCTGGCACAGCTGGCTACGACTGGGCTACCGGGACAGCGCCCCGGACTACAGGTGCTGCTGACGACAAACTGGCAACCTCCGCTCATCCTCCCGCACACAGTCCCACCCCCCTGATACGCACCCACTGCTACACCACTAGCTCTACTCCCACGCACCCCCCTAAAACCCTAAACCCAGTCTCCCACACAACCACCCCCCTCAGCGACAGCTGCAGCAGTGGGAGACGAAGGAGGAGGAGGAGCAAAGGGAGGAAAGTACACTGGCCACCCCCATACCTGCCACCCCGCAAGCGGCCCCCTCAGGTCGCCTCGACGGACGACGGGAATTGGGGGGGAGGGGAGAAAAAGGGGGGGGGGGGGGACGGGGCCGGGGCCGCGACGAGGGGCGGGGCCGCGACGGTCGGGGCGGGGCCGCGACATAGGGCGGGGCCGCGACGTAGGGCGGGGCCGCGACATAGGGCGGGGCCGCAACGTTGGGCGGGGCCGCGAAGGTAGGGCGGGGCCGAGCCGGGCAGGCGCACGGGCGGCGACGAGCCAGGGCGGGGCCGCGACGAAGGGCGGGGCCGAGCCGGGCAGGCGCACGGGGGGCGACGGGCCGGGGCGGGGCCGCGACGAAGGGCGGGGCCGAGCCGGGCAGGCGCACGGGCGGCGACGGGCCGGGGCGGGGCCGCGACGTAGAGCGGGGCCGCGTCAAGGGGCGGGGCCGCGACGATCGGGGCGGGGCCGCGACGTAGGGGAGAAGCCCGCCGCGCGCCTCGGGGCGCACAGCGGGCAATGAACCGCCGCGCGCCTCGGGGCGCACGGCGGGCAGAAAACCGCCGCGCGCCTCGGGGCGCACGGCGGGAGGAAAAAGTAGCAGCGGAAGCGAGGTGGTAACCCACCCAAAGGATCGATCCAAGGGGATCGACCTGCTCTGATAGCATGTCAAAATTAGAAGGAAGAAAGAGGATTGAACTAGCAAGAATGAGGATACAAATAGCAAACCCTAGAAGGGTTGTACTCGCTATAGAGCACCCCACTACAGGCTAGAACAATAAGATAATATTCTGACATGAGCCAGCGACCTCGGCTATTGGATCTGACGCAAGCAGCTCTGACACCTCTGCTTGCGGGTCTAGCCCGCAACCGCTTTCATTCGAAGATCTGAATGGCGAGGACAACACTGCGACCAGCAATGCTTCAGCACCTCCGATTTCCGTTGTTGCACAGTCCCAGGCCCCATCCCCCACGGATCCTTTAGTATTGCGCTTCATTCATCTGGTCCGCCTCGCCAATGGGAAGATGGGCATGGCGGAAGTCGATATTAATGGGATACTGCAGCTGTTGATGTATCCGGAGCTCGTGGAGCTGGTGTTGGCGAAGTTCAAAAACTGCCGGGAGCTCAAGCGCTTTGAAATCGAAGAGCTTGCTGGCCTGGGCCGTGGGTGGAGCGTGGCAACCTTCGAAGTGGATGGCTTTGAAGAACAGATGCTATTTTTCCGAGATCCGGCGCAGGTGACTTCCCCCTTGCATGCCCATCTCGATGTTGCTCCGCTCCTCTGCTGTTCTGCTCCTCTATATTTCCAATCTCCTACTGTTCCAATCCTCTCCTGTTCTGCTCCTCTCCTGTTCCGCTCCTCTGCTGTTCCGCTCCTCTGCTGTTCCGCTCCTCTCCTGTTCCGCTCCTCTCCTGTTCCGCTCCTCTCCTGTTCCGCTCCTCTCCTGTTCTGCTCCTCTCCTGTTCCGCTCCTCTTCTGTTCCGCTCCTCTCCTGTTCCGCTCCTCTCCTGTTCCGCTCCTCTCCTCTTCCGCTCCTCTCCTGTTCCGCTCCTCTCCTGTTCCGCTCCTCTCCTGTTCCGCTCCTCTGCTGTTCCGCTCCTCTGCTGTTCCGCTCCTCCCCTGTTCCGCTCCTCTGCTCTTCCACTCCTCTGCTGTTCCGCTCCTCTGCTGTTCCGCTCCTTTGCTGTTCCACTCCTCTGCTATTCGGGACCTCTGCTGCTCATCTATTCTTCCGTTCCGCCCCTATGCACCATGTAATCGCAGGCCTTGGCGGACATGTTTGGAGACCCAGCCAATGCACCCGGCTTTGTGCTGAAGCCACGCATGGACACTGACCCTGAAACCGGCCAGCGACGCTACTCCACCCCAGAGACGGGCACATGGTGGCATAATGCCCAGGTATGCCGCATCTGCGCACCTGCAACTAACACCTCATGACTTCGTTATTCACCTGTTCTTGCCTAAGTGCCTTGTTGATTCCATGCCTGTCATATTTCCTCACTTGCAAGTCACCTCTCTGTGTCTTGTCTAGTCAAACATTACCCTTGTAGCACACTGTCACCTCATACTTGCGTCACTCACATGCTCTTGATTCCATGCCTTGTGTATTCCAGCCCTATACTCCATTCTCACACACACCTCTCACCTCACAATCCTATTACTCGCCTGCTATTGCCTAAACTCGTGTAATCTAGGCCTGTCCTTCCATCTCAACCCAACCTCATCCTTGCGTTACTCAATTGCTTTCGCTTGCTTTTTGGTTGGAGGCTGACAATCCCCCTCTATTCGACCCTATATGCAATTGCAGGATCATGTGGGAGAAGGTGAGGTAGTTGCGGCCATTATGCTCTACAGCGACGTGACGCACCTGAGTGAAAACGGGCGCAAATTGGCTTGGCCTGTTATGATGACAATGGGGAACATCCGGCAGGGCAAGCGCTGGGCATCGTCTGGGCACTGTCTGCTCGGAACTCTCCCTATCCCCCCCACTACCATGTCACCCGGTCAGAAAACTGCCCTTTTCCAACAAGCCGCATTGACCATGCTTGAAAAGCTCCTTGCGGGGCGAGAAAGGTGATCATTGTTTAATAATTAGTGTTACACTAAAATGTCTACCCACTGGCTCCCACTCTGCCATTCCGGCGCCCAATTATGACGTGGTAACTGAAGCGTGTCCCCCCCTTGCCATGTTTGCCATTCCTGCAAAACCCATTGCTCTTGTTTTTTTGCTATATATATATATTTCTTAACAAAGCAGATTCCCCATGTATCAGCGTGTGATTATGATGACCAAACCCCTTTCGTTCCACAACATGCATTTCCATGACAGTGGCTTCTTGCTCAAGGACCCCAATGGCGTGGAGCATGTGGTCAGACCCATGCTTTACACATGGGTCTGTGATAACCCCGAAAGTGGGAAAGTAACCTGCACCTTATCTGGTGGCACTGCTCGTCCTTGCAGTATCTGCTATGCTGAGAAGGTAAGACACTATTCCGACCGCCTTACTTGCGCCCCCACTACCGTACTTGGCATTCTTGCGCCCCCGCTGCCATAGGATTCACCTTTGCACCCCCACAGCCATGGCGCTCTCATTTGCACCGCCACAACTATGGCTGATATCCTTGCACCCCCTTTCAGGAGCATCTTGACTGTGTCACTGCTGAGAACACGCCTAGGATAGTCGACCAACAACGCTGGATCATGGAGCATGCAGGGGACAAGTTGGAATTGAAAAGACGGCTGCGGCCCAGTTTTCCACATTCGGCATTGAGGTATGTGCATACATGCTTAATTATATTAGCGTTCTTGAAACCATCTACCTTCTAAAATCGACTATGTTGAGCGATTTGTTTGCAGTGCGCACTCTGGCACTGGGATGTGCCTGGCGCGCCATGGGCGAATCCGTACCAAGCGATCATGCCTGACATAATGCACCAGTCCGACCTGGGCATTCTACACCACATCGTGGCTGCGGTTCGTGCGTCATACGGCCGGAGCCTCGCCTTGTTCGACGCGTAAGTCCCCTTCCAAATCTGCTTCTCCTATCAGAATCCCATCCACATGACTTATTCTGTCACTCCATTTCCCACCATGCTTTTTTCGCTCGCCCCATCCCCATCACCCCTGCTGCTTCACTCACTCCCCTGCCACATACATCCCCCATCTGCCAATCACCCTTGCTGTTTTTCGCTCGCCCCATCCCCATCACCCCTGCTGCTTCACTCACTCCCCTGCCACATACATCCCCCATCTGCCAATCACCCTTGCTGTTTTTCGCTCGCCCCATCCCCATCACCCCTGCTGCTTCACTCACTCCCTTGCCACATCCATCCCCCATCTGCCAATCACCCTTGCTGTTTTTTTCTCGCCCCATCCCCATCACCCCTGCTGCTTCACTCACTCCCTTGCCACATCCATCCCCCATCTGCCAATCACCCTTGCTGTTTTTCGCTCGCCCCATCCCCATCACCCCTGCTGCTTCACTCACTCCCCTGCCACATCTATCCCCCATCTGCCAATCACCCTTGCTGTTCCTTTGTCTGCCCGCCTTATCTTTCGCCCATGCACTCCCATTTTTAGGCGGCTAGCTCAAATCCGCGCTAATACGAGGATGACTAACGTCCGTTTTCTGTCAGCCAACTACTTCACGTCCTCTGCCCAAATTACGGCATACGAGCATCGTGCGGTGCTCATGGTACGTGTTTGTTTAGGCCTATGGAGCTTACGTTTTGTTGCTGATGCCTTATTGTGGACAATGCATACACAAGATTTGCACTAACCCATACCCTCCCCAGGTGCTCCTCTTCATCGTCTCAGACACGCTGGAGGAGAAGTGCTTGAGCGCAATCCGAGCGTACCTGGATTGGTATCTATTCTGCGCCAAGCAACCCGGCCACACGGAGAGAGATCTGTCGACTCTAGAGGGTTTGACTAATAGGTACCATTCCATTTCATGATTAACTGTTCTTTTCTGTTTATGTGCTGTAAAAACACCCGAAGGATCCTGAACCCATTACTCAAAAGTGTGATCAATAACACCTTACACCCAATGTTGCTGGTGCTTTGTAAATGCATACCTTGCCAAGTGCTGTCTATAATTGATCCCACTCCAACAGGCTGGTCAAAGAGCTGCAGGATGCCTTTCCTGAGCAAAAATCAGAGTGGTGTTTGATCAAAACACACCTCATGACACACTACCCTGGAGCGATAAGGAGAGCAGGCCACGTGTCTGAGTACTCATCAGCGATGTTTGAACATCTTCACGGGCCGTTGGTGAAGCCAATCTATCGACGTACCAACAAACGCGGCGTCGAGGCCCAAATCATGGAACACCATGAGAAAAGGGCGGTATACCAAACTCTGGACACACTCGAGTGCGCCCACGAGACATCAATGCTGCAAGTCCTCATTTATTGACACAACATATGCAGCACCATTCTGCAATGGTCAACACACACAATATTGGATACATGCAGGCAACAAACCTTGGCACACCGGTAGTTACCCAAGACGCGTACGCGGTGTTTGTCAAGCCTCCAGCTGAGCCAACCAAGATGAACGAGTTCTACAACAAGTGGGCTGCCCAACAGCCAATCGCACATCAGTACTTCGAAACGGCGTCGGCCGAGTATGGCTTGAGCGCCGAAAAGGTCATGGTAAGCTTTTACTCGTGCAGGAATCGAATATTACTACCGTACAACAATTTCTCACACCATTCTTGTACATGTATACTTTCAGGCTCATCCAACAATGGCAATCCCGGCTGATGCAGGTACTTAGTCATCCAAAGAAGCCCATTTTGTGAGGGCTACACCGGACAGCTACAAAAGACCTTGGTTCTCTAACGTTGCAATTTCGTGCGAGGGAGGTGGCGTGGAATACGCTATGTTGATGCTCCTGTTCCATTGCAAGAGGCGCAACGTACGACACAACCTTGCATACGTCAGGTACTACATGACGTCAGGCACAGACGCAACAACAGGGTGCGTGCGTCTGCGATGGCCCGCAGACGAGAATGCATTTCACATAATTCCAATCGCGTCTATCTTGCGCCACGTGCATGTGGTGAAGATGTATGATTCGGAAGAGCCGGATGTGTACATGATGAACAAATACATAGTGTAATCTGTAGTTACAACTAATAATTGCATTCTTGGATTGTAGAAACAAATAATATCGTCTACGTGTTGTTCCTGAAATCATCCATATTTAAATTGCCAGTACACAAAACGAGGCTTACTGCAATGTCGAATTAAAACGAACCGCTGAATTTCCGAACCGCTATTTTGGGAAGCGATGTGCAATCGCGGCTCGGACGAACTAGAAAACAGTCTGGAAACAGGCGGGAGAATTTCGGGAGGGGCGAAATTGAGTGCCTGAAATTTCCGTTGGTGTTGCAGCCGAGTCGCGCCTGAAATTGCTGTTCGACAAATTGCTGAACCCAACCACAAAAAGGCAGGAACATTGTGATGGAGGCAAGAGGAGCACGCAAGGTGAGGAGAGAGGAGCACGCAATGTGAGGAGAGAGGAGCACGCGCAGGGAAGAGAGAGGAGCACGCAAGGTGAGGAGAGAGGAGCACGCGCGGGGAGGCGATAGGAGCACGCAAGGTGAGGAGAGAGGAGCACGCGCGGGGAGGCGAGAGGAGCACGGAGGGTGAGGAGAGAGGAGCACGCGCGGGGAGGCGAGAGAAGCAAGCAAGGTGAGGAGGGAGGAGCACGGGCGGGGAGGCGATAGGAGCACGCAAGGCGTGGAGAGAGGCGCACGCGCGGCGCGGTGCGGTCACGCCGAAAGGTGAGGAGAGAGGAGCACGCGCGGGGAGGCGAGTGGAGCACGCAAGGTGAGGCGAGAAGAGGATGCGCTGGGAGGCAAGAGCCGCGCGCGGGGGGGCGAGAGGAGCTCGCGAGGGGAGGCGAGAGGAGCACGTGCGGGGAGGCGAGAGAAGCATGCGTAGGGCGGCGAGAGGAGGACGCGCGACGAGGTGAGAGGAGGCCGCGCGGGGAGGCAAGAGATTCGCGCGCTATGAAGGCGAGAGGAGCACATGCGGGATGGTGAGAGGAGGCCGCGCGGGGAGGCAAGAAAAGCGCGCGCGCGCGGAGGCGATAGGAGCCTGCGCGGGAGGCAAGAAGAGCGCGCGCGAGGTGGCGAGAGGATACAAGTGAGTTTGCTTACAAGAAAGGAGCACGCGCAGGGAGGAGAAACGTGGGCGTGTGCACGGGCTTCCCGAGTGAGAAAACGTGTCAGGATAGTGGGGAGTGGTGGAGATACGACTACGTAGGAAGTGGGTGGTGGCGGAGTGGTTCACGAAGCGTCGCCAGGGGGCACGGCGACGTTGACGAGGAAGCGATGGGAGGGGATAGGGGTAAGGGCGATGGGAGGGCAATGGCGACGGGGACCACGGGGGAAGCGAGGGTGACGGTGCGTGGAGGTGGAGGACGATGTGAGGGGATAGCGAGGTTCATCTTATGAAACCGAAGGGAGTGATGTCTTGTAATATGCGCTTCTCGCCTTTCAAGCTTGGAACGAGCAATAACTACTTTTGCGTTGCAACGGGGTTGAAGGTAGGAATTTGCTATAGGCTCCAAGCTTAGGGTCTCGAGTAGTAGCCGCACAGCCTTTCCTGAATTACAATTTTCAAGCAAACTGTGCACAGGCAGTTCCCTCTTCCTTGCGCACAGGGTGGTTGGGACTCTCGCCAAGTAGATGCATACTGATATACGACGCAGTCCTTTTAGGATGCGACGCCTGTCTGGTAACCATCCTGGCTCGGGAGGTCAACTTTGGGTTCGGAAGGCAAACTGTGCTCAGTTTGCCTTTTTTTGTTTGTAATTCAGGTCTTGGGCTTTAACGGATCCGGGTTGATACCCCAATTTCTCAAAATCAGCCCGTAAGAAAAATGGGCTCCTCTCGGAACCAGCCCTTTGAAGCGTAGAAGCTGGCCAGGAGTTCGCCCGGAATGTTCACGGCATTAAGGGCAAATGCCCTTGAATCGATAACCCTGATCGAGATCATCTAGGCTGTGAGGATTCTGCTCAGAGCGGCAGTAGGCGACTTAGACCGATAATAAGGGCGTGTAACCATTTTGCCACTCTTTGGCCCGGACGGTCAGAATTGTGGACCGTTCGGATAACGAAGAGTTACCTATCTCGCATTTTCTCGTTAGGGTATGCGTTTGTACCATTGCGATCGAACGGTAATGACACTTTTTTCCGACTTCAACGGCTCGAAATGTCGGAGTCGGACAGTCTGAAACACATTCGGACCGTCCGAATTTCCTTGCACGAGTTTGGCGGGCAAAATTTAGACAAATTTCAAATTCGAGTCGCACTGTCGTATGTTCACACATCGCGCGAATGACATTACACGAAACTAACAAAATGTGTTACTTAAGTTACGAGCGGTACAGTACTTCTCGCGATGCTACATTGCTCGCGAATTTGAAAGAGACTCGAAAAAGTGTCACTATCCACTTCGGACGGTATCAAAGTGCCGAATCGTCGATTGGGATGGTCTTAACAGTGGATTAGGACCGTCCGAATGAAAAAAAAGCGAACTGTCGGCAAAACACAAAATGGCGAAATGGTTACACGCCCTAAATGCGACAGGTTAACGCGTGTGGTAGAAAATTATAACGGGTGACTAGAATAGAAAGGAACGAGATCTTAGCTGTGCTTAGGCGTGTCTTCATTTTGATTTTTGGCGATTTTCCTGACGGTTCCTTTTTTTGGTACCGGACGGTCTGAATAGCGAGAATCGGGATGTCCAGTTTGCCATTCGGAACTTTACCCCTGTCCAAGTGCAAGACTATCACTTCTTTCAGTGTCTTGAATTTCCAGCCGAGATAACTCTATCAGCGGGAGCTAGACTACGAGCTAGGCACGGGTGTTCGTGTGATCTCTGCATTCGTTCCTTAAATGTTCTCTAGTACTTGTGCATTCACGGGGCAAAACCGCAAGAGTTTCACTAGCAAAAGTTGAGAACACGGATTCAGAATGATAGCAACAAAGTTGGCATGCAAGACTACATCAAACTAGCAAAGCTGATGGTCAACCTCCAGCGCAGCACGGTCGACCGCGTGCCAGCACGACTTGGTCGACCGTGATCCAGCATAGCAAAGTCGCGGCTTGCCAACGTTGCAAGTCCATGGTGTGCCAACGCTGTAGCAAGTCGGCTGCACAGCGTTGCACCTGCAGGACAACGAAGCACTTGCTTCGTAGATGCGCACAGCTGGTTGGTGCTCTACTCCTCATCACGTGCACAGCGCAGACGTCCAGGTCGATTCCACGACAGCGACTGCGCCTACCAGCCACGTCGACCTTGGGATGCCACTTCCAAGGTCGGCCTCGCACAACTACCCCGGCGACCATCGCATACGTTGCCCGGGTATCCCGGTAGATAGGGCAACCATGCCTGGTCAACCAACACCATTGTCACGTGCCCATCGACCACCAAGGTCGACGACCACCTCCGGTCGACCTCACCAGGTTGACCTTCACCCCTGGTCGGCCAGCTCCAAGTCGACCAGCGCAGCTGTCGGCCGACCACCCAAGTCGGCTTCTCCAGGTTGGCGTCACCAAGTCGACGCCCTACACAGGTCGACCTCCCAGAAGTCGGCACCCTCCCAAAGTCAGCGCCCTTGTAGTGGCCCCCGTGCAGGTCGACTAACCCTATCGACCAGCTCACCCACTGCTGCAGGCCGGCTGCACTCCCCCGTACACCCGACCACGAGGTTGGCTCCGCCCAAGCGAGGACGGGGCCACACCCAACTCCCGTTGACACTCCCCTACCGCGTTCACGCTTGGGCCCCCAGCCCACACGGCAGCACTGCTCGAAGAATAGCTCGTCGACGAGCACCCAACATACAGCACGCCGGTCACCGCACCAGCCATGCAGGAGGGCATGGCACCTACTGCTGCACCGCATCATCGCCGTTGCCCACTTCAGCCAAGCGCACCTAGCCGATTGAGACGGAGCACCGGTTGAAGGCCGGATAGTGTAGCGCCTTCGTCAGGAAGTCGGCCGGCTGGTCAGCTGTCAAAATGTACTTCAGCAATAACTTCCCGCGCTCCACCATGTGCTGCAGCCAGGCCTGTCGCCGCTCCATGTGCTTGAGGTTGCCTGTCAACCCCATGCCTTCGGCGGCCGTGATGGCCGACTTGTTGTCCACCCGAAGGACGGTCGGCTTCCCGGCATCCACCTGCTGGAACTCAGTGAGGAGGAAGCGAAGACGGCGTCCCTCCATGCCCGCTTCAGTGGCCGCCACGTACCCTGACTCAGTCAACGACAGCGTCGCGCACTTGATGCGCTGGCTCGACCAGGAGACTGTGGTGTCAGAATATTATCTTATGTTCTAGCCTGTAGTGGGGTGCTCTATAGCGAGTACAACCCTTCTAGGGTTTGCTATTTGTATCCTCATTCTTGCTAGTTCAATCCTCTTTCTTTCTTCAAACTTTGTCATGTGGCCCCTCCGTAGACAAACACGTAGCCTCCCGTGCTCGTCCTGTTCTGCTTGTCACCGGCGTCGTCGGCGTCCACGTAGCCGACCAGCTCCAACAACTCTGGTCCACCGCCAAATTCCAGGGCGGTGTCGTGGGTGTTGGCGAGGTAGGTGAGGCAGCGGTCGACCTCGCGCCAGTGCTGGTCACTCCTTACCGTGAGGCCGCTCCCCAGCTTGCTGCAGGCGAAGGCGATGTCCGGCCTCGTCGTTGTCGCCGCGAACTGCACCAAGCCGGCCTTCTGCTGGTACTCCTCCTCCTGTCGCTCCTATGCCTCCTCGTTGTCGAAGGTGAGCTCGGCGTAGGCGTCGACCGAGACCGGCGTCTTCGGAGTGCGCCTGGTCTGCTCCTCGTCAATGAAGCGCCTACGCAGCTTGTTCGCGTAGCCCTGATGGTGCAGCCACAGCTTCCCCGCCGACCTGTCGCGGACGATCTCCAGCCCGAGGTACTTCTGCACCGGCGAGATCTCGCGCAACTTGAAGGCGTCCTTCAGCAGCTCCTTTAGCTCGTTCAACATCTCGGTGCTGCTACTGGCGGCGAGGAAGTCGTTGACGTAGACCAACACCAAGCAAGCCACTTTGTTGTCGCTGACCTTGAAGTATAGAGCCTCGTTGACCTGGCTCTTCTTCCACCCAGCGTCGACCAGCGCGTCGTTGAGCGCCTGGTACCACATCAGCGGCGACTGCTTCAGCGCGTAGAGACTCTTCAGCAGCTTACACACCCGGCCGGTCCCGTCGTTGAAGTAGTCCGGTTGGTACATGTATAGCACCCGGTCGAGCTTGCTCTGCAGGAAGGCGTTCTTCATGTTGAGTTGCATCAGATTGAGGTTGAGGATGGCGACGACGCTGAGGAAGATCCTCAGCGTGACGTAGCTGCTCACCGGCGCATACGTCTAGTCGTAGTCGGCGCCATACACCTGTGTGAAGCCCTTCATGGCCAGCCTCGCCTTCTCGCGCTCGACGGTGTCGTCGATGCGGTACTTCGTCGTCACCACCCACCGGTTCTTCATGATGTTCACTCCGGGTGGGCGTTTGACCAGCTCCCACGTGCCTATGTTGATGAGGCTACGGATCTCCTCCTCCATGGCGGCCTTCATCGCGTGGCCCTTCCAGCTAGCCAACGCCTCCTTCACCGATATCGTAGAGATGTCCCAGCGGTGCTCGGGGTTAGCGTGCAAGTCGGGGTTGAGCTCCAGCAGCTCCTCATCATCCTCAGCCTTGTCGTACACCAGGTCGTCGACATCCACATTATACACCGTGGTGAAGGCAGCGGGGACGAAGAAGTCGGGCGGCCTCCGAAGTCGGCCCGTACGCTGTGGTCCGCCCTGAAATTCCACCACATCGCTGTCGGTGGACTCCTCGACATCCCCGCCATCGCAACTGTGGTCGTCGTCGCTGCCCGCAGCATCTTGCTGCACCATGGTCGGCATCTTAGCCGACTTCTCCTCTGCAGTTGGCTCCCCTACCGACTGTCTAGTCGCTGACCACTCTGTAGTTCGCATCGCTGCTGCCTGCTCCCCTGTCGGATGCTGCCCTGCTGGTGCCTTCTTCGCCGGCTTCATCCAAGTCGGCTGCACCTCCCCTGTCGGCGTCGAATTCACACCCACGTCGACTTGCTGCTCGTCACGTCGGCCACCGGCGATGCTCTCGGCGCCGAAGGCGACGTCTCACTTCTCCCCTCATCGCCGGAGGCCGACTCCGGAGTCAGCCTAAGCAGGTCGGCCACGAGGGGAGGGGCATAAGGGGTAAGGGAGGGGGAGGGAGAGGGGATATCCTCGACGTCCTCAGCAGCAGGCTCACCGACCTCGATGAGCAAAGAGAGCGTCGCCGTCGAGGTGTCTGTCGGCGGGGTGGTTGGCGTCCGTCCTGACGCCGGCCAGTGGTCCGACTTCCACACCTCCAGCGACATGTTCTCTTATAACATCATGTTCGACGTGGTGACCACCTGGTTGTCAGCGATGTCGAGGAGCTCCTAGCCCTTGCTCTCCTCCGACACGCCGAGATGAAGGCTCCATTTGGCCTTTGGCTTCAGCTTCCGACCACTCTACTACTCGGAGACCAAGAACTGCACCATGCAGCCCCACACCCGTGCCAGCGACAGGTCGAGCTTCTTCCCGGTCAGCAGCTGGTACGGCATCGTCCCCGGTGCCAACGTCAACCTCTCAAGGCAGTTGCGGACCCAAACGGCCTGCCGTAGAGCGAGGTGCCACCAGTGGTGCTGCACGCCCATGTGCAGCACCATCGTCCGCACCGACTCCATGACCGTCCGCATCTCTCGCTCCGCCATGCCGTTCTGCTATGGGATGTACGGGCAGGTCAGGTTGTGGACGATCCCCTTGCCGTTCACGAAGTCGGTGAACTGCTTCCCGAGAAACTCCCCTCCCCAGTCAGAGCGCAGCATCAACACCGACTTCTTAGTCTATCGCTCAGCTACCGCTAGCCACTTCACGAACTCCTGCAGCGCATCCGAATTCTTAGCGACCGGCCTCACCCACACGTAACGGGTCTTGCCCCTTTAGCAGCAAGAAGTACAGGCTGCCATCCTTGGCTGCCACACGGAATGGCTTGCACAGGCCGATGTGCACGACGGCCAGCATGTCGTCGGGCGCCCGACGCTGACTTGAGGTCCAGCCCAGTGGCAACTTCGTGCTTCGCCAAGCTCCGGATGGTGTCCATGCCGACGTGCACAAGCCTCGCATGCAGCCTGTACAACGTAGCCTTTGTCGCCGAGACTATTGCCCGCAGGGCCACCACCTCCGTGGTGGGCGACATCGACCTTGTCGAGCAGGGACGCACGTCGGTGCAGAGGACACGCCTTGTGTACGTTGCCCGACCAAGCACCTTTCCCGCTGCTGAGACGAGCTGCATCCCGTCGCCATCCTCCTGCAGCTTCACGCCGTTCTCCGTCAGCTGGCCAGCCGAAAGCAAATTCGCGCGCATGCCCGGGACGTAGAACACATCGGGGATGAGCACCTACTTCCCGGCCTCCCCTTTCAGGGCGACAGTGCCACGGCCCTGTACGTCTTGCAGCGCCCCATTGAAGCCGCACACGTGCTTCACGTTGCCGCACGACTCCAGGTTGACGAAGACTTCCTTCGTCCCCATCAGGTGATGCGAGCAGCCGCTATCCAGCAGGACCACCGCCAGGTTCGCCTGCACAGCTGCCGCCACTGCCTGGAAGTCCTTGCCAGCTTCCGGCGCCAGCGAAATGGTCGGCTCCACCACGCCGACCAGCAAGCATGACGCCTCCTTGTCGTCTCGCCCTTTGCCGCCAGCAGAAGAGTCGGCGTCTTCGCCGAGGTCGACTTGGTTGACTGCTTCTCCTTGCGCGGCTTGTTTCCTCCTCGACAAGGACGATGACTGCCAGACCTTCTGCGGCCTCCCTTGGCGTCGTCGTCGTCAGAGTCACTACGGTTGGGGCACTCAAAGGAGAGGTGTTCGGGGTCGCTACACAGCCAGCACTCCCGATGTCGACTTCCTCCTCCTCGACCGTAGTCCTTGGCCGACTTTTGTCGACTTCCTTGGCCGGATTCCAGCCACTGCTACCACCGTTGCCAGACTGTCCGCGCTGCTCCGGTCAACCTCCTTGCTTTGCCGGGGCGACGTAGTTCACCTGCGCCACGAGCTCCTGGGACCGCTCAGCCTCTTGCATTGCCTCATCCTGCAGGATGTACGAGGTCAACGTATCCCCGTTGAGTGTCGCCCGCGTGCTCGGCGCCATCAACAGCCGCTTCAGCAGGTTGTAGCTGCTCGGGAGTCCCTGCATGACGTGGGTGACGTACGACGCCGTCGAGTACTGCGTGCCGGCCATCCTTATGGTGGCTAGAATTGGCTGAGCTTGATTGCAGTAGCCGGTCGCCATCTCCTAGTCGCCCAGACGCAGATGCATCAGCTGTCCCTAAAGCTGGGCGATAAACAAGTCGTCGGTGACTGGTAAGTTGACTCGATGAAGTGCCATGCTCCATGGCCGGCGTCAAGGTGCTCCATGCACGACTTCAGGGCGATTTGCACGCCCGACGAGTAGCACCGCGAGATGACCGTGAAGGTCAGCAGCTGCACGGCACGAAACTCCGCTCGCAAGTCCGGGTAGATCTCCTTCGGCGTCGCCACGGTGCCGCGGGCGAAGCTAATCAGCCCAGCCATCTCCAACTGGGGCTCGATGGCTTTCTTCCATGCGAGTATGTCCGCACGACCAACGAGCGGCGGAGTGACCAAGATCCAGTCCGGCGTAAACTTAAAGTAGCCGTAGTTCGGTGCAATCCAGCCCGCTGTCAAGTGGGTCGCCAACATCGGCGACAATCCGCTTTGACGTCCTCCGACAGCGCCTTGCGAGAAGCCTTTAGCCGCCGACAACTGCATCCCTCGCGCCTGAACTCCGCCGACTTCATCGGCGTGAATCACCCCTCACTGCCTTGACGTGCCTCCTGCACTGCTGCCGACTAGGCGACCACCGGCGTGACGCCTGCGTCGACGCCGCCCTTGGTGTTCACCGGACGAGGAGATGCTCCGTCACCCACACGGCACGGATGCTAGCCTCGACGACCGCCCAAGGCAGGTCGCCATACTCGTTTGCCTCATGACGCCTCCTCGCGTTCTCCAGCCGTGCCTCCATGGTGTCCACCACCCCCGTGTCTACTACGTCGCTTACCATAGTGACTACCGCACAGCCGCCGGCCTACGAACACAATAGGTAATTGACCACCACGTCTACCTGACTGAAAGGTAAGTCGTGTGCCGTCCACGGTCACCGCACCATGCAGAGATAACTCTATCCATGGGAGCTAGACTACGGGCCAGGCACGAGTGCTCATGTGATCTCTGCGTTCGTTCCTTAGTTGTTCTCTAGTACTTGTGCATTCACGGGGCAAAACCGCAAGAGTTTCACTAGCAAAAGTTGAGAACAAGGATTCAGAATGATAGCAACAAAGTTGGCATGCAAGACTACGTCAAACTAGCAAAGCTGCTGGTCGACCTCTAGCGCAGCACGGTCAACCGTGTGCCAGCACGACTTGGTCGACCGCGCTCCAGCAGAGCAAAGTCGCAGCTTGCCAACGTTGCACGTCCACGGTGTGCCAACGCCGTAGCAATTCGGCTGCACAGCGTTGCACCCGCAGGACAACGAAGCACTTGCTTCGCAGATGCGCACAGCTGGTTGGTGCTCTACTCCTCATCACGTGCACAGCGCAGACGTCCAGGTCGACTCCACGCCAGCGACTGCGCCCACCAGCCACGTCGACCTTGGGATGCCACTTCCGAGGTCGGCCTCGCACAACTACCCCGGCGACCATCGCATACGTCGCCCGGGTATCCCGGTAGACCGGGCAACCATGCCTGGTCAACCAACACCATTGTCACGTGCCCATCGACCACCAAGGTCGACGACCACCTCCCCTAGACCTCACCAGGTCGACCTTCACCCGTGGTCAGCCAGCTCCAGGTCGACCAGCGCAGCTGTCGGCCGACCACCCAAGTCGGCTTCTCCAGGTTGGCGTCACCAAGTCGACGCCCTACACAGGTTGACCTCTCAAGTCGACCTCCCCAAAGCCGGCGCCCTCCCGAAGTTGGCACCCTTGCTGTGGCCCCCGTGCAGGTTGACCAACCCTGTCGACCAGCTCGCCCACTTCTGCAGGTCGGCTGCACTCCCCCGTACACCCGACCACGAGGTCGGCTCCGCCTAAGCGAGGACGGGGCCACACCCAACTCTCGTTGACATTTCCCAAAGTACCGTAGCCTCGCTAGAGACTCTGTAGTGTCGTTACACAATTTACGAAAGCTTTTCTGCGAATTCCGTGAGCCAATCTGATTTCATATTTTCATAAAAAGTTGGGCACCAATCTCTAGTTGCGCCGTCCGTTTCGTTTCCGAACTGTCTCGGGCTCAGATTATAAACCGTTGAAATAAGTTAAAAGTGGTGCGATGGTTCGGATTGTTGGCGACGTCGCACACACTTTCACAAACTAAGTTACGAAACAATATAACGCTGGTAACCCATTTGCTGTTCAGACCGTCCACGGTTCGAACCGTCGGGGGAAATAGACACGCCCTTAATTCTGGCTCATAGCGGGAGGAATGCGACAAGCTCGCGCAGGGAAACGGTGCGAGAGGAAAGTGACGGAAGTGAGGGAGAGAACGGGTGCAGTTGAGCGACAGTCAGGGAGCTTGTACCAGAGTTGAGGCAGCCTTGGTTTTGCAGTTGGCCGGGATTGGGGTCGTGTGACATAAGTGAGAGGCTAGGTTGGGGAGCATTCCGAGCACATTCCAACTTGGTCCTCCAGAAATCGCGCAGCACCCAAGAGGAATTCGATACTTAGTCAACGAATACGCGCTGTAGTGTGCCACGCTACCAAATATGTCAGAATAAGGAATCAAGAATGACGAGAAACACAGCACTACAGGGTTTGTATAGCAAAACCTAATTGGGTTGTACCCCATAAGGAGTGCCTCACTACAGCCTAGAGCATAGTTCTGACACACCCCCGGTAGGCAAAGTGGGGGAAAAGCAAGAGAACGAAGCATGGTCAAGCCCAGGGTGGATCACAACGTCACCATGCATTCTGAGCACAAGCAAATGGCCACAAGGCCAGTTCACATGCAGAGTTATATATATAAAGAAGAAGAAGCAGGACATTGATCACAACTTAGCAAGTGTAAGCATGCAGGTATAAGTATATAGATCACAGTACAAGCAAAATCAAGAGGTGAGCAAGTGAGGGCAAGTAGACACAAGGCCTAGAACAGTACAGAACTGCTGATGATCACAAGGCTAAAGTGCCTTGGTGAAGATATCAGCAGTGTTGGCCTGAGAGGCCACGTTAACAAGACGAAGCTGACCACGCTGCTGCAACTCTTAAGCAAGGAAGTAACGCAGAGCGATGTGCTTTGTTCTGTGCTCCAGTTTGTGCTCCTGACACAAGGCAATCATGACCTTGTTGTCGACGTATAGAACTAGAGGAGAGCAAGGCGTCTCTCCCAGGTCGGTCAGCAGGTAGGTGAGCTAGCATAACTCTTGTGTAGCCATGGCCCCTGCGTAGATCTCAGCCTCACAGCTGGAGCTGAGAACAGAAGACGAGCGGGTAGACCGCCACAAAATAGAACCGGAGCCAAGGCTGAAGGTGTGAGGACCGCTGCAAAGCGAAGTCGTCAACCCAAGAAGCTTCTGCGTGACCAGTGGGGACAACTGGACCCTGTCTTCCAAGCACGAGCCCCATGCTCGACGTACTGCACAAGTAGCGCATCACCCTCTTAGCGGCCTTCTAGTACTCTGGCCAGTGTCTCCCGGGCACAATGTAGCATGTTAGGATGCTAAGAGGGTAAGCAAGGTCAGGTCGAGTGCAGGTCATCAGGTACATGATGTTATAGTCACAGTAGGCTACAATGTGCCTAAAATGAAAGATTGAGTGCACAGTCGGATTTCGGCACAGCGGCTTTAAACGTTCATAGCGTTCTAAACACAACTTTAAATTACCTGATTCTACTTGGATCTGGAGCGTCTTAACATCACCTACAATAGGCATTTTAGATCGCACGATTTTTTTAAGTATTGTCGACACACCGACGGTTTGAACGAACGGCACTATGGCAGCCACTATAGTCTAGGAACACAAATTAGGAACGACTCCCAGCTCCTACAAACTAGGAATGTAGGGAGAGTTACAGGTTGGGAATGACTCCCAGCTCCTACAAACCCCAAGAGCCGAGGTACAGTGATGTGGAACAATGCCACACTGTCCCCAACCACGAAGGGTCTCGAAACTACCCTTCACTAGGGCCTACACCAAGTGAAATGTTACACTACACAAAGTAATGTAACTATCTTCAATATCTTGAGGTGTACCCTTTTCGCGGGCTTCACGATCACTTGAATCTTGACACCAAGGCTCTGATTCTTCACCACAAACTCATCCTTGAGTTCTTGATGGGTCTGCTGCACACACCTGTGACACGCCGAACGTTCGACATAGGAGAAAATAGAAACCGCGCACGGGACACACGACAAAATAAAAACCGCGCGAGACACACAATGACCGCGTAACACGCGACTAGCGATAACTCGCTATTGATTCGACACACACACACACTCGACATCTTAACCCATCATACAGACACTATTATAAGCATGAAATATATATATTATTTCATGCCCTCATACCATTCCATGCACACATGCATGCATTCACACGGACAACAAGCCGAGTGCAAACCGTAGGGTTGCACCAACAAACTCCCCCTCTGATTGTTGGCCTTAGGATATGTTGCTTTCTCGATTCAGAGCCATCCCAGCCAGCTTGCAACACTTCCAATGCTGCTGTTCCACCAGCCTCTTAGTCATCATGTCAGCCAGCTGCCCCATGGTCTTCACATAGCGCAACTCAACTTCACCCTAGGTACCAAGAGGAAACGACCAAGTGAAGCCAGGTGGGCGGTGCAACCAGATCTCCTTCTGCAGACTGCCGTATAGGAAAGCAGTGCTGAAGTCAAGAGAGAGAAGCTCATAGTCACGCTGCGCGGCAACGTGCAGCAGAACCCGAATAGTGGTCATCTTCAACTCCAGCACGTGCAGCACCACCAGCAGGAACAGCTCCAGCGCCTCCAACTCCAACTCCTGCAGCACCACTAACTCCAGCACCAGCAGCACTACCAGCAGAAACACCTCTAGCGCCTCTAGCTCCAACCCCTGCAGCACCACAAGCTCTAGCACGAGAAGCACCTCCAGCAGGAACAGATCCAGCGCCTCCAACTCCAACTCTTGCAGCACCACTAGCTCCAGCACTAGCAGCACCTCCAGCAGGAACAGCTCCAGCGCCTCCAGCTCCAACTTCTGCAGCACCACCAGCTCCAGCAGCTCCAGTACCTCCAGTAGCTCTAGCAGCAGCAGGACATCCAGCTCCAGCAGCACGGCTCCAGAGCCGAGCAAACCACTCGCGTAGCTGCGGTGGAGAGGGTGGCTCCCGCCGAGACAAGACACCCATAGGACCTCTAGAGGACAAAGTACCTCCAGGCTCAGCATGCTCAGGCTCAGCACCCCCAGACTCCACACTCTCAGGCTCAGCACCCCTAGGCTCTGCACCCTCAGACTCAGCAACCCCAGGCGCAGCACCCCCAGGCTCCACACTCTCAAGCTCAGCACCGCCAGGCTCCGCACCCTCACACTCAGCAACCCCAGGCTCAGCACCCCCAAGCTCCACACGCTCAGGCTCAGCACCCCCAGGCCCCGCACCCGCAACCTCAACACCCCTAGGCCCCGCACCAGCAGGCTCAGCACCCCTAGCAGTACCAGAGTCGACAGCTACCTCGACAGGCTCGACAGGGTCTAACTAGGACACACCTAAGGGGGCAGGACCCTAAGGGAAGAGGGGGTCTACCGGAGGAGGACCTGGTGCTAGGATGAGCGGCGGGGGGGAGAAAGAGGCAGTTCGGAAGGGGAAGAGACGTTAAAAGGGAACCGACTCATCAAATGTGACGTCCTGAGAGGACAGAACACAGCGCGAGGTGGGGTGGTAAAATTGCCAACCAGGCGCGTCAGGGGGGAAGCCAAGAAAGACGCAAGGAACAACACGGGAGGACAGCTTGTCTGCGGGAGAATCACTGACAAAAGCTCGAGATCCCCAGACACGGAACACAGACGCATCGCCAACCTTCCCCGTCCACCGCAGAGCGGGTGTGGTCTCCAGAGTGGAGACACGGGGCTGGAGGTTGAGCTGATGCCCAGCGTACTGAACCGCAAACGGCCACAGAAAATGGGGAGCACCTGCATGGATCATGGACGTACGAGCGACGTCCATGACCATGCCAATGCGGCGCTCAGCAATCCCATTTTGCTGTGGGGAGGCCGGAAGCGTGAACGTCTGGCGGATGCCCTCCGCATGACAGAAGGCCTGCAGAAGGTCGGAGGAAAACTCTCCACCTCTGTCAGAGTGCAGACGCAGAACAGGAAGGTCCGAGCCAAAACTCTCGCTAAGCTGGCGACGGGCAGCGCGGATCTAGTTGATCAACACCTCAGTGACCTCACCCTTGCGGCGCAAGGGGAAGACTGTGGTGTAACGCGAGTAGTCGTCAACGACCAGCAGAAAGTAACGCTCGTGACCCTGTCCACGGACGTGGGCTGGTCCCCACATGTCCATGTGGAGAGTCTGCAGGGGAGCCTCCGTCGGAGGGAACTCGGAGGAGTGAGGAGCGGCGCTCTGCCGCCCTTCGACGCAATAAACGCAGGTAGGGGCAAGCCACGGTGGGAGGGGAGGGAGAGACCGGGGGAGACCAGTGACAAGGACGCGGAAGGCCATACCTCGGAGACGAGGCAGGGAGGGGTGACCAAGACGGTGGTGCCAAATGAGAGTCTCGTGTGACAGGAGACGACACGAGCAGGGGGCAGACTTAGGACCAGACCTGGACGCGGCAGCAAACACCTGACCAGACACAGCTACCTGACCAGACTCAACAACCGGAGGAGACGCAGTAGTGAGGGTGTACAGGCTCGACCTAGGCTGACGGGTGAACGTGGCCAGGTGCCGGCCCATTCGAGTACATGTACAGTGGGTCACCCGCTGACCTCCAGGAGTGAACTGGTCAACCCACACGTCCTGGAGGTCAGCTCCACTCACCAAGTTTGTAGAGAACGAGGGAAGGTGAAGACCCGACAGTGAGCTAGACGAGACCGCCGGACACGGCAGAACCGTAGAGGAGTGCGCAAGGACCGGGCCCCCAAAGGGGTCCGCCAGGGAGACTGCAACCGACAGATTGAGCGGCGTGAGTGTGATGCAGTCGCGAAAGAAGGAGCGGGAAGCACTTGAGTCAAGCGTGGAGGTGTGCAAGGCATCACCAGACGTAGAACCAAGGAGAGCAGACTCACCAGCACGTGAAGCAGCAGACTCACCAGCACCTAGAGCAGCAGCCTCTATACCTGGGTCGGGCGGCACACACAGGTAATAGTCACCCTCAACACTAATAGTCACAGCATACATGGCAGCACGGATAGCATCGTAATCAAGATCAAAGATAGCAACATCAGACTTAAGCAGATCAGGCCATCGAGGGAGCTCAGTGGCGTCAGGAAACTGTGCGCGCCAAGCGTTAGTCAGGCGACTGAAACAGCGCTGCGTCACGTGGGGCAGCCCGCACATCTCCCCACAATGCTCCCCGATGCGGAGAACGTAAACATAGGGACCAGCACCCTCAGACCTCCCACGCCCAGCGTACCACTCACGAAGCTGCTGGGGCGACGGGGCCTTACGGAACGCGGCTGCTGCTGTTGCTAGCTACCGCCAAAGCCTCCACGCTGTGCGGCTCCACCCCGACCAGCACCACCGTCTTGTTATAGACTAAGGACGAAGTCTATGAAGATTAGGTGCCTAAATTTCTCAAAATCGTTGGTTTCTATTTCTGGACAGAATAGTCGCGCTCACAAGAAACGCCGTCGACAAAAAACGCACAGTCAAAACTTCACCAAACTCAAATATGATGTAGCCCTAGTCCGTGGCTACAACTTCCAAGTTGAATCGTACAAAAAGGTGAAGTATTTCTCGAGTTATCAATTTTGGCGCACTATGGCTATCTATATTTTTCCCCAATATGGGGTACAGACTTTTGGGGGTTGGGAAATTCGTCTTTTCTACTGTAGTTGCTGCCAAATGGTTGGGAGAAACCAAACCAGGTTGGCAAGTGTAGCCAAGTTGGGTTGAGGTGGATTGTGGAGGTTGGGATAGTGACAAAGGTCAAAGTTGGGCGGTGTTATGATGATGCTATCATCTGCATTCACGAACACTGCCACCCCCACTGCCACTGCTGCTGCCGCCTCCACCTCCACCGCCGCCACCGACGCCCCCACTCCCACCACCACCCCCACCTCCACCCCCACCCCCTCCGCCTACTCCACCACCACCACCGCCGCCCCCGCCGTCCCCTCCACCACCCTTGCCCCCCTTGCCCTTGCCACTGCGGCACCTCCCAGTAGGAGCAGGCGCAGCCCCGACCTCTTTGGAGCCAAAAAGGTCAACAGCAGTAGTAGAAGCAATAGAGGGCAAAAAGGGAACGGGGGAACACCCCTCAAAGAAAGGGGCGCGAGGGTCACCACGAGAAGCTCCTATAGCGACTATGCTAGTTCCAGCTGCAGTGAGGCGCTCCTCGAGCAGGTCGACGGTGAGCTCGGTGGGGCAAAGGGAGAGAAAGTGGTCCCTGACTGAGCGAAGAGAGCCAGGGAGACGGGTGACTAGGTAGAAGAGGGTGATGTACATGGGGGGGGGGGTCTTTGTCAAACTCATATGCTATAGTCTGTGTAGGCTATAGTGGGGTAGACAATATGGGGTACAACACTTCTAGGTTTTCCTACTTGTACCCACCTGCTTGCTAGTTCATCCATTCCTCATTTCTTCACATGGTATAGAGCAGGTTCCCTAGTGGGAACTTTTCCTAGGGCCCACCACTGAACATCGATTTTTTTTTCCTGCCCTAAGAACGAGTCGCCCCTGACTGAGGCGCGCCCTGTGTGCCGCCCTCCCCTTAGCGACCCGTCGCGCCGCCCTTAGCGGCCCCCACCCTCTCACGGCCCCTCGCGACCCTGTCGCCGCCCCCTAGTGACTCGTCGCGCCACCTTGAGCGGCCCGTCGCGCCGCCCTCAGCGGCCCCTTGCAGCCCCACCTACGCGGTCCCGTCCCCGCCCTCTTGCGGCCCCGTCGCCGCCGTTAGCGGCCCCGCCGCCGCCCTCGCGGCCTCGCCGCCGCCCCCTACGTGGCCCCGTCGCCGCCCTCTCGCGGCCCCGTCGCCGCCGTTAGCGGCCCTGACGCCGCCCTTGCGGCCTCGTCGCCGCCCTCTCGCGGCCGCGTTGCCGCCCTCTCGCGGCCCCAGTGCCGCCCTCTTGCGGCCTCGTCGCCGCCCTTAGCGGCCCCGTCGCCGCCCGTTGCGGCTCCGTTGCCGCCCTTAACGGCCCCGTCGCCGCCCCTTGCGGCCCTGTCGCCGCCCCCTTTCAGCCACTCCTCGGCCCCTTCACCATCGAGCAGCAAAACCGCAGAGCCGCCGAGCAGCCGAGCCGCCGAACCGCCGAGCCGCCGAGCCGCCGAACCGCCTAGCCGCCGAGCCGCCAAGCCGCCGAGCCGCCCCTACCGAGCCGCTGCCGCCGAGCCGCTGTCAAGCCGCTACTGCCACTGCCGAGTCGCTACCACCGCGGTTTCAGCCCTGTTCCTCCCGTCGCGCCCCGGCCCTACCCACCCGCACTGGTGAGAGCATTCCCTGCTAGACATCTGCTGTCATGGCTACCCCCTGTGTCCTTACCTTTTATGCTGAGGGTCGTGCTCTTGACTTTGAGGTCTGGGTCCATGACCTACAGCTCTTCCTACAGTGCGATAGGGCAGACGGCCTTTTGTCGTAAATCTTCCTCTGTCCACCCTCATTCCCTTTCTCCCCTGTGTATCCTGCTGACTTCTCCTTCTCTCCTTCCTTCCCTGCCACCCGTACTGCTGATCAGGTTCATCCCTTCTTCCTCCTGGCGTATGTAATCACTCTGTCCTGCACTCCTCCTGGTACCTCAGGCTTCCCTTGTAGCAAGCGTAACACTCCCCCTCAGGGGCTCTGTCAAATTGCTTACAGCTTCTCCTACTGCTAGTTCCCTTTGGATTAGGAAAACAAATTGCAGTAAATGAGAAACATACAAGCAAAAAGCAAGAAGCCCGAGTGCTACTCCTGCCTACATCTATTCCCACCCCCTGCCTAGGTTGCTTCCTCCACAAGCAAGCTCCTGTGCACCAAGCGAGTCAGCCGGGCTGCTCGCGAGGTCTCCAAGGTGCTAGCTGTGTTCCCACTGGGCCCACTAGGCATGCACTGCCTTCCAGCCTGGTGACTTCGAATTCAATTCCCAGACTGGCATTGAATTCGCCTTCCAGCCTGGTGACTTCGAAATTGAATTCACAGGCTGGAATTGAATTCGTCTCCACCAACCTCCATGAATTCGCCTCCCACTAACCACCTCAAATTCCCCAGCTACTCAGCTCTGCAGTACAGTACAATACACTCCAAGCACACAAATGAGATTAGAGTACAAAAGCGGTAAACTATAGTACACCCTCACCTTGGCTGCTGTGATATTCACACTTAGTTGCCAGCTAAGTGTTAATAAAGCGACAGCTGTCGTGAATCTTCCTCTGTCCACCCTCATTCCCTTTCTCCCCTGTGTATCCTGCTGACTTCTCCTTCTCTCCTTCCTTCCCTGCCACCCGTACTGCTGACCAGGTTCATCCCTTCTTCCTCCTGGCGTATGTAATCACTCTGTCCTGCACTCCTCCTGGTACCTCAGGCTTCCCTGCCCCCTCACGTGTCTCAGCGCCCATCTTTGCCGCTTGAGTCACGGGACCCTCTGCCTAAGGCTTCCCTTGTCCCGCCCTGGCCACGTTGGTGATGTGTTCCTTGATGAGTCCCCCTCGAATATCTTCCAGCACTAACACTCCCGAGCCTCGTATCTCTTTCACCTTCCATCGCTCTGATCCCACCGCTAAGTCCAGCGTGTCACGCTTAGCTTTGCGAAGGTATACCTCCTGCCCTGCCTCCACCTTATCACCCTTTCCTCCTATCCCTGATGCTTTACGCTGCTGGTATCGTCTTGCGTCACGCAGCTGCGCCACATGGAGGTTATCCAGAGCTGCCGGAGTCAGCTCCTTCAAATAATTTGCTCTCCTCTGGGCTAACTCCGCCCACATGTTTGGCTCATCTGCCTCTATAACCGCAGAAAGCAGCTTCGGAGCATCGACCGGCAGCACAGGATCCCGCCCGAACAGTAAGTGGTATGGGGATAGGTTTCTCAGAGCCGCCTGCTTTGCGAACCTGTACCCCGCCAGCACCCACCAGAGATCTCGGTCCCAACTCCTTTTGTGGGACTCACTGTAGGCCCGTAGTCCTTTCTTCAAGGTCTGTATGAGCCTCTCGGTCAGTCCGTCTGATTGAGGATGGTACCTAGAGGTGACCCTGTGCGTGATACCCATCTCTTCCAGCAGCTCGTCGAAGCTCCCTTGAAATTCCGTCCCTTGATCAGTGAGTACCTCCCCGCATGCCCCATACCTGGTGAGCACGAGCTCCTCAAAAGCGTCAGCTATCAGTGCGCTGTTCTTGCTTGGTAACGCTCGCGCCTCCACCCATTTACTCGTGTGCTCAACCATCACCAGATTGTACTGCTTCCCTCCTTTCGATAGTGGCAGCTCTCCCGCGAGGTCCAACGACCACCTGTAGCCCAACCCGCGAATTGGTAAAGAATGCAGCTCATCTCTCTCTTTCTCTAACCTTGCTTTATTCCTCTGACATGCCTCGCAGCTCGCCACTAATCCTGCCACATCCTTTCCCATGCTCACCCACCAGTACATGGTGCTCAGCAGCTGCCGTGTTCTGGTTATGCCGAATTGCCCCAGCTTCGCGTGGACATTCCCCATAATCTTGGCTCTCTCCTGTGGTTGTGGCACCACCTTCCACCCTTCGTTGGTTCTCAGCTGCAGCTGTTCCTGAAACCACCTGAAATGCTGCCCTCGGGCCCTGGCTCTCTCGCTCACTCCTTCCTCTTCTAGTGGCTCCCTTTTGATCCAGCTCAAGGTCTCCTCATCCTCCCATATATCCCCTAACCGCTTCTTTCCTTTCTCCTGCCCCCAGGGTATCGCTGCTACTTGAGCCAGGGCTGCTAGCTGCGCTACCGGCTGCATTGGTGGCGGATTCCCAGATAACCCATCTGCGTGCTGCAGCGTTTTCCCAGGCCGGTGTCGGATCTCAAAGTCGAATCCCAGCAGCTTAATGGCCCAACGAGCGTTTCTTCCCGTCAGCTCCTGATGAGTCATCAACCATAGCAACGGCTGGTGATCAGTCACAAGTGTGAAGCGCCGACCCTGCAGGTACACCTTGAAGTGAGTGATCCCCCATACAGCTGTCAGGCCCTCCCCCTCGTAAGACCAGTAGTTAGCCTCGGATGGGCTGCAGCTGCGGCTGGCGAAGGCTACCACTCTCTCCTCTCCTTCTATCTCTTGGCAGAGCACTGCCCCCATTCCTGTGCTGCTCCAGTCAGTGTATAAGATGAAAGGGGCATCTGCCCTCGGTATCTGCAGCAGCGTTCCCGTTCGTACTGCTTCTAACAGGTCCTGCCTTGCCGTTTCCTCCAGCTCTCCCCACTGCCAGCTCCTCCCTTCCTTCAGCAGCTGATTCAGTATGTAGGCTCGGCGGCTGAAGTTCGGTACGAACTTCCTGTAATAATTCAGGAAGCCGAGTAACGCCCGCAGCCCGGTCTTATCCTTTGGTGCTGCCAGGTTCTCCAGCACCTTAACTTTTGCTTCCTGTATCGCCAGCCGGCCCCCTTTCACTTCAAAGCCCAGGTAAGCCACGGTCTGCCTTGCTATTTTGCACTTGTCTAGATGGCACGTCAGACCCGCAGCTGTTATAGCCTCTAGCGTCTGCTTCAGATCTTGCACGTGCTGCTCTTCACTGCTGCTGAAAATCAGTACATCATCTATGTAGCAGGCTGCTGCTGGAATCCCCTTCAGCACATGATCCATGGCCCGCTGGAACACTGCAGGGGCGTTGCGTATCCCGAAGGGCATCACATTGTACTCATACAGCCCATCCACCCCGTGAAACGCCGTTTTCCATTTGTCTTCCTCCCTGATGGCTATCTGGTTGAACCCCTGTTGCAGGTCCAAGGTGGTGAAGATGATGGCACCTTCTAAGCGATCAAAGATGTCTTCTACTGTTGGCATGGGGTACCCGTCCGGGCTGGTAATCTTGTTCAGCTCCCAAAAATCTCCACACATCCTTTTCGCCAGCACTTTACCCGTGATATCCTTCCTGGCAGCCACCACTGTGGCTGCTGCGTAGCTTGACTCGGACGGGCGGATAATCCCTGCTGCTAGCAGCTCCTCACACTTCTCCTTGCAGATAGTCGCATCATCTCCATTCATTCTCCTTCTTCTTTGGTAAGTGGGTATCTCTGTGGTAAGGTTTAGCTCCAGCTCTCTTCCCTTGTACCTCCCCAATTCCTGCAGGTTATAGGCGAAAGTGCTCCTGTGCTGGTGCAGCACCTCTCTGATTGCTTCTGCCGTCTGCTCCTTGATGTCTGTACCTAGCTTCCATTCCTTACCCTGCTCAGCTTCTTTGCCCCCTGCTAGTGCCGCAACATTCTCCTTTCCTCCCGTGCCCTGCTCAACAGCTGCATACGCCGCCTGCTTCTCTCCTTGTCCTTGCCTTTTTCCGGTCTCTCCTCCTTTATCAGCTGCCCCCTTTCTCATCTCTTTGATTAACCATCTCAGCGAGTGCTGGTCTATGGCTCTTCCTAAAGCTGCTCTGCGCATCCCTTCCTCTACCCCTTCTTCTGCGGTTGCTCCTGGCAGGTATCCCATGGCTAACTCCCGCTCCAAAGCCGTCGGTTCCTCCCACTTCTTCTTCCGGTGATCGTACACCATCCCTGGTCCTGGTATTCCGTCCACCTCGATGAAACCTTGTGCGCTGGTGTATGCCACTAATGTAGGCCATGCCCTGCGAGCTTCCCCCACCCGGTTGCACTGGTACTGCCGCGGATGATCTGGTTTTACCACTGGGGCCACCACCCTCCCTGGTTCTAAAATATCCTCTACTATCCTGCTTTCGTCCCTCTCCACTCTTGCTAGTCTTGCCCTCAGTTCCCCGTCTGGTAAGACGTTTTGCCAGTACTGCCGCACCCTATGACAGCGTGCCCACAACTGTGCCCCATCACAGCTCACTCCTCTCCCCAGTTCTGCCTCCACCAGCTCCCTTACTGCCCTGACCGGCTCGCGTACGTCATTCCTCATATCCACATGCTCCAGGATGTAAGCATATTCTCCATTCACTTCACTCGTCCACTTCATTATGGTGGGTAGCTTGATCACCATCCCCGTGCGCTCGTCCTGTAAGCCTTTCCCCTTTCCGGCCCTACAAGTACCCTGACACTCCCATCCCGCCACTAACAAATCCACTTTACCCCAGCTGCTCACGTCTTCTTTCGTGAGCTGCCCCACGTCCCATTTCTTGTTCTGCATGGCCTCCCGTAGTACTTCTTTTGTCAGCTGTGCGGGGTACTGTTGCTGTAACATTTGAGCATGCTTCCATGCCATTCTCCTCACCTCTGGGTCCAATTCTACGTATACCCACTTCTTCACCCTCATGCCTGCTTCCAAGGCTGCTGCCAAGCCCGCTCCTAATCCCCCCAACAGCTCCACTAGTGTAATACTATACTGATCCAGGTGAGTGCTGCCATTGCTCTTCCCCACACTTCCTCCCCTCCTACTGTTCTTCCTCAGTCCTTCTGCTCTCTCGGCCTTCTTGAGTTCTGTCTTAACAAACCGTACTGGTAGTTCACTCAGCTCCTTCCCTTCCTCCCAAAATTCCGAACGGTAGAGCACCTGCTCCTGCCAGGTACAGATAGTGGTGCCTATCTTGAACAACAGCTCCATTCCTAGTAGGATATCATAGTCTTCTGATTCTGTCAACCCACACTGCACTCTGATAGTGGTCTCCCCCTTCTCTCCCGGCTGTAAGGTTATCTCTATCAGGTCCCGTGTGCATGGCATCCACTTGGGGGCCCCTCCTTCTGCTGTCATGATCAGTATGCCCTTGCTTACAGTCTCTAGGTTCCCTTGCGCTCGCAGTTGTGCCGTCAGCTTCTTCCCGATTAGGACGCTCTGTGCTCCTGTATCCACTACCGCGTTTTCTACCAAGATTCCTCTGACCGCCATGGCTTTCGGTTCCACCACTAAGGCTGTGGGCTGACAGACTAGCCTTTCCTCGGGGTGACGCCGTGCGGTGCTGAATTTCCCTTGATTCTCCTGCCGCCTTGAAATTCTTCGCTCTTGTAATTTCTGCTCCGCTCTGCCATCTGCCCCTCCGCTGCGCAGCCCCAGGTTTCCCCTCTCCCTTGGCGGCATAGCCATGGTCCCGTATTCTCGTTCCCCTTCCTCAGAATCTTCCCCTTTGTCACCCCCCCAAGCCAGCAGAGCTTTCTCGGGGTCTTCACTGATCGCTGATTTCTCCATCTGAGCTTTCAGTTTCGCCAACTCTCGTTCTAACTGCAGCTCCCTTGCAGTTTTCCCTTTCGCCCTGTCTCCCTTGCTGTAGCATCTAGCTTCGGTATGGCCTTTCTTCCCACACCCCGTGCAGGTCGGCGCCTTGGGGCAGTCACGCCTGAAATGTCCCTTTGCTCCACAGGTGTCGCAGATTATTCCCACCGTACAATCCCTCCGAAGATGTCCTTGCTCTCCACATTTATGGCAGCGTCTCGGGTCTTCCGATGGCCTCTCTTTCCGCTCTTCCTCTCCCCTTCTTCCTTCCATAGCTGCCCAGGCTGGCCGTTTCCGCTCGTTCGGTCGGCTGGAACTCGACCCCTGCATGCCATCATAAAATCTCTTCCCTTCCTCCACTTCTTTCGCCACCTTGTAGACTTGCCGCAGCGTGGCGCGTACTCCCAGGACGTACAGCTGACTCCTCATGTCGCCTATCAGGTCCTTGTCCAGACCGTTGACAAATTTCGTCACCAAGAGGCGCTCCTCCATACACCCCATGTCCTCTGCCAGCTCCAGCAGCCTGTTGTAATAGGCTAGCAGTGACTCCGAAGTGGCACGCACGAAGTTCTGAAATTCCGCCATCCGTTCCGCCGAGTGCCCCGGGAATTGCTCCGGCAAACTCTCCAGAAATCGGTCCGTTATCATTGCTGGTGAGAAATCGTCTCTCTTGCACTGCATCAACAGCCCCTGCCTTTCCACGCGGTAGTGAGTCAGAGCCTCGCCTTTCAGAGTCCGTCCCAAACCTCTAAAGAACTCGATAGGGTCTAAGCCCTCCCTCTCCCAAAGGTAACGCAGGTCGTGTATCATCATCAAGTAGTTCTTGAGCGTGGGCTCCTCCCTTGATGTCCCCGAGAAACGGTCCGGCACTTCAATTTTCGGTAGAGCTGCGTTCATCGTGCGGCCCGTCCCCCAGCTCGTGTTCCCTCTATCCCCGCTGTCCACCGGCCGACCACCTTGCCTAGCTTCAGTAGCCTCGTATCCACCCGCCGCAAAGCTGTGGTACGCTTGTCCTCCTCTCTGACGGTGTCTTTCTTCGTGATGTTCATCTTCCCTGCGCTGACTGTGCCGTTCTTCCCGAAACTCTTCTCTTCCTTGAGCAGGATTATCCCCTCGAGATCCACTCCTCACATGGCCGATTCCACTCCCGCCAGCGGCTGATCCACCAGTAGTGCTAGGCGGCGGCTCCCCTTGTCGGTCGCTCTCCCTCTCTCGATCTAATCCCTAACCCCCGCGCGCGTTAGCATCGCCCTCTTCAGCACGGAATCCAGGTGTCCTGATGGGTAGTCCTTGTCCCTCCATCATCCTTGCAGGGAAACGGAGTCCCGAGCGCAGCTGATGAGTGTGCAGTTCTTGATCGTGCCTACTCATTCCTCACGGCGCATCACCGTGAGGGACTCGAGGCTACTAGCTTATCTCCTGTACTTAAGACAGTCAACAACCTTTTTGCTTGTATGTAGCAAGCGTAACACTCCCCCTCAGGGGCTCCGTCAAATTGCTTATAGCTTCTCCTACTGCTAGTTCCCTCTGGATTAGGAAAACAAATTGCAGTAAATGAGAAACATACAAGCAAAAAGCAAGAAGCCCGAGTGCTACTCCTGCCTACATCTATTCCCACCCCCTGCCTAGGTTGCTTCCTCCACAAGCAAGCTCCTGTGCACCAAGCGAGTCAGCCGGGCTGCTCGCGAGGTCTCCAAGGTGCTAGCTGTGTTCCCACTGGGCCCACTAGGCATGCACTGCCTTCCAGCCTGGTGACTTCGAATTCAATTCCCAGACTGGCATTGAATTCGCCTTCCAGCCTGGTGACTTCGAAATTGAATTCACAGGCTGGAATTGAATTCGTCTCCACCAACCTCCTTGAATTCGCCTCCCACTAACCACCTCAAATTCCCCAGCTACTCAGCTTTGCAGTACATTACAATACACTCCAAGCACACAAATGAAATTAGAGTACAAAAGCAGTAAACTATAGTACACCCTCACCTTGGCTGCTGTGATATTCACACTTAGTTGCCAGCTAAGTGTTAATAAAGCGACACTCTCCCTGTTTGATATCACCTCTGGTGCCTCTCCTGCCCCACCTGCTGATGCTGACAGCACTGTTCGCTCATAGTGGGCCACACGCGATGCTCCTGCCCGTCTTGCTGTGCGTCGCCACTTACCAACCGCTGAGCGTGCGCACTTTAGTCAGTACAAGAGTGCTAAGACCTTGTACGACGCTGTAGTTGCACGCTACTCTTCCCCTGCCACTGCTGCCCTTAGCCGCCTCATGCTGCCGTACCTGTTTCCTGACCTCGCCGCCTTTCCCACTGTCGCTGACCTCGTTACGCACCTTCGCACTAGTGACACCCGCTACCGCGCTGCGCTTCCTGCTGAGCTCTACGCCAAGAACCCCCCCCCCCCCCCCCCCCCCCCCCCATGTACAACACCCTCTACTACATAGTCACCCGGCTCCCTGACTCCCTTCGCTCAGTCAGGGACCACTTCCTCTCTGTTTGCCCCACCACTCTCACCGTTGACCGCCTCCTAGGCAGCTGAGAAGAGTATAGTCGCTGTAGGAGCCTCTCGAGGTGACCCGCGTGCCCCTGTCTTTGAGGGGTGCTCCCCCTCCCCCCTTTTGCCCTCTGTTGCCTCTACTGCTGCCGTCGACTTCGTTGGCACCGAGTCGGTCGGCGCTGCGTCTGCCCCTAGCGGGCGACGCCGCACAAGCAAGGGCAAGGGGGGCAAGGGCGCTGGAGGGGCTGGCGGGGGCGGTGGAGGTGGAGGTGGAGGAGGCGGAGGGAGTGGGGGTGGTGGTGGGAGTGGTGGCGAGGGGTGGGGACTTCGGTGGCGGGGGTGGGGACTTCGGTGGCGGCGGTGGCGGCGGAGGCGGCGGCGGCGGTGGCGGTGGGAGCGGAGTAGGAGGCGGTGGCGGCGGTGGCGGAGGTGGCAGCGGAGGAGGTGGAGCTAGTCGGGGTGGCTCTGCGAAGCGGGGCGGCTTAGGTGGTGGTCAGCGCCAACAGCAGCAGCGCACTCGTGAGACCACGTCCCCCCAGCAGCTTCGTGAGTGGTACACTGGGCGTTAGCGAGGTGGGAGTACAGGTCCCTTTACCTACGTCCTCCGTACCGGCGACCGCGCTGGTGAGCAGTGCGGGGGCTCGCACTCCACCCAGCGCTGCTTCGGCCGCCTGATGGATGCTTGGCGTCACCAGTTCCCTGACGCCACTGAGATCCCTTGCTGAAGAGAGCTGTCTAGGGCGGGGGTTGCTATCTTTGATCTTGACTATGATGCTATTCTTGCTGCCATGTATGCTGTGTCTACTAGTGATGAGGGTGACTGTTATCTGTGTGTCCCGCCTGACCCGGGCATTGAGGCTACTGCTCTAGGTGCTGGTGAGGCTGCTGCTCTAGGTGCTAGTGCGCCTGCTGCCCCAGGTGCTAGTGCGTCTGCTGCCCCAGGTGCTGGTGAGTCTGCTCTCTCAGGTACTACGTCGGCTCAGGCCTTACACACCTTCACCCTTGACTCAGGTGCTTCCCGCTCCTATTTTTGAGACCGCACCACACTTACGCCGCTTAGTCGGCCGGTTGCGGTCTCCCTGGCGGACCCCTCTGGGGGTCCTGTCCTTGCTCGCTTCTCCACTGTCTTACTATGTCCGGCAGCCCTCTCTGGCACCCTGTAAGGTCTCAACCTCCCCTCGTTCTCTACGAACTTGGTGAGTGGTGCTGATCTACAGGATAGGGGGGTTGACCAGTTCACTCTTGCGAGTCAGCGGGTGACCCAGTGTACGTGTGCTCAAACGGGCCGACACTTGGCCACGTTTACCCGTCGGCCGAGGTCGAGCCTGTACACACTGACTACTGAGTCTCCTCCGGTTACTGAGTCTGCTCCCGGTCAAGTAGCTGTGTCGAGTCAGGTGTTTGCTGCAGCGTCCAGGTCTGGTCCTGAGTCTGCTCCCTGCTTGTGTCGTCTCCTGTCCCACCAGACTCTCCTTTGGCACCACCGCCTTGGTCACCCCTCCCTGCCTCGTCTCCGAGGCATGGCCTCCCGTGTCCTTGTCTTTGGTCTCCCTCGGTACCCTCCCTCCCCTCCCTCCGGGGCCTGCCCCTACCTGCGTTCCCTGCGTCGAGGGGCGGCAGCGCGCCGCCCCTCACTCCTCCGAGTTTCCTTCGACAGAGGCTCCCCTGCAGACTCTTCACATGGACGTGTGGGGCCCCGCCCGCGTCCGTGGCCAGGGTCACGAGCGTTACTTCTTGTTGGTGGTTGACGACTACACGCTTTATACCACGATGTTTCCCTTGCGCAGCAAGGGTGACATCACTGAGGTGTTGATCGACTGGATCCGCGGAGCTCGTCTCCAGCTCAGAGAGAGTTTCGGCTCGGACTTTCCTATTCTGGGTCTGCACTCTGACAGAGGCGGGGAGTTTTCCTCTGCCCGTCTGGGAGCCTTCTGTCGTGCACAGGGCATCCGCCAGACGTTCACGCTTCCAGCCTCTCCACAACAAAATGGGATTGCTGAGCGCTGCATTGGCATGGTCATGGACGTCGCTCGTACGTCCATGATCCATGCGGCTGCTCCCCATTTTCTGTGTCCGTTTGCGGATCAGTACGCAGCGCATCAGCTCAACCTTCAGCCCCCGAGTCTCCTTGCCGGAGAGATCACCCACCCGGAGGTGGATGGGGAAGGTTGGCGATGCGTCTGCGTTCCGTGTCTGGGGATCTCGGGCGTTTGTCCGCGACTTGTCTTTGGACAAGCTGTCCCCCCGTGCGGTTCCCTGCGTCTTCCTTGGCTTGCCCCCTGACACGCCTGGTTGGCAGTTTTACCACCCCGCCTCGCGCCGTGTTCTGTCCTCCCAGGACGTCACGTTTGACGAGTCGGTGCCTTGCTACCGTCTCTTCCCCTACCGCACTACGCCCCTCCCCCCGCCGCCGCTCTTCCTTGCGCCAGGTCCTCCCCCAGTTAGACCCTCTCCCCCCTCAGGGTCCTGCCCCGTCAGGTGTGTCCCAAGTAGATGCAGTCGAGCTTGTCGAGGTAGCTGTTGACTCTGGTGCTGCTAGGGGTGCTGAGCCTGCGGGTGCTGTGTCTAGGGGTGCTGAGCCTGGGGGTGCTGCGTCTGGGGGTGCTGAGCCTAGGGCTGCGGAGCTTGGGGGTGCTGAGCCTAGAGGTGCTGAGCCTGGGGGTGCAGAGCCTAGGGGTACGGAGCCTGGGGGTGCTGAGCCTGGGGGTGCGGAGCCTGGGGGTGCTGGGTCTGCTCGTGTGGCCTGTGGCGGTGCTTCGTCGAGGTGGGAGCTACCCTCTCTACAGGAGCTGCGCGAGTGGTTTGCCCGGCGCAGGAGCCGTGCTGCTGGAGCTGGATATGCTGCTGTTACTGCTGACCCTGGGGTCGGCACTAGAGTTACTGGAGCCACTTGTCCTGGAGGTGCTCGAGCTGGCGGTACTGGAGCTGCTGGGACTGGGGGTGCTGCTGGGGCTACTGGAGTTGGTCCTTCTGGAGGTACTGCTGGTGCTGCTGGCGGTACTGGAGCTGGGGGTCCTGCTGGAGTTGGTACTGCTAGAGCTGCAGGAGCTAAAGTTGATGGAGCTGCTAGAGCTGGAGCTCCTGGGGATGTTGGCGCTGGAGGTGCTGCTGGCGCTGGTGCTTCTGAGGGTGCTGGAGATGGCGCTGTTGGGGCTGGAGGTGCTGCTAGCGCTAGTGCTGCCGCTGTGGGTACTGGTGCTTTCCCTAATGGTTCTGGAGGCGCTGCGCGGCCTCGGCTGTACTTCGTTCCGCTCCTTGAGTAGGTTCTTGGTCTCCCGCCCTCTACTGGTCCTGCTCCTCCCTTAGAGTGTCCACAGCCTGTCCAGTCGCGGTCACAGTTACAGCTCGCCGCCCCCCTACCTGCTCCTTCTCCCTACACTGGTCCTACTGGAGGTCTTGCTAAGCGTCGTGAGCCTGCGTCTCGTCATGCGTCGCGTGTTCATGCAGCTCGCACTAGTGGTCGTTCTCCCCGTCCGCGTCCTCCTGCGGTCCCAGGGCACACACTAGATGGCACAGCGTCCTTCCACTGCTCCTCTGCGTTTCCCTTTGCCATCTCCTCCAGAGTCCTCTCTTCCTGTCCTAGCTGACCCGTAGTTGCTGAGCTTGTCGACTTTGCTGCTCGCTGCCGTCTAGACTACGCCACTGGTCTTGTTGCTGAGTCTGAGTCTGTCTGTCCTCTTTTTGTCGGGGATGAGTATGCTCTTAGCACGGACATGCTTGAGGACAGGCAGGAGGAGTTTCAGTGTTTTGCTGCTGCTTTGCCTCATCTCGTGTCCACGCTGATTGCCCCTGAGGGAGACCCGGATGCACCAGACATCCCCACTCCTCGATCGTACGCTTAGGCGATCGAGGGTCCCTACTCCTCAGAGTGGCAGTCAGCCATGGACGCAGAGATGGCTTCCTGGAAGTCCACAGGCACCTACGTCGACGAGGTTTCCCCACCTGGGGCGAACATCGTCAGTGGCATGTGGATTTTCAGGGTGAAGCGGCCGCCGGGTTCTCCGCTTGTCTTCAAGGCGCGTTACGTGGCTTGAGGCTTCAGACAGCGGCAGGGAGTTGACTACTTTCAAACCTTCTCTCCCACCCCAAAGATGACCACTCTTCGGGTGCTGCTGCACATAGCCGCTCAGCGCGACTACGAGCTTCACTCTCTTGACTTCAGCACAACTTTCCTGCAGGGCAGCCTGCACGAGGAGATCTGGTTGCGCCCTCCACCTGGCTTCACTGGGTCGTTTCCCCCTGGTACCCAGTGGAGCCTCCGGCGGCCAGTCTACTGTCTCCACCAGGCGCCTCGTGAGTGGCACGATACACTGAGGACTACACTTGCGGCTTTTGGGTTTGCTCCTTCTATAGCCGACCCATCGCTGTTTCTGCACACCGACACCTCTCTGCCGCCGTTCTACATCCTCGTGTACGTCGACGACTTGGTCTTTGCCACTGCTGACACTGCCGCACTCGCCCACATGAAGTCCGAGCTGCAAAAGAGACACACGTGCACAGACCTGGGTGAACTGCGCAGCTACCTTGGCTTGCAGATCACCCGGGACAGAGCACGCCGCACCATTACCCTGACTCAGTCACACATGGTGCAGCAGGTCCTTCACCGCTTCGACTTCACGTACTCCTCGCCTCAGGCCACTCCTCTGTCTACTCGCCACTCGCTCTCAGCTCTGCCTTCGGATGAGTCTGTAGAGCCGAGTGGCCCGTACCCAGAGCTTGTTGGCTGCCTCATGTACCTGATGACCTGCACACGACCTGACCTTGCATACCCTCTTAGCATCTTGGCACGCTATGTTGCTCCTGGGAGACACTGACCAGAGCACATGGTTGCAACGAAGAGGGTGTTGCGCTACTTGTGTAGTACGTCGAGCATGGGGCTAGTGCTTGGAGGGCGACGTTCAGTGGTCCTCACAAGTCACGCAGACGCTTCTTGGGCTGATGGCCAGGCTACGCAGCGGTCGTCACAGGGTTACACCTTCAGCCTTGGTTCCGGCACTGTTTCGTGGCGGTCTCCCCGCTCGTCTTCTATTCTCGGCTCCAGCTGTGAGGCTGAGATCTACGCGGGGGCCATGGTTGCACACGAGCTACGCTGGCTCACCTACCTGCTGACTGACCTAGGAGAGCCGCCTCGTTCTCCTCTAGTTCTGTGCGTAGACAACAAGGCCATGCTGGCCTTGTGTTGGGAGCACAGACTGGAGCACAGAACAAAGCACATTGCTCTTCGCTACTTCCTTGCTCGTGAGCTGCAGGAGCGTGGTCAGCTGCGCCTTGCTTACGTGGCCTCTGAGGCCAACACTGCTGATATCTTTACCAAGGCACTTCCGCCTTGTGATCATCAGCGCTTCTGTACGATGCTAGGTCTTGTGCCTACTTGGCCTCACTTGCTCACTTCTTGACCTTGCTTGTACTGTGATCCTACTATACCTGCACTTGCTTCTTTACCTTTATATATGATCCTGCATGTGAACTGGCCTTGTGGCCTTGAAAGGCTCGGCGGTGGTGTGGGCGGTAGAGCACTTCCAAGTGTATCTGCAGGGCAGGATGTTCACCTCTGGTAACTTACCACCAGCCGCTGCTCTGGTTGATGCAGACGCCAGATCTCACGGGGTGTAACGCTAGATGGGCGATGAAGCTGCAAGAGTATGACTTCGAGATTAAGCACCGGCCAGGCAAGCCTATGCAGCATGTAGATGGCCTATCGAGGAACCCACCGGACGTGCAGCTGTCAGCCAGCCTCATGGCAATGGCGAAGGAAGCGGATAGGGGGCATGCATGGGGGGAGAAGAAAGGTGGCCCTGGCGGACATTTGGGAGGACCAGGCAGCCTTGGCTTGGATTTAGGGGGCAACCACAGAGGAGGGGGCGGTGCCGGCGAGAGTGCGAGCAAGGGGGGAGCACTGTCGCTGGTTCAAGGGGCAGGTGCAGCTGAGGATGGGGGAAGGGTGGAAGCACGTCCCACCACCGGTCGAGCAGGAGGGCATCATAAGTGAGGTGCATATGAAGCCAGGACACTACGGACCCCTACAGATGCAGGCAGCTGGTGCAGACGGGGTGGTGGTGGGCAGGCATGCGACAGCAGATCAAGGAGTGGGTGTGTAAGTGCGGAACCTGCTGCAGGAATAGAGTCGTGATGGAGAGGGAGAAGGCGGAGCTGCAACCGCTACCCAGTAGTGAGCCTGGGCTACCGATGGTCCATGGTCATAGCGAGGGAGCTGCCGGTCACCACAAAGGGGCAGGAGGTACATCTTACTGATGGTGGAGCATGTCAGCAAGTGGGCGAAAGCAAAGCCACTAGTTTATAAGACGGCGGAGGCGGTGGCGGAGGCGTTCGAGGTGATGGTGGTTACACGGCTGGGGGCATGCGGAGAATTGCTGACGGACCAGGGCACTGAGTTTGAGGGGGCTTTCGACCAGCTACTCAAGGCCAGCGGCATCAGGCACCAGTGCACATCACGGTACCATCTGCAGAGCGACAGGCTGACGGAGCAACTGGCACAGACGGTGAAAAAAGGACTACGTGCATACGGGGAAGAGCACAAGAGGGAAAAGGGACAGGAAGCTCTGCTGGGTGATGGCGAGGTACCGTTTCAACAAGCAGGCAGCGCTGAAGGACGTGTCGTCCTCCTATCTGTTGTTCGGCAAGGAGCTCGTGATGCCGGCGGGGGCACCAAGGCTTCTATTGGATGTGGTGATCACTGGTACAGCACAGAAGTGGGTGGCGGTGGCGGATGCACAGGGCGGGGTATCTGAGGCACCTGCTGCCAGTAGCACTGGAGAACCTCCACGTCGCACAGCTGCGAGATATTGAGCGGTACAAGCAGAGGCAGGAAGCAAATGGAAAAGGGGCAGTAGCGGGAGTACAGGAGGAAGAGGAGGTGTTCCTCTGGAGGCAGCGTAAGCATGCGCTGGACGTAGAGCTCTCTCAGCAGCGATGGGCGGTGAAGGAGGTGCGGCCGTCGGGGGTCATAGTCCTGGGAAAACGGGTGGCAGACCACGTCACCAATGTGGCCTGAGAAGGGCAAGGGAGGACCTCATGGTCCCATAAGGCGCGCAAGGACGGCAGCAATGCGCCATGGGAGGGGGCACGAAGGGTCCAAGCAGAGGGAAGAGAAAGGCAAAGGCAAGGAGAAGGTGGGGTAGACGCAAAAGGGGAGTGGGCAAGGCGAGAGGTAGCAGAGGGTGGGAGGAGACAGACAGAGTGGGGAAGAGGGCAGATAGTATGGTAAGGTATGCGGAGATAACTGCTGTAACGGAAGCTAGACTATGGGCTAGGCACGGGTGCTCGTGTGATCTTTGCGTTCCTTAGTCGTTTTCTCGTGTGTTCTCTGCTCGCACATTCACGGGGAGATTTTGCAAGAGTTTCACTAGCAAGGATTGACAACAATGGTAGCAACAACATTTGCATCACAGACTACATCAGAGCTAGCTAGGCTGCTGGTCAACCTCCAGCGCAGCATGGTCGACCGCGCTCCAGCGCAGCAGTGCTCGCACCGCTCCAACGTTGCAGAGTAGCGGTTTGCCAACGTTGCAAGTCCACGGTATGCCAACGCTGCAGCAAGTCGGCTGCACAGCGTTGCACCCGCAGGACAACGGTGCACCTGCTTCGCAGATGCGTGCAGCTGGTTGGTGTGCCACTCCTCATCACGTGCACAGCGCAGACGCCTGGCAGACTCCACGCCAGCGACTCCGCCCACCAGCTACGTCGACCTCGGGATACCACCCCCTGAGGTCGGCCTCGCATACTCCACCCCGGCGACATTCGCGCACGTCACCCGGGTATCCCAGTCGACCGGGCAACTACGCCCGGTGAACCAGCACAGTCCGTAGCCGGCCACCAATGCCCGGCGTCCTCAGTCCGGCGTCCAGGCGCCTAGGAAGCCGTCCGAACCCCCAGGTCGGCGTCCAGACGCTTAGGACGCCGTGCAGACCTCCAGAGCGGCGTCCAGCCTCCCAGGACGCCGTGCAGATGGCGGCGTCCCAGGCTCCTAGGACGCCGTGCAGATGCCTAGGTCGGCGTCTGGCCTTCCAGGACGCCGTGCAGGCGCCCACAACGCCGACCAGGCGCCCAGGTAGTCGTGCCGATGCCCAGCTCGGCGTAGAGCTTCCCAAGACGCCGTCCAAGCGTCCAGGACGGGGTCCTCCTACTCGGCGCCCTCCAGCTAGGCGCCCTCCAGCTCGGCGCCTTCGCAGTGGCCCCCGTGCCCTCTGCTGCAGGTCGGCTGTAACCCCCGCACATCCGACCACGAGGTCGGCTCCGCCCAAGCGAGGACGGGGCCAAACAACACTCCTGTTGACAATGTACGCGGGAGAGGAAGTGGCCGTCAGAAAAAGGGGAGGGGTAGCCAGAGTGAGAGGACACATAGGCCAGAAGGGAGGTTTTCGACAGCTGTCAGGATTCGGAAATTGACAGCTAAGAAGTACTGATAGAGGGTGTAGCGAGAGGTTTGGTGGAACAATTGTACATAAGTAAATAAGTAGGGCACTCAACAACGGGGATCTGTAACGGCAGTGGCGAAGCAGAGCAGGGCACTCGGCAGTGTGGATGGCACCGAGAGACTTAATTACCGGCGGGGCGGCGGGCTGAGCTGGAGGGAGGTGTGCTGGCAGGATTGGCAGCGAGATGACGTGGGTGTGGTATGCGAAGGAATTGTGTGTAGTGTGCATGTGTGTGTTTCGTTTCTTTTGCAGACACGGAGTCCAAGAGGGAGCTGGAAGGCACGGTCACCAGCTGGAGGCAGGCAGAAGCATAGGGTGGATGGCTAGCTAGGTAGTCAAGACGATGAACAATTGTTAGGTTTGGCCTAGCTAGGGTTTCACGAGGGAAGATTATGGGTGGATCCTGGGCCATGGGTCTGCCACTGCGTGTTTGTTTTCGTGAATTACTGCAATTTCTTCCAAGATACGCAGTTTGCAACGGAGCCATAGCCGCAGTCAGAATGAGTTAGGAAGGGTCTGAGCATGGAAGGGTCCGAGCAGAGGGAAGAGAAAGGCAAAGGCAAGGAGATGGGGTAGACGCGGAAGGGGAGTGGGCAAGGCGAGAGGTAGCAGAGGGTGGGAGGAGACAGACTGAGTGGGGAAGAGGGCATAGAGTATGGTAAGGTACAGGGGAGAGGAAGTGGCTGGCAGAAAGAGGGGAGGGGCAGCCAGAGTGAGAGGACACACAGGCCAGTGGGGAGGTTTTCGACAATATCAAACCAGCAACAAAGTGATTGGGAATCACATAGGGATGATAGGAATTAGACGGGAAGTGGTTTGGGTTACAGTCGAGAAGGAAGTTTGGAGTAGTTTGCAGAGGAGCCTCGTCTTGTTAGATGGCAAGGAGCAGGATGAATTCAGGAATTTGTTCACAAGCCTGTGTGAAAGCACTCGTGCAGACCATCGCATACCCACCGAAATGGTGGGGTGCTCCTTCACAAGTGAGGGTGCATGGTTCTGCAGCTACATACTCTTTCATGACTTTCTGCATGATTGGTTGAAAGCACCAAGGCTAAAGGACGCATGAGACTTTTGCCTTAGACAAAAGCAATTGGACCTCTAACAGTACAAGCATGAAATCTCCAAGCACACAAACGAAGGGCAGGAAGATCTAACAAGGCAAAGAAAAATTTCTCAGCAGGGAATGTAAGAAGGAAAGGACACAAGCTGTTTTTTGAAAATATACTGAATCATGAAGGTATGGGAAGTAGAATGTGCTTGGGTTAGACTTGTGACATACATTGACTGGAGGCAGAGGGAAGAGTGACATACATTGGCTGGAGGCGGAGGGAAGAGTGACGTACATTGACTGGATGCTGGTGGCAAATGCAGGTGGAACTTGTGAGGATCTAGGATCGAGCTCAGAAAAGAGAAGTTGTAATTGAATGAATCACCTGGGTACAACACGAGGCTATATATAGGCTCGACACAAGGCCCCGTAACCAGGTGTTATGCGAAGGTTCCGCGGGTCGCGAAACGTCCTGAACAGATCCTTCCCGAATTCGGTAGAAGGCAATTCGGTGGCAACCAAAAAACGAGAATTCGGTGCACGCAACCCTAGCTCGGTGCTATAACTATAATAAAATATAGGAAAACACCTAGCCTAGGAAATCAAGCAATTCATGCATGCATATAATTATCCTTTGCTAGAAATAGCATAATAAAGTAAAGGCAAGCAAGCATAGCTGACATAAGCCGTCGTACTCTCACACGTCCCCCCCTCAAAGCTGGGTGGCGTGAGATACACCCTGCTTAACAAGATATTCCTTAAGAGCACGGCGTGCGTTGCCCATATCAGCTTCTGCAACCCAACCGTCCTCAGTGGGGTCGTATCCCTTCCAACGTATCAGGAACTTGAGGGTCTTGCCGCCACGGCGCCGATGAGAGAGAACGCGCTCAATCTCGTACTCGGATTCATCCTGCACAAGAACAGGTGGAGGTGGCGGTAGCTGCCGTCCCTGGAACTGGTGGTTGGGGTCCTTGTAGGGTTTCAGTAGCTGCACATGGAAAGCGTTGTGAAGCTTCCACGTATCTGGTAAGCGCAAGCGGAATGTAACTGGTGTCACCTGTGCCTCAACGAGAAAAGGACCACAGAAGCGAGGCCGGAGTTTGGATGGGAGGTGAGACAGGTTCAAGTTGCGTGTGTCAAGAAGCACCTGATCTCCGACTGCTACTGAGTGATCTCGTCGCTGACGATCGGCAAACTGCTTCTGGGAGTTCTGCTGTCATCGTGAGAGCGTCTGCTGCAACTTCAGGTATTTGAGACTGCAGTGGTCAGTATAGACTGTAGTCTTGGCTCCCTCTAGGTAACACCTCCACGCCTTGAAGGCTATGACTATCGCTAATGCTTCCTTGTCATGGATGGGGTAGTTCAGTTCTGCTCCGTGTAGCTTCTTACTGAGGTAGGCGATGGGCTGCAAACCGCGTACGTGATCCTGCATCAGTACTGCTCCGACTGCTTTGTCACAAGCGTCTGCTTCCACCACGTAGTCCTTGTCTGGATCTGGTAGGATGAGTACTGGCGCTGTAGTCAGTGCTGTCATGTAGCTGCTCCATGGCTTGCTGATGAGGCTTATCCCATTTGTAGGGCGTATCCTTTTTCAGTAGGTCGGTCAGTGGCGCTGCTATCTTAGCGTACTGCGGCACGAACCTGTTGTAGTAGTTGGCGAAGCCTAGGAACTGCTGCAACTCCTTCACGTTCTCCGGTAATTTCCACTTTTTGACAGCTTCGATCTTCCGTGGGTCCACGTGTACGCCCTCGGCACTCACCATGTGCCCGAGAAACTGCACTTCCTTCAATGCAAAGTCGCTCTTCGACAGCTTCACGTAGAACTTGTTTTTCCGCAGGATCTCGAATACCTTCCGCAGATGCTCCACGTGCTCCTTCATGTTCTTGGAGTAGATGAGGATATCTATTATAGTCAAGAGTTCACTTAGACGTCGCGGATGCCCATGAAACCGCCTAAGCAGAATCTGACGTCTTCAAACTGCCTCTTTTCAAAACGCCGTCACGATCAGCTCCAATAACACATAAGGACTGAAACTTGGACAGCAGTTAGCCTTAAGTGTCTGCTTTCCAACGGTGTATTGTTTGCTTTCACCAAAGGTGTATGCGCTACGCTGTGAACGAAAACGTAAGCTCGGCTGAAAAACGTGTATTCTCATTGATGCAAGGAAGAGGTGAGGTACAACATTGCCTAGGGGACTCTTAAGGGGTTGGGATCATCCTGGGAACTCAGAGAAGGTTGATTCCTAGGGGAGAAAGGCTAGAGAAGGATGGGAAACGTCCTAGCTAGGTCAGCAAAGCCAACCACACATGGATGTTCAGAGCTGTAGTCAAGGCAACCAATTGTGAGTTAAGCCAACCATGAGTCAGCTTGTCTTCCCACTTGCACCCTCTTGCAAGCTGGTTCCAGGAAGACCACACTTCTCAAAAGGAGGGCTGTAGATTCCCACTTGACCACCTGTACTTCTTGTCTCATTCTCTGTCCCTGCACCATTGGCATGACAACAATGAAAGGGTGGCAAGTGAAATGCTGCCAACAGTGCACCATGACTACGGAACAGTGAATTTCGGCAGCTGTCACGCAATGCTCAGATATTGGATCGTTTTGAAACTTAGGTGACCACCTTGCATAGCAAAGCAAAGGACTGCCAGATCGAATTTCAGACCAATCAAAGCTCTTTAGACGAGTCAATAGCCGAAATGGTGAACTCGGGTGTTACCAAAAAGGAGTAACACACACTTCCGGGATGCCATAAGTCTTGAAACATAAAATGTTTTCATGCCTTGGTAACTGCTTCAAAAACTCTGAAACGTTGAGGGTTTGAAGAACAAATGTTGAACAACCTCCCCACAAAATTCCAGAAGCTGAGCAGGCTTGTAGGCCGAATGGGAGTGCGATGACCGTACCACTGTAATGTGTTGGCACAACAAACTCCCCCTCATCATGCTCTCATTCATCTCTTAGCTGCCTCCCTTAGTTGAAGGACATGCCACACAAGGGGGCTGTCGTGAATCTTCCTCTGTCCACCCTCATTCCCTTTTCTCCCCTGTGTATCCTGCTGACTTCTCCTTCTCTCCTTCCTTCCCTGCCACCCGTACTGCTGATCAGGTTCATCCCTTCTTCCTCCTGGCGTATGTAATCACTCTGTCCTGCACTCCTCCTGGTACCTCAGGCTTCCCTGCCCCCTCCCGTGTCTCAGCGCCCATCTTTGCCGCTTGAGTCACGGGACCCACTGCCTGAGGCTTCCCTTGTCCCGCCCTGGCCACGTTGGTGATGTGTTCCTTGATGAGTCCCCCTCGAAAATCTTCCAGCACTAACACTCCCGAGCCTCGTATCTCTTTCACCTTCCATCGCTCCGATCCCACCGCTAAGTCCAGCGTGTCGCGCTTAGCTTTGCGAAGGTATACCTCCTGCTCTGCCTCCACCTTATCACCCTTTCCCCCTATCCCTGATGCTTTACGCTGCTGGTATCGTCTTGCGTCACGCAGCTGCGCCACATGGAGGTTGTCCAGAGCTGCCGGAGTCAGCTCCTTCAAATTCTTTGCTCTCCTCTGGGCTAACTCCGCCCACATGTTTGGCTCATCTGCCTCTATAACCGCAGAAAGCAGCTTCGGAGCATCGACCGGCAGCACAGGATCCCGCCCGAACAGTAAGTGGTATGGGGATAGGTTTCTCAGAGCCGCCGTGCTTTGCGAACCTGTACCCCGCCAGCACCCACCAGAGATCTTGGTCCCAACTCCTTTTGTGAGACTCAATGTAGGCCCGTAGTCCTTTCTTCAAGGTCTGTATGAGCCTCTCGGTCAGTCCGTCTGATTGAGGATGGTACCTAGAGGTGACCCTGTGCGTGATACCCATCTCTTCCAGCAGCTTGTCGAAGCTCCCTTGAAATTCCGTCCCTTGATCAGTGAGTATCTCCCCGCATGCCCCATACCTGGTGAGCACGAGCTCCTCAAAAGCGTCAGCTATCAGTGCGCTGTTCTTGCTTGGTAACGCTCGCGCCTCCACCCATTTACTCGTGTGCTCAACCATCACCAGATTGTACTGCTTCCCTCCTTTCGATAGTGGCAGCTCTCCTGCGAGGTCCAACGACCACGTGTAGCCCAACCCGCGAATTGGTAAAGAATGCAACTCATCTCTCTCTTTCTCTAGCCTTGCTTTATTCCTCTGACATGCCTCGCAGCTCGCCACTAATCCTGCCACATCCTTTCCCATGCTCACCCACCAGTACATGGTGCTCAGCAGCTGCCGTGTTCTGGTTATGCCTGAAGTGCCCCAGCTTCGCGTGCACATTCCCCATAATCTTGGCTCTCTCCTGTGGTTGAGGCACAACCTTCCACCCTTCGTTGGTTCTCAGCTGCAGCTGTTCCTGAAACCACCTGAAATGCTGCCCTCGGGCCCTGGCTCTCTTGCTCACTCCTTCCTCTTCTAGTGGCTCCCCTTTGATCCAGCTCAGGGTCTCCTCATCCTCCCATATATCCCCTAACCGCTTCTTTCCTTTCTCCTGCCCCCAAGGTATCGCTGCTACTTGAGCCAGGGCTGCCAGCTGCGCTACCGGCTGCATTGGTGGCGGATTCCTTGATAACCCATCTGCGTGCTGCAGCGTTTTCCCAGGCCGGTGTCGGATCTCAAAGTCGAATCCCAGCAGCTTAATGGCCCAACGAGCGTTTCTTCCCGTCAGCTCCTGATGAGTCATCAACCATAGCAACGGCTGGTGATCAGTCACAAGTGTGAAGCGCCGACCCTGCAGGTACACCTTGAAATGAGTGATCCCCCATACAGCTGTCAGGCCCTCCCCCTCGTAAGAGCAGTAGTTAGCCTCGGATGGGCTACAGCTGCGGCTGGCGAATGCTACCACTCTCTCCTCTCCTTCTATCTCTTGGCAGAGTACTGCCCCCATTCCTGTGCTGCTCCAGTCGGTGTATAAGATGAAAGGGGCATCTACCCTCGGTATCTGCAGCAGCGTTCCCGTTCGTACTGCTTCTAACAGGTCCTGCCTTGCCGTTTCCTCCAGCTCTCCCCACTGCCAGCTCCTCCCTTCCTTCAGCAGCTGATTCAGTATGTAGGCTCGGCGGCTGAAGTTCGGTACGAACTTCCTGTAATAATTCAGGAAGCCGAGTAACGCCCGCAGCCCGGTCTTATCCTTTGGTGCTGCCAGGTTCTCCAGCACCTTAACTTTTGCTTCCTGTATCGCCAGCCGACCCCCTTTCACTTCAAAGCCCAGGTAAGCCACGGTCTGCCTTGCTATCTTGCACTTGTCTGGATGGCACGTCAGACCCGCAGCTGTTATAGCCTCTAGCGTCTGCTTCAGATCTTGCACGTGCTGCTCTTCACTGCTGCTGAAAATCAGTATATCATCTATGTAGCAGGCTGCTGCTGGAATCCCCTTCAGCACATGATCCACGGCCCGCTGGAACACTGCAGGGGCGTTGCGTATCCCGAAGGGCATCACATTGTACTCATACAGCCCATCCACCCCGTGAAACGCCGTTTTCCGTTTGTCTTCCTCCCTGATGGCTATCTGGTTGAACCCCTGGTGCAGGTCCAAGGTGGTGAAGATGATGGCACCTTCTAAGCGATCAAAGATGTCTTCTGCTGTTGGCATGGGGTACCCGTCCGGGCTGGTAATCTTGTTCAGCTCCCGAAAATCTCCACACATCCTTTTCGCTAGCACTTTACCCGTGATATCCTTCCTGGCAGCTACCACTGTGGCTGCTGCGTAGCTTGACTCGGACCGACGGATAATCCCTGCTGCTAGCAGCTCCTCACACTTCTCCTTGCAGATAGCCGCATCCTCTGCATTCATTCTCCTTCTTCGTTGGTAAGTGGGTATCTCTGTGGTAAGGTTTAGCTCCAGCTCTCTTCCCTTGTACCTCCCCAATTCCTGCAGGTTATAGGCGAAAGTGCTCCTGTGCTGGTGCAGCACCTCTCTGATTGCTTCTGCCGTCTGCTCCTTGATGTCTGTACCTAGCTTCCATTCCTTACCCTGCTCAGCTTCTTTGCCCCCTGCTAGTGCCGCAACATTCTCCTTTCCTCCCGTGCCCTGCTCAACAGCTGCATACGCCGCCTGCTTCTCTCCTTGTCCTTGCCTTTTTCCGGTCTCTCCTCCTTTATCAGCTGCCCCCTTTCTCATCTCTTTGATTAACCATCTCAGCGAGTGCTGGTCTATGGCTCTTCCTAAAGCTGCTCTGCGCATCCCTTCCTCTACCGCTTCTGCTGCAGTTGCTCCTGGCAGGTATCCCATGGCTAACTCCCGCTCCAAAGCCGTCGGTTCCTCCCACTTCTTCTTCCGGTGATCCTACACCATCCCTGGTCCTGGTATTCCGTCCACCTCGATGAAACCTTGTGCGCTGGTGTATGCCACTAATGTAGGCCATGCCCTGCGAGCTTCCCCCACCCGGTTGCACTGGTACTGCCGCGGATGATCTGGTTTTACCACTAGGGGCCACCACCCTCCCTGGTTCTAAAATATCCTCTACTATCCTGCTTTCGTCCCTCTCCACTCTTGCTAGTCTTGCCCTCAGTTCCCCGTCTGGTAAGACGTTTTGCCAGTACTGCCGCACCTCTATGACAGCGTGCCCACAACTGTGCCCCATCACAGCTCACTCCTCTCCCCAGTTCTGCCTCCACCAGCTCCCTTACTGCCCTGACCGGCTCGCGTACGTCATTCCTCATATCCACATGCTCCAGGATGTAAGCATATTCTCCATTCACTTCACTCGTCCACTTCATTATGGTGAGTAGCTTGGTCACCATCCCCTTGCGCTCGTCCTGTAAGCCTTTCCCCTTTCCGGCCCTAGAAGTACCCTGACACTCCCATCCCGCCACTTATCTTGAACAACTGCTCCATTCCTAGTAGGATATCATAGTCTTCTGATTCTGTCAACCCACACTGCACTCTGATAGTGGTCTCCCCCTTCTCTCCCGGCTGTAAGGTTATCTCTATCAGGTCCCGTGTGCATGGCATCCACTTGGGGGCCCCTCCTTCTGCTGTCATGATCAGTATGCCCTTGCTTACAGTCTCTAGGTTCCCTTGCGCTCGCAGTTGTGCCGTCAGCTTCTTCCCGATTAGGACGCTCTGTGCTCCTGTATCCACTACCGCGTTTTCTACCAAGATTCCTCTGACCGCCACGGCTTTCGGTTCCACCACTAAGGCTATGGGCTGACAGACTAGCCTTTCCTCAGGGTGACGCCGTGCGGTGCTGACTTTCCCTTGATTCTCCTGCCGCCTGGAAATTCTTCGCTCTTGTAATTTCTGCTCTGCTCTGCCATCTGCCCCTCCGCTGCGCAGCCCCAGGTTTCCCCTCTCCCTTGGCGGCATAGCCATGGTCCCGTATTCTGGTTCCCCTTCCTCAGAATCTTCCCCTTTGTCACCCCCCCAAGCCAGCAGAGCTTTCTCGGGGTCTTCACTGATCGCTGATTTCTCCATCTGAGCTTTCAGTTTTGCCAACTCTCGTTCTAACTGCAGCTCCCTTGCAGTTTTCCCTTTCGCCCTGTCTCCCTTGCTGTAGCATCTAGCTTCGGTATGGCCTTTCTTCCCACACCCCGTGCAGGTCGGCGCCTTGGGGCAGTCACGCCTGAAATGTCCCTTTGCTCCACAGGTGTCGCAGATTATTCCCACTGTACAATCCCTCCGAAGATGTCCTTGCTCTCCACATTTATGGCAGCCTCTCGGGTCTTCCGATGGCCTCTCTTTCCGCTCTTCCTCTCCCCTTCTTCCTTCCATAGCTGCCCAGGCCGGTCGTTTCCGCTCGTTCGGTCGGCTGGAACTCGACCCCTGCATGCCATCATAAAATCTCTTCCCTTCCTCCACTTCTTTCGCCACCTTGTAGACTTGCCGCAGCGTGGCGCGTACTCCCAGGACGTACAGCTGACTCCTCATGTCGCCTATCAGGTCCTTGTCCAGACCGTTGACAAATTTCGTCACCAAGAGGCGCTCCTCCATACACCCCATGTCCTCTGCCAGCTCCAGCAGCCTGTTGTAATAGGCTAGCAGTGACTCCGAAGTGGCACGCACGAAGTTCTGAAATTCCGCCATCCGTTCCGCCGAGTGCCCCGGGAATTGCTCCGGCAAACTCTCCAGAAATCGGTCCGTTATCATTGCTGGTGAGAAATCGTCTCTCTTGCACTGCATCAACAGCCCCTGCCTTTCCACGCGGTAGTGAGTCAGAGCCTCGCCTTTCAGAGTCCGTCCCAAACCTCTAAAGAACTCGATAGGGTCTAAGCCCTCCCTCTCCCAAAGGTAACGCAGGTCGTCTATCATCATCAAGTAGTTCTTGAGCGTGGGCTCCTCCCTTGATGTCCCCGAGAAACGGTCCGGCACTTCAATTTTCGGTAGAGCTGCGTTCATCGTGCGGCCCGTCCCCCAGCTCGTGTTCCCTCTATCCCCGCTGTCCACCGGCCGACCACCTTGCCTAGCTTCAGTAGCCTCGTATCCACCCGCCGCAAAGCTGTGGTACGCTTCTCCTCCTCTCTGACGGTGTCTTTCTTCGTGATGTTCATCTTCCCCGCGCTGACTGTGCCGTTCTTCCCGAAACTCTTCTCTTCCTTGAGCAGGATTATCCCCTCGAGATCCACTCCTCACATGGCCGATTCCACTCCCGCCAGCGGCTGATCCACCGGTAGCGCTAGGCGGCGGCTCCCCTTGTCGGTCGCCCTCCCTCTCTCGATCTGATCCCTGACCCCCGTGCGCGATAGCATCGCCCTCTTCAGCACGGAATCCAGGTGTCCTGATGGGTAGTCCTTGTCCCTCCATCATCCTTGCAGGGAAACGGAGTCCCGAGCGCAGCTGATGAGTGTGCAGTTCTTGATCGTGCCTACTCATTCCTCACGGCGCATCACTGTGAGCGACTCGAGGCTACTAGCTTATCTCCTGTACTTAAGACAGTCAACAACCTTTTTGCTTGTATGTAGCAAGCGTAACACTCCCCCTCAGGGGTTCCGTCAAATTGCTTATAGCTTCTCCTACTGCTAGTTCCCTCTGGATTAGGAAAACAAATTGCAGTAAATGAGAAACATACAAGCAAAAAGCAAGAAGCCCGAGTGCTACTCCTGCCTACATCTATTCCCACCCCCTGCCTAGGTTGCTTCCTCCATAAGCAAGCTCCTGTGCACCAAGCGAGTCAGCCGGGCTGCTCGCGATGTCTCCAAGGTGCTAGCTGTGTTCCCACTGGGCTCACTAGGCATGCACTGCCTTCCAGCCTGGTGACTTCGAATTCAATTCCCAGGCTGGCATTGAATTCGCCTTCCAGCCTGGTGACTTCGAAATTGAATTCACAGGCTGGAATTGAATTCGTCTCCACCAACCTCCTTGAATTCGCCTCCCACTAACCACCTCAAATTCCCGAGCTACTCGGCTCTGCAGTACAGTACAATACACTCCAAGCACACAAATGAAATTAGAGTACAAAAGCGGTAAACTATAGTATACCCTCACCTTGGCTGCTGTGATATTCACACTTAGTTGCCAGCTAAGTGTTAATAACGCGACATGGCACAGATCCAATGCTGATGCTCTGCAAGCCGCTTGGTCAAGAAATCTGCAGGTTGCTCGGTAGTGTTGATGTAGTGCAAGGAGACCGTGCTCTTCTTCACCTCCTTCCTCACCCAATGCCATTTGATATGCATGTGCTTGTTCAGCTCATGGAGCACAGCATTGCGAGCCATTGCAATTGCTCCTTGGCTGTCACAAAACACAGGTGTAGGACCCTCTTGCTCGTGCCCCAACTCCTCAAGCAACCTCCTCATCCAAACCACCTCCTTCACCCCATGAAACAACGCCATGTACTCGCTCTCCGTTGATGAGTGAGCTATCTCCCCTTGCTTCTTAGACTTCCAGCTCACTGGACTCCCTCCAACACAGCATACATAGCCACCATGGGATGTTGCATCACTAATGTCACTTGCCCAGGTAGCATCGGTGAAGCACGATAGGTACAAGTGTCCACGCCTTGCAGCTGCACCGGTCTTCGTGCTCACCTCCTCCACTCCCTTTTGCTTCAGCTGCCCATGCACTGAATATTGCAGCCCTACCCTTGAGGTTGCCATGCAGTACCTCACCAGCCTCTCTGCTGCATCAAGGTGCTCTTGAAGGGGCCTAGACACCACACGAGCCAGCTGCGAAACCGCGAATGAAATATTGGGGCGAGTGTTGACCGAATCATACATCAAGCTCCCCACCATTGACTGGAACCGACGCTGCAACTCGGGCTCCAACACCTCACCCTCCTCTTCATCAAGTTGTAGCTGAAACCCTGAGGGTAGAGGAGTCTTCACACTCCTCCCTTCCTCCAGCCCATACCTCTCCCCCATGGCTGCAAGGTACTTGTGTTGGTGAAGCCTCAACCATCCCTTCACCTCGTCCCGCTCCACGTGAAGACCAAGGTAATACCCCACCGGTCCAAGAGCCTTGCATTGAAAGGTCTCCTTCAGCTTCCCTTGCACCTCCTTGATCCTCTCAAGAGATGGAGAGAAGAGGAGAATGTCATCGACATAGACAAGGAGAAACACCTTCTCCTCCTCCCCCTCGGTCATGAAGAGACTCTCGTCGCACCCGCTGACTTTGAAGCCAAGAGCCTCCAATGCCTCCATCAGCCTTGCATACCAGCACCTTGGAGCTTGTTTGAGGCCATAGATGGCCTTGTTGAGCCTGCAAACACGTCCGTTCCCATCGTCTACCCCTCTGGCTGCTTCATGTAGCTCTCCTCATCTACCACGCCATAGAGGAAAGCCGTCTTCACATCCATTTGCTCCACCTTCCAACCACAAACGGCAGCTGCTGCTAACAACACCCGGAGCGTAGGAGCCTTGGCAACAGGAGCAAACACCTCCTTAAAGTCAACCCCCTCCCTCTGCTGGAAACCCTTGATCACAAGTCTTGTTTTGCGCCTCTCCAACTTCCCCTCCGCATCGGTCTTCACACGTAATATCCACGTGCAATCGAATGCCTTTCTTCCCGGGGGCAGATCAGTGAGGGTCCATGTTCCATTCTCCATGAGGCTCTGAAACTCATCCTCCCTTGAAGCCAACCAAGCCTCTCGATCATCTCCAGCAAGTGCTTCCTCCATTGAAGCTGGTTCATGAGGTAAGTTGACACCGAAGCAACAAATGTGCTCCATCTCTCCCTCGCCTCCCTTCTCATCATCTTCCTCCTCCTGGACCAGCAATGTCTTGGGACCCCCAAGCCTTTCATACTTGAGGAAATCCCTTGGGTGAGCAGCTCTCTTGGGCCTCTCCTTGGCTGCACCCTCCTTAGCTCCACCGCGGACAGCACCACGCTTCCCTTGGGTTGTCCGCCTTGGTGGAAGTGAAGAGGATGGTGTAGGCTGCTGCACCTCCTCCCCGGCAGCACCTCTCTCAGCTACAGGGGCCGCCTCTTGCTGCAATACTCCCTCCACCTCTGCTGCCTCCCCTTTAGCACCTCCCAAGTCATGTGACACCTTTGTTACCTTCGAAGATGAAGAAAACTCGATGGGCATGAGGAGTGGGTCATTCGTTCCCACCTCTATTCCGAGCGGAATGGTGACCTTGCTCCTCCCTTGCTCCAACCACTCCTTGAACATGAGCCCCTCCATGAACTTGGCATCTCTGGTGGTGAAGATGGTGTTGGCTTTTGGGTCCCACATGAGCCACCCCTTGCTCCCTTGTGCAAGTCCCAAATGAACAGCCCACACTGCCGCCGCTTGAAGCTTGTCACGCTTCTCCTTAGGGACGTGCACGAGTCCCATGCACCCGAAGACTCGAAGCATATCCACCAGGGGCTTCTTGCGTCTCCACTTCTCCATAGGGACCCAATGCTGCCCTCTCACATGAGTCAATACTCGGTTCTTGATGACGGTGGCATGGCGAATAGCGAGGTGCCAGAATCGTAAGGGTAGACCCGAGTCTACCAACATCGTTCTCCCACCCTCCATGATGGTCCGGTTCGCTCTCTCTGCCACGCCATTGGATTGAGGAGTGTAGGCCGTGGTGAGCTGGTGCTTGATGCCGTGCCGCTTCAGCCAGCTCAGGAACTCCGCTCCCAAGAACTCCCCACCACGATCACTACGAATCGCCTTCACCCGCTTGCCGCTCTCTCGCTCCACCAAGGGCAGCCACTCTTCAATGATGATCCTTGCAGCATCACTTTTCTTTGCAAGTGGAAAGGACCAGGTGAGCCTTGTGTTGTCATCCACCATGGTCATGGAATACAGTGCCCCACCATCTCCCTTCACCTTCATGGGTCCCACGAGATCCACATGCAAGAGCTCCACTGGGTCGCTCGACTTCCCCTCCACCGAATGGAAGGGAAACCGTGAAAACTTGCTGGTCAAGCAAGTCTCACAAGATCCCACCTCCTTGGGCTCCCCCTTTATCTTCAGCCACTTGAATCTTTCCTCCTTGAACAGCTGCTGCAACTGAGGTAGCGCCACGTGGCCAAAGCGACGGTGTGCGATGAGCCAATCCGTCTCACCCGTGCTAGGAGTTACACTTGGTAACTCAGCCCCTCCATGCCGAAGGAGCCCACCATCACTATCATCACCACCTCCTCCATTTTCCACGTGGTTAATACGCCCTCCTCTCACACCTCCAGCAGCCAAGCGCGCAGCCGCCTCCTTCCATGGCAGCACCGGTATCTCCCACATGGACCGGTGCATGTCCTTGCCGCCTCGGAGGTCCCACAACACGCGCCCATCCAGAGTTGCCTTGAAAACCTTTGTGCCCAACATCTCCATCTTCATCCCTGCCTCACTTAGGGCCTTGGTAGAGAGGAGTTTGGCACACAATCCAGGAACAAGGAGAACATGCTTCAACCCCACAAGCCTCCCATCCGCACCCATGAACATGGCTCTCCCCTCGCGACACACGGGTACAACTTGGCCGGTGGCTGAAACGACGATGGCTGCCTTTGATGGCCTAACTTCATCCAGTAGATCCCCTCGGTTGGTCATGGTCATGAAGGCTCCCGTGTCAATGACCCAATGGGAGGAGCGGTGAAGAGGAATCTTGCAGGCCGGCACAACCATGTCCTCGGGGCACGCCTCCCCTAAATGGTAGAACATGCCGCCGTATCCGCCAGCACCTCCATCGCCCTCCTCACTGCCCATGCCTTCTCCCATAGCTCCATGAACACCCTTGGAGCCCTCAATTGATGGCTGACCAGGCCTCCAACCGTCAGGTAGCTTGCGGCACTTGAACCATGGGTGCCCTTCCACATGGCAATACCAACACTTGCCGCCACACCGCTTGCCTCCCTTGTTGCCACGCTTCCCTCCCGAATGCTGCTCCCCTCAAGAGCCTTCATTGGCCTTGCCTTTCTTGCTGCCACGCCCCTTGAAGCCCTTCATGCCGTAGGCTGAACCTCCACCTTCACCGGCAGCGGCAGGTCAGCTCCTTCCTACGAAACTGCCTCTTGAAGAACTTGCGCGCGAATCCACTCAAGGGACCACGAGTCCTTCATGCCATTAAGGTTGACCACCAAGGGCCCCCACGACTCCGGCAGCAGGGAGAGAGCCTTTTAGCACTTGATTTTCTCAGGGTAGTCCACACCAGCAGCGGAGAAGCTTCACATAGAGGTCCCTGGGTTGATCGAAAGCTCCTTGTACGGCATCACTCTCGTTGATCTTCACCGCATGGAGTTGTCGCTCAAGCACCACCACCATAGCTTCGCGGCTGGGAGCATGGACATCCTTCAAAATCTTCCATGCCTTAGGACCACACTCAACTTCCTTGATGAGATGCTTGATGTGGTGCAGCTGGTTGGATGAGAGGCATTGGGAGAGAAGGAAGAATCCATCCTTGGACCGGCGATCCCATTCTTTGGTCGCTCCTTCGCTCGCAGGCCTCTTCAATTCTCCATCCATCACTTCAAGCAGCCCACTATGGTTGAAGAGGAGCTCCATCCTGAAGCTCCATGATGCCCAATCCTCCCCAGAGAACTTCTCCAGGTTGAATGCCTTCACATCATCTTTAGCTGATGTTGAAACGGAAGCCATTGGTGCAGATCCGCCTGCAACGCCTCTTCCCGCTTCCCCAGCGCCTCTCACACCACTACTGCCACTGGGACCAGCTGGAGCAGAACCTTCAGCCTCCATATTCACCCACGAACAGAGTAGAACATCTCTGATACCACTTATTATAGTGAAGAGTCCACTTAGAGGTCGCGGATGCCCATGAAACCGCCTAAGCAGAATCTGACGTCTTCAAACCGCCTCTGTTCAAAACGCCGTCACGATCAGCTCCGATAACACATAATGCTGAAACTTGGACAGCAGTTAGCCTTAAATGTCTGCTTTCCAACGGTGTATTGTTTGCTTTCACCAAAGGTGTATGCGCTACGCTGTGAACAAAAACGTAAGCTCGGCTGAAAAACGTGTATTCTCATTGATGCAAGGAAGAGGTGAGGTACAACATTGCCTAGGGGACTCTTAAGGGGTTGGGATCATCCTGGGAACTCAGAGAAGGTTGAGTCCTAGGGGAGAGAGGCTAGAGAAGGATGGGAAACTTCCTAGCTAGGTCAGCAAAGCCAACCACACATGGAAGTTCAGAGCTGTACTCAAGGCAACCAATTGTGAGTTAAGCCAACCATGAGTCAGCTTGTCTTCCCACTTGCACCCTCTTGCAAGCTGGTTCCAGGAAGACCACACTTCTCAAAAGGAGGGTTGTAGAGTCCCACTTGACCACCTGTACTTCTTGTCTCATTCTCTGTCCCTGCACCATTGGCATGACAACAATGAAAGGGTTGCAAGGGAAATGCTGCCAACAGTGCACCATGACTACGGAACAGTGAATTTCGGCAGCTGTCACGCAATGCTCAGATGTTGGATCGTTTTGAAACTTAGTGGCCACCTGAAAAGCGGGCCAAAGGACTACCAGATCGAATTTCAGACAAATCAAAGCTTGGTAGACGAGTCAGCAGCCGAAATGGTGAACTCGGGTGTTACCAAAAAGGAGTAACACACACTTCCGGGATGCCATAAGTCTTGAAACAAAAAATGTTGTCATGCCTTGGTAACTGCTTCAAAAACTCTGAAACTTTGAGGGTCTGAAGAACACATGTTGAAAAACCTCCCCACAAAATTCCAGAAGCTGAGCAGGCTTGTAGGCCGAGTGGGAGTGCGATGACTGTGCCACTGTAATGTGTTGGCACAACAATATCGTCCAGATACACCACTACGCACTCGTCCGGCAGGGGGCGGATAATATGGTTCATTTCCACCTGGAACGTTGCTGGTGCGTTGCAGAGTCCGAACGGCATCACCAAGTATTCGTAGGAGCCGTATCGGGTACGGAATGCCGTCTTGTGGATCGAGTTGTCCGCCATCTTGATCTGCCAGTATCCCGACCGTAGGTCCAGCTTCGAGAAGACTGTTGCACCACGCAGTTGGTCCAGTAAGTCGTCGATGCGCGGTATGGGGTATTTGTTTTAACTGTCTGTTTGTTCAATGTGCGGTAGTCGATGCACATCCGTAAACTGCCGTTTGGTTTTTGGGTGAAGAGAACTGGTGCACCGTAGGGTGAGGTAGATGGGCGGATCAGTTGTCTGTCCAGTAGATACTCTATCTGTTTCTTCATGCCTGTCAGTTCTGTCGGACTCTGTCGGTATGGTGCACGTGAGACGGGTTTCGCACCTGGTTCCTCCACGATCTCATGCTCGTCGGTGCGTGCTGGAGGTACGCCTGCAGGTAGGTCGTCGGACATTATATCCTTGTATTGCTCCAAGACCTCCTTTACTGCTGCAGGGAGCTCGGAACTCGGCTTCTCCTTCTCTGCTGCTGCCATGACCAGTGCTAGATAACCCGTGTTACTCTCGTTCACCGTTTGTTCGAACCGTGCCAGTGTCGTTTCAGGAATGTCCCCTGTATCCGTCCAGCTTCGCAGTGCTATCCGCTTCCCATTGTTGTAGATGCACACCTTGGTGTTAACCCAATCGATCTCGGGGTTGAACCGCTTCTGAAAATCTCGCCCGAAGATAAAATCTAACCCTTTGATGTTGGTGACTGGTAGCTTCGGCTTCCAACTCAACGCACCTATATGCAGCTGCAGTGATGCTTCGCCGTGGATAGGAAGCTTCATACCATCCACCATGGTTGCTGAAAACTGGGTCTCTTCCGCCTTCTCTCCAATTTTCTCCAATGCTCCGCGGTCACACACCGAGTGAGATACACCGCTGTCCACCAGTGCCTGGAGGCATCGCCCATTACATAACACCTCGAGGAGTAGTGGTTTCTGCTGCGCTGTGTAGCCAAAGAGGGTCTCATTAATAGGATCTTAGGGTACATCAAACTTAATACCTTCCCTATTTCCTATACCTGACTCAGCGCTTTCCAACTTCACCTCGGGGGTAGGAGGATTTTTCCGAGGCTTGTATAATTTCTCCTGAGCCTGGATGTCTCCTCTAAGCCTTGGCAGCTGTGTAGGCTTCACCTGTGGGCAAGGGGGAGCCTTAACACTGTGCTGCGGGGAGAGAATATTAACTCTACGGAACGCACGACCCTTTTCTACGCTCCGTAGTACTTTGCCCAACTTCTCAGGTACCTGAATAATTTCTTAAGGCTTTTTCTTGGCCTCTAAACCTCCCCTGAATTTTTCAATGGCTTGAAAACCACGAGAAGCAATATTTTTCGTTAGAGTATCTTTATAGGATACGTTTAACGAATTCTTACTTTCGTGGGTGTTCGGCTGGAGTTTTCCAGTCGGTGTAGAGTCTTTTATCGCGGAGCCTCCATTCGCCTCGGCGATTTCCCCTGATGCCGGCCGGTCGTGACGTTTTAAATTTGCGCCATCATTTTCTCCTTTTTTCACCCGCTCCGAAGTCGCCACGTCGTCGCCTTTTTCTGTTTTTCGGATCTTTACGCGATCGCCAGGTCGATCCGCGGCTACTGGCAATTTTCGTTTTTGGACTTCGGGGGTGCTCCACTGTTTCCGTCCCGGAGTGCCGCACGTGCTTTCTTCATTTTGTAGCACGACAAAAACTGATGTCCTGCTGCGCCGCAAAATTCGCATTTTGACGGCTGCTGCTTCGCGTCGTATTTGTCGATATCCATCGGTTCAGCGAACGTGGGGGGTGCCGATCGCTCCGTGCCGAATGTACGGTTCGGCGTGAAGCGTCGTGTTTCGGGTTGACCTCGAGTCAGCGCGTCGTATCGCTCAGCAGCACGCACGATGTCTCTGTAGCTGTTGTAATTCGCTGCAATCACCTGCCGCCGAATCTCCATTTTTAATCCTTCGGTGTACGCTTGGATTTTTTCGCCTTCGATCAGGTTGGTGATGCGGTTGAACAATAACTCCATCTGCTGTGTGTACTGTGCTACACTACTATATTGCTTGTGTCGGTGTATGTGAAAATTTAGAAGAGAGAAGAGGGTTGCACTAGCAAGAATAAGGATACAAATAGCAAACCCTAGAAGGGTTGTACTCGCTATAGAGCACCCCACTACAGGCTAGAGCATAATATTCTGACACACCCCCATAGCCAAAGTGGGGTGTAATCAGCAGAGCAAGCAAAGCAGTACAAGCTCAAGGTGGAACACAATGTCACCACACATTCTGAGCACAAGTTCAAGAAGCAATAGTTAAAAGTTCACAATTATGAGCAAAGCTAGTGGTAGTCACAACGGGCAAGTGAGGAGGAGAGAGAGTGAGAGGAGAGGAGATAGGAGGCGACGGATGAAGCTGCAGACACACGGGCAACAGGAGGCACACTAGCACAGCGGCTACCGGAACAACGCTCCGGAATACTGGAGTAACTGGCCCCGCGGCTAAAGTAGCGGCAGACGAGCAACGGACCCACGGGCGGCTGGCACAGCTGGCTACGACTGGGCTACCGGACGAAGTCCCCGGAATACAGGTGCTGCTGGCGACACGACGGCAACCTCCATTCAGCTTCCCCAAACTATCCCACACTCTCGGCACACGCCCACTGCTCAAACCCTAGCTCCACTCCCACGCACCCCCCCTTAAACCCTAAACCCCAGTCTCCCACTCATCCACCCCCCCTCAGCGACAGCTGCAGCAGTGGGAGACGAAGGAGGAGGAGGAGCAAAGGGAGGAATGCACAACTGCCACCCCCATACTCGCCACCCCCTACTTGCCACCCTCCAGGTGCCCCCGAAGGAGCCGCGACGGGCGACGGGAAAAGGAGGGGGGGGGGGGGGTGGTGCACATGCCGTAGGTAGGGCGACGGGGCCGGGGTCGCAGGTAGGGCGACGGGGCCGGGGCGGTGGTAGGGCGACGGGGCTAGGGCCGGGGCCGCAGGTATGGTGACAGGCCCGGGGTCGCAGGTGGCGCGACGGGGCCGGGGTCGCAGGCAGGGCGACGGGGCCGGGGCCGTAGGTAGGGCGACGGGGTGCGACGCGCGGGTCCCCGTCGCCCGTCGCAGCGCCTCCCGGGGGGGGGGGGCGCCTAGTGACGGGGCAGAAACCCGTCGCGCGCCTCAGGGCGCACGGCGGGCAGAAAACCGCCGCGCGCCTCGGGGCACACGGCGGGCAGAAAACCGCCGCGCGCCTCGGGGCGCACGGCGGGCAGAAAACCGCCGCGCGCCTCGGGGCGCACGGCGGGCAGAAAATCGCCGCGCGCCTTGGGGCGCACAGCGGGCAGAGAACCGCCGCGCGCCTCGGGGCGCACGGCGGGAAGAAAATCTGCCGCACGCCACGGGGCGTGCGGCACAGAGAGTAGCAGTAGTAGTTGCAGCGGAAGCAACGAGGTGGTGAGCCCACCCACAGGATCGATCCAAGGGGATTGACCTGCTCTAATAGCATGTGAAAATTTAGAAGAGAGAAGAGGGTTGCACTAGCAAGAATGAGGATACGAATAGCACACCCTAGAAGGGTTGTACTCGCTATAGAGCACCCCACTACAGACTAGAGCATAATATTCTGACAGTGTATGTGCTGCCGTGCCATGTAGGTCGTATTCACTGGCTCGAAACGCTCCATTAATCTGCCCGAAACTGCTGCCACGTTTTCTCCCCGCGGGCTACGTCGGTGTAGTAAATCCATTTGAGAGCTGGTCCACGTAACAGGGTCATTGCGAGCCGAATCCTTGCTGCGTCGTGTTGCGGGGTCGAACAGCCAATGGCCTCGAAGTAAATTTCGAGGGTGGCCACGAATCGCCGGACGTCGGATCCCTTCGCACTTGGATCGAACGCCTCCGGGAGCCTCGGTCGTGCTGCTTCGAGGTTCGGCGACAGTGGCGCCATTGGTCCGTGAAATGTTGGTGTCGCCACTGCTGCTGGAGTTGTCGGTGCTGCAGACGCTGCGGTCGCTGCTGTTGCGGTGGCGAACCCTGGTTGGCTTGTCAGAAAAGCCTCGAGTCGACGAAGCGTCGCCTGCGTCTGCTCCATGTCGGTGCGGAGGCTCGCGATGTCGCTCGTAGTCGCGTAGTTGTCGCCTTGGCCCTCCATGCCTGACATCAACGCGTCCGAAAAACCGAATCGAGGGGGAGCGAAAAACACGGAACCGGTTTTACGTACCCGAAATCGATGTTTGACTGCTTCGCCCCCGCGGTTTTTTGAAGACTGGTTTTAGCGGTCGAAATAACTTCGCGTGTAAACGGGCTATGATTACCAAGTGTGAGGATCTAGGATCGAGCTCAGAAAAGAGAATTGTAATTGAATGAATCACCTGGGTACAACACGAGGCTATATATAGGCTTGTCATAAGGCCCCGTAACCAGGTGTTACGCGAAGGTTCCGCGGGTCGCGAAGCGTCCCGAACAGATCCTTCCCGAATTCGGTAGGAGGCAATTCGGTGGCAACCGAAAAGCGAGAATTCGGTGCATGCAACCTAGCTCGGTGCTATAACTATAATAAAATATAGGAGAGCACCTAGCCTAGGAAATCAAGCAATTCATGCATGCATATAATTATCCTATGCTAGAAATAGCATAATAAAGTAAAGGCAAGCAAGCATAGCTGGCATAAGCCGTCGTACTCTCACAGAACTGTACCAGACAGCTGATTATTCGAAAGGTCTCTGCAGTGGAGGGGTTTAGGAAACAAGCGGTGTACTGAGTGAGTGACGAAGGGACGAGGGATACAGACAAGGACAAACAGAGTGAGGGTGGGACAATGTAAGCACGGATGACACATGAAACTTACATTGCAGCCAGACCTGTTAGGGCCGAGAATGTTGCCTGAATGATGCCTTCAAACTGGTTGACTCCCAAGCTACTGTTTAAAGAGAGAGAGAGAGAGAGAGAGAGAGAGAGAGAGAGAGAGAGAGAGAGAGAGAGAGAGAAGAAAGAGTGTGTTGTTTGAAGAGCCACTAAGATGACTTGGATAGGCTTAAGCAAAGGAAAACGCTGCCCTCTGTAAGAGACTAGTGCTGGTTCAAGTTGAACCATTCGAAGCCTTCAAATCAAACCACGTGAGACACATCCAACTCTAGGTTCGCATCGCAGCTCGAGCAGTACGGGTTTCCTGGAGGAGCAATTCAAAGGCTGTTGAAGTTTATTCCGCTTGTGTTTTCGGATACTTGTTCAAAGAGAAACATGGCAGGATGGCAAGTTGGTATGGTAAACAGTAACAGACAGCTCTTGTAGATGGACCAAATTGGTCCAGCTATTGGGGAGGTTGAGGTTGTTGCTGTGAAGGACGCTGAAGAGTGTGAGAGCAGGCAACAGACGGACGCTTGAGTATTAACTGGTGGGAGTCATGAGAAACTAGGGCAGGAATTATGAAAGGTTTTCTTGAGACAACGTTGTAGCAGGAGAGACGGAGTGGGCCACCACAGTACACGTATGCATATTACCTCTAACGAGGCCTGCTCTTACATTACATGCCACTTGCTTTCCCAACACCCTAGCAGTACTAGCTTTCAATGAGTAAGAAGGAAACTCGAGTCTTGAAGAATCTACATCTGAAAACAAAGAGGTGATACTAAGGATCCTCATCAAGTTAAAGCCACACTAAACTTACAGGCTGGTGAGTGGTGTGAGCTGAGAGAGGTCATCATTCAGCAATCGTCCCTGCCGGTGTGGATTGACTGCTTTCAGGTTCCTGCGCATAAGAAGATGCCAGTAAGATTCGACGCACTCAGAGCAGCTCAATCCCAGCCATCGCCATGGCTAGCACGTGTGGTCCTCCTTGTGCCTTGTGTTTTGGGGGATGTGGTGGCGTGTGACAAGGTTGGAGTTCGAGAGTGAAGTAGGAGGGTGAAGTAGGAGGGTGAAGTACAAGGAACTCATAGATACTGAAGGTTGGTGAGTTGAGTGACCCAAATGGGGAACTCCAAAAATCGAAGGCAGGATAGATCCCTACAGCAGGGAGTAAAGCAAGAGCAAAGCACGTCACATAGACAGGCCAATGGAGCTGCAGTCATATCCGGGGAGGGGATGGGGATGGGTTAATTGAGCACATGAACGTGCAGGGATGGGGATGTGTTACTCGTGCACATGAACGAATCCACTTCACCTGTCCCATCAGACTTCAGTGGAGGAGCTTACAGTGCAGTGAGGGCAGTCAGGTACTGAATCTCTCTGGGTATCTCCCTTGTGGCGTTTCTGAGCTTACTGACTTTCCTGCGCTCATGCACATGTAATCAGCAATATTGAGCGAATTACCATTGCCAATCGCGAGGCTGGTATGGACCAGCTCACATGGTGACATGCAGATTAAGAATAGGAGCAAGAAGCCACCACAACATTGTACCATACGTTCTTGTATGGCAATGATGCTTACAGCTGATATAGGCTTCTTAGGTGTGAAAGAATGCGCAGGGAGGACAGGTCTCCGGCAAATGCCACCGATGCTAGATGCCTCAAAAGTGTTTTCACAATATGTCTTCGCAATCCAATGATCCTTACTTACAGCTGTTGAAGTTTCCCCATGTGTGAAAGAATGCGCAGGGAGGACAGGTCCTCTGTGAAAAATGGCTAGTCATTTAGAGTCCTGGTTGAAGAGAGGAAAGTGCGACATGGGAGAAGAGAAGTCACTGGGGGTGGTGTAGCGTAAGAGCATGGGGACTGTTGCATTGCATGCTGGAACGATGTGGCATGCATGTGCGGCGTGAAGCAGGTTAAGGTAGTTTGCTGCTGAGGCGCTGCCCTAGTGCCTACCTGAGCGCTTGACCTAGAGTTGGTAGAACAATTCTATGAGCGGTGGGAAAGGTCAATTCAATGTGCAGATATAGGAGAGCTAGAACGGTGGGGCTGGACCGAAAACGAAGGAGCTAAGGAAGCAAACGTAAGAAAGGCAAGAAAACCAAAAACAAGTAGGCAAATGCTGAGAAGTAGTTTGCCTCAGCCTAAAGTGTCCAACCGCAACTAAATTTCCACGTGAGACGTCTTAGAACATTACTTCTTTCACGTGCCTAAAATGTCCAACCGCAACTGACTTTTGTGCTAGGTGCGGATGCAACAAGTCAGTTTCGGTTTCAGGGTTTGGCTAGTGAATTCGATTCCGCCGTGCGACACGAGGCAAAATGCGGCAGACGCATTACACGAGGCTCCCAACTCATCTTAAATTGCTTACAAAGTTGTGCAGTCTCCTGTTTTGAACAACATGTAACCGAAAAATCAGAAACTTCTCCTCCAGCCACATCTTTTCCCTAACGTCGGCTAAAGGCTATTGCTAAACGAATACAGCGAGGCTGGATGACAAAGTGGAAGAAGAGTGACAGTGACAGTAATTGCTCGCATGAATAACATTGGCTCGTAAGGCGAACAGTGTTTGCATTGCATGAAGTACAGTATTTGCAGGTTGGTGAGAGAGGAGAGCCAAGCCAAGCCGTCCAAAGTGCCGGTGAGACTCATGCCTCCAAACTCAAACCCGATAGCTCTACGTGCACATGGGGCATGCAAGCAGCAACAGTGCACATGAAGGGTGCACGTGGTGCAGTTAGTGGGACATGGGGGACCACATGGGGCAGCCACGCAGCCATGGGGATGCAGGGTTTAGGGGAGATAAGGATATTATTATTTGGAATAAACGAGGACTCCACGAGCGCTTGTACAAGCAATTGGTAATGAACAGCGTGAGAAAGGGACAGGAAATGATAGTTGTGGAAGGGAAGGGAAAGGTCTTTAGTCATGAAAATTTGCAGGATGGGCTACGATCAATCAAGCTGGAAAGAGCAGGATGAGGGGGTGCAAAGGAGTGAAGGAGGGTGGTGGATGGGCATATTGGATGGAGAGGGCCTGGTGCAACATTCAGTTAACCTGGTGTAAAACAATGGAAGAGCAGCACTCACAGGTACGTGAGGTGAGTGAGAGTGGCGAGGGACGGAATGGGCCCGAACAGATCAAAGTTGGTCAGATCACTGTAGGATAGGATGGGAGCACGAACAACAGTGGAGGTGGCAAGAGGAAGGTAAAATGGAGCCTTGAGATCTGTGGCTGGCATTGAATTTTTGCAGCTTGTGGTGTTGCTAGTGCGCAAGGGAGGCATGCAAGGATTTTTTAGGCGCCTCAAAAATCGTCTTGAGATCTGTGGCATTGAAGCTTTTCAGCTGGTGGTCCGGCTAGTGCCAAGGGAGGCATGCAATGGCTAGAAGAGGGTATGGTCAGTTGTGTTGTGTGACATGTGAATGCGAGAACGAGATGGAAGGACAGAGCAGTACGAGGTTGGGGCGAGGCCATGGCAAACAAAGCCAAGGTATGGTAGATGCAAGATGGATGTAGACTGTAGTGGAGGCAGAAGGAGGGTGGGTGGGTGGTAACGCACAGGAGTTGTAGAGTAGAAAGACCGGTGATGGAGGCAAGTACGGAGGGAGGGGGGAATCCGCATCAGGCCGCATTAGATTTGAATATCTGCCAACACACGAATGCATGCACACACGCAATACCAACCAACTCCCATTCGTCGCCCACCTCCCACCCCAGTTCTCTTCCCCGGATATCCAGTCCTCCCCCATCCCATCCCACCACCCACATCCTTCAACTCAACCCATCCCCCCCATTGTCCAGATTGCAATGCTCCTATACACACACACACACAATCCAACACGATCATTATAAGAGGAGCAGACAGCAGAAGGGTGATACAGACTTCAAACTTTGAAGGGCTGGGTTGTTGTCCACATTTAAGCAGCCCAGCCCAGCCCAGCCCAGCCCAATTCAGACTTCAAACTTTGAAGGGCTGGGCTGTGGGCCAACAAACAGACTCACATTGCGAGCTTTCAAGAACGATTTCAGCGGTCGCGTCGGCCCCGGCAGCGTCGCCGGTGGCGAGCTTCAAAAGAGAGCGTTGGGTGCGGCTGGGCCGAGCGCGAGACAGCAAGCGTTGTTTGGACGAACGTGCGGCAGTGGGCGATTAGCGCCGCCATTGGAAACAGAGCACGCAGCGGCGCCTACGGCAGTGAGTGCGAGGGCCACCGAGAGGAGAATCATGCAAGCTGCGACATTTGCAGAGCCGGCGCGAGGTCGCGCGACAGGCCGGTGAGAACAAACTTTAGGCATGGTACGCATGATCTAAGGCTCGTACTGGTAGTAGTCGTTTGTACTATGTGCCGTGTGACATATCAGGTTAGAATATTGCCAAACAAATAGGTAAACGATACCGTCCGTAGCTGCCAATGTTAAACACGAAAGTTTGAAGGATTCCTGAGAGGAAGTGCCCAGCATTCTCGAGTGACCCTGACACTCAAGATCAGGTTTGCTAGGTCACATCATTACAAAGCGTGTGGAATGTGGATAGGAGTATCCAGGAACAAGAGCCGGCACTTGGAATCGCGTTGAGCTACCCCCCAGTTTGGAAGGCATAAAAAAAAAAAAAACAGGCGGGGGGGATGGGCTACAGTGAACCGACCATCCTGGAACCTTCCTTGATAAGCGCGTGAAATGTTAACAAGGCTCGATATAAGCGGACTACGCCAAACCTGACAATAATGGAATGCCAACCGAACACCCCTTTTTTTTGCAGGAGTTGTCAACCGCCGGAATCTACACCCAGCCCAGTTTCTCTCGCAAAGTGCTCATTTTCTTTTCCGCCGCACCATGCGAACTTGATGCCCCGCACCATGCAGGATAGGGGGTACAGCTCTAGGTTTAGGGTTTAGGGTTTAGGGTAGTGATTCGAGGCAATCGAAAGTGACTGGTCAAATATGCCAGCCAATCACATGATCGCGCGATCCATCAGGGCAACTGCCTACAATCTACACCTAAGTAATGCCGACCGAACACTGTTCCCCGTTTTTTCGAGGGTGCACTGCAGCTACAATCCGATTTTGAAGCTGTTTCTAGAAATGCCCAGGCTACATTTTTTGGGGGGACGTTAAAAATGTGGAGAATAGAACGAGAATGAATGAACTATGAGTTAAGTGAGTACAAATAACAAAACCCTAATTGGGTTGTACCCCCTATGGTATACCCCACTGTAGCCTACACAACAGCATAAGCTACATATATGTTCTGACACACCCCCATAGGCAAAGTGGGGGAGAACAAGGGGTCACAAGACTAGTCAAGCAAAGCAAAGCAAAGCTCAGGGTGGATCACAAAGTCACCACACAGTCCGAGCACAAGAGCAAGGCCACAAGACCAGTTCACATGCAGGAGTACACACATATATATATAAAGCTAGACAAGCAAGAGCAGGTATATATGTGTGACAGTACAAGTAAAGTCAAGAGGAGAGCAAGTGAGGCAAGACAGGCACAAGACCCAGCTGGGTGCAGAAGCGCTGATGGTCACAAGGCGCGAGTGCTTTGGTGAACACATCAGCAGTGATGGCCTCAGAGGCCACGTACGCAAGCCGCAACTGTCCACGCTGCTGTAGCTCACGAGCAAGGAAGTAGCGAAGAGCAATGTGCTTCCTTCTGTGCTCCAGACGCTGCTCTCGACACAAGGCCAGCATGGCCTTGTTGTCTACGTACAGCACTGGAGGAGAACGAGGCGGCACTCCAAGGTCAGTCAGCAGGTAGGTGAGCCAGCGAAGCTCCTGTGCAGCCATGGCCCCTGCGTAGATCTCAGCCTCACAACTCGAGCTGAGAACCGAAGACGAGCGAGAAGCCCGCCACGAGACAGAGCCGGAGCCAAGGCTGAAGGTGTAACCCTGTGACGACCGCTCCGTAGCCTGGTCGTCAGCCCAAGAAGCGTCCGCGTGACCTGTAAGAACCACTGGACTCCGCCCTCCAAGCACTAGCCCCATGCCCGACGTACTGCACAAGTAGCGCAATACCCTCTTCGCTGCAGCCATGTGCTCTGGTCGGTGTCTCCCAGAAGCAACATAGCATGCAAGAATGCTAAGAGGGTATGCAAGGTCAGGTCGTGTGCAGGTCATCAGGTACATGAGGCAGCCAACAAGCTCTGGGTACGGGCCATTCGACTCTACGGACTCATCCGAAGGCAGAGCTGAGAGCAAGTGACGAGTAGACAGAGGAGTGGCCTGAGGCGAGGAGTACGTGAAGCCGAAGCGCTGAAGGACCTGCTGCACCATGTGTGATTGAGTCAAGGTAATGGTGCGGCGTGCTCTGTCTCGAGTGATCTGCAAGCCAAGGTAGCTGCGCAGTTCACCCAGGTCTGTGCACGTGTGTCTCTTCAGCAGCTCGAACTTCACGTAGGCGAGTCCAGCAGTGTCCGCTGTGGCAAAGACCAAGTCGTCGACGTACACGAGGATGTAGAACGACGGCAGTGAAGTGTCGGTGCGCAGAAACAGCGACGGGTCAGCAGTAGAAGGAGCAAACCCAAGGGCCGCAAGCGTAGTCCTCAGTGTGTCGTGCCACTCACGTGGTGCCTGGCGGAGACCGTAGACTGGCCGTCGGAGGCTCCACTGGGTGCCAGGAGGGAAAGTCCCAGTGAAGCCAGGTGGACGGCGCGGCCAGATCTCCTCGTGCAGGCTCCCCTGCAAGAACGCAGTACTGAAGTCGAGAGAGTGAAGCTCGTAGTCGCCCTGAGCGGCTATGTGCAGCAGCACCCGAAGAGTGGTCATCTTCGGGGTGGGAGAGAAGGTCTGAAAGTAGTCAACTCCCTGCCGCTGACTGAAGCCACGAGCCACGTACCGCGCCTTGAAGAGGAGTGGAGAGCCAGGCGGCTGCTTCACCCTGTAGATCCACATGCCACTGACGATGTTCGCCCCAAGAGGGGGAACCGCGTCAACGTAGGTGCCTGTGGACTTCCAGGAAGCCATCTCTGCATCCATAGCTGCCTGCCACTGAGAGGAGTAGGGACCCTCTACGGCCTCCGCGTAAGAGCGCGGAGTCGGGATGTCTAGTGCATCCGGGTCTCCCTCAGGAGCAAGCAGTACAGACGCGAGATGAGGTGAAGCAGCAGCCAGACACTGGAACTCCTCCTGCCTGTCCTCTAGGACGTCCGTGCCAAGAGCACACTCACCCCCGACGGACGGAGGACAGACAGACGCAGACTCAGCAACAAGACTAGCAGCGTAGTCTAGACGGCAGCGAGCAGCAAAGTCGACGAGCTCAGCGACAAGAGCAGACGCAGCAGCGGACTCAAAAGAGGGGTCAGTGACGACAGTAGCAAGCAGACGCGTGACAGTAGGACTGGCAGCACGAAGGGAGTCCGACTCTGGGTCGGTAAGCACAGGAAGGGAGGACTCAGGAGGAGAAGGCAAAAGGGCACGCAGAGGAGCAGTGGACGGACGCAGAGACATCCGGGGCGTGCCAGGGACAGGAGGAGGACGCGGACGCGAACCACGACCACTAGCGCGGGCAGCACGAACAGGCGACCCGGGACGAGACGCAGGCTCACGACGCTCAGCAAGACCTCCAGTAGGACCAGTGTAAGGAGAGGGAGCAGGAAGTGGGGAGGTAGGCTCCAACAGTGACTGCGACTGGACAGGCTGTGGACACTCTACCGGAGGAGAAAGACCAAGAACCTGCTGAAGGAGCGGAACGAAGTACGGCCGAGGCCGCGCGGCAGCTCTACACTCAGCAGGGACAGCACCAGCACCCTCAGCGGCAGCACCAGCGCCACCAACACCTCCAGCGGCAGAACCTCCAGCAGCACCAGCAGCAGAACCACCGTTAGGACTGACAGCAGCAGACTCAGCACCAACGCCCTCAGCAGCCCCACCTCCAGTAGGACCCGCAGGCGTAGCACCTCCGGGACCGGCGGCACCAGTACCCTCGACGGTCGAAGAAGCTCCAGCTCCAGCAGTACGCCTCCAGCGGCAAGCAAACCACTCGCGCAGCTCCTGCGGAGAGAGGGGCTCCCGCCGAGGCGCAGCACCAGGAGAAACCCCAGGCTCAGCGGCTCCAGACGTAGCACCCCCAGGCTCAGCAGCTCCAGACTCAGCACCCCCAGGCTCAGCAGCTCCAGACTCAGCACTCCCAGGCTCAGCAGCTCTAGACTCAGCACCCCCAGGCTCAGCAGCTCCAGCTCCAGTAGGACCCGCAGGCCCAGCAGCTCCGGGACCGGCAGCACCAGCACCCTCAGCAGTTGAAGGAGCTCCAGCTCCAGCAGCACGCCTCCAGCGGCGAGCAAACCACTCGCGCAGCTCCTGTGGAGAGAGCGGCTCCCGCCGAGACGGAGCAACCAGAGAGCCCCCAGGTCCAGCAGACGCAGGCTCCGCACCTCCAGGCTCAGCACCCCCAGGCTCAGCAGCTCCTGACGTAGCACCTCCCGACTCAGCACCCCCAGCAGCAGCACCCCCAAGCTCAGCACCCCCCGGCATCGCACCCCCAGGCTCAGCACCCCCAGCAGCAGCACCCCCAAGCTCAGCACCCGCAGGCGTAGCACCCCCAGACTCTGCACCCGCAGCAGGACCAGACTCAGCAGCAACCTCGACTGGCTCGACTGTGTCTACCTGGGACACACCTGAAGGGGCAGGAACCTGAGGGGGGAGGGGGTCTACCGGGGGGGGAACTGGCACCAGGAAGTCCGGTGGGGGGGGGAGGGAAGGAGTACGGTAGGGGAAGAGGCGGTAGAAGGGGACTGACTCGTCGAACGTGACGTTCTGGGAGGACAGAACTTGACGAGAGGAGGGGTGGTAGAACTGCCATCCTGGAGCGTCAGGGGGGAAGCCAAGTAAGACACAGGGAGCAGCACGGGGGGACAGCTTGTCCGCAGACAAGTCGCGGACAAACGCCCGAGATCCCCAGACACGGAACGCAAACGCATCGCCGACCTTCCCCGTCCACAGTAACACTGGGGACATCGCGGGCCGAGAGACCCTGGGGTGAAGGTTGAGCTGATGCGCCGCGTACCGAACCGCAAACGGCCACAGAAAATGGGGGGCAGCCGCATGCATCATGGACGTACGAGCGACATCCATGACCATGCCAATGCGGCGCTCAGCAATCTCATTTTGCTGTGGAGAGTCCGGAAGCGTGAAGGTCTGGCGGATCCCCTGTGCACGACAGTAGTCTCGCAGAAGGCGAGAGGAGAACTCCCCACCTCGGTCAGAGTGCAGACGCAGAACAAAAAAGTCCGAGCCGAAGCTCCTCCTGAGCTGGAGACGAGCCTCGCGGATCCAGTCGATCAGCACCTCAGTGACAGCACCCTTGCTGCGCAAGGGGAAGACTGTGGTGTAACGCGAGTAGTCGTCAACCACCAACAGGAAGTAGCGCTCGTGACCCTGCCCACAGACGGGGGCCGGGCCCCACACGTCCATGTGAAGTGTCTGCAGAGGAGCCTCTGTGGGGGGAAACTGGGAGGAGTGAGGAGCAGCCCTGAGGCGCCCCTCGACACAGGGGACACAGGAAGGTCCTGGTCCCGAAGGAAGGGGAGGGAGAGACTGGGGAAGACCAGAGACAAGGACACGGGAAGCCATGCCTCGAAGACGGGGCAAGAAGGGGTGGCCGAGACGGTGGTGCCACAGGAGAGTCTCGTGAGACAGGAGGCGACACGAACAGGGGGCAGACTCAGGACCAGACCTGGACGCAGCAGCAAACACCTGACCTGACGCAGCTACCTGACCGGACGCAGGGACAGGAGGAGACTCAGTGGTCAGGGTGTAGAGGCTCGACCCCGGCCGACGCGAGAACGTGGCCAGGTGCCGGCCTGTGCGTGCGTCCGTGCAGTGGGTCGCCCGCTGACTCGCAGGAGTGAACTGGTGAGCCCCTGCATCCTGCAGGTCTGCACCACTCACCAAGTTCGTCGAGAACGAGGGGAGGTACAGGCCAGACAGGGTGCCCGAGGGGGCAGCCGGACACGGGAGGACAGTGGAGAAGTGAGACAGGACAGGACCCCCAGAGGGGTCAGCCAGGGAGACTGCAACAGGCCGACCAAGCGGCGTGAGTGTGGTGCGGTCCCGAAAGAAGGAGCGAGAAGCCCCAGAGTCAAGTGTAAAGGTGAGGGAGGCCGAAGCCAACGTGGTACCTGAGAGCGCAGCCTCACCCGCACCTGAGGAAGCAGACTCACTAGCACCTAGAGCAGCAGCCGCACCTGTACCTGGAGCAGGAGACTCACTAGCACCCAGAGCAGCAGCAGCCTCACCAGTAGCTAGAGCAGCATGTCCTATACTCTGGTCAGGCGGTACGCACAGGTGACCGGCACGGTCAGCACTAGTAGGCAATGCATACATGGCAGTGAGAATAGCATCATAGTCAAGAGCAAATATATCTACCCTCTGCCTCAGCAACTCCACCCAGTCGGGGAGCTCAGCCTCGTCGCCAAATACGGTACGCCAGGCGTCGCTGAGACGGGCGAAGCAGCGGGACTGTGTATGACCAGGTGTCCCACAAGGCTGACCAGTCCGAGCACCTGTGAGAATCACGTAAGAGCAGCGAACAGAATTGAGAGACCCTCTACTGTGAGCGTACCACTCACGAAGCTGCTGAGGCGTGAGAGACGTGCGGGGGGGTCGCGGGAGCTGCATCTGGCCGCCACCAGTAGTAGAAGCAGCAGGAGTGGTAGCAGTAGTAGCGCCACCACCCCTACAGCCCCAACCAGCGTACCACTCACGCAGCTGCTGGGGCGTGAGGGACTCACGCAAACGTCAATGGGGCTGCATCTGGCTCCACCAGTAGAGTCAGGAGCAGGAGTAGCAGCAGTAAGGCAGGCAGCCAGGCAAGCCAAAAAGGGAGGCAGGCAGGCAAGCAGGCGACGCGCAGCGTGCTAGCAGGGCAGGGGCTCACCAGTGGTGGGTAGAGTAGGCTCGGCGACTCAGCGGCTCGGCAGCACGGCGGCTCTGCGGCTCGGGCGACTCGGGCGGCTCGGCGGCAGAGCGGCTCGGCAGCAACTGCAGCTCGGCAGCTCGGCGACCCGGCGGCGCGGCTGTAGGGCGGCTCGGCTGCTGGGAGGCTCGGGTGTAGAGCGGCTCGGCTGCAGGGCGGCTCGGCTGCTGGGAGGCTCGGGTGTAGAGCGGCTCGGCGGCGAGGCGGCTCGGCTGCAGGGCGGCTCGAGACGAAGGAGGAGGAGAAGCAGGGGAGACCACACACCTGCCACCCCTCAGCTGGCCTCTCCCGCAAGCGGCCCCCTCAGGTCGCCTCGACAGGCGACGGGAAAAGGGGGGGGGGGGGGGGGGGGGGGGGGAGGCGGCTCGGGCGGCTCGGGCGGCTCAGGCGGCTCGGGCAGCTCGGGCAGTCAGCGGCACAGGCGGCTTGGGCGGCTCGGCTCCTCAGCTGCGCAGACAGCTCGGGCGGCTCAGGCTGCACGGCGGCCAACGGGCGGCGTGGGGGGCCGGGACGGCGGCGTGCAGCAGGGACGGGCGGCGCACGGGCGGTGTGAGGCCGGGACGGGTGAGGGGCCAGGACGGGCGGCGTCCTGGCGCCGAGGGGCCGAGACAGGAGAGCGTGGCCGGGGCGGGCGGCACAGGGCGGCTTGGGGCCGAGACGGGCGGTGCGCGGGCGGCTAGGGGCCTGAACGGGCAGCGCGCGAGCGGCTAGGGGCCGGGACGGGCGGCGCGCGGGCGGCTAAGGGCCGGGACGGGCGGCGCGCGGGCGGCTAGGGGCCTGAACGGGCGGCGCGCGAGCGGCTAGGGGCCGCGACGAGCGGCGCGCGGGCGGCTAGGGGCCTGAACGGGCGGCGCGCGAGCGGCTAGGGGCCGCGACGGGCGGCGCGCAGGCGGCTAAGGGCCGGGACGGGCGGCGCGTGGGCGGCTAGGGGCCTGAACGGGCGGCGCGCGAGCGGCTAGGGGCCGGGACATGCGGCGCGCGGGCAGCTAGGGGCCTGAACGGGCGGCGCGCGAGCGGCTAGGGGCCGGGACGGGCGGCGCGCGGGCGGCTAAGGGCCGGGACGGGCGGCGCGCGGGCGGCTAGGGGCCTGAACAGGCGGCGCGCGAGCGGCTAGGGGCCGGGACGGGCGGCGCGCGGGCGGCTAGGGGCCTGAACGAGCGGCGCGCGAGCGGCTAGGGGCCGGGACAGGCGGCGCGCGGGCGGCTAAGGGCCGGGACGGGCGGCGCGTGGGCGGCTAGGGGCCTGAACGGGCGGCGCGCGAGCGGCTAGGGGCCGGGACGGGCGGCGCGCGGGCGGCTAGGGGCCTCAACGGGCGGCGCGCGAGCGGCTAGGGGCCGGAACCGGCGCGCGCGGGCGGCTAGGGGGCCGCAGGGCAGGCCGAAAGAGTGAGAGCGAGGGCCCGGAGCGCGCTCCGGGCAGAAAAAAAAGTTTAAAAGTAGTGGGCCCTAAGCACAGTTCCCACAGGGGAACCTTCTCGATACCATGTGGAGAATAGAACGAGAATGAATGAACTATGAGTGAAGTGAGTACAAATAGCAAAACCCTAATTGGGTTGTACCCCCTATGGTATACCCCACTGTAGCCTACACAACAGCATAAGGTACATATATGTTCTGACAAAAAATGCCCATTAGGGCGTGTTAAATCCCCGCACAATTCTGAAAATGGGTGTGGCCGGATTTTCGACGACCAAATGGTCGTCATATTTTTCACGAACAACGACGAGGTGGCCGATTCTAAGTTGACTCTTTTTCAGCCACTATTTTCAGTTTTGGCGATTTAACAACTTTGCAGGCCGGTTCGGAAAAGTTGTTAAATTCCCAGTTACTATAGTAGTTGAGTATGTGCGACGGGTTCGCGTTTCTGACGACGATTTGACGCGATCACAAAATTCGTCGTTGGGCGAAACGGTGCGACGTCGCAGGCAATTGTCGCACACTGTGTCGACTACTTGGCCGTTTTGGAGTCGACTCGGCGTCGTTTCCGTGTCGACTTTTTAAAACGACCATCAAATTCGTTATTTTTAACGAAAAAAACGGTCGTCGCCACCTGACTGACGAATGTCGCAAACTGGTTACCTTCGCAAAAACGACCCGACAGATTGTGGCCGAAATTTGTGAGTTTTCGATTTAACACGCCTTTATGACCAGAATGAATCACTATGGAATGAAAGTGATACAAATATGCAACCCTAGAAATGTGTACCCCATATGGGCTACCCCACTAAAGCCTAGACAACATTATAATTTGACACACCCCCATAAGCAAAGTGGGGGAGAACAAGGGGTCACAAGACCAGTCAAGCAAAGCAAAGCAAAGCTCAGGGTGGATCACAAAGTCACCACACATTCCGAGCACAAGTTCAAGGCCAGAAGGCCAGTTCACATGCAGGAGCACATATATATATATAAGAGGCTAAGAAAACAAGAGCAGGTGTATATATATGTGACAGTACAAGCAAGGTCAAGAAGTGAGCAAGTGAGGCAAGACAGGCACAAGACCAAGCTGAGTACAGAAGCGCTGATGATCACAAGGCGCAAGTGCCTTGGTGAAAACATCAACAGTGTTGGCCTAAGAGGCCACGTACGGAAGCCGCAACTGACCACGCTACTGTAGCTCACAAGCAAGGAAGTAGCGAAGAGCAATGTGCTTCGCTCTGTGCTCCAGTCTCTGCTCTCGACACAAGGCCAGCATGGCCTTGTTGTCTACGTACAGGACTGGAGGAGAACGAGGCGGCTCTCCAAGGTCGGTCAGTAGGTAGGTGAGCCAGCGAAGCTCCTGTGCAGCCATGGCCCCGGCGTAGATCTTGGCCTCACAACTGGAGCCGAGAACAGAAGACGAGCGAGTAGCCCGCCACGAAACAGGTCCGGAACCAAGGCTGAAGGTGTAACCCTGTGACGACCGCTGCGTAGCCTGGTCGTCAGCCCAAGAAGCGTCCGCGTGCCCAGTGAGGACCACTGGACTCAGCCCTCCAAGCACTAGCCCCATGCCCGACGTACTGCACAAGTAGCGCAACACCCTCTTCGCTGCAGCCATGTGCTCTAATCTATGTCTCCCAGGAGCAACATAGCGTGCAAGAATGCTAAGAGGGTATGCAAGGTCAGGTCGTGTGCAGGTCATCAGGTACATGAGGCAGCCAACAAGCTCTGGGTACGGGCCACTCGACTCTACGGACTCATCCGAAGGCAGAGCTGAGAGCGAGTGGCGAGTAGGCAGAGGAGTGGCCTGAGGCGAGGAGTACGTGAAGCCGAAGCGCTGAAGGACCTGCTGCACCATGTGTGACTAAGTCAGGATAATGGTGCGGCGTGCTCTGTCCCGGGTGATCTGCAAGCCAAGGTAGCTGCGCAGTTCACCCAGGTCTGTGCACGTGTGTCTCTTCTGCAGCTCGGACTTCACGTGGGCGAGTCCAGCAGTGTCAGCAGTGGCAAAGACCAGGTCGTCAACGTACACGAGGATGTAGAACGGCGGCAAAGAGGTGCCGGTGCGTAGAGACAGCGACGGGTCAACAGTAGAGGGAGCAAACCCAAGAGCCGCAAGCGTAGTCCTCAGTGTGTCGTGAACTCACGCGGTGCCTGGCGGAGACCGTAGACTGGCCGTCGGAGGCTCCAGTGGGTGCCAGGAGGGAAAGTCCCAGTGAAGCCAGGTGGACGGCGCAGCCAGATCTCCTCGTGCAGGCTACCCTGCAGGAAAGCAGTGCTGAAGTCAAGGGAGTGAAGCTCGTAGTCACGCTGAGCGGCTATGTGTAGCAGCACCCGAAGAGTGGTCATCTTCGGGGTGGGATAGAAGGTCTGAAAGTAGTCAACTCCCTGCTACTGACTTAAGCCACGAGCCACGTACCGCCCCTTGAAGCTAGGCAGAGAGCCCGGCGGCCGCTTCACCCTGAAGATCCACATGCCACAGACGATGTTCGGCCCAGGTGGGGGAACCGCGTCAACGTAGGTGCCTGTGGACTTCCAAGAAGCCATCTCTGCATCCATAGCTGCCTGCCACTGAGAGGAGTAGGGACCCTCTACGGCCTCCGTGTAAGAGCGCGGAGTCGGGATGTCAAGTGCATCCGGGTCTCCCTCAGGGGTAAGCAGTACGGACACGAGATGAGGTGAAGCAGCAGCCAGACACTGAAACTCCTCCTGCCTGTCCTCAAGGACGTCCGTGCCAAGAGCACACTCACCCCCGACGGACGGAGAACAGAGAGACGTAGACTCAGCAACGAGACTAGCAGCATAGTCTAGACGACAGCGAGCAGCAAAGTCGACGAGCTCAGCAACAAGAGGAGACGCAGCAGTGGACTCAAAAGAGGGGTCAGTGACGACATTAGCAAGGAGACGCGTGAGAGTAGGACTGGCAGCACGAAGAGAGTCCGACTCTGGGTCGGCAAGGGCAGGAAGAGAGGACTCAGGAGGAGAAGGCAAAGGGGCACGCAGAGGAGCAGTGGACGGACGCAGAGACATCCGGTGCGTGCCAGGGACAGGAGGAGGACGCTGATGCAAACCGCGACCACTAGCGCGAGCAGCACGAACCGCCGACGCAGGACGAGACGCAGGCTCACGACGCTCAGCAAGACCTCCAGTAGGACCAGTGTAGGGAGAAGGAGCAGGCAGTGGGGAGGCCGGCGGTAACTGTGACTGTGATTGGACAGGCGGTGGACACTCTAAGGGAGGAGGAAGACCAAGAACCTGCTGAAGGAGCGGAACAAAGTACGGCCGAGGTCGCGCAGCGACTCCAGACACAGCAGGGACAGCACCAGCACCCCCAGTGGCAGCACCAGTGCCAACAGCACCTCCAGCTCCAGTACCTACAGCAGCACCAGCAGCACCCGCAGCAGGACCGCCGCTAGGACTGAGAGAAGTAGCCTCAGCGCCAACACCCTCAGCAGCTCTGACTTCAGTCGCACTCGCAGGCCCAGCAGCTCTAGCACTCCCAGGGCTAGCACCTCCAAGACTGGCGGCACCAGCACCCTCAGCAGCCGAAGAAGCACCAGCTCCAGCAGTACGCCTCCAGCGCCGGGCAAACCACTCGTGCAGCTCCTGTGGAGAGAGTGGTTCCCGCCGAGACGAAGCACCCGGAGAACCACCAGGCCTAGCACTGCCAGACGCCACACGAGCAGGTCCAGCGGCCGCGGGCTCCGCACCCTTAGGCTCAGCAGCTCCAGACTCAGTACCCTCAGGCTCAGCAGCTCCAGACGCAGCACCCCCAGGCTCAGCAGCTCTAGACGCAGCACCCGCAGGCAAAGGACCCCCAGGCTCAGCACCCTCAATCGTAGCACCCCCAGGCTCAGTACCCCCAGGCTCAGCACCCACTCGCGCAGCACCCCCAGAGTCAGCACCCCCAGGCTCAGCACCCGCAGCAGTACCATAGTCACCAGCAACCTCGACTGGCTCGACTGTGTCTACTTGGGACACACCTGAAGGGGCAGGACCCTGAGGGGGGAGGGGGTCTACCTGGGGGGGACCTGGCACAAGGAAGTGCGGCGGCGGGGGGAGGGAAGGAGTGCGGTAGGGGAAGAGACGGTAGTAGGGGACTGACTCGTCAAACGTGACGTCCTCGGAGGACAGAACACGACAAGAGGAGGGGTGGTAGAACTGCCACCCTGGTGCGTCAGGGGGGAAGCCAAGGAAGACACAAGGAGCAGCACGAGGGGACAGTTTGTCCGCAGACAAGTCGCGGACAAACGCCCGAGATCCCCAGACACGGAACGCTGACGCATCGCCTACCTTCCCCGTCCACAGCAGAGCTGGGGAGGTCTCCGGCATGGAGACCCTGGGGTGAAGGTTGATCTGATGCGCCGCGTACCGAACCGCAAACGGCCACAGAAAATGGGGGGCAGCCGCATGCATCATGGACGTACGAGCGACGTCCATGACCATGCCAATGCGGCGCTTAGCAATCCCATTTTGCTGTTGAGAGTCTGGAAGTGTAAAGGTCTGGCGGATGCCTCGTGCACGGCAGTAGGCTCGCAGAAGGCCAGAGGAGAACTCTCCGCCTCGGTCAGAGTGCAGACGCAGAACAGGAAAGTCCGAGCCGAAGCTCCTCCTGAGCTGGAGACGAGCTGCGCGGATCCAGTCGATCAACACCTCAGTGACATCACCCTTGCTGTGCAAGGGGAAGACTAAGGTGTAACGCGAGTAGTCGTCAACCACCAGCAGGAAGTAGCGCTCGTGACCCTGTCCACGGATGCGGGCCGGGCCCCACACGTCCATGTGAAGCGTCTGCAGCGGGGCCTCTGTCGGGGGAAAGTGAGATGAGTGAGGGGCAGCTCGGAGCCGCCCCTCGACACAGGGAACACAGGAAGGACCAGGCCCTGGAGGAAGGGGAGGGAGGGACCGGGGGAGACCAGAGACAAGGACACGGGAAGCCATGCCTCAGAGACAAGGCAAGGAGGGGTGACCAAGGCGGTGGTGCAAGAGGAGAGTCTCGTGAGACAGGAGGCGACACGAGCAGGGGGCAGACTCAGGACCAGACCTGGACGCTGCAGCAAACACGTGACCCGACGCAGCTACCTGGCTAGACGCAGGGAGAGGAGGAGACCCAGTGGTCAGGGTGTAGAGGCTCGACCCCGGCCGACGCGTAAACGTGGCCAGGTGCCGGCCTGTGCGAGCGTCCGAGCAGTGGGTCACCCGCTGACTCGCAGGAGTAAACTGGTGAACACCCGTATCCTGCAGGTCAGCACCACTCACCAAGTTCGTAGAGAACGAGGGGAGGTAAAGACCAGACAAGGTGCCAGAGGAGGCAGCCGGACACGGGAGGACAGTGGAGAAGTGAGAGAGGACAGGACCCCCAGAGGGGTCTGCCAGGGAGACTGCAACCGGCCGACCAAGCGGCGTGAGTGTGGTGCGGTCTCGAAAGAAGGAGCGAGAAGCCCCTGAGTCAAGTGTGAAGGTGAGGGAGGCCGAAGGCGACGTGGTACTTGAGAGCGCAGACTCACCAGCACCTGAGGGCGCAGACGCACTGGCACCTAGAGCAGCAGCCTCACCAGCACCTAGAGCAGCAGTACCAATGCCTGGGTGGGGTGGGCACCCCCACACTGCTCTCCCCAGCGGGGGATCTCACTGGCCTCCGGGAACTGCTGACGCCAAGCGTCCGTCAGGCGGCCAAAGCAGCGCTGGGTGGGGTGGGCACCCCCACACTGCTCACCCGCGCGGTCGCTGGAGCGAAGGACGTAGGTGCACGGACCAAAACCCCCACCACGCTGACGCTGCGCGTACCACTGACGGAGCTGCTGAGGGGGGGGAATGTCCTGAGAACGCTGGTGCTGCTGCTGCTGCTGGCGCTGACCACCACCAGGGCTGCTTCGCTGCGAAGCGCCACCCCGACCACCGCCACCTTCTCCACCACCGCCTCCTCCACCTCCGCCACCACCGCCGCCTCCGCTAGCACCGCCGCCGCCTTCGCCGCCTCCGCCTCCACTGCTGCCACCAACACCTCCATCCCCGCCACCACTCCCACCGCCACCCCCACTCCCTCCGCCGCCTCCACCGCCACCTCCACCGCCCCCGCTAGCTCCACCCGCGCCCTTGCCCTTGCCAGAGCGGCGTCTCCCGCTAGGGGCAGACGCCGCACCGACCGACTCAAGACCATCGAGGTCGGCCGCAGCGGCAGAGGCGACAGAGGGCAAAAGGGGGGAAGGAGAACACCCCTCAAAGATGGGGGTGCGAGGGTCACCACGAGAGGCTCCTACAGCGACTATGCTCTTCTCCGCTGCTAGGAGGGCCTTCTCTAAGAGGTCAACAGTGAGAGTGGTGGGACAGACTGAGAGGAAGTGGTCCCTGACTACATGAAGGGAGTCAGGGAGACGGGTGACTATATAATAGATAGTGATGTACATGGGGGGGGGGTTCTTGGTGCAGAACTCAGCAGGAAGCGCGGCGCGGTAGCGAGTGTCACTAGTGCGGAGGTGCGTAATGAGGTCAGCGACTGTGGGAAAGGCAGCAAGGTCAGGGAAGAGGTACGGTAGCATGAGGCGGCTCAGTGCAGCAGTGGCAGGGGAAGAGTAGCGCGCAACTACAGCGTCATACAAGGTCTGAGCACTCTTGTACTGACTAAAGTGCGCGCGCTCAGAGGTAGGCAGGTGGCGAGGCACAGCAAGACGTGCAGCAGCATCGCGCGTGGCCCACTAGGAGCGAACAGTGGGGTCAGCATCAGCAGCAAGGGCAGGAGAGGCGCCAGAGGTGAGGTCAAAGAGAGAGAGACCGTCTGCCCTATCGCACTGTAAGAGCAGCTGCAGGTCGTCGACCCAGACCTCAAAGTCAATGGCTCGACCCTCAGCGTCAAACGCGAGGACACTAGGGGTAGCCATGACAACAGTAGACTAGCAGTACCAACTGTAGGACAGGGGCAGTGCAGTGACAGAAGCGCTGCTCTCACCAGACAGGGCGGTTCGGGCAGCTCAGTAGCACAGCAACACGACAACACGGCTGCTTGGATGGCTCAGTAGCAACTGCGGCTCCGCGGCACCAGCAGCTCGGCTCCTCACGTGGCTCGGGCGGCTCGGGCGGGTCGGGCGGCTCGGGCGGCTCGGGCGGCTCAGCTCCTCAGCGGCTCAGGCGGCTCGGGCAGGTCGGGCGGCTCGGGCTGCTCGGGCGGCTCGGCTCCTCAGTGGCTCTGGCGGCTCGGGCGGCTTGGGCGGTGTAGGGCGGTAGGGCCGCTGGTAGGGCGGCGGGGCCGCAAGGTAGGTGGCGGGGCCGCAGTGGGAGGGGCGGTGGGGCCGGAGTGAAGGGCGGCGGGGCCGCCGTGAAGGGCGGCGGGGCCGCTGAGAAGGGCGGCGTGGCCGTAGTGAGAGAGGCGGCGGGGCCGCAGAGATGGGCGGCGGGGCCGCTGAGAAGGGCGGCGGGGCGGCAGCGAGAGAGGCGGCGGGGCCGCAGCGAAGGGCGGCGGGGCCGCTGAGACGGGCGGCGGGGCTGCAATGTGAGGCGGCGGGGCCGCAGCGAGAGAGGCGGCGGGGCCGCAGCAAAGGGCGGCGCGGCCGCTGAGACGGGCGGCGGGGCCGCAGTGAAGGGCGGCGGGGCCGAATCGACGGGCTGCGGGGCCGCTTGGGCGTTGGGGCCGCTAGGGCGGCTCGACGAAGTGAGAGCCCGGAGCGCGACTCGGGCTGAGCGCGCTTCGGGCAGGAAAAAAAAAACTCGATGTGGTGGGCCCTAGGCACAGTTCCCATGGGGGAACCTGCTCGATACTATGAGGAAATTAGAACGAGAATGAATCACTATGGAATGAAAGTGATACAAATATGCAACCCTAGAAATGTGTACCCCATATGGGCTACCCCACTAAAGCCTAAACAACATTATAATTTGACAATATGCGCATGCGCTTGTTGTCAGAATGTTGTATTTGTCTAGCCTGCAGTGGGGTACTCTATAGCGAGTACAGCCTTATCTAGGGTTTCCTATATGGACTCAACTGCTTGCTAGTGCAACCCCTCTTTCTTGTTCTAAATTTTATGCTCGTACTTTTGACATGGTATCAGAGCATGTCCTTCATTGGTCTGTGGGCCCACCAACCTGCTTCCGCTGCTACTCGATCTGTCGCACGCCCAGTGGCGTGCGACGTATTTTTCATCCTGCCGCGCGCCTCTGGCGCGCGCCCCGAGGCGCGCGGCCCCTTTCCTTCCTAGCGCGCCGGCCCCACTGGACCTGCGCGCCACCCCCTGTCGACCCTCGCGTCGCCCCCGGGGACCCGCGTGCCACCCCTGGAGCCGTGCGCAACCCCCCGTTGCCTCGTCGTGGCACCCTGGGGAGCCGCGCGGGGCCCCTCGCTGCCCCGTGGTGGTGCCCTGGGGGCCGCGCGCCGTCCCCCTCGCTGTCCCCCATGCTCCTACCCCGTGCCACCCAATTTAGGGTTTGGGGGTGGAGAGTGTGGGGGTGGCGGTTGTGGGGGTGCTGGTTGTGTGTGCCGTCCCCTACTCCTCCTCCTCCTTTGTCTCCCGCTGCTGCAGCTGCCGCTCAGGGGGGTTGGTATGTGGGAGCCAAAGGAGTGGTGCTAGGGGGGTGACGTGGGAGTGGAGCTAGGGGTACAGCAAGGGGTGTGTGAAAGGGGGGTGGGTCAGTTGGGGGAGGTTGAGCGGAGGCTGCCGTCTTGTCGTCCCCAGCACCTGTAGCCCGGGGCGCTGTCCTTGTAATCCAGAGAGCCTGCTGCGCCTGTCGCTCGTGGGTCCGTTGCTTCTGCCGCTCAAAGTTACCTGCAGAGCCAGTTACTCCCTGTAGTCCGGGGCGCTGTCCCGGTAGCCACTGTGCCAGCCGCTCCTGTTGCCCGTGTGTCTGCAGCTTCAGCTGTCGCCTTCTCTCATCTTACAGTCCCGCCTCCTCCTCCTCACTTGTCCTTTGTGAATGCCTCTAGCTTTGCTTGCAATTGTGAACCTGCTCTATGACTGCGTGCTCTGCTGATTACACCCCACTTTGGCTATGGGGGTGTGCCAGAATGTTGTATTTGTCGAGCCTGCAGTGGGGTACTCTATAGCGAGTACAGCCCAATCTAGGGTTTCCTATATGTATTCAACTGCTTACTAGTGCAACCCCTCTTTCTTGTTCTAAACTGTCTGCTCGTACTTCTGACACTTGTATCTAGAGCAATGCGCTTATGGTCAATCCTCATTCATCAGCGCACCCCCCGTAAAATCATGACTGATTATAAGCGCATGTATAATTCTATTAGTGAATCCTGATAATCACACTAACGAAATTCAGTTTTGCAGCGAATCATATCCATTTTAACATTGTTTGAATCTCTAGAGGGTCTCACTGGCTTCGAGTCTAGTCAGGGTGAGCTGGCACGCCTGCAAAATGACATACCAAGGCTCTTTTCGCCGGCAGAGAATTGCCCTCGCGCGATTCTGACTTCGGACTCTCTCACAATGCGTTTCGATTGAGATCGCAAGACAGAGATGTACAATTTGGTTCGTGTAAAATATATTTCTGTAATTGTCATTATATAAGCCCATGCGCTTATAATTTTTACTCAATTATAAGTGCACCCCCCCAAAAAATACGTTTTATTATAAGCGCAAGTGCACTTATATCCAGGGTGATCGTGTGGGCCAGAAAAAGTCGTGTGTACATACACTCTCGGCCAAGTATAGAAACACTTTAGCATACTACACTATGCAACCAGCTCTGCCCACCAGGCCCCTAGATTCGTTTTGGACCACGCTGAACCATCAGCCTTGGTTCGGAAAAAAACGTTGACGATCAGTGTTACCTAGGAAAAAAGCGCTGAAATTTCGGCGTTTGTACACAAAAAAACGCTGATTGTGTATGATTTAGATTTTAAGCATTATAACATATTACATAATTGAAGTGTAACAATTTCATAGATTGATTGGGAGTGGCGAGAGAAACAGATGGGCTAGGGGGGCCAGCGTAACATGAGGGCTGGGGGTAAGAAAATGAACGAGAATGAATTGACTAAGGGAAAGTTGGGTACAACTACAAACCCTTAGAAAGTCGTACCCCATATGTGCTACCCCACTATAGCCTACAACAGCTATTGTGAAATGAGTAAGCAGGAATGGATGAACTAGAAGGGAAAATGAGTACAAGTAGTAAACCCTAGAATTGTGTACCCCCTATAGGCTAACCCACTGTAGCCTACACAAGCATAACATATATAATGTTTGACACACCCCCATAGGCAAAGTGGGGGAGAACAAGGGGTCACAAGACCAGTCAAGCAAAGCAAAGCAAAGCTCAGGGTGGATCACAAAGTCACCACACAGTCCGAGCACAAGAGCAGGGCCAGAGGCCAGTTCAAATGCAGGAGTACAGACATATATATAAAACTAGACAACCAAGAGCAGGTATATATATATGTCACAGTACAGGTAAAGTCAAGAGGAGAGCAAGTGAGGCAAGACAGGCACAAGACCCAGCTGGGTGCAAAAGCGCTGATGGTCACAAGGCGCGAGTGCCTTGGTGAACACATCAGCAGTGTTGGCCTCAGAGGCCACGTACGCAAGTCGCAACTGACCCCGCTGCTGCAACTCACGAGCAAGGAAGTAGCGGAGAGCAATGTGCTTCGTTCTGTGCTCCAAGCGCTGCTCTCGACACAAGGCAAGCACGGCCTTGTTGTCTACGTACAGCACTGGAGGAGAACGAGGCGGCTCTCCAAGGTCAGTCAGCAGGTAGGTGAGCCAGCGAAGCTCCTGTGCAGCCATGGCCCCGGCGTAGATCTCAGCCTCACAACTGGAGCCGAGAACCGAAGACGAGCGAGTAGACCGCCACGAGACAGAGCCGAAACCAAGGCTGAAGGTGTAACCCTGTGACGACCGCTGCGTAGCCTGGTCGTCAGCCCAAGAAGCGTCCGCGTGGCCGGTAAGGACCACTGGACTCCGCCCTCCAAGCACTAGCCCCATGCCCGACGTACTGCACAGGTAGCGCAATACCCTCTTCGCTGCAGCCATGTGCTCCGGTCTGTGTCTCCCAGGAGCAACATAGCGTGCAAGAATGCTCAGAGGGTATGCAAGGTCAGGTCGTGTGCAGGTCATCAGGTACATGAGGCAGCCAACAAGCTCTGCATACGGACCACTCGACTCTACGGACTCATCCGAAGGCAGAGCTGAGAGTGAGTGGCGAGTAGGCAGAGGAGTGGCCTGAGGCGAGGAGTACGTGAAGCCGAAGCGCTGAAGGACCTGCTGCACCATGTGTGACTGAGTCAAGGTAATGGTGCGGCGTGCTCTGTCCCGAGTGATCTGCAAGCCAAGGTAGCTGCGCAGTTCACCCAGGTCTGTGCACGTGTGTCTCTTCAGCAGCTCGGACTTCACGTAGGCGAGTCCAGCAGTGTCCGCTGTGGCAAAGACCAAGTCGTCGACGTACACGAGGATGTAGAACGGCGGCAGGGAAGTGTCGGTGCGAAGAAACAGCGACGGGTCAGCAGTAGAAGGAGCAAACCCAAGAGCCGCAAGCGTAGTCCTCAGTGTGTCGTGCCACTCACGCGGTGCCTGGCGGAGACCGTAGACTGGCCGTCGGAGGCTCCACTGGGTGCCAGGAGGGAAAGTCCCAGTGAAGCCAGGTGGACGGCGAAGCCAGATCTCCTCGTGCAGGCTACCCTGCAGGAACGCAGTGCTGAAGTCGAGAGAGTGAAGCTCGTAGTCGCGCTGAGCGGCTATGTGCAGCAGCACCCGAAGAGTGGTCATCTTCGGGGTGGGAGAGAAGGTCTGAAAGTAGTCAACTCCCTGCCGCTGACTGAAGCCACGAGCAACGTACCGTGCCTTGAAGACAGGTGGAGAGCCCGGCGGCCGCTTCACCCTGAAGATCCACATGCCACTGACGATGTTCGCCCCAGGAGGGGGAACCGCGTCAACGTAGGTGCCTGTGGACTTCCAAGAAGCCATCTCTGCATCCATAGCTGCCTGCCACTGAGAGGAGTAGGGACCCTCTACGGCCTCCGCGTAAGAACGTGGAGTCGGGATGTCTAGTGCATCCGGGTCTCCCTCAGGGGCAAGCAGTACAGACGCGAGATGAGGTGAAGCAGCCGCTAGACACTGTAACTCCTCCTGCCTGTCCTCTAGGACGTCCGTGCCAAGAGCACACTCACCCCCGACAGACGGAGGACAGACAGACGCAGACTCAGCAACAAGACTAGCAGCGTAGTCGAGACGACAGCGGGCAGCAAAGTCAACGAGCTCAGCGACTAGAGCAGACGCAGCAGTGGACTCAAAAGAGGGGTCAGTGACGACAGTAGCAAGCAGACGCGTGACAGTAGGACTCGCAGCGCGAAGAGAGTCCGACGCAGGGTCGGCAAGCGCAGGAAGAGAGGACTCAGGAGGAGAAGGCAAAGGGGCACGCAGAGGAGCAGTGGACGGACGCAGAGACATCCGGTGCGTGCCAGGGACAGGAGGAGGACGCTGACGCGAACTGCGACCACTAGTGCGAGCAGCACGAACAGACGACGCGGGACGAGACGCAGGCTCACGACGCTCAGCAAGACCTCCAGTAGGACCAGTGTAAGGAGAGGGAGCAGGCAGTGGAGAGGAAGGCTCCAGTAGGGACTGCGACTGGACAGGCGGTGGACCCTCTACTGGAGGAGAAAGACCAAGAACCTGCTGCAGGAGCGGAACGAAGTACGGCCGAGGCCGCGCGGCAGCTCCAGACTCAGCAGGGACAGCACCAGCACCCTCAGCTACAGCACCAGCGCCACCCACACCTCCAGCGGCAGGACCAACAGCAGCAGGCTCAGCACGAACGCCCTCAGCAGCTCCAGCTCCAGGAGGACCCGCAGGTCCAGCAGCTCCGGGACCGGCAGCACCCGCACCCTCGACGGTCGAAGAAGCTCCAGCTCCAGCTCCAGCAGCACCTCCAGACTCAGCAGCACGCCTCCAGCGGCGAGCGAAACACTCGCGCAGCTGTGATGAGAGGGGCTCCCGGCGAGACGCAGCAGCAGGAGAAACCCCAGGCTCAGCAGCTCCAGACGCAGCACCCCCAGGCTCAGCAGCTCCCAGCTCAGTACCCCCAGGCCCAGCAGCTCCCGACCCAGCACCCCCAGACCCAGCACCTCCAGGCACAGCACCCCCCGGCTCAGCACCCCCAGGCTCCGCACCCTCAGGAGTAGCACCCTCAGGCCCAGCACCCCCACCAGTAGCACCCCCAGGCTCAGCACCTCCGCGCACAGCACCCCCAGAGTCAGCACCCCCAGGCTCAGCACCCGCAGCAGCACTAGAGTCACCAGTAACCTCGACCGGGTCAACGGCGTCTACCTGGGACACACCTGAGGGGGCAGGAACCTGAGGGGGGAGGGGGTCTACCGGGGGGGGAACCGGCACAAGGAAGTCCGGGGGAGGGGGGGGGGAAGGAGTGCGGTAGGGGAAGAGACGGTAGAAGGGGACTGACTCGTCGAACGTGACGTCCTGGGAGGACAGAACACGACGAGAGGAGGGGTGGTAAAACTGCCACCCTGGGGCGTCAGTGGGGAAGCCAAGGAAGACACAGGGAGCAGCACGAGGGGACAGCTTGTCCGCAGACAAGTCGCGGACAAACGCCCGAGATCCCCAGACACGGAACACAGACGCATCGCCAACCTTCCCCGTCCACAGCAAGACTGGGGACATCGCAGGCCGAGAGACCCGGGGGTGAAGGTTGAGCTGATGCGCCGCGTACCTCACCGCAAACGGCCACAGAAAATGGGGGGCAGCCGCATGCATCATGGACGTACGAGCGACATCCATGACCATGCCAATGCGGCGCTCAGCAATCCCATTTTGCTGTGGTGAGTCCGGAAGCGGGAAGGTCTGGCGGATCCCCCGTGCACGACAGTAGTCCCGCAGAAGGCGAGAAGAGAACTCTCCGCCTCTGTCAGAGTGCAGACGCAGAACAGGAAAGTCCGAGCCGAAGCTCTTCCTGAGCTGGAGACGAGCCTCGCGGATCCAGTCGATCAGCACCTCAGTGACCGCACCCTTGCTGCGCAAGGGGAGGACTGTGGTGTAACGCGAGTCGTCGTCAACCACCAACAGGAAGTAGCGCTCGTAACCCTGCCCACGGACATGGGCTGGGCCCCACACATCCATGTGAAGCGTCTGTAGGGGAGCCTCTGTCGGGGGGAAGTGGGAGGAGTGAGGAGTAGCCCGGAGGCGACCCTCGACACAGGGGACACAGGAAGGTCCTGGCCCGGAGGGGAGAGGAGGGAGAGACTGGGGAAGACCAGAGACAAGGACACGGGAAGCCATGCTCCGAAGACGGGGCAAGGAGGGGTGGCCAAGACGGTGGTGCCACAGGAGAGTCTCGTGAGACAAGAGGCGACAAGAACAGGGGGCAGACTCAGGACCAGACCGGGACGCAGCAGCAAGTACCTGACCCGACGCAGCCACCTGACCAGACGCAGGGACAGGAGGAGACTCAACCGTCAGGGTGTAGAGACTCGACCCCGGCCGACGCGAGAACGTGGCCAGGTGTCGGCCTGTGCGTGCCTCCGTGCAGTGGGTCACCCGCTGACTCGCAGGAGTGAACTGGTGAACACCCCCATCCTGCAGGTCCGCTCCACTCACCAAGTTCGTGGAGAACGAGGGAAGGTACAGACCCGACAGGGTGCCCGAAGGGGCAGCCGGACACGGGAGGACAGTGGAGAAGTGAGACAGGACAAGACCTCCAGAGGGGTCAGCAAGGGAGACTGCAACCGGCCGGCCGAGCGGCGTAAGGGTAGTGCGGTCTCGAAAGAAGGAGCGAGAAGCTCCGGAGTCAAGTGTGAAAGTGAGGGAGGACGAGGACGACGCAGTACCTGAGAGCGCAGTCTCACCAGTACCTGAGAGCGCAGACGCACTGGCACCTAGAGCAGCAGCCTCACAAGCACCTAGCGCAGCAGTACCAATGCCCGGGTCGGGCCGGAAACAACGGTAACCCTCATGCTCCTCACTATAATCCACAACATACATAGCAGTAAGGATAGCATCAAAATCAAGATCAAAGATCGCTACACCAGCCCTGAGAAGCTCATCCCAGCGAGGGATCTCACTAGCCCCAGGGAACTGCTGACGCCAGGCGTCCGTCAGGCGGCCAAAGTAGCGCTGGGTGGCGTGGGCACCCCCACACTGCTCACCCGCGCGGTCGCCGGAACGAAGAACGTAGGTGCAGGGACCAGTACCCCCACCCCTCTGACGCCCAGCGTACCACTCACGAAGCTGCTGAGGCGAGGGGATGTCCCGCGAGCGCTGCTGCTGCTGCCGGTGCGAGCGCTGGCCACCACCACCACCGCTACGCTGCTGGGTACCACCCCGACCAGCTCCACCTCCGCTGCCGCCTCCACCACCTCCACCTCCGCCGCCTCCACCTCCGCCGCTGCCTCCACCACCACCGCTGGCTCCACCACCACCGTCTCCGCCGCTGCTGCCACCACCACCACCACCACCCCCGCCACTAGTCCCGCCGCCACCCCCACTCCCTCCGCCGCCACCGCCGCCACCGCCACCGCCCCCTCCAGCTCCACCCGCGCCCTTGCCCCCCTTGCCCTTGCTGGAGCGACGTCTCCCACTAGGGGCAGACGCTGCGCCGACCGACTCAAGACCAAGCAGGTCGGCAGCAGCAGCAGAGGCAACAGAGGGCAGCAAGGGGGAAGGAGAGCACCCCTCAAAGATGGGGGTGCGAGGGTCACCACGAGAAGCACCTACAGCGACTATGCTCTTCTCCGCTGCAAGGAGGGCCTTCTCGAGGAGGTCGACGGTGAGGGTGGTGGGACAGACTGCGAGAAAGTGGTCCCTGACGACGCGAAGGGAGTCAGGGAGGCGCGCGACTACGTAGTAGAGAGCGATGTACATGGGGGGGGGGGTTCTTAGCGCAGAACTCACCAGGAAGGGCGGCGCGGTAGCGAGTGTCACTAGTGCGGAGGTGCGTAATGAGGTCAGCGACAGTGGGAAAGGCAGAGAGGTCAGGAAAGAGGTAGGGAAGCATGAGACGGCTCAGTGCAGCAGTGGCAGGGGAGGAGTAGCGCGCAACTACAGCGTCGTACAAGGTCTGAGCACTCTTGTACTGACTAAAGTGCGCACGCTCAGAGGTAGGGAGGTGGCGACGCACAGCAAGACGTGCAGCAGCATCGCGGGTGGCCCACTTAGAGCGGACAGCGGGATCAGCATCAGCAGCAGGAGCAGGAGAGGCGCCAGAGGTGAGGTCAAAGAGAGAAAGGTCGTCAGCCCTGTCCCACTGTAAGAACAGCTGCAGGTCGTCTAACCAGACCTCAAAATCAATGGCGCGACCCTCAGCGTCAAAAGCTAGGACACTAGGGGTAGCCATGGCGACGACAGCGACGCAGTGCAAGCAGTAGGGAAAGAGCTCGCAGTGGCAGTGGGACTGTGCTCACCAGGCAGGGCAGGTCGAGTAGGTATGCAGAAAGGCGGCTCAGCGACCTGGCGGTTCGGGTGCTGGGCGGCTCGGGCGCAGGGCGGCTCGGCTCCCGGGCGGCTCGGCGGCAGGGCAGCTCGGGGGCAGGGCGGCTCGGCTCCCGGGCGGCTCGGCGACAGGGCGGCTTGGGTGCAGGGCTGCTCGGCTCCCGGGCGGCTCGGCTGCAGGGCGGCTCGGCTCCCGGTAGTAGGTGGGCGGCTGGGCCGCGCGAGAAGACGGCTGGGGGCCGCGACAGGAGCGGGCGGCGGGGCCGCGGTCGAACAGGCGGCTGGGGGCCGCGGTCGTAGCAGGCGGCCGGGGCCGCGGTCGTAGCAGGCGGCGGCCGCGGCGTAGCGGGCGGCAGGGCCGCGTCGAGCAGGCGGCTGGGGGCTGCGTCGAGCAGGCGGCTGGGGGCCGCGACAGGAGCGGGCGGCTGGGCCGCGGTCGAACAGGCGGCTGGGGCCGCGGTCGTAGCAGGCGGCCGGGGCCGCGGTCGTAGCAGGCGGCGGCCGCGGCGTAGCGGGCGGCAGGGCCGCGTCAAGCAGGCGGCTGGGGGCCGCGACAGGAGCGGGCGGGGGGGCCGCGGTCGAACAGGCGGATGGGGGCCGCGGTCGTAGCAGGCGGCCGGGGCCGCGGTCGTAGCAGGCGGCGGCCGCGGCGTAGCGGGCGGCAGGGCCGCGTCGAGCAGGCGGCTGGGGGCCGCGTCGAGCAGGCGGCTGGGGGCCGCGTCGAGCAGGCGGCTGGGGCCGCGTCGAGCAGGCGACTGGGGGGCCGCGTCGAGCAGGCGGCTGGGGCCGCGATCGTAGCGGGCGGCTAGGACCGCGACCTAGCGGGCGGCTGGGCCGCGTGTGGGAGGGAGGCGACACGGAGGGTCGCTCGATAGCGGAAAAAAAGTTGAGCGCGCCTCGGGGCGCGCTTCGGTGGGCCCTAGGCAGAGTTCCACAGGGAACCCGCTCTATACCATGTGAAATGAGTAAGCAGGAATGGATGAACTAGAAGGGAAAATGAGTACAAGTAGTAAACCCTAGAATTGTGTACCCCCTATAGGCTAACCCACTATAGCCTACACAAGCATAACATATATAATGTTTGACAGCTATGTCATATAAATCTGACACACCCCCATAGGCAAAGTGGGGGAGAACAAGGGGTCACAAGACTAGTCAAGCAAAGCAAAGCAAGCTCAGGGTGGATCACAAAGTCACCACACATTCCGAGCACAAGTTCAAGGCCACAAGGCTAGTTCACATGCAGGATTGTACATATATATATAAGGCTAGACAAGCAAGAACAGGTGTATATATATATATGTAACAGTACAAACAAGGTCAAGTGGTGAGCAAGTGAGGCAAAGCACGCACAAGACCTAGCTGAGTACAGAAGCGCTGATGATCACAAGGCGCAAGCGCCTTGGTGAAGATATCAGCAGTGTTGGCCTCAGAGGCCACGTACGCAAGGAGCAGCTGACCACGCTTGTGTAGCTCACGAGCAAGGAAGTAGCGAAGAGCAATGTGCTTTGTTCTATGCTCCAGTCTCTGCTCCCGACACAAGGCCCGCATGGCCTTGTTGTCTACGTACAACACTGTAGGAGAACGAGGCGGCTCTTCGAGGTCAGTCAGCAGGTAGGTAAGCCAGCGAAGCTCCTGTGCAGCCATGGCTCCTGCGTAGATCTCAGCCTTGCAACTGGAGCCAAGAACAGAAGACGAGCGGGTAGCCCGCCACGAAACAGAGCCGGAACCAAGGCTGAAGGTGTAACCCTGTGACGACCGCTACGTAGCCTGGTCGTCAGCCCAAGAAGCGTCTGCGTGCCCAGTGAGGACCACTAGACTCTGCCCTCCAAGCACAAGCCCCATGCCCGACGTACTGCACAAGTAGCACAACACCCTCTTCGCTGCAGCCATGTGCTCTGGTCAGTGTCTCCTAGGAGCAACATAGCGTGCCAAGATGCTAAGAGGGTATGCAAGGTCAGGTCGTGTGCAGGTCATCAGGTACATGAGGCAGCCAACAAGCTCTGGGTACGGGCCACTCGGCTCTACGGACTCATCCAAAGGCAGAGCTGAGAGCGAGTGGCGAGTAGGCAGAGGAGTAGCCTGAGGCGAAGAGTACGTGAAGTCGAAGCGGTGAAGGACCTGCTGCACCATGTGTGACTGAGTCAGGGTAATGGTGCGGCGTGCTCTGTCCCGGGTGATCTGCAGGCCAAGGTAGCTGCGCAGTTCACCCAGGTCTGTGCACGTGTGTCTCTTCTGCAGCTCAGACTTCACGTGGGCGAGTCCAGCAGTGTCAGCTGTGGCAAAGACCAAGTCGTCGACGTACACGAGGATCTAGAACGGCGGCAAAGAAGTGTCAGTGCGCAGAAACAGCGACAGGTCGGCAGTTGAGGGAGCAAACCCAAGAGCCGCAAGTGTAGTCCTCAGTGTGTCGTGCCACTCACCCGGTGCCTGGCGGAGACCGTAGACTGGCCGCCGGAGGCTCCACTCAGTGCCAGGAGGAAAAGACCCAGTGAAGCCAGGTGGGCGACGCAGCCAGATCTCCTCGTGCAGGCTGCCCTGCAAGAAAGGAGTGCTGAAGTCAAGAGAGTGCAGCTCGTAGTCGCGGTGAGCAGCTATGTGCAGCAGTACCCGAAGAGTGGTCATCTTTGCAATGGGAGAGAAGGTCTGAAAGTAGTCAACTCCCTGCCGCTGACTGAAGCCACGAGCCACGTAACGCGCCTTGAAGACAGGCGGAGAACCCGGCGGCAGCTTCACCCTAAAAATCCACATGCCACTGACGATGTTCGCCCCAGGCGGGGGAACCTCGTCAACGTAGATGCCTGTGGACTTCTAGGAAGCCATCTCTGTGTCCATAGCTACCTGCCACTAAGAGGAGTAGGGACCCTCTATCGCCTCCGCGTAAGAGCGCGGAGTCGGGATGTCAAGTGCATCCGGGTCTCCCTTAGGGGTAAGCAGTACGGACACGAGATGAGGTGAAGCAGCACCCAAACACTGGAACTCCTCCTGCCTGTCCTCAAGGACGTCCGTGCCAAGGGCAGACTCACCCCCGACGGACGGAGGACAGACAGACTCAGACTCAGCGACAAGACTAGCAGCGTAGCCTAGACGACAGCGAGCAGCAAAGTCGACGAGCTCTGCAACTAGGGCAGACGCAGCAGTGGACTCAAAGGAAGGGTCAGTGACGACAGTAGCAAGGAGATGCGTGACAGTAGGAATGGCAGAACGAAGAGAGTCTGACTCCGGGTCGGCAAGAGTAGGAAGAGAGGACTCAGGAGGAGAAGGCAAAGGGGCACGCCGAGGAGCAGTGGACGGACGCAGAGACATCCCGTGCGTGCCAGGGACAGGAGGAGGACGCTGACGCGAACCACGACCACTAGTGCGAGCAGGACGGACAGGCGACGCAGGGTGAGACGCAACCTCAGGACGCTCAGCAAGACCTCCAGTAGGACAAGTGTAGGGAGAAGGAGCAGGCAGTGGGGAGGCCGGCTGTAACTAGAACTTTGACGGGACAGGCTGTGGACACTCTAAGGGAGGAGGAGGACCATTAGAAGGCGGAAGACCAAGAACCTGCTGAAGGAGCGGAACGAAGTATGGCCAAGGCCGCGCTGCGACTCCAGACACTGCAGGGACAGCACTAGTACCCCTAGTGGTAGCACCAGTGCCAGCAGCACCTCTAGCTCCAGCACCCCCAGCAGCTCCAGTAGCTCCAGGACCTCCAGCAGTACCAGTAGCACCCCCAGCAGGACCGCCGCCAGGATCGACAGCAGTAGCCTCAGCGCCAACATCCGCAGCAGCTCTAGCTCCAGTCGTACCCGCAGGCCCAGCAGCTCCTGTACTCCCAGTACGAGCACGTCCGGGACCTGCGACACCAACACCCTCAGTAGCCGAAGAACCTCCAGCTCCTGCAGCACGCCTCCAGCACCGGGCAAACCACTCGCGCAGCTCCTGTGGAGAGAGTGGCTCCCGCCAAGACGAAGCACCCGTAGAACCTCAAGGCAGAGTACCGCCAGACGCAACACCAGCAGGCCCAGCTCCCTCAAGCTCCGCACCCCCAGGCTCAGCACCTCCAGGCGTAGCTCTCCCAGGCTAAGCACCCCCAGTCGTAGCACCCCCAGGCTCAGCACCCCCAGGCGTAGCACCCCCAGGCTCAGCAAACCCCAGTCGTAGCACCCCCAGGCTCAGCACCCCCAGGCGTAGCACCCCTAGGCTTAGCACCCCCAGGCTCAGCACCCCCAGTCCTAGCACCCCCAGGCTCAGCACCCCTAGGCGTAGCACCCCCAGGCTCAGCACCCCCAGTCGTAGCACCCCCAGGCTCAGCACCCCCAGGCTCAGCACCCTCAGCAGCACCAGAGTCACCAGCAACCTCGACAGGCTCGACTGCGTCGACCTGGGACACACCTGAAGGGGCAGGACCCTGAGGGGGGAGGGGGTCTACCGGGGGGGGACCTGGCACAAGGAAGAGCGGTGGCGGGGGGAGGGACGGAGTGCGGTAGGGGAAGAGGCGGTAGTAGGGGACCGACTCGTCAAACGTGACGTCCTGGGAGGACAGAACACGGCGAGAAGTGGGGTGGTAGAACTGCCACCCAGGCACGTTAGGGGGGAAGCCAAGGAAGACGCAAGGAGTAGCACGAGGGGACAGCTTGTCCGTAGACAAGTCGCGAACAAACGCCTCAGATCCCCAGACACGGAACGCAAACGCATCGCCAACCTTCCCAGTCCACAGCAAAGCTGGGGAGGTCTGCGGCATGGAGACCCTGGGCTGAAGGTTGATCTGATGCGCCGCGTACCGAACCGCAAACGGCCACAGAAAATGGGGGGCAGCCCCATGCATCATGGACGTACGGGCGACGTCCATGACCATGCCAATGCCGCGCTCAGCAATCCCATTTTGCTGTGGAGAGTCCGGAAGCGTGAAGGTGTGGCGGATGCCTCGTGCACGACAGTAGGCTCGCAGAAGGCCAGAGGAGAACTCTCTGCCTCTATCAGAGTGCAGACGCAGAACAGGAAAGTCCGAGCCGAAGCTTTGCCTAAGCTGGAGACGAGCTGCGCGGATCCAGTCGATCAACACCTCAGTGATATCAACCTTACTGCACAAGGGGAAGACTGAGGTGTAACGCGAGTAGTCGTCAACCACCAGCAGGAAGTAGCACTCGTGACCCTGTCCACGGACGCGGGCTGGGCCCCACACGTCCATATGAAGCGTCTGCAGCGGAGCCTCTGTCGGAGGAAACTCGGAGGAGTGAGGGACAGCACGCTGCCGCCCCTCGACGCAGGGGACGCAGGCAGGGGCAGGCCCTGGAGGAAGGGGAGGGAGGGACCGGGGAAGACCAGAGACAATGACACGGGAGGCCATGCCTCGGAGACGAAGCAGGGAGGGGTGACCAAGGCGGTTGTCACAGGATCGAATTCTCAATCGAAACTTGTCACTAAAACTGAATACAAGGCATTTTTATACTCGGAGAATACAAGGATAATCGAGATAAAACGAACCTTCGGGAACACGCCCTTCTCGATACTATAATCACAAGTGCGCACAAGCATGCAAGGCTATTGGCACTTGGGATTACGCCCAGATTACACCGTATACACTACTGTCGGCGCTGTCGGTGCCGTATAATAGGTATGTCGGTGGGAAAAGTAGGAAATAAAAGAAATAAATAGAAGGCTCTAGAAAATAGAATAGTAGGCCGATTGAGATGAGATAAAGACCAAAATAAAGAGGAGAAAAGGGAGAATAGGATAACGGAAAAATATAATAGTGAGAAAATATTATAACGGGGACGTCCTCTCACACTTCCCCCCCTCAAAGCTGGGTGGTAGAAGTAACACCCTGCTTTACAAGGTAGTCCTAGAGAGGACGGCGGGCGTTATCCATGTCGTGTTCAGGTACCCAGGTATCCTCGGAAGGATCATAGCCTTTCCAACGAATCAAGAGCTCCAAGGTGCCGCTACGTCGTCGTCGGTGCGCCAGAACGGCTTCGACTTCGTACTCGGGTTCCCCATTAACGATCACTGGCAGTGGCGGCGGCGGCTGGCGACCTTTGAAGATTGTGTATGGGTCCCGATAGGGCTTGAGAAGTTGAACATGGAAGGCATTGTGAATTCTCCAGGTAGCTGGTAAACGCAAGCGGAAGGTTACTGGAGTGACCTGCGCCTCGACGAGAAAAGGTCCGCAGAAGCGAGGTCGGAGCTTAGACGGAATATGGCTAATGTCGAGATTGCGTGTATCCAGAAGCACTTGATCGCCAATCTTGATGGAATGATCGTTGCGACTCCGATCAGCGAGCTTTTTTTGTTGCTGCTGGATAGTCAGAAGACGTTTATGCGTGGTGAAGTCATAAGTGAAGGCATTTATGCTTCTTTTGGTGCATAGTGGAAATGAAGTCATGTGCGGGTTGCACCGTGGCGGGTACTGTTGGTTTCGGAGGCGTGAGTGGGTTGCGACCGTAACAGAGGAAGAAAGGAGTTTGCCCTATTGTGGCGTGCGTGGCGTTGTTATACGCAAACTCGAGAACCGGTAGATGTGCATCCCATGTAGAGATATTGTCTTTACACGCTGCTTGGAGAAGCTGTTCGACAATCTGGTTGAGGCGCTCTGTCTGACCATCCGTTTGGGGATGATAGACTGATGACATGGCGAGTTTGGTCCCCATGAGCTACATAAGCTCCTTCCAGAACCTACTCGTGAATTTCAGGTCTCTGTCGGAGATCAGCGTGGTTGGAATGCCATGTTGCGAGATGACGTAGCGGAAGAATAATTGCGCTGTCTCCTCGATGCGAGCCGTTGAGTGTGTCGGAATGAAGTGTCCCATTTTGGAGAATTTGTCGATGACGACTAGAATGTCTCAAAATTAGTTAAGACTTAGGCACTAGGGTGTTGGGTAGAACGAGAGTTACGAGAGGAAGGGGTCGAGAGAGTTTTACAAAAGAGAGTGATTCAATATTGAGCGAGGGTACAAATAGGAAAGAACAAACAAGAAAGGTGCACCACCAAACAGAAACTTCTATGACTACAGTATTCTACACTACAGGCAGTTACAAAACAATATATAGAGTTATATATTATTCTGACACGCCCCCATAAGTGCCTGTAGGGAAGAAAGTGCAGTCAATGCCCCAATAATGGGGTACACCATACAGGTGCAGCGGAAGAAACAGATGCAGGCAAAAGCAGTGGTAACTGGTGCAACAGTGGCAGAAACAGCTGTAGCCAACCCTCAGCCAAGGAAGAAGTAGTAACAGGTGTGGGAGGCGGCAGGTCGCCTGAGGAGCAGGCTCTGTGGCTGCATCAGGCAGCAGGACAGCAGCGGCTCGACGGCAGCACCTGCAGGCCCCAGCAGGAGAAAACGGAAAACAGGGCAGGTGGCAACAGGGGCGACAGCTGGAGGTGCCAAAGTAGCAGCGGGCTGCAGCAGCAGATACCCGGCTGTCTTCCGCCACCCTCTCTCACCCTCCCCCCCACAGCTGCAAACGCAGCAGTGAGAGAGAGAGGAGGGGGGACGGCTGTTGGTGCTGCAAAATCTCTCTCACCAACCCCTCACACTCCCCCCCATCCCCCACAGCGACAGGCGCTGTAGGGAGAGAGAGGAGAGAGGAGGGCATCGGTTGGTTCCTGCGGGTACACTCCCGCCACCCCTTTACCCTTCCCCCCACAGCAACAGTCGCGTATGGGGCGACAAATGATGACGGCAGCTGCTGTAGACTGCTCACAGCGGTCGCCCCGACACACCACCTCCCCCATGGTCCGCCACTCCCACGACCTCCCCCCACAATAGGAGCGCGCACGGCAGCAGCAAGTGCGACAGCTGCAGTGGGGACCGCGGGAGGGTGGGCGGGGATAGCTGCTCGGGTGCGACGAGCGGAATAGGGGGCCGAAACGGAGGCGCGACGAAGCGACGTCGGGGCAGCGTGGCCGCAAACGACGGGGCGACGAGGCAGCGCAACGAGCAGAGCGCCGCCTTCGCCCCGTCGATCGCACTGACGATCGAAACCGTCGCGGATTTTCACGCGACGGTCGCACTGACGGCCCGATTGCAGTAGGAAGTCGTTGGGAGGGAGGGCCGCCATGACAGGGTCGAAAATTGGTGGGCCCATTGATCGAAATCTAGCTCGATACCATCTCAAAATTAGTTAAGACTTAGGCACTAGGGTGTTGGGTAGAACGAGAGTTACGAGAGGAAGGGGTCGAGAGAGTTTGACAAAAGAGAGTGATTCAATATTGAGCGAGGGTACAAATAGGAAAGAACAAACAAGAAAGGTGCACCACCAAACAGAAACTTCTATGACTACAGTATTCTACACTACAGGCAGTTACAAAACAATATATAGAGTTATATATTATTCTGACAGAATGGCGTCGTAACCAGCTTTGGTAGGTGGTAACCCGGTGATGAAGTCGAGGCTAACCACTTGCCAAGGCTGTTCAGGGACTGGAAGAGGCTGTAGTAACCCTGCTTTCTTCTGTTTGCTGCTCTTCATCCGTTGGCATGTGCCGCACGAGGTGACGAATTTGTGTACGTCATCCGCCATGTGGGGCCAATAATAATGCTTCGCAATACCGGCAAGCGTCTTGTTACTACCGAAGTGGCCCGCGTAGAGAACATCATGATATTCTTCGAGCAGTAACTGGCGTAAGGGAGGGTAATTAGGTACCCATATTTTTGTTGAGCCCTTGCAGTATGCGATGTCTTGATCCCATTGTAGAAGATGGCGCTTTTCTGCAACAGAGACTTCGGGGTCGATGGTGTATCCATGCGTGAAGAGTCCCTTCAAAAGGGGGTTCATGCCATCGACTTATAGGGCGGCAACGTGTGCAGGGCGACTCAGTGCGTCTGCCTTGTTCTTGTGCCCCGGCTTATACACGATGTCGTAATGGAAGTGGGTTTCGAGAAAGTCAATCCACCGGACCTGTCGCCTGGAGAGTGTTGGTTGGGTCTTCAGGTACTTGAGGCTGCAGTGGTCGGTGTAGATGGTCGTTTTTCTTCCTTCGAGATAACACCTCCATGCCTTAAATGCGTTGACGATGGCGAGGGCCTCTTTGTCATGGATGGGGTAATTGAGTTCTGCCCCGTGAAGTTTTTTACTGAGGTATGCAATGGGTTGCACTCCCTTCCCTTGATCCTGCATGAGTACTGCGCCCACTGCTTGATCGCTCGCATCGGCCTCGATGACATAGTCAAGTTCAGGGTCTGGCAGGATAAGGACAGGTGCGGACGTGAGTGCGGTTTTAAGTTGTTCCACAGCTTCCTGGTGCTTCGCCTCCCATTGATATGGTGTATTCTTCTTTAACAGGTTCGTTAATGGTGCGGCAATCTTGGCGTAGTTCGGTACGAACCGGTTGTAGTAGTTGGCGAATCCAAGGAACTGTTGTAACTCCTTCACGTTCTCAGGGGTCTTCCACGTTCGCACTGCTTCGATCTTCTTAGGATCCGCGTGAACTCCTTGAGCGCTCACCATATGTCCAAGGAACTGGAATTTTTTCAACGCAAACTCGCTCTTGGATAGATTCACGTAGAAGCGTTCTCGTCGAAGAATTTCAAACACCTGTTGCAGATGCTCAACGTGCTTCTTCATGTCTTTCGAGTAGATCAGGATATCGTCCAAATATACCACCACGCACTCGTCCAGAAGGGGCCAAAGGATGTGGTTCATTTCTGCCTGAAATGTGGCTGGTGCGTTAGTGAGTCCGAATGGCATTACGAGATACTCGTATGACCCATACCGAGTTCGAAAGGCGGTTTTGTGGATAGAGTTGTCCGCCATACGAATTTGCCAGTATCCCAATCTAAGGTCGAGCTTGGAGAATACCGTAGCACCGCGAAGTTGATCGAGTAAGTCGTCGATCCGTGGTATCGGGTATTTATTTTTTACAGTCTGCTTGTTCAAGGCTCGGTAGTCGATGCACATTCCCAGACTTCCGTCTGGCTTCGAAGTGAAGAGAACTGGAGCTCTGTACGGTGAAGTCGAAGGTCGAATCAGCCCTTTCTCTAGGAGATACTCTATTTGATTTTTCATATCGGCAAGCTCTGTCGGGCTCAACCGGTATGGTGCTCGGATTGTTGGCTTGGACCCCGGCTCTTCTACGATCTCGTGTTGATGCGACCGGTATGGCGGTAGTTGATCAGGTAAATCGTCGGGGAGAACGTCCTGGAACTCTTCAAGAATTTTCTTGACTGCTGGAGGAAGTTCCTGGGTCTGCTTCTCTCCGTTGTCTGCTTCGTTGACTATCGCCATGAATCCCGCCGTAGTCCGTTTGACGTCCTTTTCAAAGCGTGCGAGTGTCTCGACTGGAATATTTCCCGTGTCTTCCCATTTGGGAAGGCTGATTTTCTTCTCGTTGTTGTTGATGTTGGCCGTCCGGTTAACCCTGTTGATCTCGGGGTTGAACTTTTTAAGAAAGTCTCTCCCGTAGATTACGTCGAGTCCTTTGATATTTGTGACAGGGAGAGCAGGCTTCCATCGAAGGGGTCCAATCTGGAGTAGCAACCGTATTTCACCGTAGATAGGTAGCTTACTGCCATCCACCATTGTTGCAGAGAAGCTTGAGGACTTGATGTCACTTCCGAGTCGATCGATTGCCTTTTTGTCATAGACGCTGTGTGACGCCCCGCTGTCCACGAGTGCTTGGAGGCGCTGTCCGTTGCAGATCACCTCGAGCAGGAGTGGTGAGCGTTGCTCGGAGTACCCAAAAATAGTCTCATTAATAGGATCATAGGGTACTTCCCTATATTCAGTACACAGCGTGGTTCCACTGTTTTCTCCTGGACAACTAGCTGGCCTGGGCTGCGTGGAGAAAGGCTCCTCTCCAACGCCAGGAGTAGAGGTAGTAACCGTACAGGTTGACCCTGAGGGGGTGGATCCGGTCGACGCCTGCGATCCACTGGATGCATCCTGGAGGGGTTTTTGGAGTTTCTGCAGCTTCTTTTGAACTCCCAGCTGCCTCTTCAGCTGCTTCAGCTCCATAGACTTCTTCCCTGGGGAGTGGAGAGTCGTCTTGGGCTGGTTCCGGGAGAGGACGTTGACGCCGTGAAAAGGTCTACTCCTTTCCACACTCCTTATTTTTTTCCCCAGCTCCGTAGGCACCGGTACCACTTCTTTAATTGTCTGCTTCCTCTGGAGTTCTTCCCGAAATTTGTTTATGGCTCCGGACCCGCGAAAATCGCCAGTCTTCATTAAAACATCTTTGAAAGATGAATTTTAACGAATTCTGTTTTTTTCCGGGGTCGAATTGGAGAGTTCCCGTCTTGGTCGAGTCTGTTTTCGCGGAGGTTTTCTTTTCCTCGGCGAATTCCTCTGACAAATTTCGCCCTCGGTAATGTCGGGAATCCGATTATAAAACTCCTCCATCTGCTGCGTATATTGCGCGACACTCCAGAATTGCCTATGGTGATGTAATTTTTCGCGCGCAATATAAGTGGAATTAATCGGCTCAAAACGTTTGAGAAGGTCTGTCCGGAACTGCTGCCACGTGGCTTCGCCCTGGAAAATGCTACTGTTGCTTCCGAGCCACTCGAGAGTTGGACCGTGAGAAAGTGTGAACGAGAATGAATGACTATGAAGTGAAGTGAATACAAATAGGAAACCCTAATTGTGTTGTACCCCCTATGGGATACCCCACTATAGCCTACAGAAACAAGTAAGCTATATGTTCTGACACACCCCCATTGGCAAAGTGGGGGAGAACAAGGGGTCACAAGACCAGTCAAGCAAAGCAAAGCAAAGCTCAGGGTGGATCACAAAGTCACCACGCATTCCGAGCACAAGTTCAAAGGCCAGAAGGCCAGTTCACATACAAGATCATATATAGAGATATACAAGAGTCAAGCAAGCAAGAGCAAGAGTATATATATGCGAAGGTACAAGCAAGGTCAAGAGGAGAGCAAGTGAGGCAAGACAGGCACAAGACCCAACTGCGTGCAACAACGCTGATGATCACAAGGCGCAAGTGCCTTGGTGAAGACATCAGCAGTGTTGGCCTCAGAGGCCACGTACGCAAGTCGCAACTGTCCACGCTGCTGTAGCTCACGAGCAAGAAATTAGCGGAGAGCAATGTGCTTCGTTCTGTGCTCCACTCGCTGCTCTCGACACAAGGCCAGCATGGCCTTGTTGTCTACGTAAAGGACTGGAGGAGAACGAGGCTGCTCTCCAAGGTCGGTTAGCAGGTAGGTGAGCCAGCGTAACTCCTGTGCAGCCATAGCCCCAGCGTAGATCTCAGCCTCACAACTGGAGCCGAGAACAGAAGACGAGCGGGTAGCCCGCCACGAGACAGAGCCGGAACCAAGGCTGAAGGTGTAACCCTGTGACGACCGCTGCGTAGCCTGGTCGTCAGCCCAAGAAGCGTCTGCGTGCCCAGTGAGGACCACTGGACTGCGCCCTCCAAGCACTAGCCCCATGCCCGACGTACTGCACAAGTAGCGCAACACCCTCTTCACTGCAGCCATGTGCTCTGGTCGGTGTCTCCCAGGAGCAACAAAGCGTGCGAGAATGCTAAGAGGGTATGCGAGGTTAGGTCGTGTGCAGGTCATCAGGTACATGAGGCAGCCAACAAGCTCTGCAAACGGGCCACTCGACTCTACGGACTCATCCGAAGGCAGAGCTGAGACCGAGTGGCGAGTAGGCAGAGGAGTGGCCTGAGGCAAGGAGTACGTGAAGCCAAAGCGCTGAAGGACCTGCTGCACCATGTGTGACTGAGTCAGGGTAATGGTGCGGCGTGCTCTGTCCCGGGTGATCTGCAAGCCAAGGTAGCTGCGCAGTTCACCCAGGTCAGTGCACGTGTGTCTCTTCTGCAGCTCGGACTTCACGTAGGCGAGTCCAGCAGTGTCAGCTGTGGCAAAGACCAAGTCGTCGACGTACACGAGGATGTAGAACGGCGGCAGAGAGGTGTCGGTGCGCAGAAACAGCGACGGGTCGGCAGTAGAAGGAGCAAACCCAAGTGCCGCGAGCGTAGTCCTCAGTGTGTCGTGCCACTCACGTGGCGCCTGGCGGAGACCGTAGACTGGACGCCGGAGACTCCACTGGGTACCAGGAGGGAAAGACCCAGTGAAGCCAGGTGGGCGACGCAGCCAGATCTCCTCGTGCAGGCTGCCCTGCAAGAAAGCTGTGCTGAAGTCGAGCGAGTGCAGCTCGTAGTCACGGTGAGCAGCAAAGTGCAGCAGAACCCGAAGAGTGGTCATCTTTGGGGTGGGGGAGAAGGTCTGAAAGTAGTCAACCCCCTGCCGCTGACTGAAGCCACGAGCCACGTAACGCGCCTTGAAGACAGGCGGAGAACCCAGCGGCCGCTTCACCCTGAAAATCCACATGCTACTGACGATGTTCGCCCCAGGAGGGGGGACAGCGTCAACGTAGGTGCCTGTAGACTTCCAGGAAGCCATCTCTGCATCCATAGCTGCCTGCCACTGAGAGGAGTAGGGACCCTCTATCGCCTCCGCGTAAGAGCGCGGAGTCGGGATGTCAGGTGCATCCGGGTCTCCCTCAGGGGCTAGCAGTATAGACGCGAGACAAGGTGAAGCGGCGGCCAGACACTGGAACTCCTCCTGCCTGTCCTCAAGGACGTCCGTGCCAAGGGCACACTCACCCCCGACGGACGGAGGACAGGCGAACTCAGACTCAGTGACAAGACGAGCAGCGTAGTCTAGACAACAGCGCGCAGCAAAGTCGACAAGCTCAGTGACAAGGGCAGACGCAGCAGACGACTCGAAGGAAGGGTCAGTGACAGCAGTAGCAAGGAGACGCGTGACAGTAGGACTGGCAGCACGAAGAGAGTCCGACTCCGGGTCGGCAAGAGCAGGAAGAGAGGAAGCAGGAGGAGAAGGCAAAGGGGCACGCAGAGGAGCAGTGGACGGACGCAGTGACATCCGGTGCGTGCCACGGACAGGAGGAGGACGCTGACGCGACCCGCGACCACTAGCGCGCTCAGTACGAACAGGCGACACACGACGAGACGCAGGCTCACGACGCTCAGTAAGACCTCCAGTCGGACCAGCGTAGGGAGAAGGAGCAGGCAAAGGGGAGGCAGGCTGTAGCTGTGGCTCTGACCGGACAGGCTGCGGACCCTCTAAGGGAGGAGGAGGAGGTGTAAGACCAAGAACCTGCTGCAGGAGCGGAACGAAGTACGGTCGGGGCCGCGCGGCGACGCTAGAAACAGCAGGAACAGCACCAGCAGGAGCACCCACTCCAGCAGCACCTCCAGAAGCACTGTCAGTCGGACCGCCAACGGCAGGCTCAGCGCCAACACCCTCAGCAGTACCAGCTCCAGGAGAACTCTCAGACCCAGCAGCTCCAGCACCCACAGTACGAGCACCGGCGGGACGCTCGGCAGCAGTACCCTCTGCAGCCGAAGAACCACCAGCACCAGCAGCACGCCTCCAGCGCCTGGCAAACCACTCACGCAGCTCCTGAGGGGAGAGTGGCTCCCGGCGAGACGAAGCACCCTCAGGCACAGCACCCCCAGGCTCAGCACCCCTAGGCACAGCACCCCCAGGCACAGCACCCTCAGGCTCGGCACCTCCAGGCTCAGCACCCCCAGGCACAGCACCCCCAGGCGCAGCACCCCCAGGCTCAGCACCCCTAGGCACAGCACCCCCAGGCACAGCACCCCCAGGCTCGGCACCTCCAGGCTCAGCACCCCCAGGCACAGCACCCCCAGGCTCAGCACCCCCAGGCTCAGCACCCCCAGACTCCGCACCCCCAGGCTCAGCTCCCGCAGCAGCACCAGAGTCACCAGTGACCTCGACAGGCTCGACCGCGTCTACCTGGGACACACCTGAGGGGGCAGGACCCTGAGGGGGGAGGGGGACTACCGGGGGGGGACCTGGTACCAAGAAGAGCGAGGGTGGGGGGAGGGACGGAGTGCGGTAGGGGAAGAGGCGGTAGTAGGGTACCGACTCGTCGAACGTGACGTCCTGGGAGGACAGAACACGTCAAGAGGTGGGGTGGTAAAACTGCCACCCAGGGGCGTCGGGGGGGAACCCCAAGAAGACGCAGGGAGAAGCACGAGGGGACAGCTTGTGCGCAGACAGGTCGCGAACAAACGCCCGAGATCCCCAGACCCGGAACGCCGACGCATCGCCAACCTTCCCCGTCCACAGCAGGGCTTGGGAGGTCTCCGGTCGAGAGACCCTGGGGTGGAGGTTGATCTGGTGCGCAGCGTACCTGACCGCAAACGGCCACAGAAAATGGGGAGCAGCCGCATGCATCATGGACGTACGAGCGACGTCCATGACCATGCCAATGCGGCGCTCAGCAATCCCATTCTGCTGTGGTGAGTCCGGAAGCGTGAAGGTCTGACGGATGCCTCGCGCACGACAGTAGGCACTCAGGAGGCCAGAGCAGAACTCTCCGCCTCTGTCCGAGTGCAGACGCAAAACAGGGAAGTCAGAGCCAAAGCTCCTCCGAAGCTGGAGACGAGCTGCGCGGATCCAGTCGATCAACACCTCAGTGACCTCACCCTTGCTACGCAAGGGGAAGACTGTGGTGTAACGCGAGTAGTCGTCAACCACCAGCAGGAAGTAGCGCTCGTGACCCTGTCCACGGACGCGGGCTGGGCCCCACACGTCCATGTGAAGCGTCTGCAACGGGGCCTCTGTCGGAGGAAACTGGGAGGAGTGAGGGGCAGCACGCTGGCGCCCCTCGACACAGGGGACACAGGTAGGGCCAGGGCCCGGAGGAAGGGGAGGGAGAGACCGGGGAAGACCAGACACAAGGACTCGCGAGGCCATGCCTCTAAGCCGAAGCAGAGAGGGGTGGCCAAGGCGGTGGTGCCAGAGGAGGGTCTCGTGAGACAGACGACGACACGAGCAGGGGGCAGACTCAGGACCAGACCTGGACGCTGCAGCAAACACCTGACCAGACAAAGGGACCCTACCAGACGTAGCACCTGGAGGAGAAGCAGTGGTCAGTGTGTACAGGCTCGACCCTGGCCGACGTGTAAACGTAGCCAGGTGGCGACCTGTATCCGCCTCCGTGCAGTGGGTCACCCGCTGACGAGCAGGGGTGAACTGGTGGACACCCGCATCCTGGAGGTCAGCACCACTCACCAAGTTCGTCGAGAACGAGGGGAGGTAGAGACCAGTCAGGGTGCCAGAGGGGGCCGCCGGACATGGGAGGACAGTGGAGAAGCGAGACAGGACAGGCCCCCCAGAGGGGTCAGCCAGGGACACCGCAACCGGCCGACTCAGCGGCGTGAGAGTGGTGCGGTCCCTAAAGAAGGAGCGAGACGCTCCAGAGTCAAGGGTGAAGGTGTGAGAGACCGAAGCCGACACAGTACCTGAGAGGGCAGACTCACCAGCACCTGAGAGCACAGACGCACTGGCACCTAGAGCAGCAGCCTCACTAGTACCTGACGCGGCAGTACTAATGCCCGGGTCGGGCGGGAAACACCGGTAACAGTCATCCTCATCACTACCAGTCGCAGCATACATAGCAGAGAGAATAGCATCAAAATCAAGATCATAAATAGCTACACCAGCCCTAGACAGCTCTCCCCAGCGGGGGATCTCAGCGGCCTCCGGAAACTGCTGACGCCAGGCGTCGGTCAGGCGGCCAAAGCAGCGGCGGGCTGTATGGGCGCCTCCACACCTCTCTCCTTCACAGTCACCGGTGCGAAGAACGTAGGGGCAGGGACCAAGCGCACCACCACGCTGACGCTGCAAGTACCACTCACGGAGCTGCTGAGGGGCGGGGACGGTGCGAGAGCGCTGCTGCTGCTGTGGCTGCTGCTGCGGCTGCTGCTGCTGCTGCTGCTGGCGCTGACCACCCCCAGAGCTGCTCCGCTGGGACGAGCCACTCCGACCCCCGCCTCCACCGCCACCTCCCCCACTAGGACCGTCGCTCCCACCGCTCCCACCGCCTCCTCCACTACCACCTCCGCCGCCACCTCCGCCTCCACCGCCGCCACCAGTACCTCCACTCCCGCCACCACCCCCACCGCCACCCCCACTCCCCCCGCCACCCCCACCGCCTCCTCCACCGCCCCCTCTAGCTCCACCCGCTCCCTTGCCCCCTTTGCCCTTGCCAGAGCGGCGTCTGCCGCTGGGGGCAGACGCCGCGCCGACCGACTCAAAACCAGCGAGGTCGGCCGCAGCGGCAGAGGCGACAGAGGGCAGCAGGGGGGAAGGACCACACCCCTCAAAGATGGGGGTGCGAGGGTCACCCCGAGAGGCCCCTATAGTGACAATACTCTTCTCAGCCGCTAGCAGGGACTCCTCAAGGAGGTCGACAGTGAGAGTGGTGGGACAGACAGAGAGAAACTGGTCCCTAACGACACGAAGGGACTCAGGGAGACGGGTGACGAGAAAGTAGAGAGTGATGTACATGGGAGGAGGGTTCGCAGCGCGGAACTCAGCAGGAAGGGCAGCGCGGTAGCGGGTGTCACTAGCACGGAGGTGGGTAACGAGGTCAGCGACAGTGGGAAAGGAAGCAAGGTCAGGGAAGAGAAACGGTAGCATGAGGCGGCTAAGGGTAGCGGAGGAAGGGGAGGAGTAGCGTGCAACTACAGCGTCGTACAAGGCCTGAGCGGTCTTGCACTGACTAAAGTGGGCACGCTCAGAGGAAGGGAGGTGGCGACGCACAGCAAGACGTGCAGCAGCATCGCGGGTCGCCCACTTGGAGCGAACGGCAGAGTCAGCATCAGCAGGTGGGGCAGGGACAGCGCCAGAGACAAAGTCAAAGAGAGAGACCTCATCTATCGCATCACACAGTAAGTACAGCTGCAGGTCTTCAATCCAGACGGCAAAGTGAATGGCCCTCCCCTCAGCGTCAAAAGTAAGAACATTGGGGGTGGCCATGGCAGCAGCTGATAGTCTCACCGGGCTGGGAGAGTCGGGTAGGTCAGCAGCAGAGGAACACAGCTCAGGAACAGCAGCACGGCTCCTCAGGCGGCTCGGGCGGCTCGGGCGGCTCGCGCGGTTCGGGTGGCGTAGGGGCTCACGGGCGGCGCGGGCTGCTGGGGCTGCTCACGTGCAGCACAGCGGGCTGCAGCAGGGGCCGCGGGGAGGGCTGTAGCGGGGCCGACGGCGGGCCGACGGCGGGCTGTAGCGGGGCCGGGGCGGGCTGTAGCTGGGCCGGCGGCGGGCTGTAGCAGGGGCCGGTGGCGGGCTGTAGCGGGGCCGGCGGCGGGCTGTAGCTGGGCCGGCGGCGTGCTGTAGCCGGGCCGGCGGCGGGCTGTAGCTGGGCCGGGGGCGGGCTGTAGCTGGGCCGGCGGCGGGCTGTAGCTGGGCCGGCGGCGGGCTGTAGCAGGGGCTGGTGCGGGCTGTAGCCGGGCCAACGGCGGGCCGTAGTGGGGCCGGTGGCAGGCTGTAGCGGGGCCAGTGGCGGGGTGTAGCGAGGCCAGTGGCGGGCTGTAGCGGGGCCGACAGCAGCTGAAGCGGGGCTGGCGTAGGGCCGTGGCGGGGCCGACGAGGGGCCGAAGTGGGGCCTAGGCGGGCCGGCGGGGCCTAAGCGGGGCCAAAGCGGGGCCGACGGGCCTAAGCGGGGCTACGCGGGGCCGACGTGGGGCCTAAGCGGGGCCGACGGGGGGTTACGCGGGGCCGACGTGGGGCCTAGGCGGGGCCGACGAGGAGCCGACGGGGTCTAGGTGGGGCCGACGCGGGGCCTAAGTGGGGCCGACGGGGGCTACGCGGGGCCGACGAGGGGCCTAGGCGGGGCCGACGAGTGGCCTCAGCGGGAGCACGACGGGGAGGGCGACACGGAGGGTCGCTAAAAAAAAAAATTGCGCGCCTCGGGGCGCGCTTCGGTGGGCCCTAGGAACAGGCCCTAAGAAGGGACCTGCTTTGATTCCAAGAGAAAGTGTGAACGAGAATGAATGACTATGAAGTGAAGTGAATACAAATAGGAAACCCTAATTGTGTTGTACCCCCTATGGGATACCCCACTATAGCCTACAGAAACAAGTAAGCTATATGTTCTGACAGACCGCGCATCAACGTTGTCGCGAGACGAATTTTCTCGCCGTCGTACTCTCTCGTCGACCATCCGATCGCCGCGAAATAAATTTCCATCGTCGCGAGCCACCGCCTGACGTCGGATTTCCGATCGCTAGGGTCGAACGATTCCGGAGAGCGAAGTTTCGGAACCTCGAACTGACGCTGCGACTGCTGCGAAGTCGTCGAAGCAGGAATGTTCATGGTCGAGAGGAGCCGAGTAACGCGCTGCAGTTCGTTTCGCAGCTGCTCGTTCTCCAATCGCGACCGTTCAGTCGTCGCTCGCATCTCCGCTTCCATCTTGGCGATTTGCGCGAAGAGCTGCAACGTAACGTCGTTGGTCGCCGGCGAACCCATCCTGTTCAAAAACCACGCTAGGAGGTTAATTCGAAAAGCGCGGAACTGGTACTTACCAGAAATCGGTGTCGAATTGGTCGCCCTCGGCGGTTTTTCGAGGCGATTTTTTCCGCGACCGCTGCTTAGCCGAGAGTTGTCGAGTGAGAACGGCTCTGATTACCAAGTGTCACAGGATCGAATTCTCAATCGAAACTTGTCACTGAAACTGAATACAAGGCATTTTTATACTCGGAGAATACAAGGATAATCGAGATAAAACGAACCTTCGGGAACACGCCCTTCCCGATACTATAATCACAAGTGCGCACAAGCACGCAAGGCTATTGGCACTTGGGATTACGCCCAAATTACACCGTATACACTACTGTCGGCGCTGTCGGTGCCGTATAATAGGTATGTCGGTGGGAAAAGTAGGAAATAAAATAAAAATATAGAAGGCTCTAGAAAATAGAATAGTAGGCCGATTGAGATGAGATAAAGACCAAAATAAAGAGGAGAAAGGGGAGAATAGGATAACGGAAAAATATAATAGTGAGAAAATATTATAACGGGGACGTCCTCTCACAGCGGTGGTGCCAGAGGAGAGTCTCGTGAGACAGGAGGCGACACGAGCAGGGGGTAGACTCAGGACCAGACCTGGACGCTGCAGCAAACACCTGACCCGACGCAGCTACCTGACCAGACGCAGTGACTGAACGAGACTCAGTGATCTGTGTGTTCAGGCTCGACCCCGGCCGACGTATAAACGTGGCCAGGTGTCGGCCTGTCCGAGCGTCCGTGCAGTGGGTCACCCGCTTACTCGCAGGAGTGAACTGGTGAACCCCCGCATCCTGTAGGTCAGCACCACTCACCAAGTTCGTAGAGAACGAGGGGAGGTAAAGACCAGACAGGGTGCCAGAAGGGGGCCGCCGGACACAGGAGGACAGTGGAGAAGTGTGTCAGATGATTATATTACTGATGCATATATTTAGGCTGTAGTGGGGTAGCCCATAGGGGGTACAACCCAATTAGGGTTGGTACTTGTACTTGTTTCATTTCATAGTGCACTCATTCCTCGCCTCTATCTCATCATGGTATCGAGCAGGTTCCCTAGTGGGAACTGTTCTTAGGGCCCACCTACTATTCCGTCCTGCCCGGAGCGCGCTCTGCCCTAGCCCGAGTCGCGCTGGGCCTTTTTTTTTCCTTTGGCGGCCCGATCGCGTCGAGCCGCCCGCGATATTTTTTTTTGCGCGCCACCTACGCGGCCTCGTCGCGCCGCCCCTAGACGGCCGCGCCGCGTCGCGCGTGCCGCCCTCCAGTCGCGCGCCGCCCCCTCTGACCCTCGCGACGCCAGCGCCGTCTCTGACGGCCCCGCGATTGCCTGCGACGGCCCCGCCGTCCCCTCTACCGGCCCCTCCACTGCACTTGACGGCCCCGCCGTCCCCTCTGACGGCCTCGCTGTCCCCTCTGCCGGCCCCGCCGCTGCTTCAGACGGCCCCGCCGCTGCACCTGACGGCCCCGCCGTCCCCTCTGACGGCCCCGCCGCTGCACCTAACGGCCCCGCCGTCCCCTATGACGGCCCCGCCACTGCACCTACCGGCCCCGCCGCTACCCCTGCCGGCCCCGCCGCCTCATCTGCAGGCCCCGCCGTCTCACCTGCCGGCCCCGGTGCTGTACCTGACGGCCCCGCCGCTTCACCTACCGGCCCCGCCACTACCCCTAACGGCCCCGCAGCTGCATCTCCCAGCCTCGCCGCCCCAGCAACTGCACCGCCCCAGCAGCCGAGCCGCCCCAGCAGCCGAGCCGCCCCAGCAACCGAGCCGCCCCAGCAGCCGAGCCGCCCCAGCAGCCGAGCCGCCCCAGCAGCCGAGCCGCCCGAGCCGCCGAGCCGCCCGAGCCGCCCAGCAGCCGACCCGCCGAGCAGCCCGAGCCGCCCGAGCCGCCCGAGCCGTCTGCACTGCCCTGTCTGGTGAGCACTGAGCTTTACTCTGCGCACTGCCCTCACCCTATTGCTATCATGGCTACCCCCAGTGTCCTCACCTTCGACGCTGAGGGCAGAGCCATAGACTTTGACGTGTGGGTAGACGACCTGCTGCTTTTCCTACAGTGTGACAGAGCTGACGGCCTCTCTCTCTTTGATCTCACTTCTGGTGCCTCTCCCGCCCCTGCTGCTACTGAGGATGCCACTGTTCGCTCAGTGTGGGCCACACGCGATGCTGCTGCACGTCTTGCTGTGCGTCGCCACCTCCCTCCCTCTGAGCGTGCACACTTTGGGTCGTACAAGAGTGCTCAGACCTTGTACGACGCCGTTATTGCACGCTACTCCACCCCTGCCACTGCTGCACTGAGCCGCCTCATGCTACCGTACCTCTTTCCCGACCTTGCTTCCTTTGCCACAGTCGCCGACCTCATTACCCACCTGCGCACTAGTGACGCTCGCTTCCGCGCTGCGCTTCCTGCTGAGTTCTGCGCCAAGAACCCCCCCCCCCCCCAGTACTTCACTCTCTACTACATTGTCGCCCGCCTCCCTGACTCCGCAAAGGGAGTCAGGGACGACTTACTCTCAGTCTGCCCCACCACTCTCACTGTTGACCTCCTCGAGAAGTCCCTCCTAGCAGCCGAGAAGAGCATTCTCGCTGTAGGGGCCTCTCGTGGTGACCCGCGCACCCCCATCTTTGAGGGGTGTTCCCCCTCCCCCCTCCTGCCCTCTGTCGCCTCTGCTGCTACGGCCGACCTTGTTGGTTTTGAGTCGGTCGGCGCGGCGTCTGCCCCCAGTGGGAGACGTCGCTCTTGCAAGGGCAAGGGGGGCAGGAGCGGTGGTGGCGGCGGCGGGGGCGGTGGAGGCGGCGGTGGAGGCAGCGGAGGAGGTGGGGGTGGTAGCGGGAGTGGTGGCGGGAGTGGAGGTGTCAGCGGCGGCAGTGGAGGCGGGGGTGGCAGCGGCGGTGGTGGTGGGAGTGGAGGTGGAGGCGGCGGTGGCGGCAGCAACGGTGGGAGTGGCGGTGGCAGCGGAGGTGGTGGCGGCGGCGGCGGAGGAGGCGGCGGAGGAGGTCGTGGCTCGTCGCAGAGGAGTGGCTCCGGAGGCGGTCAGCGCCAGCAGCAGCGACAGCAGAGTGGTCAGGAGACCCTCTCCCCACAGCAGCTCCGTGAGTGGTACACTGCACGTCAGAGGGGTGGGGGTACTGGTCCGTGCACCTACGTCTTGCGCACTGGCGACCGTGCGGGTGAGCCGTGTGGTGGTCCACACTCCGCCCAGCGCTGCTTCGGCCGCCTGACTGACGCTTGGCGCCGCCAGTTTCCTGACGCCTCTGAGATCCCTCGCTGGGACCAGCTGTCTAGGGCAGGAGTAGCTATCTTTGATCTTGACTTTGATGCTATTCTTGCTGCCATGTATGCTGTGACTATTAGTGAGGAGGGTGACTGTTACCGGTGTTTCCCGCCCGACCCAGGCATTGGTACTACGGCTCTAGGTGCTGTTGAGGCTGCTGCTCCAGGTGCTGGTGAGGCTGTCGCTCTAGGTGCCAGTGAGTCTGTGTCCTCAGGTGCTGGTGAGTCTGCTCTCTCAGGTACTTCGTCGGCTCCGCCCTCTCTCACCTTCACTCTTGACTCAAGGGCGTCTCGCTCCTTCTTTCGAGACCGCACCACACTCACACCGCTTAGTCGGCCAGTGGCGGTCTCCCTGGCGGACCCCTCTGGGGGTTGTGTTCTGGCTCGCTACTCCACTGTCCTGCCGTGCCCTGCGGTCCCGTCTGGCGCCCTGTCCGGTCTCTACCTCCCCTCGTTCTCTACGAACTTGGTGGCGGGTGCTGACCTACAGGATGCAGGGGTCGACCAGTTCACCCCTGCACGCCGACGGGACACCCACTGCACGGACGCGGACACGGGTCGACACTTGACCACGTTCACACGTGGGCCGGGGTCGAGCCTGTACACACTCACTGTTCCGTCTCCTCCTCCTGCGTCTGGTCAGGTAGCTGCGTCGGGTCAGGTGTTTGCTGCAGCGTCCAGGTCTGGTCCTGAGTCTGCCCCCTGCTCGTGTCGCCTCCTGTCCCACGAGACCCTCCTGTGGCACCACAGGATGGGTCACCCCTCCCTGCCTCGTCTCCGGGGCATGGCCTCTCGCCTTCTTGTCTCTGGCCTTCCCCGGTCCCTCCCTCCCCTTCCTCCGGGGCCTGGCCCTCCCTGTGTCCCCTGTGTCGAGGGTCGCGTGCGGGCTACACCTCACTCCTCCCCGTTTCCTCCGACGGAGGCCCCGATGTAGACGCTTCACATGGACGTGTGGGGCCCAGCCCGCGTCCGTGGACAGGGTCACGAGCGCTACTTCCTGCTGGTGGTTGACGACTACTCGTGTTACACCACAGTCTTCCCCTTGCGCAGCAAGGGTGAGGTCACTGAGGTGTTGATCGACTGGATCCGCGCAGCTCGTCTCCAGCTCAGGCGGAGCTTCGGCTCGGACTTTCCTGTTTTGCGTCTGCACTCGGACAGAGGCGGAGAGTTCTCCTCCGGCCTTCTGCGAGCCTACTGTCGGGCACGAGGCATCCGCCAGACCTTCATGCTTCCGGACTCTCCACAGCAGAATGGGATTGCGGAGCGCCGCATCGGCATTGTCATGGACGTCGCCCGTACGTCCATGGTGCATGCGGCTGCCCCCCATTTTCTGTGGCCGTTTGCGGTTCGGTACGCCGCGCATCAGATCAACCTTCAGCCCAAGGTCTCCAGACCGGAGACCTCCCCAGCTTTGCTGTGGACGGGGAAGGTTGGCGATGCGTCGGCGTTCCGTGTCTGGGGATCTCGGGCGTTTGTCCGCGACTTGTCTGCGGACAAGCTGTCCCATCGTGCTGCTCCTTGCGTCTTCCTGGGTTTCCCCCCTGACGCACCTGGGTGGCAGTTTTACCACCCCACCTCTCGTCGTGTTCTGTCCTCCTAGGACGTCACGTTCGACGAGTCGGTTCCCTTCTACCGGCTCTTCCCCTACCGCACTCTGTCCCTTCCCCCCCCGCCCCTCTTCTTGGTCCCAGGTCCCCCCCCGGTAGACCCCCTCCCCCCTCAGGGTCCTGCCCCTTCAGGTGTGTCTCAGGTAGACGCGGTCGAGCCTGTCGAGGTCACTGGTGACTCTGGTGCTGCTGCGGGTGCGGAGCCTCGGGGTGCTGAGACAGGGGGTGCTGAGACTGGGGGCGCTGAGCCTGGGGGTGCTGAGACTGGGGGTGCTGAGCTTGGGGGTGCTGAGCCTGGGGGTACTGAGCCTGGGGGTGCTGAGACTGGGGGTGCTGAGCCTGAGGGTGCTGAGCATGAGGGTACTGAGCCTGGGGGTGCTGAGCCTGGGGGTGCTGTGCCTGGGGGTACTGAGCCTGGGGGTTCTGCGTCTGGGAGTGCTGCGCCTGCTGCTTCTGTTCCTGGTGGTTCTCCAGACCGTTCTTCGCGCCGCGAGCCGCCCTCTCCTCTGGAGCTGCGTGAGTGGTTTGCCCGGCGCTGGAGGCGAGCTGCTGGAGCCGGGGGTACTGCGGGTGCTGGAGGTTCCGTTGCTGCCGAGGGAGCTGGTACCACGGGTCCCGGAGGTGCTCGTACTGAGGGTACTGGAGCTGCCGGGCCCGGGGGTGCCTCTGGAGCTAGAGCTGCTCCGGGTGCTGGCGCTGAGGCTACGACTGTCGGTCCTACTGCGGGTACTTCTGCAGCTACTGGTGGTGCTGGAGTTGGAGCTGCTACTGGTGCTGGTGCTGCCTCTGGAGGTGTTGGTGCTGTCCCTGCTGTCTCTGGCGGTGCTGCGCGGCCTCGGCCGTACTTCGTTCCGCTCCTTCAGCAGGTTCTTGGTCTCCCGCCTTCCACTGGTCCTTCTCCTCCCGTAGAGTGTCCGCAGCGTATCCCGTCACGGTCACAGTTACAGCCCGCCTCTACTCTGCCTTCTCCTTCTCCCTACGCTGGTCCTACTGGAGGTCTTGCTGAGCGTCGTGAGCCTGCGTCCCGCCCTGTGTCGCCTGTCCGTGCTGCTCGCACTAGTGGTCGCGCTTCACGTCAGCGTCCTCCTCCTGTCCCTGGCACGCACCAGATGTCTCTGCGTCCGTCCACTGCTCCTCTGCGTGCCCCTTTGCCTTCTCCTCCTCAGTCTTCTCTTCCTACTCTTGGCGACCCGGAGTCGGACTCTCACCGTGCTGCCAGTCCTACTATCACGCGTCTTCTTGCCACTCTTGTCACTGACCCTTCCTTTGAGTCCGCTGCTGGGTCTGCCCTAGTTGCTGAGCTGGTCGACTTTGCTGCTGCGTGTCGTCTGGACTACGCTGCCAGTCTTATTGCTGAGTCTGCTGAGTCTGCTGAGTCTGAGTCTACTGCGTCTGCGTCTGCCTGTCCTCCGTCCGTCGGGGGTGACTGTGCTCTTGGCACGGACGTCCTTGAGGACAGGCAGGAGAAGTTCCAGTGCTTTGCCGCCGCTTTGCCCCATCTCGTGTCCATGCTTGTTGCCCCTGAGGGAGACCCGGATGCTCTAGACATCCCGACCCCACGCTCTTACGCAGAGGCGATGGCCGGTCCCTACTCCTCTCAGTGGCAGTCAGCCATGGACGCACTGATGGCTTCCTGGAAGTCCACAGGCACCTACGTTGACGCTGTTCCCCCTCCTGGGGCGAACATTGGCAGTGGCATGTGGATCTTCAGGGTGAAGCGGCCGCCGGGTTCTCCGCCTGTCTTCAAGGCGCGCTACGTGGCTCGTGGCTTCAGTCAGCGACAGGGAGTTGACTTCTTTCAGACCTTCTCCCCAACCCCGAAGATGACCACTCTTCGGGTTCTACTGCACGTCGCTGCTCAGCGTGACTACGAGCTACACTCTCTTGACTTCAGCACTGCTTTCCTTCAGGGCCGCCTGCACGAGGAGATCTGGCTGCGCCGCCCTCCTGGCTTCACTGGGTCGTTCCCTCCTGGTACCCAGTGGAGCCTCCGGCGGCCAGTCTACGGTCTCCGCCAGGCGCCGCGTGAGTGGCACGACACACTGAGGACTACACTTGCGGCTCTTGGGTTTGCTCCTTCTACTGCTGACCCGTCGCTGATTCTGCGCACCGACACCTCGCTGCCGCCTTTCTACATCCTTGTGTACGTCGACGACTTGGTCTTTGCCACTGCGGACACTGCCGCACTCGCCCACGTGAAGTCCGAGCTGCAGAAGAGACACACGTGCACAGACCTGGGTGAACTGACAAGCTATCTTGGCCTGCGGATCACCCGGGACAGAGCACGCCGCACCATTACCCTGACCCAGTCACACATGGTGCAGCAGGTCCTTCAGCGCTTTGGCTTCACGTACTCCTCGCCTCAGTCCACTCCTCTGCCTACGGGACACTCGCTCTCAGCTCTGCCTTCGGATGAGTCCGTAGAGTCGAGTGGTCCGTATCCAGAGCTTGTGGGCTGCCTCATGTACCTGATGACTTGCACTCGACCTGACCTCGCATACCCTCTCAGCATCTTAGCACGCTATGTTGCTCCCGGCCGTCACCGGAAGGAGCACATGGATGCAGCTAAGAGGGTGTTGCGCTACTTGTGCAGTACGTCGGGCATGGGGCTAGTGCTTGGAGGGCGTGAGCGGCCTATGCTCACTGGGCACTCAGACGCTTCTTGGGCTGAGGACCAGGCTACTCAGAGGTCGTCTCAGGGTTACACCTTCAGTCTTGGCTCTGGCTCTGTCTCTTGGCGCTCTACTCGCTCTTCTTCGGTTCTCAGCTCCAGCTGTGAGGCTGAAATCTACGCCACGGCCATGGCTGCCCAGGAGCTTCGCTGGCTCACCTACCTGCTGACTGACCTTGGAGAGCGGCCTCGTTCTCCTCCAGTGCTGTACGTCGACAACAAGGCAACCATTGCCTTGTGTGAGGAGCACAGACTGGAGCACAGGACGAAGCACATTGCTCTACGCTACTTCCTTGCTCGAGAGCTGCAGCAGCGTGGTCAGCTTCGCCTGCGTTTCGTGGCCCCTGAGGCCAACACTGCTGATGTGTTCACCAAGGCACTTCCGCCTCGTGACCATCAGCGATTTTGCACTCTGCTAGGCCTTGTGCCCACTGGGCCTCACTTGCTTACCTCTTGACCTTGCTTGTACTGCTGCATATATATATATCCTTGCTCTTGCTTGTTTAGCACTGTTAAATATATATGCTTTGCTGCATGTGAACAGGCCTTGTGGCCTTGACCTTGTGCTCGGAATTTGTGTGGTATCCTTGAGATCCACCCTGAGCTTGCTTTGCTTTGCTTTGCTTTGCTTGACTGGTCTTGTGACCCCTTGCTCTCCCCCACTTTGCCTATGGGGGTGTGTCAGATGATTATATTACTGATGCATATATTTAGGCTGTAGTGGGGTAGCCCATAGGGGGTACAACCCAATTAGGGTTGGTACTTGTACTTGTTTCATTTCATAGTGCACTCATTCCTTGCCTCTATCTCATCAAAGTGAGCAAGGACAGGACCCCCAGAGGGGTCTGCCAGAGAGACTGCAACTGGCCGACCAAGCGGCGTGAGTGTGGTGCGGTCTCGAAAGAAGGAGCGAGAAGCCCCCGAGTCAAGGGTAAAGGTGTGGGAGGCCGAAGCCAACGCAGTACCTGAGAGAGAAGACTCACGAGCACCTGAGGAAGTAGACGCACTGGCACCTAGAGCAACAGCCTCGCTAGCACCTAGAGCAGCAGCCTCACCAGCAGCTAGAGCAGCAGTCTCAATGCCCGGGCCGGGCGCAAAGCACCGGTAACAGTCATCCTTATCACTAATAGTCACAGCATACATGGCAACAAGAATAGCATCAAAGTCAAGGTGAAACATAGCTACTCCCTCCCTAGACAGCTCGCCCCAGCGAGGGATCTCAGTGGCCTCCGAAAACTGGTGACGCCAAGCGTGCGTAAGGCGGCCAAAGCAGCGCTGGGTGGAGTGCGGACCCCCGCACTGCTCACCCGCGCGGTCGCCGGTGCGTAGAACGTAGGTGCACGGACCAGTACCCCCACCCCGCTGGCGTGCAGCGTACCACTCACGGAGCTGCTGAGGGGGGGGGATGTCACGAGTGCGCTGCTGCTGCTGGCACTAACCACCACAGGAGCCGACCCTCTGCGCAGCGCCACCCCGACCAGCTCCGCTGCCTCTGCCGCCGCCTCCTCCTCCGCCGCCACCTTCGCCACCTCCGCCCCCACCGCCACCGCCGCCTCCGCCTCCGCCTCCACTGCCGCCATCGACACCTCCACCCCCGCCACCACTCCCACCACCACCCCCACCCCCTCCACTGCCGCCACCGCCACCTCCGCCACCCCCTCCAGCCCCTCAAGTGCCCTTGCCCCCCTTGCCCTTGCCGGTGCGGCGTCTCCCGCTAGGGGCAGACGCAGCGCCGACCGATTCGAAACCAACGAGGTCGGCCGCAGCAATAGAGGCAACAGAGGGCAAAAGGGGGGAGGGGGAACACCCCTCAAAGACGGGGGTGCGAGGGTCACCACGAGAGGCTCCTACAGCAACTATGCTCTTCTCTGCCGCCAGGAGGGCCTTCTCGAGGAGGTCAACGGTAAGAGTGGTGGGGCAAACTGAGAGGAAGTGGTCCCTAACTACACGGAGAGAGTCAGGGAGCCGAGTGACTATGTAGTAGAGGGTGATGTACATGGGGGGGGGGGGGGGGGGGGGTGGGTGTGAGAGGACGTCCCCGTTATAATATTTTCTCACTATTATATTTTTCCGTTATCCTATTCTCCCTTTTCTCCTCTTTATTTTGGTCTTTATCTCATCTCAATCGGCCTACTATTCTATTTTCTAGAGCCTTCTATTTTTTTCTCTTATTTCCTACTTTTCCCACCGACATACCTATTATACGGCACCGACAGCGCCGACAGTGGTGTATACGGTGTAATCTGGGCGTAATCCCAAGTGCCAATAGACTTGCGTGCTTATGCGCACTTGTGATTGTAGTATCGGGAAGGGTATGTTCCCGAAGGCTCGTTTTATCTCGTTTATCCTTGTACTTTCCGAGTATAAATAGGCCTTGTATTCAGTTTTAGTGACAAGTTTTGATTGAGAATTCGATCCTGTGACACTTGGTAATCAGAGCCGTTATCACTCGACAACTCTCGGCTAAGCAGCGGTCGCGGAAAAAATCGCCTCGAAAAACCGCCGGGGGCGACCAATTCGACGCCGATTTCTGGTAAGTACCAGTTCCGCGCTTTTCGAATTAACCCCCTCGCGTGGTTTTTGAACTGGATGGGTTCGCCGGCGACCAACGACGTTACGTTGCAGCTCTTCGCGCAAATCGCCAAGATGGAAGCGGAGATGCGAGCGACGACTGAACAGTCGCGATTGGAGAACGAGCAGCTGCGAAACGAACTGCAGCGCGTTACTCGGCTCCTCTCGACCATGAACATTCCTTCTTCGACGACTTCGCAGCAGTCGCAGCGTCAGTTCAAGGTTCCGAAACTTCGCTCGCCGGAATCGTTCGACCCTAGCGATCGAAAATCCGACGTCAGGCGGTGGCTCGCGACGATGGAAATTTATTTCGCGGCGATCGGATGGACGACAACGGAGTACGACGGCGAGAAAATTCGTCTCGCGACAACGTTGATGCGCGGTCCAGCTCTCGAGTGGCTCGGAAGCAACAGTAGCATTTTCCAGGGCGAAGCCACGTGGCAGCAGTTCCGGGCAGACCTTCTCAAACGCTTTGAGCCGATTAATTCCACTTATATTGCGCGCGAAAAATTACATCACCATAGGCAATTCGGGAGTGTCGCGCAATACACGCAGCAGATGGAGGAATTTTATAATCGGATTCGCGACATTACCGAGGGCGAAAAAATTCAGTCCTACATCGCGGGGCTGAAAACCGACATTCGGCGCCAGGTTGCAGCAGCGAATTGCAGCAGCTGTCAGAACATTATAGCTTATATATTTGTGTAGGCTATAGTGGGGTATCCCATAGGGGGTACAACCCAATCAGGGTTTCCTATATGTACTCACTTCATTCATGGTTCATCCATTCTCGTTCTAGTTTCTTTCACATGGTTTCAGAGCGGTTACGCTCTCGTCCTGTGGGTACTACTGCTTCCGCTGCTACATGCTCTGTCGCACGCCCCGTGGCGTGCGATGCATTTTCGGCGCGCGGCAATTTGCACTTTGGCGCGCGCCTCGGGACGCGCAGCCTCTTTCTTTTCTGGCGCGCCGCCCGTCCTGGCCCTTAGACGCCCGCGCGCCGCCCGTCCCGGCCCTTAGACGCCCGCGCGCCGCCTGTCCCGGCCCTTAGCCGCCCGTCCCGGCCCTTAGACGCCCGCGCGCCGCCCGTCCTGGCCCCTAGCCGCCCGCGCGCCGCCCGTCCTGGCCCCTAGCCGCCCGCGCGCCGCCCGTCCCGGCCCTTAGCCGCCCGCGCGCCGCCCGTCTTGACCGCGCGCCGCTGCTCCAGCCCGTCGACGCCCGTGAGCCGCCCGTCCCGGCCCCACGCCGCCCGTGCGCCGCCCGTCCCGGCCCCGCGCCGTCGTCTCGGCCCCCACTCCGCCCGTGCGCCGCCCTACCTGGCCCCACGCCGCCCGTGCGCCGCCCGTTCCGGCAGCGCGCCGCCGTCCCGGCCCCACGCCGCACGTGCACCGCAAGTCCCGGCCGAACGCCGCCCGTGCACCGCCCGTCCCGGCCCCACGCAGCTGCCCCGGCCCGTCGCCTGCTGCATTGCCGAGCCGCCCCCCCCACCGAGCCGCCGAGCAGCCCAGCAGCCGAGCCGTAGCCGAGCCGCTGAGCAGCCCAGCAGCCGAGCCGCAGAGCAGCCTGTTGAGATAGAGGCGAGGAATGAATGCACTATGAAATGAAACAAGTACAAGTACCAACCCTAATTGGGTTGTACCCCCTATGGGCTACCCCACTACAGCCTAAATATATGCATCAGTAATATAATCATCTGACACACCCCCATAGGCAAAGTGGGGGAGAGCAAGGGGTCACAAGACCATTCAAGCAAAGCAAAGCAAAGCAAAGCAAGCTCAGGGTGGATCTCAAAGATACCACACAAATTCCGAGCACAAGATCAAGGCCACAAGGCCAGTTCACATGCAGCAGAGCATATATATATAACAGTGCTAAACAAGCAAGAGCAAGGATATATATATGCAGCAGTACAAGCAAGGTCAAGAGGTAAGCAAGTGAGGCCCAGTGGGCACAAGGCCTAGCAGAGTGCAAAAGCGCTGATGGTCACGAGGCGGAAGTGCCTTGGTGAACACATCAGCAGTGTTGGCCCCAGTGGCCACGAAACGCAGGCGAAGCTGACCACGCTGCTGCAGCTCTCGAGCAAGGAAGTAGCGCAGAGCAATGTGCTTCGTCCTCTGCTCCAGTCTGTGCTCCTCACACAAGGCAATGGTTGCCTTGTTGTCGACGTACAGCACTGGAGGAGAACGAGGCCGCTCTCCAAGGTCAGTCAGCAGGTAGGTGAGCCAGCAAAGCTCCTGGGCAGCCATGGCCGTGGCGTAGATCTCAGCCTCACAGCTGGAGCTGAGAACCGAAGAAGAGCGAGTAGAGCGCCAAGAGACAGAGCCAGAGCCAAGACTGAAGGTGTAACCCTGAGACGACCTCTGAGTAGCCTGGTCGTCAGCCCAAGAAGCGTCTGAGTGCCCAGTGAGCACAGGCCGCTCACGCCCTCCAAGCACTAGCCCCATGCCCGACGTACTGCACTCTAAGATGTCAGAGGTCCACTGGTGATCCCCGATCAATCCTAGGGAAGGGTTACAGGCACGTTTGCCTGGGGGGTTATGGGCGCACTGACCCGCTACTGAAACAAGCCCTTTTATCCCAATGGTCTAGTGGTTGGGATTCTGACATGGTATCAGCTAGGTTAGGATCCTGTGGGATCCCGTTCCTCCGTTCTCCGTTCGTACCTCCCGAGCCTGATCCTACCTCTCGTTCGTACCAGTTCCGTTGTTACCGCGCCTAGTACCGAGCCTAGCGCCCTTTCCCCCGTCGCTTAGCGCCCTTTCTCCCCGTCGCCTAGCGCCCTTTCCCCTCCCCCCCGTCGCGTCGCGCCCTTTCCCCCCGTCGCGTCACGCCCTTTCCCCCCCGTCGCGTCGCGCCCGTTCCCCCCGTCGCGTCGTGCCCGCCTGTTCCCCCCCCGTCCCGTCGCCCTGTCCCGTCGCGTCACCCTACCCCGTCGCGTCGCCCTGCCCCGTCCCGTCGCTCTGCCCCGTCGCGCCGCCCTGCCCCGTCGCGTCGCCCTGTGCCGTCGCGTCGCCCTGCCCCGTCGCGTCGCTCCCGCCCTTTCTCCCGTCGCGTCGCCCTGCCCTACGCCCTGGCCCGTCGCCCTACCCTAGGCCCTGGCCCGTCGCCCTACCCTAGGCCCTGGCCCGTCGCCCTCCCTAAGCCCTGGCCCGTCGCCCTACCCTAAGCCCTGACCAGTCGCCCTACCCTAGGCCCTGGCCCGTCGCCCTACCCTAGGCTCTGGCCCGTTGCCCTCCCTACGTCCTGGCCCGTCGCCCTAGCCCGCTCTTCCGCTGCAACTGAGTCCTCTTCCCCCCCGGTTCTTACTCGCCTGTTCGTTCGCTTTAGTTCTCACTATGGCGACTCCGCGAGTTCTTCGTTTCGACGCTGACGGTAGACCACTTGACTTTTCCGTCTGGCTTCTTCGCGCTCGCCGTCTGTTAGAGAGTCAGGTCCAGGGGGGCGAGACCCTCTGGTCACACGCTACTGGTGACCTCCCCGAGCCCCCCGAGCCTACAGCTTTAGGCCCTGCTCCTGACGACGCTTCTACGGCTCGCTTTGCCCGTCAGCGCGCTGACCGGACGGCTTGGACGTCGCGTGACGGTGCGGCCTGCATCGCACTCAGCAGCCTCCTCCCTGAGTCTGAGGAGGTCCACTTTACTCAGGTTCGCACCGCTGCTGCGTACCTCACTGCGATTAAGGCCCGCTACTCTACTCCCGCTACTGTCTCTCTTGGCCGTCTTTTCCTCCCGTTCCTGTTTCCTGATCTTGCCTCGTTTGAGCGCTCTGCTGACTTGATCGCTCACCTCCGCTCGCTCGACGCTAGTTACCGCGCTGCTTGCACTGAGGCACAGCTTGCACTGCTTCCTCCCCCCATGGCGATCACTGTCTATTTCATCGCCACTAGCCTCCCTGACCGCCTTGCCTCCGTTCGTGACGCGCTTCTGCTGAAGCACCCTAGTGAGCTGACTATCGAGGTCCTTGAGTCTGCACTCAAGGACGTCGAGAGCAACCTTCGTTCGGTAGCTGCCGCCTCTGGTACTGTGTCCCCCCCACTCTTCCACGGGTGCACAGTCCCGCAGTTACCTACCTTCACTGCCTCTCTTGCCACTGCCGCTACTAACGCGACTGCGGCTGCTGTTACGACTGCGTCGCGGTCCCGCGGCAGGGGGGGCAAGAAAGGTGGTTCTGGTGGAGGTGGAGGCGGAGGTAGCGGAGGTAGTGGGGGTGCTGTTGCGACTGGGGGTGGTGGGAGTGCAGCGTCTGGAGAGACCCCTCGTGCAGCGGCTGGTGACTCCACTGCACCTGCTGGTGGCGGCGACCCCCGAGCTCGTCAGTCGCCTCTTGTACTGCCGGCCCCGCTAGGTGGAGCAGCGGCGTGGTACCAGGCTCAGCGTCAGCAGCACCTTCAGTAGCAGCAGCAGCCCCTTTCCTCCCAGCAGCCTCAGCAGCAGCAGCGTCAGCAGCTGGCTCCGGGGTCGGGGCTGCGTCAGCCCCAGCGCGGTGCGGCTTACCCTCCCTGCCCCTACCAGGTTCAGACAGGTCCTCGTCGGGTCCACCCTTGTGGCCGCTTTCACCCCCCTGGTCAGTGCTTTGCTCAGCTCACTGACACGGTCCGGTTGACCTACGGGGTTGGCGGTCCTGCTCCTGACTGGCTTCCTCTGGTTCAGCGCTACGGCTCCGCTCTGTGGGGCATGTCTGCTGAGCAGTTAGTTGATCTGATTAGTGCTCCTCATGCTATGTATGCTGTTGTTGACTCTAGTGTTTCTGACTCTGTTTACTCTGGTGTTGTTAGCTTAGGTGCTAGTCTTGCTCAGTTGCCTGTTGCTAGTGTAGGTACTTGTGTAGACTCTAGACCAGCGACTACCTCATAGGACGCTTCGCTGTCGTTCACACTGGACTCTGGAGCCTCCCACTGCTTCTTGCGGGACAGCACGACACTTACACCACTTCCTGCGCCTGTTTCTGTAGCGTTGGCTGATCCCACTACGGGACCAGTCACTGCACGTCACACTACCACTTTACCGTGTCCTGCTGCTCCCTCCGGGTCTCTCACTGGGTTTCACATCCCCTCGTTCTCCCGGAACTTGGTGGGCGTGCGACCCCTCGTGAGTCAGCACGTGGGTGTGTGGTTTGAGCCTTCTGGAGAGACTGCGGTGTGTGTTGACGGAGACTCTTACCAGCCTCTTGCTACCTTTACTGCTGAGCCGGGCTCGGGTCTCTACACTCTTCACACTGGCCCCCGTGCGCCGCAGCAGCAGCCGCAGCAGCAGCAGCAGCCGCAGCCGCAGCAGCAGCAGCAGCAGCAGCAGCAGCAGCAGCAGCAGCAGCAGCACCAGCGGCCGCACCAGCAGCCCCCCCTACTGCCACTGCCCCCGGTTCCCCCCCCCGTTCGGGTCCCCGCGTCTCACCAGGTTGCTTCGTCCCCCCAGGTGTCTGTGTCGTGTCTGGTTCCTACGTCTGTTGCAGTCGCTGCGTCGTGCTCCTGCCGGTCGCTTGCCCACCCCACCGTTCTGTGGCACCACCGGATGGGGCACCCGTCCCTTCCTCGTCTGCGCGCTATGTCCAGTCAGCGTCTTGTCCTAGGCCTCCCACGTGTCTTGCCGTCGCTGCCGCCTTCGCTTGCGCCGCCGTGTCGTCCCTGCGTCGAGGGTAGGCTGCGCGCCACCCCTCACTCCTCCTCCCTTCGTCCGGCCACCGAGCCTTTTGAGACGCTTCACTTGGACGTCTGGGGCCCCGCCCCTCGTCTAGGCCCTGAGCGTGAGCGTTACTTTCTGGTGGTCGTTGACGACTTCTCCCGCTACACCACAGTGTTCCCTCTGGCGAAGAAGTCTGAGGTGACTTCTACGCTGATCAGGTGGTTGCTCACCACCAAGGACACTCGTGGTCGTCGTGTCAGCTGTCTCCACTCCGACCGTGGGGGTGAGTTTCGCTCCGGCATTCTCGCTGGATTCTGTCGCGAGCAGGGCATTCGTCAGTCCTGGACGCTTCCAGAGTCCCCACAGCAGAATGGGGTTGCTGAGCGCCGCATAGGCCTGGTCATGGAGATCGCCCGCACCTCCCTGACTCATGCCTGTGCCCCCCATTTTCTGTGGCCCTACGCGGTCAGGTACGCCGCGCACCAGCTGAACCTCTGGCCACGTGTCTCTCGACCAGAGGTTTCACCGACCAGTCTTTGGACAGGGTCCCCTGGTGTTGCGTCGCGGTTTCGTGTCTGGGGGTGCTTGGCTCTTGTCCGCGACACCTCCGCGGACAAGCTCTCGCCTCGTGCCGTCCCCTGTGTCTTCCTTGGTTTCCCTGAGGACTCCTCTGACTTCACCTTTTACCACCCTCCCTCTCACCGGTTCTTTGACTCCCGTGACGTCCGTTTCGAGGAGTCCACTCCGTACTACGTCAAGTACCCCAGTCGAGGTCTCTCGGTTCCTCCTCCCCCCCTCTTCCTGACTGCCGCTCCCCCTCCTGCTCCCCCGGTACAGCCTCCCCCCCCTGGCCCAGCCCCGTCAGGTGTGTCCCAGGCTACCCCTCCTCCTTCGGTAGCCCCTCCGGTACAGCCTCCCTCCCCACAGTCCTCCTCGCAGCGTGCCGCTGGTGCTAGCTCTCGAGAGGTTGGTGCTGCGCCTGTTCCTGTAACGGTTTCTGGTTCTGGGGGTGCTGGAGTTGGAGCTGGTGTTGGGGCTGGAAGTGGAGCTGGAGTAGGCACTGGAGTTTCTGGTTCTGGGGGTGCTGGAGTTGGAGCTGGAGTTGGAGCTGGAGTTTCTGGTTCTGGAGTTGGAGCTGACCCGGTGGGTGCAGAGGACTCTTGTCGTCCGGGAGCTGGTGCTGGCCACGCGGACACTGGGGGTGCTCCCTCTGGGGGTGAGGGTGCGCCTCCTTCGGGTTCAGGTGAGCCTGGGTCTGGAGCTGTTGTTAGTGCTGCCTCTGGGGGTGGTGCGCCTGGTTCTTCAGGGGTTGACTCTGGAGCTGCCGCTGCTTCGGACACTACTCCGCCCCCCCACCCCTACCCGACTAGGCACCAGGCTCGTGTTCGCCGTGCCCGTGACGAGCAGCTGGCGTTGGAGAGAGAGGAGAGGGAGTTACAGCGGCTGGCGGAGCAGCAGCAGCAGCTGGACCCGCAGGAGCAGCAGTCCCAGCAGCAGCCGCGTCCGCAGCAGCAGCAGTCGCAGCAGCAGCAGCAGCAGCCACTTCCTCCTCCTGTCTCGGGTCTTCGGGCCCTTGGTCTCCCCTCCCCTTCTCCTCCCTCCTCCGCCTCTCCTCCTGTCTACGGTCCCACGTTTCCTCCGCCTGACTCCTCCCCCGCTGTTTTCTCCAGTTCTTCGCCTTTGTCCTCTACTCCTCCGTCTCGTTCTTGGGCTACTCGTTGCTCCCCTCGTGCTCGTCCCTCGTCTCCTGTTCCCTTCACTGACCTTCGTACTGCCTTACTTTGTTCTAGTCCACCTCGTCCGTCTCAGTCTGTGCTTCCGTCTCCTCCTGAGTCGGCCCTCACCGTGTCGCTCCCTGCTCCTGTCACTGACTACTACCGCACGTATCGTCCTGTTCTCTCTCGTGTTCTCGCCTCTCTTGTTACTCACCCTCGTGCCTCTGTGTCCTCTGTGTCTGCTCTTACTGCCGCAGTTACTGACTTTGCCTCTACCCGTCGCCTTGACTACGCCACCACGCTTGTGGCTGCTCCTCCTACCAGTCCTCTGGCCGTCGAGGGTGTGTCTGCCCTTGGCTGTGACGCCCTAGAGGACAGGCAGTTTGAGCTAGAGTTCCTGGCGGCCGCTTCCCCTCATCTCTGTGCCATGCTCCTCGCCCCTGAGGGTGACCCCGACGCCCTTGACATTCCGACTCCTCGCACTTACGCTGAGGCAGTGTCAGGGCCTTGGGCCTCTCAGTGGAGAGCTGCCATGGACGCAGAGATGGCCTCCTACGGATCCACAGGCACCTACGTCGATGAGGTTCCCCCCCCTGGGGCGAACGTAGTCGACGGCATGTGGATCTACAGGGTGAAGCGGCCACCGGGATCTCCCCCGGTCTTCAAGGCGCGCTACGTGGCTAGAGGTTTCAGTCAGCGCGAGGGAGTTGACTTCTTTCAGACCTTCGCACCTACCCCGAAGATGACCACTCTTCGGGTGTTACTACACGTAGCAGCACAGAGAGACTACGAGTTACACTCTCTCGACTTCTCCACTGCTTTCCTTCAGGGCAGCCTACACGAGGAGGTCTGGTTACGTCGTCCCTCGGCCTTCACTGGCACTTTCCCTCTTGGGACCCAGTGGAGGCTGAGGCGACCTGTTTACGGTCTTCGCCAGGCCCCTCGTGAGTGGCACGACACTCTGCGTTCTACCCTCTCTGACCTTGGGTTCCAGCCGTCTTCTGCCAACCCGTCGCTGTTCGTTTGTCGTGGCTCCACACCGTTCTTTGTTCTGGTCTACGTCGACGACCTCGTTTTCGCCACTCCGGACAGGGTTGCTTTGGCAGACGTGAAGTCCGAACTGCAGAAGAGACACACGTGCACTGATCTTGGTGAGCTGCGCCACTACCTTGGCCTGTAGATCACCAGGGACAGAGCCGCTCGCACCATTACACTCTCACAGTCACACATGGTGCAGCAGGTCCTTCAGCGGTTCGGGCTTCAGCACTCCACCGTACAGCGCACACCTCTCGATGTTGACCACAGACTCACTGGTCCCTTTCCTGACGAGCCGTTTGAGCCTAGTGGTCCTTACGCAAAGCTTGTGGGTTGCCTCATGTACCTGATGACTTGTACTCGCCCGGACCTCGCCTTCCCTCTCAGCATCCTTGCGCGCTTTGTTGCGCCAGGGAGACACCGTCCTGTTCACTGGACGGCAGCTGTGAGGGTGGCGAAGTACCTAGCGACTACATCAGGCGTGGGGCTAGTTCTTGGAGGGCAGCAGTCTGTCGTACTCACTGGTAACTGTGACTCCTCTTACGCTGACGACGCTGAGACTCACAGGTCTACTCAGGGGTACTGTTTCAGTCTCGGTTCTGGAGCTGTTTCCTGGCGTTCCACGCGCTCCTCTTCTGTCGCGACCTCTACAGCTGAGGCTGAGATTTACGCTGGTGCCATGGCGGCACAGGAGTTGCGGTGGTTGACCTTCTTGCTCGCCGACCTTGGTGAGCGGCCGAGCTCTGCACCGACCTTGTTTACTGACAACAAGGCGTCGATCCTCCTCTGTCGTGAGCCACGACTGGAGAGCAGAGTGAAGCACATTCACGTCAGGTACTTTCTTCTGCGAGAGTTGCAGAGACGTGGACAGGCTCGCTTCGAGTTCGTGGAGTCCGAGGCCAACACTGCAGACATCTTCACCAAGGCGCTTCCGCCTTGTGACCACCAGAGGTGTTGTGTGCAGTTAGGCCTTGTTGACATAGGTTCTAGTCATGTGTAGACTTGAGTTTTTTGCCTGCTTTGTCTGTACACTTGCTATATATACTTGTGATCTCTTGGACTGGCCTTGTGGCCACTGTTGTTTGTGCTCAGAGTGTGTGGTGACGTTGTGATCCACCCTGAGCTTTGTTTTCTTTTGGACTGGTCTTGTGACCGTACTCTTTTTGATTTTGCTAGACACCCCTCACTTAGGCTATGGGGGTGTGTCAAATGTTGTAGCCTGTAGTGAGGTTTGTCTTAGGGGGTACAGAAGTTAGGGTTTGTTATATGTACCCCAACCAACATCAATGGCACATTCATTCCTCATTTTGACATGCACAAGTAGCGCAACACCCTCTTAGCTGCATCCATGTGCTCCTTCCGGTGACGGTCGGGAGCAACATAGCGTGCTAAGATGCTGAGAGGGTATGCGAGGTCAGGTCGAGTGCAAGTCATCAGGTACATGAGGCAGCCCACAAGCTCTGGATACGGACCACTCGACTCTACGGACTCATCCGAAGGCAGAGCTGAGAGCGAGTGTCCCGTAGGCAGAGGAGTGGACTGAGGCGAGGAGTACGTGAAGCCAAAGCGCTGAAGGACCTCCTGCACCATGTGTGACTGGGTCAGGGTAATGGTGCGGCGTGCTCTGTCCCGGGTGATCCGCAGGCCAAGATAGCTTGTCAGTTCACCCAGGTCTGTACACGTGTGTCTCTTCTGCAGCTCGGACTTCACGTGGGCGAGTGCGGCAGTGTCCGCAGTGGCAAAGACCAAGTCGTCGACGTACACGAGGATGTAGAAAGGCGGCAGCGAGGTGTCGGTGCGCAGAAACAGCGACGGGTCAGCAGTAGAAGGAGCAAACCCAAGAGCCGCAAGTGTAGTCCTCAGTGTGTCGTGCCACTCACGCGGCGCCTGGCGGAGACCGTAGACTGGCCGCCGGAGGCTCCACTGGGTACCAGGAGGGAACGACCCAGTGAAGCCAGGAGGGCGGCGCAGCCAGATCTCCTCGTGCAGGCGGCCCTGAAGGAAAGCAGTGCTGAAGTCAAGAGAGTGTAGCTCGTAGTCACGCTGAGCAGCGACGTGCAGTAGAACCCGAAGAGTGGTCATCTTCGGGGTTGGGGAGAAGGTCTGAAAGAAGTCAACTCCCTGTCGCTGACTGAAGCCACGAGCCACGTAGCGCGCCTTGAAGACAGGCGGAGAACCCGGCGGCCGCTTCACCCTGAAGATCCACATGCCACTGACAATGTTCGCCCCAGGAGGGGGAACAGCGTCAACGTAGGTGCCTGTGGACTTCCAGGAAGCCATCTCTGCGTCCATGGCTGACTGCCACTGAGAGGAGTAGGGACCGGCCATCGCCTCTGCGTAAGAGCGTGGGGTCGGGATGTCTAGAGCATCCGGGTCTCCCTCAGGGGCAACAAGCATGGACACGAGATGGGGCAAAGCGGCGGCAAAGCACTGGAACTTCTCCTGCCTGTCCTCAAGGACGTCCCTGCCAAGAGCACAGTCACCCCCGACGGACGGAGGACAGGCAGACGCAGACGCAGCAGACTCACACTCTGCAAACTCAGCAACAAGACTGGCAGCGTAGTCCAGACGACACGCAGCAGCAAAGTCGACCAGCTCAGCAACTAGGGCAGACCCAGCAGCGGACTGAAAGGAAGGGTCAATGACAAGAGTAGCAAGAAGACGCGTGACAGTAGGACTGGCAGCACGGTGAGAGTCCGACTCCGGGTCGCCAAGAGTAGGAAGAGAAGACTGAGGAGGAGAAGGCAAAGGGGCACGCAGAGGAGCAGTGGACGGACGCAGAGACATCTGGTGCGTGCCAGGGACAGGAGGAGGACGCTGACGTGAAGCGCGACCACTAGTGCGAGCAGCACGGACTGGCGACACAGGGCGGGACGCAGGCTCACGACGCTCAGCAAGACCTCCAGTAGGACCAGCGTAGGGAGAAGGAGAAGGCAGAGGAGAGGCGGGCTGTAACTGTGACCGTGACGGGATAGGCTGCGGACACTCTACGGGAGGAGAAGGACCAGTGGAAGGCGGGAGACCAAGAACCTGCTGAAGGAGCAAAACGAAGTACGGCCGAGGCCGCGCAGCACCACCAGAGACAGCAGGGACAGCACCAACACCTCCAGAGGCAGCACCAGCACCAGTAGCAGCTCCAACTCCAGCACCACCAGCAGCTGCAGAAGTACCCGCAGTAGGACCGACAGTCGTAGCCTCAGCGCCAGCACCCGGAGCAGCTCCAGCTCCAGAGGCACCCCCGGGCCCGGCAGCTCCAGTACCCTCAGTACGAGCACCTCCGGGACCCGTGGTACCAGTTCCCTCGGCAGCAACGGAACCTCCAGCACCCGTAGTACCCCCGGCTCCAGCAGCTCGCCTCCAGCGCCGGGCAAACCACTCACGCAGCTCCAGAGGAGAGGGCGGCTCGCGGCGCGAAGAACAGTCTGGAGAACCACCAGGAACAGAAGCAGCAGGCGCAGCACTCCCAGACGCAGAACCCCCAGGCTCAGTACCCCCAGGCACAGCACCCCCAGGCTCAGCACCCCCAAGCTCAGTACCCTCATGCTCAGCACCCTCAAGCTCAGCACCCCCAGTCTCAGCACCCCCAGGCTCAGCACCCCCAGTCACAGCACCCCCAGGCTCAGTACCCCCAGGCTCAGCACCCCCAGGCTCAGCACCCCCAGTCGCAGCACCCCCAGGCTTAGTACCCCCAGGCTTAGCACCCCCAGGCTCAGCACCCCCAGTCTCCGCACCCCTAGTCTCAGCACCCCGAGGCTCCGCACCCGCAGCAGCACCAGAGTCACTAGTGACCTCGATAGGCTCGACCGCGTCTACCTAAGACACACCTGAAGGGGCAGGACCCTGAAGGGGGAGGGGGTCTACCGGGGGGGGACCTGGGACCAGGAAGAGGGGCGGGGGGGGGAGGGACGGAGTGCGGTAGGGGAAGAGCCGGTAGAAGGGAACCGACTCGTCGAACGTGACGTCCTGGGAGGACAGAACACGACGAGAGGTGGGGTGGTAAAACTGCCACCCAGGTGCGTCAGGGGGGAAACCCAGGAAGACGCAAGGAGCCGCACGAGGGGACAGCTTGTCCACAGACAAGTCGCGGACAAACGCCCGAGATCCCCAGACACGGAACGCCGACGCATCGCCAACCTTCCCCGTCCACAGCAAAGCTGGGGAGGTCTCCGGTCTGGAGACCCTGGGCTGAAGGTTGATCTGATGCGCGGCGTACCAAACCGCAAACGGCCACAGAAAATGGGGGGCAGCCGCATGCACCATGGACGTACGGGCGACGTCCATGACAATGCCGATGCGGCGCTCAGCAATCCCATTCTGCTGTGGAGAGTCCGGAAGCGTGAAGGTCTTGCGGATGCCTCGTGCCTGACAGTAGGCTCGCAGAAGGCCGGAGGAGAACTCTCCGCCTCTGTCCGAGTGCAGACGCAAAACAGGAAAGTCCGAGCCGAAGCTCCGCCTGAGCTGGAGACGAGCTGCGCGGATCCAGTCGATCAACACCTCAATGACCTCACCCTTGCTGCGCAAGGGAAAGACTGTGGTGTAACGCGAGTAGTCGTCAACCACCAGCAGGAAGTAGCGCTCGTGACCCTGTCCACGGACGCGGGCTGGGTCCCACACGTCCATGTGAAGCGTCTGCATCGGGGCCTCCGTCGAAGGAAACGGGGAGGAGTGAGGGGTAGCCCGCAGGCGACCCTCGACACAGGGGACACAGGGAGGGCCAGGCCCCGGAGGAAGGGGAGGGAGGGACCGGGGAAGGCCAGAGACAAGAAGGCGAGAGGCCATGCCCCGGAGACGAGGCAGGGAGGGGTGACCCATCCTGTGGTGCCACAGGAGGGTCTCGTGGGACAGGAGGCGACACGAGCAGGGGGCAGACTCAGGACCAGACCTGGACGCTGCAGCAAACACCTGACCCGACGCAGCTACCTGACCAGACGCAGGAGGAGGAGACGGAACAGTGAGTGTGTACAGGCTCGACCCCGGCCCACGTGTGAACGTGGTCAAGTGTCGACCCGTGTCCGCGTCCGTGCAGTGGGTGTCCCGTCGGCGTGCAGGGGTGAACTGGTCGACCCCTGCATCCTGTAGGTCAGCACCCGCCACCAAGTTCGTAGAGAACGAGGGGAGGTAGAGACCGGACAGGGCGCCAGACGAGACCGCAGGGCACGGCAGGACAGTGGAGTAGCGAGCCAGAACAGGACCCCCAGAGGGGTCCGCCAGGGAGACCGCCACTGGCCGACTAAGCGGCGTGAGGGTGGTGCGGTCTCGAAAGAAGGAGCGAGACGCCCTTGAGTCAAGAGTGAAGGTGAGAGAGGGCGGAGCCGACGCAGTTCCTGAGAGAGCAGACTCACCAGCACCTGAGGACACAGACTCACTGGCACCTAGAGCGACAGCCTCACCAGCACCTGGAGCAGCAGCCTCAACAGCGCCTAGAGCCGCAGTACCAATGCCCGGGTCGGGCGGGAAACACCGGTAACAGTCACCCTCCTCACTAATAGTCACAGCATACATGGCAACAAGAATAGCATCAAAGTCAAGATCAAAGATAGCTACTCCAGCCCTAGACAGCTGGTCCCAGCGAGGGATCTCAGAGGCGTCAGGAAACTGGCGGCGCCAAGCGTCAGTCAGGCGGCCGAAGCAGCGCTGGGCGAGGTGTGGACCACCACACGGCTCACCCGCACGGTCGCCCGTGCGCAAGACGTAGGTGCACGGACCAGTACCCCCACCCCTCTGACGTGCAGCGTACCACTCACGGAGCTGCTGCGGGGAGAGGGTCTCCTGACCACGCTGCTGCCGCTGCTGCTGGCGCTGACCGCCACTGGAGCCACTCCTCTGCGACGAGCCACGACCTCCTCTGCCGCCTCCTCCGCCGCCGCCGCCACCACCTCCGCTGCCACCGCCACTCCCACCGTCGCTGCCGCCACCGCCGCCTCCGCCACTACTCCCACCACCACCGCCGCTGCCACCCCCGCCTCCACTGCCGCCGCTGACACCTCCACTCCCGACACCACTCCCGCTACCACCCCCACCTCCTCCGCTGCCTCCACCGCCGCCCCCACCGCCCCCGCCGCCTCCACCACCGCTCCTGCCCCCTTTGCCCTTGCCAGAGCGACGTCTCCCTTTGGGGGCAGACGCCGCGCCGACCGACTCAAAACCAACTAGGTCGGCCGTAGCAGCAGAGGCGACAGAGGGCAGGAGGGGGGAGGGGGAACACCCCTCAAAGATGGGGTTGCGCGGGTCACCACGAGAGGCCCCTACAGCGAGAATGCTCTTCTCGGCTGCTAGGAGGGACTTCTCGAGGATGTTAACAGTGAGAGTGGTGGGGCAGACTGAGAGTAAGTCGTCCCTGACTCCGCGGAGGGAGTCAGGGAGGCGGGCGACAATGTAGTAGAGAGTGAAGTACTGGGGGGGGGGGGTTCTTGGTGCAGAACTCAGCAGGAAGCGCAGCGCGGAAGCGAGCGTCACTAGTGCGCAGGTGGGTAATGAGGTCTGCGACTGTGGCAAAAGAAGCAAGGTCAGGAAAGAGGTACGGTAGCATGAGGCGGCTCAGTGCAGCAGTGGCAGGGGTGGAGTAGCGTGCAATAACAGCGTCGTACAAGGTCTGAGCACTCTTGTACGACCCAAAGTGTGCACGCTCAGAGGGAGGGAGGTGGCGACGCACAGCAAGACGTGCAGCAGCATCGCGTGTGGCCCACACTGAGCGAACAGTGGCATCCTCAGTAGCAGCAGGGGCGGGAGAGGCACCAGAGGTGAGATCAAAGAGAGAGAGGCCGTCAGCTCTGTCGCACTGTAGGAAAAGCTGCAGGTCGTCTACCCACACGTCAAAGTCTATGGCTCTGCCCTCAGCGTCGAAGGTGAGGACACTGGGGGTAGCCATGACAGCAGTAGGGTGAGGGCAGTGCGCAGAGTAAAGCTCAGTGCTCACCAGACAGGGCAGTGCAGGCGGCTCGGGCGGCTCGGGCGGCTCGGGCGGCTCGGGCGGCTCGGCGGGTCGGCTGCTGGGCGGCTCGGGCGGCTCGGCGGCTCGGGCGGCTCGGGCGGCTCAGCTGCTGGGGCGGCTCGGCTGCTGGGGCGGCTCGGCTGCTGGGGCGGCTCGGCTGCCGGGGCGGCTCGGCTGCTGGGACGGCTCGGGTGCTGGGGCGGCGCAGTTGCTGGGGCGGCGGGGCCGGGAGATGCAGCTGCGGGGCCGTTAGGGGGAGTGGCGGGGCCGGTAGGTGAAGCGGCGGGGCCGTCAGGTACAGCAGCGGGGCCGGCAGGTGAGACGGCGGGGCCTGCAGATGCAGCAGCGGGGCCGTCAGGGGTAGCGGCGGGGCCGGTAGGTGCAGTGGCGGGGCCGTCAGAGGGGACGGCGGGGCCGTTAGGTGCAGCGGCGGGGCCGTCAGAGGGGACGGCGGGGCCGTGAGGTGCAGCGGCGGGGCCGTCTGAAGCAGCGGCGGGGCCGGCAGAGGGGACAGCGGGGCCGTCAAGCGCAGCGGCGGGGCCGGCAGAGGGGACGGCGGGGCCGTCAAGCGCAGCGGCGGGGCCGGCAGAGGGGACGGCGGGGCCGTCAAGTGCAGCGGAGGGGCCGGTAGAGGGGACGGCGGGGCCGTCGCAGGCGATCGCGGGGCCGTCAGCGACGGCGCCGGCGTCGCAAGGGTCAGAGGGGGGGCAGCGCGCGGCTGGAGGGCGGCACGCGCGACGCGGCGCGGCCGTCTAGGGGCGGCGCGACGAGGCCGCGTAGGTGGCGCGTCAGAATTTCTCGGGCGGCTCGACGCGATAGGGCCGCCAAAGAAAAAAAAGGCCCAGCGCGACTCGGGCTAGGGCAGAGCGCGCTCCGGGCAGGACGGAATAGTAGGTGGGCCCTAGGAACAGTTCCCACTAGGGAAGTTGCTCGATACCATGTTGAGATAGATGCGAGGAATGAATGCACTATGAAATGAAACAAGTACAAGTACCAACCCTAATTGGGTTGTACCCCCTATGGGCTACCCCACTACAGCCTAAATATATGCATCAGTAATATAATCATCTGACACAGCCGAGCCGCCCGAGCCGCCCGAGCCGCCCGAGCCGCCCGAGCCGCCCGAGCCACCCGAGCCGCCGAGCCGCCCGAGTCGCCCGAGCAGCCGAGCCGCCCGGGTCGCCTGAGCCGCCGAGCCGCAGTTACTGCAGTGCCGCCGTGCCGCCGAGTTGCGAGTCGCCGAGTCGTCGAGCCTGCTCTTCCCACCACTGGTTTGCCCCCGCCTTCCTTACTACTGCTGCTCCTGCTCTTGCTTCTACTGGCGGCGGCCAAATGCAGCTCCAGCGACGCCCACGCGCGTCTCTCACGCCCCAGCAGCTTCGTGGGTGGTACGCTCAGAGTAGAGGGTCTCTCAGTTCTGTTCGCTACTCTTACGAGATTCGCACTGGTGCTCGGACTGGTCAGCCTTGTGGGACGCCTAGTCATACACCGTCCTGCTGCTTCGCCCGTCTGAACGACGCCTGGCGTACCGAGTTTGGTGACGAGGCTGAGCTCCCCAACTGGGTGGAGTTGCTGAGGCAGAGGGTAGATATATTTGCTCTTGACTATGATGCTATTCTCACTGCCATGTATGCATTGCCTACTAGTGCTGACCGTGCCGGTCACCTGTGCGTACCGCCTGATCCGGGTATAGAGCCTGCTGCTCTAGCTGCTGGTGCGGCTGCTGCTCTGGGTGCTAGTGTGTCTCCTGCTCCAGGTACAGGTGCGGCTGCTGCTCTAGGTGCTAGTGAGTCTGCTTCCTCAGGTGCGGGTGAGTCTGCTCTCTCAGGTACCGCGTCGGCTCCGGCCTCTCACACCTTCACCCTTGACTCGGGGGCTTCCCGCTCCTTCTTTCGAGACCGCACCACACTCACGCCGCTTGGTCGGCCAGTTGCAGTCTCTCTGGCAGACCCCTCTGGGGGCCCTGTCCTTGCTCACTTCTCCACTGTCCTACCGTGTCCGGCGGCCCCCTCTGGCACCCTGTCTGGTCTTTACCTCCCCTCGTTCTCTACGAACTTGGTGAGTGGTGCTGACCTACAGGATGCGGGGGTTCACCAGTTCACTCCTGCGAGTCAGCGGGTGACCCACTGCACAGACGCTCGGACAGGCCAAAACCTGGCCACGTTTACTCGTCAGCCGGAGTCGAGCCTGTACACACTGACCACTGCGTCTCCTCCAGTTACTGAGTCTGGTAGGGTAGCTGCGTCGGGTCAGGTGTTTGCTGCAGTGAAATCGTATCGGCCGCGGAGCGTTTTGACTTGGTCAACTCCGGGACACGACGACCCCACGTCGTCGGATCACGACAAGGGGATCGCTCGGCTTCAACCACGTTCGCCGACCCCATGGAAGTCGACAAATTCGACGCGAGTTCACGTCCTGTAAAAAACAAAACACTTTGCGAATTTTCCGGCGGAAACGGACATCGGATTGTCGACTGTTTTTACATGAAATCTGCACGTGCGGCATTCCGAGCTCGTGGGAGTGGCGAAACTAAAAACAAAAAGTCAATCAACGGATCTCGCCAGTGATTGCGGATCGTGCTGGCGAGAAAAAATAGATCCGAAAGCGTCAGCGCAATCAGGACCGAATCGAAATTGAAGGACAGCATTGGGCGCGAGATTTGGAGAATCAAGGGTGAAATCCCAAGCCCCTTGACCGAAATTTGTCAGAGGAATTCGCCAAGGAAAAGAAAACCTCCGCGAAAACAGACTCGACCAAGACGGGAACTCTCCAATTCGACCCCGGAAAAAAACAGAATTCGTTAAAGTTATCTTTCAAAGATGCTTTAATGAAGACTGGCGTTTTTCGCGGGTCCGGAGCCATAAACAAATTCCGGGAAGAACTCCAGAGGAAGCAGACAATTAAAGAAGTGGTACCGGTGCCTACGGAGCTGGGGAAAAAATTAAGGAGTGTGGAAAGGAGTAGACCTTTTCACGGCGTCAACGTCCTCTCCCGGAACCAGCCCAAGACGACTCTCCACTCCCCAGGGAAGAAGTCTATGGAGCTGAAGCAGCTGAAGAGGCAGCTGGGAGTTCAAAAGAAGCTGCAGAAACTCCGAAAACCCCTCAAGGATGCATCCAGTGGATCGCAGGCATCGACCGGATCCACCCCCTCAGGGTCAACTTGTACGGTTACTACCTCTACTCCTGGCATTCGAGAAGAGCCTTTCTCCACGCAGCCCAGGCCAGCTAGTCGTCCAGAAGAAAGCAGTGGAACCACGGTGTGTACTGAATATTGGGAATTACCCTATGATCCTATTAATGAGACTATTTTTGGGTACTCCGAGCAACGCTCACCACTCCTGCTCGAGGTGATCTGCAACGGACAGCGCCTCCAAGCACTCGTGGACAGCGGGGCGTCGCACAGCGTCTATGACAAAAAGGCAATCGATCGACTCGGAAGTGACATCAAGTCCTCAAGCTTCTCTGCAACGATGGTGGATGGCAGTAAGCTACCTATCTACGGGGAAACACGGTTGCTACTCCAGATTGGACCCCTTCGATGGAAGCCTGCTCTCCCCGTCACAAATATCAAAGGACTCGACATAATCTTCGGGAGAGACTTTCTTAAAAAGTTCAACCCCGAGATCAACTGGGTTAACCAGACGGCCAACATCAACAACAACGGGAGGAAAATCAGCCTTCCCAAATGGGACGACACGGGAAATATTCCAGTCGAGACACTCGCACGCTTTGAAAAGGACGTCAAACGGACTACGGCGGGATTCATGGCGATAGTCAACGAGGCAGACAACGGAGAGAAGCAGACCCAGGAACTTCCTCCAGCAGTCAAGAAAATTCTTGAAGAGTTCCAGGACGTTCTCCCCGACGATTTACCTGATCAACTACCGCCATACCGGACACATCAACACGAGATAGTAGAAGAGCCGGGGTCCAAGCCAACATTTCGAGCACCATACCGGCTGAGCCCGACAGAGCTTGCCGATATGAAAAAAAAAATAGAGTATCTCCTGGAGAAAGGGCTGATTCGACCTTCGACTTCGCCGTACGGAGCTCCAGTTCTCTTCACTCCGAAGCCAGACGGAAGTCTGCGAATGTGCATCGACTACCGAGCCTTGAACAAGCAGACTGTAAAAAATACATACCCGATACCACGGATCGACGACTTACTCAATCAACTTCGCGGCGCTACGGTATTCTCCAAGCTCGACCTCAGATCGGGATACTGGCAAATTCGTATGGCGGACAACTCTATCCACAAAACCGCTTTTCGAACTCGGTACGGGTCATACGAGTATCTCGTGATGCCATTCGGACTCACTAACGCACCAGCCACATTTCAGGCGGAAATGAACCACATCCTTTGGCCCCTTCTGGACGAGTGCGTGGTGGTATATTTGGACGATATCCTGATCTACTCGAAAGATATGAAGCAGCACGTTGAGCATCTACGACGGGTGTTTGAAATTCTTCGACGGGAACGCTTCTACGTGAAACTATCCAAGAGCGAGTTTGCGTTGAAAAAAGTCCAGTTCCTTGGACATATGGTGAGCGCTCAAGGAGTTCACGCAGATCCTAAGAAGATCGAAGCAGTGCGAACGTGGAAGACCCCTGAGAACATGAAGGAGTTACAACAGTTCCTTGGATTCGCCAACTACTACAACCGGTTCGTACCGAACTACGCCAAGATTGCCACACCATTAACGAACCTGTTGAAGAAGAATACACCATATCAATGGGAGGCGAAGCACCAGGAAGCCGTGGAACAACTTAAAACCGCACTCACGTCCGCACGTGTTCTTATCCTGCCAGACACTGAACTTGACTATGTCATCGAGGCCGATGCTAGCGATCAAGCAGTGGGCGCAGTACTCATGCAGGATCAAGGGAAGGGACTGCAACCCATTGCATACCTCAGTAAAAAACTTCACGGGGCAGAACTCAATTACCCCATCCATTACAAAGAGGCCCTCGCCATCGTCAACGCATTCAAGGCATGGAGGTGTTATCTCGAAGGAAGAAAAACGACTGTCTACACCGACCACTTCAGCCTCAAGTACCTGAAGACCCAACCAACACTCTCCAGGCGGCAGGTCCGGTGGATTGACTTTCTCGAAACCCACTTCCATTACGACATCGTGTATAAGCCGGGGCACAAGAACAAGGCAGACGCACTGAGTCGCCCTGCACGCGTTGCCGCCTTACAAATCGATGGCATGAACCCACTTTTGAAGGGACTCTTCACGCATGGATACACCATCGACCCCAAAGTCTCTGTAGCGGAAAAGCGCCATCTTCTACATTGGGATCAAGACATCGCATACCGCAAGGGCTCCACAAAAATATGGGTACCTAATTACCCTCCCTTACGCCAGTTACTGCTCGAAGAATATCATGATGTTCTCTACGCGAGCCACTTCGGTAGTAACAAGACGCTTGCCGGTATTGCGAAGCATTATTATTGGCCCGACATGGCGGATGACGTACAAAAATTCGTCACCTCGTGCGACACATGCCAACGGATGAAGAGCAGCAAACAGAAGAAAGCAGGATTACTACAGCCTCTTCCAGTCCCTGAACAGCCTTGGCAAGTGGTTAGCCTCGACTTCATCACCGGGTTACCACCTACCAAAGCTGGTTACGACGCCATTCTAGTCGTCATCGACAAATTCTCCAAAATGGGACACTTCATTCCGACACACACAACGGCTCGCATCGAGGAGACAGCGCAAATATTCTTCCGCTACGTCATCTCGCAACATGGCATTCCAACCACGCTGATCTCCGACAGAGACCCGAAATTCACGAGTAAATTCTGGAAGGAGCTCATGTCGCTCATGGGGACCAAACTCGCCATGTCATCAGCCTATTATCCCCAAACGGATGGTCAGACAGAGCGCCTCAACCAGATTGTCGAACAGCTTCTGCGAGCAGCGTGTAAGGACGATATCTCTAAATGGGATGCACATCAGCCGGTTCTCGAGTTTGCGTATAACAACGCCACGCACGCCGCAACAGGGCAAACTCCTTTCTTCCTCTGTTACGGTCGCAACCCACTCACGCCTCCGAAACCAACAGTACCCGCCACGGTGCAACCCGCACATGACTTCATTTCCGCTATGCACCAATTGTGGGAGCGCACGCATAAACGTCTTCTCACTATCCAGCAGCAACAAAAGAAGCTCGCTGATCGGAGTCGCAACGATCATTCCATCCAGATTGGCGATCAGGTGCTTCTGGATACACGCAATCTCGACATTAGCCATCTTCCGTCTAAGCTCCGACCTCGCTTCTGCGGACCTTTTCTCGTCGAGGCGCAGGTCACTCCAGTAACCTTCCGCTTGCGTTTACCAGCTACCTGGAGAATTCACAATGCCTTCCATGTTCAACTTCTCAAGCCCTATCGGGACCCAAACACGGTCTTCAAAGGTCGCCAGCCGCCGCCGCCACTGCCACTGATCGTTAATGGGGAACCCGAGTACGAAGTCGAAGCCGTTCTGGCGCACCGACGACGACGTAGCGGCACCTTGGAGCTCTTGATTCGTTGGAAAGGCTATGATCCTTTCGAGGATACCTGGGTACCTGAACACAACATGGATAACGCCCGCCGTCCTCTACAGGACTACCTTGTCAAGCAGGGTGTTACTTCTACCACCCAGCTTTGAGGGGGGGAAGTGTGAGAGGACGTCCCCGTTATAATATTTTCTCACTATTATATTTTTCTGTTATCCTATTCTCCCTTTTCTCCTCTTTATTTTGGTCTTTATCTCATCTCAATCGGCCTACTATTCTATTTTCTAGAGCCTTCTATTTATTTCTCTTATTTCCTACTTTTCCCACCGACATACCTATTATACGGCACCGACAGCGCCGACAGTGGTGTATACGGTGTAATCTGGGCGTAATTCCAAGTGCCAATAGACTTGCGTGCTTATGCGCACTTGTGATTGTAGTATCGGGAAGGGTATGTTCCCGAAGGTTCGTTTTATCTCGTTTATCCTTGTACTTTCCGAGTATAAATAGGCCTTTTATTCAGTTTTAGTGACAAGTTTCGATTGAGAATTCGATCCTGTGACAGTGGGGTTCTTGGCGCAGAACTCAGCAGAAAGCGCAGCGCGGTAGCGAGTGTCACTAGTGCGGAGGTGCGTAATGAGGTCAGCGACTATGGGAAAGACAGCAAGGTCACGGAAGAGGTACGGTAGCATGAGGCGGCTCAGTGCAGCAGTGGAAGGGGAGGAGTAGCGCGCAACTACAACGTCGTACAAGGTCTGAGCACTCTTGTACTAGCTAAAGTGTGCACGCTCAAAGGTAGGCCGGTGGCGACGCACAGCAAGACGTGCAGCAGCATCGCGTGTGGCCTACTGTGAGCGAAGAGTGGCGTCAGTATTAGCAGCATGGGCAGGAGAGGCACCAGAAATGAGGTCAAAGAGGGAGAGACCGTCTGCCCTATCGCACTGTAGGAAAAGGTGCAGGTCATCTACCTAGACGTCAAAGTCAATGGCCCGACCCTCAGCGTCAAAAGCGAGGACACTAGGGGTAGCCATGAAAGTAGTAGAGTAGCAGCGCGAACAGTAGGGTAAGGGCAGTGCAGTGATAGAGGCGCTGCTCTTACCGGACAGGGCGGCTCGGGCGGCTTGGCGGCTCGGCGGCTCGGCAGGAAATGCAGCTCGGCGACTCGGCGGCTCTGGCGGCTAGGGTGACTCGGCGGTACGGCGGCTCGGCAGCAACTGCGGCTCGGCGACTCGGCGGCTCTGGCGGCTCGGGCGGCTCAGCGGTACGGCGGCTCGGTAGCTCGGCGACACGGCGGCTCGGGCGTCTCAGGTGGCGCGGCGGCTCGGGCGGCTCGGGTGGCTCGGGCGGCTCGGCAGTAGCTCGGCGACGCCGGCGGCCGCGTGGGGACGGCGGCGGGGCCGGTAGAGGCGGCGCCGGGGCCGGGAAGGGTAGCGCCGGGGCTGCAGGGTAGGCACCGGGGCTGCAGGGTAGGCGGCGGGGCCGCAGGCTAGTTGCCGGGGCCGCAGGGTAGGCGAGGGGTCCGCAGGGTAGGCGACGAGGCCGCAGGGTAGGCGCCGGGGCCGCAGGGTAGGCGACGGGGCCGCAGGGTAGGCGCCGGGGCCGTAGGGTAGGCGCCGGGGCCGCAGGGTAGGCGACGGGGCCGCAGGGTAGGCGACGGGGCCACTGAGTAGGCGCCGAGGCCGCAGGGTAGGGGACGGGGCCGCAGGGTAGGCGCCGGGGCCGCAGGGTAGGCGACGGGGCCGCAGGGTAGGCGCCGGGGCCGCAGGGTAGGCGCCGGGGCCGCAGGGTAGGCGACGGGGCCAGCAGAGGCGGCGCCGAGGCCGGGAAGGGCGGCGCCGGGGCCGGAAAGGGCGGTGCCAGGGCCGCAGGGGTAGGCGACGGGGCCGCTAGGGCGGCTAGGAGGGGGGGGGTCGCGAGGGCGGCTTGAAGAGGCCGCGAGGGCGGCACGAAAGGGCCGCTAGGGCGGCGCGAACAGGCCGCGAGGGCGGCGCGACGTGACGGAGCCGAGAGGGCGGCGCGACGGGGCCGCGAGGGCGGCGCGACGCGGCCGCTAGGGCGGCGCGACGTGACGGGGCCGCGAGGGCGACGCGACGGGGCCGCAAGTGCGACACGACGGGGCCGCTAAGGCGGCGCGACAGGGTCGAAAGAGGGGAGCGCGACTCGGGCAGAGTAGAGCGCGCTCCGGGCAGGAAAAAAAAGGTGGTGGGCCCTAGGAACAGTTCCCACATGGGAACCTGCTCGATACCATGAGAAAATGAACGAGAATGAATTGACTAAGGGAAAATTGAGTACAAGTACAAACCCTAGAAAGTTGTTTCTGCTCTGCTGATCTCATTTCGTTTTGTCGTGTGTGTGATTACCGTTCTGTACCCATTTTCTCGCATGTGTGCCGATTTTATCAGTTTTGGATTTGCTTTTCAAGCGATTCGATCGTTCACCCGATCTGTATCAGGTGGGCCAAGTGCCATGCAGCTGAGCTCGTAGCAGGCAGAAACTGTTGCTTGGCGTGGCATGTGAGGATCAGACAGTGCCACACGAAACTTTCACTACGAATCAGGAACTTCGCAATTCACACCAGTGCGTGCTGCAGATGTTGTTACAGCGAATCAGCATCAAAGTCGCCTATTCTTTACAATACATTAGCGATAACTTACATGTGATGAGATTTTGTCTTCATGTCGAAGTGAGCGTTGCTCACGTCCTGGCACTCCACTGCCATCTCGGAAGTGGGCATATCGGAAGGAAACTTCCAAGAAACTTCGCTCCAATAAGCGCGCAGAGTGTACCCCCGATACAAGTCTGAGGCTCAGCCTACCCTAGTAAAATTAGGCTGAAATTTCAGACAACTCATAAGAAAAAACTCTAGAAAATCAGACAAGGTACATAAATAAATTCTTTGAGTTCAGACTAGGTACAAAAAAAAAAGTCTGAACGGACTTTGATTCAGACTCCAAAGTCTGATATCTAGGGCACTGGTCTGCGCGCTGGAAGGCCCACTCCTTCGGACTCGACTCGCCTTATATTCGTTTTTTGGTATAGTGAGATATTTTGAGCAGGGAAACGTGTGAAGGTACTAATATTCCCAAAATGTACGCGCTGGACACGCCCTTAGACAACACTTTCTGGTCAGTGTTGCCTAAAAAAAAACAGCTTTCAGTCAGCCTCGTTATGAAGAAATACTCTGAAAAATCAGTGTAGGCACCCTGTTTTGCAGCAATGTACGTGCTCTAGTGACGAGCGTTGCTTGTGCGTGGAAGCATTCTTATTGTTACGGGTGCAATGAATCGAGGTAGCGAGAATTGCACTAAGGTGTCAAACGAGTACAAAATGTGAGCGAAGGCATGAGCGAACATTTATACGTGAAACATGCAAAACGGTAACGCGGTGCGTGCGAGCTTGCTAGTGATACGCTGGAGCGAGGCTCGGGCTAGTCCCGAAGCGTAGGCCGATACGGCCATGCCAGCAGTGCGAGGTTTGGTAAAACCGTGCGCGCGAAGTCGGCGAAGTTCCGTTAGCAGTAACGGGCGAACAATCGGCTGTTGCTGTACGCGATGTAGTCGGCTCCGTAAGGAATGCCGAGAAAATTCCTTACACTACCCCCCCCCTCAAGAAGCCCCCTCCGCTACGCGAGTGCGTGTATATCGCGGAATCCCCGGCTCCTCAGGTACACTTGCAGGGCAGGGTGATTTTCGATGTTGCTCAGGGGCACCCAGCTATCTTCAGTTGGCGTGCGGTCTTTCCAGCGAACGAGGAATTCAATCCTCCTGATTCCCGTGGGGTGGCGGATCCGATGGCTCAAAATTTTTTCGGGCTCGATGATCGGCTCTGATGCAGGGCGAGTCATTGATTGTGGCCGGTGACGCGGCAGTTGACTTGTGGTCGGGATGTATGGGCGAAGTAGGCTGACGTGGAACGAAGGGCTGATGTACCAGTCGGTTGGTAACAGTAGATGTGCAGTGACGGGTGTGATCATGTGACTGATTTGGAACGGTCCACAGTAGCGCGGTCGTAGTTTCGGTACGTCGGGCAGTCGCAGATTTTGCGTGTCGAGCAGCACGTAATCTCCAGATTGGTACGTGACAGGGCGGCGGTGGCGATCAGCGTTGCGCTTAGCGATGACATTGGCCTTTTTTATTGCTTCGGCGGCTCTGGCGCGGGCAGCTTGAAGAATTTTGGCGAATTGTTGTGCACGTGGCGTTGGGTTGTCCGGACTCGGCGTCATGGGCACTGTGGGGTTTTGCCTATAGTTCAGGTAGAACGGGGACTGCTGCGTCGTGGCTGATGTGGCGTTGTTGTACGCGAACACGATCAGCGGCAACTGCTGCTCCCAGGTCGTGGGGTCGTCGCACGTGGCACGAATCAACTGCTCCATCGTCTGATTCGTCCGCTCCGTTTGGCCGTCGGTCTCGGGGTGGTACGACGAACTGAACTGTAGCCTGGTCCCGAACTGCTCCCAGAGGTTCTTCCAGAAGTTGCTGGTAAATTTCGTGTCCCTGTCGCTGATAATTGCTGCTGGTATCCCGTGCAGGCGAACAACGGCTGCGATGAACAGGCGAGCGGTCTCCTCGGCTGAGATCGACTTTTTGCACGCAGCGAAGTGTGCCATCTTCGTCAACCTATCCACGACGACCATTACCGCGTCGTTACCCCCAGGGTTCGAAGGTAACCCTGTGACGAAGTCCATGGTTACTTGCTGCCAGGCGCGTTCGGGCGGTGGGATCGGCTGCAATTGACCCGCCTTCCGCTTCCTTGAACTCTTCATCACCTGACACGTCGGGCACGAGCCCACGTGCTGCTGTACGTCGGTCAACAGCTCCGGCCAGTAATAGTACCGCTGCAGTTGCTGTCGTGTTTTTTCTACCCCGAAATGTCCCGAGGTAATCCCGTCGTGTGCCTCCTGCAGCAGCAGCTCCCTCAGTAGTGAGTACGCGGGTACCCAAATGCGGGTGGTGCCTGTTTTTACGTAATAAACTCCTTTTGATTCTGCCAGTTGCTGTGAATTTCCGGTCGTGAAAAATGGGTCGGTGCGGTATCCGTGGGTGAATAGGCCAGTTAAAAGCGGGTTGGTCTGGGCGAGTAGGATGGCGTGGAGTTGGGCGGTGGGGCGGGTGAGAGCGTCGGCGATGTTGGATGCTCCTTTTTTGTACGTGACGGTGTAGGGAAAATTGGACTCGAGATAGTCCAACCAGCGAATCTGTCGTGGGTTGAGATTCGGTTGGGCGCGAAGATACTGTAGCGAGCGGTGGTCTGTCCGTACTGTCATGTCGGCGCCAGTCAGGTAACATCGCCAAACCTTGAACGCGTGCACGATCGCTAGCATCTCGCGGTCGTGTATCGGATAGTTACGTTCGGGCGGGTGTAGTTTGCGGGACTCGTACGCGATTGGCTGGAGGTCGTTCCCGAAGTCCTGCAACAGTACTGCTCCCACAGCGATGTCACTCGCGTCGGTGACGAGCTCGAACGGACGGTGGGGATCTGCAATGTGAAGGACGGGCGGGGAGCACAAAATTTCTTTGAGGGCCGAGAAGGCAGCTTGCTCTTTCTCCCCCCACGTGTACTCAACCCCCTTCCTCAGCAGGTCGGTCAACGGGGCAGTCAGCTTCGCCATGTCGGGGACGAACCGGCGCACGTAGTTGACGAACCCCAGGAAACTCTGCAACTCGGTCAAGTTGGTCGGCGCGTGCCAAGCCTGAATCGTCGCAATTTTCTTCGGGTCTATTTCCACTTCTGCAGCTGAAATAACATGTCCCAGAAACTCCAGGCGGTCCTGTAAAAACTCACACTTAGATGCTTTGGTCAGTAGGCGGTTCTCACTCAGGATTTTAAAAACTGCTTCGATGTCCTGTAAGTGCTGTGCTCTGTCAGGGCTGTAAATCACTATGTCGTCCAGATAAACGATGACGCACTTATCTAAAAGCGGGCGGAATGCTTCGTTCATGGTCATTTGGAAAGTGGCGGGGGCGTTGGTCAGTCCGAATGGCATGACAGTGTATTCGAAGGATCCGTAGCGTGTTCGGAATGCGGTTTTAGGGCAGTCGGGTGGGTTGACGCGGATTTGGTGGTAGCCTCCTCGGAGGTCGATTTTCGAGAAAACCCGGGCTGTGCGCAGTTGGTCGATCAGGTCGTCGGCTCGTAGGATGGGGTAAGGGGATTTGAAGGTAACCCTGTTCAGTGCCCTGTAGTCGATACACATGCGAAAACCCCCGTCCTTTTTCGGTGTGAACAGTATTGGTGCGGCGAAGGGCGACGAACTAGGGCGGATGAATTCCTTCTCGAGCAGGTAATCGAGCTGCTTCCTCAGTTTGTCTAGTTCGGGTTGGGTCAGTCGGAATTGTCGCTGTACTGTTGGCTGTGCCCCCGGTTCCAATTCTATCCTGTGATCGTGCGGTCGCTGAGGTGGCAGTCCCGTCGGCAGGTCGTCCGGGAAAATGTCACTGTACTGTTTTAACAGTGCCGCCAGGTCACTCGGTACGTCGGTCAGCAGTTTCTGTAAATCGCCCCCCTTGTCTGCTGCCCCGGCTTCCCGAATGTCAACCGCGTACACGTCGGCTCCGGCCGCAACAGCGCGTTTCATCGTGATCGCATTGACACGCACCGACGAAGACTCAGGCGAGCCCCAGCGAGGTAAGGCGATGTTGTTACCGTTTACTCGCACGGTGCAGTCACCCGTCGTCCAGTCAATTCGCGGGTTGTGTCGCCGCAGCCAATCACGCCCGAGTAAAATGTCGGTTCCGTCGAGGGTCGTTGCGAGCATTTCCTGACTAAACGTGAAGTTACCCCCGCATCGAATCCGAACTCGGTCTACGCGTTCCCGTATTGCCAGCGGCGTGCCGTCTACCAGTCGTGCGTCGATCTCAGGTAAGCATCGGTCCAGTGGCAGTCGCAGTTTTCGTGCTGTAGCAGTGTTAATGAGGCTGTGGCTGGCTCCCCCGTCTACGAAGATTTTAACTAAGTCCGTCCCAATTTTCCCATTGAGCAGTATAGGGCTGTCTACCGTGGTACCCTCCTTATTCGGCCGGGTGTGGTCGATTGCGTGAACCGGCACAATCACTCGGTGAGGGTCGGTTGGGTCGGGCGAGCGGCGTGACCTGTCAGTAGAGGGCCCGTCTGCTACTGACTTCCAGCGTTTCCCTGCTGCTTGGTCTGTGTCTGCTGCTCAGCTTCCCCCTTTCCCTTAGCGTTTTCCGGGCATTCGCTCTTGCGATGTCCCGGCCGATTGCACGCAAAGCAGCGCCCTTTGAACGGTGCGGCAGCGGCATTTGCGGCGACGGCGCGTATCGTGGCGCTTTCGTTCGTCCCACGAGGCCGATGTCCCCAGTTGTTGTTTCCGTAGGACCCCGGTCTCGGTTGGCGAAAGAAGTCGAGCTTTTCCGCCATAGCGAGAATTTCCTGAAACTCAGTGACGCCGCGAAGCTGGATTTCCTGAGCGATGTCCTGCTTCAGGCCGCCGATGTAGCGGTCGATGCGTTCGCTCTCATGCATGTAGCCCACCTGCTCGCATAGCGCCAGAAATCCGCTCGTGTAATCCTGGACGGAACCGAGTTGGCGCCAAGTGCGGAGCTTCTGTCGCGCCGAGATCGAGGCCGCGATTGGCTCAAATCGAGCGCGCAGACCTGCGCACCACGCGTCCCACGTGCGATACTGGGGCACCTCCACGAAATACGACGGCGCCCAGGGTCCGGTTTGTCCTTCCCGTGTCGGTAGTGTCGCGTAGTCGGTCGGCTTCGTGACGATGACGCGCCACCAGTCCATGGCGGGTCCTCGCAGCAACGACACGGCGTATCGAATCTTCGCCGAGTCCTCCGAGACGCAGTTGGCGTCGAAGAAGACGTTCATGGTGAACAACCACGCCTGAACGGTAGGGCCACCCCGTTGACTCGGGTCAAAGCATGGCGGTCGCTGCGGCTTCAGCGGCATCGGTGACGGCAGTCCCGAATCGTGGGTTGGTGCCGAAATCATGACGCGAGGCTCACTTGGGGCCGCATGCGTCGCTCTGGGGTGTGTCGTGCCGTGGTCGTCGTCTCCGTCGGGGCGGACGACGCCATCACTGGCCGCGCTCGCGGGTTGCCCCACACTCCCGTGTTGTGATGTTGAGGGTGCGGGTTGAATCGGAGTGCCAGGTGCTTGAGATTGTGCTCTCATGAGGTCATTTTGCAGTGATGAGCGTTCTGCCGTTAATGCCGCGATTTCCTCGGAGCTTTCGTGCAGTTGTCGCAGCAGCTCGTTCAAACGCTCCTGCGTGAGAGTGGTGACGTCGATATTTTCGGCCATGGCGAAGGGCGTCGGCTCGTCTTAGTCTAGGCGCAGTCGTGGCTGCACGCGTTTACGAGAGAACGCGAGGACAGCGGCTCCTAGGGGCTAAGGTGCGTGAGTCCCTTCGAGTGAAAAATCAAAAGTTGATTTCCTGGTGTGCGGAGATGCGCGGTCCGAAAGAAAGGGGCTCCGATAACCAAGTGTTACGGGTGCAATGAATCGAGGTAGCGAGAATTGCACTAAGGTGTCAAACGAGTACAAAATGTGAGCGAAGGCATGAGCGAACATTTATACGTGAAACATGCAAAACGGTAACGCGGTGCGTGCGAGCTTGCTAGTGCTACGCTGGAGCGAGGCTCGGGCTAGTCCCGAAGCGTAGGCCGATACGGCCATGCCAGCAATGCGAGGTTTGGTAAAACCGTGCGCGCGAAGTCGGCGAAGTTCCGTTAGCAGTAACGGGCGAACAATCGGCTGTTGCTGTACGCGATGTAGTCGGCTCCGTAAGGAATGCCGAGAAAATTCCTTACACTTATATATATATAATAAAAAATCTGCATATACCGTACTGCAAGTTCCGATTCTAGTTTCACCTAACTCTTTTAATTATGACTACTGCTCAATGCCACAGCCTATGCGTTTGCTGCCTAACTTGTTCAGCCTGACTTTAGCACAAGCCCAAGCACACTAGCTCCGATAGATCGTGGCTTGGCCTATCCTTGCAGGGACCGACTCCATATCCAAACTACTACACCCAAATATATCCAACCACTTGAGCCCCGTAAGGAGGGTGATTGACCCCGGCAGTGCCAGCAGCCCCTCACAGTCCCTCAAATCCAATTCCCTTAGCCTCGGCAAATACCCAATGTCGCCCGGAAGGCTTTTCAGCTGGATACACCCCTTGAGGTAAAGCCCTTCCAGGCGGACGAGTGAGGAGAGGGAGGGGGGGAGCGAGGTGAGGGAGATGCACTCTTGGAGGTTGAGGGAGCGAAGGTGGGAGAGGGAGGAGAGGTGTGGGGGGAGGGCGGAGAGGGAGGAGCAGAAGGCGAGGTGGAGGCGGTTGAGGGAGGAGAGAGAGGAGAGGGAGGAGGGGAGAGAGGAGAGGGAGAGGCAGGAATCGAGCTGCAGGTCTCGTAGGTTGGTGAGATGGAGGAAGAAGGTGCCGTTGGGGGCAGTGCGGGAAGGGGCTATGAGGAGGGAGGAGGACGAGGAGGAAGAGGAGGAGGAGGAGGAGGAGGAGGAGGAGGAGGAGGAGGAGGAGGAGGAGGAGGAGGAGGAGGAGGAGGAGGAGGAGGAGGAGGAGGAGGAGGAGGGGCAACCACAGCAGCAGCAGGAATCATTACCAGCAGCAACCGGACCACAGGGAAGGTCAGGCAGGGAGGCGAGTTTGAGGGATCCGGTGAGGCAGAGGCGGGTGAGGCGGGAGAGGGAGGCGAGGGAGGGCGGCAGGGCGGAGAGGGAGTCAAAGCCGCTCACCTCCAGCTCCCTCAGCTGCGCCAGCTGGCCCATGCCGGGGGGGAGAGCCAGGGGCGGCGAGGGGAGGAAGGAGGAGAAGGGCTCGTGGGCAGAGGAGGGGGGGTCGGTTGCATTGGATGGGATAAGGGCCGATGGGGAATCGCGTGTGGGGGGTGTGTGTGAATGCGGATGAGGGTGCAGGTGGTGGTGCTGATGAGGGTGTGAGTGTGTTTCAATGAACCCGTTGCTACCTCCATTGCAGCTGCTGCTTGAACTCGTGCTGAATCTCCCATCTGAGATACTGAGGTTATCACTACAGTTACTGCTGTCACCACCGCCACTGCTATTGCTGCTGCTGCTGTTGCTGTTGCTACTGCTACCTGCCACAGTGTCACCCCTGGTATCCTTGCTGCCTGGTGACAAACGAGTTGGTACACTGTGGAGATTTCCTGCAGCCCCCCTTTCAGCCCCACGACCCCCGCAGCCACTACTCGCAGCGGCGGCATTAACACTAGTGGCATTGGCGGCAGCGCTAGAGCCATCCGTTGTTGAACTAAGCATGACAGCACCAGCCACAGCAGCACTATCTTGAGTGCGACAAATGTCAGAGGCACCTTCCTTGGTTGTCACACACCCGTGTCCACTCCCGCTGCTGCTGCTGCTGCTGCTGCTGCTACCATTCATGCTACCATCCATATCCACCCCCATCCCCGGCCCCACCTCATCCCCCGCCCCTACACCGCTCCCACTACACCCATTACTCACTACAACCAGCCTCTCCAGCCGGCCCAAGCACGCCAGCGACGGCGGCAGCAGCACCGTTCTGCACCCATCCAGCCTCAGCTCCCGCAGCCCATGCATCCGCGCCACGTTCCCCGGCGCCCACTGTAACGCGGTGCACCTGGTTACCACCAGCCGCTCTAGCTCAGCCAGGGCAGTCAGAGATGCGGGGAGGGCGCGAAGGGACGTGCAGCCTACGAGTATGAGGGCACGGAGGCGGGGGGAGGTGCGAGGGGGAAAGGAAGACGTGGAAGCGGGAAGGGGGGGGGAGGGGGGTTGAGGAGATTTGGTCATGAGGGTGAGACGGCTGAGTCCGTCAGTGAGAGTGGCTGGGAGCGGTGCTGAACCAGCTGCTGCTGCTGCATTCAACCCAACTATCTGGCCCTGCTCTTGCCTCTGCTGCCCCTGCTGACCCTGCTGTCCCTGCTCCCCCTCCTTCTGCTCCTGCCGCTGCTTTTCCTCCACCTGCTCGGCTACCCCTCCCTCTTCTTTGAATCTTGATTTTGCTTGCCCTCCCCCATCCCTCCCAGTAGCACCCACGGCCTCTCCTTCCGGCAGGCGCAGAGCCACCAGCTCGCAGCACTCCTCCACCGCCAGCCGCTCCAGCCGCGTCATCGCGCGCATCGCTATAGGCAGACTCGTTAACCCCTTACAGTGTCGCAGCTGCAGCTCTTTCAAACGGGTCAGCGCGCCTACGGATTCGGGCAGACTCGGCGAGCAGGACAGCCCCAGAACGAGTTTTTCCAGCTGCCCGAGGCTCGTTACCGGGTCGGGCAGGCCCAAAAGATTGTCTATCTCTTCTAATTGGAGCTCTCGTAAAAAGGTCAGCTGGTCTAGGGTTTCGGGCAGAGAGGTGAGATTAGGAAGCGAGGCGAGGCGCAGGGTTCTAAGGACAGATAGACGGCCTAAGTCGTCGGGAAGGGACTCTAAACGCGTGCAGTCGGAAACTTCCAGGAACTGGAGCTGGGCTAAGTCCGACAGGGAGGGCGGGAGGCCGACGAGGCGATGGCACTTGCTGATTTCCAATTCGCGTAAGAGTGGTAACTGCCCAATGTCTTCGGGCAGGAGTGTAAGGTTACCGCATCGGCTTATAACGAGTCGTTCGAGAGAGTGGAGCTGCGGCAGCGAGCAGGGCAATTCGAGCAATCCCCCGCAGCCGTCCAATTCGAGCACGCGCAGGCACGGCAGCTGCCCGAGATCGTCGGGCAGCGACGTGAGCCAGTAGCAGGAGCTTATAGCGAGGACGTCGAGCAGCTGCAGGTCGCATAACGAGTCCGGCAGCTGCTCGAGATTGTCGGATTTCTCGATGCGCAGATGCGTGAGACCCGCGAGGTCGCCCAGACAGTCCGGCAGGCACGGCAGCGCGTTGCACGACAGCAGCCGCAAATCGCGGAGCGTGCTTAGTCTCCCCCGGGAGACTTCCGGGAAGAGCTTTAAACTCGGCGCTTCGAGCTGCAGCAGGTGCAGCGCGGAAAGATCGAGGAGCGACGCGGGGAGCGATTTGATGTTCGGCGCGCAGTGCACGCTCACATTCTCGAGCCGCCGGCAGCTGCGAAAAACGCTCGCGAGGCCCGTCTCGCTCACCGCGTCGACGAGCGGCGGCCGAACTGGCAGCCGAACCTTTCCCAGGAAGAGGTACGTCAGGTTCGGGCATGCCGAGCCTAGGGCGCGCAAGAAGCGATCGTCGATGAAGTCGATCGTGTGGCTGTCGAGGTGCAGGCGAGTCAGGTTCGGAAACTTGCGCAGCGCTAGCTCGAGGCGGCGGCAGAGCAGCTCGCGCTTGGGGGAAAAGGAGGCGGCGGGGGAGGCGGCGGAAGACGCGGAGAGGACTGTGAGGGAGGTGAGCGCGAGAGGCGCGACGCGGGACCAGCGCTTGCAGACGAGAGCCGCCTGGTAGGACGGGCGAGAATCGCCGGTGCTTGTATCGGATGTTGTAACGGATGCGGTGGGATTGGCGGAGAGGACTAGGCGGAGGATGGAGGTGAGAAGATCGTCGGATAGCGAATGGATTGGCGAGGCGGAATCGTCGCCGGGAGACTCGGCGACGACGGGCGACGAGCGAGAATCCATCGCCCGGAAAATTCGGCGTCGCTCGGCTAATGGGGCGTCGCTCGGCTAATGGGGCGTCGCCCAGCTAAGTGGGGCGCCAAAGGCGTCGCTCGGCCCGCTCGCTAGTGGCAATATCCGCAAGCCTGGGCAACGCGAGAGGCGAGAGGCGGGAAGAGACGATGTTTGCGTTTACGAAACGACTTGCTTAGCGTCGCGCGCACTTGCGGATAGGCTATCTGATGGACTCTAACTGGGCCATGATGAATGGGAGTGGAATGTAGAGCTGTCAGTTGCATATCTGTACGGTTGTACTGAGCAGGTGTGTGAAGTGAAGCCACACAACGGTCAGCAGCAATGTCGCAAGGTCGCAGCGGCAGAGGAAGCAAGCGGGGAGGGTATTGGGCGGGGAGAAGGATGAGGTGGGAGGCATGGGCGGGGAGGACCGGGAGAGGTGGGGGGGGGGGTTGGGCGGAGAGGTTGGTTGGTGGATGGGGTACCAAGCAGTGGTGGCGCCGGGTTCTCGATATGGTAGCTTCGACAAAAGGTGTGAGTCCGGGCTTGACCTTTCCAATCCCAAATCGACCCACCAGTTTCTACACATGCGGTAACATTTCAAATGTTCGATATGTGCATTTATCCCTCGTTCGCGACAGCTGTTACTCTGTTCTTGTTCGCCTCTCGCTCCACGCCCTCCACTTCTGTCGCTTTCCTGTCGCTCCATACCTCACCGAAGCCTCTCGAATTCCTCGCTCCGAGCGAAGAGACTTCACAGCCTCGATCTCATTCCTTTTCTGTTCTCTTGTCGCTCCTTCCCCGTTAGCCTCTCCCATTATTCTCGCCGCACGCGTTAGGCTGTCGCATTCCTGTCGCATTTCTGTCGCTCAAAGTCGCCCACTGTCGCAGCTTGCATGCGGGTGTCGCTCGCGCGTTTCTCGCCGGCCCGCCTGCCGTCGGGCGTGGCGAGGGCGCTGCTGGGGGCGGCGTGGGTGGCGGGATGGGCGGGGCTGTGCGCGAGGGTAGTGTGGTTCGCGCACTCGCAGGCCGCCAATCCGCGGCAGGAGGCGATGCGAGCGTGGTGTCGCACGCGCGTGCGATACCTCCAGCAGGACATGCGATCGTCCATCGCTCGCGCGCAGGTACTAGCGCGCCGCACAGATGCGCGCAGGTAGCGCCGCGCACAGATGCGCGCAGGTAGTAGCGCCCCGCACAGATGCGCGCAGGTAGCGCCACGCACAGATGCGCGCAGGTAGTTGTGCCCCGCACAGATGCGCGCAGGTAGCGCCGCGCACAGATGCGCGCAGGTAGTTGCGCCCCGCACAGATGCGCGCAGGTAGCGCCGCGCACAGATGCGCGCAGGTAGTTTCGCCCCGCACAGTTGCGCGCAGGTAACGCCACGCACAGATGCGCGCAGGTAGCGCCACGCACAGATGCGCGCAGGTAACTTTTTGACCCGGTGGTCTAGCGGGGAGTAGCACTGATGCGCGCAGGTAACGCCCATCGGAGTGTGCGCGCAGGTAAGCCCTTTCCCGTAGGTAAGGCCTTCCGAAGGCTTTATCCGCTCAAAGTCCAGGCAGGTATGCTTATCCGCCCAGGTATGCCCATCCGCGCAGGCATGCGAATCCGCGCAGGTAAGCCCATTGTGAGGTGAGGTCGTCACGATCTTTGCGGCTGTCCCATCTCTTCCCACCCATCTCTCACCCATCTCTTCCCACCCATCTCTCACCCATCTCTTCCCACCCATCTCTCACCCATCTCTTCCCACCCATCTCTCACCCATCTCTTCCCACCCATCTCTCACCCATCTCTTCCCACCCATCTCTCACCCATCTCTTCCCACCCATCTCTCACCCATCTCTTCCCACCCATCTCTCACCCATCTCTTCCCACCCATCTCTCACCCATCTCTTCCCACCCATCTCTCACCCATCTCTTCCCACCCATCTCTCACCCATCTCTTCCTTCCCACCCATCTCTCACCCATCTCTTCCCACCCATCTCTCACCCATCTCTTCCCACCCATCTCTCACCCATCTCTTCCCACCCATCTCTTCCCACCCATCTCTTCCCACCCATCTCCATCTCTTCCCACCCATCTCTTCCCGCCCATCTCCATCTCTTCCCACCCATCTCTCACCCATCTCTTCCCACCCATCCCCTCCCACCCATCTCCCACCCATCTCTTCTCACCCATCTCTTCCCACCCATCTCCATCTCTTCCCACCCATCTCCATCTCTTCCCACCCATCTCTTCCCACCCATCTCTTCCCACTTTCCATCTCCCCTCTTTCCATCACCCCTCTTTCCATCACCCCTCTTTCCATCACCCCTCTTTCCATCTCCCCTCTTTCCATCACCCACTTAACCCCATTGGGCTCACGCCACAGGAGTCAGTCGGTTGGGTGACGGTCTTCGGGCACTTTGGCCTGCGCAGCAGCAGCAACCTGAGCTACTTTCCGCCTCCCTCTTTCCGCCTCCCTCTTTCCGCCTCCCTCTTTCCGCCTCCCTCTTTCCGCTTCCCTCTTTCCGCCCTTCCCCTCTTTCCGCCTCCCTCTTTCCGCCTCCCTCTTTCCGCCTCCCTCTTTCCGCCTCCCTCTTTCCGCTTCCCTCTTTCCGCCTCCCTCTTTCCGCCTCCCTCTTTCCGCCTCCCTCTTTCCGCCTCCCTCTTTCCGCCTCCCTCTTTCCGCCTCCCTCTTTCCGCCTCCCTCTTTCCGCCTCCCTCTTTCCGCCTCCCTCTTTCCGCCTCCCTCTTTCCGCTTCCCTCTTTCCGCCTCCCTCTTTCCGCCTCCCTCTTTCCGCCTCCCTCTTTCCGCCTCCCTCTTTCTGCCTCCCTCTTTCCGCCTCCCTCTTTTCATCTCCCCTGTTCCATCTCCTGCCCCCCCCTTGCTCCTCCCATCTCACTCCACAGGAGTCAGTCGGTTGGGTGACGGTTTTTGGGCACTTTGGGCCGCGCAGCAGCAGCAACCTGAGCTACTGGGGGCTGGCGGGGTGCGTCAACAACAACTCAATCATGTCATACTCGTTAAAAGCTGACAGAATCGCCAACTACAGCACCGGCACCGTCATCATGCTCCTCTCCGACCAGGACAGGTCAGTCAAGTCTGGACCAAGTGGGCTGGCAGGTTGACCGTTGACCCCCCATTGCTCACTACAGCACCGGCACCGTCATGCTCCTCTCCGACCAAGGCAGGTCAGTTTCCGGCTGCTGGCGCACGCTCATTGTCACCGAATATGCACGGTTGTGCATATACGGTGCCAGTTAGATCGAGGTGTAGTTCTGGTGTGGTTTGGGTGTAGCAATGTTGTGTGTGCATATTCGAGGGTAGGTAGGTGGGGAACCAGGGAAGTTGACGCGAGGTTGTTAGGAAAGCACCAAGGGGGAAATCCACGCGACCAATGTGATTAAACCAACCCAGGCTCGAGCCGCACATTGAGAAATGCACGGCTCGAGCCCAAGTCAGGTAAAGTCACTCTCTCACACAGCTCTGATGCTTTCCGTTTGGTATCCTTTCATATAGTGGACTGTTGTTACCTCAGCTTTGCATACAGGTGGCACACCACTCAGGGAGGACCCTTGAGGTGAGAGTTACGTCGCTTTCATACCAAACGGAAAGGGTGTGCGTGCAAGCATGGATGTGTACGAGCTGCGATATGGCAGGATCTATGGGCGTCGTGAGGATGATCGCTCGCGGCGCGAACGCTCCCGTGAGCGCGGGCGTTCGTTGGAGAGGTCACCGCGGAGGCCTGAGCGCTCGCCGCGGAGGCCAGCCTTCCGCGCAGATCTGGTCCCTCTCGCACCAGATCGCCGAGGAGAAGGTGCAGAGCGAGAAGGAAGAGGCGGATCCGAGTCCGTCAGGATGGGAAGTGACCCGTGGCGGACGGACGCGCGCCACGGAGCTGGTGGCGATCGTGGATATCGTCAGGACACGGGAGCGTATCGCTCGCCGGACGAAGGTTACCGCCGTCGCGAAGAGCGGAGTCGCGGGCGTGGCCTGGAGGAATTATTCTCTGGTCGCCAGGGAGACCTCGATGTTGACGGAGAGGACGAGGCCGACACGGCGAATAAGGCGCAGGAGACGGATCCTGAAGGCGAGGCGAAGGGCGATGACGAAGCCCAGGAGGAAGGCGCAGGCGGGCAGCGCAATATGCCCACTGGAGTCAAGGAGGCCGATCCGACGCAGGCGGGCGTGGCGGCAGAGCCAAGCGCAGCGAAAGCGGATGGGAAGAATGGTGGTCGGAACCAATCGCGTGGCGAAGAGAAGAAGGACGGCGGGAGGCGTAGCAGTGGCTCGCGCCCGCCGAATCCGCGTCAGCACCGTGACGAGAAACGCGGAGGCGAGGTGTGCGTGTCCGATCTGCAGCAGCACCGTGACGTGGGGCGCGGCGACGGCGCGCGCTCACCAGGCCAGCGACGGCATCGCGATGGGAGGCACGCTGGCGGCGCGCGCTCGCCAGATCCGCGGCTGCAGCGTGACGAGAGGCGCGAAGGCGGCTATCGCTCGCCTGATCCGCGGCCGCCGCATGACGAGAGGCGCGGAGGCGGTTACCGCTCGCCAGTTCCGCGGCAGCGCCGTGACGGAGAACGCGGAGGTAGTGCGCACTCGCCAGATCCGCGGAGGTATCACGGCAGGAGGAGCGAAGGGGACTCGCGCTCACCAGATCCGCATCACTATCATGATGGGGGACGCGGAGATGGGTATCGCTCGCCTGACACGCAACGGTATCATGGAGGGAGGTGGGGAGGCGAGGCGCGCTCGACGGATTGGCGTCAGCGACACGAGGAGAGCCGAGGAGACAGATATCGCTCGCCGCCGCGGCAGCGAAGCAGGGATGGAAGGCAGGGCGGTGGGTCTCGCTCGCCTGGGCGATACAGGCAGTGTGACGAAAGACATGCCGGAGAAGGAGGACAGGATCAACGCAGCAGCAGAGGGGGAGGCAGCGGGCTGATGCACAGCCTGGAGCGGGCCAGAGAGGCAAGGGAGGGGATACTGCGGGCGAGAGAGAGGGGAACATCTGGCAGAATAGCAGGCGGGTTGAGTGAGGCGTGGGGAGAAGGAAGGGGAAGCACGCTGCACGGCTATGGTCACAAGAGTGGAAGTGCCAGCACGCTTCTCTGGGGACCAGCGCTTGGGGCCCACGCTGAAGAATTATCCATGCAAGTGGGCAATGTGCGGTACAGATGCGAGAGGAGCGGCATGGATGCAGTGGACTTCTTTCTGAGCCTGCCCAACACACTGGAAGGGGAGGCAGAGACATTGTATAGGATGAAGATGGATGAGCTACTGAGGAGGGCAGGAAGGTATGGGGAGGATCCAACGGAAGAATTCCTGAGGCGCCTGAAGCGGCAGTTCCCAGGCCATACTGCAGAGAAGATAAGAGAGTTCCAAGATTTCAGGAAGGGGCGGGGCGAGTCACTACTCACCTACTACAATCGGCTGGTCAACCTGGCGGAGGATGTGAGTTGCACAGACATGGGCCTGCTCGTGAGCAAGTTCCTGGACGGGCTGGAGGGCACTTTAGGGAGCGGGCTGCGGATGAAAGTGTACGAGATGGGGGCGGACACGACACTAGAGGAGGTGTTTGAGATGGCAGAAAAGATGGAGCTGGCACAGAGGAAGTACGAGGCATACAGGCCTCGAGCAGCAGAACGAGGCAGGGGACCAACGTGGGCTGCAGCCATGATACCGGAAGAGAGGGACAAAGCTGCAGGAAGAGGGGAGACCAGGCCTGACACTCGAACGTGCCACAGGTGCGGGCAGCCAGGACACTTACGCAGAGACTGCAAGAACTGTGACTCTTGTGGCAAGCCAGGGCATCGGCGACGGGAGTGCCCGAGAGCGCCGAAGTGTGAAACCTGTGGGAAGGGAGGGCATGCAGCGAAAGAGTGTTACCAACGAGAGGGAGCGGCTAAAAGAGTGTTACGAAAGACCTGGAAAGGCAGATTAGCAAGCTACAGGCTCAGCTGCAGGCAATGGGACCTCGACGCGAAGCAGAAGCGGGGATGTACGCTAAGAAAGAAAAGGAGGAAGATGTAGAGCAGGATGAGGAAGCCGCGTTCATGAGCTGGGCAGGAAGAGCAGAGGATGAGGTGGAACACGAGGAGCAGCCAGCATACTTAGCATGGAGAGGAAGGGAGGAGATGGGGCTGCGCAGCGGAGGAAAGGATGCACGGAAGGAGCAGGTGAGGAAGGAACGAGAGAAAGGACAGAAACCGGGAGAGAGGGAAGAGAGATGTACAGCGGCACGGCATCCTCAGGTGCGGCTGGCGTGCCAGACTTCCGTGCTGCTGATCCAAGGTGGCGCGTTGTCTGTGGAAGGGGAGAAGGCTAAGACGGCTATTATAGACACTGGCGCACAAAGCGTGATACTAGGGAAGGGGATGGCCGAGAAGCTGGGACTGTGGGCACCGGACAGGCATGTAGTGAAGGGGATGCTAGTGATGACAGCAGAGGGAGGAGAGTCAAAGTGGATGCCGTGTACAAGGACTCCAATAGAACTGACGGTGCTAAAGGGGGAGAAACACGAAACGCCGGTTAGGATCAGGTGTGGGATCTCAGAATCTGAAGATTTTGACGTCCTGGTGGGCACGGAGATGATTTTTGCACTAGGTATGACCATCTGCTTCTGGAAGGAGACGGTGGAATTCAGAACCAGGTGGTGGAGGAAGGGTGAGCCACTGGGACAACTGCCTGTGCAGTTTGTCAGGACAGAGCCAAAAAGGGCCTACAGGGCAGATCTGAGGGAGATGACAGCGAAACAGGGGGTACAGGAGAGCATGACAGACAGGGGACAGGGTAGAGAGCCCAGGATGCGGTTCATGGACGAGCCTAGCCAACAGACTGATTGGCAGCAACCTATCCGGCTGGTGGAACTGTTCGGAGGTATAGGGGCGGGACTGGCAGCAGTGGTGCAGAACGGGATTGCAGTGAAGCAGTGGATTTACGTAGAGAAGGCAGCAGAAGCAAGGAAAATGGCGGAGCATCATGCATGGCAGTTGCATAGAGAGTTCCCGGAACTGCTGAAGGGAGAGGTGATCAAGGCAGCAATGAGCAGAGGAGTGAATGATGTAAGGGCCATCACGGAGGCTGAGGTGGCAAGCTGGGGGCACGTGGACCTGCTGGTGGCTGGGTGGGAATGCCAAGGGGTATCATGGGCAGGGAAGGGCAAGGGTGAGCAAGACCTACGGACACAACTGATGGAGGATCTGTTCAGGGTCATGGAGTGGATGCAGGCTAGACAAGGCAGAGTGGCCTACCTGCTGGAGCACCTAGACATGGAAGGAGATGTGCGAGAGCCAATACGACTGGTAAGGGAGCGAGTGACCAGACAGGTGGGGAAGGGAGTGAGCAGTGACGCAACGCGGATGGGAGCCTATGCACACAGGCTCAGGATGTACTGGCAGAATGTGGTGCCAAAGGAAGACCTGCAGAAGGAGATAGAGGGGGTGCAGAGAGCAGAGGGGCGGAAGCTGAGCGATATACTGGAGCCTGGGCGAACACCAGCACCAGTGAATAAGAGGAGCTACAGCCGACATTATCCATGCAATCAGGTGGGGCAGGAGAGGCAAGCACTACCTACGCTAGTGTCATATGAGGGGGCAGCAGGGTATCAGATGGACGGGAAGCAGCCAGGCCCAGGACTAGTGTTCGACCACGGGAAGGGACGATGGGAGGAGCCCACGGCCTTGGAGAGGGAGCTGGCCATGGGGTACAAGGAGAACGCTACAGCAGCCCCTGGCGTGACTGAACAGGAACGGAGGCGGGCAATGGGGAATGCAATGGATGGGTACATGATGAGGTGGTTGGTGCAGCGGATGTGGAGAGAGACAGTGCTGCACTGGGGACTGAAGGAGGGAGAAAACACGGTGGCGACGGTGAGGCAAGGGGTGTGGGCCTGCTTGCAGAAACAGGAGCCAGAGTGGAAGATAGGTGAGAGCATGAGCGAGGAAGGGAGGGCAGCTATGCGGGCACTACTGGCCAAGCATAGGAAGGGCTTTGCCTTCACCCTGCTGGAGTTGGGGAAGTGTAAGATCAAAGAGATGGCGCTGAAGCTGAATAGTGACGAACCGGTGTTCCACCGCAGGAGGAAGATGCCACCAGGGGATGAATTGATCTGCAGGGAGAAGATAAAGGAGTTACTGGAAGCCGGGCTGATTAGGAGGTCAGAGTCCGAGTACGCCACCCCAACCGTGGTGGCAGCCCGGAAGGACTTGACAGGCGAGGTGCTGAGTAGGAGGATGTGCGGAGATTACAGGGATCTTAACAAGATCACAGTGCCAGATAGATACCCCATGCCGATCGCAGAAGAGCTCTTTGACAAGTTGGCGGACGGGGTGTTCTTCACAACGCTGGACCTGCGACAGGGGTTCAATCAAATCAAGATAAGAGAGGAGGACGTGAAGAAAACGGCCTTCCACGGACCGGATGGGCTGTACGAGTGGCTGTACATGCCCTTCGGCCTGAGGAACGCCTCGGCAGTGTTCCAGAGAGTTATGGACGCGGTGCTGCGGGGAATAGAACACGCGGCGTGCTACATCGATGATGTCGTGATCTTCAGTCTGACCGAGCAGCAGCACCTGGAGGATGTGGAGAAAACACTGACGGCCATAGAAGGAGCAGGGCTCACGTGCCATCCCAACAAGTGCAAGTGGGGGGAGCGGACAGTGCAGTACCTGGGGTATGAGGTCACAGGGGGGCAGATTGGGATCCAGCAAGCAAAGGTGCAAGTGCTGGACAGGCTAAGGGAACCGAGAGACAAATTAGGACTGCGTGCGGTCTTGGGCTTCCTCAGCTACTACAGGTGCTTCGTGCCGAACTTCAGTAAGCGAGCGACGGTGCTGAACGGGATGCTGCGCGCAGACAAGGCATGGGAGTGGGGAGAAAAGCAGAGAGAGGCGCTGCAAGACCTCATGACAGCCGTGAAGACAGCAACAGTGCTGCGGCTGCCAGCAGCAGATCAGCCCTTCATCTTGTACACCGACTGGAGTAGCCAAGGGATGGGGGCAATACTATGCCAGGAGGTGGAGGGAGTGGAGAAGGTGGTGGCCTACGCCAGCAGGAGCTGCAACCCAGCGGAGGCACAGTACAGCTCATACATCGGGGAGGGGCTGGCGGCAGTGTGGGCGGTCGGGCATTTCCGGATATATCTGCAGGGCAGAGAATTCACCCTAGTCACTGATCATCAGCCCCTCACATGGCTGATGACTACACCAGGGCTGACAGGGAGGAACGCGAGGTGGGCAGTGAAGTTGCAGGAATATGATTTCAAGATCAAGCACAGGCCGGGGAAGACGCTGCAGCACGTTGATGGTCTCTCCCGCAACCCGCCGCCGCTGGAAGCAGAACAGGTAGCACAAGGGACGGAGGAAACAGAGCCGGAGCCAGCACACACCTTGATCTTGCTGGCAAGAGAGGTGGAGCAGGTCGGTGCAAAAGGGAGCAAAGGGCCAGCTGACATCTGGCAGGATGCAAAGGCAATGGAATGGGTGAAGGGAGAAACCGAAGAGGATGAGACGGTGTTAGAAAGGGTGAGGGCACGAGGGCACCACTACAGGTGGTATCAGCAGCAGCTGCAGATCAAGACGGAGGATGGCTGGAAGCTGGTGCCTGCGCCCAAGGACCGTGAAGCAGTGATCAAGAAAGTGCACACTAAGCTGGGACACTTCGGGCACGAGAGGACCGTGCACCTGCTGAAGACGGGCTGGTGGTGGGAAGGGATGCGTAGGCAAGTGAAGGAGTGGGTGGAGGGGTGTGAGGCATGTCAGAGGAGCAAAGCAAACCTGACGTAGGCCAAATCAGAGCTGCACTCACTGCCGATCTGCGGGCTGGGGTTCCGATGGTCCCTAGACCTCGCGGGAGAGCTGCCGCTAAGCAGGAGCGGGAATCAGTACATAGTGTTCATGGTGGAACATGTGGGCAAGTGGCTGGAGGTGCGAGCCATCCCTAGCAAGAGCGCGAGGCACATTGCAGCAGCCTTCAAGGCACAGGTGGTGTGTCGGTTTGGAGCGTGCGGTGAGGTGCTCACAGACCAGGGAACAGAGTTCCAAGGAGAGTTCAAGAAGTTGCTGGAGGAGTCTGGCATCACGCACCGAAAGACCTCCCGCTACCACCCGCAGAGCGACGGGCTGACCGAGCGCGCAGTGCAGACCTCCAAGCGAGGGCTGCGGGCCTACGGGGAGCAGAGGAAGAGGGATTGGGATGATGAGTTGGACTGGATAGCGGCAGGATACAGGTTTGGGAAGCAGGCAGCGCTGAAGGATCATTCTCCGTATAGCCTACTCTTTGGACGAGAGCCCATCCTGCCAGTGGGGGCACCGCGGGTGTTGACAGACACAGTGACAGCGGGCACGATTAAGAACTGGGTAGCCCTGTCAGAGGTGAGAGCGCGCTACATGCGACACATGATGCCAGCCGCGCTGGAAAATCTGCACACCGCACAGCTGCGGGATGCCAGGAGATACGAACAGCGGCAACGGAAAAGTGAGGGGAGAACGGCGAGGGGCGTCTGGGAAGGGCAGGAAGTTTATTTGAAGAGAGCAAAGCAGGACACTCTAGACGTGGGATTGGGGACAGTGCGCTGGAAAGTCAAGGAGGTGCGCCCTTCGGGGGTGCTGGACTTGGAAAACGATAAAGGGGCGCTGTTGAGGGAGCATCAGACGAACACAGCCGTGATCAGAGGGACCGGGCCTCAGCGTACTGGTCCTGTGACCCGCGCTCGAGCTGCTCAAGCACGGGCACAGGAGGGGGCAGAGAGTGGCTGAGGCAGCTGAAGGAACAGAGAAGAAGAGAGTTAGAATGCAGGCAGATGACGAGCAGAGCTGTTTCTCCGACAGCTGTCACCGAATATGCACGGTTGTGCATATACGGTGCCAGTTAGATCGAGGTGTAGTTCTGGTGTGGTTTGGGTGTAGCAATGTTGTGTGTGCATATTCGAGGGTAGGTAGGTGGGGAACCAGGGAAGTTGACGCGAGGTTGTTAGGAAAGCACCAAGGGGGAAATCCACGCGACCAATGTGATTAAACCAACCCAGGCTCGAGCCGCACATTGAGAAATGCACGGCTCGAGCCCAAGTCAGGTAAAGTCACTCTCTCACACAGCTCTGATGCTTTCCGTTTGGTATCCTTTCATATAGTGGACTGTTGTTACCTCAGCTTTGCATACAGGTGGCACACCACTCAGGGAGGACCCTTGAGGTGAGAGTTACGTCGCTTTCATGAGAGTGGCTGAGGCAGCTGAAGGAACAGAGAAGAAGAAGAGAGTTAGAATGCAGGCAGATGACGAGCAGAGCTGTTTCTCCGACATCATCCTGAAGCACGTGACGCTGCTACAAGGGATTCGCCTGATTTGTCTGTCTGTCTTTCCGAAAAAAGGTCCAAGGTCTTAGGATCGTAAGCACCTTAGTCGGTCATAGTCTACTTGCTATTGCTTATCGTGTTCTCCACGATCTCCCGAATCCAATGATATGCGCAGCTCTGCTTGAAGTTGTCAATACACACTTCAGCAATTTTCAGAATCTGATTGGTATGATTTCCAGAATGAGTACAAGCAGTTTTATAGTCAGGCAAGACACAAAATGCGATTCGTAACTTCACTTGTTTCCCAAGTAACCGCGTGCGCCTCGTTTCACCCCGAGTCGCACACGCAACCGAACCGAATTCGGTGAACACTCCTCAAGACCGAATCTGGAACCTTCTCGAACACGCCTCGAGCTCGAACCACAATTTCCCCTCGCCAACTTCAATCTCGATGCTTCTTCCACCTTCTCACACATTCCTTCTCGATTTCTCTCTCCCTTCTCACGCCGTAGGCCGATTTCCACCGTTTCACCTAGAATCATCCACGCGCTTCCATTTCGCCGTCATTCCGCCGTCGTAGAGACTTTCGCCATAGGTTCCGTGGTTGGGCGAACCAACCCTAACACAAGGTAGCTTCTTGGCGAGTCGGATCGGCCTTGTTCCTGAACAAAGTTGGTTTGGATTGGGGGAAAGCAGAGCCAAGCTTGGCGAGTCGGCTCGGCCTTGTTCCTGAACAAATTTGGTTTGGATTGGGGGAAAGCAGAGCCAAGCTTGGCGAGTCGGCTCGGCCTTGTTCCTGAACAAAGTTGGTTTGGATTGGGGGAAAGCAGAGCCAAGCTTGGCGAGTCGGGTCGGCCTTTTTGCCAAATTCACTCCGTATGAGCCCTTTTCATGCTATCCTTCATTCATGCCAAACGACTGAGCCCTTAGAAGGAGGCGAGCCTCCTGGAAGAATTGAGCCCGTTAGGATGACATGCCAGGCTTTGCGAAAAACTTGTGGCCCTTAGACGAGCTGAGTCATTCAGATAAATAAAGTTCTCTAGACGAATGGAGTTTCCGACACAGAAAAAGAGTATGGTCGCATTCTTGTGACATCCTTTTCTGCTTTCTTTCTACTATTTCACTGGTTACAAAAGTCAAGTGCTAGGCTTTCTGTGGATTTATGGATCACATCCTATGGTGCTGCCGTCTGCACGCAGTATCCGCCACCACACCCTGGCCCTGACTGACAGAGAGCTCCTCTTCTTTTCCCGCATGCCTGCTTGCACACCCCTACTTCCCCTCCCTGCAGGCCATTGGTGGAGAGCATTACCGGGTTTCCCATCCAGTCAGTGCTGGGCCTGCCCGCCCCAAGGAAGGATCTGTACGGAGTGAACGTGTGCGGCAGCATCAATCCCGACCTGCCCCTGCAGCCCTTCACGGACTTCACACCTCTCGTCCCTCCCCTCGCTACAGGCCATTGGTGGAGAGCATCACAGGCTTTCAGATCCGGTCAGTGCTGGGCCTGCCCGCCCCAAGGAAGGATCTGTACGGAGTGAACGTGTGCGGCAGCATCAACCCCGACCTGCCCCTGCAGCCCTTCACAGACTTCAGTCCGCTCGTCCCGCCTGTCCTCCTTGACAACCTGCTGAAAGGACGGACCATCGCAGGGCCTCCTGTTTTCACAGAATTTGCGACAAGTGGTTCGTTCCCGCTCCTCTCTAGGATCCATCAAGTGCCCTCTTGTTTTCTTTGACTTGTGTTGAGTGCTTTTCACCTTATTGCTGCTGCCTGTGTGTTTCAAGTGCCATCAATGGCATGTGCTCTGATCTTTTTCCACGGTGCTCTGGTCTTCATTCAGAGCATGGCTTGCATGGAGATTCTGTTTTTGAGTCGACTCAGAAACAGACTCATTCAGAGCATGGCTTGCATGGAGATTCTGTTTTTGAGTCGAATCAGAAACAGACTCATTCAGAGCATGGCTTGCTTGGAAATTCTACCTGGACTGGAATTTCATTCATCTCACATGAGTGAGCCTGTAACTGCAGCCTTTCGTGCTTCAAAGCAAGCCATTAATCTCATTCGTGTCATCTCTTTTGTATCATCTCATTTGTGTCATCTCATTCGTGTCATCTCATTCGTGTCATCTCTTTCGTGTCATCTCATTCGTGTCATCTCTTTCGTGTCATCTAATTCGTGTCATCTCATTCGTGTCATCTCTTTCGTGTCATTTCATTCGTGTCATCTCATTCGTGTCATTTCATTCGTGTCATCTCATTCGTGTCATCTCATTCGTGTCATCTCATTCGTGTCATCCCTTTCGTGTCATCTCATTCGTGTCATCTCTTTCGTGTCATTTCATTCGTGTCATCTCATTCGTGTCATTTCATTCGTGTCATCTCTTTCGTGTCATTTCATTCGTGTCATCTCATTCGTGTCATTTCATTCGTGTCATCTCTTTCGTGTCATCTCATTCGTGTCATCTCTTTAGTGTCATTTCATTCGTGTCATTTCTTTCGTGTCATCTCTTTCGTGTCATTTCATTCGTGTCATCTCATTTGTGCTTTCTCTTTCGTGATTTCTATGGTTGTTGTCTTGTCGAAGCCACTTTGTTTCAAACTTACAGGTACAAGTCGCATTCGCGAGTCAACTATTTTTTTGGCACATTCTTGAGGCGACAAAAAGGTCGGCACATTTGGAGTCAACAAAGCCATTCTTTATCCAACCTTACATTCTCCTTCCCTCTCCCCCTTGTCCCTCGCAGTCTTTGTGGTGCCCATCTTCCGCCATCCGCTGCCAGCTGGCTTTTGAGTCGCCAAAAAACGGTCAGATGCATCCACCTTCTGCCATGCTCTGCACCCTCTGCACCCTGTGCACCCTCTGCACCCTCCCTTGTGTTCCCTCGCAGTCCTCGTTGTGCCCATCTTCCGCCACCCCCTGCCAGCCAACGCGTCCTCACAGCAAATCCGGGACGACTTGAGCATTGCATGGGGTGGTGTGTTTCATCTCTCCTCCCCTCTCCTCCCCTCCCCTCCCCTCTTCATTTTCTCCCCGCAGTCTTTGTTGTGCCCATCTTCCGCCATCCTCTGCCAGCCAACGCGTCCTCACAGCAAATTCGGGACGCCTTGAGCATTGCATGGGGCGGTGTGTTTCATCTGGAGTGGAGGACCCGCGAAATAATGCAAATGCTTGAGAACGGTGAGCGATTTCACTATCCGTGAATGGTGAGCGTTTTCATTATCCGTGAACGGTGAGCGTTTTCATTATCCGTGAACGGTGAGCGATTTTCACTATCCGGGGTGGAAAAAGCTTATTGTGATACACCCTTTATCCCCCTTCTTCCTTTTACATTCACCACGCCTGGACTCCCGTGCTGGTGATATACAATCACCGTTACTGCTTCATTTTTTACTGCTACTTGTGTTGGAATACCTTTGAGACTTCTCAAATCAGGCCCGCTTCGCTGGCTCTCATTCCATATGTTTTCAACCTTGCTTTGCCGTCTTCCTTGTTCCACCCACGTCTGATTGCAGGCAGCAGCAGCACGTACTCATTTGCCATGTATGACAATACAGAAATGGGCGAGCTCAAGCAGTTTTATGGCCCAGACAAGCCGCACTTGGAGAGCCGTTCTGTCTTCCCTTTTGTGCTGCCTGTGCCGGTTGCGCCACCGGATCATGTGGAGCCTTTTCCAGAGGACATGCTGGGGAGCACATACGAGGCACACTGTGGGTATGTAGTCCCATACCCATAGTATGTAGTATGTATGCACCACACCACACATGTGTGGGTCTGTGCTCCCTTTTGTGCTGCCTGCGTCGGTTGCACCATTGGATCATGTGGAACCTTTTCCTAAGGACATGCTGTTAGAATTTAGGCTTAGAAACGATGCATTAGTAATGAGCTTGAAGCTCTTTAAGTACATCCAAGAAGGGTAGGGAATGGATGGGAAGAGAATCGGGGACAATCCCTAGGGATTGGGGGTAATCCCAAGGCAATCTTCAATTGGTGGGTTGGAGATTGCTTGGAGATTACATTTGGGTTTGGTTGGGATGTAGGTGTACACCCAACCAAACTCAAAGTGCAAACTACACTACTCTAGGGTATAGAAAATACAAAGTACAAAGTGTGCGATTGAAGGCTAACACTAACACCCCCCATAGGCGTCAATCGAACTCAGGGCAGAGAAAGTGGAGCACAGAGCCCCATGGCGCCAAGGAGACGGTGGTGAGAAACTTTCCCAAGGGGCTAGGTGAACAGATCAGCCAGGTTGCAGTCAGATGCAACGTACTCCACGTTCAGCTGCTCCCGCTGGACAAGGTCACGGATGAAGAAATGCCGAAGTTCGATGTGCTTGGTGCGAGTGTGATACACAGGGTCTTGGGAGAGGTGGATAGTACTCTGGTTGTCACACCAGAGGGTGGGGGTGGACTGAGGGTAGCCAAGCTCTTGGAGTAGGAAGGTGAGCCACCGGGCCTCTTGAGCAGCCATGGTGCCAGCGTAGAGCTCTGCCTCACAGGAGGAGAGGGAGACTGCTGACGACCTGGTGGAGTGCCAACTAACAATTCCGCTCCCAAGGGTGAATCGGAACCCTTGAGAGGAGCGTCGGTCGGTCTAGTCATCGGCCCAAGAGGAGTCAGTGTAACCTTCTAGCCGAGGAGGGGAGAGCCCACCAAGTGTGAGAGCGTGAGACTTGGTGCCTTGGAGATAACGCAGTACCCGCTTCGCTGCCTTCCAGTGAAGATCAGTGAAACGCCCAGGGGCCACGTAGCGAGAGAGGACACTGACAGGATACGCCAAGTCAGGCCGGGTGCACATCATGGCGTACATGAGGGACCCAACAAGCTCCGGGTATGGCTCAGGGCAGGCCTCTGGTGTGGGTACAGCTGGGGTCGTGAGGAGGTGTTGCAGCGGCAACGGTGTGGCAACGGGTGTGCACAGCTCCATCTCAAACCGCTTGAGCACATTGTTGATGTAGAACTCCTGGGAGAGTGAAATGGTGCGAGCCTTGCGATCACGTGTGATCTCCATCCCCAGGTAGTGCTTGAGGTCACAGAGGTTTTTCATTTGGAGGGCCTTGCTCAGAGCCGCCTGGACAGAGGTCATCTGGGTCGCGTCCTTCGCAACGAGGATGAAGTCATCGACGTAGACAAGGATGTAGAGTGGCTTAGAATGACTGCGAATGAAGAGAGTCGGGTCAGCAGACGAGGGGTGGAAGTCCAGGGAGAGAAGGACTTCTTTCACCTTGTTGTGCCATTCGCGAGGGGCTTGCTTAAGGCCGTAGACGGGGCGATTCAGCTTCCAGACAGTGTTGGGAGGGAATTCTCCTGGGAAGCCTTCAAGTCTGTCCATGAACACTGTCTCCTTGAGGCATCCTTGTAGGAAAGCTGATGAGGCGTCCATGGACTTGATCTCAAAGTCTTCTCGTGATGCGACATCCATGAGCGTGCGAATAGTGGGAGGTTTGGATGTGGGGGAGAAGGTCTTGAAGAAGTCGTGGTACTGCTGCTGGGTGAAACCCTTGGCTACGTAACGCGCTTTGAACATCGGGGCCTCGTCTGGGAGCTGTTTCACACGAAACAACCACTTGCCTCCAACGATGTTGACTCTTGGAGGTGGAGTCTCGTCGTCGAAAGAGTGGTTGCGGGTGAACGCTTCAATCTCTGCTTCCATGGCAACACGCCATTCGGCTGCATGGGGACCCGAGAGAGCCTCTTGGACGGTGAGAGGGATAGGGATGGTCGGGTTCTCCGCGACGTTGAGTGAGTGTGATTCAGTGATGTCGGGGAAGATGTGCGAGAGCTGAGGAATGACTGCGTGAAGATCACACAGCTCCTCATGCCTGTCTTCCAGAAGGGTAGAGGGCACATCCCCCCCAGCAGGAGGAGGCGGTGTGATCGCTGTGCATCGAAGAATCAGTGCCAGTGGAAGAGCAGCGCCATGCGAACTAGTGCCATGAGCCACCGGAGAAGAGGGTGGGGCAGGCGGTGTCGGAGGGGTTGACTTAGGAGGCTTGGGCGGGGGAATGGGCCGCCTGTGGTACGTGATCAGCTTGGGCGAGTGTGGGAGAGCGGGTTCCTCGGTGGTAGGGGGAACTGGGGGAGGATGTGGGGCCGGAGGGTGTGATCGCCGATGGTAAGTGATAGGTGCGCTCGGAGGTGGCAGCACAGTCGGCAGAGTGGGAGGTGAGGGGGATGGAGGGGCAGCCGCCGAAGACACCGGCGAGGTCGGGTCAGAGATCTATGAGGGGGAGGGTGCGATGGCAGGGGAGGGAGGTGGTGAAGGGGCCGGTGCAGGTGGGGGGTCAGGGTGCGCATCAAAGTCCGCCTATACGAGAGAGGGGGGATCAGAAGGAGGATCCGGTCCCGAGGTGGAGTAAAATGGGTGGAGTTCATCAAAGACAACGTCGCGGCTCCGGACTAACTGTTGAGTGGAGGGGTTGAGGAAGAGATAGTCAGGGGAGTCGGCGTTGTGCCCAAGGTAGATGCACGTTTGAGTCTTGGGACCGAGTTTGCCACCGCGCTGTCGTCTGGCCTGAGGGTTGAGCAGGACATAGGCGGTGCACCCCCAGACGCGAAGAGAGCGAGCAGTGGGTGTTTTCCCGAGCCAAAGTGTGGTTGGAGTGGTGTCGGGAAGATGCGGATGGGGGTAAAGATTATAAAGGAGGGCAGCATGGTAGAGGGCGTACCCCCAGAGAGAGAGGGGAGCGTTGGAATGGCTGAGGAGGCACCGAGTGATCTGCACTAGGGTGTGGTTGCGGTTCTCTGCTATGCCGTTTTGCTGCGGGCTGTTAGGGAGGGTGAAGTTTTGTTGGATGCCTTCCGAGGAGCAGACGGCTATGAGCTTGTCGTTGCAAAATTCACCCCCCCATCCGAGTGAAGGCGCTTGACCTTGCGGTCAAAAGCGGTCTGTGCCTGCTTGACCCACGCCATGATGACCTATGGGGCCTCAGCCTTGGTGTGGAGGAGGTGAACAGAGACATAGCGGGAGTGGTCATCCACAATTGCAAGGAAGTAGCGATGGCCACCTCGTGCGGGAACGGGGGCAGGGCCCCAGACGTCCATGTGCACGAGGTCGAGAGGTGCTGCTGCGACTGTGGGTGAGGCAGGATGGGGGGCTGTTGGCGCAGTTTGCTCTTGGTGCAATCAAGGCACGTGGGAGCGGGTGAGTCAGGTGGTGGAGGAAGTGCGGCTGGCAGGCCGAAAAGAAGTTTCTTGGAGGCCATGTCAGCAAGTGTGCGGAAGTTCGGGTGCCCGAGCCGATGGTGGTAAAGACTATACCCAGCTCTTTAAGTTCGCCATGGATAGTCTGCACCTTGACGATGTAGTCAGCCATTCCCGAGCAATCCTCAAGGCGGACTTGAAACATGCTGGGGATGAGGATGGCAACTCCGACCACAGTTTTGTTCATGATCCGATCCTGGAGGTACTTCCAGATGGCGTTGGAGGTAGGGTAGTTGTGGAACGTGTTGACAAGTTCGGGAGGGGTGGAGGCAATGAAGACGCTGATGATAGGAGCATCGGCCTTCTCCCATTTCCGGTTTTTCTCAACAGCTTCCTCGTACGCCCTCATGTCAGTATCACTAGTGGATTCGGTCGGCTCACGGGGGATTGGGGGCTGTTTTCCCTTGCCACGGTTGAGGAGGACGTCCTTGAGGTCCAATCCCTGCACGTCACGACTCAAGAGGTGCTTGTCAACCCCATAGCTCCATGCTTTGAAGTTGGAGCTAGAGCCATCGGCTTCAAGGCGGAGTGGGGTGATGGGGTTGGCCATGGTGGATGAGGCAAATGCCATGATGAGGAGCTCTTAGTGTCTTGCGCGGAGCGCTGCTCTTAAGTCACCGATAGGAACTCGAGGTTTAGGGTTTACAAAGGAGAATTTGAAGAACTTGGGGTTTTGGGTTTACAAAAGAGAATTTTTCAGGTTTTGGGTTTTCGAAGGAGAATTTGACGGAAGCGCTGATTTAGTGTCTGCTAGCCCTATTCCCACACACCCCCCCACACACCACCCTCACCTTCGCGGCTACGCTGCTGCTCGGCTTCGCGGCTACACGGCTGCTCGGCTTCGCGGCTGCGCTGCTGCTCGGCTGCGCTATTGCACCTGTTCAGCTGCGGGAAATGGGGGGGGATGGGGTAGAAGTGCAGATGCGGGGCGACGGGCAGCAGCCCGAAGGTGACGCTGCAGGGCGACGGGCGACGGCCCGACGAGAAGCTGCGGGGCGACGGGCGACGGCCCGACGAGAAGCTGCGGGGCGACGGGCGACGGCCTGACGAGAAGCTGGGGGGCGACAGGCGGCGGCCCGACGAGAAGTTGCAGGGCGACGGGCGGCGGCCCGTCGAGAAGCTGCAGGGTGACGGGCGGCGGCCCGACGAGGAGAAGAAATGACGCGATGACGTTCGACGAAAACGAGTGAAAGGTTATAGCGCCGACGATGCGCTAACCAGTGAAATAGTAGATGTCGTCGAAAGTGACGGGAAAGTGGTGTGGGAGAATTTCCGCCCACGAATGTCGCGAATCACCGGCGACGGATTGAAGGTGGTTACGCCGAGGTTTGCGAGACGAACATCCGCAGAGATAAGAGGATCATGATCCGCGTGTGCGGTTGAAGGGCTCTGATACCATGTTAGAACTTAGGCTTAGAAACGATGCATTAGTAATGATCTCGAAGCTCTTTAAGTACATCAAAGAAGGGTAGGGAATGGATGGGAAGAGAATCGGGGGCAATCCCTAGGGATTGGGGGTAATCCCAAGGCAATCTTCAATTGGTGGGTTGGAGATTGCTTGGAGATTACATTTGGGTTGGGTTGGGATGTAGGTGTACACCCAACCAAACACAAAGTGCAAACTACACTACTCTAGGATATAGAAAATACGAAGTACAAAATGTGAGATTGAAGGCTAACACTAACACATGCTTGGGCGCACATACAAGGCACACTGCAGGGATTTATTATACTACCCAACTCTAAAAGCACATTGATTGCAAGTGTTTCAGGATTGTTTTTTGAGAAGTTTCAAAACCCGAGAAGTTGCCGGGGAGTGCAACAAATCCACAACAAATCTGCTGAAATCTGTACAACATCTCTAAATATTAGCACATCTTTCCAATTTTACTCCTTTCCCTCTTTCAGGTTTCTTCTTCCCCCACCTACCTGGGACCTCGTGTATGCGCCCATGCTGCTAGGTCTGCTGGTGCTGCTAGTGGCAGTGCTGCTGTCCACTGTTATCATAGTCCTTGCATGGAAGAGGAGGAATATGGAGAAGCACATGAAGGAGATTCGGGTGTGCACGACCATCTTGGAGAGAGTTGAGCGGTCCAAGAGTGAGGCGGTGGCCAGCACGTCGCATGAGCTGCGCACCCCAATCATTGGCATGATGGGTGAGTAGGCATGAGCAGGGGGCGAACTCGAACATGTTCGTGTTCGCCCCCTGACGAACATGGCCTTCCGCCGAACCGAACAGTGTTCGGTTCGGCGAACGACTTGAGTGAAAATAGGTGTTCGCCGTTCGCCCTAGGAGGCGAACGAATTGCTGCAACAGGCGAACACGAACATGTTCGTGGCGAACATGTTCGTGTTCGCCTAGGGGGAAATTCAATATAGAGTAAAATTCAAATCGTCGCACATTCTCTCCCCCCACCTCCCAAGCCAGTCCCGCCCTGCTTCATCCATCTAGTGCCAGAGTGCAACGGCGAAATGCTAGATCCGCACTTAAGCAGCGGCGAAATGCTAGATCCGCACTTAAGCAACGGCGAAATGCTAGATCTGCACTTAAGCAACGGCGAAATGCTCGATCCGCACTTAAGCAACGGCGAAATGCTAGATCCGCACTTAAGCAACGGTGAAATGCTCGATCCGCACTTAAGCAACGGCGAAATGCTCGATCCGCACTTAAACAACGGCGAAATGCTCGATCCACACTTAAGCAACGGCGAAATGCTTGATCTGCACTTAAGCAATGGCGAAATGCTAGATCTGCACTTTACTAACTGCGAAAGGCCAGATCTGAGCCCAAACACCAAGGCCCGCGACCTAAAAATTGGTCGCGGGCCTATTCGTCGACGAACACATTGGTGTTTGTCGAAGGCCCGTGTCGAACACGAACACGTTCGTGTTCGACGCGCCTCGGCGAGCTGAGCCGGGCGAACGGCGAACGTGTTCGGGCGAACACCGAACACGTTCGCCCCGAAAAAATTAGGCCAAAAAAAAATCCTGTTCGGTTCGCCTCGAACGTGTTCGTCATATTGCTCATCCCTATGGGTGAGTGCATTGGCATGATGGGTGAGTGAGGGAATGACATGATGGGTGGGAGAGAGCATGGCATGTTGGGTGAGGTGAGTGAAACCATGGCATGGTGGATGGGGCGTGCATGCCATACCATTAGTCCCTCTCTCTATTTCTCTCAGTGTTTTGATCAAAGGAGACAATAGAATCCCACCACTGATTATACCTCTCTTCAAACTGCATATTCCCTCTCATCCTAGGCATGATTGTTGAGCATTTAAAATCGCCAACAGCTCTCTATAAAGGAGTTCTCCGCTATTACCCCTTATTATCTCGTTTTTTCTACACCCCAAACTGGGATGTGCGTTTTTCCTTACGTAGGCATGATTGAGGAGCTGTTGGATTCGTCACTGGAGGAGTGGCAGCGGGCCGACCTGGTAGATGCGAGGGCGTGTGCGGGCGAGACGGTGGAGCTCATCAACCCCCGCCTTCCTCCCACCCCTTCCCCTCCCACACAGGCATGATAGAGGAGCTGCTGGAGTCGCCATTGGAGGAATGGCAGCGGGCCGACCTGATAGATGCGAGGGCGTGTGCGGGCGAGACGGTGGAGCTCATCAACCGAGTGTTGGACCTCGCCAAGCTGCAGGCCGGCAGGCTGCAGCTTGAGACTCTCCCCTGCTGCCTGCGCCGCATCGTGAGCGAGGCGGCCACATCATTGAAGCATTCTTCACACTCGGTGGATTTGCATGGTACGATTGTGCTATCAAGTTTACAATTACACCGGATTTTTTTTATTTTTTTTTGTGCTTATATACAGTGTTGTACTATTTGTTGGAAACAATAAGTCTTAAAGGCGCTTCTGTCGTGTCAAAACCCAAGACACTAGCGAAGCAGTCCGAATCGAAACATCGAGTCAAACCTCGGAGGTTAGGGTAACCGCCTGGAGGTTACGGGAAAGTCAAAGGTCAGCGACCTTTGACTCGACAATTACAGCGCGACAGTTAAGGACACACAACTGACTCGTTACAGAGCAGTTGCCCGAGTCGCACTGTATCGAATCGCAACAGCAATGCAGTTATCCATCTATTCGTATTCCCTGTACTCTTGTATAAAATCTTGTATTTGCTTGTTTAATTTAATCCACTTTGCTCTCACACACTAGTGCAAGGTCGGTTCACAAACTTCATTAAACGCTTCCGCTATTACAAATATCCTACCCAGAGTTATCCTCTGCAAAGATCCTTAAGGGCTTTCTCAGCCCAACACTATTCACTTGTTCATTGCAGTGACATTCGATGTGGATGAGAACGTTCCATCAACTCTACTGGGCGATCCATTTCGCCTCTCGCAAGTCATCGCTGAGCTTGTTGGTGAGCTGGTTTCTTTTCTTGTTTTTTTCACAAGTGTGTAGTAGTGCTTCAGGCACTAAGCTAAGCAATGATGAGTTAGGGCCGGTCAATGATGAGTTAGGGCCGGTCAATGATGAGTTAGGGCCGGTCAATGATGAGTTAAGTCCGGTCAATGATGAGTTAGGGCCGGTCAATGATGAGTTAAGGCCGGTCAATGATGAGTTAGGGCCGGTCAATGATGAGATAGGGCCAGTCAATGATGAGTTAGGGCCGATCCATGATGAGTTAAGGCCGGTCAATGATGAGTTAGGGCCGATCAATGATGAGTTAGGGCCGGTCAATGATGAGCCGCCCTCCGCCCATCCAAGGTAAGCCCAGCCGGCCTGGTCCAAGGCCGGCCTATTACGGCCTGCGCGATCCATGTGCCCGTTCTTTGGCCCATGAGAATGTGGTGGATTGCAAACAAAATAACACTTGAAATGCCAGTCCGAGCTAGGGCTCCCTTTCTCATCCCACTACGTTTCATAGGTACAAATATGTGCTCTTTGCTGTCTCACAAAGTTTAAGATTCATTGTCCGCCGTGTTTTTCAAACTCCTAAGCTGGTGGAATGGGTGGAATACCATGTACTGATGCCTTACACACTGCTCACATAAAAAGTTCCAGAAAATTCTCATCATTTGTTCGTTGGCGGTGAACTGATCGCATGGTCAACTAAGCTGTACTAGTCTATCAGTAGCATTTCAAGTTTCTGGCATTTCAAGTGCTCCCACGAGTAACGTGAGCTAGGCATGAGCACCGGCACCGAAATGTCGGTGCTCATGCCTAGCTCACGTTACTCGTGGGGACTAGCTGAAATGCCTGTACTAGTCTATCAGTAGCATCACCATATACACAGAACATATGAATAAACAAAGGCAAAGAATGAAATTCATACTAGCTAGGGCAGGCAAGTCTCATGCAGTCAACCACAAACACAACAGGACTCTCCCTACGCATCCATCCCTTTAGAATCGGCCACATCGCAGATTCGGCCTCGCCTTCTTCACTCCGGTACAGGAGGAGGGTACCCAACTATGGGGAAGGTGTATCATGCTGGTATTGAGTCGATTCAAAAGCTAACAGCTCTCGTGTGTCACAGTCCGCTTCATACCACCGCTTCATGTGCCGTGAGGCTGATCGTTTGCTGCTACGCTTGAAGCTGATGAGTCCGGTGCACATCTTGCACGGACGAGTCGCGTCAGGCCTTACCTCCTAGTGTACCTTCTCTTCAACAGAGACACGCCTGGTATTCAATTATCTGCTTTTGAGGCGCCTCAAAAATATACCTCCTAGTGTGCCCTTCACCTGAGCAGAGACACGCCCGGCATTCAATCATCTGCAGTATCATATGGCCAAACAGTTGAGATGTAACACATTGCTGTTTCTAAAGGCTTATTTCTAGAGCCACTTGTTTTGTTCTTCCATGCATTCCCAATATTTCTCTTGATGCCCCCTCCCCCACACCCCTCCCTGCTGCAGCCACGCCGTGAGCCATACAGCATCTGGCCACGTGGCCATCCGCCTCTGGTGCATCCCTCCTCCACATTCTTCTCAGAGCGATGCTGCTGCGTCTTCTCAAAGCACTCCTTCAGCTCCTGCAGCCGCTGCTCCCACGGGCGCCACACAAGCCTCCTCTGAGCCTCCCCCAGAATCCTCAGCGTGGCATCAGCTGGCCGGCTGTGTGCGGCGCTTCCCTCCACCTACACGCCTGGTCTGCCACCCTCAGCGCCCCTCAGCCAGCCAAGTGGGGTCTGTGGGCAAGGGAGTTGGCCGATGGTGGGGGCGGGGAGGACGGGAAGGGAGAGGTGGTGGAGGGAAGGTGGGAGCACGCGGGGAGCCAAGAGGCGGTGTTGTGGAGGCCAAGGAAGTGGACAGTGCGAGTCGGGCGTGTGGGCAGGCGTGTGAGCAGGTGTGCAGCAGAGACGGCATGAACAGTGCAGGCGAGGGCGAGACGCAGGGGTGGTGTGGGCGGTTGGAGGAGGTGAGGGAGTGGGTGGAGGGGGCGTGTGCGGTGAGGGAGGAGGGCGAGTGGATGGTGGTGGTGGCATGTGAAGACACGAGCGGTGGTATACCACCCGAGGAGCTGCGGTGGGTGCTGGACCCATACGGAGAGTCCTGCCACTCGATAGATGACACCGAGGAGGGTGGAGATCTGAACGGCAAGGGGCAGCAAGGAATCATGGTCAGTGCTAGGGATGAGCATATGCCGAACACGAACATGTTCGTGTTCGCCTGGGGTCGAACATAGCCGTTCGGCGAACCGAACAGCAGAAAGTAAGCATGGGCATTTGACCCGACCCGGCCCGACCCGTCCCGTTGAGGGCGACCCGTTAGCTTAACGGGTCGGGTCGGGTCGGGTTAGCGGGTCGGGTTTGACTCTGTTTTGGTGACCCGACCCGCCCCGTGGGAACGGGTATTTGTGACCCGTTACCGGGTCGGTTACACCACGGGTTGGGTCGGGTCGGATCAAAATATGCTACATAGCAGCAGGGTATGGGGGTTAGGTCTGAATTGCTACATTGTAAGCTACATGTTACAACTATATTCGCGCTGCTGAAGGTGGCGCCTTCGCGCTGCTGATGGTGGCGCCTTCGCGCTGCTGAAGGTGGCGCCTTCGCGCTGCTGAAGGTGGCGCCTTCGCGCTGCTGAAGGTGGCGCCTTCGCGCTGCTGAAGGTGGCCGCGATCGCCCTGTCCTAATGCGGTGCCGCGATCGCGCATATGCGGGGCGGCGATCGCGCCAATGCGGGGCCGTGATCGCGCTGAGCAAACGCGGGGCCGAGATCGCGCTATTGCGGGGACGCGATCCCGCCAATGCGTGGCCGCACGCCCGCTGCTGCGCCCCTGGTCGTGCGACGCTGCGAAATGGCGGGAGCGCCAAACCCTAACCTGAAGATAATATGCAGTTTAAATAGTGCTAACATTGAAGAGTGAAGACTGTATGAGGCTCCCTAGCTGCAGCGCAGAAGTACTAGCCTTGATCTAGTCTAGCGACTAGATCAGAATGTCGAGGGAAAAAAAACCTAAAAAACCAACCAATGTTCAACCCCTACCCTAATCCGAAAACGGGTCGGGTAACCCTGTCATTTGACTGGGTACGCGACCCGGACGGGACGGGTCAACCTGACCCGGCGGGTTGCAAAAACCCGTCACTAAATCACAGTGACGGGTCACGGGTCGACCCGACCCGTCCGGGTTTTCCCGACCCGACCCGGGCGGGTCGGCCTTCTCAGCATTCCTGACCCGACCCGTCCGGGTCAAATGCCCATGTATAGCAGAAAGGGTGTTCGAAGTTCGCCAATACAGGCGAACATTTCTTAAGTTTTGGCGAAAACATGTTCGTGTTCGCCCTAGAGGGGGGGGCACTACAAGACTCTAGATTTAAGCACTGCCAATGCCAATGCATCATTGTATATGGGATTATAGAGTGTTCTCAGTGTCTGTAATTAAACGGTGGAGAGAAGACTAGTATGATGAAGCTAACGGTGTAGAGAAGACTAGTTCAACGGTAGTGCAAACCCTAATGTGATGCTAGATACGAATCTGGTACTATGGAGTTTATGCTACGTCCTTAGTATTGAACTATTACGTCACTATAATGCCAAAACGCCATACTTCAACGACTTGAGGGCCTATGCTAGTGTTCTCATTGTATATGATCTTAAAGCTAACGGTGGAGAGAAGACTAGTTCAACGGTAGTGCAAACCCTAATGTGATGCTAGATACGAATCTGGTACTATGGAGTATATGCTACGTCCTTAGTATTGAACTATTTCGTCACTATAATGCCAAAACGCCATACTTCAACGACTTGAGGGCCTATGCTAGTCCTAGAAGGTGTGGGTGTGGTAGGTTGTTGTGGGGTGGGCGGGCTGTTAGGAGTGCCATGGTCGACATGCTAAAAAAAAAGAGCCGCAATTGGTATGGCCGAGACCCTAAAATTGGTCGCGGCAATTTCGTCGACGAACACGAACACGAACATGTTCGTGTTTGACGCGCCTCGGCCCATCGCGGCGCGCGAACAGCGAACATGTTCGCGCGAAGGTCGAACGTGTTCGTAACGAACCCTTTTGGCCAAAAAAAATTCCCGTTCGGTTCGTCTCGAACATGTTCGAGACGAACCGAACGGGTGTTCGCCAATATGCTCATCCCTAGTCAGTGCCTTGCCTTGTTGTCGCATGCCTTTTGAGGTACCTCAAAAGGCAGCGAGGAATCATGGTCAGTGCCTTGTTGTCGCATGCTGATTGTCATTAGCACTTCACCAACGGCGAACATATGCATATTCGATTACCAGTTGTGGATCCGCCACTAACCAGGGGAGCCTGCGCTGTTATTCAAAATGCAGCCCCTGGAGCCAGGAAAGATTTTGTGTGACTTGCGTTGACTTTTATGGAGAGAAGCATTTGGCTGCCAAGGGTGTCTTGTTATTCAAAACGGAAGCCTGAGCTTCCTGAAGTAGCTACCATCCATGACGCCACGGGTAATTTGAGCAAACAATGAATGCAAGGGTGTACGGTTGCAAGGCTGAGATGTGAAAGAAATCGAGAGAAGGACATTAGCACATCACGTTGGTCCTCACGGCATTGCCTAGCAAGGGTGTTCTGGTTGACTTTCTGGCGGAGCCTGTGAGACAAATAGCCTTGGTGTTCCTTGGTTCAAGGCACCACCTGGGTAAGGAAAACTCTCAGGCAATTATTCCTTTTCCCGCTGCCGCCCCTCCTTTCGCACACACGCAAGACTGGCAGCCAAGCTGACTGTCGCCTGCATCCTTTTTTCCCTCGACTCGTTACGTTCTCTTTGTTTCCTCGCTTCCTCATCTCTCAAACATGTCAGGAGAAGATCACATCGTTTGGGAGGACAGAATCACAAAAATCAGCAGGGGATTCATCACCGCGGCAGCAGTGGGAGCGGAGCACGTGGGATCCCCTGCAGCGAGATTGCAAGGCAGCTACCGGCCCCCGCTGGACGCCCTACCCTGTTCGCTTCCTGCTCTCCACCTCCCTTGTAAGTGTCTCGATTTCCTCTGTGAGCTCCCTACCATGTTTGTGTGACTGTAGTCGGAGGTATTTGCACGATGTTCCATATACATTGCAAATGGCCTCAGTGTCCCTTTCGAAGTCATGCCCTCTTCCTCCTCTACCATTTGCTACCGCTTGCCTGACCTACCTTCCGTTTTCCCCAGTCTTCTGACCTCCCTTCCCACTCTTCTGACGTACCTTCCTCTCTTCTCTCTCTCCTGACCAACCCCCCCATTCCCTCTTTCTCCCCGCATGGCAGTGCTGTTCACTTCATCAATCCCGTACGCTCTTCTCTTCCCGTCCCACCCCACTCACCCTCTTCTTCTTCTCCCCGCCCGGCAGGTGGCAGAGATGCGGGGGGGCATGGCAGTGCTGTCAGACGCCTCCACAGGCACCACCATTCTGCTGGCTCTGCCCATGGGGGGAGGGGAGGACGCAGGTAGCAGAAGATTAGGTGAGGAGGGGTGTAAGGAAGAAGTTGGGGAGTCAGGGGGAGCTGTGGGGGAGCTTGTGGAGCGAGAGAACGGATCGGTGGGAGGCACGGAGGGGCCAGCCAGTGTTGTCACGGCGCAACCAGCAGCACCACAGCAGCTGCAGGCAGCAGGGGCGCGAGCGCTGGTGCATGCGCACTCGGTTCCGCACACGTTTCTGCTCGCGCTGGCCATGGGGGGAGGGGAGGACGCTGGCTGCAGAAGGGAAGCTGAGCAAGGGAGTAAGGAGGGATTAGGGGAGTCAAGGGGGGCTGGAGAGGAGCATGTGGGGCGAGAGAGTGAATTGCAGGGGGGCATTGAGGGTCCACCCAGTGCTACCTCGGGGTTCCCTCAGTGTGCTTCCGCAGCGCAACCAGATTCGCCGCCGCAGCAGCACGCAGCAGCGGCACAACCAGTGTCGCCGCTGGTGCGTGCGAGCACATTTCCAGAAGTGGAGTTGGAGAGGGTTGTGGGGGAGGCGGAGCGGGTGGTGCAGGGGGTGGTGGCGGTGTGGGGGGTGGCGGTGGTGGATGACAACGCGGTGTCCCACATGGTGGCGCGCAGAACGCTGCAGGGCTACGGGGCGCACGTGCTGCTGCTCCCCTCCGGGGAGGAGGTGCTGCAGGCGCTCTCCTCTGCCACGCCCTCCCCGCCCATCCACCTGCTGCTCCTCGACCTCCACATGCCGCCCGGCATCGACGGGTGAGTGTCTTTATTCACCTCTCCTTCCCCTCCCCTATGTGCTGGTCCACCACTCTTCACCCCTCTCCGTGCCCTACTTCGCCTCTCTTTCACGCCTCCTCCGTGCTATGGCCTCTTTGCATCTTGGGGATATCATTTCTAGTTGCTCTTGCCATTGTTCGTCTCAGCTTGCCTCTTGTCTTATGTTGTTTTCTCTTGCCTTGCTCTGGTTTGCTCTTGTCTTCCTGCCTCACTGGTCGCTTACGACGTTTTTCTGTTTGTCCTTTTCTGCGCACGCTTCTTTCTTTCTTCTCATTTGTTCCTTTTGCTGGCTGGGTGCATCAGATTTGAAACGGCGCGTCAAGTGCGTGCCATGGAAGACGCACAGCAAATGAATGAAGCAGATCTAACTGTAGATGATGCAGGCACAGCAACGTGTGCACCCAGGCAGCGGCTTTGCATTATAGCATTGACTGCGGACTTGGATGCAGGGATCAAGAGAGCATGCTTGGAGGCTGGGATGGATGGAGCAGCGAGGAAACCTATCATGGCACAGGAGCTGGCTGCAGTGTTCTCTGCTGCTGGGCTCTCCTAGGAGTAACTATTGAAGGCTCCACCCCTGTATCATACGGTCAGTGTACCAGTAACACATTCATCCATCTAAATAAAGGGGACTCAATATAGTCCTGCATAATGCAGCTTAGTGTATGCTATTGTGCACGTTAATACCGTCACACCTGGCATATATGCCCTGGCCTGTGTTAGGCGCATGCCAGTAATGTCTAGCATGGCTCAGCTCTGAACATACTTTATTTTACACTGTTTCTTTGGCCCATAAAACATACACAATACCATCACATGAATCTATGAGAAGTTGCACTTATAATAATTCCCGTTTGCTTATATGGTAATAGAGGACATTTTTAAGCGCATGGGACAATTGAATTACATGCTTATATAAACATATTTTTTTGTACACCAAACTGTATATCGCATCCTTAGAATTTTAATTGAATCGAAATTATACATGGCTGTGAAGGGTGCTGGTCCCGGGGGTGTTGGAGTGGGTGGTGACGGTCCTAGGGCTGCGGGAGGTGCGGCTGGAGGGGAGGCCCCACCTGTGGAGGATACGGCTACCTCGCATCTGAGGCCCGGTCTAGCCTAACCCCCCGGTTTCCCATCCCTTCCGCAGTCCCCTCCTCGTTCACCTCTGCAGGCAGCCGCTGTAGAGTCTGGGGTTGTTGCTACTGGAGGTGCTGAAGGCTCTAGGGGAGTCGTTGTTGGAGGTCTTGGTGACACTGGGGTTGGCGCTGGAGGTACTCGCACTGGAGGTGTTGGTTCTGCAGGTGTTGGAACTGGGGGCACTGACTCTGGAGCACCTGCTCATCCTGCCGTACATTACCTGATGCGTCAGCAGGGTGTTCGACAGCTGCAGAGGAGCGGGAGCAGTTGCAGTGCCAGGAGGAGGAGGAGGAGAAGGTGCAGCGGCATGAGGAGCAGGAACAGTTGCAGCGGCAAAAGGAGCAGGTGTAGTTGCAGCGGCAGCAGGAGCCTCCTGACCCCTCGCCGGCGCACTTCCTTTGTGGTCTCCTGCAGTTTCCTCATGTTCCTCCTGACCCGTCACTTTTTCAATCCTGTAGTCTTGTCGTGCTCCTCTCAGCCGTGTTGTGTCCCCTAAGTCTCGTCCGTCTCGTTACCGTGCCGACGGTCCGTTTCACCTTGTTCTCCGCTCTCGTGTTCCACCTCCTCTAGTCCTCCTATCGTCTCCCGTATCGTCCCTCTGTGTGTCTCCCGCTCTGTTCTCCGAATCTTTCCATGTCGTTTGTCGTGTTGTCTCCCATGTTCTTTCGTCGTTGACTACACACCCCACTGTTTTTTGCAGCCGGCCTCGGCTCTTGTTGCTGTTGTCTGTCGGAGAACCTTCCTCCTCTCAGCCCCTGCTCTTCTTCATGTACCTGCTCTTCATCCTGCACCTGCTCTTCTCCCTGCACCTGTTCTTCTCATGCTGTCTCTCCTGTTTCTTCCTTCTCCATGTTGCATAGCCTCACTTACCCACTGCCCCCTCTTGTGCTCGTGCTCTAGCTGCTTGAGCTCGTGTCACAGGACCCTTCTCTTGAGGTTTGCCCCCCTTCACCATGGCCGTGTTACTCTGGTGCTCCTTCAGGAGTGCCCCTTTGTCATTTTCCAAAACCAAGATCCCTGAGGGACGGACCTCCTTCACCCTCCACCTCTCTGAGCCTTCCCCAACATCCAGCATATCTTGCTTTGCTCGCTTCAGGTACACTTCCTGCCCCTGACTCACTCCCTTCCTGGGTCTTCCCCCCGCCCCTTGCTGCTGCCGCATAGCGCCGAGCATCCCTCAGTTGGGCGGTGTGGAGATTCTCCAATGCCACTGGCATCATCACTCGTAGGTATCTTGCCCTGGCTTCTGACATTGCCACCCAGTTCTCTATTGTTCCTACCGTCACAGTGTCTGTGAGGACCCGTGTTGCTCCCACCGGCAGCAGCGGCTCACATCCGTATAGGAGACTATAAGGAGAGTGATCTCTCAGGGCCGCCTGCTTCCCGAATCTATACCCTGCTGCAATCCAATGCAGCTCCCTCATCCCAGTCCCGCTTCCTCTTTTCCCCGTACGCTCGCAATCCCTGCTTCAAGGTCTGCACCAGTCGCTCAGTCAGCCCATCGCTCTGTGGGTGGTACCGAGAAGTGCGCCTGTAGGTGATCCCTGTCTCCTCCAGCAGCTTCTTGAACTCCCCTTGGAACTCTGTCCCTTGATCCGTGAGGACCTCTGCACATGCCCCGAACCTGCATACCACTTGTTCCTTAAACGCCGCTGCCACGTGCCTTGAGCTCTTGCTTGGGATAGCCCTCACCTCCAGCCACTTGCTCACATGTTCGACCATGAGCACTATGTATAGCTTCCCTCCCCGGCTCAGCGGCAGCTCCCCCGCCAGATCTATGGACCACCTGAAACCTAGGCCTCGGATGGGCAGCGACTGCAACTCCGCCTTGGCTTGGGTGAGGTTTGCCCTGCTCCTTTGGCACGCCTCACAGCCCTCCACCCACCCCTTTACTTGCCTCCGCATCCCCTCCCACCACCACCCTATCTTCAGCAGCTGCACAGTTCTCTCGTGCCCAAAGTGCCCTAGCTTTGTGTGTACCTCCTTAATCATTGCTTCTCTCTCGCCTGGGGCCCGCACCAGCTTCCACCCATCCTCTGACTGCACCTGCAGCTGCTGCTGGTACCATCTGTAGAGCTGGCTCCTTGCCCTTACTCATGCCGGCAGCTCTTCGTCCTCTCCTGTCTCTCCTTTCACCCACCGCATGGCCGGTACATCCTCCCAAATATTGCTGGCCCCTTCCCTTCCTTGGCCCCATTCTGCTCCACTAATCTTGCCAGCAGTGTCAGGGTCACAGTGAGCTCTGGCGGTGGGGGGTTCCGAGAGAGGCCATCCACGTGATGCAATGTCTTTCCTGGCCTATGCTTGATCTTGAAGTCATACTCCTGCAGCTTCATTGCCCATCTTGCATTCCTGCCCGTCAGCCCCGGGATTGTCATCAGCCAAGTCAAGGGCTGGTGGTCTGTCACTAAGGTGAATTCCCTCCCCTGCAGGTACACCCTGAAATGCCCCACTGCCCACACGGCTGCCAACCCTTCTCCTATGTAGGAGTTGTATTGTACCTCTGCCGAGTTGCAGCTCCTGCTCGCATATGCCACTACCTTCTCCTCTCCTTCCACCTCCTGGCAGAGTATCCCCCCCATCCCTTGGCTGCTCCAGTCGGTGTAGAGCATGAACGGGTGATCAGCGGCGGGCAGCTTGAGTCCTGTTGCGGTCTTTACTGCTGCCATTAGGTCCTGCAATGCTCCCTTCTGTGCTTCTCCCCATTCCCACGCCTTGTCCTCCCGCAACAGCCCATTCAGCACCGCTGCTCTCTTACTGAACTTGGGCACAAACCGCCTGTAGTAGCTCAGGAAGCCCAGCACTGCTCTCAGCCCTGTCTTGTCCTTCGGCTCCCTCAGTCTGTCCAGGACTTCTACCTTGGCCTGTTGGATCCCTATCTGTCCCCCTTTCACCTCGTACCCCAGATACTGCACTGTCTGTTCCCCCCATCTGCACTTCTTCGGGTGGTAGGTGAGTCCTGCCGCTTCAATCACCGCCAGGGTCTTCTCCACATCCTGCAGGTGCTGCTGCTCGGTTGTGCTGAAGATTACCACATCATCAATCTAGCAGGCCGCGCACTCCACTCCCCGCAGCACGCTGTCCATGACCCTCTGGAACACTGCTGATGCGTTCCGCAGTCCAAATGGCATGTACAACCACTCATATAGCCCGTCTGGCCCATGAATGGCCGTCTTCTTGATGTCCTCCTCCCGGATCTTGATCTGGTTGAGCCCTTGCCGCAGGTCCAGCGTAGTGAAGAACACCCCCTCCGCTAACTTGTCAAATATCTCTTCCGCCATCGGGTACCTTTCTGCTATGGTGATTTTGTTAAGTGCCCTGTAGTCCCCGCACATCCTCCTGCTCAACACTTCCCCTGTCAGGTCTCGCCTGGCTGCCACCACTGTTGGTGTGGCGTATTCGGATTCTGATCTCCTAATCAGTCCCGCTTCCAGCAGCTCCTTGATCTTCTCCTTGCAGATTTCCTTGTACATGGGCGGCATCTTCCTCCTACGGTGGAACACTGGTTCTGTGCTGCTCACCTTCAGCTCCATCTCTTTCAGCTTGCACCTCCCCAGTTCCTGCATGGTGAAAGCGAAACAATTCCTATGCCAGGCCAGCAGCTCCTGCATGGCATCCTTTCCCTCCTTGCTCATCGCTTCCTCCACCACCCAGCTCTCCTCTTCCTTCTCCTGGCAGCTCCATGCTCCCCGCGGCTCTGCCTCAATTCCTCCCTTCCCTTCTTCCTGCCCCCAGCTGACGACCGTCTCTTGTCACATCCGTTGAATCAGCCACCTCAGCACGTGGCCATCCATTGCATTCCCCAGAGCCCTCCTCCTGTCCGCCTCACTCGCCCCGGGTGCTGCTGTTGCATCTTCTTCGTAGCCCATAGCCAACTCCCGCTCGAGTGCCGTGGGCTCCTCCCATCTCCGTCTCCCGTTATCATACACCATCCCCGGTCCGGGCTTCCCTGCTTCCCACTTGTACCCTGCTGCCCCCTCATTTGCTACCAGAGTGGGCAGGGCTCGCCTCTCCTGCCCTACTTGGTTGCATTGCTCATGCCTGCTGAAGCTCTTGCAACACACCGCCGCTGGGGTACGCCCTGGCGCCAGGATGTCCTGCACCTTCTTCTCTGCTGCTTGCCTCACCCCATCCACCTCTGCTTTCAGCTTCATGGCAGGGACCACATTCTGCCAGTACATTCTGAGCCTGTGCGCATACGACCCCATTCTGGCCACATCACAGCTCACCCCTTCTCCCAGCTGCCCCCTAATTTTGTCTCTCACCAGTCGGATCGGCTCTCTGCTGTCTCCCTCCAGGTTCAGGTTTTCTAGCAAGTATGCCACCCTGCCCTGTCTCTCCTGCAGCCACTCCAGGATTCGGAACAGCTCCTCCATCAGCCTTGTCCTGTGATCTTCTTCTCCCTTCGCTTTACCTCTGCCTCACTTATCTCCTTCACATCGTGGATCGTCCCTCCCATGGCTTCTCTAATCACCCTCTCACTCAGCAGTTCTGGAAACTCCGCTTGCAGCTTCCAGGCATGATGCTCCGCCATCCTCCTAACCCCGGGTTCCTTCTCCACATACATCCACCTCCTCACTGCTATCCCATTTCTCACCACTGCGACAGCCCTGCCCCTATCCCCCCAAACAGCTCCACCAGGTGGATGGGTTGCTGCCAATCACTCTGCTGCTGTGGCTTGTCCATTTCCTTCATTGTGGGTGCTCCTCCCAACCCTGGTGTCCCTCCCTTCTCCCCAGGCAGCTGTCCTCCCACGGCCTGGTACGCCCTCTTCGGCTCCACCTTCACAAAGCGTACTGGCAGCTCTCCCAGCGGCCCCTCCATTTTCCAGTACCTCGTCTTCGCTTCTTGCAGATTTCACACCTGGCTGCATCTGGGCACTCCCGCTTCTTGTGCCCTAGCTTCCCACACCCGTCACAGTTCTTGCAGTCCCTGCGCAGATGCCCCGGCTGCCCACACCTGTAACATGTCCTAGTATCAGTCCCTGACTCCCCTCGTCCATCCGTCCTCCCTCCCCCTTCCGGTATTATTGCCGCCGCCTATGTTGGCCTCCGGCTTCTCTCCGTTGGCCTGGGGAGATACGCCTCGTATTTCCTCTATGCGAGCTCCACCCTCTCTACCAGATCGAACACCTCCTCTAGGCTTGCCTCCGCGCCCAGCTCATACACTCTCATCCTCAGCCCACCTCCGAAGGCCTCATCCAAGCCTCCCAGGAACTTGCTGATGAGAAGACTGTTATCCGTGCATCTCACATCCTCCGCCACATTAATCAGTCTATTGTAGTAGGTCAACAGTGATTCGGCCCGGCCCCTGCTGAATTCCTGGAATTCCCTTATACGCTCCGCCGTGTGACCTGGGAATTGCCGCTGCAGCCACTCCAAAAATGCCTCCATGGGGTCTTCCCCGTACCTCCCTGCCCTCCACAGCAGTTCCTTCATCCTCATGTGGTATAGCGTCTCGGCCTCTCCCTCCAGCGTATTCGGCAAGCTCAAAAAGAAGTTCACTGGGTCCATGTTGTGCCGGTCGCAGCGGTACCGCGCATTCCCTGCCTACATCAGATAGTTCTTGAGGGTAGGCCCCGCACGTTGGTCGCCGGAGAATCTGGCGGGCACTTCTACTCGCGGGGTGCTGGCGACACCCCCTCGACCCTCTCCCCATGATTCACTGGCTCCCCCTGGCCGACCCCTCTTTGCTCCCCTCACCCTCGCCCTTTGCATGCCTTCCCTGGCTTCCCGTGCACGCTCCGCTCCTTGCACCAAGGTTCCGCCCTCCGTTCTACCCTCTTGGCGACTCCCTCCTGACTCGTAGCGCCCCTCCCTCGGCCCTCCTCACTCTTCCGCCCGTCCCCATTGTGGCGTCGGTGGCTCACGCGCCTTCCGCCCCTCCCCCTTGCCAGTCTCGCGCCGCGACCACCTTACTGGCGATGGTGACTAGGCGTCTTCCCTCCTGCTACGCTGCTGACAGCGTTCCAGAGAGTGCCTTTCCCCCCCGTACTCCTCCCTTCGCATGCGGCGCCAGTCGGGAGAGCGGGACCCGCTGTTGTCCCGCTGCACTCTCTGACTCGGCCGGCCCGGCGAGCGCAACGTGCTGCTGCGCTCACCCTGCTGCTGACCGCGCTGCTCCTGTGACAGACGCTCCGCCCTGTGCCTCCCTTCCAAGCGCCCTTGCGGCCTGGGTGAGCGCGGCTCATCCCTCTATTCGTCACCGCGCGCCTGCCGCCGTCCCGGCGAACGCGTGCCACCGCCGCTCCAGCCTCCCTGGTCCTGTTGCCTGACATGCGGGCGGAACTCGCCATGCGCCATTCTCCGTGGTGCTGATCCCTTTCCAGCGTGCGCGACCGCTCCGCCCTTCCCTTACCGTGCGGTCTTGGCGCCTGTGCATCTCGAGCGCCCTCGTCTGGTGCCCCTCGCTCCTGCCGTCTGGAGCCCTCCGCACGCTGTCCCTCCCCACAGCTACCGTCTCGACCACACGATTCCTGCAGTGTGGTCCTTGACTCCTCGACCGCCGCCTGACTTGCTCCCGCATTCTCTTCCGCTGGCACGGGTTCCGCCTTGCCCGTTTTCTCTGAGTGCACTTCATTCTCATCTTCCACATCCGCTTCCTCGACCGGCAGCCCTTGGTTCCTCTCAGCTTCTTCCGCGTCCCGCTCCCGAGTCACCTCCTGAGCTGCGTTCTCCTGCAAGCCCCCTTTGCGAGCGTCGCCGCTGCTATTTCCTCGGGGCCGTTCCTCGAATCCTCGCCAACGCCCTCTCTCATCGCGGCGCCATCCGCGATCTTCCGGCGAGTGAAACACCCCTGCGTCACGGTGGCTTTTGCCTTCTACGCCAGTCCCGCGGGCGCTCTCTCGCAGCCACGCGTTTTGATTCGTGCCTTCGGCATGGCCGTCGACGCCTCGATGGTCCCTCGCATAGGGGACCCGATCTGCGCGGAAGGCGGGTCGGTGCGGCGATTGTTCCCAGGACCTCCCTCGTTCCCGTGATGGCTCGCGTCGCGGCCGCTCCTCCTCACGTCGACTGAACACCCTAACCCAGCGCAGCTCCTACTTGTCCATATTCGCCTACGCTGCAAGAGGCTTTCTCGTTGTTATGAAAGAGCTACGTCCCTCACCTTGTAGGTTCCCTCTTAGTGCCGTGTTGCAGTGTAATAGAGCGCGAGACAACAACTTTCACTAGTTAGAGAGAATAACAATGAAAAAGCATCGATGGGTTGGAGGTGAGTGACCTTACCCCACTCCAGACTGCACATTTCCAAATGTGCGGCTCGGGGTTGGGGTTGATTGGTTTCGCCCTTCGGTGCCTTTCCCCCTTTTTATCTCAACTGCTCTTATCCTGTTTCCCCCCTTCTACACCCCCGCTCCTAACAGTAACTTCGCTACATGCAACACATATTACTTATTCCTGTTTTATACTCTTATACCTATCTAGTCTTCCTATGGTTTTAGTATGAAGCCCACACTATACCATCATTCTACTGTTATTGCATATGCATTAAGTGCATATGTGGTAACATGTCTCTTGCTTTGCCTCCTCCCACCGCCTTCACTTTGTCTCTAGCTTTGCCTCCTATGTCACTCAGCTAGTGAGTGGTTCTGACCATTCTCTGTCCTTTGGGAGTGCTCTGCCCTTGGCATGGAGGTCCTGGAGTTCCTTGCAGCCGTTTTTCCTCACCTCTACGCCTTGTCGCTTACCTCTGAGGAGGACCCAGACACCCTTGACATCCCGACTCTTGACATCACGCGGAGGCAATCTCGGGATCTTGGGCCTCTTAATGGATAGCAGCTGAAGAAGTAGAGATGTCATCCTATTAGTCAACAGACACCTATGTCGTCGCAGCCCCGCCACCTGGGCCAAACGATGTCAGTGGCATGAGGCTCTACAAGGTCAGGCCACCTGGAGTGCCACATATATTGAAGGCGTGTTACGTAGCGTGAGCCTTCAGTCAGCGCGAGGGGGTATACTTTTTCTAGACCTTCACTCCCACTTTGAAGATGACCACTCTTTGGGTGTTACTTCACATTGCTGCACATCACGACCACGAGCCTCCACTGTGTGCACGAGCATATCTGGCTACATCGTCCACCTGGTTTTACTGGCTCTTTCTCTCCAGGGACCCAAAGAAACCTACATCGACCAGTCTACGACTTGCGCCAGTCTCCCCAAGAGTGGCACGACACTCTCCGTACGACCCTTTCAGCACTTGGTTTCTTCCCAGCGTTTGCTGACCCGTCACTCTTTGTCCGCTGCACCTCAACCTCATTCTTTATTATAGTCTACGTCGATGACTTGACATGAGTGCACTGGACTCGGTGAAGGCCGAATTGCAGAGGAGGCACATGTGCATTTACCTTGGCGCCCTGCAGCGCTATCTTGGCTTGCAGATCACAAAGGGCAGAAATGCTCGCACCATTACGTTGGCCCAGTCGCATATGGTGCAGCAGATCCTCGAGCAGTTTCACCTTCAGTTCTCCTCGACACAGTCCACCCTTCTTACTGTGGATCATAAGCGTATGACTTCACCTTCGGACGAGTCATTTGAGCCCAGTGGTCCATACGCAGAGTTGGTGGGTTCTTTCATGTACCTGATGACCCGCAGTTGCCCATACCTTGTTTTTCCTCTCAGCAACCTGGCTCACTTTGTTGCAACTGGGAGACATCAACTTGCTCACTAGTTTGCTACTAGGAGGGTAGTAAGGTACCTGGCCAGCATATCAGGCATGGGAATAGTGCTTGGAGGACGCAAGTCAGTTACACGCCTCGGGTGTCCCAGCTCGTAGATTCATCAACGGCAGCGAGTCAATTGTATGCCGCTGAGGATGAAGACCAGCATGATGCCGAAGACGCACTCTCCCCTCTCCCTTTCTGCATTCCTGCTGTCCCACCATCGGCGGCCTTGCCGCCATCCGCGGTTGCTTCTCCTCCACCACCCGTCGCCAACCTTCCTCGGTCAGCATCTACCCGGCCACCAGCGATGATGGGAGTAACGGCACGCCTCATTTGGAGCTGTACAGTGGCATTGTCGGAGGCCGACGTAACATGGTTGGCGTCGATCAAGTCGGCGACGAAGGGGAGCCAACTTCAGGGGTACCGCCGACAGGGAAGCCAATGAGAGGGGAGAAGTTCAACGACTCATTGAGCGATGTTGTGGAAGTCGTCGGCAAAGCTGATGTCGACGAAATGGAGCCATTGTCTTCAAGCATTGTATGGAAGTTTCGGTCAACAAGCCGCCAGCACGACATTCCACCCGCTCCAACTTTAGTGGGCCTCCAAAGCACTTGCCAAATGTGTGCCACGAGTTTGCCAACAGCACGCTCCTTGACAACGCCCATACCGTGTACGGAGACCCTGAGCGGCGTTGGGACATTTCAACGACGTCAAGGAGGCATTGGAGAGGTGGAAAGGCAAGGCGGCGAAAGCGGGGATGGACGAGGAGATACGGAGTTTCCTCGCCAACGACACATGGGAGCTTGTGCCTTAACCATGTGGTGTCAATGTCATGAGGAATTGCTGGGCGCTCCTGATAAAGTTCAATGTCGCCGATACTATCGCTCGCAAGAAGGCGTGCTTCACCGAAGTATACAGCATCAAGTATGACAAGACGTATGCGCCGATTGGCATATATGTCACGATTCGCACTTTCCTCTCCATTTTTGCAGTTCTTGAGCTGCACATGATGCAGCTTGACGTGAAGAACGCCTCCATGTAGAGCAAGCTCGACCAATTGCTCATATGGACCAGCTTTCCTACTACAACAATGGCACAAACTGTGTGGACAAAGTGCTGAAGAGCTTGTAGGTGTTCAAATCCCAGCCACTACAACACTGGGATAAGAAAGGATCGTTAAGTAGCGGGTGAGTGCGCCCACAGCTCACCACTACATGCGTGCAAGTAACCCTTCCCTAGACTCAATCAGGGATCCCGCATGCAAATCTTCTGACCATACGGCCTCAAGCAAAACCCAATGATGTGGTACTTGGCGCTCGACACCGTGTTGACCGGCGCCGGCTGGAGCAAGAGCCAAGTGAAAAAAAACCCTCTACTTCAAGGTCGGTACTGACGAAGTGGCATGTTGGGTCCTTGTTTATGTCGACGACCTTCTTAATTGCTAGCAGCAACATTGCAATGATGAGGGAGCTGCGCAATGTGCTGTAGAGCGCCTTTGAGCTGCGCGATGTGAGGATCGAGTTCACAAATTATTACATAAATCCTAGGTACAACACGAGGTCTATGTATAGTCGTGTCACAACAGCATAGTGAGAAAAGATGTGCGATGCAAGGTTGCCATCCAGTAGGTAGGTTTGGACTTACCCATAGTTGGTTTGGGTGGGTGCTGTCCGCCAGTTCGTGTTGAGGTTGCTTTCGCGGAACAACGACGAAAGAAATATGCGAGAATAGATTACTCATAATATATTATAATAATATTATACCTTAATACTTACAATGCTGTTATGAGTTGTACTAAGAAGAGTGCGCGGAAGACTTTATAAAAAGGATGAGAACTACAGAATGACGAGAATGATAAAGAAGCAAGCATTTATAGGGTCGAAACCGTGGTAGGCGAGGACCTCGGGACGTGGATGGGTTGGAAGTGTCGCGATTGGTGCGGGGCGACTCGGAAGTGGTTCGGGCCGAAATGTAGGCCGAACCCAAACTGACGCGAACAGTTCGGGCTGTCCTCGCTAGGAGTAGCCTCTACACTAATGAATTCACATTCATTACACTCTCCCACCTTCTGAATAAGGCGCCCTTATACGTAGGCGAGTCTTGCAGTAGCGTGAAAACTGCAGATCTCGGTTGAAACTGATCTGACGGTGCGGAAGCATGTTGACTTTCGAGTTGACGCATGGCTGGGAAACGTCGGTAGACTTTGGCCGGTAAGGAGCTCCTTCTGCTACCGCCGCTTAGCCGCAAAACTCGGCCCTCAGCAAAAAGTCGCCGCAGTAGGTTGTTTTCGCCCCTCCTGAAGCTCGGAATCCGTTTCTCTCGCCAAACCCGTATTTGTCGCAACTCCGTTTATTGTGACCGGTAGACCAGGCGAAATTCACGGGTCTAGACGTTGCGATAAACTGTTGTCCCATCGGTGTACTGCCCTATCTGCGGCGCAACTTCCCTTGATCAGGGGGAACCTGTGCCGCATGAAGTAAAGTATCGGCTGCTGCTGTTGCTCCGAAAATTTCGGCCGACCTTGTTGCAGGCGCAGAAGTGACCCTAACGTAGACAGTCTAGTCGTAGGCGGCCTTTTCCGAACTTTTCGGCGGTTCGAAAATAACTTCTGTCCCACACTGTGCTGCACCTGCCAAAAACGCCAAAGACGCACCCTCCTACAGCCACACCGGCCACACCCAGGCGGAACGACGGTAGACCCCCGCTTTCTTCGGGCAGTCGTCACGCCGTCTCTCCTCGCCGTTTGCATTTTCCGACGCAAATCACCATGCGCCTGGCCTGTCCGGCCAGCTGTCGTTTCTGCCGTGAAGCCACCCGAAATCTTCGAGCACAGTGACGATGCTCACGTGCCGAAGACCTCCGTGATTCTCGTGCGCAACTTGACGAAAACGCCTGATGCCACTTGCCGCACGCATTAACTCCGATTTCTTCGTGCGCAGTTGACGACCACGTGAAAACTTCAACTCGCACGACCAGCTGCTCCGAGAATCTCGCGCATGCAGTGACGACAACCGTCCTGATCCCAACTTGTCAAACTTATATGATTTGGCCTGTATAGGCTGTAGCGGGTTAGACACTAAGGGGTACACAATTCTAGGGTTTCACATTTGTATCTCTTTCATTCCTTAGTCATTCATTCTCGTTCTAATCTTCACATGGTATAGCGCAGGTTCCCTCGTAGGAACTGTTCCTAGGGCCCACCGAATATCAACTTTTTTTTCCTGCCCGGACCGCGCTTAGCTCCTGCCCGAGTCGCGCCCCGTGTGGATCCCCTTAGTGGCCTATAGCGAGCTCTCTCACGGCCCCTAGTGGCCCCGTTGCGCCGTCCTCACGGCCCCGTCTCGCCGCCCTCGCGACCCCGTCGCACCGCCCTCGCGGCCCCTCGTGGCCCCTCGCGGCCCCTTAGCGGCCACTCGCGGCCCCGTCGCCGCCTGCCGCCCTTTCAGCGGCCCCGTCGCCGCCCCTTGCAGCGGCCTCGTCGCCGCCCTTCAGCGGCCCCGTCACCGCCCTTCAATGGCCCCGTCGCCAACCCTTTCCGCGGCCCAGTAGCCGGCCTTTCAGCGGCCCCGTCGCCGCCCTTAAGCGGCCCCGTCGCCACCCTTCAGCGGCCCCGTTGCCGCCCCTTTCCGCGGCCCCGTCGCCGCCCTTTCAGCGGCCCCGTCGCCGCCTCTTTCCGCGGCCCCATCGCCGCCCTTTCAGCGGCCCCGTCACCGCCCTTCTACGGCCCCGTCGCCACCCTTCCGCGGCCTTGTCGCCGCCCTTTCCGCGGCCCCATCGCCGCCCTTTCAACGGCCCCGTCGCCGCCCTTCAGCGGCCCCGTCGCCACCCTTCCGCGGCCCGGTCGCCGCCCTTTCAGCGGCCCCGCCGCCGCCCCATTCCGCGGCCCCGTCGCCGCCCTTTCAGCGGCCCCGTCGCTCCCCTTAAGCAGCCCCGTCGCCGCTCCTTTGCGGCAACAACGCCGCCATTCACGGCCCCGCCGAGCCGCCTTCGGTGCCGAGCCGCCGCGCCGCCGGCCTGCCGAGCCGCTGCGCCGCCGAGCCACCGAGCCGCTGAGCCGCCGAGTCGCCGAGCCGCCGAGCTGCCGAGGCGCCTTTGCTGCCGAGCCGCCGAGCCGCCTTTGCTGCCGAGCCGCCGAGCCGTACTGCAGCCGAGACGCCGCCGCCTGCCGGCCTACCCGGGACCGTCTCACTTGCCTGGTAAGAGCAGCGCCTCTACCACTGCACTGCCCTGCCCCACTGTACTCACTGCTTGTCTACTGCTATCATGGCCACCCGTAGTGTTCTCACCTTTGACGCTGAGGGTCGGGCAGTTGACTTTGAGGTCTGGGTAGATGATCTGCAGCTTTTCCTATAGTGCGATAGGGTAGACGGTCTCTCCCTGTTTGACCTCACCTTTGGTGCCTCTCCTGCCCCTGCTGCTGATGCTGACACCACTGTTCGCTCACACTGGGCCACGCGCGATACTGCTGCTCGCCTTGCTGTGCGCCGCCACTTACCGACCGCTGAGCGCGCGCATTTTAGCTAGTACAAGAGTGCTAAGACCTTGTAAGACGCTGTAGTTGCATGCTACTCTTCCCCTGCCACTGCTGCTCTTAGCCGCCTCATCCTGCCATACCTCTTCCCTGACCTCGCCGCTTTTCCCACAGTCGTTGACCTCGTTACGCACCTTCGCACTAGTGACATTCGCTACCGTGCTGCGCTTCCTGCTGAGTTCTGCGCCAAGAACCCCCCCCCTATGTACATCACCCTTTACTACATAGTCACCCAGCTCCCTGACACCCTTCGCTCGGTCAGGGACCACTTCCTCTCTGTTTGCCCCACCACACTCACCGTTGACCTCCTCGAGGAGCGCCTCCTAGCAGCAAAGAAGAGTATAGTCGCTGTAGGAGCCTCTCGTGGTGACCCTCGCATCCCCGTCTTTGAGGGGTGCTCCCCATCCCCCCTCTTGCCCTCTGTTGCCTCTGCTGCTGCCGCCGACCTTGTTGGTCTTGAGTCGGTCGGCGCGGCGTCTGCCCCTAGCGAGAGACGCCGCCTAGGCAAGGGCAAGGGGGGCAAGGGCGCTAGATGAGCTGGGGGGGGCGGTGGAGGCGGCGAAGGAGGGAGTGGGGGTGGCGGTGGGAGTGGTGGCGGGGGTGGGGGCGCTAGTGGCGGCAGTGGAGGTGGAGGAGGCGGCGGTGGTGGCGGTGCGGGCGGAGGTGGCGGAAGTGGAGGCGGTGGTGGGCGTGGCAGCGGCGGAGGTGGAGCTAGTCGGGGCGGCTCCGCATAGAGGGTCAGTTCCGGTGGTGGTCAGCGCCAGCAGCAGCAGCAGCAGCGCACTCGTGAGACCCCTCCCTCCAAGCAGCTTCGTGAGTGGTACGCTGCTCGTCAGCGGGGTGGGGGTGCTGGCCCCTGTACCTACGTTCTCCGCACCGGCGACCGCGCGGGTGAGCAGTGTGGGGGTCCGCACTCCACCCAGTGCTACTTCGGCCGCCTGACGGACGCGTGGCGTCATCAGTTCCCCGACGCTACTGAGATCCCTCGCTGGGGCGAGCTGTTTAGGGCGGGTGTTGCGATCTTTGATCTTGATTATGATGCTATTCTTGCTGCCATGTATGCTGTGACTATTAGTGATGAGGGTGACTGTTACGGTGTTTTCCGCCTGACCCGAGGATTAAAGCTGCTGCTCTAGGTGCCAGTGAGTCTGCTCCCTCAGGTACTGGTGAGTCTGCGCTCTCAGGTACCGCGTCGGCTCCGGCCACCCACACCTTCACCCTTGACTCGGGTGCTTCCCGCTCCTTCTTTCGAGACCGCACCACGCTCACGCCGCTTCACCGGCCAGTGGCAGTCTCCCTGGCAGACCCCTCTCGGGGTCCTGTCCTTGCCCACTTCTCCACTGTCCTACCGTGTCCGGCGACCCCTTCTGGCACCCTAACAGGTCTTTACCTCCCCTCGTTCTCTACGAACTTGGTGAGTGGTGCTGACCTCCAGGATGCAGGGGTTCACCAGTTCACTCCTGCGAGCCGGCGAGTGACTCACTGTATCTGTGCTCGGACGGGCCGTCACTTGGCCACGTTTACCCGTCAGCCGGGGTCGAGCCTGTATACACTGACTACTGAGTCTCCTCCAATCGCTAAGTCTGCTCAGGTAGCCGCGTCGGGTCAGGTGTTTGCTGCTGCGTCCAGGTCTGGTCCTGAGTCTGCCCCCTGCTCGTTTCGTCTCCTGTCTCACCAGACTATCCTCTGGCACCACCGCCTTGGTCATCCCTCCTTGCCTCGCCTTCGCGGCATGGCCTCCCGTATCCTTGTCTCTGGTCTCCCTCGGTCTCTTCCTCCCCTTCCTCCGGGGCCTGCCCCCCCCTGCGTTCCATGTGTCGAGGGGCGGCAGCGCGCTGCTCCTCACTCCTCCGAGTTTCCTCCGACAGAGGCTCCGCTGCAGACGCTTCACATGGACGTGTGGGGCCCAGCCCGCGTCCGTGGACAGGGTCACGAGCGTTACTTCCTGCTGGTGGTTGACGACTACTCGCGTTACACCGCAGTCTTCCCCTTGCGCAGCAAGGGTGAGGTCACTGAGGTGTTGATCGCCTGGATCCGCGCAGCTCGTCTCAAGCTCAGAGAGAGTTTTGGCTCGGACTTTCCTGTTCTGCGTTTGCACTCTGATAGAGGCGGAGAGTTTTCCTCTGACCTTCTGCGAGCCTTCTGTCGTGCACGAGGCATCCGCCAGACCTTCACGCTTCCGGGCTCTCCGCAGCAAAATGGGATTGATGAGCGCCGCATTGGCATGGTCATGGACGTCGCCCGTACGTCCATGGTCCATGCGGTTGCCCCCCATTTTCTGTGGCCGTTTGCGGTTCGGTACGCGGCGCATCAGATCAACCTTCAGCCCCGGGTCTCCATGCCGGAGACCTCCCCTGCCTTGTTGTGGATGGGGAAGGTTGGCGATGCGTCTGCGTTTCGTGTCTGGGGATCTCGGGCGTTTGTCTCTACGTGTTCCTTGGCTTCCCCCCTGACGCGCCGGGCTGGCAGTTCTACCACCCCACCTCGTGTCGTGTTCTGTCCTCCCAGGACGTCACGTTTGACGAGCCGGTTCCCTAATACCGTCTCTTCCTCTACCGCACTGAGTCCCTCCCCCCCCCTCCCGCCGCTCTTCCTTACGCCAGCTCCCCCTCCGATAGACCCCCTCCCCCCTCAGGGTCCTGACCCCTCAGGTGTGTCTCAAGTAGAGGCAGCCGACCCTATTGAGGTAGCTGTTGACTCTGGTGTTGCTAGGGGTGCTGAGCCTGCGGGTGCTGGGTCAGGGGGTGTTGACTGTGGGGGTGCTGAGCGTGGGGGTGCTGACTCTGGGGGTGCTGAGCCTGGGGGTGCTGACTCTGGGGGTGCTGCGCCTGGGGGTGCTGAGCCTGGGGGTGCTACGCTTGGGGGTTCTGAGCTTGGGGGTGCTGCGTCTGGGGGTGCGAAGTCTGAGGGTACTGGACCTGCTCGTGAGGCGTCTGGCGGTGCTTGGCCTAGAGGTTCTTCGGGTGCTTTGTCCCGGCGGTAGCTACTCTCTCCGCAGGAGCTGCGTGAGTGGTTTGCCCGGCGCTGGAGGAGTGCTGGTGGAGCTGGCGGTACTGCGGGCGCTGGAGGTTCTACTGCTGCTGAGGGTGCTGGTGCCGCGGGACCCGGAGGTGCTCGTACTGGGAGTACTGAAGCTGCTGGGCCTGCGGGTGCGTCTACTGCTGGAGCTGGTGGACCTACTGCGTCTTTTGGTGGTCCGGCTGGAGCTGGCGCTGCTGGGGGTGTTGGCGCTGAGGGTGCTTCTGGTGCTGGTGCCCCTGACGGTGCTGAAGTTGGCGGTGCTGGATCTGGGGGTGCTGCTGGCGCATGAGCTGTCCCTTCTGGTGCTGGTGCTGCCGTTCGTGGTGCTGGCACTGTTCCTGCTGGTTCTGGGGGTGCTGCACAGTCGCGGCCGTACTTTGTTCCGCTCCTTGAGCAGGTTCTTGGTTTTCCGCCCTCCACTAGTCTGGCTCCTCCCTTAGGGTGTCCACCGCCTGTCCTGTCTGAGTCACAGTTACAACCTCCCTCTCCTCTGCTTGCTCCTTCTCCCTACACTGGTCCTACTGGAGGTCTTGTTGAGCGTCGTGAGCCTGCGTCTCGTCCTACGTTGCCTGTCCGTGCTGCTCGCACTGGTGGTCGTGGTTCGCGTCAGCGTCCTCCTCCCGTCCCCGGCACGCACCGGATCTCTCTGCGTCCGTCCACTGCTCCTCTGCGTGCCCCTTTGGCTTCTCCGCCCGAGTCCTCTCTTCCTGCTCTTGCTGACCCCGAGTCAGACTCCCTTCGTGCTGTCAGTCCTACTGTCACGCGTCTCCTTGCTACTGTCGTCACTGACCCTTCCTTTGAGTCCACTGCGGCGTCTGCCCTAGTTGCTGAGCTTGTCGACTTCGCTGCTCGCTGTCGTCTAGACTACGCTGCTAGTCTGATTATTGAGTCTGCGTCTGTCTGTCCTCCGTCCGTCGGGGGTGAGTGTGCTCTTGGCACGGACGTCCTTGAGGACAGACAGGAGGACCTTTAGTGTTTTGCGGTTGCTTCACCTCATCTCGTGTCCATGCTACTTACTCCTGAGGGAGACCCGGATGCACCAGACATCCCGACTCCGCGCTCTTACGCAGAGGCGATAGAGGGTCCTTTATCCTCTCAGTGGCAAGCAGCCATGGACGCAGAGATGGTTTCCTTGAAGTCCACATGCACCTACGTTGACGAGGTTCCCCCGCATGGGGCGAACATCGTCAGTGGCATGTGGATTTTCAGGGTGAAGCGGCCGCCGGGTTCTGCGCCTGTCTTCAAGGCACGTTACGTGGCTCGTGGCTTCAGTCAGCGGCAGGGAGTTGACTACTTTCAGACCTTCTCTCCCACTCCGAAGATGACCACTCTTCGGGTTCTACTGCACATAGCCGCTCTCCGTGACTACGAGCTTCACTCTCTTGACTTCAGCACTGCTTTCTTGCAGGGCAGCCTGCACGAGGAGATCTGGCTGCGCCGCCCACCTGGCTTCACTGGGACTTTTCCTCCTGGCACCCAGTGGAGCCTCCGGCGGCCAGTCTAAGGTCTCCGCCAGGCGCCTCGTGAGTGGCACGACAGACTGAGGACTACACTTGCGGCTCTTTGGTTTGCTCCTTCTACTGCCGACCCGTCGCTGTTTCTACGCACCGACACCTCTTTGCCGCCGTTTTACATCCTTGTGTACGTCGACGACTTGGTTTTTGCCACAGCTGACACTGCTGGACTCGCCTACGTGAAGTCGGAGCTGCTGAAGAGACACACATAAACAGACCTAGGTGAACTGCGCAGCTACCTTGGCTTGCAGATCACCCGAGACAGAGCACATCACACCATTACCCTGACTCTGTCACACATGGTGCAGCAGGTCCTTTAGCGCTTCGGCTTCACGTACTCCTCGCCTCAGGCCACTCCTCTGTCTACTCGCCACTCGCTCTCAGCTCTGCCTTCGGATGAGTCCGTAGAGTCGAGTGGCCCGTACCCAGAGCTTGTTGGCTGCCTCATGTACCTGATGACCTGCACACGACCTGACCTTGCATACCCTCTTAACATTCTCGCACGCTATGTTGCTCCTGGGAGACACCGACCAGAGCACATGGCTGCAGCGAAGAGGGTGTTGCGCTAATTGTGCAATACGTCGGGCATGGGGCTAGTTCTAAGAGGGCGGAGTCTAGTAATCCTTACTGGTCACGCAGATGCTTCTTGGGCTGACGACCAGGCTACGCAGCGGTCGTCACAAGGTTACACCTTCAGCCTTGGTTCCGGCTCTGTTTTGTGGCAGTGTACCCGCTCGTCTTCTGTTCTCGGCTCCAGTTGTGAGGCTGAGATCTACGCAGGGGCCATTGCTGCACAGGAGCTACGCTGGCTCACCTACCTGCTGACTGACCTCGGAGAGCCGCCTCGTTCACCTCCGGTTCTGTACGTAAACAACAAGGCCATGCTGGCCTTGTGTCGGGAGCACAGACTGGAGGACAGAACGAAGCACATCGCTCTTCGCTACTTTCTTGCTCGTGAGCTGCAGCAGCGCGATCAGCTGCGTCTTGCTTACGTGGCCTCTGAGGCCAACACTGCTTATATCTTCACCAAGGCACTCGCGCCTTGTGATCATCAGCGCTTCTGTACTCTGTTAGGTCTTGTGCCTACCTTGCCTCACTTGCTCACTGTCAGAACATTATAGCTTATACATTTGTGTAGGCTGTAGTTGGGTAGCCCACAAGGGGTACAACCCAATTAGGGTTAGTACTTGTACCCAACTCTTTCATAGTTCAGCCACTTTCTCTCGTTCTAATCTTCACATGGTATAGAGGAGGTTCCCTAGTCGGAACGCTTCTTTGGGCCCACCTCTGGAAACTTTTTCTGGCCGGAGCGCCAATCGCTCCTGCCCGAGGCGCGCCTTATGGGCCGCCCTTCTGTCGAGCTCTCGTAGAGGCCCCTGTTACTGCCCCTCGCGCCGCCTCTAGCGGCCCCGTCGCTGCCCTTCCAGGCCCCTCGCGGCCCCTAGCGGCCCCGTTGCCGCCCCTACACGGCCCCGTTGCCGCCCTTCCAGGCCCCTACCGGCCCCTAGCGGCCCCGTTGCCGCCCCTACGCGGCCTCGACGCTGCCCCTAGCGGCCCCGTAGCCGCCTCCCTCCCTACGTGGCCTTGTTACCGCCCCTACGCGGCCTCGTCGCCGCCCCTAGCGGCCTCGTCGCCGCCCCTACGCGGCCCCGTCGTCGCTCCCTTCCCTACGTGGCCCCGTCGCCGCTCCTACGCAGCCCCGTCGCCACCCCTACGCAGCCACGTCGCCGCCCCTAGCGGCCCCATCACCGCTCTCTTCCCTACGCGGCCCCGTCGCCGCCCCTAGCGGCCCAGTCGCCGCCCCTACGCGGCCCCGTCGCCGCCCCTATCGGCCCCGTCGCCGCTCTCTTCCCTACGCGGCCCTGTCGCCGCCCCTACGCGGTCTAGCAGCCGCCCCTAGCGGCCCCGACGCCGCCCCTACGCGGCCCAGTCGTCGCCCCTCGCGGCCCCATCGCCGCTCGACTCCCTACGCGACCCCGTTGCCGCCCCTAGCGGCCCCGTTGCCTCCCCTACCCGGCCCCGTCGTCGCCCCTAGCAAGCAGCCTAGCAGCCGAGCCGCCCCTGGAGCAGACGCACCTGCAGCAGCCGCCCCTGGAAGCAGCCGCCACTGCAGCAGCCGCCCTTGGAGCAGCCGCCGCTGCAGCAGCCGCCCCTGGAGCAGCCGTCACTGTAGCAGCCGCCCCTGGAGCAGCCGCCACTGCAGCAGCCGCCCCTGGAGCAACCGCCTCTGTAGCAGCCGCCTCTGGAGCAGCCGCCACTGCAGCAGCCGTCCCTGGGGCAGCAGCCACTACAGCAGCCGGCCCTGGAGCAGCCACCACTGAAGCAGTCGCCCCTGGAGCAGCCGCCACTGCCGCAGCCGCCCCTAGAGCAGCCGCCACTACTGCAGCCGCCCCTGGAGCAGCCGCCACTACAGCAGCCGCCCCTGGAGCAGCCGCCACTGCAACAGCCGCCCCTGGAGCAGCCGCCACTGCAGCAGCCGCCCCTCGAGCAGCCGCCACTGCAGCAGCCGCCCCTGGAGCAGCCGCCACTGCAGCAGCCGCCCCTGGTGCAGCCGCCACTGCAGCAGCCGCCCCTGGAGCAGCCGCCACTACAGCAGCCGCCCCTGGAGCAGCCGCCACTGCAGCAGCCGCCCTTGGAGCAGCCGCCACTGCAGCAGCCGCCCGTGGAGCAGCCGCCACAGCAGCAGCCGCCCCTAGAGCAGCCGCCACAGCAGCAGCCGCCCCTGGAGCAGCCGCCACTGCAGCAGCCGCCCCTGGAGCAGCCGCGACTGCAGCAGCCACCCCTGGAGCAGCCGCCACTGCAGCAGCCGCCCCTGGAGCGCCGCCAATGCAGCAGCCGCCCCTGGAGCAGCCGCCACTGCAGCAGCCGCGGAGCTCTCACTCTACAGTGGTAGTGGCGTCGCCGTTGCCGCCGTCGTACGCCTGCCCTACTCGCCACTGGTAAGCACTGCCCTGCCCATACTGCTGTTACCGCTGCTTTTACTACTGCTGCTCTCTCTACTGCTACTGCTGCTCCTGGCATGGCCAGATGCAGCTCCAGCGTCGCCCGCGTGAGTCCCTCACCCCCCAACAGCTTCGTGAGTGGTACGCTAGTTAGGGTTGTCGGGGTGGCCATAGTGGGAGTCGTCCTGGAGTGAGTGGTTCGGCAGCTACTTGTAGTGACCAGGTGCAGCCTCAGCGTCGTCCGCGAGTGGTCCTCTGGCCCCAGCAGCTTCGTGAGTGCTACGCGCAGCGTGACGGGTCATGGGGTACTGCTCGCTGTCCGTACGTCATTCGCACTGGTGCTCGGACTGGTCAGCCTTTCGGGACGCTCGGTCACGCACCGTCCCACTGCTTCGCCCGTCTGAGCGACACCTGGCGTACGGAGTTTGGCGACACGGCTGAGCTCCCCGACTGGGTGGAGCTGCTTCGGCTGCGGGTCGATATCTATTCTCTTGACTATGATGCTCTCCTCAGTGCCATGTATGCATTACCTACTAGTGATGAGGGTGACTGTTACCTGTGTGTTCCGCCTGACCCGGGCATTGAGGCTGCTGCTCTAGGTGCTGGTGAGGCTGCTGCTCTAGGTGCTAGTGCGTCTGCTACCCCAGGTGCCAGTGCGTCTGCTACCCCAGGTGCCAATGCGTCTGCTGCCCCAGGTGCCAGTTCGTCTGCTGCCCCAGGTGCTGGTGAGTCTGCTCTCTCAGTAACTACGTCGGCTCAGGCCTTCCACACCTTCACCCTTGACTCGGGTGCATCCCGCTCCTTCTTTCGAGACTGCACCACTCTTACGCCGCTTAGTCGGCCGGTTGCAGTCTCCCTGGCAGACCCCTCGGGGGGTCTTGTCCTTGCTAGCTTCTCCACTGTCTTACCGTGCCCGGCAACCCCCTCTGGCACCCTGTCAGGTCTCTACCTCCCTTCGTTCTCTACGAACTTGGTGAGTGGAGCGGACCTACAGGATAGGGGGGTTGACCAGTTCACTCCTGCGAGTCAGCGAGTGACCCACTGCACGTGTGCTCAGACAGGCCGACACTTGGCCACGTTCACCCGTCGGCCAGGGTCGAGCCTGTACACCCTTACTACTGAGTCTCCTCCGGCTGCTGAGTCTGCCCAGGTAGCTGCGTCGAGTCAGGTGTTTGCTGCAGCGTCCAGGTCTGGTCCTGAGTGTGCTCCCAGCTCGTGTCGTCTGCTGTCCCACCAGACTCTCCTTTGGCACCACCGCCTTGGTCACCCCTCCTTGCCTCGTCTCCGAGGCATGGCCTCCCGTGTCCTTGTCTCTGGTCTTCCTCGGTCTCTCCCTCCCCGACCTCCGGGGCCTGGCCCTACCTGCGTCTCCTGCGTCGAGGGGCAACAGCGCGCCACCCCTCACTCCTCCGAGTTTCCTCCGATAGAGGCTCCGCTGCAGACTCTTCACATGGACGTGTGGGGCCCAGCACGCGTTAGTGGGCAGGGGCGCGAGCGGTACTTCCTGCTGGTGGTTGACGACTACTCGCGTTACACCACAGTCTTCCCCTTGCGCAGCAAGGGTGACGTCACTGAGGTGTTGATCGACTGGATCCGCGCAGCTCGTCTCCATCTCAGAGAGAGTTCCGGCTCGGACTTTCCTGTTCTGCGTCTGCACTCGGACAGAGGCGGGGAGTTTTCCTGTGCCCGTCTGGGAGCCTTCTGTCGTGCACAGGGCATCCGCCAGACCTTCACACTTCCGGCCTCTCCACAGCAGAATGGGATTGCTGAGCGCCGCATTGGCATGGTCATGGATGTCGCTTGTACGTCCATGATGCATGCGGCTGCCCCCCATTTTCTGTGGTCGTTTGCGGTTTAGTACGCCGCGCATCAGCTCAACCTTCAGCCCCGGGTCTCCTTGCCAGAGACCTCCCCCGCCTTGCGGTGGACCGGGAAGGTTGGCGATGTGTCTGCGTTCCGGGTCTGGGGATCTCGGGCGTTTGTCCGCGGCTTGTCTGCGGACAGACTGTCCCCCCGTGCTGTTCCCTACGTCTTCCTTGGCTTCCCCCCTGACGCGCCTGGGTGGCACTTTTACCACCCCACCTCTCGCCGTGTTCTGTCCTCCCAGGACGTCACCTTTGACGAGTTGGTACCTTACTACCATCTCTTCCCCTACCGCACTGCGCCTCTCCCCCCGCCGCAACTCTTCCTTGCACCAGGTCCTCCCCCGGTAGACCCCCTCCCCCCCCAGGGTCCTGCCCCGTCAGGTGTGTCCCAGGTAGACGCAGTCGAGCCTATCAAGGTAGCTGTTGACTCTGCTGCTGCTAGACGTGCTGAGCCTGCGGGTGCCGGGTCTGGGGGTGCTGAGACTGGGGGTGCTGAGACTGGGGGTGCTGAGTCTGGGGGTGCTGAGACTGGGGGTGCTGGGTTTGGGAGTGCGGAGCCTGGAGGTGCGGAGCCTGGGGGTGCAGAGCCTGGGGCCGCTGCATCTGCTCGTGTGGCCGCCGGCGGTTCTTCGTCGAGGCGGGAGCCGCTCTCTCCACAGGAGCTGCGCGAGTGGTTTGCCCGCCGCTGGAGACGTGCTACTGAGACTGGGGGTGCTGCTGGGGCTATTGGAGTTGGTCCTGCTGGAGCTGCTGGCGGTACTTGTTCTACTGGAGCTGGAGCTGCTAGGGGTGTTGGCGCTAGTGTTTCTACTGACGCTGGTGCGTCTAGGGGTGCTGCTGAGGCTGCTGGAGCTGACGGTCCTACTGGAGCTGGTGCTGCTGGAGCTGAAGCTGCTGGGGGTGTTGGCGCTGGTGGTGCTGCTGACGATAGTGCTTCTGAGGGTGCTGGAGTTGGCGCTGGTGGAGCTGGAGGTGCTGCTAGCGCTGGTGCTGCCGCTGAGGGTACTGGTGCCGTCCTTGCTGGTCCTGAAGGCGCTGAGCGGCCGAGGCCGTACTTCGTTCCACTCCTGGAGCAGGTTCTTGGTCTCCCGCCCTCTCCTGGTCTTGCTCCTTCCTTAGAGTGTCCACAACCTCTCCAGTCGCAGTCACAGTTACAGCCCGCCTCCCCTCTACCTGCTCCTTCTCCCTACACTGGTCCTACTGGAGGTCTTGCTGAGCGTCGTGAGCGTGCGTCTCGTCCTGCGTCGCCTATTCGTGCTGCTCGCACTAGTGGTCGTAGTGCGCGTCCGCGTCCTCCTGCGGTCCCCGGCAAACACCAGATGGCGCTGCGTCCTTCCATTGCTCCTCTGCGTGTCCCGTTGCCGTCTCCTCCAGAGTCCTCTCTTCCTTCTCTTGCTGACCCGGAGTTTGACTCCCTTCGTGCTGCTAGTCCTTCGATCACGCGCCTTCTTGCTACTGTTGTCACTAACCCTTCCTTTAAGTCCACTGCTGCGTCTGCCTTGGTTGCTGAGCTTGTCGACTTCGCTGCTCGCTGTCGTCTAGACTACGCTGCTAGTGTCGTTGCAGAGTCTGAGTCTGTCTGTCCTCCGTCCGTCGGGGGTGAGTGTGCTCTTAGCACGGACGTCCTTGAGGACAGGCAGGAGGAGTTCCAGTGCTTTGCTGCTGCTTTGCCCCATCTCGTGTCCACGCTGATTGCCCCTGAGGGAGACCCGGTTGCACCAGACATCCCGACTCCTCGATCGTACGCTGAGGCGATCGAGGGTCCCTACTCCTCTCAGTGGCAGTCAGCCATGGACGCAGAGATGGCTTCCTAGAAGTCCACACGCACCTACGTCGACGAGGTTCCCCCACCTGGGGCGAACATCGTCAACGGCATGTGGATTTTCAGGGTGAAGCGGCCGCCGGGTTCTCCGCCTATCTTCAAGGCGCGTTACGTGGCTCGAGGCTTCAGTCAGCGGCAGGGAGTTGACTACTTTCAGACCTTCTCTCCCACCCCGAAGATGACCACTCTTCGGGTGCTGCTGCACATAGCCGCTCAGCGCGACTACCAGCTTCACTCTCTTGACTTCAGCACAGCTTTCCTGCAGGGCAGCCTGCACGAGGAGATCAGGCTGCGCCGCCCTCCTGGCTTCACTCAGTCGTTTCCTCCTGGTACCTAGTGGAGCCTCCGGCGGCCAGTCTACGGTCTCCGCCAGGCGCTCTGTAAGTGGCACGACACACTGAGGACTACACTTGCGGCTCTTGGGTTTGCTCCTTCTACAGCCGACCCGTCGTTGTTTCTGCGCACCGACACCTCTTTGCCGCCGTTCTACATCCTCGTGTACGTCGACGACTTGGTCTTTGCCACTGCTGACACTGCTGGACTCGCCCACGTGAAGTCCGAGCTGCAGAAGAGACACACGTGCACAGACCTGGGTGAATTGCGCAGCTACCTTGGCTTGCAGATCACCCGGGACAGAGCACAGCGCACCATTACCCTGACTCAGTCACACATGGTGCAGCAGGTCCTACAGCGCTTCGGCTTCACGTACTCCTCGCCTCAGGCCACTCCTCTGTCTACTCGCCACTCGCTCTCAGCTCTGCCTTCGGATGAGTCCGTAGAGCCGAGTGGTCTGTACCCAGAGCTTGTTGGCTGCCTCATGTACCTGATGACCTGCACACGACTTGACCTTGCATACCCTCTTAGCATCTTGGCACGCTATGTTGCTCCTGGGAGACACCGACCAGAGCACATGGCTACAGCAAAGAGGGTGTTGCGCTACGTGTGCATTACGTAGGGCATGGGGCTAGTGCTTGGAGGGCGACGTCGAGTGGTCCTCACCGGTCACACTGACGCTTCTTGGGCTGACGACCAGGCTCTGCAGCGGTCTTTACTGGGTTACACCTTCAGCCTTGGCTCCGGCTCTGTTTCGTGGCGGTCTACCCGCTCGTCTTCTGTTCTCACCTCCAGCTGTGAGGCTGAGATCTACGCAAGGGCCATGGCTGCACAGGAGCTACGCTGGCTCACCTACGTGCTGACTGACCTAGGAGAGCCGCCTCGTTCTCCTCCAGTTCTGTACGTAGACAACAAGGCCATGCTGGCCTTGTGTCGGGAGCACAGACTGGAGCACAGAACGAAGCACATTGCTCTCCGCTACTTCCCGTCTCGTGAGCTGCAGCAGCGTGGTCAGCTCCGCCTCACCTACGTGGCCTCTGAGGCCAACACTGCTGATATCTTCACCAAGGCCCTTCCGCCTTGTGATCATCAGCGCTTCTGTACTTTGCTCGGTCTTGTGCCTACTTGGCCTCACTTGCTCACTTCTTGATCTTGTTTGTACTGTACTCTTCTATACCTGCACTTGCTTGTTTACCTTTATATATATGACCTTGCATGTGAACTAGCCTTGTGGCCTTACTCTTGTGCTCGGACTGTGTGGTGACTTTGTGATCCACCCTGAGCTTGCTTTGCTTTGCTTGACTGGTCTTGTGACCACTTGTTCTCCCCCACTTTGCCTATGGGGGTGTGTAAGAACATTATAGCTTATACATTTGTGTAGGCTATAGTGGGGTAGCCCACAAGGGGTACAACTCAATTAGGGTTAGTACTTGTACCCAACTCTTTCATAGTTCAACCACTTTCTCTCGTTCTAATCTTCACACTCACCTCTTGACCTTGCTTGTACTGTTACATATATATATAAATGTGTACCTGCTCTTGCTTGTTTATCGTTATATATATGTAATCATGCATGTGAACTGGCCTTGTGGCCTTGACTTGTGCTCAGAATATGTGGTGACGTTGTGATCCACCCTGAGCTTGCTTTGTTTTGCTTTGCTTGACTGGTCTTGTGACCCATTGTTCTCCCCCACTTTGCCTATGGGGGTGTGTCAAACTTATATGATTTGGCCTGTGTAGGCTGTAGCGGGTTAGACACTAAAAGGTACACAATTCTAGGGTTTCACATTTGTATCTCTTTCATTCCCTAGTCATTCATTCTCGCTCTAATCTTCACACAACTGCCGCATAAAAACAGCGCCGAGATTAACGGAAACGATGAAATATACTCACGCAATTAAATGCGACGACAGCAAAAGCTGTCCGCCACCCGGGGGGAGGGAGGCCACGGTCCATCTCGACCGTCGAGGGCAAGGATCCGTCAGTGCAGCAGGAGCGCCAGTAAAAACATGGCCGCTAGGAGCAACTATCCGTTCTCCTGGCCGGCTACTGCGCTGCTCCTGTCACCACGGCATCCTTCCCTGTCCCCCCCCCCCCCGAGGGGTAATACACTCTAAAAAATGGGGAACCTAGGAACTTAGGCTTTGATACCAGGTGTTATGAGTTGTACTAAGAAGAGTGCGCAGAAGACTTTATAAAAAGGATGAGAACTACAGAATGACGAGAATGATAAAGAAGAAAGCATTTATAGGGTCGAAACCGTGGTAGGCGAGGACCTCGGGACGTGGATGGGTTGGAAGTGTCGCGATTGGTGCGGGGCGACTCGGAAGTGATTCGGGCTGAAGTGTAGGCCGAACCCCAACTGACGTGAACAGTTCGGGCTGTCCTCGCTAGGAGTAGCCTCTACAGTAATGAATTCACATTCATTACAAATGCAGTACAGATAACTTATACCGTACACCGCTTCCTATACTCAACATTTATACGTAACCACTACAAAATATGTACTAACCCTGCAGCTGAGAGCGCTGCAGCAAGCTCCTGAGCCACTATCGGCTTGCTCACTGCTCCATCCATCCCCGCCTCTAAGCATGCTCTCTTGATCCCTGCATCCAAGTCCGCAGTCAATGCTATGATGCAAAGCCGCTGTTTTGATGCATCATCTACCCTCGTATCGGCTACTTCACATATCTCTGTTGCATTCGTTTCCACTTTCATCTGCTGTGCATTTTCCAAAGCACGCACTCGACGAGCCGTTTCAAATCTGGAAGCATGCAATGTTGGCAACATAAGGCATACGGGGCCAGAGACGGGAAAACAAGTACGCACAGAAATGCATGGAGAAAAAATACATACATATATATATATATATATATATATATATATATATATATATATACACATATACATATGTACAAAGCATACGGCGAGACATGCTCAAGACAAGAGAAAATAGGGTTCGGCGAACAGAAAACAATATACCGCATCACTACCACAATGCAGAGAGGTCGCAGCATGAAGGAAAGTTGAAGGAAAGGTAAAAAAGAGGTTAGAGAGAGGTGCAGGAGAGGGGGAACACGGCACAGACCCGTCGATGCCGGGCGGCATGTGGAGGTCGAGGAGCAGCAGGTGGATGGGCGGGGAGGGCGCGGCAGAGGAGAGCGCTTGCAGCGCGTCCTCCCCGGAGGGCAGCAGCAGCACGTGCGCCCCGTAGCCCTGCAGCGTTCTGCGCGCCACCATGCGGTTCACCGCGTTGTCATCCACCACCGCCACCCCCCGCCCCGCCACCACCCCCCGCACCACCCGCTCCGCCTCCCCCACGGCCCTCTCCAACTCCACTTCTGGGAACGTGCGTGCCCGCACCAGCGGCGAGGCTGGCTGCGTCGCTGCTGCTTGTTGTGGCGGCGAAGTTGGTTGCGAAGCGGCAGCAGCGTGAGGGAGAGAGTGAGGGAGAGAGTGAGGGAGAGCCGCGGTAGTACTGGCTGGCCCCTCCGTGCCTCCCTGCGATTCGCTTTCTTGCTCCACACGCTCCTCCTCACCAGCCTGTGCTGACTTGCCAGCTTCCTCACCACTCCCATCTCCCACTCCTGTGCTGCTGGCGTCCTTCTGTTCCCCCATGGGCAGCGCCAGCAGAATGGTGGTGCCTGTGGCGGCGTCTGACAGCACTGCCATGCCCCCCCGCATCTCTGCTACCTGTCATGCCATGCAGGGGAAAAGAAGAAAGGGAAGAGGGAGATGAGAGAAAAGAAGAGGTTGGGCCAGCACTGCCATGCCCCCCCGCATCTCCGCCACCTGCCGTGCCATGCGGAGAGAAGGGACAGGCAGGGGAGGAAATAAAGGAAGACGATAAGCGTGAATGAAGTCAAGTCAGAAATGATGGAAGGCTGAAGACAACAAGCATGTGAGAAAGCAGAAGAGATGTATGAGTACTGACAATTGACCGGGAGGGCAGGAAGCGACCAAGGGTACAAATTCCTTGTAAACATTTGATTACAGACCTACGGATGTGCTAGGGAACTCACAAGGAAGGTAGAGAGCAGGAAGCTCACAAGGGAGGTGGAGAGCAGGAAGCTCACAAGGGAGGTGGAGAGCAGGAAGCTCACAAGGGAGGTGGAGAGCAGGAAGCTCACAAGGGAGGTGGAGAGCAGGAAGCTCACAAGGGAGGTGGAGAGCAGGAAGCTCACAAGGGAGGTGGAGAGCAGGAAGCTCACAAGGGAGGTGGAGAGCAGGAAGCTCAAGGGAGGTGGAGAGCAGGAAGCTCACAAGGGAGGTGGAGAGCAGGAAGCTCACAAGGGAGGTGGAGAGCAGAAAGCGAACAGGGTAGGGCGTCCAGCGGGGGCCAGCAGCTGCCTTGCGATCGCGCTGCATCGGATCCCACGTGCTGCGCTCCCTCTGCCGCCACGATGACGACTTCACCAGGCCCTTCCATGACTCCGCCCTCCCCAGCGACCGTATTCTCTCCTGCCAAATCAAAACCAGGAATTTGCAAGCGAATGAGTTTTGAGTCGACTCAAAACTCCCTAGGCTCTTCCATGACTCCGCCCTCCCCAGCGACCGAATTCTCTCCTGCCAATCAACAACCGAGGAAAGGAAGGGTTTGCAGACCAAATGCGAGCGGCAGTTTGCCCGTGAGAGCTATGATGGCATTCCATGAGTCTGCCCTCCCCTCCCCAGTGACCGTATCCTCTCCTGTGTCAATTCGTCGTTGCCCTCTCAGCTCGCACAGTCCTAGAATGTGATCCCTCCTGAACCAGTAACGAGTCCGCACTCCTTGTAACGAGTCCGCACTCCTTGTAACGAGTCCGCACTCCTTGTAACGAGTCCGCATTCCTTGTAACGAGTCCGCACTCCTTGTAACGAGTCCGCACTCCTTGTAACGAGTCCGCACTCCTTGTAACGAGTCCGCACTCCTTGTAACGAGTCCGCACTCCTTGTAACGAGTCCGCACTCCTTGTAACGAGTCCGCACTCCTTGTAACGAGTCCGCACTCCTTGTAACGAGTCCGCACTCCTTGTAACGAGTCCGCACTCCTTGTACTGAGTCCGCACTCCTTGTACTGAGTCCGCACTCCTTGTACTGAGTCCGCACTCCTTGTAACGAGTCCGCACTCCTTGTAACGAAAACACTCCTTGTACTGAGTCCGCACTCCTTGTACTGAGTCCGCACTCCTTGTACTGAGTCCGCACTCCTTGTACTGAGTCCGCACTCCTTGTACTGAGTCCGCACTCCTTGTACTGAGTCTGCACTCCTTGTACTGAGTCCGCACTCCTTGTAACGAGTCCGCACTCCTTGTACTGAGTCCGCACTCCTTGTACTGAGTCCGCACTCCTTGTACTGAGTCCGCACCTTGAAACAACATCGTCAGTACAGTTAGACGACCAGTCTTTGTCATGATGTCGTTCGTACCCCACCCTTTCAAATACCAAGCAACCAATACTTGACCGCAACGTTAACCACCTTGAAAACCAAGGTGCTTGCGCAAGCGGTAAGTGCCAATGCCAGGATGTGAAAGTGAAACTAGAGTGGCTTCAGGTGATGCAGGCCGAGAATATCTAAGTGTTTGGTGATTCGGATTCGCATGCCCGTGAGTGTAAGACAATTGGAGCGGACCGGAGTGGACTGGTGCATGGCGGTGAATAGAGGGACAAAAGACTGCCTAATCGCATTACATATTTCACATCCCGTACTCAGATTGCTAACAACACAACCATTTGGCTTGCGCAACAGCGCGAGCTGAAGCGAAAAACCACACTCACCATGACTTTATGTTGCCCGCCGCCATGCATGCCATGTGGGTCCAGCAACCCCCACAGCTCCTCAGGTGGTATACCACTGCCCGTGTCTTCACATGCCACCACCACCATCCACTCGCCCTCCTCCCTCACAGCACACGCCCCCTCCACCCACTCCCTCACCTCCTCCTCCAACTGCCCACCCCCCCCTTGCCTGTCATCTGCACTGCCTACACTGTCTCTGCTGTGCACCTGCCCACACGGCTGCCCATCCTTGTTGCCCACAGGCCCCCCTTGGCTGGCCGGGCAGTGCTGGGGGAGGCAGAGCAGGCGAGTGTGAGGAGGGAAGCGCTGCACACAGCCGGCCAGCTGATGCCACGCTGAGGCTGGTGGGGGCGGCTGAGAGGAGGCTTGTGTGGCGCCTGGGACAGCAGCGGGTGGAGGTGGCGTGCTGGCGACGTGTGGAGGGGGAATGCACGAAACACGGATGGTTATGTGGCCTGTTGCCGTGTTGTTCATGGCACTTGCTGCAGGAGGGAGGGGTGACGTGGGGGGTTGGTGGGGTCGGGAAGGGGCGTGAGAAGGGGGGAGACACAGAAGGGGAAAATCTGGAACGCGTGGAAGAATTTGCAGCTGCTATCAGCAGGCTTTTATGGCATCACTTCCTTCTTTTAGATGTTTTCACCTGAACTACCATGAGAATGCCCTAAAAAGCAGGTGAGGGTAGGGAAATAGGCGGAATACTGTAAGAGAGAGGTAACTCTCAGTTTTTTTTTAACCTGTAAAGGCACCCGCGCATCGAACCGAATTGGACCAGTCTAACCAATCTAAGTGTAACCCGAACCGGTTTGACTCAAACAACGGGATAAAAAGAAGAGAGCTTTGGTCTGGAGGAACAAAACAAAAATCTAGGCATTGTGTGTTCAACGGTTACTTATGACCCAAAAAGGATGCACCAAACAACTCAGCATGTAGAAAAGATCGATAGAAAATTGAAGCAGCCCTTACGTTTCGTGCAGCAAACAACTCACCGACAAGTTCAGCCATGACTTGCAAGATTCGAGTTGGATCGCCGAGTAGCGTTTCTGGAACGCCGTCATCCACATGGACAGTCACTGTATTCAACAAAAACAACGAACGAACAAACGAACAAACACACAGTCAAGAATAAAACCACGATGGACGCAACGTCTTGAAAGGCAAGGAGAAGGGCGTCTAAGATGCACACATGTACCTGGTAAGTTCTTCCCTGGCGCAAATGTAGTCGCCTCACGAAAGATGCGGCGCAGGCAGCAGGGGAGAGTCTCGAGCTGCAGCCTGCCGGCCTGCAGCTTGGCGAGGTCCAACACTCGGTTGATGAGCTCCACCGTCTCGCCCGCACACGCCCTTGCATCTACCAGGTCGGCCCGCTGCCACTCCTCCAATGGCGACTCCAACAATTCCTCTATCATGCCTGTGGGGGAGAAAGAGTATTCATTCCAAAAGGGGCAATAGCAGGAAACGAAATTTTCCTTTAAAAACATCTGCAAAATTAGATTCTAAGCGACTGGTCCAATGCAAGCATGTAGTCTCTAAACTAGGCATGAGCAAATGAAGAACTCGAACATGTTTGCCTGAACATGTTCGAACAAGTCAGTAACCCGCAAACAGATGTGGACAAATGGAGAATTCAAACATGTTCTTAGTGAAAGGCGTTTTTTTTTTTTTTTTTTTTTTGGTTTAGGGTTTCGGGTTTAGGGTTTTAGGATGTTTGATGTTTGGCCTCAATGTAACAGCTACTGGGGTATGGCGGAATAGGCTTAGTTGCTGTGTGTGCTCGTCAAAGTCTTGTAGAAATTGCTTTGCCGGCCTTGAGCGAGATTCGTATAAAACCTAACACCAATGAGTTCGCCGCAAGCAGTTAAACATGTCGAAAATGTTCGGTTCACCCACCATTCCATGCCCTCACCCACCATTCCACACCCTCACCCACCATTCCATGCCCTCACCCACCATTCCATGCCCTCACCCACCATTCCACACCCTCACCCACCATTCCATGCCCTCACCCACCATTCCACACCCTCACCCACCATTCCATGCCCTCACTCACCATTCCATGCCCTCACCCACCATTCCATGCCATCACCCACCATTCTATGCCCTCACCCACCATTCCATGCCATCACCCACCATTCCATGCCATCACCCACCATTCCACGCCCTCACCCACCATTCCATGCCCTCACCCACCATACCATGCCCTCACCCACCATTCCATGCCATCACCCACCATTCCACGCCCTCACCCACCATTCCACGCCCTCACCCACCATTCCATGCCCTCACCCACCAATCCATGCCCTCACCCAGCATACCAAGCTCTCACACTCACCCATCATGCCAATGATTGGGGTGCGCAGCTCATGCGACGTGCTGGCCACCGCCTCACTCTTGGACCGCTCAGCTCTCTCCAAGATGGCCGTGCACACCTGAATCTCCTTCACATCCTCCTCTATATTTCGTCTTTTCCAAGCCAACACCGCAATCATGGTGGACAGCAGCACTGCCACCAGCAGCACCAGTAGGCCCAGCAGCATGGGAGCATACACGAGGTCCCAAGTAGGTGGGGGAACCTGGAACCTACACATGTGAAAAGCAGAACGGCCTGGCACCTGTCAGTATATTCCACAAAATGGCATTATCCATTCATTGCCAAAAGAGGACCTTTGGGCAAGTTGAGCGAGGTCAGATCTAGGCAAACAAACGGGCAAAAACGTACAGAGAATCACCAATAACTCGTTCATAGGACCATTCTCTATTTGTTGCATGGGACTCCCTTTTTACAACATCTTAGACGAACAAATATAACTTGGCGAGAGGATGCTAAATCCTCTCAGAGGTGCGAGTTCCAGTGAGATGAGAGTTCCAGTGAGATGCAAGATGATCACCAAGTTTTCCTGTAACGAACGACGCATACTCAATCTCAACCGAGTAAGTTCCAGTCCAATATATCGTTGCGTTCATATTCTGGCTTTCTGGCTCTTCATGAGCTGTCCATTAGCCAACAAGCCACTGCTCATGTCAAACACAACATCTCGTATGTTCCAAATTGGGTGCATTCCGAAGTTGGATGTGCCACTCAGGCAACCAAAATTTCAAGTGTTTTGGCACTAGCATTTCGGTGCTTGACGATTGATCTTTGCTGATCCCTACTCGTGCTTGCAACCCGCAATGCGTACATACCCGCAGTGTGCTTCGAATGTGCGTCCCATCATGTCCTCAGGGAATGGCTCCACATGCTCGGGTGGCACAACAGGCACGGGCAGCACATAGGGAAAGACACAGCCCACTCATGCCACGGCCCACGCCTAGTACGTACCCGCAGTGGGCTTCAAATGTGCGTCCCATCATGTTCTCAGGAAAAGGCTCCACATGCTCCGCTGGTGCAATCGAACCGGCAGGTGTGGGCAGCACAAAGGGGAATGCAGAACCGCTTTCCAGTCGTGGCTCTTCCGGGCCGTATATCTGCTTCAAACCGCCTGGCTCTGTGTTGTCGTACATGGCAAATGAGTATGTGCTGCTCCCTGCCAAGAGGAGAGGGGAGGAAGGAACAAGCAATAGGAGAGGTGGAATCTCAGCTGAGCTCGTCTGGTTCTGTGTTGTCGTACATGGCAAATGAGTATGTGTTGCTGCCTGCAGAGACGAGAGAAGGGAAGAAGTGATCAAACGTAACAGGCATGCTGGGTTTGAGCAGGGGGCAAGATAAGAGCTTCCACACAAAGGAAAGGGATCACACAACAAACCCGTAGTAGCAATACACATAAAATCATAAATTCAAGTTGTGCCTCGCAATTCACACTTTAGGCACGTGAAACGGGACATTGACAGAGGAGGGTTCTGGGCCGGCAAAGAGGACATGCTGAACTCTAGCCAGATTCATCCACCTTTGCTCGACGCGAGCCCGGTACGGGTTGGGTTGAGTTGACTCTGCAATGGGTCGTCAAGAACTGGTCCGGCCGACCCGACCAGGGCTCATCAGGGTCGAAGTTCGGCTGTGACATGTGGGCAGGTTGGTTGGGTTGACCCGACCCAAATTCAGGTTGTCCAACCGACCCACCATGTTGACTCACGTCACCATCCGTCTGCGCGGATCGGCCTTTTCGACCATCGATTTGGGCGGATTGGCGCGTTTCGATTCGACCGCAGCTATGCGCTGATCAGCAATTTCTGATTGCTGATCCACCAGGATCGGTGCTTTTTGCTCGCCGATTCGGACAATCGGCATCCTTTTCCCGCCGAACAATCCGGTCCGACGTTCCCCATTGGCACGACTCAACCCGACCTGAGCGGAATAACCCGCCCGAACGGACACGGCTGGTTCGGGGCCGCCGCGTCTCTCGCAACTGACCTGACCTGACCCGGACCTGACCTGGGCCGACCCGTTGCTCATCTCATGCCTAACGAACTCACCATTTTCAAGCATGCGCAGTAATTCTCGCGCCCTCCATTCCAGATGAACCACACCGGCCCACGCAATGCCGATGCTGTTTCGGATCTCTTGCAAAGATGCACGGGCTGGTGGAGGATGGCGGAAGATGGGAACGACAAACACTGCAAGGAAGCCAGGAGGGGGGGATGGGTGTACTGAACGGTTGGACAAATGGTCCCTTCCCTTCTTTTGTAAGCGTTTCCCAACGGTTAGTACAGATTGCCGCATTGAAAGCCTGGCACTTAGATCCTACCAGATGCGGTAACCGGCAGAATGCATGGTCAGTTTGATAGAAAACAATGGCATTCTAGCCATGGTGGAAAGCGCATGATGGAAAGGCCATGGCACCCTTGCATTGTACTCTCGATGAGGCAGAATGCATGGTCAGTTTGAACCGTGACTACTTTTAACCTTGCATTGTTGTACTCTCGATGAGGCAGAATGCATGGTCAGTTTGAACCGTGACTATTTTTAACCTTGCATTGTACTCTCGATGAGGCAGAATGCATGGTCAGTTTGAACCGCGACTATTTTTAACCTTGCATTGTTGTACTCTCGATGAGGCAGAATGCATGGTCAGTTTGAACCAAGGTGCAAAAAAAACGACGTTTTTTTCAATTTTTGATCGTAAAATACCGTATTGTAAGAAACGATCGTAAAAAACGATAAAAAACGGTTTTTGAAAATAAATACTTTTGGTGCAAAAAAACCTTCGTTTTTTTCAGTAAAAAGACCAAAACTGCTGCTGAAACAAGGGGATTGACTGGTGAGAAGAACAAGGGGGCCGTTAGAAGTGCTGATGATGCAGCGGAAGATTGTTAGAAGTGCTTTTGTGATCAGAACAGCATCTTTGAAGTTGAAGAGTTTTTTTGTCTAACAAAAAAACGACGTTTTTTTCCCAAAAGATACCGTAAAAAACCATCGAAAAAAACAATCGTATTTTTCGACAATCGTTTTTTTCTACCTTGGTTTGAACCGTGACTATTTTTAACCTTGCATTGTACTCTCGATGAGGCAGAATGCATGGTCAGTTTGAACCGTGACTATTTTTAACCTTGCATTGTACTCTCGATGAGGCAGAATGCATGGTCAGTTTGAACCACGACTATTTTTAACCTTGCATTGTAGTCCCGATATCGAATGGAGTCTTCACCATGGCCAGTCAACCACGAACGGGAAAGGGATGAACACTAGAGCACACAAGATGCATGGTATTCTTCTGTTGCAGCAAACCACGCTTTCGCAAACACAAGATCAAGAGGGGATGACACTTGAAACACCAATAGAGGTAGGGCACAGAGGAAGGAAACAGGAGCACATGCACCAATTGCCACGTATCCGGGCCCAGCGGAGGCGGGCGCGCCGGCAATGGTCTGCGCTTTTTGAGGCGCCTCAAAAGACGGAGGGAACAGGAGCACACGCACCAATTGCCACGTATCCGGGCCCAGCGGAGACTGGCGCGCCGGCAATGGTCTGCCCTCGCAGCAGGTTGGTGCGGAGATCCCGAGGGACGAGAGGTAAGAAGTCGGTGTAGGACTGGATGGGAAAGGTGGGGTTGATGCTGCCATACGCGTTCACTCCGTATATATCCTTCCTTGGGGCGGGCAGACCCAGCACTGACTGGATTGGCTGCCCTATGATGCTCTCCAGAAGGGGCCTGGAGTGCAGGGTGGGGAGGGGATGAGAGGATGAGTGCAATGAGCCCACTGCTACAACCACGGTGAGGCACTGACTGGATTGGCTGCCCTATGATGCTCTCCAGAAGGGGCCTGCAAGGAGGGGAGGGGAGAAGCAATGCAATGCTATGAGCCCACTGCCACTGCCCACTGAATAGGAGGCTGTGAATATTTCCTGTGTTGATGGGTGACAAACATGATCACGGTGAGTCAGCAAAGCATAAAGCCAGACCGGACCTGCCTCGGTCGGTGACGACCATAATGATGGTGTTTGTGTTGTAGTTGCCTATTGCATCTTACCTGACCCTGACCTGCCGCCTGCTAGGCTTCCCAGGTGCGAGTAATTTTTGAGAATTCTAAAAAATCACTTGCTAGGCTTCCCAGGTGCCTCAGAAGCCAGCCAAACTTGACTGATCTGTCTCAGTCGCTGATGACCATAATGATGGTATGCCCGTGCTGTAGTTTCCCCTTGCATAAGCTTGCCAGACTCTAGGGTTTAAAACGGTGCCTCAGAAGCCAGCCACTGGCTGCCTGGCAGACCTGACTGACCTGTCTGGGTCGCTGACGACCATAATGATAGTGCCTGTGCTGTAGTTGCATATTTTATCCGCCTGCCTGTAGGTGCCCCGGAGCCAGCCAGACCTGACCTGACTGACCTGTCTCTGTCAGTGACGACCATAATTATGGCGCCTGTGCTGTAGTTGGCGAGTGTGTCCGCCTGGTTGTTATAGTCCAGCATGCTCGCGTTATTCACGCACCCCGCCAGCCCCCAGTAGCTCAGGTTGCTGCTGCTGCGCGGCCCAAAGTTCCCCAGGGCGTGTATCAGGCCGATCGACTCCTGTGGAATGAGCCAGGGCGGGAGATAGGGAGGAGGGGGTGAAACGAGCCGTTGCGGGGATGTTGCTGCTGCTGCGCGGCCCAAAGTGCCCCAGGGCGTGTATCGGGCCGATTGACTCCTGTGGAATGAGGTGGGGGATGGGAAGGTTGTGTGGGGGGATATTGCTGCTGCTGCGCGGCCGAAAGTGCCCCAGGAAGCTTATCAGACCGATTGACTCCTGTGGAATGAGGTGGGGGATGGGAAGGTTGTGTGGGGGGATATTGCTGCTGCTGTGCTGCCTAAGGTGCCCAGGAAGCTTATCAGGCTGATTTACTCCTGCAGCGAGAGATGGGAGGCGGGAGATGCAGGGAGTGGGAGGGTAGGGGAGAAGAGATAACAAGCGGAGAAGGGAGGGATGGAGGGACTGAGGAAAGTGGGTATGGGGGAAGAAATGGGATTGGCAGGTGTTACGCTTTTCTGAGACTCTCGTTGGCCTCTGGCGTCTTGGCTGTACTGCAGTGTAACAACGCCGTGGGTGGCGAGGGGGCGTTATAGGCAGGCAGTGAAGGGAACGTCCCCGCCCCGCCGCATTGAGTTGAGTTTTGAGGCGCCTCAAAACTCAACTCGGTGCAGGAAACGTCCCCCCCGTCAAGTCAAGGTGTTGTCGTGGAGAGGTGAGAAGAGGGTGCGAGCAGAAGGGGCGAGAAGGGGCGATCCGACTGCTCGGATTTGGGCGCGTGAATCGCGTGTGCTGGTGCTGGGATGACTTTTGAGACGCCTTAAAAATGAGGGGCGAGACGTCTCAAAAGAGAGGCGAGAAGGGGCGATCCGACTGCTCGAGTTTGGGCAAGTGAAATGCGTGTGCGGGTGCTGGGGTGATACTAGGACGAGAGCGGGTGCCGTTGCGAGTGGGCGTCCTCGGGTTTCAAATAGGGACCTTGCCCCCTGCGCGCTACAATGCGGTTCGTTTAAGGTTCCCAGGGCAGCCGTGGTGAAAGAGGTAGTTGCGAGGGAGTTGGACTGGCAACTTCTTCTGGCAGGCCACCGGCGGAGTTGGACTGGCAACTTCTTCTGGCAGGCCACCGGCGGAGTTGGACTGGCAACTTCTTCTGGCAGGCCACCGGCTCACCCGCGGACACGGCTCGTGCGAGTCAGACGTGCGCGAACCGTGCTGAGTTCGTGGTTACATGGGCCCCCGATCTGTCGGTGATCCCGTAGGTCACATCGTGGGCATGTGTTGACTTCGTATGTTACCTGGACGAGCACCTGCATGTAACACACTGGCAGGTTACCTCAAGGGAAGTTTGGGGTTAGCTCGAGGTAACAACAGGGGCCCCCAATTTTTGAGACGTTTTGAGTCGACTCAAAAGTCGGATCGTTTAAGGTTCCCAGGGCAGCCGTGGAAGAGGTACTTGCGAGATAGTTTGGGCTAGCAAATTTTGAAAGTCCCACGGGTCACTGGTCATGAAGAAGAGCTGCAGCGTGAGGAATTGTACTTGCGAGAGAGTTTGGGCTAGCAATTTTTTTCTGCCAGGCCACCGGTTCACCCGCGCGCGCGCGCGGGGGCGATGCGGTCGCGATGAGGGGGACATGATCCCGTCGGCCTTTGTCGCGTGGTTGCGCTATTCGGCGTACCTGCGCGCGGGAGATGGACGATCGGATGTCCTGCTGGAGGTATCGCACGCGCGTGCGACACCACGCTCGCATCGCCTCCTGCCGCGGATTGGCGGCCTGCGAGTGCGCGAACCACACCACCCACGCGCACAGCCCCGCCCATCCCGCCACCCACGCCGCCCCCAGCAGCGCCCTCGCCACGCCCGGCGGCACGCGGGCCGGCAAGAAACGCGCCAGCGACGACCGCATGCGCGAGGCGACAGCAGGCGACTTTGAGCGACAGGAATGCGACAGCGTAACGTTTGTGGAGCGACAGGAGTACGGGTCCGTCACACCTGAGGACAGGAAAGGGGCGGGGATCATACGGGGCTCGCAGGCAGGCGGGCAACAGTTGGGAGGAGGGCTGGGCTGCTGTGCTGGGGTGCCTGCGAAGCAAATCTATTCGGTCTGTCTGAAGGTGAGTGGCGGCACAGAGAGAAGGAGGTTGTGCGAACGAACGTGCCCAAGCCATGTAGGTTCGTTTTGGACACAGGTTGTCGGTTCGGTAGCGTGCCAGCCAGATGACAAAAGTGTTGCTTTTTACGTTCGCACCAACGATGAACAGATTGTGCGACGATTTGGTTGCGACCTCATATTTGGATAACGGGCAGAACCTCTGCCATTAGAAATGTCTGGTTCGGGTTTGAGTTTTTGGCGTACGCGTTGTGGGACTGTTACTGTGCCTCTCTGACACATAAACAGAAGTGTACTCAATATACAAAAGCATACTCGTATATCAGTGCAGCAGCTCCCAGAACTTCCGCTGTTACAATCTGACCTACCGGTCGCTATGATCCTAAGGGCTTCTTTCACCCAACAACCACTCAGAATAACACACATGGCGGCACATCAGCAGCACATATTCTCTTACTCAAGGACTGTCATACTGGACGATGTTTCTATGAGCTATGAGCTGACAGCAGCAATAGAATTGCTATGAGCTGACAGCAGTAGTGCAGAGCAGACTAACGAGCTAAGAGCTGACAGCAGCAGCTTGCCTCCACCCCTCCAGCTCCCTCGCTGCCACCTCTGCTGCGACACATGCAAGCAAGCTGCTGCAGAGGTGGCAGCTGGTGCTGCCAACCACACCCACACTGACAGCAGTAACAACTCGTTACGAGCTGACAGCAGCAGCGTGCCTCCTGCCCTCCAGCTCCCGTGCGGCTGCCTCTACCTCAGCTTCCATGGCCTCTGCTTCTCTCACCGCCACCTCTGCCCCTGCCACAGCTGCCACTGCTGCCATCCGTGTCAGCTTCTGCACCCACCGCTTTTCCCTGCAGCTTCCTCTACCGCTTCCGAATTGCTACAAGCTGACGGCAACAGCGTGCCTCCTGCCCTACAGCTCCCTAGCTGCCGCCTCTGCTGCCTCTGCTTCAGCCTCCATGGCCTCCGCCTCTCTCACTGCCGCCTCCACCTCTGCCACTGCTGCCTCTGCCTCTGCCTCTGCTGCCATTCGTGCCAGGTGCTGCATCCACCGCTTCCCCTGCCACTTCCCCTGCTGCTTCCACTGCTGCTTCCCCTCCTGCTTCCCCTGCTGCTTCCCCTGCTGCTTCCCCTGCTGCTTCCACTGCTGCTTCCCCTGCTGCTTCCCCTGCTGCTTCCCCTGCTGCTTCCCCTGCTGCTTCCCCTGCTGCTTCCCCTGCTGCTTCCCCTGCTGCTTCCCCTGCTGCTTCCCCTGCTGCTTCCCCTGCTGCTTCCCCTGCTGCTTCCCCTGCTGCTTCCCCTGCTGCTTCCCCTGCTGCTTCCCCTGCTGCTTCCCTGCTGCTTCCCCTGCTGCTTCCCCTGCTGCTTCCCCTGCTGCTTCCCCTGCTGCTTCCCCTGCTGCTTCCCCTGCTGCTTCCCCTGCTGCTTCCCCTGCTGCTTTCCCCTACCACTTTCAGTTTTTTACGAGCTGACAGCAGCAGCGTGCCTCCTGCCTTCCAGATCCCGTGCTGCTGCCTCTGCTTCGGCCTCCATGGCCTCCGCTTCTCTCATAGCCACCTCTGCCTCTCCTACAGCTGCCTCTGCCTCTCCCATCGCCTCTGCTGCCTTCCGTGCCAGATGCTGCACGCACCACTTTCCCTGCCCCTTCCCCTGCGGCTTCCCCTGCCGCTTCCCCTACCGCATCTCCTACCTCATTTGAACTGCTATGAGCTGACGGCAGCAGCTTGCCTCCTGCCCTCAAGCTCTCTCGCTGCCGCCTCTGCTGCCTCTGCCTCAGCTTCCATGGCCTCCGCTTCTCTCATAGCCGCCTCCGCCTCTGCTACAGCTGCCTCTGCCTCTGCCATCGCCTCTGCTGCCTTCCGTGCCAGCTCTTGCACCCACGCACTCTGCGCTGCACCCACCGCCTTCCCCTCCTTTGCTCCTTCTCCCACACGCTCGCCTGCTCTTCCCTTCTCGGTCCGGTCTCGCGCGCCTGGGTCTCTTTCGCTGGCTCCTCCTGCTTCGGCCGACTGCTGAGAGGGAAAACGGAGTTTCTTGAAATGGCCCACCGTAGGAGCATGGGGACCAGCACCACCCGTGCTTGCAGCAGCAGCAGCAACAGAAGCGGCGGCGGCGGCGGCAGCAGAAGCATGAGATGGCGTGTGGGTGGTTTGCAGAGGGGAGAGGTGGGCCTGCGACAGGTCTGCTGCTATTCGATCCACTGGAGCAGCGGCAGCAGCAGCAGTGGGGGCAGAGGGGGAAGAGGAGTGAAGAGCAGCTGTGGAGCGCATGCCTAGATGATGCTCCACCCCTGCTACTGCTGCTGTTGCTGCTGCAGCAGCCCCACCCGCCCTTCCCTCTGCTGCTGTCCCACTGGCTCTACCCTCACCTACCCTCTCTGCAGCACTCCCACTGCCCACCCTGCCACTCCGACCATCCCTCCTCCTCACACTCCCCCGGCTCCCCCACTCCACCCTCCCCTCCTCACTCTCCCACTTGCCACTTCCCCCCCACCCCCCTCTACCCGCACCCTCCCCATCCAGCCCCTCCCCATGCCAACTCGCCCGCCTGCCTTCCCCCCGTGCCCTCCGGACAGATGCAGGCGAATGCACCTGCACCTGCCCTTGCGCTTGCGCTTGCCCTGCCACGTGGCCTTGCCCTGGCCCTTGGTCATGGTTGTGGGTGAGCGAGTGAGGGTGTGAGTGGGCGTGCGAATGGGAGTGAGAGAGGAGAGCCAGCGGTGCGTTTCGAGGCAGGTAGTAGAGCTGTTTCACCTGCCAGTGGGGGGGGGGGGGGGGGGGGGGGGGGGGGGTTGGCGCAATGAGCAAGTGAGTATGCGAGGCAAGCAGAGAATTTGCTTCCGTTGCCAATGGGTGGCAGTGAGAGAGCAGGGACAGAGGTGTGCTGCGAGGCAGGTAGTAGAGCTGCTTCACCTGCCAGTGGGTGGGGGGCACAGGGAAGGTGGATGGACATTACGAGCATGTGAGCATGGGAGGCATGTGGTTGAGGTGCCTCGCGTGCCAATGAGTGGGAGTGAGAGAGCAGGGACAGAGGTGCGCTGCGAGGCTAGTGGGTTGGGAGAAAAGCAGGGGGTGGCACTAGGTGAGTATGCAAGGAACGCAGAGGTGTTTCAGTGGCCAATTGGTGCGTCTTAGAAATCGAAGAGGGGGGAGTGGGAGGGGATAGAGGTTTGATGGCATGATGGGATGATGGGATGATGGCACGATGAGATGATGAAATGATGGGATGATGGCATGACGGGATGATGGCATGACGGCATGATGGGATAATGACATGATGGGATTATGGCATGAGGGCATGATGGGGTGATGGCACGATGGCATAGTGGCATGGCACCCCTGCTCTCACCTTCACGAGGCAACCCTCCTCTGAGAGCGCTGTATGAATCCACAGATTGCCAAGAATTGAACCATGGCACCTACATGGTGTTCTATCACCCCTGCTCTCACCTTCACGAGGCAACCCTCCTCTGAGAGCGCTGTATGAATCCACAGATTGCCAAGAATTGAACCATGGCACCTACATGGTGTTCTATCACCCCTGCTCTCACCTTCACGAGGCAACCCTCCTCTGAGAGCGCTGTATGAATCCACAGATTGCCAAGAATTGAACCATGGCACCTACATGGTGTTCTATCACCCCTGCTCTCACCTTCACGAGGCAACCCTCCTCTGAGAGCGCTGTATGAATCCACAGATTGCCAAGAATTGAACCATGGCACCTACATGGTGTTCTATCACCCCTGCTCTCACCTTCACCAGGCAACCCTCCTCTGAGAGTGCTCTAAGGCGATGCGGCACCAGGCGGCGCAGATTGGGCGATGATGCATGGTGGTCCTGTGGGGTGATGGGGAAGAGGAGGGGTGGGAAAGAGGGGGGGGGGGGGGGGGGGGGGGTTGATGTAGCGGGGGTGGCAGGGACAATGAGTGGGAAGCGGGACTGATGTACTGCCAGTAAATTTCATGAGATGCAGCACGAGGCAGCGCAGATTGGGTGGTGATGCACGGTGGTCCTGAAAGGGGGCGGGTTGCGGAGGCAAGGGTGGGTCCACAGGGAGAATGAGTGGCAAGGCACAGGGCAGTGTTACAGGGGTTCATGCTTGGTGATCCTAGGCGGGGATTGGGGGGAGACGGAGGGGGGGAGAGTAGGGGGGAATAGGGCAAGGAATGTGATGCGCTGAGCGGCGTGGTGCGGTGCGATGCGGTGCCATGCGGTGTGATGATGGAATGGAATATCATAAAATTGTGATGTGATATGCAGCGATGCAGTGCGGTGTGATGTGTTGCAGAGACATGGGATGAGGTTTGATGTGCTGTGCTTTGTTGTGCTGTGCTGTGCTGGGATGTGCGGTGCTGTGATGTGCGGTGCTGAGATGTGTGGTGATGTGATGTGCGGTGCTGTGATGTGCGGTGCTGTGATGTGCTGTGATGTGCTGTGATGTGCGGTGCTGTGATGTGCTGTGATGTGCGGTGCAGTGGATCGAGTCAGAGCCATCAGATAATTTTCTTAAGCCAGGGCCGCACCTCGATGTGTTTCACAACAGCTGCAGCGGAGCACCCATGTGCTGCCTGTGAGCCTTCCAACGATGCCACAGCCATCATGATCGCCTCATCCAACCTGCCATGTCATGCCGTGCCGTGCGGTGAGGTGCCGTGCCATGCCATGCCGTGCGGTGAGGTGCCGTGTCATGCCATGCCGTGCGGTGAGGTGCCGTGTCATGCCATGCCGTGCAGTGAGGTGCCGTGTCATGCCATGCCGTGCGGTGAGGTGCCATGTCATGCCATGCCGTGACATGCCATGCCATGCCATGCCATCTCGTGCCATGCAAAAGCTTGCCAAAATTTATATGAAAGCAGTGGCAGCAAGAACCAAGAGGCAAGAACCAGCAAATCCCGTGACTTCGAATCCCACATATATGCATTGCTAACAGACTCCGTACTGCTGCCGCACAGTGTCTCCTTGTCCTCGTTCAACGTTTCGGCAGCAAGAGGCAAGCACCAGCAACGGCCTTGTTCCATCAAACCATTGCCTCACGCAATCTCGCTACAGCCAGCCAGCCAGCAGCACACATGCATCACCTTGCATTGAAGGTAACAGAGCAGCACCACACCAGAAAGCAGCACGAGGCAAGCACCAGCAACGGCCGTGTTCCATCAAACCATTGCCTCACGCAATTTCTCTACAGCCAGCAGCACCAGCACAAATGCATTACCTTGCATTGCTCGTCACAGGAACGCCCATGCCAGCAGCAGCGGAGGGTACAACGGTCCACGTCCCCTCCTCCCCCGTCCCCCCACGACTGCCAGTGCGCCCACTGCTCGCACTGCCCCCCCCCACACCCTCTCCACCCCTTTCACCATCCGTCCCCCCCCCAGCCCCGCCCATAGACCCGCTCTCCCCTGCCCCTACCCCCGCCTCGCCCCCCCCACCAGCAAAATCCGCATCACCAGCACCACTACCGTCATCAGCACCCTCAGCCACATCAGCGTCACTGCAAGCAGCAGCGGCGGCCAATAGGGCGTCTTCCTCCTCCTCCATCGCCACGACTGCTGCCAGCTCAGCGCGTGCCGCCGCAGCTGCCGCCCGCTGCTCCCTGGGGGCGCGCACCCTTGGCACGGGCACCACTGCACTGGCACTGCTGCCGGCCCCACCAGTGGCTGCTGCTGTCATGTTGCGCCACTTGTCCTGTAGAGGGGGGGAGTTAAGGGAAGGGTGGGGCAATTGTTGCTCCCTGGGGGCGCGCACGCGTGGCATGGGCACCACTGCACTGGCACTGCCACCACTGCCGCCAGTGGCTGCTGCTGTCATGTTGCGCCACTTGTCCTGTTGGTGTTAGGGGGGAGGGGGGGAGTTGGGGTACCCGTTGCTCCCGGGGGGTCCTCACCCGCGGCAAAGGCACCACTGCACTGGTGCTACTGCTGCCACTGCCGCCAGTGGCTGCTGCTGTCATGTTGCGCCACTTGTCCTGCAGGGGTGGGGGAGGGGCGGAAGGGGGGGGAAGTGGGAGGGGGGTTGGTTGGAGCAGTGAAATAAAGAGGAGAGGGGAGAGGGGAGTAGAAACATGGGGGGTGGGGAAGAAGAAATGGAAAGATTTTATAGATGTGCCACACCACGCCACCGTAAGGTGCAGAACACGCGCACCCGCACTGCACAGCAGCACTCGGGGCGAGACGAGCGCACCTGCACAGCAGCACTTGGGGCACACCCCAGCAGCACACGCACCTTGAGGTCAACATTAGATCGGTGAGTAAGGAGGGGCCCGAGAGCAGGGTCCTTCTGAATGGCGCGCCACTTGCCCGGGCCGTACTTGTCCACCCCCGCCCTCAGCGCCCCCTCCTCCTCCGCCGTCCACTTCTGCTTCGGCGCTCCCATCGCCTCTCACTGCTCGCTACTCACTGCCTACTGCTATCTACTCGCTGCTCGCTGCTTGCTGCTCCCTACCCGCTACTGCCTCCAGGGCCACCCCCCCACCTTCGCCTGCTCGCAACCTGCTCCCCAAGCAGCCCCCCCACCACGCCGTCCCTCCTAGATAGGAGGTGTGGTGTGGGCGGAGGCGTGGCGTGGCGCACTGGGCGCAGTGTGGAGGGAGAGGGCGGGGTGCGTTGGCGGGGTGGCGGAGAGAAGCAAGTAATGAGAGTTGGATGGGGCTTTGGTTGGGGATGGGAGTTCCAGATATCAGCAAAGGATGTAGCAGCATGTGCGGATGTAGCACGTGCGGATGTAGGACGTGCCGATGGTGTGTGGTGTGGTGCACAGCTCCATGGTACCCCAAGCGCTCGCCCCCCCCAATTACGCGCGCGCCTCCCTCTACTGCGCGCTCGCCTCCCCAGAAACGCGCCGCGGTCAGGTGGCGCGTTACGCCGTGGCGGGCCAGGCGAAGGCGGGGGAGGGGAGTGACGCGAGGGGCGGCAGCAGGAACGGGAAGCAGCGCGAGGGGCGAGGTCAGACGATGGTGGCATGTGCAAAGGAGCGCTGGTGAGAGCTGCGGAGAGGCCGCACACCTGAGTGTGTGGGGGGAGCTGGGGAAGAGCGCACCTGAGTGTGTGGTGGGAGCTGGGGAAGAGCGCACCTGAGTGTGTGGGGGGATCTGGGGAAGAGCGCACCTGAGTGTGTGGGGGGAGCTGGGGAAGAGCGCACCTGAGCGTGTGGGGGGAGCTGGGGAAGAGCGCACCTGAGTGTGTGGGGGGAGCTGGGGAAGAGCGCACCTGAGTGTGTGGGGGGGGCTGGGGAAGAGCGCACCTGAGTGTGTGGGGGGAGCTGGGGAAGAGCGCACCTGAGTGTGTGGGGGGGGCTGGGGAAGAGCGCACCTGAGTGTGTGGGGGGAGCTGGGGAAGAGCGCACCTGAGTGTTGCGCCGCTGGTCCCTTGACTCTGCCCGGCGGCGCAGCGGCGGGAAGCGGCGGCGGAATGGACGGAAGGGCGGACCAATCGCAAGCGGCGGGGGAAGCGGCGGAAGGGATTGTCGGAACACGCGAGGCGGCAAAGAACGCGAGCCGACAATACAGGCACCTGCGGTTACGGGGGGGCGTCGGCCGACGACGCGCGGCGCTCGTGACGCACGACGAGCGTGTGGGGGCGCGGTTGTTGCGGAGTGATAGGCGCGGGAGAATCTTGAAATGGCAACGTAAGAACGCCTCCTATCCTAACGTATGGCTCTCTATGTAGGAATTTGATAATTGTTTTGTATCGAATCCAGGCGCATCCAAAAGCGAAGCAACAAAAATGCATGGGGTTGTGCTGTCTGTAGGCTCCACTTCTGCGGTGCATTTCGGTTCCTTTGCTCTCAACGAGTTTCGGCGCGGCCCACGTGTCACCTGAATACGTAGATACGTTTTAAATATTGTGTGCAACAGTCAACTCACACTCTCGATTGGTTGGGTTGTGGAGCTGGGTGGGGGGGGGGGGGGGGGGGAGTCCAGCTCGTACGTTTCTTGTACGTTCTTCGAGATCAAATTCGTGACCTCTTCTAAGTAACGAGCAATATGTACACGCTCTCGAAAAACATTCGAACATGCTCACCACCACGGATCACATGACGAGATCCATCCATCTTGGCGGAACGTTCCAAGCGCAGCACGACCGCGTCGCGCAGCTGAAACGCGTAATGAGGTGAGAGGACATTAGACAACTCTCGACATTTGAGCCACCTCAAACTAGGTCAAGTCACGAGAAACCTGACGCGTGTCCCATCGCTATCATCCGACATCGGCTTGTCGCTCGTCGGTCGTCGTTTGGCGCACGTCGCTCGTCGCTCGCAGCTTATCGGGGTAGCCGTGCAGCCGTTTCGTGCGACGCCCGTCGCACGAGTCGGTCGCAATGGCGCTGGACGACGTCGCTCGGCCGCTGGGAGCGGAGCGCGCGGGCGATCAGACGGTGTGGCGCGACGCCGATGCCGCGCTCGCCGCCGCTTGCGCCGGTGAGATCTTGATCGCATTGCGCGCGGGACTTGCGCGGATTAGCTCTGCGCGGAGTACCCCTGCGCGGATTAGCCCGGCGCGGATTAGCCTTGCGCGGGCGAGCCTTGAATTGCTGCCACAGCTCGGCGGAAGGGACGAGGCAGCGCAGCCGGGGGTCCGTCCCGCATCATGGCATGTCACCACGCCTTTTGAGGCGCCTCAGAAGTCGTCCCGCATCATGGCCTCCCACCACGCTCACGCTGCTTGCATGGCATTTCCGCATCGCATCTTGGTGTGCTTGCATGGCATTTCCGCATCGCATCTTGGTGGTGTGCTTGCATGGCATTTCCGCATCGCATCTTGGTGGGCTTGCATGGCATTTCCGCATCGCATCCTGGTGTGCTTGCATGGCATTTCCCCATCGCATCTTGGTGTGCTTGCGCAGTCGCACCGCAGTCTCCTTTTTTGAGTCAGCTCAAGAGCCCCCTCCTTCCTTCCCGCTGGCCATTCTTCCCATCCCCCTTCCCCCTCTCGTCACCATCAGAGCTGCAGTCGGCGAGTTACTGCACGGCGAGTCCTTCAGTCTCTTATCTCCCCAATCTCGCCCCCTTTCCCTCCTCTCCTCCTTCCCTCCCTCCCTCCCCTCTCCCGCTACCCCCCTCTCGTCACCATCAGAGCTGCAGTCGGGCGAGTTACTGCACGGCGAATCTTTCAGTCTCTTCGAAGCCATGGCCGCCCTCCAGGTGCACCCCACCGCCCCGCCCCCTCCCTTTGCACACGCCCCCCCCTCTGCACGCTCCCGGCACCCACTTCCCCACACTCCGCCTCCCCCACTGCGGCCTCTCCGCCCCACTGTGCGCCCGTTTCCCCTTCTTCCGTCGCCCTCGCGTGTGTGCTGCTCGTCTCTCCCCTCCCCTCCCTCGCACCATTCCCACTTTGCCCATTCCTCGTGGCCTCTCGCCGCCTGCCTTTCTCTCCCTCATCCATCCGACTTCCTCCTCGCCAGCTCTCCAAATTTGATTTCCTTCTCATCCGCCCTGCCCTGTACTCACTGCTTACCACGCCTAGATATGAGCCCGAACCCAACTCAAACATGTTTGCGCAAACCTTTTCGAACCTTGCATGTTGGTCGAACCGAACCGAACCGAACAGGTTTGCTCGAACCTTTTTCAGACTTTTAAGGTTTGAGATTTGAGTATACAACGGCGAACCCTAAAGGTTTGCTCAAACCTTCCAAGGTTTGAGCGAACTCGAACCTTTTCATGTTTGAGGTTTAAAATGATGCACATGTTATTCTACAACACATGCATGTCTAATGGTTTATGGACAGCATCACTAAACTGTCAAACCTAACAAACAAGTTAAGGTTTGACGCATCCTAAGTTGGAGCTGAGGTGAAAGAACGGTAGTAGGGAGGGAGGCATTGGGTGAGCTAGAGTTGATCTAGATCTCGATATCTACTCTGCTACGAGATTAGGGTTGGCTGCCTCAACTGGCAGCCAGCGTACGACTTTCCCGTTTTTGACGGGAAAGTCGCGAGCGTATTCTTTCTGAAGTTAATTTACTTCGAACCCCTCGCGGTTCGAATTTGACCCTTTCGAACCTCGAACCTGTTCGGTTTGAGGTTCGAATCTCGAACCGGAAAAGTTTGCGCGAACTGCTCGCGCGAACTTTTTCGAGGTTTGCTCAAACATTTTTCGCAGAAAAAAAGGTTTGGTTCGAGATAACTCGAACCGAACATCTCGAACCGAACTTAAGTTCGGTTCGATGCTCATATCTAACCACTCCACCCCTCCCAACCCCTCACAACCCTCCCAATCCCTCCGAACCCCTCGCACCCCTCGCATCCCTCCCTGCCCCTCCTGCCTGCCCCTTCCCCCCTTCTCCCCGCCCCATGAGGATGATGCATCCCAAGATGGATGCCGATGCGGGCATGACTGTGCTGTGAAACCCCGTCCCTCCTGCACGCTTTCCCCCCTTCCAGATGGTGCATTTCCCCCCTTCCAGATGGTGCATTTCCCCCCTTCCAGATGGTGCATTTCCCCCCTTCCAGATGGTGCATTTCCCCCCTTCCAGATGGTGCATTTCCCCCCTTCCAGATGGTGCATTTCCCCCCTTCCAGATGGTGCATTTCCCCCCTTCCAGATGGTGCCTTTCCCCCCTTCCAGATGGTGCATTTCCCCCCTTCCAGATGGTGCATTTCCCCCCTTCCAGATGGTGCCTTTCCCCCCTTCCAGATGGTGCATTTCCCCCCTTCCAGATGGTGCCTTTCCCCCCTTCCAGATGGTGCATTTCCCCCCTTTCAGATGGTGCATTTCCCCCCTTCCAGATGGTGCATTTCCCCCCTTCCAGATGGTGCATTTCCCCCCTTCCAGATGGTGCATTTCCCCCCTTCCAGATGGTGCATTTCCCCCCTTCCAGATGGTGCATTTCCCCCCTTCCAGATGGTGCATTTCCCCCCTTCCAGATGGTGCATTTCCCCCCTTCCAGATGGTGCATTTCCCCCCTTCCAGATGGTGCATTTCCCCCCTTCCAGATGGTGCATTTCCCCCCTTCCAGATGGTGCATTTCCCCCCTTCCAGATGGTGCATTTCCCCCCTTCCAGATGGTGCATTTCCCCCCTTCCAGATGGTGCATTTCCCCCCTTCCAGATGGTGCATTTCCCCCCTTCCAGATGGTGCATTTCCCCCCTTCCAGATGGTGCATTTCCCCCCTTCCAGATGGTGCATTTCCCCCCTTCCAGATGGTGCATTTCCCCCCTTCCAGATGGTGCATTTCCCCCCTTCCAGATGGTGCATTTCCCCCCTTCCAGATGGTGCATTTCCCCCCTTCCAGATGGTGCATTTCCCCCCTTCCAGATGGTGCATTTCCCCCCTTCCAGATGGTGCATTTCCCCCCTTCCAGATGGTGCATTTCCCCCCTTCCAGATGGTGCATTTCCCCCCTTCCAGATGGTGCATTTCCCCCCTTCCAGATGGTGCATTTCCCCCCTTCCAGATGGTGCATTTCCCCCCTTCCAGATGGTGCATTTCCCCCCTTCCAGATGGTGCATTTCCCCCCTTCCAGATGGTGCATCCCAAGATGGATGGGGGCATGGGGGGACACGTGAGTCCGTCTTGCTTTCTCCTCAACCCTCCCTGCTCCCCCTGCCCGGACCCCCCACATCCCCCCTTCCTCCTGCGCAGATGATGCATCCCAAGATGGACGCAGGCATGGGGGGGGCCAAGGGGGGAGGCGGGGGGGAAATCGGGGGGGAAATCGGGGGGGAAGGAGGGGGCGCAGAGGGGGCGAGGGGGGAGGTGGAGAGTGTGGGGGAGGCGATGGAGCGAGGGCTGCTGCCGCTGCCTCTGCCAGTGCACCGCATTGTGGACCTCTGTGACGCGCTGCTGTGTGCTGAGGTATGGTGCTGTGCGGTGCTATGCGGTGCAGTGAGGTGAGGTGTGCTGCTGTGGTGCGGTGCTGGCTCCCTCTCCTCCTTCCCGCCCTCTGCCAGCGAGGGGGGAGGTGGAGAGTGTGGGGGAGGCGGTGGAGCGAGGGCTGCTGCCTCTGCCAGCGCACCGCATCGTGAACCTCTGTGATGCGCTGAGGAACGGTGCTGTGTGGTTCTGTGCGGTGAGGTGGGCTATGTGGTGTGGTGAGGTCGGTGAGGTGCGGTGAGGTGCGGTGAGGTGTGGTGTGGTGCGGTGTTGTTGTTCTTGTAGCCCCCTCCCGCTCCTGTCCTCTGTCGGCCCATGGCATCGTGGACCTTTGTAACGCACTGCTGTGTGCTGAGGTGTGCTGCTGTTTGCAATTGTCCTGCTGCCCTGCAAAACGCTCTGCTGCTGGTGCCCCCCCGTGCCGTCTCCTTCCCCGCTTCCTTCTTCCAATCCTCGCCACTCCCACTGTGTGGCGGTTCAGCCCCTCTCGCCACTCCTACTGTGTGGCGTTTTAGCCCCTCTCGCCACTCCATGCGCCCCCTGTTCGCCCGCACTCCCCTCTGCCTTATCCCTCCCCCTCTCCCCCCCCTCCCAGGCCACGTGGCACAGCGGGCACAGCCTACCCCAAACCGTATTCACCTGCGCCTACCTGCTGTTGCCGCCCCTTCAAGCCCTTTGTGCGCCACATTCCCCACTGCCTCATGCCTTCCTCTCTCGCCCCCTGTTGCTTCCTCTCCCCTCCATCCCCTCCCCACAGGCGACATGGCACAGCGGGCACAGCCTGCCCCAGACCGTATTCACCTGCGCCTACCTGCTGCTGCCCCCGCTCGCCGCCCCTTCCAACTGCACGGCCTCCCCCTCCCCCTCCCCCTCCCCCTCCCCCTCCCCCTCCCCCTCCCCCTCCCCCTCCCCCTCCCCCTCCCCCTCCCCCTCCCCCTCCCCCTCCCCCTCCCCCTCCCCCTCCCTCTCCTCGTCACCACTACTGCTGGCGCTGCTGTCAGCCACCCTCGCCTGTGTGAACAGCGTGCGATCTGCAGCCTGCTGGACGCACCAACGCGAGGTGAGAGGAGTGATTGCAGAGCATGATATCATATGCCATTTGGTCTCTCTTCTCATGGCCTCTCTTCTCATGGCCTCTCTTCTCATGGCCTCTCTTCTCATGGCCTCTCTTCTCATGGCCTCTCTTCTCCCTAAGTTTTGCGTCACTGGGACGGGACGTGATAATGCACTCTTATAATGCATGCAATATGTCGGCTCTCCATCCCTCTCGCCCTCCTCCTCCTCTGAAGCCCCCTTTTTCTCCCATTCTTAGTCTTTCCTCGCCCTCCTTTTACCCTCACCCTCCTTTTACCCTCGCCATCCTCTTCTTACACTCCCAGTGGGGGGCCTGCCTCTGGAGGGACGAGCGTATTTTTCACCCCCACCTACTCCCCCTCCCCCAACCTCTTCCCTCCCCCATCCCTTCCCCATCCTCTCACAGGAGGAGGACTTTGTGACGTCAGCAGGCGGCCTGCCTCTGGAGGGGCGAGTGGGGGAGGCAGCAGTGGCGCCGCTGAGAGCGCTGCTGGCGGGGATTGAAGGCAGTGGGGAAGGGGACGCTCGGAAGGGAAAAGGTGAGTGAGAGGAGAGGAGAGGTTACACACCTACCTGAAAGACCTCTGGAGGGGCGGGTGGGTGTGGCGGCAGTGGCGCCGCTGAGAGTGCTGCTGGCGGGGCTGGAGGGCAGTGGGGAGGGGACACGGGGAAAGGGGCAGGTGAGTAAGAGGAGAGGTCACACTCGCCCATCCAGAGGCAGTGGCTCCACTCAGAGCGCTGCTGGCCGGGCTGGAAGGACAAGGGGCAGGTGGGAATGGGGTGGGTGGGAGGGGGGCGTGCGCAGGGGAGGGGGAACAAGTGAGCGAGGCATAAGTGGCGCCGCTCAGGGCACTTCTGGCGGGGCTGGAGGGGCAAGGAGCAGGTGGGGGGGGGTAACAAATAGGGGGGGGGGCAGGGGAGAGGGGACAGGTGTGAGAGGGGTAATGGGCGAATGGACGAGGCTGCAGTGGCGCCACTCAGAGCACTTCTGGCGGGGCTGGAGGGGCAAGGAGCAGGTATGAGGGGCGGACAGGTGCGGGGATCAGGAAGAGGGCGAAGGGGCGAGTGGGAAGGCGGCAGTGCTGGGGAGGCGAGGAGGCAGGGAAGGTGGGGGAGCGCCAAGGGGACGGGACAGGTGGAGAGGGGTCAGGGGTGGGAGTGGGAATGGCCAGCGAGGGGGAGGCAGCAGCATTGCCGCGCAGGGCACTGCTGGTGGGGCTGGAAGGCAGTGGCGAATGGAGCAGGTGGGGACGAGGAGAGGTGTGGCGGGGGGGAGCTGTGTGGAGTGGGGGGGGTGGGAACTTCCGGTGTAGAGGAGTGTCACGCCGTCCCTCTTCCCCGCTACCTGTTGGCACACCTGTCCCCTTCCCCGCTACCTGTTGGCACGCCTGTCCCCTTCCCCGCTACCTGTTGGCACGCCTGTCCCCTTCCCCGCTACCTGTTGGCACGCCTGTCACCTTCCCCGCTACCACGCCTGTCACCTTCCCCGCTACCTGTTGGCACGCCTGTCCCCTTCCCCGCTACCTGTTGGCACGCGTGTCACCTTCCCCGCTACCTGTTGCCTTTGCCTTTTTCACGATCATCAGCACTCGCATCTTCACTCCCATGCCATCCGCCTGCGTTTACCGCTCCACACACCCCACACACCCATGTGTAGTGAGGTGCATTTTGAGGCGCCTCAAAAGACATCCGCCTGCATTTCCCCCTCCACACACCCCACACACCCATCACACATCCATGCCCACCAGGCAAGGAAGCAGAGACAGTGCATGCAGAGCAGCAGGGCAGAGCGACCCTGTGCTGTCTGGAGGTGACTTTTGAGTCGACTCAAAAGTTTCCCACTCCACACACCCCACACGCCCATCACACATCCATGTCCACCAGGCAAGGAAGCAGAGGCAGTGCGTGAAAAGCAGCAGCAGGGCGACTCTGTGCTCTCTGGGCTGGGCCCTGCTCTCCGTACTACCCTCATGCGCATGGCTTTGCAGGGAGTTTTTGAGAATTCTCAAAAGCTCTCTGGGCTGGACCCTGCTCTCCGTACTACCCTCATGCGCATGGCTTTGCAGGGAGTTTTTGAGAATTCTCAAAAGCTCTCTGGGCTGGACCCTGCTCTCCGTACTACCCTCATGCGCATGGCTTTGCAGGGAGTTTTTGAGAATTCTCAAAAGCTCTCTGGGCTGGACCCTGCTCTCCGTACTACCCTCATGCGCATGGCTTTGCAGGGAGTTTTTGAGAATTCTCAGAAGCTCTCTGGGCTGGACCCTGCTCTCCGTACTACCCTCATGCGCATGGCTTTGCAGGGAGTTTTTGAGAATTCTCAAAAGCTCTCTGGGCTGGACCCTGCTCTCCGTACTACCCTCATGCGCATGGCTTTGCAGGGAGTTTTTGAGAATTCTCAAAAGCTCTCTGGGCTGGACCCTGCTCTCCGTACTACCCTCATGCGCATGGCTTTGCAGGGAGTTTTTGAGAATTCTCAAAAGCTCTCTGGGCTGGACCCTGCTCTCCGTACTACCCTCATGCGCATGGCTTTGCAGGGAGTTTTTGAGAATTCTCAAAAGCTCTCTGGGCTGGACCCTGCTCTCCGTACTACCCTCATGCGCATGGCTTTGCAGGGAGTTTTTGAGAATTCTCAAAAGCTCTCTGGGCTGGACCCTGCTCTCCGTACTACCCTCATGCGCATGGCTTTGCAGGGAGTTTTTGAGATTTCTCGAAAGCTCTCTGGGCTGGACCCTGCTCTCCGTACTACCCTCATGCGCATGGCTTTGCAGGGAGTTTTTGAGAATTCTCAAAAGCTCTCTGGGCTGGACCCTGCTCTCCGTACTACCCTCATGCGCATGGCTTTGCAGGGAGTTTTTGAGAATTCTCGAAAGCTCTCTGGGCTGGACCCTGCTCTCCGTACTACCCTCATGCGCATGGCTTTGCAGGGAGTTTTTGAGAATTCTCAAAAGCTCTCTGGGCTGGACCCTGCTCTCCGTACTACCCTCATGCGCATGGCTTGCCTGCCTCTCGCCTGTTCCCTCATTCCACCCCATGCCCATGCCCATGCCCATGCCCATGCCCACATGCACTACCAGGGAAGGCACCAGCATCAGGGCGCAAGGAGCAGCAGCAGGGCGACCCTGTGCTCTCTGGGCTGGACCCTGCTCTCCTCTCCGCGCTAACGGCCCGCATGCAATTCCGACTGGTACCTATTGCTCCCTCCTCCCTGCCATGCCCGGCTCTGCTCCGCTTCTTGTACTTGCAGGGTGTTTGCATGTTTCTATCAAAAGTCACTGAATTCCCAAAAAAACCCTCTCCTCACCGCCCTTGTGGCCAGCATGAGATTCCGGCTGGTATCTGGTATCTATCTACCGCCCTCTTCTCCCTCCCTGCCATGCTCTGCCCCGCTTCTCTCTGCTTCTGCTCTGCTCTGATCTGCTCTCATGCCGCCTACAAGCCTGCGGGTGTGTGTTTAGCGTGTGATTCACTAGCAGCATCACGTTGCTGGCGGGTTGTTCTGCACACGCCACCTGGAATGGAGAGACATGCCCCAGCACGTATGGAATGTGCACATGGGGGTGTGGTAGCGTTCATCGCATGGGGGTGTGGTAGCGTTCATCGCAAAAGTCAGTCAGCTTGTGGTTCCTCTTTTGCCATACAGAACCCTTGCAAGACCTCTTCCCCCTTGACACCCCTCCTTTCCACAACCACCTCCCCTCCCCCCCTCTCTCCCCCCCTTCTTCTCCGCCCTCTCGCCCGCCAGGCTCTCTATAACGCGCTCTCATCCCAGCGCTTCAAACTGCCCACCTGCCCGCCCACCTGCCCGCCTGCGCGCTGAAGGTTACAGCTCGGCTCCCCTGCCCTGCACAAACTCTAGACCTCCCTGTCTACACACCCGTCTCCTCCTCCCACCCCTCCCCCCTACCTCTCCCCTTCCCGCCCCTTCTGCTCCTGCCCTCCTACCCCACCCATCCCTTTTCCAGGCTCTCTATGACGCGCTCTCAGCACTCCAAACGGCCCGCCTGCCCGCCCATCTGCCCGCCTGTGCGCTCAAGATTCAGCTCGCCCAGACCGCCCTGCACAAACTCAAGATCTCCTTGCCCCCGACTGCCCCCGCTGCTGGGGGAGAGGGAGGAGAAAGGGGAGAGGGGGAGCAGGCGGAGGGGGGGAGTGGGGGGCAGCAGACGGCGTCAGGAAGGGCGGCGCCGGGCATGTGTCCGGCCATCAACACCCATCTGCTGCCGCCCACGCCGCCCCGTCCCACGCACCTGCTGACGTGGCACGAGGTGAGTGAGACAGTTGCTGACGTGTCAGTGATGGGAGGGGTTACTGGGGTGGTTGCAAGCGAGGCAGTGCAAATGCACTTACTGAGGTCGTTGGTACCAACCAATGCACTCACAACCCATGCTTTCTGCGTCTCTTCACTTCACACCCAGGATCTCTGTAACAATCACTTACTTACGTTGACTGTTAGAAATCAACCCAAACTACCTGCTCCTCCTCCTCCTCTCGTATTCTCGCCTCCTTGCTCCCCTGCTGCTCCCAGTCCCCCCGTTCCGACCCTTCCCCTCCCCGTGCCCCCCTTTTACCCCGCCACTCCACCTCTTCCTGTGACACCTGCTCCTCCTCTACTCCATATCTGCTTCTGCTTCCCTCGCTCCTCCCCTCTCCCTACCCACCCTCACCGCCCCCCTCCCCCCCACTCCTTTACGCCTGTTGGCTCATCTCGCCTTCATCTGCCACCTGCCATCCACCTCACCTCCTTTCCCCTCCACCCTCCTTCCTCGACCCCCCTTCCTCTCCCTCAGGCATTGGACCATTTCTCTCATCTGCTAACCCACCTTGCCGTCACCTGCCATCCACCTCACAGCCCAACCTGCTGGCACTCTTGAGCTTCCTCCCCTCCTCTTCTGGTGCCGTTTCCCTCTCCCTACCCTCCCCGCCGCTCTTTCCCGCACCCCCTTCCCAGGCATTGGATCATTTCTTTCGCCTGCTAACCCATCTCGCCTTCATCTGCCACCTGCCATCCACCTCGCCTCTCCAACCTGCTGGAGTTCTCTCGCCTCCTCGCCCACTTCCGCGCCGTCCTATCCCCCTCGCTGCCCTCCCATCCCCCTCGCTGCCCTTTGCAACCTCCCTTCCCCCCCCATCAATCCCAGGCATTGGACCACTTCTCTCGTCTATTGACCCACCTCACTTTCATCTGCCATCTGCCATCCACCTCACCGCCCGATCTGCTGGAGCTCTCGCGCTTCCTCGCCCACTTCCGCGCCCTCAACCCGGGCCCCGTCGCCCGCGCTGCCCTGCAGGTGTGTAGGTGCGTTTGCTGCAGGTGCGTTTGCTGCAGGTGCGTTTGCTGCAGGTGCGTTTGCTGCAGGTGCGTTTGCTGCAGGTGCATTTGCTGCAGGTGCGTTTGCTGCAGGTGCGATGGCTGCAGGTGCGTTTGCTGCAGGTGCGATGGCTGCACGTGTGCAGTGCAGGTGGGTGTGTGTGCTCTGTATGGGGCGGTGGTGTGTCCCGATCTGCTGGAGCTCTTGCGCTTCCTAGCCCACTTCCACACCCTCAACCCCGGCCCCGTCCCCCGCGCTGCCCTGCAGGTGGGTTGGATGCATGCAGGTGTGCGGGTGTGCTGGCTAGGTGTGCTCTGTATGCGGGCATTGTAACTCGCTCACTTCCGCGCCCTCAACCCCGGCCCCGTCGCCCGTGCTGCGCTGCAGGTACGATGGCTGGATGTGCGCAGGTGTGTTTGCTGCAGGTGTGCAGATGTGTGTGTGCTGACACTGCAGGTGACGTCCTGCCTATGTGTGTCTTGTATGGTATGGAGCGGTGTTCCTCGCCCACTTCCGCGCCCTCAACCCCGCCGGCCCTGTCGCTCGCACTGCACTGCAGGTAGGTTTCATGGCTGGTGGCACTGGTGGTTCTGCCGGTGCTGGCGCTACAAATGTGCAGTCGTGCTGCAGGTGCGTTGGCTGTATGTGTATGCTGTGCTCTGTATGGGGCAGTGTAACTCGCCCACTTCCGCGCCCTCAACCCGGGCCCCGTCGCCCGCGCGGCACTGCAGGTGTGTGTGTGGTGGCTGCATGTGTGTATGTGCAGGTGTGTGTGTGGTGGCTGCATGTGTGTATGTGCAGGTGTGTGTGTGGTGGCTGCATGTGTGTATGTGCAGGTATTTGTGGTTGGATGTGTACAGTGCAGGTGGGTGTGTGTGCTCTGTGTGTGGCAGTGTGTCTTGCCCACTTCCGCGCCCTCAACCCCGGCCCCGTCGCCCGTGCTGCACTGCAGATATGAGTGTGTGATGGCTGCATGCGTGCAGTGCAGGTGCGTGTGTGTCCTCTGTACGGTGCGCTGCGTTCCTTCTGGCGCCAGTCCCCTTTCTACCTCCTCCACCTCTCGTCCGCCCCTCTCCCCTCTTCTTCCCCCATCATCTGCTGCTACTCCAAGACAGTCTCATTCTCGGCCACGACCTGACATACGTTCTCCTGCACCCGCTGCACCTTCCGACTCTCCTCTCCCTTTCAATGGCGTCCCCTCCCCTCCTGTTCCCTTGCCTCCCTTCCCCTTCCACTCCCCCCATCAGCTGCTGCTGCTCCGGGATGGTCTCATTCTCGGCCACGACCCCACAGCCATCCTAAAGCACTCGCTGCACCTTGCACCTTTCCTTCCGTCCCCTCCCCCTCCCCACCATTCCCCCCTCCCACCCCTCCACTCCCCTCTCCCCCCACCAGCTGCTGCTGCTGCGAGGTGGTCTAATTCTCGGCCACAACCCCACACATGTCGTCATGCACTCGCTGCACCATGTGTCTCCATCTCCCCTCCCCTCCCTTCCTCTCCCCTCCCCTCCCTTCCTCTCCCCTGCCCTCCCTTCCTCTCCCCTGCCCTCCCTTCCTCTCCCCTGCCCCACCTTCCCCCCACCAGCTGCTGCTACTCCGAGAAGGTCTCATTCTCAGCCACGACCCCACAGACGTCATCCTGCATTCGCTGCACCTGCCGCCTGCCCTGCTGCCCCCGCCTGGACCTGCTGCAGGTGGTGCTGGCGGTGGTGGGGGTGTTGGTGGTGGGGATGGAGGCAGCAGTGCGGCTTTAGGGAAATTTGTCAAGAAGGCGTCGCATGTAAGTGGGACGGGGGGATGTGAGGGCGGAGTCGGAGAACGGGCGGGCGGAGAGAGGGAAGGCATGAGCGGAAAGGGAATGTAGGGTGCCCGTGCTGGTTGGAGTTGAAGGTAGGCGTGCTGTGCTGCTCAACTGCTGCACTGCTGTTTAGGATTGCAGTCACATTTGGGCTTCTGCCTTTATCATTTGCTGTACGTACTCACCTCATTTTTGTTTCCTTGCCGCCAATCTTCACCCTCCTCCCCTCCTCCCTGTGCCGCCAGTATCCAATCCCCTGCCCTCTCATCCCATCTGCCTTCCTGCCATCCCTGTGTCTCTCTCAACCAGGCAGTGCTGATGGCGCAGTGCAGCAACGGGGCGAGGGAGAGCCGCATGCTGGCCAAGTCTTCACCTTGTCCTCACCTGCCTTTGAGTCGACTCAAAACAAGTCTTCACCTCGTCCTCACCTGCCTCCCGTCTCACTTGCCTCCCATCCCATGTTGCACGCAAAGCAGGCAGTGCAGGCGGTGCTGAGGGCGCAGTGCAGCAACGGGGCGAGGGAGAGGCGCATGCTGGCCAGATCTTCATCTTATCCCCACGCTCCCCTCGTCCCCTCCTGTCTCCCATTTTGCCTCCCATCCCTCTCTCTCTCTCAACCAGGCGGTACAGGCGGTGCTGAGGGCGCAGTGCAGCAACGGAGCAAGGGAGAGGCGAATGCTGGCCAAGCTGCTGCCCGACTGGAGCCATCTCCTGTCTCTCGTGCGCCATTCCCGCCTTCCCCCTGCCTCTTGCTCCCCCTGCCCGCTCCTTTCCCTGCCCATCTGCCTCCTTCTGACTGGAACCATCTTCTCTCGTTCGTACGTCCCCCCTACTTCCCCCCTGCCTGCTGCTGCTCCTCCTTCTGCCTGTCGCTTTTCTCTCTCCCCTTCTGCCTGTCGCTTTTCTCTCTCCCCTTCTGCCTGTCGCTTTTCTCTCTCCCCTTCTGCCTGTCGCTTTTCTCTCTCCCCTTCTGCCTGTCGCTTTTCTCTCTCCCCTATGTCGTCTCTCTGATGCCATGTGCTGTATCTCACCCCGCTGTGTCTTGCGGTGGTGCAGAAATTCGTGTGTGTTTCAACATGATTCCCCTCAACACCTTTCCTGCCCGTCGCCCCTTTTAGGCTGGCGACGTGGACGCATGTGATGCCGTCGAGCGCTACACCACCACTAATTTCGCTCAGGTGATTCCCCAGGTGCTTTTGCAGGTGATTGTGCAGGCAGTTTTCCAGGTGATTTCTTAGGTGGTGTGGCTGTTGATGTCTTGAGTATGTGTGCAGGTAGATTCCGAGTATGTTGAAATCTCATGTGATGCATGGCCCTTGGCCCTTGGCCCTTGGCCCTTGGCCCTTGGCCCTTGGGTGGCACACACCGTTCACGAGCAGCATCTCATGTTGCTCGGCCATCAATTCATGCAAGGCGGGGCATGTGCGTGACGGACGGGGAAATGCAGTAACTTTGTACCAACCCTCTACTTCCCTTCTCTGTGCACTCTTCTCCCCCTCCCCTCTTTCCGCCTTCCACCCAACTCCCCTTAACTCAACGCTGAGCTCCAAGCAGGGGTGGTGGAGGGAGAGTGGCCACCAGCTGGGTGGTGAAGGGCGGTTCGAAAGACACTTCCCTTTTCTTCTCCTCCCTGTGCGCTCCCTCCCTTCCGCTCCCCACCTCTTGACAGCAGGGGTGGTGGAGGGAGAGTGTGTCAACCAGCTGGGTGGAGGAGTACACGTGTTGGGGCTGTGTATGTTATGGTACACACACACACCATTCATCCCTTTCCTTCCCCTCCCCGTGCGCACCCTTCCTCCCTTCCTCCCTCCCTCTCAACACCGCGCTGCCATCAGGGGTGGTGGAGGGAGAGCGTGGCAACGAGCTGGGTGGTGGAGTACACATGTCGCATCGTCATTCGCTATCTGCAGCTTGGCTTCTCCACGCGCCTCTACGCGCCCTCTGAGTTCCTTTCCGCCTTCTGGTCAGTCCTGCCTGCCCCATCACACCATGCCATGCCCCATGTCATGCCACAACACGGCTGCCACACGCCGTGCCTCCCACATCCCTTGGCTTCTCCACTCGCCTCTATGGGCCCTCCGAGTTCCTCTCTGCCTTCTGGTCCGTCCATCATAACATGCCACACCACGCCACACCACGTCACACCATGCCACACCATGCCTCCCACCCACACACCATGCCTCCCACCCACATGCCATGCCTCCCACCCACATGCTATGCCTCTCACACGCCCCTTGGTTTCTCCATGCGTCTCTATGCGCCCTCTGAGTTCCTCTCTGCCTTCTGGCCTGTCCTACACGTTCACAGAACAGCTTCACACGGCACACAGCACACAGCACACGGCACACAGCACAGCACACGGCACACCGCACACGACACACGGCACACAGCACACGGCACACAGCACAGCACACGGCACACCGCACACGGCACACGGCACACAGCACAAAGCACAGCACACAGCACACAGCACACGGCACACCGCACACGGCACACGGCACACAGCACACAGCACACAGCACAGCACACAGCACACGGCACACGGCACACGGCACACAGCACAGCACACAGCACACAGCACACAGCACAGCACACAGCACACGGCACACGGCACACGGCACACAGCACACAGCACACAGCACAGCACACAGCACACGGCACACGGCACACGGCACACAGCACACGGCACACAGCACACAGCACAGCACACAGCACACAGCACACGGCACACGGCACACGGCACACGGCACACAGCACACAGCACACAGCACGAGTAATCCTATTAACGCTTGCACATACATACCCCGTCGCCATGCATGCACGAGCAGGTATCTCGACAGTGTGCTGGCCACACTCATCCACAACGTTTCTGCCCGAGAAGCGTCCTTGCAAAAACCTTTCACAGGTGGGCCTCTGCCATGCTTCGTCTCTCGTATGTGCCACACTCCTAGAAAAACACTTCTACTGCCGGTTACAAATGGGAACCCAAGCTTCGTTCAGGTGTACAACTGCCGACTAGGGTTGGGCCTACTTTGGGGCTGAGGTGCAACGTTGGACAGATTCTTTCAATTCTCAAAGGTTGAGTTGGCTAATCAGTTTTGAGGCGCCTCAAAACTAGATGCAACGTTTTACAGATTGCTTCAGTCCTCAAAAGTTGGAATGTCTGATGATGGGCATCCGAATATGGTTGGTTCTTGAGAGCATTCTACGAAACCTGTGAGGCGCCTCATAAGGTGATTATGGCCACCCAAACGGATTTGGTTCTTAAGAGTATTCATGAATCCCAAATTTACCGTTGGGCTATTGGAACCCCAATGGTGGTGGTGGTGCTTAGGGGGGGGGAGGGAATACGATTCTGCCAAGCTCTCAACCGATTTTCCTCTCCTTTTTCTCCCCAATGTACACCCATTCGCTCCCAGTTTTCAGACGCTAGAGTGTTATGTTTTTTAGGCGCCTCAAATAATCTCTCCTAGTATTTATGGACACTAGAGTGGTTCACTATTCATCCATCCCGCATGGCATTCTCACAAACCCTTCCCTGCTTGCGAACCCCCCATCCCATCTGACCCCTCTCCATCCCCTTGCCCCTTCAACCCCACGGCAGCCCCTTCCTCCCGCAAGTCTCGGCGCAAGCCAGCAGCAGTCCCTCCCCCCTCGCCCCCGCCGCCTTCCCTTGATCTGGCGCTGATAACTGCATACCAGCTGCTATGCAAGGCATACGTGCGGGTGAGTCAGAGGAGTGTGTGGGTGTTTGAGGTATTGAAAGGGGTGGGGATGCATGTCAATGTGTGCAGTGCTGCACCTGCCTGCTCAGACCTCGCTCCCTTGATCTGGCGCTGATAACTGCCTACCAGCTGCTATGCAAGGCATACGTGCGGGTGAGTGGGAGGAGTGTGTGGGCAGGTGAGGCATTGGGGGGTGGCGATGCATGTCAATGTGTGCGGTGCACCTGCCTGCCCCCCACCACCCTCACTGGATCCGACGCTGCTCTCCCCATATCAGCTGCTCTGCAAGGCATACGTGCGGGTGAGTCAGAGGAGTGTGTGGGTGGGTGAGGTATTGAAAGGTGTGGGGATGCATGTCAATGTGTGCAGTGCTGCACCTGCCTGCTCACACCTTCCTCCCTTCATCTGGCACTGATAACTGATAACTGCATACCAGCTGCTCTGCAAGGCATTCGTGCCTGCCTGCCCCCACCACCCTCACTGGATCTGACGCTGCTCTCCCCATATCAGCTGCTGGTGAGTCAGAGGAGTGTGTGGGTGGGTGAGGTCTTGAAATGTTTTTTGAGAATTCTCAAAAAACACTCGTCACAATGCTGAGTGCTGTGCACCTGCCTGGCCCTTCCCCTTCCCTGCCTGCCTGCCTGCCCATACCCATACCTATACGTCCCTTCATGCTCCTACCCGTATGTCCCTTCGTCCCTGCTCCTAACTGCCCATACCCATACGTCCCTTCATACTCTTCTTCCATCCCCTCCCATCCGCCTTCCTCAACACCTGCTGCTGCATTGCTGCAGTGCCTCACCTATCACGCTTGTTGCCCCAAGCATTCCCCGCACCGCCCCACCTGCCGTGCCCGCCACCCTCCTCCATCACATCTCTGCTCCTCTTGCTCCCTCCTCGCACCCTTTCCATCCTCCTCCATTCGTTCCGCACATTGCCCACTCAACAACCCCTTCTCTTCTCCAAATTCGAAATCTCCGTTCCGCACTCCCATCTCCCCCACTTCCCTCTCCGCACTCCCATCTCCCCCACTTCCCTCTCCGCACTCCCATCTTCCCCACTTCCCTCTCCGCACTCCCATCTCCCCCACTTCCCTCTCCGCACTCCCATCTCCCCCACTTCCCTCTGCCCCCCACCTCTGCCTTCCTCCTCCATCCTCCTTCACTATCCTCCTCTCGCAATACTCTCCCCACACCACACCCACAGCTGCTGTCAGCATATGCATTCGTTCTGAACGGCAAGCTGCAGCAGCGGCCCTCTCCCTTCATCTCCTCCCATTGCCCGCTCACCTCTCTTGAATGCTCTCGATACTCCCCCACCTCACTTCCTGCACCACACCCGCAGCTACTGGCAGCATTCGTTCTGGACGCTGGAAAGCTGAACCAGCGCCCCACTCCCCTACCTCTTCGCATTGCCCACTCACCCACTTGAATGCTCTCAAACCTCCCTCCCCCACACCTCACTCCCCGCACCATACCCCACAGCTGCTCGTTGCATTCGTTCTGGAGCGCAAGTTGCCCTGGCGCCCCTTTCGAGGCACCTCAAAAGTTGCATTCGTTCTGGACCGCAAGCTGCCGCGACGCCCCTCTTCCCTATCCCCCCCCGTTTCCCACTCACCTCTCCTTATTGTTCTCAATCCTCTCCTCCTCACTTCTCTCACCATACCCACAGCTGCTGGCTGCATTCGTTCTGGATGGCAAGCTGCCCCAGCGCCCCTCTCCCTTCAACTCCTCCCGTTGCCCACTCAACTCCCTTGATTCATTTCAATGTTCCCCTCTACTTCCCTCCTCTCACCATACCCACAGCTGCTGGCAGCGTTCGTCCTAGACGGCAAGCTGAATCAGCGCCCCTCTCCATTCAACAGCGACCGCCAGGTGTGTTCTTGGGCATGCACAGATGGTTCGAGTCAAGCGTGAGTGGCGAGTCTGTTTTTAAGTCGACTCAAAATCAGACTCATCACACGCAGCGCCCCTCTCCCTTCAACAGCGACCGTCACGTGTGTGTTGTAATTTCATATTTCATACAACATACATAGGCTAGAAGTGTAGCACATTCATAAATTGGGGGGTTGCTTAGTGTACCCTCCAACCACATTTTGTGGTTGGTTGGGATTGGTCCTTAACTCAACCAATCCCAACCAACACACATTTGTGGTTGCTTGGGTCACAAGCAAGCTCACCCATTGGCCAACTTATTGGCCAATAGGGTAAGCTTTCCTCTCATCTCTCTCTTGCTCATTGTTTGTACTAAAGAGCCTCTTGGCTCATTATTCAATGTATCAATTCTAGCTTCCTAACATGGTATCATGAGCTATTGGCTCACGCCTTGATCCCTCGGTCCTTAGGCCACACTCTCCTCCCCGTCCCTAAGACGTAGTCCTACTACGGTGCTCCCAAGCTCAGATCTACCCCTCTCGAGCTCCGATCTTCTCCTCCCGAGCTAAGATCTTCTCCTCCCGAGCTCAGATCTACTCCTCCCGAGCTCACATCTCCTCCTCCCGAGCTCCGATCTACTCCTCCCCAGCTCAGATCTACTCCTCCCCAGCTCAGATCTACTCCTCCCCAGCTCAGATCTACTCCTCCCCAGCTCAGATCTACTCCTCCCCAGCTCAGATCTACTCCTCCCCAGCTCAGATCTACTCCTCCCCAGCTCAGATCTACTCCTCTCGAGCTCAGATCTACTCCTCCCGAGCTCAGATCTACTCCTCCCGAGCTCAGATCTACTTCTCCCCAGCTCAGATCTACTCCTCCGGAGCTCACATCTCCTCCTCCCGAGCTCAGATCTCCTCCTCCCCAGCTCAGATCTACTCCTCCCCAGCTCAGATCTACTCCTCCCGAGCTCAGATCTACTCCTCCCGAGCTCAGATCTACTCCTCCCCAGCTCAGATCTACTCCTCCCGAGCTCAGATCTACTCCTCCCGAGCTCAGATCTACTCCTCCCCAGCTCAGATCTACTCCTCCCGAGCTCAGATCTACTCCTCCCGAGCTCAGATCTACTCCTCCCCAGCTCAGATCTACTCCTCCCGAGCTCAGATCTGTTGTGCCAACACATTACAGTGGCACGCTCATCGCACTCCCATTCGGCCTACAAGCCTGCTCAGCTTCTGGAATTTTGTGGGGAGGTTGTTCAACATGTTTTCTTCAAACCCTCAAAGTTTCAGAGTTTTTAAAGCAGTTACCAAGGCATGACAACATTTTATGTTTCAAGACTTATGGCATCCCGGAAGTGTGTGTTACTCCTTTTTGGTAACACCCGAGTTCACCATTTCGGCTGCTGACTCGTCTACCGAGATCTGATTGGTCTGAAATTCGGTCTGGCAGTCCTTTGCCGCGCTGTACAGGTGGTCACCAAGTTTCAGAACGATCCAACATCTGAGCATTGCGTGACAGCTGCCGAAATTCACTGTTCCGTAGTTATGGTGCACTGTTGGCAGCATTTCCCTTGCCACCCTTTCATTGTTGTCACGCCAATGGTGCAGGGACAGAGAATGAGACAAGAAGTACAGTTGGTCAAGTGGGACTCTACAACCCTCCTTTTGACAAGTGTGGTCTTCCTGGAAGCAGCTTGCAAGAGGGTGCAAGTAGGAAGACAAGCTGACTCATGTTGGCTTGACTCACTATTGGTAGCCTTGAGTACAGCTCTGAACATCCAAGTGTGGTTGGCTTTGCTGACCTAGCTAAGTGGTTTCCCATTCTTCTCTAGCCTTTCTCCCCTAGGACTCAACCTTCTCTGAGTTCCCAGGATGACCCAACTCCTTATGAGTCCCCTAGGCAATGTTGTACTCACCTCTTCCTTGCATCAATGAAACTACACGTTTTTCAGCCGAGCTTACGTTTTCGTTCACTGCGTAGTGCACACACCTCTGATAATAGCAAGTAATATACCGTTGGAAAGTAGACACCTAAGGCTAACCGCTGTCCAAGTTTAAGCCTCGTATGATTTTGGAGCTGATCGTGACGGCGTTTTGAACAGAGGCGGTTTGAAGACGTCAGATTTTGTTTAGGGGGTTTCATGGGCATCCGCGACCTCTAAGTGGACTGCAAACTATAACAAGTGGTATCAGAGCTGTTCTACTCTGTTCGTGGGTTAATATGGAGGCTGAAAGTTCTGCTCCAGCTGGTCCTAGTGGTAGTGGTGGCGTGAGAGGTGCTGGGGAAGCGAGAAGAGGCGTTGCAGGCGGATCTGCATCAATGGCTTCCGTTTCAACATCAGCTAAGGATGATGTGAAGGCATTCAACCTGGAGAAGTTCTCTGGGGATGATTGGGCATCATGGAGCTTCAGGATGGAGCTCCTCTTCAACCATTATGGGCTGCTTGAAGTGATGGATGGAGAATTGAAGAGGCCTGCGAGCGAAAGAGCGACCAAGGAATGGGATCGCCGGTCCAAGGATGGATTCTTCCTTCTCTCCCAATGCCTCTCATCCAACCAGCTGCACCACATCAAGCATCTCATCAAGGAAGTTGAGTGTGGTCCTAAGACATGGAAGATTTTGAAGGATGTCCATGCCCCCAGCAGCGAAGCTTTGGTGGTGGTGCTCGAGCGACAACTCCATGCGGTAAAGATCAACGAGGGTGATGCCGTGCAAGGAGCGTTCGATCAACTCCGGGACCTTTATGTGAAGCTCTCTGCTGCTGGTGTGGACTACCCTGAAAAAATCAAGTGCTACAAGGCTCTCTCCCTGCTGCCGGAGTCGTGGGGGCCCTTGGTGGTCAACCTTAATGGCATGAAGAACTCGTGGTCCCTTGAGTGGATTCGCGCGCAAGTTCTTCAAGAGGAGTTTCGGAGGAAGGAGCTGACCGCCGCTGCTGGTGAAGGTGGAGGCTCTGCCTATGGCATGAAAGGCTTCAAAGGGCGTGGCAGCAAGAAATGGAAGGCCAAGGAAGGCTCTGGAGGGGAGCAGCATTCGGGAGGGAAGCGTGGCAACAAGGGAGGCAAGCGGTGTGGCGACAAATGTTGGTATTGCCATGTGGAAGGTCACCCATGGTTTAAGTGCCGCAAGTTACCTGACGGTTGGAGGCCTTGTCAGCCATCACTTGAGGGCTCCAAGGGTGTTCATGAAGCTATGGGAGAAGGCGTGGGCAGTGAGGAGGGCGATGGAGGTGCTGGCGGATACGGCGGCATGTTCTACCATGTAGGAGAGGCGCGCTCCGACGACATGGTTGTGCCGGCCAGCAAGGTTGCTCTTCATTGCTCCTCCCATTGGGTCATCGACACGGGAGCCTTCATGACCATGACCAACCGAGAGGATCTACTGGATGAAGTTAGGCCATCAAAGGCAGCCACCGTCGTTTCAGCCACCGGCCAAGTTGTACCCGTGCGTGGCGAGGGGAGAGCCATGTTCATGGGTGCGGATGGGAAGCTTGTAGGGCTGAAGTGTGTTCTCCTTGTTCTTGGATTGTGTGCCAACCTCCTCTCTACCAAGACCCTAAGTGAGGCAGGGATGAAGATGGAGATGTTGGGCACAAAGGCTTTCAAGGCAACTTTGGATGGACAGCTCTGAACATCCAAGTGTGGTTGGCTTTGCTGACCTAGCTAAGTGGTTTCCCATTCTTCTCTAGCCTTTCTCCCCTATGACTCAACCTTCTCTGAGTTCCTAGAATGACCCAACTCCTTATGAGTCCCCTAGGCAATGTTGTACTCACCTCTTCTTTGCATCAATGAAACTACACGTTTTTCAGCCGAGCTTACGTTTTCGTTCACTGCGTAGTGCACACACCTCTGATAATAGCAAGTAATATACCGTTGAAAAGCAGACACCTAAGGCTAACCGCTGTCCAAGTTTAAGCCTCGTATGATTTTGGAGCTGATCGTGACGGCGTTTTGAACAGAGGCGGTTTGAAGACGTCAGATTCTGCTTAAGGGGTTTCATGGGCATCCGCGACCTCTAAGTGGACTGCAGACTATAACAAGATCTACTCCTCCCGAGCTCAGATCTACTCCTCCCCAGCTCAGATCTACTCCTCCCGAACTCAGATCTACTCCTCTCGAGCTCACATCTCCTCCTTCCGAGCTCAGATCTACTCCTCCCGCGCCCTGCTCTACTCCTCCTGCCCTCAGATCTGCGCATTTCGCGCTCAGATCTGCGCATTCCGCGCTCAGATCTACTCTCCCGCGCCCAAACCTGCATTCCGCGTGCTCAGATCTGCAACTCGCACGCCCTTGCTAGTCCGACCGCGCGCCCTGGTCGTCCGCGCCCTGCCCGTCCGCGCGCTCTGCTCGTCCGCCCTTCGCGTCCCCGCCCTGCCCGTCCGCACGCCCTGCTCGTCCGCGCCCTGCCCGTCCGCACGCTCTACTCATCCGCCCTTCGCGTCCGCGCCCTGCCCGTCCGCGCGCCCTAGTCATCCGTACCCTGGCCGTCCGCGCGCCCTGGTCATCCGCACCCTGGCCGTCCGCGCGCCCTGTTCGTCTGCTCATCCGCGCTCCGGTCGTCCACGCTCTCCTCGTCCGCGCACTCGTTGCACGCCCTCCTTCCCCGCTCGCTCTCCCCCTCCCCTCGTCCGCCCCCTGCCCACCTCCCTGGCATACAGCACATCTGCACGCGCATACAGCACATCTGACAGCACATACCGCACACCTGACAGCACATACCGCACACCTGACAGCACATACCGCACACCTGACAGCACATACCGCACACCTGACAACACATACCGCACACCTGTCAGCACATACCGCACACCTGTCAGCACATACCGCACACCTGGGAGCACATACAGCACACCCGCCTGCGCATACCGTCAGCTGCCTGCGCATACTGTCAGCTGCCTGCGCATACCGTCAGCTGCCTGCGCACACCTTCATGCCCTGCTCGCCTGTGCCATGCCGTGACCGCCCACACCCCACATTGCTTCCCCCATGGCAACAGTCGCACTGGCATGCATCAGCAGTGGTACCGGTGGGCATGGAGGAGGGCATAGTGGCAGCTGTGGTGGTGGTCAAGGGAGACTCGCAGGATATTGTGGTGTCAGGGGTTTGAGCGCAGGTTGCGGCGCAGCAGCAGCCTTCTCTCCTCATGAATATGTGCCTCGCTATGGCCCGACTCGGGGACTTCAGTGTAAACTCTCCACCCAAGCCCACCATGCCCCGAGTCAACCCTTCTCTCTACCTCCTCCTCCTCCTCCTCCTCTTCCTCCTCCTCCTCCTCCTCCTCCTCCTCCTCCTCCTCCTCCTCCTCCTCCTCCTCCTCCTCCTCCTCCTCCTCCTCCTCCGCAGCAGCAGCAGCAGCAGCAGCAACAGCAGCAACAGCAGCAGCAGCAACAACCGCAGCAACAGCAGCACCAGCAGCAGCTCTGGCACCTCCTCCTCCAGCTCCAGCAGTTGCTTCACCGCCTGCAGCAGCACCTTGACCTACAACCGCAGCTGCCTCTTCCTCCTCCCCCAACTTCCCAGCAGAACTCAGTTCCGCATTGTTCCACAAGCTCCGCCACTGCAAGCATCGTCCCACCTTTCTCATCCGTTGGTATCGCTGGTATGGTCAATCAAGCCACATCAACTGCACCTGCCACATACTCCTCTACCACTAACGAAATTGCGTTCCACTCCTCTGTCCCTTCCTCCTCCCTCTCCTCCACTGTCAATTTTGTCCTCGACAGCGGCGCCACTGACACAGTTCTTCGCAATGCTGGCACCTTGCGCCCCCTCCCAACGCCTACCTCCCTCCTTGGCGCCGACAGCAGCTTCTCTATCCCCTGCCATAACACCTCGACTCTCCCCTGCCCACTCTTCCCCTCAGGCACTGTCACCGGTCTCCACATACCCTCTCTTCGCGCTAATCTCCTTTCGCAAAGGTCCCTTCAGCAAGTCGGTATCACCACAGTATTCCCAGCTCATGCTAACTATTGCGCTCTCTACCATTCCGCCACCGGCCAGTTCCTTTCTCGCATTCCCTTTTGTCCACGCTCCCGTCTGTACACCCTTCGGGTTTCTCGCCTCCCCTCCTGTCAGGTCATCTCTTGTCCCCCCCTCCACCCTCTCATCCCACCTCCTCCTCTCCCTCCCACTAACCCGGACCTCCCTTCCTGCCCTCCCCTTGACTCCTTCTGCTCCTGTCGCTCCCTCTCCCACCCTGCCGTCCTCCGCCATCACAGGCTAGGTCACCCTAACTTCGCTACTCTACGCTCCTCTGTTTCCACCGGTCTCCTCCACGGTCTCCCCTCCTCCCTCCCTCCCCTCCCCAAATCCCCTGCCCCCCCCTGCACCGTCTGCGTTCAGAGCAAGCTCAAGCAGCAGCCGCACCGGAGCTCCCCCTCCGCTGCTGCTCAGCCACTTGATCTTGTTCACATGGACGTCTGGGGCCCCAATCCCTCTCCCACTCGCCAGGGCCATCGATACCTCCTCGTACTCGTCGATGATCACAGTCGGTACTCGTCCGTCTCTCTACTTCGGACGAAGGCAGATGCCCCGGCTGCGATCATCGCCTGGCTCGAGCGGGCAAATACCCATTTTGGCGCCCTGTTCGCCGCCTTCACTCTGATGGTGGTGGTGAGTTCCTTAACAATCAAATATCCTCCTATTGTCAGTCTCATGGCATTCTTCAGACTTACACCCTCCCTCACTTCCCACAGCAGAACGGTGTGGCTGAAAGTCGTGTTTGAGAGATCACCTAAACTGTCCGGTGTCTTCTTGTCCACGCCTCCTGCCCTCCTTCTCTATGGGGCTACGCCCTCCTTCATGCCGCCCTCTTTACTAACCTTTACCCTCACCCTCTTCTCCCATCCACCACCCCCACTGAGCTGTGGACGAACAACAAACCTGATGTCTCGTCTCTTCGTGTCAGGGGCTCAAAGGCTTATGTTTTCCTTCACCCCACTGACCGCTCCCGCTCTATGGGAAAGCTTGCCCCTCGTACCCTTCCCTGCATCTTTCTTGGTCATAACTCCTCCTCACCTGACTACCTTTTCCTCCATCCCCCCTCAGGTCGTCTATTCCGCAGTAGGGATGTGGTCTTTGATGAGTCCACTCCCTACTACTCCTCTCCCCCATCCACTGACCCACTCCCCCGTCTTCCCCGTCCCCTTGTCTGGTCTGACACCACCCCTCCCCCACTACTTCCTCCTCCCCCCATCCTCCCTCCCCCCCCCCCCCACCGTCGTCCCCATCCCACGGTGCCCCTCCCTCGTCTGGTGATATATTTGACCCGGAACCTCTGTCCTCTCCCGTCTCCCCCACACATTCCTCTCCTAGTGCCCCTCCCGCCCCTCCTTCACCTCCCTCGCCGCCGACTCGTCCTTCCCCCCTTCCCCGCACCGTACTTACCCGGTACCCCCATACCAGGTCACGTGACAGTATCCTTGGTGCACCGCCCCCTGTTACCCTCTCTACCTCTACCCTCCTCCCACTCTCCCCTCTCCTTCACCACTTCTTCCAGGCTGTTCTGCATCAACCTCCTCCTGCAGCAGCCCCCTCTGCCACCTCTCCAGCAGCGGGACCAGTAGCGGGACCAGCAGCGGCACCAGCAGCGGCACCAGCGGCACCAACGATCATCCGCTCCTTCCACACCTCCCTCTCCGAGGACTCACATGAGGAATTCCTTGACCTCCACCTCTGTGACCCTTCCCTTCTACCCATCACCTTCAACCTTTCTGAGACACCAGTATTCGCATTCTCCTCTGCTCCCTCCGTTTTCATCCCTACCACGTATGAGGAGGCCATGGCTTGCCCCGACGCCCCACTCTGGCTCGCCGCCATTATCAAGGAGCTGGAGGCCTTTGTCGCCAACTCCTCCTTCGTTGATGTGCCTCGCCCTCCCTCCTCTACGAACGTGGTGAAAGGGAAGTGGGTTTTTCGCGTCAAACAGCTGCCAGGGGAGCCGCCCGTCTATAAGGCTCGTTACTGTGCCAAGGGGTTCACGCAGCGGTGTGGTTTTGACTTCTTCGATACCTTCTCTCCCACTGCCAAGCCTGCTACTGTTCGCGCCGTGCTCGACCTCGCCGCTCGCCTCAATATGGAGATCCACTCGATGGACGTCTCTAACGCTTTCCTCTAAGGCATCCTCCGCGAGCTTATCTACATGGAGCCGGTTTTCACCTTCCCTTCCCTGCAGACTCTGTCTGGCAGCTGCGTCGCCCTGTGTATAGGCTTCGACAGGCCCCGAGGGAGTGGCATGCTAAGCTTGCCGCCACCCTTGCTGAACTTGGGTTCCGCACCTCCCGCTCTGACGCCAGCCTCTTCCTCCGCACCTGCCCCTCCCCGTTCTACATCCTTGTATATGTTGATGACATGATTCTGCTCACTGCCGACCTTGGCAAATTGGAGCGTGTTAAGGCTGAGTTGGGCAGCCGTCTCAAATGCAAGGACTTGGGCGAGCTGCAGCATTACCTGGGCATGACCATCACCCGCGACCGCTCCGCCCGCACCATCTCTCTCTCCCAGGGTCATTACTTGCAGCAGGTCTTGGAGCGGTTTGACATGGTCCGCGGTGGCGCCCAACCTACTCCTCTTTCTGTCGGGCACCACCTCTCTCCACCCACCTCCCCCTCAGCCTCCTCCCATCCTTATCCCGAGCTCATCGGCTCCCTCATGTACGCCATGGTCTCCACTCGCCCTGACCTTGCCTACCCCATCAGCGTCCTCGCTCGTTTTGTTGGCGCAGGCAAGCATACGGAACAGCACTGGCAGGCCGCCAAGCGTGTCCTCCGGTACCTTCGTGGCACCAAGAACTATGTCCTTACCCTTGGCGGCCCCTCCCCACCTCTCCTCAGCGGCTACAGTGACTCCTCCTGGGCTGATTCCCGGCCAGATCGTCGCTCCTCCCAGGGCTATGGCTTCTCTCTTGGCAGCGGCCTTATCAGCTGGCGCTCCACCCGCTCCTCGGCTGCAGCCCCCTCCTCCTGCGAGGCGGAATTGTATGCCGCCACCATGGCAGCGCAAGAGGCCCGCTGGCTCACCTTCCTTCTTGAGGAACTTGGTGCCCCCCAGCGCTGTCCCACAATTTGGTGTGACAATGCTAGTACCATTCACCTCACCAAAGATGCTGTGTTTCACGGGCGCTCCAAGCACATTGAGCTCTGTCATTTCTTCATTCGCGATCTTGTTCAGGCGGGGCACCTTCGCCTCGACAAGGTTGACTCGGCGGCCAACCTTGTGGACATCTTCACAAAAGCTCTTCCTCATGCCGCTCACTCTCTCCTACTTCGTCTTCTTGGCCTCACTCCTCCTAAGTCACCTCCCGCCTCTTGATTCTAGCCTTCTAGCCTTATGCATGTTGGGGGGTTGTGTTGTAATTTCATATTTCATACAACATACATATGCTAGAAGTGTAGCACATTCATAAATTGGGGGGTTGCTTAGTGTGCCCTCCAACCACATTTTGTGGTTGGTTGGGATTGGTCCTTAGCTCAATCAATCCCATCCAACACACATTTGTGGTTGCTTGGGTCACAAGCAAGCTCACCCATTGGCCAACTTATTGGCCAATAGGGTAAGCTTTCCTCTCATCTCTCTCTTGCTCATTTTTTTATCTAAAGAGCCTCTTGGCTCATTATTCAATGTATCAATTCTAGCTTTCTAACAGTGTGTTCTTATGGGCATGCATGGATGCTTGGAGCATGATGGGCGTGAGACGCTTGAGGGACGTGAGGGACGTGAGGAGAGTGAGTGGAGTGAGGGGAGTGAGTGGAGTGAGGGGAGTGAGGGGAGTGAGGGGAGCGAGTGGAGTGAGGGGAGCGAGTGGAGTGAGGGGAGCGAGTGGAGTGAGGGGAGCGAGTGGAGTGAGGGGAGCGAGTGGAGTGAGGGGAGCGAGTGGAGTGAGGGGAGCGAGTGGAGTGAGGGGAGCGAGTGGAGTGAGGGGAGCGAGTGGAGTGAGGGGAGCGAGTGGAGTGAGGGGAGCGAGTGGAGTGAGGGGCGTGAGGGACGTGAGGAGGGAAGTGAGGGGAATGAGTGGAGTGAGGGGGCCCAGTGGAGCGAGGGGCGTGAGGGTGGATGCTGGATGTTGGATGGATGGGCAGGGCATCGGCCCCGCTGCCACGTTGCCATGTCTGCATTCCGTTGTCTCACCCATCTCACCAATTCCATCTACTATCCTTCCTCCCACAATTCCATTCCCAACGCCCACCCTGTGCCTCCCTGTGCCCTCTCCCCTCCTCACCCCTGTGCCCTCTCCCCTCCTCACCCCTGTGCCCTCTCCCCTCCTCACCCCTGTGCCCACCCACCAGTGCAGCCAGAAGCGCTATGCGGTGCTCAAGCGGGTGCACCTGCCATTTCTTCCCCTCATGCCAATCACTGCCCCTGCCTCCCCCTCCCTCCCCTGCCATGTTCTGCAGCGCTACCAGCAGCGCTATGCAGTGCTCAAGAGGGTGCAGCTGCCAGAGCCGCTCTCCTACGCCGCCTTCCAGCGCGCTGTCTCCCCGGCCGGCCTCTCTGTACGACCCCACCCCTCCTTACCCCCACTGCCCACTGCATGCTGTCTCCCGTTGCATTCATTGGCACTCCCCCTCGCCTACAAACTGCCTCAGCCACTCTCCTACGCCGCCTTCCAGCGCGCTGTCTCCCCCGCCGGCCTCTCTGTACGTCCCACTGCAACTGCCAACGTCCGCCTCTTACCCCCCGATGCCCCAACGCGCCGTCTCCCCTGCCGGGCTCTTTGTGCGTCCCTCTCCGCCTCCCGCTTGCCCTCTCTGTGTCCTCACCTGGTCTCCCCATGTGTGTCCTGTCTTTCGCTCTCCCACTCGTCCCTCCCTTGCATTCATTGGCACCTCTCCCCTCTTCAAGCTGCTCGAAGCCCTTTTCTTATACCTTGTTTTTTTCAATTGTTTTATAGCCAGTTTTAGAATTCTCAAAAGCGACCTACAAAAAAGAAACCCTTTCCTTACAGCTGACAGTGTGCTGGCTTCCTCCTGTGCCCCTCACCCTCGACTCCCCCTCACCCCTTCAGGTATCAGAGCTCTACCAGATGTCGCTCTATCTCTTCTGCTCCAACCCACTCACCTGCCCACCATCCACTCCCCTCGCCCATTCTTTTGCACCTGACAGCATCCCGCCTTCCTTCTGTCCCCCTCACTCTCTCCTCTCCCTCCTGTCCTGCAGGTGCCATAGCTCTTTCAGATGTCGCTTGATCTTCTGCACCACCGCCACTCACCTGCCCACCATCCACTCCCCACCTCCAAGCTGCATGGATCCCTTACCTTCCTGCTGACAGCATGGTGGATTCCACCTGTGCCTTCTACTCCCCCTCCCCTCCCACAGGTACCAGAGCTCTACCAGATGTCGCTCGACTTCTTCCGCACCACGGCCAGCAACCTGCCCACCATCCACGCACTCGCAGCTGCAGCCGCGCCTGGAGGCACGGCGGGAGCGAGTGAGGCAGTGGAGGGGGAGGTGCAGCAGCTGGAGCGTGTGTGTGCCAGCAACGCCACGGCGCTCTTTGTGGCTCACAGGGCGGGGGCAGGGTCGGTGCTCAAGGCATCTTTTGAGTTCGCTGCACATCCTTTCTTCCCTGTAGTCACTCTCAAGCGTGCTTAGGCTTCAGTGCTGCCCGTACAGCCCGCGCGCGGCCCGTACGGGCTGCGCCAGGTCCGCGCGCGGCCCAGGCAGCCCGCGCGCGGTTCGTCCTGAGCTTCTGACCGCGCCCCACCCCCGCTGCTGCCCGCGCTCCTGTGTTAGGGTTTGGGGGTGGAGAGTATCGGGGTGCCGGGTGTGTGAGCCGTCCCCTGCTCCTCCTCCTCCTCCGTCTCCCACTGCTGCAGCTGCCGCTGAGGGGGGTGGATGTGTTGGAGCCGTCGGAGTGGTACGAGGGGGGTGGCGTGTGAGCAGTGCTAGAGGTGCAGCAGGGAGTGTGTGAAAGGGGTGTGGGACAGTTGGGGGAGGTTGACCGGAGGTAGCCTACTTGTCGTCCGCAGCGCCTGAAGTCCAGAGAGCCACGACCCCCTGTAGCCTGAGTAGTCCGGGGCTCTGCGCCCGGTAGCCACAGTGTGAGCACTCCTGGTAGTCCAGAGAGCCACGACCCCCTGTGGCCTAAGTAGTCCGCAGCTCTGCGTCCGGTAGTCACAGTGTGTGCACTCTTGGGAGCACAGTGAGCTAGCTGCGTCTGTCGCCGTGTAGTCCGGGTTTAGCCTGGTAGCGACAGTGCTGCGCACTCCTGTTGCCTGTGTGTCTGCAGCTTCAGCCGTCGCCTCCCATCTTCTCGCCCTCACAGTTTCTCCTCCTCCTCACTTGCCCTCTGTGACTGCCTCTAGCTTTGCTTATACTTGTGAACTACTGCTCTGCCTGCTTGTTGTGTTGATTATACCCCACTTTGACTATGGGGGTGTGTCAAAATGTAATGTTTGTCTTGCCTGCAATGGGGTACTCTATAGCGAGTACAACCCAATTAGGGTTTCCTATATGTATCTCAACTGCTGCTAGTGAAAACACCTCTTTTCTGTTTCTCGTTTTTGCCTGCTGTTTCGACACTTCACGATGGTCCACCTCCCAAACTCGATATGTTAGGGTTATCTTTTTTTGTAAAAACACTGCTTGGGACTTCATGCATGCCCAAGTTGGCTCATAAGATTTCTAGGCTCTATGATGACCTTCCAAGACTACTCTGCCAGTATCTTAGACTATCCTAACACCAGGATAGGTGGGGTGAGACCTTGCAGAATAGGGCCCAAAATTGGTTATTGGTCATAATGGCCTGGTCCACCTTGATGGCTTAGGGTAGACGTTTTGGTACACTAACAAATACAGGCTAAAAAACGATGTTGCATGACTGTATCAAGGTTACGGTAAGAATTTATCACATTCTTTGTCACAGTAGATACATGTGTACTCAGACATAATATGTTTTTGCCCAAAGCCATAACATTACGTTTAGCGAAGATTGTGTATTCGGGCATAACATGTTTTTGCGTGTTTTGTGTTAAAAAATTATGGCTTCTTGCTTTCCTGGAACCTTCATGAACTTGTGCCCCGAGCCGAGTCGATGTAGTGCACCGCGAATTGCAACACTTCCTTAGCGAATGCCTGCGACTAGGAAGATTGAGGGTTCGAACCATGGCATCGGCGAAAGTGTAGACTGAAGGCATACGCGTTTTTACGGACCCAGTATCAGTGTTACTCAAACGCGACACAGTCTAGTCAGGGAAAAAAAAAGCCGTACATTGATTTCATAAGGGTAAACAAAAAAACTACTATTATAAGAAATGGTATCATTGCAGTTAGACTACATGGATCAGGAATGGCAAAAATAAATTGTAAGAAGGGTATTAACATGTTATTTTGGGCCCAATTGTACAAGGAAAGTGGATTGTGTGATAATTTTAGAAGAAAGAAGAGGGTTGCACTAGCAAGAATGAGGATACAAATAGCAAACCCTAGAAGGGTTGTACTTGCTATAGAGCACCCCACTACAGGCTACAGCATAACATTCTGACACACCCCCATAGCCAAAGTGGGGTGTAATCAGTAGAGCAAGCAAAGCAGTACAAGCTCAGGGTGGATCACAATGTCACCACACATTCTGAGCACAAGTTCAAGAAGCAATAGTTTAAAGTTCACAAATGTAAGCAAAGCTAGAGGCTATCGCAGAGGGCAAGTGTGGAGGAGGAGGGACTATGAGAGGAGAGGAGGTAGTGGGCGGCAGCTGAAGCTGCTGGCGCATGGCGCAACTGGAGCAACTGGCACACGGGCAACTGGAGCAACTGGCACACTGGCAACTGGAGCAACTGACACACGGGCTACTGGAGTAACTGGCTCCGCGGCTAAAAGTAGCGGCAGACGAGCAACGGACTCACGGGCGACTGGAGCAACGGGCTTACTGGCGATTGGCGCAACGGGCTCACGGGCGACTGGCGCAATGGTCTCACGGGCGGCTGGAGTTGCTGGCTTCACGGCGGCCACCCCCTTCAACCTCCCCAAACTATCCCACCCCCATTTCACACACCCCCTACTGCACCCATAGGTTCACTCACACCCCACCCCTTAGCACGACTCCGTCGACTCCCACACACCCACCCCACTCAGCGGCAGCTGCAGCAGTGGGAGACAGAGGAGGAGGAGGAGTAGGGGAGACCACACACCCGCCACCCCCTACTCGCCACCCCCAAACCCTAACACAGGGCAGGGCGGGATGGCGGGTAGGGAGGTTACGGGGGGGGGGGACCGACGTGCGGCCTCCCAGGGCGCCAAAACAGGCGGCAGAAGGGGCGGCGCTCGCCCCCCTCCCCCAGGTCGCCATTCCCGTCGCCTGTCGAGGCGACCCTCGGGGGCCGCGTGCGGCCCGACGGGAAAGGGGGGGGGGGGGGGGGGGGGGGGGGGCGGTGCACGTGCCCTCGGTGCGCCGCGACTGGCGACGAAGCATGGCCGGGGCAAGGCCGGTCCTGGCGCAGCCCGTACGGGCCGTGCGCTGCCAGTACGGGCCGCGCGCAGGCCACGACGGGCAATAGGGGGCGATGCGCGGGTCCTCGTCGCCCGTCGCAATGCCTCCCGAAGGCGACGCGCCGAGGGACGGGGCAGAAGCCCGCCGCGCGCCTCGGGGCGCGCAGCGGGCAGAGAACCGCCGCGCGCCTCGGGGCGCACGGCGGGCAGAAAACCGCCGCGCGCCTCGGGGCGCACGGCGGGACGAAAAACTGCCGCACGCCACGGGGCGTGCGGCACAGAGAGTAGCAGTAGCAGTTGCAGCGGAAGCAACGAGGTGGTGAGCCCACCCACAGGATCGATCCAAGGGGATCGACCTGCTCTGATAGCATGTGAAAATTTAGAAGAAAGAAGAGGGTTGCACTAGCAAGAATGAGGATACAAATAGCAAACCCTAGAAGGGTTGTACTCGCTATAGAGCACCCCACTACAGGCTACAGCATAACATTCTGACAGATTGATCAAACTAAGTGGCATGGTAAGGCAGCACACAATCTCATCATTTATGTGGCAAGATGCCCATTGCAAGTCAAATCACCGCGGTTTCCTAGGAGGTACTAAGCTACCGTATGTGCCACAGAGAGGAGGAGGAAAATATTGCTGAAACTTGCTAATGCTGGTTAGGATAAAATACAAGCAAGGTGTGTTACGTTTCAGTATTTCAACTCTTCTAGCACAGTACTTTGGCAAGCTGCAATTCGGGGTGCATTGCATCGGCTCGGCTCGGGGCATGGGTTCAGAAAGGCTCTCGGGAAGACGAGGCCGTAAAAAAAATACAGGAAACGCGCAAAAACATTATGTGACCTACTATAACCTTGTATAATAACTCAATTGATTATTATCTTGATGCCCGAGTTTGGCCTCCCGTCTGATTCGAGCCTTGCATGCGTCCCGAGCCAATGTAGTGCACCGGCGATTGCAACACGTCCTTATATCGGTATGGCATGCCCTTCTCATATGGGTACGGTATGTTTTTTTTTTTTTTTCCCCTGGGTAGCTGTTAGAGTGAGGATCTTGGATAGGATAGGATTGCCTTAGAGAGGTTTGGTGGCGAAAGACCTGTGGTAGGAACCTTGTGCATAGTGAATGTAAACGGCAAGACCAATTAAAATGATAGATTACATACAATAAATAGATATAACCAGCCATATACTCTAAGGGGTACATTCCCTTATTCTAATTGTTTTACAGACAGTTCTATAGTGACTCTGACCACTGCTCTTCTCTTGTTATCGAGTCGCTGCGTGTAGCTGAATAGACAGTTATCCCTGTTGCCATTCCCCGCTGGTGAGTCATTCGGTCCAGATGGTCAACAGTCGCGACAGTTGACCTTTGCGACTTTTGACCTTTCTCTTTCATAGGCGACGAGCAAAATGAAGCTACCGCGGGACCTTCTAGTATCTACATCCCCAGCGTGATCAGCGCCGACGTAGCTGGTAAGCTGTAGGTTAGCCGTTAAGTTCGTTTTTGTAGGTGAGGCAAATGTCAGGTGTAGAGACAAAATACTGTAAGGCGGTAAGCTGTAGGTTAGCCGTTAATTTTGCTTTGTAGGTGAGGCCGATGTCAGGTGTAGAGACGAAATACTGTTGGGCGCGTCGCAGGTCTGCCATATTCTCCCCTTCAGGTCGGTACAGGTACTGGGCGAGCTGGCTGACGATGTACGATAGGTCCGGGCGGCAGGTAAAGGCGGCGAAGAGTAGACACACAAGCTGCTGCTGATAGAGGGGATGGTCGGCAGTTGAGAGGGGGTTGGTGTCGGGGTCCTGGTTGGGAGGAGAAGGGCGGAACGGAGTGGTGATGCCGACGGGAGCGATGCCGAAACTCTTGGCGAGAGTCTCGGCGTATTTTGCAGCACAGAGACGAATCGTGTCGGCTGTCTAAGTGGCGTTGAGGCCGAGGAATCGGGTGACATCATGATCAATGGTTACCTCGAGTTTTTCTTTAATATCTCGTTCGAAGTGATCAAGCAGCTCCACGTTGCCTCCGGTGTAGAGCAAGTCGTCTACATAGGCGACGAGCAAAATGAAGCTACCGCGGGGTTCGAGGCGGTACATCCCCTAATCGTGGGGAAGCTGCTGGAAGACGAGTTCGATTAGTACGGTGTGGAGGTACTGCTGCCACGGATGAGGTGCTGACGAGAAGTGAGAATGGATGAATGAACTATGAAACAGTTGGGTACAAGTACTAACCCTAATTGGGTTGTACCCCTTATAGGCTACCCCACTACAGCCTACACAAATGTATGAGCTATAATATTCTGACACACCCCCATAGGCAAAGTGGGGGAGGACAAGCGGTCACAAGACCAGTCAAGCAAAGCAAAGCAAGCTCAGGGTGGATCACAAAGTCACCACACAGTCCGAGCACAAGAGTAAGGCCACAAGGCCAGTTCACGTGCAAGAACATATATATATATAAAGGTAAACAAGCAAGTGCAGGTATAGAAAGAGTAGAGTACAAACAAGATCAAGAAGTGAGCAAGTGAGGCCAGGTAGGCACAAGACCTAGCAAAGTGCAGAAGCGCTGATGATCACAAGGCGGAAGGGCCTTGGTGAAGATATCAGCAGTGTTGGCCTCAGAGGCCACGTAGGTGAGACGGAGCTGACCACGCTGCTGCAGCTCACGAGCCAGGAAGTAGCGGAGAGCAATGTGCTTCGTTCTATGCTCCAGTCTGTGCTCCCAACACAAGGCCAGCATGGCCTTTTTGTCTACGTACAGAACTGGAGGAGAACGAGGCGGCTCTCCTAGGTCAGTCAGCACGTAGGTGAGCCAGCCTAGCTCCTGTGCAGCCATGGCCCCTGCATAGATCTCAGCCTCACAGCTAGAGATGAGAACAGAAGACGAGCGGGTAGACCGCCACGAAACAGAGCCGGAGCCAAGGCTGAAGGTGTAACCCTGTGACGACCGCTGAAGAGCCTGGTCGTCAGCCCAAGAAGCGTCAGTGTGACCTGTGAGGAATACTCGACGTCGCCCTCCAAGCACTAGCCCCATGCCCGACGTATTGCACACGTAGTGCAACACCCTCTTCGCTGCAGCCATGTGCTCTGGTCTGTGTCTCCCAGGAGCAACATAGCGTGCCAAGATGCTAAGAGGGTATGCAAGGTCAGGTCGTGTGCAGGTCATCAGGTACATGAGGCAGCCAACAAGCTCTGGGTACGGGCCACTCGGCTCTACGGACTCATCCGATGGCAGAGCTGAGAGCGAGTGGCGAGTAGACAGAGGAGTGGCCTGAGGCGAGGAGTACGTGAAGCCGAAGCGCTGAAGGACCTGCTGCACCATGTGTGACTGAGTCAGGGTAATGGTGTGCTGTGCTCTGTCCCGGGTGATCTGCAAGTCAAGGTAGCTGCGCAGTTCACCCAGGTCTGTGCACGTGTGTCTCTTCTGCAGCTCGGACTTCACGTGGGCGAGTCCAGCAGTGTCAGCAGTGGCAAAGACCAAGTCGTCGACGTACACGAGGATGTAGAACAGCGGCAGAGAGGTGTTAGTGCGCAGAAACAGCGACGGGTCGGCTGTAGAAGGAGCAAACCCAAGAGCCGCAAGCGTAGTCCTCAGTGTGTCGTGCCACTCACGCGGTGCGTGGCGGAGACCGTAGACTGGCCGCCGGAGGCTCCACTGGGTACCAGGAGGAAACGACCCAGTGAAGCCAGGGGAGCGGCGCAGCCAGATCTCCTCGTGCAGGCTGCCCTGCAGGAAAGCTGTGCTGAAGTCAAGAGAGTGAAGGTCGTAGTTGCGCTGAGCGGCTATGTGCAGCAGCACCCGAAGAGTGGTCATCTTTGGGGTGGGAGAGAAGGTCTGAAAGTAGTCAACTCCCTGCTGCTGTCTGAAGCCTCGAGCCACGTAAGGCGCCTTGAAGACATGCGGAGAACCCGGCGGCCGCTTCACCCTGAAAATCCACATGCCACTAACGATGTTCGCCCCAGGTGGGGGATCCTCGTCGACGTAGGTGCCTGTGGACTTCCAGGAAGCCATCTCTGCGTCCATGGCCGACTGCCACTGAGAGGAGTAGGGACCCTCGATCGCCTCAGCGTACGATCGAAGAGTCGGGATGTCTGGTGCATCCGGGTCTCCCTCAGGGGCAATCAGCGTGGACACGAGATGGGGCAAAGCAGCCGCAAAGCACTGGAACTCCTCCTGCCTGTTCTCAAGAACGTCCGTGCTAAGAGCACACTCACCCTCGACGGACGGAGGACAGACAGACTCAGACTCAGCAACGAGACTGGCAGCATAGTCTAGACAACAGCGAGCAGCGAAGTCGACAAGCTCAGCAACTAGAGCAGACGCAGCAGTGAACTCAAAGGAAGGGTCAGTGACGACAGTAGCAAGAAGGCGCGTGACAGAAGGACTAGCAGCACGAAGGGAGTCAGACTCCGGGTCAGCACGAGAAGGAAGAGAGGACTCTGGAGGAGACGGCAACGGGACACGCAGAGGAGCAGTGGAAGGACGCAGTGCCATCTGGTGTGTGCCGGGGACCGCAGGAGGACGCGGACGCGCAGTACGACCACTAGTGCGAGCAGCACGAACACGCGATGCAGGACGAGACGCACGCTCACGACGCTCAACAAGGCCTCCGGTAGGACCAGTGTAGGGAGAAGGAGCAGGTAGAGGGGAGGCGGGCTGTAACTGTGACTGCAACTGGACAGGCTGTGGACACTCTAAGGGAGGAACAGGACCAGTAGAGGGCGGGAGACCAAGAACCTGCTCCAGGAGCGGAATGAAGTACGGCCTCGGCCGCGCAGCACCTCCAGAACCAGCAAGAACGGCACCAGTACCCCCAGAGGCAGCACAAGCGCCAGCAGCACCTCGAGCTCCAACAGCGCCAACTCCAGCACCCTCAAGAGCACCAGCGCCAGCAAGCACCGCCAGCACCAACACCCCCAGCAGCTCCAGCTTCAGTAGCACCAACTCTAGTAGGACCGTCAGCACCAGCAGCCTCAGCAGCACCCCTAGACGCACCAGCACCAGTAGAAACACCAGCGCCAACACCCCCAGTTGCTCCACCTCCAGCAGCACCAGCACCGAGAGCAGCTCCAGCAGGACCAACTCCAGTAACTCCAGCAGCACCCCCAGACTCAGCAGCACGTCTCCAGCGACGGGCGAACCACTCGCGCAGCTCCTGTGGAGAGAGCGGCTCCCATCTCGACCTAGCACCGCCGGCGGCCACACGAGCAGACCCAGCACCCCCAGGCTCCGCACCCCCAGGCTCAGCACCTCCAGGCGCAGCACCCCCAGGCTCAGCAACCCCAGTCTCAACACCCCCAGGCTCAGCACCCCCAGGCTCAGCACCCCCAGTCTCAGCACCCCCAGACTCAGCACCCCCAGACCCGGCACCCGATGGCTCAGCACCTCTAGTAGCACCAGAGTCAACAGCTACCTCGACAGGCTCAACTGCGTCTACCTCGAACACACCTGACGGGGCAGGACCCTGAAGGGGGAGGGGGTCTACCTGGGTAGCACCTGGCGCAAGGAAGAGCGGCGGCGGGGGAAGGGGCGCAGTGCGGTAGGGGAAGAGACGGTAGTAAGGCACCGACTCATCAAAGGTGACGTCATGGGAGGATAGAACACGGTGCGATGTGGGGTGGTAGAACTGCCACCCAGGCACGTCAGGGGGGAAGCCAAGGAAGACGTAGGGAACAACACGGGGGGACAGCTTGTCCGCAGACAAGTCGCGGACAAACGCCCGAGATCCCCAGACCCGAAACGCAGACGCATCGCCAACCTTCCCGGTCCACCGCAGGGCGGGGGAGGTCTTTGGCAAGGAGACCCGGGGCTGAAGGTTGAGCTGATGCGCGGCGTACTGAACCGCAAACGGCCACAGAAAATGGGGGGCAGCCGCATGCATCATGGACGTATGAGCGACGTCCATGACCATGCCAATGCGGCGCTCAGCAATCCCATTTTGCTGTGGAGAGGCCGGAAATGTGAAGGTCTGGTGGATGCCCTGTGCACGACAGAAGGCTCCCAGACGGGCAGAGGAAAACTCCCCGCCTCTGTCCGAGTGTAGACGCAGAACAGGAAAGTCCGAGCCGAAACTCTCTATGAGCTAGAGACGAGCTGCACGGATCCAGTCGATCAACACCTCAGTGACGTCACCCTTGCTACGCAAGGGGAAGACTGTGGTGTAACGCGAGTAGTCGTCAACCACCAACAGGAAGTAACGCTCGTGCCCCTGTCCACGGACGCGGGCGGGGCCCCATACGTCCATGTGGAGAGTCTGCAGCGGAGCCTCTGTCGGAGGAAACTCGGAGGAGTGAGGGGCGGCACGCTGTCGCCCCTCGATGCAGGGGACGCAGGTAGGGCCAGGCCCCAAAGGTAGGGGAGGAAGAGACCGGGGGAGACCAGAGACAAGGACACGGGAGACCATGCCTCGGAGACGAGGCAGGGAGGGGTTACCAAGGCGGTGGTGCCAAAGGAGAGTCTGGTGGGACAGGAGACGACACGAGCAGGGAGCAGACTCAAGACAAGACCTGGACGCCGCAGCAAACACCTGACTCGACACAGTCACCTAACCAGACGCAGCAACAGGAGGAGACTCTGTGGTCAGTGTGTACAGGCTCGACCCCGACTGATGGGTAAACGTGGCCAAGTGTCGGCCCGTCCGACCGTCCGTGCAGTGGGTCACCCGCTGACTCGCAGGAGTGAACTGGTCAACCCCCCTATTCTGTAGGTCCGCTCCACTCACCAAGTTCGTAGAGAACGAGGTGAGGTAGAGACCAGACAGGGTGCCAGAGGGGGCTGCCGTGCACGGTAGGACAGTGGAGAAGCTAGCAAGGACAAGACCCCCAGAGGGGTCTGCAAGGGAGACTGCAACCGGCCGACTGAGTGGCATAAGAGTGGTGCAGTCTCGAAAGAAGGAGCGAGACGCACCCGAGTCCAGGGTGAAGGTGTGTAAGGCCTGAGCCGACGTAGCACCTGAGAGAGCAGACTCACCAGCACCTGGGGCAACAGACGCACTAGCACCTGGGGCAGCAGACGCACTAGCACCTAGAGCAGCAGCCTCACCAGCACCTAGAGCAGCGGCCTCAATGCCCGGGTCAGGCGGTACACACAGGTAACAGGCACCCTCAACTCTATCAGCAACAGCATACATGGCAGCAAGAATAGCATCAAAGTCAAGATCAAAGATAGCAACCCCGGTCTTAGTCAGATCTCCCCAGCGAGGGATCTCTGACGCCTCAGGGAACTGGCAACGCCACGCGTCCGTCAGGCGACCAAAGCAGCGCTGGGTGGAGTGCGGGCCTCCGCACTGCTCACCAGCGCGGTCGCCGGTACGGAGGACGTAAGCGCAGGGACCGAAACCCCCACCGCGCTTACGTGCAGTGTACCACTCACGAAGCTGCTAAGGGGGCAGGGTTACACCACTCCGCTGCTGCTGCTGGCGCTGACCACCACCGGCGCCACTCCTTGCCGCAGAGTCGCGACCCGCTCCACCACCGCCGCCTCCGCCGCCTCCGCCGCCTCCTCCACCTCCGCCTCCTCCACTACCTCCGCCGCCTCCGCTCCCTCCGCCAACTCCACCGCCTCCGCCGCCTCCACTGCTGCTGCCGCCACCACCACCCCTGGCACCACTCCCACCACCACCCCCACTCCCTCCACTGCCTCCACCACCACCTCCACCGCCCCCTCGAGCCCCTCCAGCGCCCTTGCCCCCTTGCCCTTGCCATTGCGGCGTCTCCCGCTCGGGGCAGACGCAGCGCCGACCGACTCGAAACCAACGAGGTCGGCCGTAGCAGCAAAGGCAACAGAGGGCAAGAGGGGGGAGGGAGAATACCCCTCAAAGACGGGGGTGCGAGGGTCACCACGAGAGGCTCCTACAGCGACTATGCTCTTCTCTGCTGCTAGGAGGGCCTTCTCGAGGAGGTCAACAGTGAGAGTGGTGGGGCAGACTGAGAGGAAGTGGTCCCTGACTACGCGAAGAGAGTCAGGGAGCCGGGTGACTATGTAGTAGAGGGTGATGTACATGGGGGGGGGGGGGGGTTCTTGGCGCAGAACTCAGCAGGAAGCGCAGCGCGGTAGCGAGTGTCACTAGTGCGGAGGTGCGTGATGAGGTCAGCGACTGTGGGAAAGGCAGCAAGGTCAGGGAAGAGGTACGGTAGCATGAGGCGGCTCAGTGCAGCAGTGACAGGGGAAGAGTAGCGTGCAACTACAGCGTCGTACAAGGTCTGAGCACTCTTGTACTGGCTAAATTGTGCACGCTCAGTGGTCGGTAAGTGGCGGCGCACAGCAAGGCGAGCAGCAGCACCGCGCGTGGCCCACTGTGAGCGAACAGTGGCGTCAGCATCAGCAGCAGGGGCAGGGGAGGCACCAGAAGTGAGGTCAAACAGGGAGAGGCCGTCTGCCCTATCGCACTGCAAGAAAAGCTGCAGATCATCTACCTAGACCTCAAAGTCCACTGCCCGACCCTCAGCGTCAAAGGTGAGGACGCTAGGGGAGGCCATGTCAGCAGTAGGCATGTAGTGAGAACAGTGGGGCAGGGCAGTGCAGTGGCAGAGACTATGCTCTTACCAGGCAAGTGGGGAGATCGGGCGGCTCGGCGGTCGGGCGGCTCGGCTGCTCGGCGGCTCTGCGGTCGGGCGACTCGGCTGCTCGGTGCTGGGCGGCTCGGCTGCTGGGCGGCTCGGCTGCTGGGCGGCTCGGCTGCTGGGCGGCTCGGGGGTCGGGCGGCTCGGCTGCTGGGCGGCTCGGCGGTCGGGCGGCTCAGCTGGCCGGCGGTTCGGCTGCTCGGCGGTGCGGGCGCTGGGCGGCGGGGCCGCAGGTGGCGGCGGGGCCGCAGGTGGCGGCGGGGCCGCAGGTGGTGACGGGGCCGCAGGTGGTGGCAGGGCCGCAGGTGGCGACGGGGCCGTAGGTGGCGGCGGGGCCGCAGATGTCGGCGGGGCCGCAGGTGGCGACGGGGCCGTAGGTGGCGACAGGGCCGCAGGTGGCGACGGGGCCGCAAAGGGGCCGTAGCGGGGCCGTAAAGGGGCCAGGCGGGGCCGTTGAGGGGCCTAGCCGGGGCCGCGGAGAGGCCGTAAGGGGCCAGACATGGCCGCGGAGGGGTCTAGGCGGGGCCGCAAAGGGGCCAGACGGGGCCACGGAGGGGCCTAGGCGGGGTCGCAAAGGGGCCGTAAGGGGCCAGACAGGGCCGTAAAGGGGGCCAGACGGGGCCGCGGAGGGGCCTGACGGGGCCTAGGCGGGGCCGCGGAGGGGCCGTAAGGGGCCTAGGCAGGGCCGTAAGGGGCACGACGGGGCCGCGGAGGGGCCTAGGCGGGGCCGCGACGGGGCCGTAAGGGGCCTAGGCGAGGTCGCGACGGGGCCGTAAGGGGCCTAAGCGGGGCCATAAGGGGCCAGACTTGGCCGTAAGGGGCCGTAAGAGCGGCGCGAGGGGCCGTAGAAGGCGGCGTGAAGGGGCCGTAAGGGCGGCTCGGGGCGCTACTCGGGTTAGGAGCGAAGCGCGCTCCGGGCAGGGAAGGAAAAAAATTCGTGGTGGGCCCTAGGCAGTATTCCCACCCGGGAACCTGCTCGATACCATGACGAGAAGTGAGAATGGATGAATGAACTATGAAACAGTTGGGTACAAGTACTAACCCTAATTGGGTTGTACCCCTTATAGGCTACCCCACTACAGCCTACACAAATGTATAAGCTATAATGTTCTGACAGGTGCCTGCTTGATCCCGTAAAGAGATTTCTGGAGGAGGCAGATGGTGTCGCCGTCCTCTTCGAAGGCATGCGCTTGTTTGACGTAGATAATCGCATCGACAATCACGTAGAGGAACGCGTTTGATACGTCCATCTTGCACAGAGGGCAATGCTTCACGGTTGCGACGCAGAGGAGGACTCGCACGGAGGTGTGTCGTCCGACCGGTGCGAACGTCTTTTCGTAGTCCATGAACTAAGTCTGCTCGAAGTCACATACGACCCATCGTGCTTTGTAATTATCGATAGCCCGATCAGCAAGAGTTTTAATTCTGAAGACCCATTTCCCCGTGACAATTTTTCTCCCCCTTGCGTGTCGTCGTAGGACCAGCTTCCAGGTGTCGCACCTTTGAAGTGCAGTGACTTTTGCGGCCATGGCTGCTCTCCACTTCTCAGCATCGGGTCCGCTGAGAGCCTCGCAAACGGTGGTGGGCTCAACCTGTCAAACTCATATACTATAGTCTGTGTAGGCTATAGTGGGGTAGTTCATATGGGGTACAACACTTTAGGGTTTCCTACTTGTACTCCTCATGCTGCTTAATGCACTCATTCCTCGTTCTTTTTTTCACATGGTATCGGAGCAGAATCGTTCCTAGGGCCCACCGAACGTTCCGCCCTGCCCTAACTGATTTTTTTCTTCCTACGCTGCCCCTGCAGCCGCGCTGCCCTTGCAGCCTGCGTGCTGCCCCTGCAACCGTGCTGCCCCTGCAGCCCGTGGGCGCTGCCTCTGCAGCCCGCGAGCCGCCGTGCCGAGCCGCGCGTTGATCCTGCTCATTGCGACGCCCCTGCGAGACCCGTGCGGCGTCGCCCTTGCTCGTCACGGCGCCCCCTGGACGCCGCCCCTGCTTGTCGCGGCGCCCCCTGGGCGTCGTCCCTGCTCATCGCGGCGCCCCCTGGACGCCGCCCGTGCTCGTCACGGCGCCACCGGGGCGTCGCCCTTGCTTGTCGCGGCGCCCCATGGGCGCCGTCCCTGCTCGTTGCGGCACCCCCTGGGCGCCGTCCCTACTCGTCGCGGAGCCCCCTGCCGTAGTCGCGGCCCCGCCCTACAGCAACTACCGCGGAGCCCCTTGCTGCACTCACGGCCCCGCCCTGTAGCAGCTGCCGCGGAGCCCCGTGCCGCAGTCGCGGCCCTGCCCTACAGCTGCTGCCGCGGAACCCCCTCCTGCCGCCATCGCGGCCCCACCCTGCCGCTGTCGCGGCCCCGCCCTGCAGCTGACGCGTCCCCGCTCTGCAGCTCTCGCGGCCCCGCCAGGCCGCTGTCGCGGCCGTGCCCTGCCCCCGACGCGGCCCTGCCCTGCCGCTGTCATGGCCCCGCCCTGCAGCAGCTGTTGCGGCCCTGCCCTGCCGCGGTTGCTCCCCCGCCCTGCAGCAGCTGTTGCGGCCCTGCCCTGCCGCAGTCGCGGCCCTGCCCTGCCACCGACGCGGCCCTGCCCTACCGCCGCTATTGCAGCCCCGCCGTCGCGGCCGTCTTGCGCCTACCCTACCGCCGCCCGCCGAGCGCCGGCCCTGCTCGCCCGGCGAGCGCCTGCCCTTCCCGCCACCGGTGACACCTGCCCTACCCACCCCTGGTGAGCACCTGCCCTACCCGCGCTTCCCGCGCGCCTGCCTTACTAGCGCGCTGCCGCGCCAGCGTGCCTGCCTCGCCTGCCTGCCAGCCGAGCTGCGCCGCCCAGCTGAGCCGCGCCGCTCTGCCGCGCCGAGCCACCCAGCCGAGCCGCGTCCTACTGCCAGGCTGTGTAGCCCTGCACTACTGAGCCGCACTGCCCTGCCCGCGCTGCTACTGCTGCTACTGCTGCTCTTGTTGTTACTACTGCTACTGCTGCTACTGGCGGTGGCCAGATGCAGCTCCAGCGACGTCTGCGCGAGTCTCTCACGCCCCAGCAGCTTCGTGAGTGGTACGCTAGTTGGGGTTGTGGCGGTGGCCGTCGTGGCTGTTGCCCTGGAGCTGGTCAGTCGGGAGCGTCTTACTGTAGCCAGATGCAGCTGCAGCGGCGTCCGTGCGAGACACTTACGCCCCAGCAGTTTCGTGAGTGGTACGCTCAGAGTAGAGGGTTTCGGAGTACCGCTCGCTGCCGTACGTCATTCGCACAGGTGATCGGGCTGGTCATGCTCGCGGGACGGTTGGTCACACACAGTCCCGCTGCTTTGCCCGTATGAGTGACGCCTGGCGTACCGAGTTTGGCGACAAGGCTTAGCTCCCCACCTGGCTGGAGCTGCTTAGGCAGAGGGTCGATATCTTTGCTCTTGACTATGATGCCATCCTCACTGCCATGTATGCATTGCCTACTAGTGTTGAGGGTGCCTGTTCCCTGTGCATACCGCCTGACCTAGGTATAGAGTCTCCTGCTCTAGGTGCTGGTGAGGCTGCTGATCTAGGTGCTAGTGAGTCTGCTGCTCTAGGTGCTAGTGAGTCTACTGCTCCAGGTGCTGGTGAGTTTGCTCTCTCTGGTACTGCGCCTGCTGAGGCCTTGCACACCTTCACACTTGACTTAGGTCCTTCCCGCTCCTTCTTTCGCGATAGCACCACCCTCACGCCGCTGAGTCGGCCTGTTGCAGTCTCCCTGGCAGATCCCTCTGGGGGTCCAGTCCTTGCGCACTCCTCCACGGTCCTGCTGTGTTCCCTGGTCCAGTCTGGCTCCCTGTCAGGTCTTCACCTCCCCTCGTTCTCTACGAACTTGGTGAGTGGAGCTGACCTCCAGGACCAGTGGGCTGACCAGTTCACTCCTGGAGGTCAGCGCGTGACCCATTGTACGTGCTCCCGGACGGGCCGGCACCTGACCACGTTTACCTGTGCGCCTGGCTCGAGTCTGTACATACTGACTACTGTGTCCCCTCAAGTCGCTGCATCCGCGTCTACGTCAGGTCAGCTAGCGGCCCCCTGCTCGTGTCGCGCTTTATCGCACTAGACCGTCCTTTGGCACCACCGTCTTGGTCACCCCTCGATGCAGCGCCTTCGTAGCATGCACCGCCATGTCCTTGTCTCTGGTCTTCCCAGGGTTCTCCCTCCCCTCCCTCCCTTGCCTGCTCCTCCCTGTCTTCCCTGTGTCGAGGGGCGGCAGCGCGCCACTCCTCACTCCTCGTTTCCCCGACAACTACTCCCCTGCAGACCCTGCACATGGACGTGTGGGGCCCAGCCCGCGTCCGTGGACAGGACCGCAAGCGGTACTTCCTGCTGGTTGTTGACGACTACTCGCGTTATACCATGGTCTTCCCCTTGCGCACCAAGGGTGAGGTCCCTGATGTTTTGATCCGTTGGATCCGCGCTGCTTGTCTCCAGCTCCGCAAGACGTCAGCTCCAGTTCAAGACGGAGTTTCCCGTCCTGCGTCTGCACTTTGACAGAGGTGGAGAGTTTTCCTCCGACCTTCTACAGAGCTTTTGTTATGGGGAGGGCATTTGTCAGACGTTCACGCTTCCGGCCTAGAATGGGTTTGCTGAGCGCCGCATTGGCTTGGTCATGGAGGTCGCGCGTACCTCCATGGTCCATGCGGCTGCTCCCCATTTTCAGTGGCCGTTTGCAGTCCACTACGCCGCGCATCAGCTCAACCACTTGGCCCGTGTCTCCTTCACGGAGACCTTGCCCACACTGCGGTGGATGGGGAAACTTGGCGATGCGTCAGTGTTCCGGGTCTGAGGTTCTCGTGCCTTTGTCTGCGATACCACCGCACACAAGCTCTCCGCCTGTGCTATTCCCTACGTCTTCCTTGGCTTTGTCCCTAACGCGCATGGTTGGGAGTTTTATTACCCCGCCTCGTGCCGAGTCCTGCCCTCTCAGGATGTCACGTTCGACGAGTCGGTTCCCTTTTACCGTCTCTTCCCCTACCGCACTGCCCCTCTCCCCCCCCCACCGCACTTCCTTACATCTGGTCCTCCCCCGGTAGACCCCCTCCCCCCTCAGGGTCCTGCTCCCTCAGGTGTGTCTCAGGTAGATGCCGTTAAGCCTGTCGAGGTATCGGTTGACTCTGGTGCTGCTTCTGGGGGTGGTGCTTCTGGCGGTGTTGAGCCTGAGCGTGCGGAGCCTGGGGGTGCGGAGCCTGGGGGTGTGGAGCCTGGGGGTGCTGAGCCTGAGCGTGCGGAGCCTGGGGGTGCTGAGCCTAAGCGTGCGGAGCCTAGGGGTGCTGAGCGTGAGCGTGTGGTGTCTGGGGGTGCTGAGTGTGGGGTTGCTGAGTCTGCACGTGCTGAGACTGGGGGTTCTGAGTCTGCTGGAGTTCCTGCAGGTGCCTCGTCTCGGCGGGAGCCTCTCTCTCCACCGCAGCTGCGCGAGTGGTTTGCTAGCCGCTGGAGACTCCAGCGAGGTGCTGCTGGAGCTGGAGTTGCTGGAGGTCCTGCTGGTGCTTGAGCTGCTGGAGGAGCTGGAGCTGCTGGACCTAGAGGTGCTGCCGGAGCTGGAGCTGCAGGAGGTAGTGCTAGTGCTGGTGCTGCTAGAGGTGCTGGAGCCGCTGGTCCCGGAGGTGCTCGTACTCGAGGTACTGGAGCTGCTGCGATTGGTGGTGCTCCTGGAGTTGGAGCTGGAGGCGCTAGTGTTGTTGCTTCTGGAGGTGCTACTGGAGCTGGAGCTGCTAGAGGTGCTGGAGCTGGAGGTGCTGCGGGAGTTGGAGCTACGGACCTTGGAGCTGGGGGTACTGGTACTGTCTCTGCTGGTTCTGGAGGCGCTGCGCGGCCGCGGCCGTACTTCGTTTCACTCCTTCAGCAGGTTCTTGGTCTCCCGCCTTCTACTGGTCCTACTCCTCCCTTAGTGTGTCCACCGCCTGTCCAGTCGCAGTCGCAGTTACAGCTAGCCTCCCCACTTCGTGGTCCTTCTCCTTACTCTGGGCCGACCGGAGGTCTTACGGAGCATCGTGAGCCTGAGTCTCGTCCTGCGGCGCCTGAGTCTCGTCCCGCGTCGCCTATTCGCGCTGTTCGCACTGGTAGTCATGTTCCGCGTCCGCGTCCTCCTCCTGTCCCAGGCACGCACTGAATGGCACTGCGTCTGTCCACTGCTCCACTTCGTGTCCCTCTGCCATCTCCTCCTGCGTCCTCCCTTGCTGACGGTCCGGACCCGGAGTCTGGCTCCCTTCGTGCTACTAGTCCGACTGTCACGCATCTCCTGGCCACTATTCTCACAGACCCTTCGTTTGAGTCCACTTCTGCGTCTGCCCTAGTTGCTGAGCTTGTTGACTTTGCTGCTGCTTGTCGTCTAGACTACGCCGCTAGTCTTGTTGCTAAGTCTGAGTCTGTCTGTCCTCCATCTGTCGGGGGTGAGTGTGCTCTTGGCACGGACGTCCTTGAGGACAGGCAGGAGGACCTCCAGTATCTTGCGGCCGCTTTACCTCATCTCGTGTCCATGCTGCTTGAACTTGAGGGAGACCCGGATGCACCAGACATCCCGACCCCGCGCTCTTATGCAGAGGCGATAGAGGGTCCCTACTCCTCTCAGTGGCAGACAGCCATGGACGCAGAGATGGCTTCCTGGAAGTCCACATGCCCCTACATTAATAAGGTTCCCCCGCGTGGGGCGAACATCGTCGACGGCATGTGGATTTTCACGGTGAAGCGGCCGCCGGGTTCTCCGCCTGTCTTCAATGTGTGTTACGTTGCTCGAGGCTTCAGTCAGCGACAGGGAGTTGACTACTTTCAGACCTTCTCCCCGATCCCGAAGATGACCACTCTTCGGGTGCTGCTGCACGTCGCCGCTCAGCGTGACTACGAGCTTCACTCTCTGGACTTCTGCACGGCCTTCCTACAGGGCAGCCTGCACGAGGAGATCTGGCTGCGCCGCCCACCTGGCTTCACTGGGTCGTTTCCTCCTGGTACCCAGTGGAGCCTTCGGCGGCCAGTCTACGGTCTCTGCCAGGTGTCTCACGAGTGGCACAACACACTCAGGACTACTCTTGCGGCTCTTGGGTTTGCTCCTTCCACTGCTGACCCGTCGCTGTTTCTACGCACCAACACTACTCTGCCGCCGTTCTACATCCTCGTGTACGTCGACGACTTGGTCTTTGCTACTTTTGACAGTGAGGGACTCGCCCACGTGAAGTCCGAGCTGCAGAAGAGATACATGTGCATGGACCTGGGTGCGCTGCGCAGCTACCTTGGCTTGCAGATCACCCGGGACAGAGCACAGCGCACCATTACTTTGACTCAGTCACACATGGTGCAGCAGGTCCTTCAGCGCTTCGGCTTCATGTACTCCTCGCCACAGCCCACTCCTCTGCCTACTCGCCACTCGCTCTCAGCTCTGGCTTCGGATGAGTCCGTAGAGCCGAGTGGACCGTATCCAGAGCTTGTGGGCTGCCTCATGTAACTGATGATTTGCACACGACCTGACCTTGCATACCCTCTTAGCATCCTGGCACGCTATGTTGCTCCTGGGAGACATCGGAAGGAGCACATGGATGCCGCTAAGAGGGTGTTAAGCTACTTGTGCAGTACGTCGGGCATGGGGCTCGTGCTTGGAAGACGGGCTCGAGTTGTCCTCACTGGCCAGGTAGACGCTTCCTGGGCTGACAACTTGGCAACGCAGTGGTCGTCACAGGGTTACAGTTTCAGCCTTGGCTCCGGTTCTATTTTGTGGCGGTCTACCCGCTCGTCTTCTGTTCTCAGCTCCAGCTTTGAGGCTGAGATCTACGTAGAAGCCATGGCTGCACAGGAGTTACGCTGGCTCACCTGTTTGCTGACCGACCTGGGAGAGCCGCCTCGTTCTCCTCCAGTGCTGTACGTCGACAACAAGGCCATGATTGCCTTGTGTAAGGAGCACAGTCTGGAGCACAGAACGAAGCACGTCGCTCTCCGCCACTTCCTTGGTCGGGAGTTTTAGCAGCGTGGTGAGCTTAGTCTTGCTTACGTGGCCACGTGGGCCAATACTGCTGATATCTTCACCAAGGCACTTCAGCCTTGTGATCATCAACGTTTTTGTACTGTTCTAGGTCTTGTGCCCACTGGGCCTCTCTTGCTTACTTCTTGACTTACTTGTACTGTGATCTTTATACATATACCTGCATACTTGCACTTGCTAGGTTGTAATCACTGTATTGCTTGCTCGTCTCTATATAACTCTACATATGAACTAGCCTTGTGGCCATTTGCTTGTGCTCAAAATGCGTGGTGACTTCGTGATCCACCTTGAGCTTGCTTTGCTTCTCTTGACTGGTCTTGTGACCTCTTGCTCTCCCCCACTTTGCTTATGGGGGTGTGTCAAACTCATATACTATAGTCTGTGTAGGCTGTAGAGGGGTAGTTCATATGGGGTACAACACTTGGGGGTTTCCTACTTGTACTCCTCATGCTGCTTAATGCACGCATTCCTCGTTCTTATTTTCACACAACCAACTGTTGGTTACCCGTATGGCGACAGCAATGCCGAGGATGCGAAGTCCTGGTGAGGTTGGATTCAACTGCATTTGTAATTTCGACCATGTCGTCGTCATCGCCAGGAATGTCGCAAACGGTATCGCGAGAAGAAACGCGAGCGAGGTGTTCCTCCATAGGTGAGTGCATTTCTGCACTTTCATATTCATGTTGTGCCTGTACTGCTTCGTGTTGGTCAGTGTCTGTTGGGAGAAATGTTGTTGTGCCGAACTCATTCGTAACCGGTACGAAGGGTGCCTCGTCTCTTGCTGTCTCATCTGGCTGCTCTCGTGCCATGTTGACGTCATCTTTATCGCTGGCATAGATGTGCTATCCCTGGAAGATGTTGTCTTGTACGCTTTGTGTAGTGTGGTGCTGTCGGTACAGTGACATGATCAGTCTTTCGTAGAAGATGCAGTCACGTGATCGCGTGAGTTGGTGGGTGGCAAAGTCCAGGATTGTCTAGGTGTAGTATTCGGATTTGATTCTGAGGTGAATGCTCCAACGGGCACGGTCTTCAAACTTTCCGGTCCGAGCAGTATGGGGGCGGTAGTGTACCATGCACCCGAAAACCCGTAGCATGCATGTGTCGGGGGTTTCGCCAGTCCACTCCTTGAACGACAAGGTGTTGTTGGGCAATGATTTTGAAAAATAATGTTGTGCAGGCGAACTGCATGTAACATCACGAAGGGCCAATACTTGGTTGGCACAACTGACTGCTTTAAGAGGGCTCGCATTTTTGTCATGACGCTCCTATTAGTTTGCTCCGCCAGTCCCTGTTGCTCATGAGCGTAGGGGAGGGGAATCATCCTTTGGATCCCCCTTTCTCCACAAAGGGTTTTGAACTCTTCGGTCTGGTACTCCAGTGCTCCGGCAGTTTGGAAGGCTTTTAGCTTCTTCCCCTCGCTCAATGTTTCTGCCATATTGAGCCACTGATTTAAGCAGTTGGAGGCGAGGTAGCGGTTGCTGACGTTCACGGCCGGACAAAGTGTGTGCCACCATTGATGAAGGGGAGAGTGTATTGTTCTTCTCCGAACCCTTTTGTTGTGAGGACCAGGAAGTCGCTGTAGACTTTGTCGAGTGGTTTGTATCGCTCAGCTTGAGGTATTTTCTCAGTGAAGGGCGTGTGACGCAACGCGGTGGTTTGACAGACGGTGAAGTTAGGCAAATCGGTTCTTGGTTTCAGTGGCTTTCCATCAGGTAGCAACAGTGCGTCTGCCGCAAAAACTTTTGTGTTGATGCACCTGTTGAGCACTTCAATCGATGGGTGCCCAAAGCATTGGTGCCAGATGTCGGGGTCGGCACGGTATCATTTTATGTGCGCGTAGAGCTCCTTCTCTCGTGCTAAGATATTTTCTGCGGTTTCCTTTCCCACTTCGTCCGCAGGTTCTACCGGCATTGAACAGCTCCCGCGTGGAGCGTCGCGATTCGTGCTCCGTGGTATTCGTCGGTGGTGTCATCGATGGTGGAGGTGTCGATTATTACTGGAAGCTCCAGTGGGCCTTCAGGAGGTGTCAGTGTGATTCTTTGACGATGATCCTCTGGCTGCATGACTCCTCCTTTTTTGAAGTCAGTGTCGCAAATCGCTGCTCTCCTTGTCTCGACGCGGAGGTAGTCTCTTCCGTCTATCGGGATGGGGATGAAGCGAGGTCCGATTCCGTTAGCGATTCTTCTTCTTCTGCTTCCGGTGCCTCCTCAGTGACTTCTGGTTCTTGCTCCTCTTTTGTAGATCCCTCGGCAATGCTTGCCCATCCGGTCCTAGCTTCAACGGCTTCTCCCAGCTCGATGTTGTCCATGACCCCGCGGACATCCGCCACGTCCCAGCCTTCGGCCGTGTTCCAACCGGTAGGTTGTTGAACGCGAGACCAGATCGCTCGCGTCCATCCTCTGGCTTCTGTGTTTGGCTTTTCCGAAATAATCTCTTCACCTTCCTCTACTGCTTGTGGTCCAGTGTCTGCATGATTCGTGGTTGAGGTGACGGGTACGGCAAGAGCGTGGAAGGTTGCGCCAAGGCCTGGTCATTGATAATGTGTTTCTTCTGGATGATTCCAAGTTGGCGAAGACGGGTGGCTGAGCGGATCAAGAACTAAGATGTGTTGGTTGTTGCCAGAAGTCTTGGGTGATTCGAAGTCGAGCACGAACACGCCGTTTTCGTTCTTCGCCTTTTCCGAAGAGGTTCCCTTCCGAGGAGGAAGTGAAATTTGCTTTCTGCTGACTGCAAGTCGACGCCACACTTCATCAGCTGAGCGGCCGACAGGAGGTTGAACTGAAGTTCCGGCACGACCAAGACGTCACTGATGTGGATGCAGTACCCGGTGTTGTTTGACTCCAACTGGATCTGCCCGCTGCTCCTCGTGTAGATCGTCTGGTTGTTGGCAATGGTAGTTTCCACCTCATTGAAGAGTTCTTCGCTGTTGAGGATGAAGACACTCGACGACACCATGTATTGTCCGCAACAACTGTCCAGGTACCCTTGTTGACATATTTCTTGGCCTTGGCGAGATTTGCGAGTTTTGGAGTTAACTGATGGTCCATATTATGATCATTCTGATAGTCGTAACCTTGGTCGTCGTATGCGATGCGTGCAGGTGGCGACTCTTGAATCCACTGCGGTGCTTGCCAGTCGTACTGCATCTGGCCGACCATTAGCTCGTCGTATGCCGGGTTGTTCTCCTCTTCTTCTTTGACCAAACCTTCGGGTCTTTCTGGAGATGGATCTGCGAACATGTCTTACCAGCTGCGGAAGAACTGGTAGTGACAATTTGGTCGTGGTTGTCTGTGCCACACCATGCAGGTTAACACCTTGTTCTCGACCTTGTCGTTTGCAGAGATGCGTGCAGGAGCATGAGAGGTGCTGGCGACGGCGCGCAGGGAGACAGTCTGGTTGCGCACTTGTGCTCATGCGGTCTACTGGTGAGCTGCTCCTCGTTGTCTTTTACCAGGATTGTTGTTGTTGCCGTTCAGCTTCCAGCATTCTTGAATCGTGTGTCCTGTCTTCTTGCAGTACTTGTAGAAGAGCTGCTTTTTGTCATGTGGCGCTTGTGCGTAGAATGCAATCTTTTCCTTCTTGTTGCCTCTCTCGTTATACACGTCGATCTCCTTCTTCTCGGTAAGGAGCGAGGCGCAGAGGGAGGTTTCGGTGAGCGTTCCTTGGGTGCGAAGGAACGATTTGCAGTGGCAACATTCCAGACTCAATCCAGCAAGGATGATGGTGACGAACATGTCGTCAGGGAAGTTGCCGCCGCTTTTCTTGTCTGTTAGGTTACTACAGCCGGTTGATGTATGGCCCGGCCTTCTCTCCGTGGAACATCTTTACATTGTTCAGCTGGTTGAGAAGGCTGTCAGATTTATATGACATAGTTGCTGTAGGCTATCCTGGGGTAGCACATATGGGGTACAGGTTTCTAGGGTTGTATTTGTACCCAATCTTTCCTTAGTCATTTCATTCCTGTTCTACAACTCTCACATGGTATAGAGCGGGTTCCCTGTGGGAACTTCGCCTAGGGCCCACCGAAGCGCGCCCCGAGGCGCGCCAACTTTTTTTTTCTCTCGCTCGAGCGACCCTCCGTGTCGCCCTTCCCTCGCGGCCCCGCCGCCCTCTCTGACGCGGCCCCGCCGCCATTTCTGCCGCGGCCCCGCCGCCCATTTCGACCGCGGCCTCGCCGCCTGCTCAGACGCGGCCCCCCCGCCCGCTCAGACGCGGCCCCGCCGCCTGCTCAGACGCGGCCCCGCCGCCCGCTCAGACGCGGCCCCGCCGCCTGCTCAGACGCGGCCCCGCCGCCCGCTCAGACGCGGCTCCGCCGCCTGCTTAGCCGCGGCCCCGCCGCCCGCTACAACGCGGCCCCGCCGCCTGCTTAGACGCGGCCCCTCCGCCTACCCAGCCGCGGCCCCGCCGCGTGCTCAGGCGCGGCCTCGCCGTCCGCTACGACGCAACCCCCGCCGCCTGCTCTGCCGGCCCCGCCGCTGCGCTTGACGGCCCGCCGCTGCACCTGACGGCCCCGCCGCTGCACCTGCCGGCCCGCCGCTGCACCTTACGGCCCCGCCGTTCCCTCTGACGGCCCCGCCGTCCTCTCTGCCGGCCCCGCAGCTGCACCTGACGGCCCCGCCGTCACCTCTGCTGGCCCGCCGCTGCACCTGCCGGCCCGCCGCTGCACCTGCCGGCCCGCCACTGCACCAGACGGTCCCGCCGCTGCACCTCCCGGCCCCGCCGCCCCAGCAGCCGAGCCGCCCCAGCAGCCGAGCCGCCCCAGCAGCCGAGCCGCCCCAGCGCCGAGCCGCCCCAGCAGCCGAGCCGCCCCAGCAGCCGAGCCGCCCCAGCCGCCGTGCCGCCCGAGCCGCCCGAGCCGCCGAGTCGCCCGAGCCGCCCAGCAGTCCAGCCGCCGAGCCGCCCGAGCCGCCCGAGCCGCCCGAGCCCTCCCTGCACTGCCCTGTCTGGTGAGCACTGAGCTTTACTCTGCGCACTTCCCTCTCTCTACTGCTGTCATGGCTACCCCCAGTGTCCTCGCCTTTGACGCTGAGGGCAGAGCCATCGACTTTGACGTGTGGGTAGACGACCTACTGCTTTTCCTACAGTGCGACAGAGCTGACGGACTCTCTCTCTTTGATCTCACTTCTGGTGCCTCTCCCGCCCCTGCTGCTACTGAGGATGCCACTGTTCGCTCACAGTGGGCCACATGCGATGCTGCTGCACGTCTTGCTGTGCGTCGCCACCTCCCTCCCGCTGAGCGTGCGCACTTTGGGTCGTACAAGAGTGCTCAGACCTTGTACGACGCCGTTATCGCACGCTACTCCACCCCTGCCACTGCTGCACTGAGCCGCCTCATGCTACCGTACCTCTTTCCCGACCTTGCTGCTTTTGCTACAGTCGCCGACCTCATTACCCACCTGCGCACTAGTGACGCTCGCTTCCGCGCTGCGCTTCCTGCTGAGTTCTGCGCCAAGAACCCCCCCCCCCAGTACTTCACTCTCTACTACATTGTCACCCGCCTCCCTGACTCCCTTCGAGGAGTCAGGGACGACTTACTCTCAGTCTGCCCCACCACTCTCACCGTTGAGCTCCTCGAGAAGTCCCTCCTAGCGGCCGAGAAGAGCATTCTCGCTGTAGGGGCCTCTCGTGGTGACCCGCGCACCCCCATCTTTGAGGGGTGTTCCCCCTCCCCCCTCCTGCCCTCTGTCGCCTCTGCTGCCACGGCCGACCTCGTTGGTTTTGAGTCGGTCGGTGCAGCGTCTGCCCCCAGTGGGAGACGTCGCTCTGGCAGGAGCAAGGGGGGCAGGGGCGGTGGGGGAGGCGGCGGGGGCGGTGGAGGCGGCGGTGGAGGCAGCGGAGGAGGTGAGGGTGGTAGCGGGAGTGGTGGCGGGAGTGGAGGTGTCAGCGGCGGCAGTGGAGGCGGGGGCGGCAGTGGCGGTGGTGGTGGGGGTGGAGGCGGAGGCGGTGGTGGCGGCGGCGACGGTTGGGGTGGCGGTGGCGGTGGAGGTGGTGGCGGCGGTGGCGGAGGAGGCGGCGGAGGGGGCGGCGGCGGTCGTGGCTCGTCACGGAGGAGTGGCTCCGGTGGTGGTCAGCGCCAGCAGCAGCAGCGTGGTCAGGAGACCCTCTCCCCACAGCAGCTCCGTGAGTGGTACGCTGCCCGTCAAAGGGGTGGGGGTCCCGGTCCGTGCACCTACGTCCTGCGCACTGGCGACCGTGCGGGTGAGCAGTGTGGTGGTCCACACTCCGCCCAGCGCTGCTTCGGCCGCCTGACTGACGCTTGGCGCCGCCAGTTTCCTGACGCCTCTGAGATCCCTCGCTGGGACCAGCTGTCTAGGGCAGGAGTAGCTATCTTTGATCTTGACTTTGATGCTATTCTTCGTGCCATGTATGCTGTGACTATTAGTGAGGAGGGTGACTACTACCGCTGTTTCCCGCCCGACCCGGGCATTGGTACTGCAACTCCAGGTGCTGTTGAGGCTGCTACTCCAGGTGCTGTTGAGACTGCTGCGCTAGGTGCTGTTGAGGCTGCTGCTCTAGGTGCTGTTGCGGCTGCTGCTCTAGGTGCCAGTGAGTCTGTGTCCCCAGGTGCTGGTGAGTCTGCTCTCTCAGGTACAGCGTCGGCTCCGCCCTCTCTCACCTTCACTCTTGACTCAGGAGCGTCTCGCTCCTTCTTTCGAGACCGCACCACACTCACGCCGCTTAGTCGGCCTGTGGCAGTCTCCCTGGCGGACCCCTCTGGGGGTCCTGTTCTGGCTCGCTACTCCATTGTCCTTCCGTGCCCTGCGGTCCCGTCTGGCTCCCTGTCCGGTCTCTACCTCCCCTCGTTCTCTACGAACTTGGTGGCGGGTGCTGACCTCCAGGATGCAGGGGTTGACCAGTTCACCCCTGCACGCCGACGAGACACCCACTGCACGGACGCGGACACGGGTCGACACTTGACCACGTTCACACGTGGGCCGGGGTCGAGCCTGTACACCCTCACTGTTCCGTCTCCTCCTCCTGCGTCTGGTCAGGTAGCTGCGTCGGGTCAGGTGTTTGCTGCAGTGTCCAGGTCTGGTCCGGAGTCTGCTCCCTGCTCGTGTCGCCTCCTGTCCCACGAGACCCTCCTGTGGCACCACAGGATGGGTCACCCCTCCCTTCCCCGTCTGCGGGGCATGGCCTCTCGCCTCCTTGTCTCTGGTCTTCCCCGGTCCCTCCCTCCCCTTCCTCCGGGGCCTGGCCCTCCCTGTGTCCCCTGTGTCGAGGGTCGCCTGCGGGCTACCCCTCACTCCTCCACCTTTCCTCCGACGGAGGCCCCGATGCAGACACTTCACATGGACGTGTGGGGCCCAGCCCGCGTCCGTGGACAGGGTCACGAGCGCTACTTCCTGCTGGTGGTTGACGACTACTCGCGTTACACCACGGTCTTCCCCTTGCGCAGCAAGGGTGAGGTCACTGAGGTGTTGATTGACTGGATCCGCGCAGCTCGTCTCCAGCTCAGGCGGAGCTTCGGCTCTGACTTTCCTGTTTTGCGTCTGCACTCGGACAGAGGCGGAGAGTTCTCCTCCGGCCTTCTGCGAGCCTACTGTCGTGCACGAGGCATCCGCCAGACCTTCACGCTTCCGGACTCTCCACAGCAGAATGGGATTGCTGAGCGCCGCATCGGCATTGTCATGGACGTCGCCCGTACGTCCATGGTGCATGCGGCTGCCCCCCATTTTCTGTGGCCGTTTGCGGTGAGGTACGCCGCGCATCAGATCAACCTTCAGCCCAGGGTCTCCCGACCGGAGACCTCCCCAGCTCTGCTGTGGACGGGGAAGGTTGGCTATGCGTCGGCGTTCCGTGTCTGGGGATCTCGGGCGTTTGTCCGCGACTTGTCTGCGGACAAGTTGTCCCCTCGTGCTGCTCCTTGCGTCTTCCTGGGTTTCCCCCCTGACGCACCTGGGTGGCAGTTTTACCACCCCACCTCTCGTCGTGTTCTGTCCTCCCAGGACGTCACGTTCGACGAGTCGGTTCCCTTCTACCGGCTCTTCCCCTACCGCACTCCCTCCCTTCCCCCACCGCCCTTCTTCCTGGTCCCAGGTCCCCCCCCGGTAGACCCCCTCCCCCCTCAGGGTCCTGCCCCTTCAGGTGTGTCTCAGGTAGACGCGGTCGAGCCTGTCGAGGTCACTGGTGACTCTGGTGCTGCTGCGGGTGCGGAGCCTCGGGGTGCTGAGTCTGGGGGTGCTGAGCCTGGGGGTGCTGAGCCTGGGGGTGCTGAGACTGGGGGTGCTGAGCCTGGGGGTGTTGGGCCTGGGGGTGCTGAGCCTGGGGGTGCTGAGCCTGGGGGTGCTGCGACTGGGGGTGCTGAGCCTGGGGGTGCTGAGCCTGGGGGTGCTGAGCCTGGGGGTGCTGAGCCTGGGGGTACTGCGTCTGGGAGTACTGCGCCTGCTGCTTCTCTTCCTGGTGGTTCGAGCCGCGAGCCGCTCTCTCCTCTGGAGCTGCGTGAGTGGTTTGCCAGGCGCTGGAGGCGCGCTGCTGGAGCTGGGGGTGCTGCGGGTGCTGGAGTTTCTGTTGCTGCCGAGGGAGCTGGTACCACGGGTCCCGGAGGTGCTCGTACTGAGAGTACTGGAGCTGCCGGGCCCGGGGGTGCCTCTGGAGCTTGAGCTGCTGCGGGTGTTGGCGCTGAGACTACGACTGTCGGTCCTGCCGAGGGTACTTCTGGCGCTGCTGGAGGTGCTGGAGTTGGAGCTGCTACTGGTGCTGGTGCTGCCTCTGGAGGTGTTGGTGCTGTCCCTGCTGTCTCTGGCGGTGCTGCGCGGCCTCGGCCGTACTTCGTTCCGCTCCTCCAGCAGGTTCTTGGTCTCCCGCCTTCCACTGGTCCTTCTCCTCCCGTAGAGTGTCCACGGCCTGTCCCGTCGCAGTCACAGTTACAGCCCGCCTCTCCCCTGCCTTCTCCTTCTCCCTACACTGGTCCTACTGGAGGTCTTGCTGAGCGTCGTGAGCCTGCGTCCCGCCGTGCGTCGCCAGTCCGAGCTGCTCGCCCTAGTGGTCGCGGTTCGCGTCAGCGTCCTCCTCCTGTCCCTGGCACGCACCAGATGTCTCTGCGTCCGTCCACTGCTCCTCTGCGTGCCCCTTTGCCTTCTCCTCCTCAGTCTTCTCTTCCTACACTTGCCGACCCGGAGTCGGACTCTCGCCGTGCTGCCAGTCCTACTGTCACGCGTCTTCTTGCTTCTCTTGTCACTGACCCTTCCTTTGAGTCCGCTGCTGCGTCTGCCCTAGTTGCGGAGCTGGTCGACTTTGCTGCTGCGTGTCGTTTAGACTACGCTGCCAGTCTTGTTGCTGAGTCTGCGTCTGCTGCGTCTGCGTCTGCCTGTCCTCCGTCCGTCGAGGGTGACTGTGCTCTTGGCACGGACGTCCTTGAGGACAGGCAGGAGGAGTTCCAGTGCTTTGCCGCAGCTTTGCCTCATCTCGTGTCCATGCTTGTTGCCCCTGAGGGAGACCCGGATGCTCTAGACATCCCGACCCCACGCTCTTACGCAGAGGCGATGGCCGGTCCCTACTCCTCTCAGTGGCAGTCAGCCATGGACGTAGAGATGGCTTCCTGGAAGTCCACAGGCACCTACGTTGACGCTGTTCCCCCTCCTGGGGCGAACATTGTCAGTGGCATGTGGATTTTCAGGGTGAAGCGGCCGCCGGGTTCTCCGCCTGTCTTCAAGGCGCGCTACGTGGCTCGTGGCTTCAGTCAGCGATAGGGAGTTGACTTCTTTCAGACTTTCTCCCCCACCCCGAAGATGACCACTCTTCGGGTTCTGCTGCACGTCGCTGCTCAGCGTGACTACGAGCTACACTCTCTTGACTTCAGCACTGCTTTCCTGCAGGGTCGCCTGCACGAGGAGATTTGGCTGCGCCGCCCTCCTGGTTTCACTGGGTCGTTCCCTCCTGGTACCCAGTGGAGCCTCCGGCGGCCAGTCTACGGTCTCCGCCAGGCGCCGCGTGAGTGGCACGACACACTGAGGACTACACTTGCGGCTCTTGGGTTTGCTCCTTCCACTGCTGACCCGTCGCTGTTTCTGCGCACCGACACCTCACTGACGCCGTTCTACATTCTTGTGTACGTCGACGACTTGGTCTTTGCCACTGCGGACACTGCCGCACTCGCCCACGTGAAGTCCGAGCTGCAGAAGAGACACACGTGCACAGACCTGGGTGAACTGACAAGCTATCTTGGCTTGCGGATCACCCGGGACAGAGCACGCCGCACCATTACCCTGACTCAGTCACACATGGTGCAGCAGGTCCTTCAGCGCTTCGGCTTCACGTACTCCTCGCCTCAGTCCACTCCTCTGCCTACGGGACACTCGCTCTTTGCTCTGCCTTCGGATGAGTCCGTAGAGTTGAGTGGTCCGTATCCAGAGCTTGTGGGCAGCCTCATGTACCTGATGACCTGCACTCGACCTGACCTCGCATACCCTCTCAGCATCTTAGCACGCTATGTCGCTCCCGGCCGTCACCGGAAGGAGCACATGGATGCAGCTAAGAGGGTGTTGCGCTACTTGTGCAGTACGTCGGGCATGGGGCTAGTGCTTGGAGGGCGTGAGCGGCCTGTACTCACTGGGCACTCAGACGCTTCTTGGGCTGACGACCAGGCTACTCAGAGGTCGTCTCAGGGTTACACCTTCAGTCTTGGCTCTGGCTCTGTCTCTTGGCGCTCTACTCGCTCTTCTTCGGTTCTCAGCTCCAGCTGTGAGGCTGAGATCTACGCCACGGCCATGGCTGCCCAGGAGCTTCGCTGGCTCACCTACCTGCTGACTGACCTTGGAGAGCGGCCTCGTTCTCCTCCAGTGCTGTACGTCGACAACAAGGCAACTATTGCCTTGTGTCAGGAGCACAGACTGGAGCACAGGACGAAGCACATTGCTCTGCGCTACTTCCTTGCTCGAGAGCTGCAGCAGCGTGGTCAGCTTCGCCTGCGTTTCGTGGCCACTGAGGCCAACACTGCTGATGTGTTCACCAAGGCACTTCCGCATCGTGACCATCAGCGCTTTTGCGCTCTGCTAGGTCTTGTGCCCACTGGGCCTCACTTGCTTACCTCTTCACCTTGCTTGTACTGCTGCATATATATATCCTTGCTCTTGCTTGTTTAGCACTGTTATATATATATATATGCTCTGCTGCATGTGAACTGGCCTTGTGGCCTTGACCTTGTGCTCGGACTGTGTGGTGACTTTGTGATCCACCCTGAGCTTTGCTTTGCTTTGCTTGACTGGTCTTGTGACCCCTTGTTCTCCCCCACTTTGCCTATGGGGGTGTGTCAGATTTATATGACATAGTTGCTGTAGGCTATCCTGGGGTAGCACATATGGGGTACATGTTTCTAGGGTTGTATTTGTACCCAATCTTTCCTTAGTCATTTCATTCCTGTTCTACAACTCTCACAAAGGCAACTAAGCGTCATCGAATCTGTTGCCATGTGGCAGGTGTGCAGGGGCTCCCAGGATTGCTGCGTGGGCGCCCACTTGTTTTTGAAGGGGCGAATGCTCTGTTGTTCTTTGGGCGACAGGTTCTACATCAACACCGTGAAGGCCAACAGCGACTCGTTGTAGTATTGTGTCTTTTCTTGAGGTGAGCCGTTGACCGGGAATGTGTAGGATCCGTCGTAGTCCACCCAGATCCGTGCGCATTGAGCGAGGAGTTCAAATTCGAAACTCCATGTGTAGAAATCATTCCCGTTGAAGGGCTTGGTTGTTTTGAGATTTGATGTTGAGAGGATCTCGCTGTGCATTAACGCCATTGCCTCGTAATGCGGTTGTTGTGCTTGTGCAGATCCTTGAGCTCCGCGATTGTCGAAGGTGGAGGATCGCTCGAACTGGGCTCCTTGAGGATCGGGAGGTCTTCGAGCATAGCTAGAGCCGTCGATCCTCATAGGCTGATGGCTCTCCAGAGCACTGATGCGGGAAATGAGCTGCTTGAGGAGCGCTAAATCCACGGTTGTCGTTCCACAGGCGACATTGGTGGAAAAAAGTACTGGATTTTCTCCAGCCTCACCGCAATCTGCGCCTAGCATGATGGACCTTTACATCGGAGGGCTGAAACCGGAAATCTTGCATGAAATCATGCTACGCGGGCTATCAAATTTAAACGAGATCCTCGCGCTCGCCGAGAAATTTGACATTTTGCGTCGTCCAAGACCGGGGTCCTATTATGGAGATTGCCCTTGGAGACTGATCGAGCACGCCACCGAACACGCCGTTGCGGTGAATGCAGATGCTACGCCATTTAAGGGGCGCTGCTTTGTTTGCATTCGGCTGGGCCATCGCAAGAGCAAATGCCCAAAGGAGCAGAGACACCACGGAGTTGAGCAGGGGAGAAAGTCTCAGAGGCAAGGAAACGCGAGCAGTCAGTAGAAAACGGGCCAACTACTGACGAGACAACCTGCTCGTCCAACCTCACCGACCCTCACCGACTCACAGTACCGATTCACACCATTGATTGGGCTCGGATGAATATGGAGGGTACAGCGAGTGATTGCCCAATACTAATTTGCGGGAAAATACAGGGGGCAGCAGTGAAGATTTTTATAGACGGAGGAGCAAGCCACAGCTTAATTCATACTGCAACTGCACGGAAGCTGCAACTGAAGCTTAGTCGCTGTTTACCAAAGATTGATGCATGTTTGGTTGATGGCACGCCATTGGGCATATGGGAGAAAGTGGAGAGGGAGAAAGTGGAGAGGGGGAAAGTTCGTTGCAGGGGGAACTTCGGGTTTACACACGAAATGTTCGCGATGACACTGGATGGGCCTGACATTTTACTGGGACGTGATTGGCTACGACGCTACAATCCGCGAATCGACTGGACGATGGGTAGCCGCACCATGCGAAGTAGTGGCAACAGGGTCGAATTACCTCGCTGGTAGTCACTTGAGTCTTCGATGGTCCACGCCAACGCCATCACGATGAAATGGGAGGTTACCATCGGATTACGGTCGAGCCAAGACAGCATTTAGAACTAGGTATGGGTCATTTGAGTACATCGTGATGCCATTCGGGCTGACTAATGCACAGGCGACATTGCAGATAACTATGAACGAGACTTTTAGGCTGCTCTTAGATATATGTGTGATAGTTTACCTCGACGAGATCCTCGTCTATAGTCGCGAGAAGCAACAGCACTTAGCAGATCTGGAAGAAGTGTTAAAATTTTTAGACGAGCACTGACTACTGACCAAGGGTTCCAAGTGCGAGTTTTTCAGGATAGTTTAGAGTTTTTTGGGCCCGCTATTTCAGAGGCTAGAGTTGAGATCGACCCAAAGAAGCTGGACACAGTTAAAGAGTGGCACCCGCCGACAAATATCACGAAGTTGCAGAGTTTTTTAGGGCTTGTTATGTGCGTTGGTTCGTCCCCAACATGGCGCGGTTAACGGCCCCACTGACAGATTTGCTGTGATAGGGGGTCGCTATTACGTGGGGGGAGAAAGAGCATGCTATTGGGTGCAAATTCACATTGCACAACATCCTGTCGTCTGTTTGTACGAGTATGCGTGTGCGAATGCATTTGGGTGTGAATGGAATGTTCGTGTGTTTGTTTGCTTTCGCAATTTTCGCTTGATACATTTGCAGGTACTTGCGCAATGTGCGCTTCGGCACAACATTGTACGCGCTATGAACCGCACAAGCAGAAAGGACGACCTTGCAAAGGAACCCAAGATGGAAGCGTTGCGGTTCAACTTACTTGATTGCGCAGATTCATTTCTATCCAACTCGAAATTGTACTGTTTTGTTTGGTTGACTATAGTGTAGCAGGGCACGCACTATAGGGGTACAATGTAGGTGAAGGTTGGATGTTGTTTGTCTGTATCTGCTTGCTATAGGGCCAGGAGAAACCAGCGGAACCAGCATTTGGCTGGTTGGGCAAAGACAAAACAGGTTCTGTTTTTAGGACATGAACCTGGTTGTTGTTTTCTCAGTTTGGAAAAAAATAACCAGAGGTTGTTTACCAGCCTACCACCTGTTGTTTTGTCCAGCCGGGCTGGTTCTGTTGCTTGGAATTATTTGGGATCATCCCTGGTTGTTCCCAGGTTGATTCCCAATGTCCTGCTAGCTAGAGCTATTTATTCCTTCTCTGTTTGTACCTGAACATAGTCAAATTGATTCAAGCGAAATTCTTCCTTCCTGGAATTTCGTTCCTACGCGGTACGACGGCGGAATGCTACCCGAGTCAACGCTAGTACGCTATCACTCCAACACTAGGCAAACGCTGTCCGAGCCATAACTTCGTAATGGCAGAACTTTTCGCGAGGCAACTTAGTTCATTTTAAAGCTCTTGGAGCGAGCTTCGATATAGGAAATTCTCAGCTTAATCCGATCAACGGTCTGCACGATACGCTGTGCGACGTTCAAAGTACTCTTGCTGTTTTGACGAAGTCCCTCTTGATCCCTCTCTCTACAAACTCGTACCCGAGGATAGGGGCTGGTCTTGTATCAGGCACCCAAGGACCCTTGGAGGTGACCCCGAGGAGAGGTTTTAAGTTTGATAAAGTCTTAATAGCTTGAGTTTATTAGGCCTTTGCACCAACAAGCTGGTATCAGAGCTGCGTTATAGTGATCCTCGATATAGGTAGCTATGGCGGGCAACACCTCGACGGGAGCTGGTGAATCTTCAGCCCAAGATTGTAGCGGCAGCCAAGATTCTAGTGATTCAGCGCCAAGGGGAGCGCGAACAAACCAGGGCTCGCTGGTCAAGGAGGTGCTGAAGAACTTCACCGTCAAGAAGTTCAATGGTGAGGGCTATGATGATTGGGCCTGGAAAATGCAATTGTATTTCTGTCAAATCGGTTTGCTGAAACTAATGATTGGGGAGGAGCCTAGACCGAGTGACCCCACGCTGCAAGAAGATTGGGATGAGCGCTCCTCTGCTGGCTACTATTTGATGCCGCAGAGTTTGGAGCTGAACCAGCGTCACCACGTCATGCACCTGCTGCCGGCGTTGGCGTGGCATGGTGGGGGGCAGGCTGGAGAGGGGTCTGCATCCCAGGGGGAGTGCAACGCCGTTGGAGGGGTTGGTGTGAAAGTGTCGGCCAGATCTGGGGAGACGGATTGGGCAATGGCACACCGATGCTTGGGGCATGTGGCAATGCCCTTGTTGAAGTAGATGGAGAAAGATGGAGCTGTTAAGGGTCTGAAACTGAACGGACAGCCACCTGATGATAATTGTGAAATCTGTTTGCTCTCAAAGTTTACCCGTTTCCCCTTCCATAGTGTGACTGGCAGGAGCAAGAATCCTTTAGAGTTGGTCCACATGGACTTGGTGGGGCCGCTGCCGGTTCAGGGGCATAAGGGGGAGCGGTACTTTCTGACCATAGTGGATGATTGGAGCAGGCTTATGTGGGCATATCTGCTGAAGCAAAAGGACCACACCGCTTCTACGATATGCGAAGATTGGCTGCCATTCGTGGAGAAGCAAGCGGAGTGTGTGGTGAAGCGGATTAGGACAGATCCGGGTGGTGAGTTCCTTGGAGCTGAGATGACGGCCTGGCTCAAGAAGCAGGGCATCCAGAGGGAGCTGACCACGGCTTACACCCCACAGTCCAATGGTGTAGCAGAACGGGCGAGCCGGACAATTCTGGAGACAGCTAGGGCGCTGCTCATAGAATCTGGGCTGGGCAACTTGATGTGGCCCCATGCTGTTCGGCACGCTACCGTCGCTAGGAACAGGGTACTCACCAAGGTTGGGGATGACTTGTGGGTGCCGTTGGACATGCTGAGGGTGTTCGGTTTCATGGCAGTCGCCCACGTCCCCAAGACCTACCGCAGTAAGTTGGGGGCAAGTGCAATCTGGTGTGTGCATTTGGGGCTGGCTGCTGAGAGCAAGGGATGGCTGCTGTGGGAACCTTCCAACGGTGTGTTGTTTGACAGCAGGGATGTGAAGTTTGTTGAGGGCATGATGTATGGAAGCTGGGAGAAATAGCCAGAGGCCAGGGTGTCCCAGCAGATGGAGCAGATCACCATGCAGCTGCACCTGACTCCTAGTATGTGGGAGGAGGGAGAGGAGGTAGCTTCAGAGGGTGGTGATGGAGAGAAGGTGCAGGAGGCACCTGCTGGTGGAGGTGATGGTGTGGAGACTAGCGGTAGCACTAGTGGAGTTGCTGGATCCGAGGGAGGAGAGCAGCAGCAGGGGAAAACTAAGAAGCCGAAGGGTGTTGTTATGAGGGGATGGGAGACACCCGTCTCCAGGCCAGGACGTACCCGTATGGCTACTAAGAAGCTGACTGTAGGAGCTGATGTAGCAGAGCAGCAGCTTGGGACAGAGGAGGCATTGCTGATTCTACTGCATGGCTATGATCCGGATGAGGAGGATGAACCTGCCTACTGTTTTCTTGCCCCTGCACCAGAGGAACCAGCTAGCATGGAGAAGGCATTAGCTGGACCAAATAGGGAGAAGTGGCTGGGTTGCTGAGTACGAGAGCCTGCTAGAGAATGGGACATGGGAGCTGGTGGTGCTGCCTGAGGGGAAGAAAGCCGTACAGTGCAAGTGGGTGCTAAGGATCAAGATCGATGACAAGGGACAGGTCACCATCTACAAGAGTAGGCTGGTGGCTAAGGGGTTTATGCAGAAGGAGAAGAAGGGCTTCAATGAGATCTTTGCTCCCACTGCCAAACCCCCTACCCTCCGTGTCTTGTTGGCAGATTCAGCCGTTAGTGGGAAATTCATCATTCAGATGGATATATCAATGGCATTCCTCAATGGGATTTTAGAGGAGGATCTGTACATGACACAGCCGCCTGGGTATGAGGATGGTACGGGCAGGGTGTGCAAGCTGAAAAAGTCCATCTACGGCTTGAAGCAGGTGCCACGCTAATGGTACCGGAAGTTGGCAGCTGTTTTAGAGGAGATGGGATTCAGGACTAGCAGCTGTGATGAGAGCCTCTTTCTCAAGGGGGAGGGGGAGAAGCTGGTGCTGTTTCTGGTCTATGTGGACGATATTATTCTCTTTAGCAGCAGCATGAAGGAGATCCAGAAGGTGCAGCAGCAGCTGATGGAGAACTTCAAGTGCAAGAACCTTGGGGAGGTAAAGTACTACCTCGGGATGCACATGGAGAGGGATCTGGATCACAGGTGGTTGACGCTGCACCAGGAGAAGTTCATCAAGGAGCTGGGGGAGAAGTACGGGATTGAGAATGAGCGCAAAGTTGCAACTCCCCTGCCAGCAGAATTCAAGCTTGTGAAAGCTGCAGAAGATGAAGGGGTTGAAGCCGAGGAGCAGCAGCAATTTCAGTCCTTGGTGGGCAGCCTCTTGTATGCAGCAGTTCACACAAGGCCTGACATCTCTTTCTTGGTTGGGCAGCTGGCTAGGGTGGTGCAGAATCCATCAGAGGAGCAGGTGGATACAGCTGAGCGTGTGGTGAAGTATCTGAACTCTCACCCAAGCATTGGAGTTCAATACTCCGCATCTGCACATGTGAAGCAGAAATGGGTTGAGGTTCTGAAAGAGAAGGGGGATAGGCTTGGAGAAGGCAAGCTCATTCTCACCTGCTTTACCAATGCTACGTGGGCCTATCAGAAGGAGGACTACTCATCTGTGGGAGGATACATCTGTGTAGTTGGGGGAGGACTTGTTAGTTGGAGGTCAAAGAAGCAGACGGAGACGGCACTCTCTTCCGTGGAATCAGAGTACATGGCGATGTTCCATGGGGTGAAGGAGGTGATTTGGCTGAGGAGGCTGTTAGAGGAGATTGGCCAGGAGCAGAAGGTTGCTACGCCGCTGTTCTGTGATAGCAAGGGGGCACTTGGGATGGCCAGGAACGCTGTGCTTCATGGGCTAAACAAGCATATGCGTATCAAGTGGTATTGGCTGCGTAAGGAGGTGAAGAGGGGGACGGTGAATCCGATCTACATCAAGACTCACCAGCAGCCAGCAGACTTCCTCACCAAGAGGCTTGCGGATGAGCCTCATTGGCGTTGTGTGCGCATGAGTGGAATGAGCATGAACTAGTATGGAATGATGGGGATGCAGCCGGCAGGCTGAGGGGGAGTGTGTTGGGTGCAAATTCACATTGCACGACATCCTACCGTCTGTTTGTATGAGTATGCGTGTGCGAATGCATTTGGGTGTGAATGGAATGTTCATGTGTTTGTTTGCTTTCGCAATTTTCGATTGATACATTTGCAGGTACTTGCGCAATGTGCGCTTCGGCACAACATTGTACGCGCTATGAACCGTACAAGTAGAAAGGACGAGCTTGCAAAGGAACCCAAGATGGAAGCTTTGCGGTTCAACTTACTTGATTGCACAGATTCAGTTCTATCCAACTCGAAATTGTACTGTTTTGTTTGGTTGACTATAGTGTAGCAGGGCAGGCACTATAGGGGTACAATTTAGGTGAAGGTTGGATGTTGTTTGTCTGTATCTGCTTACTACAGGGCCAGGGGAAACCAGCGGAACCAGCATTTGGCTGGTTGGGAAAAGACAAAACAAGTTCTGTTTTTAGGACCTGAACCTGGTTGTTGTTTTCTCAGTTTGGAAAAACAGAACCAGATGTTGTTTACCAACCTACCACCTGCTGTTTGTCAAACTTAAATGCTATAGTCTGTGAAGGCTATAGTGGGGTAGACGATATGGGGTACAACACTTTTAGGGTTTCCTACTTGTACCCACCCTTTCTTAGTGCATTCGTTCCTCGTTCTTTTACATGGTATAGAGCAGGTTCCCTAGTGGGAACGTTTCCTAGGGCCCATCAAAAATCGAAAAAAAAAAATTTCCTGCCTGGAGCGCGCTTCACCCCTGCCCGAGTCGCGCCCCATGTCCTTGCCCTTCGTGGCCCGTCGCGCCCCCTTACGGCCCCTCGCGGCCTCTTAGCCGCTCCCTCGCGGTCCCTCTCGCGGCCCCACTCACGGCCTTTCACGGACCCCTCTATCACGGCCCCTCGCGGCCCCTTAGCCGCTCCCTCGCGACCCCTCTCACGGCCCTTCGCGGCCCCTCTCACGGCCCCTCGCGGCCCCTCCACGGCCCTTCGCGGCCCCTCGCGGCCCCTCTCCCGGCCCCTCGCGGCGGTTCTCACGGCCCCTTGCGGCCCCGTCGCGGCTCCCTCGCGGCCCCTCGCGGCTCGTCGCGGCTCGTCGCGGCCCCTCCGCGGCCCCTCTCCCGGCCCCTCGCGACCCCGTCGCGGCTCCCTCGCGACCCCTCGCGGCCCCGTTGCGGCTCCCTCGCGGCCCGTCACGGCTCGTCGCGGCCCCTTCTCAGCCGCCGCCGCCCCTGCCCTGGTTGCAGCAGCCGCCGCCGCCGACAGCAGCCGCCGCCGCCGACAGTAGCAGCCGCCGCCGACAACAGTAGCCGCCGCCGCCGCCGCTGCCGTGTCAACCGCAGCCGTCCCTGCCCGCCGCGGCATGCTGGCCCCTGGAGCAGCCGCCCCTGGCCCCTGGAGCAGCAGTCCCTGCAGCAGCCGCGGAGCCCTCGCCCTGCGGAGGTAGCGGCCTCACCGTTGCCGCTGTCGTACTCCTGCCCTTCTTGCCACTGGTTAGCACTGTTGTAACTGCTGTTACTACTGCTCTTGCTGCTACTGCTCTTTCTACTGCTACTGCTGCTCCTGGCGTGGCCAGATGCAACTCCAGCGCAGTCCGCGTGAGTCCCTCGCCCCCCATCAGCTTCGTGAGTGTTATGCTAGTTGGGGTTGTAGGGGTGGCCGCACTGCTACTGCTGCCACTTCGGCTACCACTGCTCCTGCTACCCCTGGCGGTGGCCAGATGCAGCTCCAGCAACGTCCTCTTGAGTCCCTCACGCCCCAGCAGCTTCGTGAGTGGTACGCTACTTGGGGTTGTCGAGGTGGCCGTAGTGGGATTCGTTCTGGCGTGAGTAGTTCGGGAGCTGCTTGTAGTGGCCAGGTGCAGCTGCAGCGTAGTCCGCACGCGGTCCTTTTGCGGAGATAACTACAGCAACGGGAGCTAGGTTACGGACTAGGCACGTGTGCTCGTGTGATCTCTGCGTTCTTTGTCCCTTAGTCGTTTTCCTTGTGCTCACACTACTTGCTAGTTCACGGGGAAAATTGGCAAGAGTTTCACTAGGAAAAGTTCAGAACAATGGTGCAATGAAGTTGGCATAGCAAGACTACATCAGAGCAAGCATTCAGGTCGGCCAACGGCCAGCGCAGCTTGGTCGACCGCGTTCCAGCACGACTTGGTCGACCGCACTCCAGCAAGGCAAGGTCGACGGCGTGCCAACGTCGCAGGTTGACGGCGTGCCAGCGTTGCTCACGCAGGACAGCAGTGCACCGCTTCGCAGGTGTGCGTAGCTGATTGGCGTGCAGAGTCCCGTCACCTGCACAGCGCACACTCCACGTCAACCTCGAGCTGACGACTGCCTCTGGTCCGCCACGACGACCTCGGGATACCACCACCAAGGTCGTTCTCGCCAACTTTGCCTGGGCGACCGTCGCACTCCTCCGCAGCACTTCGTCACCCAGGTAACCTGGTCGACCCGGCAACCACGTCGACCAGCATCTCCCGTACGTGCCCGTCGACCTCCCAAGTCGACGACCACCTCCACGTCGACCTCCTCCAGGTCGACGTCCCCTATGGTCGACCAGCTTCACGTCGACCAGCACAGTCGTCGGCCGACCACCCACGTCGGCCGCCCGAAGCACGTCACGAAGTTGACGCCCCGCTACTCGACGCCCGACTGCTCGGCGTCTTGCGTAAAGGTCAACGTCGGTCCCTCCTTCGTCGACCACCTGGTCCAGTCGACCACCCGCAGGTCGACTAGCGGTCCGTTAGCCGACCGCCGAAGTCGGCTTCGACGTCCTCTGCAGGTCGACTCCCAAGTCGACCTCTCCGAAGTCGGCGCCACCCTAAAGTTGGCGCCCGTGCAGTGGTCCCCCGTGCAGGTCGACCTCCTCGTCGACCAGCTCACCCACTGCTGCAGGTCGGCTGCTCCCCTCACATCCGACCACGAAGTCGGCTCCGCCCAAGCGAGAACGGGGCCAATACCCAACTCCCGTTGACACTCCCCTGCCGCGTTCACGCTTGGGCACCTAGCCCACATGGCAGTACAGCTCGGAGACTAGCTCGTCGACGTGCACCCAACACATAGCACGTCGTCCACCGCACCAGCCATGCAAAAGGGCATGGCACCTACTGCTGCACGTCGTTGTCGCCGTCGCCCACGTCGGCCAAGCGCACTTGGCCGATTGCGACGGAGCACCGGTTGAAGGCCGGATAGTGCAGCGCCTTCGTCAGGAAGTCGGCCGGCTGCTCAGCGGTCGGGATGTACTTCAGCGAGAACTTCCCGCGCCTCACCATGTGCTGCAGCCAGGCCTGTCGCCGTTCCATGTGCTTGAGGTTGCCCGTCAACCCCATGCCCTTGGCGACCGTGATGGCCGACTTGTTGTCCACGCGCAAGACAGTCGGCTTCCCGGCGTCCAGTTGCCGGAATTCTGCGAGGAGGAAGCGAAGGCGGCGTCCCTCCTTGCTAGCTTCAGTGGCCGCCACGTACTCTGACTCGGTCGACGACAGTGTCGCGCACTTGATGCGCTGGCTCGACCAGGAGACTGCAGCCCCTCCGTAGACGAACACGTAGCCGCTCGTGCTCATCCTGTTCTGCTTGTCACCGGCGTCGTCGGCGTCCACGTAGCCAACAAGCTCCAGCGACTCAGGTCCACCGCCGAACTCCAGGGCGGTGTCGCGTGTGTTGGCGAGGTAGGCGAGGCAGCGATCGACCTCGCGCCAGTGCTGGTCGCTCCTCACCGTGAGGCCGCTCCCCAGCTTGCTACAAGCGAAGGCGATGTCCGGCCTGGTCGTCGTCGCCGCGAACTGCAGCGAGCCAACCTTCTGCCGGTACTCCTCCTCCTGCCGTTCCTGCGCCTCCTCATCATCGAAGGTGAGCTCGGCGTAGGCACCGACCGAGACCGGCGTCTTCGGGGTGCGCCCGGTCTGCTCCTCGTCAAGGAAGCGCCTACGCAGCTTGTCGGCATAGCCCTGCTGGTGCAGCCACAGCTTCCCCGCCGACCTGTCGCGCACGATCTCCAGCCCGAGGTACTTCTGCACCGGTGAGATCTCGCGCAGCTCGAAGGCAGCTTCCAGCAGCTCCTTCAACTCCTTCAGCATTGCGGTGCTGCTGCTAGCGGCGAGCAGGTCGTCGACGTAGACCAGCACCCAGCAGGCCGCTCCATCCTCGCCGACCTTGAAGTAAAGAGCCTCGTCGACCTGGCTCTTCTTCCACCCGGCACCGACCAGCACATCGTTGAGTGCCAAGTACCACAACAGCGGCGACTGCTTCAGCCCGTACAGGCTCTTCAGCAGCTTACACACCCGGCCGGTTCCGTCGTTGAAGTAGTCCGGCTGAGACATGTACAGCACCCGATCGAGCTTGCTCTGCAGGAAGGCATTCTTCATGTCGAGCTGCATCAGGTTGAGGTCAAGGACAGCGACGATGCTGAGGAAAATCCTCAGCGTGACGTAGCTGCTCACCGGCGCGAACGTCTCGTCGTAGTCGGCGCCATACACCTGTGTGAAGCCCTTCACGACCAGCCTCGCCTTCTCTCGCTCGACGGTGTCGTCGATGTGGTACTTCGTCGTCAACACCCACCGATTCTTCATGACGTTCACCCCCGGCGGGCGTTCGACCAGCTCCCAAGTGCCCATGTTGATGAGGCTCCGAATCTCCCCCTCCATGGCGGCCTTCACCGCTGGGCCCTTCCAGCTCGCCAGCGCCTCCTTCACCGTCATCGTCGAGATGTCCCAACGGTGCTCGGGGTCAGCTAGCATGTCGGGGTCGAGCTCCGGAAACTCCTCATCCTCCTCGGCGTCGTCGTACAGCAGGTCATCGTCATCGTCCACGTCATACACCGTGGTGAAGGCAGCGGGGACGAAGAAGTCAGGCGGCCTCCGAAGTCGGCCTGAACGTCGCGGTCCTTGCTGGACCTCCTCGGCGTCCCCTCCACCGTCACTGTCGTCACTGCCCTCAGCGTCCTGCTGCTCCTCAGCCGGCGTCCCAGCCGACTGCTCCACTGTGGTCGGCTTCCCTGCCGCTGTCCCGGTCGCCGACTGCTCCGTGGTCGGCTTCACGACAGCCTGCTCCCTTGTCGGCTGCTGCTCCCCGACCTGCTCCTCCCCTGTCGACTTCAATCCCTCGTCGATTCGCCGCTCGTCACGTCTGCCACCGGCGATGCACTTGGCCGGCGCCGAAGGCGGCGTCCCACTACTCCCCTCATCGCCGGAGGCCGACACCGAGGTCAGCCCGCGCAGGTCGGCCACGAGAGGAGGGGCAGGGGTCAGGGGGTGAGGGGTAGGGGTGTGGACGTCCTCGACGTCCTCAGCAGCAAGCTCACCGACCTCGGCAAGCAGCGGCAGCGTCGCCGACGAGGTGTCAGAGGGCGGCAAGCGGCCGGACATTGGCCCATGCTCCGTCTTCCACTCGGCCAGCGACAGCTCCTCGTAGAACACCACGTCCGACGTGGTGACCACCCGGTCAGTGGCGACGTCAAGGAGCTCCCAGCCCTTGCTCGCCTCGGACACACCAAGGTGTAGGCCCCACTTGGCCTTCGGCTGCAGCTTCCCACCACGCTGCTGCTCAGGGACAAGGAACTGCGCCATGCAGCCCCACACCCGTGCCAGCGACAAGTCGGGCTTCTTCCCGGTCAGCAGCTGGTACGGCGTCGTTCCCGGTGGCAGCGTCGACCTCTCAAGGCAGTTGCGGACCCAGACGGCCTGCCGCAGAGCGAGGTGCCACCAGTGGTGCTGCACACCCATGTGCAGCAGCATAGTCCGCACCGACTCCATTACCGTTCTCATCTCCCGTTCCGCCATGCCGTTCTGCTGCGGGGTGTATGGGCAGGTCAGGTCGTGGACGATCCCCTTGTTGTTCACGAAGTCGGTGAACTGCTTCCCGATGAACTCCCCTCCCCGGTCAGAGCGCAGCATCAACACCGACTTCTTTGTCTGCCGCTCAGCCACCGCCAGCCACTGTACGAACGCCTGCAACGCATCTGACTTCTTGGAGACCGGCTTCACCCACACATAGCAGGTCTTGCGGTCCTTCAACAGCAAGAAGTACAGGCTGCCGTCCTTGGCAGCTACGCGAAACGGCCCGCACAGATCGATGTGTAGGACAGCGAGCACGTCGTCGGCGTCGGAGCCATGGTCGGGGAAGGTGTGTCGCGCCAGTTTCCCGCCGACGCACGAGACACACGGAGAGTCGGCGTCCGTCGCCGTCTTGAGGTCCAGCCCAATGGCGACCTCGTTCTTCGCCGAGCTCCGTATAGTGTCCATGCCGACGTGCGCAAGCCTCGCATGCATCCGGTCCGGCGTCGACTTCGTCTTCGAGACGATCGCCCGCAGAGCCACCACCTCCGTCGTGGGCGGCGTCGACCTCGTCGCGCAGGGACGCAGGTCGGTGCAGAGGACTCGTCCAGAGTACGTCGCCCGCCCGAGCACCTCCCCTGCTACCGAGACGAGCAACATGCCGTCTCCGTCCTCCTGCAGCTTCACGCCATGCTCCTTCAGCTGACCGGCCGACAGTAGGTTGGCTCGCACACCCGGGACGTACAACACGTCGAGGATGAGCACCTCCTTCCCGGCCTCTCCTTGCAGGGCGATGGTGCCGCAGCCCTGGACATCCTGCAGCGCCCCATTGAAGCCGCGCACATGCCTGATGGCGCCGCTCGGCTGCAAGTCGACGAAGGCTTCCTTCGTTCCCATCAGGTGGTGGGAGCAACCGCTGTCGAGCAGGACCACCGCCGGGTTCGCCTGCACAGCTGCCGCCACCGCCTGGAAGTCCTCTCCGGCCTCCGGCGCCAGAGAGATGGTCGGCTCCACGACGCCGACCAGCGAGCACGACGTCGTCTTGTCGTCTCGCCCCTTGCCGCCTGCAACGGAGTCGGTGTCCTTCGCCGAAGGCGATGTCTTGGTCGACTGCTTCTCCTTGCGCGGCTGGTTTCCTCCACGACGAGGACGACGGCTGCCAGACCTCCCATGACCTCCCTTAGCGTCGTCGTCGTCGGAGTCACTGCGGTTGGGACACTCGAAGGAGAGATGGTCGGGGTCGCCGCACAGCCAGCACTCCCGACGTCGACCTCCTCCGCCCCGACCGCTGTCCTTGGTCGACTTCTTCTTGTCGACCTCCTTGGCCGGCTTCCAGCCACCGCTACCACCACCGCCAGACTGCCCGCGCTGTCCCGGTCGGCCTCCTTGCTTCGCTGAGGTGACCAAGTTCGCCTGCGCCAAAAGCTCCTGCGACCGCTCAGCCTCCTGCATCGCCTCATCCTGCAGGATATACGAGGTCAGGTTGTCCTCGTTGAGCGTCGCCCTTGTGCTCGGCGCCATAGACAGCCGCTTCAACAGGTTGTAGCTGCTGGAGAGACCCTGCATGACATGGGTGATGTACGACGCCGTGGAGTACTGCGCGCCGGCCATCCTGATAGTGGCGAGAATTCGCCTGGCTCGGTTGCAATAGTCTGTCGCACTCTCCTCGTCGCCCATACGCAGGTGCGTCAACTGTCCCTCCAGCTGGGCGATGAACAGGTCGTCGGTGACCTGGTACGTCGATTCAATGAAGTGCCACGCCCGGTGGCCAGCGTCGATGTACTCCCGGCACCACTTCAAGGCGATCTGCACGCCCGGCGAGCAGCACCGCGAGATGACCGTGAAGGTCAACAGCTGCACGGCGCGAAACTCCGCACGCAGGTCGGAGTGGTGCTCCCCCGGCGTCGCCACGGTCCCTCGGGCGAAGCCGATCAGCCCGGCCATCTCCAGCTGGGGCTCGATGGCTTCCTTCCAGGTGAGAATGTCGGGTCGACCGACCAGCGGAGGGGTGACAGAGATCCTGTCCGGCGTAAACTTGAAGTAGCCGTAGCTCGGCGCAATCCCGCCTGCCGTCACCTGGGTCGCCGACATCGGCGATAGCCCACTTCGACGCCCACCAGCATCGCCATGCGAGGAGCCTGCAGCTGTCGAAGACTGCATCCCTCGCGTCTGAACGCCGCCGACTTCACCGGCGTGTATCACACCTCTTTGCCTCGACGTGCCTCCAGCACTACTGCCGACTTGACCACCACCGGCGTTGACGCCCACGTCGACGCCGCCGTCGTTGTTCACCGGTCGAGGAGAGGCAGGTCGATAAGGGGGGTGCTCCGCCGCCCACACGGAGCGGAGTCCGGCTTCGACGACTGCCCAGGGTATTGCCCCATACTCCTGGGCCTCATGGCGTCTCCTCGCATCCTCCAGCCGTCCCTCCAGGGTATCCATCACCTCGGCGTTGCCTACGCGCACGCTAGTGACTGCACGGCTGCCGGTCTACGAACACGATCGGTATGAGCTAAGTCGGCTAGACTGAGCTACGTCGCGGTGTCCTCCACGCTCACCGCACCATGCGGAGATAACTACAGCAACGGGAGCTAGGTTACGGACTAGGCACGTGTGCTTGTGTGATCTCTGCGTTCTTTGTCCCTTAGTCGTTTTCCTTGTGCTCACACTACTTGCTCGTTCACGGGGAAAATTGGCAAGAGTTTCACTAGGAAAAGTTCAGAACAATGGTGCAATGAAGTTGGCATAGCAAGACTACATCAGAGCAAGCATTCAGGTCGGCCAACGGCCAGCGCAGCTTGGTCGACCGCGTTCCAGCACGACTTGGTCGACCGCACTCCAGCAAGGCAAGGTCGACGGCGTGCCAACGTCGCAGGTTGACGGCGTGCCAGCGTTGCTCACGCAGGACAGCAGTGCACCGCTTCGCAGGTGTGCGTAGCTGATTGGCGTGCAGAGTCCCGTCACCTGCACAGCGCACACTCCACGTCAACCTCGAGCTGACGACTGCCTCTGGTCCGCCACGACGACCTCGGGATACCACCACCGAGGTCGTTCTCGCCAACTTCGCCTGGGCGACCGTCGCACTCCTCCGCAGCACTTCGTCACCCAGGTAACCTGGTCGACCCGGCAACCACGTCGACCAGCATCTCCCGTACGTGCCCGTCGACCTCCCAAGTTGACGACCACCTCCACGTCGACCTCCTCCAGGTCGACGTCCCCTATGGTCGACCAGCTTCACGTCGACCAGCACAGTCGTCGGCCGACCACCCACGTCGGCCGCCCGAAGCACGTAACGAAGTTGACGCCCCGCTACTCGACGCCCGACTGCTCGGCGTCTTGCGTAAAGGTCAACGTCGGTCCCTCCTTCGTCGACCACCTGGTCCAGTCGACCACCCGCAGGTCGACTAGCGGTCCGTTAGTCGACCGCCGAAGTCGGCTTCGACGTCCTCTGCAGGTCGACTCCCAAGTCGACCTCCCCGAAGTCGGCGCCACCCTAAAGTTGGCGCCCGTGCAGTGGTCCCCCGTGCAGGTCGACCTCCTCGTCGACCAGCTCACCCACTGCTGCAGGTCGGCTGCTCCCCTCACATCCGACCACGAAGTCGGCTCCGCCCAAGCGAGAACGGGGCCAATACCCAACTCCCGTTGACACCTTTCGCCCCAGCAGCTTCGTGCGTGGTATGCTCAGCGTGGAGGGTCACGGAGTACTGCTCGCTGTCCGTACGTCATTCGCACTGGTGCTCGGAGTGGTCAGACCTGCGGGACGCTTGGTCATGCCGAGTCCCGCTGCTTCGCCCATCTGAGCGACGTCTGGCGTACGGAGTTTGGCGACGCCGCTGAGCTCCCCGACTGGGTGGAACTGCTTAGGTAGAGGATCGATATCTATGCTCTTGACTATGATGCTATCCTCACTGCCATGTATGCATTGCCTACTAGTGATGTGGGTGACTGTTACCTGTGTGTTCCGCCTGACCCGGGCATTGAGGCTGCTGCTCTAGGTGCTGGTGAGGCTGTTGCTCTAGGTGCTAGTGAGTCTGCTGCCCCAGGTGCTGGTGAGTCTGCTCTCTCAGGTACCACGTCGTCTCAGGTTTTACACACCTTCACCTTTGACTCGGGAGCTTCCCGCTCCTTCTTTCGAGACTGCACCACACTCACGCCGCTTAGTCGGCCGGTTGCAGTCTCCCTGGCAGACCCCTCTGGGGGTCCTGTCCTTGCCCACTTCTCCACCGTCTTACCGCGTCCGACGGCCCCTTCTGGCTCCCTGTCAGGTCTTTACCTCCCCTCGTTCTCTAGGAACTTGGTGAGTGGTGCTGACCTATAGGACGCAGGGGTTGACCAGTTCACTCCTGCGTGTCAGCGAGTGACCCACTGTACGTGTGCTCGGACGGGCCAACACTTGGCCACGTTTACCCGTCAGCCGGGGTCGAGCCTGTACACACTGACCACTGCGTCTCCTCCAGTCACTGCGTCAAGTCAGGTGTTTGCTGCAGCGTCCAGGTCTGGTCCTGAGTCTGCCCCCTGCTCGTGTCATCTCCTGTCTCACCAGACTCTCCTCTAGCACCACCGCCTTGGTCACCCCTCCCTGCCTCGTCTCCGAGGCATGGCCTCTCGTTTCCTTGTCTCGGGTCTTCCCCGGTCCCTCCCTTCTCTTCCTCCGGGGCCTGGCCCCACCTGCGTTCCCTGCGTCAAGGGGCGGCAGCGCGCCGCTCCTCACTCCTCCGAGTTTCCTCCGACAGAGGCTCCGCTGCATACTCTTCACATGGACGTGTGGGGCCCAGCCCGCGTCCGTGGACAGGGTCACGAGCGTTACTTCCTGCTGGTAGTTGACGACTACTCGCGTTACACCACAATCTTCCCCTTGCGCAGCAAGGGTGAGGTCACTGAGGTGTTGATTGACTGGATCCGCGCAGCTCATCTCCAGCTCAGAGAGAGTTTCGGATTTTCCTGTCCTGTGTCTACACTACAACACAGGCGGTGAGTTTTCCTCTGACCTTTTGCGAGCCTTCTGTCGTGCACGCTCCCGGCCTCTCCACAGAAAAATGGGATTGCTGAGCGCCGCATTGGCATGGTCATGGACGTCGCTCGTACGTCCATGATCCATGCGGCTGCTCCCCATCTTCTGCGGCCGTTCGCGGTTCAGTACGCGGCGCATCAGATCAACCTTCAGCCCCGGGTCTCCTTGCCGGAGACCTCCCCTACTCTGAGGTGGACGGGGAAGGTTGTTGATGCGTGTAGGTTTCATGCCTGGGGATCTCGGGCTTTCTTCCGCGACTTGTCTGCGGACAAGCTGTCCCCCCGTGCTGTTCCCTGCGTCTTCCTTAGCTTCCCCCCGGACGCGCCTGGTTGGCGGTTTTACCACCCCACCTCGCGCCGTGTTCTGTCTTCCCAGGACATCACCTTTGACGAGTCGGTCCCCTTCTACCGTCTCTTCCCCTACCGCACTGCCCCGCTCCCCCCTCCGCCGCTCTTCCTCATGCCAGGTGCTGCCTTGGTAGACCCCTTGCCTCCCCAGGTTCCTGCTCCCTCAGGTGTTTCCCAGGTAGACCCGGTCGAGCCTGTCGAGGTAGCTACCGATTCTGGTCCTGCGCGAGGTACTGAGCGTGCTGAGCCTGGTGGTGCTGGGTTTGGAGGTGCTGGGTCTGGGGGTGCTGAGCCTAGGGGTGCTGAGCTTGGGGGTGCTGTGTGTGAGGATCTAGGATCGAGCTCAAAAAAGAGAATTGTAATTGAATGATCCACCTGAGTACAATACGAGGCTATATATGGGCTCGACACAAGGCCAGTTACCCAGGTGTTACGCGAATGTTCTGAGGGTCGCGAAGCGCCCCGAACAGAACCTTCCCGAACTCAGTAGAAAGCAATTCGGTGGAAACCGAATAGGCTTGATTTCGGTACACGTAACCTGGTTCGGTGCTATAACTATAGTAATATATAGGAATGCACCTAACCTAGGAAATCAAGCATATCTATGCATGATAAATAAAACCCAAGCTAGATATAGCGTAATAAAGTCTAGGCAAGCAAGCATAGCTGGCATAAGCCGTCGTACTCTCACATGTCCCCCCCTCAAAGCTGGGTGGCGTGAGAAACACCCTGCTTGACAAGATAGTCCTTGAGAGCACGGCGTGCGTTGCCCATATCAGCTTCTGCAACCCAACTGTCCTCAGTGGGGTCGTATCCCTTCCAGCGTATCAGGAACTCGAGGGTCTTGCCGCCGCGGCGCCGATGAGTGAGAACACGCTCCACTTCGTACTCGGGTTCATCCTGTATGAGAACAGGTGGTGGTGGTGGTAGCTGCCGTCCCTGGAACTGTTGGTTGGGGTCCTTGTAGGGCTTCAGTAGCTGGACATGGAAAGCGTTGTGAAGCTTCCATGTATCTGGTAAGCGCAAGCGGAATGTAACTGGTGTCACCTGTGCCTCAACGAGAAAAGGACCACAGAAGCGAGGCCGGAGCTTGGATGGGAGGTGAGACAGGTTCAAGTTGCTCGTGTCAAGAAGCACCTGATCTCCGTCTGCTACTGAGTGATCACGTCGCTGACGATCGGCATACTGCTTCTGGGAGGTCTGCATCATGGTGACGAAGTCATGTGCGGCTTGGACGTGTGCCGGTGTAGTTGGCTGCTGTGGTGTGAGCGGTTCCCGTCCGTAACACAGGAAGAAAGGAGTTTTCCCTGTGGCCGCATGTGATGCGTTGTTGTAAGCGAACTCTAGGGTCGGTAACTGTGTGTCCCAGTGGCTGACGTCGTCTTTGCAAGCTGTGCGCAGTAACTGTTCAACCACTTGATTGAGTCGCTCTGTCTGTCCGTCAGTCTGGGGGTGGTATGCTGAAGACATTGCAAGCTTTGTCCCCAACAGTCCCATGAGCTCCTTCCAGAACTTACTGGTGAATTTTGGGTCTCTGTCTGAGATGAGTGTAGCGGGGATGCCGTGGATAGTGATGATGCGGTCGAAGAAGAGGCGAGCAGTTGCTTCAGCTGTAGCTGTGGCGTTGGTCGTTATGAAGTGACCCATTTTTGAGAACTTATGGATGACTACGAGGATGGAATCGTGTCCTCGTGAGGTCGAAGGAAGTCCTGTGATAAAGTCGAGGCTAACGACCTGCCATGACTGCTCCGGTACAAGTAGAGGCTAAAGTAACCCTGCTTTTTTCTGCTTGCTGCTCTTCATCCGCTGGCACGTGTCGCATGAGGTGACGAACTGCTGCACGTCTGCTGCCATCCTGGGCCAGTAGTAATACTTCGCTATTCCTGCTAACGTCTTGTTTCTCCCGAAATGTCCCGTGTAAGGTACGTCGTAAAACTCCTCCAATAGGATCTGCCGTAGCGGGGCGTAATTCGGTACCCAAATCTTTTTTGAACGCTTCCTTACAGCTAGGTCTTTCTCCCACTGTAACAGCTTCTTGGTTTGTGCTGTAGTGATTTCTGCGTCCACGGAGTACCCATGTTGGAATAGACCCTTGAGCAGAGGGTTCATCCCGTCGAGCTGGATGCCTGCTACATGTCCGGGGCGGCTCAACGCGTCTGCCTTGTTGTGTAGCCCGGGCTTGTAGACGATGTCGTAGTGGAAGTGAGTTTCCAGGAAGTCCACCCACCGCACTTGTCGTCGTGAGAGCGTTGGCTGCGACTTCAGGTATTTGAGACTGCAGTGGTCAGTATAGACTGTAGTCTTGGCTCCCTCTAGGTAACACCTCCACGCCTTGAAGGCTATGACGATCGCTAAGGCTTCCTTGTCATGGATGGGGTAGTTCAGTTCTGCTCCGTGTAGCTTCTTACTGAGGTAGGCGATGGGCTGCAAACCGCGTCCGTGATCCTGCATCAGTACTGCTCCGACTGCTTGGTCACTAGCGTCTGCTTCCACCACGTAGTCCTTGTCTGGATCTGGTAGGATGAGTACTGGCGCCGTAGTCAGTGCTGTCTGTAGCTGCTCCATGGCTTGCTGATGAGGCGTATCCCATTTGTAGGGCGTATCTTTTTTCAGTAGGTCGGTCAGTGGCGCTGCTATCTTAGCGTACTGCAGCACGAACCTGTTGTAGTAGTTGGCGAAGCCTAGGAACTGCTGCAACCCCTTCACGTTCTCCGGTACTTTCCATTTCTTGACGGCTTCGATTTTCCGCGGGTCCACGTGTACGCCCTTGGCACTCACCATGTGCCCGAGAAACGGCACCTTCTTCAGGGCGAAGTCGCTCTTCGATAGCTTCACGTAGAACTTGTTTTTCCACAGGATCTCGAACACCTTCTGCAGATGCTCCACGTGCTCCTTCATGTTCTTGGAGTAGATAAAAATTTCGTCCAGGTACACCACCACGCACTCGTCCAGCAGGGGTCGTAAGATGTGATTCATCTCCGCCTGAAACGTTGCTGGTGCGTTGCAGAGTCCGAACGGCATCACCAAGTATTCGTAGGAGCCGTATCTGGTACGGAACGCCGTCTTGTGGATCGAGTTGTCCGCCATCTTGATCTGCCAGTAACCCGACCGTAGGTCCAGCTTCGAAAAGACTGTTGCACCACGCAGTTGGTCTAGTAGGTCGTCTATGCGCGGTATGGGGTATTTGTTTTTTATTGTCTGTTTATTCAGTGCGCGGTAGTCGATGCACATCCTTAGACTGCCGTCTGGTTTTGGAGTGAAGAGGACTGGTGCACCGTAGGGAGAGGTGGATGGGCGGATCAGTTGTCTGTCCAGTAGATATTCTATCTGTTTCTTCATGTCTGTCAGTTCGGTCGGACTTAGTCGGTATGGTGCACGTGAGACGGGTTTCGCACCTGGTTCCTCCACGATCTCGTGCTCGTGGGTGCGTGCTGGAGGTACGCCTGCGGGTAGGTCGTCGGGCATTATATCCTTGTACTGCTCCAAGACCTCCTTCACTGCTGCAGGTAGCTCCGAACTCGGCTTCTCCTTCTCTGTTGCTGCCATAACCAGTGCTAAGTAACCCGTGTTACTCTCGTTCACTGTCCTTTCGAACCGTGCCAGTGTCGTTTCAGGAACGCTCCTTGTATCCGTCCAGCTTCGCAGCTCCACTCGTTTCCCGTTGTTGTAGATGCACGCCTTCTTGTTGACCCAGTCTATCTCGGGGTTGAACCGCTTCAAGAAATCTCGCCCCAAGATGAAATCTAAGCCCTTGATGCTCGTGATCGGCAACGTCGGCTTCCACCTCAGCGCCCCTATATGCAGCTGCAGTGATGCTTCGCCGTGGATGGGAAGTTTCGTACCGTCCACCATTGTTGCCGAGAACTTGGTCTCCTCCGAAAATTCTCCTATTTTCTCCAACGTCCCGCGGTCGCACACCGAGTGGGACGCACCACTGTCCACCATTGCCTGGAGGCGTCGCCCATTGCAGATCACCTCGAGTATTAGTGGTTTTTGCTGCTCCGAGTAACCGTAGATGGTCTCGCTTATAGGATCGTAGGGTACGTCGAATAGATCATCCCTCGGTCCTGCGCTCGAAGCTGCTGATTCCATTTCAGTTTCCAACTGAGCAGGGTTAGAAGGATTTATCCGAGGCCGATTCAGCTTCGTCTTGGCCTGGAACCTTCTCTTAAGCCTTTGCAGCTGTGTAGGCTTCACCTGTGGGCAATTGAGAGCCTTAACACTATGCTGTGGGGAGAGAATAGTAACTCCTTGGAACGCACGACCCTTTTCAATGCTCCGGAGTGGTTTGCCCAACTTCTCAGGTACCTGAATATTGTCTGAAGGCTTTTTCTTGGCCTTGAAATCTCCCCTAAATTTTTTAAAGGCTTGAAAACCTCGAGAGAAAATATTCTTCTTACTCTCGGGGGTGTTCGGCTGGAGTTTCCCGGTCGGTGCAGAGTCTTGTTTCGCGGAGCCTCCATTTGTCTCGGCGATTTCCCCTGTTGCCGGCCGGTCGTGGCGTTTTAAATTCGCGCCATCGTGTCCTCCTTTTTTCGCCATCGTGGATGTTGCACTGTTGTTGCCCTGCAGCTCCGCTTGTACTATCTTCAACTTCCAACACGCCAAGAGTCGATGTCCTGCTGCGCCGCAAAATTCACACCTCTCATATTTTGTGGGCCGCTGCTTCGCGTCGATCTTGTCGATATCCATCGGGTCGGCGGTCGTGGGTGGTGCCGATCGCTTCGTGCCAAATGATCGGTTCGGCACGTGGCGTCGTGTCTCGGGTTCACATTGCATCAGCGCATCGAATCTCTCTGCTGCACACACCATGTCGTGGTAGTTGTTGTAGTTCGCGGCAATCACTTGTTGGCGGACTTCCATCTTTAGTCCTTCAGTATACGCTTGGATGTTTTCCCCTTCGCTCAGGTCGGTAATTCGGTTGAAGAGGCTCTCCATCTGCTGCGTGTACTGTGTTACAATGCCGAACTGTTTATGCCGATGCATCTGCTGCCGCGCCATGTAGCTGGAGTTGATTGGTTCGAAGCGTTGAATTAAAGCTTCCCGAAACTGCGTCCATGACCCCTCGCCTCGGATCTTATTGCTGTTGTAAATCCACTCGAGCGCCGGGCTTCGTAACAGTGTCGTTGCGAGCCAAATCCGCGTTGCATTGTGTGTCGGGGTCGTACAGCCAACGGCCTCGAAGTAAATTTCGAGAGTCGCAATGAATCGACGAACGTCGGTGTCTCTAGCATTCGGATTGAATGTCTCCGATAGCCTCGGACGTGCCGCCTCAAGATTCACTGTAGCTGCTGCCGCTGCTGCTGGGTGAAGTGTCTGTGTCGCTGCTGCTGCTGCTGGCGTCGCTGCTGCATTCGCTGCTACGTTCGCTGCTGCTGTGGCGGCTACCAACTGGTTCGCGAGAAGCTCCTCTATTCTCTGGAGTGCCGCTCGCGTCTGGTCCAGGCCGGTGTGGAACTCCATAATTTTTCATACGGAATTATCACCGTTTTCCTCCATTTGGCGATTTACAGGAAGATTTGCGACAAAAATAATTGAATTCTAGGCGCTGGTCATCTTACTGTGAGTCGAATCGACTGTAGAATTGACGAGCGTTGATTCTGTAGGTCGCGTAATTCTCCCTTAGTCAAAATTCGCGTCCGATCTCGGCCGTTGAGAAGAAATTCGATCCGACGTTCCAAATTCCAACCTTTTTGGTCGAAATTCTTAGGGCCGTTGAGATTCGAATCGATCTGACGGTAGAAATTCCAACTTTTTCGCCACTAGACCTGAGGAGTGTTTGAAAACCGGTTCGAGGGGGACGTTAGAAAATAGCGCGGAACTGGTTTACGTACCCGAAATCGGCGCTTTCCGTCGTCGCCCCCGCGGTTTTAAAAGCTAGGTTTTAGTGGTAGAAAAACTTCGCTTCGAACAGGCTCTGATTACCAAGTGTGAGGATCTAGGATCGAGCTCAGAAAAGAGAATTGTAATTGAATGATCCACCTGGGTACAACACGAGGCTATATATAGGCTCGACACAAGGCCAGTTACCCAGGTGTTACGCGAATGTTATGAGGGTCGCGAAGCGCCCCGAACAGAACCTTCCCGAACTCAGTAGAAAGCGATTCGGTGGAAACCGAATAGGCTTGAGTTCGGTACACGTAACCTGGTTCAGTGCTATAACTATAATAATATATAGGAATGCACCTAACCTAGGAAATCAAGCATATCTATGCATGATAAATAAAACCCAAGCTAGATATAGCGTAATAAAGTCTAGGCAAGCAAGCATAGCTGGCATAAGCCGTCGTACTCTCACACTGAGCCTGGGGGTGCGGAGACTGCGGGTGCTGAGCCTAGGGGTGCAGAGACTGTGGGTGCTGAGCCTAGGGGTGCAGAGACTGCAGGTGCTGAGCCTGGGGGTGCTGTCCCTGGGGGTGCTGTGTCTGGAGGTCCTGACCCTGGGGGTGCTGCGCCTATGGGGAGCTCTCATTTCCCAGCAGCTACGTGAGTGGTACTCTCGGTACTGTCGCAGCCTCCGGGGTGCTACTGGAGCTGTTGGCGCTGGTCCTGCTGGAGGTGCTGCTGGTGCTGCTGGAGGTACTGGAGCTGCTGGTGCTGCTGGGGGTACTGGAGCTGCTGGGCCTAGAGGTGCTCCTGGTGGTGGAGCTGCTGGCGGTGCTGGAGCTGGCGGTCCTGCTGGTGTTGGCGCTGGAGGTGCTGCTAGCGCTGGTGCTTCTGAGGGTACTGGAGTTGGCGCTGCTGGAGCTGGAGGTGCTGCTGGTGTTGGAGCTGGCGGTGCTACTGGCGCTGGTGCTTCTGAGGGTGCTGGAGTTGGCGCTTCTGGAGCCGGAGGCGCTGCTGGCGCTGGTGCTGCCGCTGGGGGTACTTGTGCTGTCCGTGCTGTTTAAGGAGGCGCTGCGCGGCCGCGGCCGTACTGTGTTCCGCTCCTTGAGCAAGTTCTTGGTCTCCCGCCTTCTACTGGTCCTCCTCCTCCCTTAGAGTGTCCAGAGCGTGTCCCGTCGCAGTCTCAATTACAGCTTGCCTCCCCACTGCCTGCTCCTTCTCCCTACACTGGTCCTACTTGAGGTCGTGCTGAGCGACGTGCGCCTACGTCTCGTCCTGCGTCGTCCGTTTGTGCTGCTCGCCCTAGTCGTCGTGTTCCGCATCAGCGTCCTCCTGCGGTCCCGGGCACGCACCAGATGGCACTGCGTCCTTCCAGTGCTCCGCACCGTGTCCCCTTGCCGTCTCCTCCTGAGTCCTCTCTTCCTGCTCTTGCTGACCCGGAGTCAGACTCTCTTCATGCTGCCAGTCCTACTGTCATGCGTCTCCTGGCTACTGTTGTCACTGACCCTTCTTTTGAGTCCACTGCTGCGTCTGCCTTAGTTGCTGAGTTGGTCGACATCGCAGCTCACTGTCGTCTAGACTACGCTACTTGTCTTGTTGCTAAGTCCGAGTCTGTCTGTCCTCCGTCCGTCGAGGGTGAGTGTGCTCTTAGCACGGACGTCTTTGAGGACAAGCAGGAGGAGTTCCAGTGTTTTGCTGCTGCTTTGCCTCATCTCGTGTCCATGCTGATTGCCCCTGAGGGATACCCGGATGCACCAGACATCCCGACTCCTCGATCGTACGCTGAGGCGATCGAGGGTCCCTAGTCCTCACAGTGGCAGTCAGCCATGGACGCAAAGATGGCTTCTCGGAAGTCCACAGGCACCTACGTCGACGAGGTTCCCCCACCTGGGGCGAACATCGTCAGTGGCATGTGGATTTTCAGGGTGAAGCGGCCGGCGGGTTCTCCGCCTGTCTTCAAGGCGCATTACGTGGCTCGAGGCTTCAGTCAGCGGCAGGGAGTTGACTACTTTCAGACCTTCTCTCCCACCTCGAAGATGACCACTCTTCCGGTGCTGCTGCACAGCTTTCTTGCAGGGCAGCGTGCACGAGGAGATCTGGCTGCGCCGCCCACCTGGCTTCACTGGGTCGTTTCCTCCAAGTACCCAGTGGAGCCTCCGGCGGCCAGTCTACGGTCTCCGCCAGGCGCCCCGTGAGTGGCACGACACACTGAGGACTACACTTGCGGCTCTTGGGTTTGCTCTGTCTACTGCCGACCCGTCGCTGTTTCTGCGCACCGACACCTCCTTGCCGCCGTTCTACATCCTCGTGTACGTCGACGACTTGGTCATTGCCACTGCTGACAATGCTGCACTCGCCCACGTGAAGTCCGAGCTGCAGAAGAGACACACGTGCACAGACCTGGGTGAACTGCGCAACTACCTTGGCTTGCAGATCACCCGGGACAGAGCACAGCGCACCATTACCCTGACTCAGTCACACATGGTGCAGCAGGTCCTTCAGCGCTTTGACTTCACGTACTCCTCGCCTCAGGCCACTCCTCTGTCTACTCGCCACTCGCTCTCAGCTCTGCCTTTGGATGAGTCCGTAGAGCCAAGTGGCCCGTACCCAGAGCTTGTTGGCTGCCTCATGTACCTGATGACCTGCACACGACCTGACCTTGCATACCCTCTTAGCATCTTGGCACGCTATGTTGCTCCTGGGAGACACCGACCAGAGCACATGGCTGCAGCGAAGAGGGTGTTGCGCTACTTGTGCAGTACGTCGGGCATGGGGCTAGTGCTTGGAGGGCGGCGTTCAGTGGTCCTCACAGGTCACGCAGACGCTTCTTGGGCTGACGACCCGGCTACGCAGCGGTCGTCACAGGGTTATACCTTCAGCCTTGGTTCCAGCTCTGTTTCGTGGCGGTCCACCCGCTCGTCTTCTTTTCTCGGCTTCAGCTGTGAGGCTGAGATCTACGCGGGGGCCATGGCTGCATAGGAGCTCGCTGGCTCACCTACCTGCTAACTGACCTAGGAGAGCCGCCTCGTTCTCCTCCAGTTCTGTACGTAGACAACAAGGCCATGCTGGCCTTGTGTCGGAAGCACAGACTTGAGCACAGAACGAAGCACATTGCTCTCCGCTACTTCCTTGCTCATGAGTTGGAGCAGCGTGGTAAGCTTCGCCTTGCTTACGTGGCCTCTGAGGCCAACACTGCTGATATCTTTACCAAGGCACCCTTGTGATCATCAGCGCTGCTGTACGATACTAGGTCTTGTGCCTACTTGGCCTCACTTGCTCACTTCTTGACCTTGCTTGTACTGTGATCTTTCTATACGTGCACTTGCCTGTTTACCCTTATATATGATCTTGCATGTGAAGTGGCCTTGTGGCCTTGAACTTGTGCTCGGAATGTGTGGTGATGTTGTGATCCACCCTGAGCTTGCTTTGCTTTGCTTGACTGGTCTTGTGACCCATTGTTCTCCCCTACTTTGCCTATGTGGGTGTGTCAAACTTATATGCTATAGTCTGTGTAGGTTGTAGTGGGGTAGACAATATGGGGTACAACACTTTTAGGTTTTCCTACTTGTACCGACCTCTTTCTTAGTGCATCCATTCCTCGTTCTTTTACACTGCTTTGTCCAGCCAGGTTGGTTCTGTTGTTTGGAATTATTTGGGATCATCCTTGGTTGTTCCCAGGTTGATTCCCAAGGTCCTTGCTAGCTAGAGCTATTTATTCCTTCTCTGTTTGTACCTGAACATAGTCAAACTGATTCAAGCGAATTTCTTCCTTCCTGGAATTTCGTTCCTACGCGGTACGACGGTGGAATGCTACCCGAGTCAACGCTAGTACGCTAGCACTCCAACACTAGGCAAACGCTGTCCGAGGTATAACTACGTAATGGCGGAACTTTTTGCGAGGCAACATGGTTCATTTTAAAGCTCTTGGAGCGAGCTTCGATATAGGAAATTCTCAGCTTAATCCGATCAACGGTGTGCACGATACGCTGCGCGATGTTCAAGGTACTCTTGCTGTTTTGACGAAGTCCCTCTTGATCCCTCTCTCTACAAACTCGTACCCGAGGATAGGGGCTGGTCTTGTATCAGGCACCCAAGGACCCTTGGAGGTGACCCCGAGGAGATGTTTTAAGTTTGATAAAGTCTTAATAGCTTGAGTTTATTTGGCCCTTACACCAACACATGCTGCCTTCTCTGTCCCGAAAAATATTCTCTGTTCACCGCCCTTTTTACGCATCGCCGTCCCACACCGCCCATTCTAAGTAATTATAGACGTAAGCGATATCGCCATAGGAGCCGTACTGCTACAGGATTTCGGCAACGGCTTACAGCTCATCGCATACGAGTCACGAAAACTGCATCCGCCCGAGAAAAAGTACCCGATACATGACCGCGCAATGCTCCTGATCATGCACGCATTCAAGGTCGGGCGCGCGCTGTAGTAGACGGCGGTCAAAACCCTTAATAAAGAAAATGAACACAAAACTCAGTTTTTCATAGCAATTTCTTTTACTCTTGGTTCTACTTGTTCGCCGAATCGTTTGGCCGGCTCCGGGTTGAAATCCTATGGCTTAGATATACCGGCCCTACTTTAATCACCTGTCTGGAATTGTTTGGCCACAATATGATCTTTTCCCAAAACGGATACCAGGCATTGGCGACGTCGCCAATACACTATACACGTGTCACATCGATCCCCAGCCACGATCGATCCTGGGGACAACTTCAGCTGCAATCCAATTTAGCCAGCGCATTTCGCAAATGCAATCCATTGACAGTCCGTACTGGAAGAAGCTGAGGGGTCGTGATCTGCCCACGGTCAGAAAAAAAAAACCCATATGGATGGCATGCGATTAGGGGAGCCCCAACCCTAAACACGGGTAGCCGCATGGTGCTGCCCGAAAAGATTGCATTTGCAAACCCGCACTGGGAAAATGAGATTGCAGTTCGAATTGTCTGATCGATCCTGTCTTCCTCAAAACAGGTGCCGCGTCCTAACGCTTGGGTTGGGAACTGTTGCGAGTACGACCTTTTTGGACCCTGTTATATAGGGACGGGTGACGTCAGCACATGCCGCCCCGCCCGCCCTGGCACAGAGGGATTTCAGGGCAAATGCGAAAACCCTCCGAATCCCTCTGGTCTCCACAAAAATCGCTCCTGACCAGGCGAAAAAACCCTCCAAATCCCTCCGTCTCAATGTCGTATTCTTACGCGCATATATATGTCAGCCGTACTGTTGCAATTTCGGGGACATTTATCGAGCACTACTCGACGGACATTGACCACTCACGGTCGCGGTCAAACGCTTTAAATAATGTTAAAACTCACTTCTGCAATAATGTTAAAAGTCACTCTGCATGTGCCATTTTGCTGCACAACTTCTGGTTTTCGACGGAAAGGGTATTTCAGCTCACCGCTTTCCGTTGAGTGTGAAAGAACGAGGAATGAATGAACTTGGAAACAGGTGGGTACAAGTGGGAAAACCTAAAAGTGTTGTACCCCATATTATCGAGCACTACTCGACGGACATTGACCAATCACGGTCGCGGTCAAACGCTTTAAATAATGTTAAAACTCATTTATGCAATAATGTTAAAAGTCACTCTGCATGTGCCATTTCGCTGCACAACTTCTGGTTTTCGACGGAAAGGGTATTTCAGCTCACCGCTTTCCGTTGAGTGTGAAAGAACGAGAAATGAATGCACTTGGAAACAGGTGGGTACAAGTGGGAAAACCTAAAAGTGTTGTACCCCATATTTCTACCCCACTACAGCCTACACAGACTATAGCATATCAGTTTGACACACCCCCATAGGCAAAGTGGGGGAGAACAAGAGGTCACAAGACCAGTCAAGCAAAGCACAGTAAGCTCAGGGTGGATCACAACGTCACCACACATTCCGAGCACAAGTTCAAGGCCACAAGGCCAGTTCACATGCACGATTATATAAAAAGGTAAACAAGCAAGTGCAGGTATAGATAGATCACAGTACAAGCAAGGTGAAGAAGTGAGCAAGTGAGGCCAAGTAGGCACAAGACCTAGCATCGTACAAAAGCGCTGATGATCACAAGGCGGAAGTGCCTTGGTAAAGATATCAGCAGTGTTGGCCTCAGAGGCCACGTAAGCAAGGCGCAGCTGACCACGCTACTGCAGCTTACGAGCAAGGAAGTAGCGAAGAGCAATGTGCTTGGTTCTGTGCTCCAGTCTGTGCTCCCAACACAAGGCCAGCATGGCCTTGTTGTCGACGTACAGAACTGGAGGAGAACGAGGCTGCTCCTCTAGGTCAGTCAGCAGGTAGGTGAGCCAGAGTAGCTCCTGTGCAGACATGGCCCCCGCGTAGATCTCAGCCTCACAGCTGGAGCCGAGAACAGAAGACGAGCGGGTAGACCGCCACGAAACAGAGCCAAAACCAAGGCTGAAGATGTAACCTTGTGACGACTGCTGCGTAGCCTGGTCGTCAGCCCAAGAAGCGTCTGCGTGACCTGTGAGGACCATTGAACGCCGCCCTCCAAGCACTAGCCCCATGCCCGACGTACTGCACAAGTAGCGCAACACCCTCTTCGCTGCAGCCATGTGCTCTGGTCGGTGTCTCCCAGGAGCAACATAGCGTGCCGAGATGCTAAGAGTATTTGGCGTGCGACGCATTTGCACTTTGGCGCGCGCCTCGGGGCGCGCGGCCCCTTTCTTTTCTGGCGCGCCGCCCGTCCCGGCCCCTAGCCGCCCGCGCGCCGCCCGTCCCGGCCCCTAGCCGCCCGTGCGCCGCCCGTCCCGGCCCTTAGACGCTCGCGCGCCGCCCGTCCCGGCCTTCGCCGCCCGTGCGCCGCCCGTCCCGGCCCTTAGACGCCCGCGCGCCGCCCGTCCTGGCCCTTAGCCGCACGTGTGCCGCCCGTCCCGGCCATTAGACGCCCGCGCGCCGCCCGTCCTAGCCCCTAGCCGCCCGCGCGCCGCCCGTCCCGGCCCTTAGCCGCCCGCGCGCCGCCCGTCCCGACCGCGCGCCGCTGCTCCAGCCCGTCGACGCCCGTGAGCCGCCCGTCCCGGCCCCACGGCGCCCGTCCCGGCCCCGCACCGTCGTCCCGGCCCCCACTCCGCCCGTGCGCCGCCCGTCCCGGCCCCACGCCGCCCGTGCGCCGCCCGTTCCGGCAGCGCGCCGCCGTCCCGGCCCCACGCCGCACGTGCATCGCCCGTCCCGGCCCCGCGCAACTGCCCCGGCCCATCGCCTGCTGCATTGCCGAGCCGCCCCCCCCACCGAGCCACCAAGCAGCCCAGCAGCCGAGCCGTAGCCGAGCCGCTGAGCAGCCCAAACGCCGTTGCTGCAGTGCCGCCGTGCCGCCGAGTCGCCGAGTCGCCGAGTCGTCGAGCTTGCTCTTCCCACCACTGGTGAGCCCCTGCCTTACTAGCGCACTGCCTGCAGCTTGCTTGGCTGCCTGCCTTACTGCTGCTTCTCTTGCTCCTGCTTCTACTGGCGGCGGCCAGATGCAGCTCCAGCGACGCCCACGCGCGTCTCTCACGCCCCAGCAGCTTCGTGAGTGGTACGCTCAGAGTAGAGGGTCTCTCAGTTCTGTTCGCTGCTCTTACGTGATTCGCACTGGTGCTCGGACTGGTCAGCCTTGTGGGACGCCTAGTCACACACCGTCCCGCTGCTTCGCCCGTCTGAGCAACGCCTGGCGTACCGAGTTTGGGGACGAGGCTGAGCTCCCCGACTGGGTGGAGTTACTTAGGCAGAGGGTAGATATATTTGCTCTTGACTATGATGCTATTCTCACTGCCATGTATGCATTGCCTACTAGTGCTGACCGTGCCGGTCACCTGTGCGTACCGCCTGACCCGGGTATAGAGCTTGCTGCTCTAGCTGCTGGTGCGGCTGCTGCTCTGGGTGCTAGTGTGTCTCATGCTCCAGGTACAGGTGCGGGTGCTGCTCTAGGTGCTAGTGAGTCTTCTTCCTCAGGTGCGGGTGAGTCTGCTCTCTCAGGTACCGCGTCGGCTCCGGCCTCTCACACCTTCACCCTTGACTCGGGGGCTTCCCGCTCCTTCTTTCGAGACCGCACCACACTCACGCCGCTTGGTCGGCCAGTTGCAGTCTCTCTGGCAGACCCCTCTGGGGGCCCTGTCCTTGCTCACTTCTCCACTGTCCTCCCGTGTCCGGCGGCCCCCTCTGGCACCCTGTCCGGTCTTTACCTCCTCCATTCTCTACGAACTTGGTGAGTGGTGCTGACCTAAAGGATGCGGGGGTTCACCAGTTCACTCCAGCGAGTCAGCGGGTGACCCACTGCACAGACGCTCGGACAGGCCGACACCTGGCCACGTTTACACGTCGGCCGGGGTCGAGCTTGTACAAACTGACCACTGCGTCTCCTCCAGTTGCTGAGTCTGGTAGGGTAGCTGCGTCGGGTCAGGTGTTTGCTGCAGCGTCCAGGTCTGGTCCTGAGTCTGCCCCCTGCTCGTGTCGCCTACTATCTCACGAGACTCTCCTCTGCCACCACCGCCTTGGTCACCCCTCTCTGCTTTGGCTCAGAGGCATGGCCTCTCGTCTTCTTGTTGCTGGGCTCCACCGGTCCCTCCCTCCCCTTCCTCCGGGCCCTGGCCCTACCTGTGTCCCCTGTGTCGAGGGGCGCCAGTGTGCTGCCCCTCACTCCTCCCAGTTTCCTCCGACAGAGGCCCCGTTGCAGACGCTTCACATGGACGTGTGGGGCCCAGCCCGCGTCCGTGGACAGGGTCACGAGCGCTACTTCCTGCTAGTTGTTGACGACTACTCGCGTTACACCGCAGTCTTCCCCTTGCGCAGCAAGGGTGATGTCACTGAGGTGCTGATCGACTGGATCCGCGAAGCTCGTCTCCAGCTCAGGCAGAGCTTTGGCTCGGACTTTCCTGTTCTGTGTCTGCACTCGGACAGAGGCGGAGAGTTTTCCTCTGGCCTTCTAAGAGCCTACTGTCGCGCACGGGGCATCCGTCAGACCTTCACGCTTCCGGTCTCTCCGCAGCAAAATGGGATTGCTGAGCGCCGCATTGGCATGGTCATGGATGTCGCTCGTACGTCTATGATGCATGCGGCTGCCCCCCATTTTCTGTGGCCGTTTGCGGTGAGGTACGCGGCGCATCAGATCAACCTTCACCCTAGGGTCTCCAGGCCGGAGACCTCCCCAGCCTTGCTGTGGACGGGGAAGGTTGGCGATGCGTCGGCGTTCTGGGTCCGGGGATCTTGGGCGTTTGTCCGCGACTTGTCTGCGGACAAGCTGTCCCCTCGTGCTGCTCCTTGCGTCTTCCTGGGGTTCCCCCCTGACGCGCCTGGGTGGCAGTTCTACCACCCCACCTCTCGCCGTGTTCTGTCCTCCCAGGACGTCACGTTTGACGAGTCGGTCCCCTACTACCGCCTCTTCCCCTACCGCACTCCGTCCCTCCCCCCGCCCCCGCTCTTCCTTGTACCAGGTCCCCCCCAGGTAGACCCCCTCCCCCCTCAGGGTCCTGCCCCTTCAGGTGTGTCTCAGGGAGACGCAGTCGAGCCTGTCAAGGTCAGTGGTGACTCTGGTGCTTGTGAGGGTGCTGAGCCTGGGGGTACTTAGCCTGGGGGTGCTGAGCCTGGGGGTGCTACACCTGGGGGTGCTTTGCCAGGGGGTGCAGGGCCTGGGGGTGCTCCGCCTGGAGGTTGTCCAGGTGCTTCGTCTCGCAGGGAGCCACTCTCTCCACAGGAGCTGCGCGAGTGGATTGCCCGGCGCTGGAGCCGTGCTGCTGGTGCTGGAGGTTCGTCGGCTACAGAGGGTGCTGCTATCGCGGGTCCCGGAGGTGCTCGTCTTGGGAGTACTGGAGCTGCTGGGCCTGCAGGTTCGACTGGAGCTGGTGCTGCTGAGGGTGTTGGCGCTGAGACTACCACTGGCGGTCCTGCTGGGGGTGCTCCTGGTGCTGCTGGAGGTTCTGGAGCTGCTGGAGGTGCTGCTGGAGCGGGTGCTCCTGCTGGAGGTACTGGTGCTGTCCCTGCTGTTTCAGGCGTCGCCATGCGGCCACGACCGTACTTCGTTACACTCCTGCAGCAGGTTCTTGGTCTTCCACCTTCTAGTGGTCCTCCTACTCCCTTAGAGTGTCCACAGCCTGTCCCGTCACAGTTACTGTTGCAGCCTACCTCCCCTTTGCCTGCTCCTTCTCCCTACGCTGGTCCTACTGGGGGTCTTGCTGAGCGTCGTGAGCGTGCGTCTCGCCCTACGTCGCCTGTCCGTGCTGCTCGCGCTAGTGGTCGTGGTTCGCGTCCGCGTCCTCCTCCTGTCCCTGGCACGCACAGGATGTCTCTGCGTCCGTCCACTGCTCCTTTGCGTGCCCCTTTGCCTTCTCCTCCTGAGTCCTCTCTTCCTGCTCTTGCCGACCCGGAGTCGGACTCTCTTCGTGCTGTCAGTCCTACTGTCACGCGTCTCCTGGCTACTGTCGTCACTGACCCTTCTTTCGAGTCCACTGCTGCGTCTGCCCTAGTTGCTGAGCTCGTCGACTTTGCTGCTCGCTGTCGCCTAGACTACACTGCTAGTCTTGTCGCTGAGTCTGAGTCTGTCCGTCCTCCGTCCGTCAGGGGTGAGTGTGCCCTTGGCACGGACGTCCTTGAGAACAGGCAGGAGCAGTTCCAGTGTCTGGCAGCTGCTTCACCTCATCTCGTGTCCGTACTGCTTACCCCTGAGGGAGACGCGGATGCACTTGACATCCCGACTCCGCACTCTTACGCGGAGGCGATAGAGGGTCTCTACTCTTCTCGGTGGCAGGCAGCTATGGATGCAGAGATGGCTTCCTGGAAGTCCACAGGCACCTACGTTGACGCTGTCCCCCCTCCTGGGGCGAACATCGTCAGTGGCATGTGGATTTTCAGGGTGAAGCGGCCGCCGGGTTCTCCGCCTGTCTTCAAGGCACGGTACGTGGCTCGTGGCTTCAGTCAGCGGCAGGGAGTTGACTAGTTTCATACCTTCTCTCCCACCCCAAAGATGACCACTCTTCGGGTGCTACTGCACGTTGCCGCTCACCGTGACTACAAGCTGCACTCCCTCTACTTCAGCACAGCTTTCTTGCAGGGCAGCCTGCACGAGGAGATCTGGCTGCGTCGCCCACCTGGCTTCACAGGGTCGTTCCCTCCTGGTACCCAGTGGAGTCTCCGGGGACCAGTCTACGGTCTCCGCCAGGCGCCCTGTGAGTGGCACGACACATTGAGGACTACTCTTGCGGCTCTTGGGTTTGCTCCTTCTACAGCCGTCCCGTCGCTGTTTCTGCGCACTGACACCTCTCTTCCGCCTTTCTACATCCTCGTGTATGTCGACGACTTGGTCTTTGCCACTGTTGACACTGCTGGACTCGCCCACATGAAGTCCGAGCTGCAGAAGAGACACACGTGCACAGACCTGGGTGAACTGCGCAACTACCTTGGCTTGCAGATCATCCGGGACAGAGCACGCCGCACCATTACCCTGACTCAGTCACACATGGTGCAGCAGGTCCTTCAGCGCTTTGGCTTCACGTACTCCTCGCCTCAGGCCACTCCTCTGCCTACTCGCCACTCGCTCTCAGCTCTGCCTTCGGATGAGTCCGTAGAGTCGAGTGGCCCGTATCCAGAGCTTGTTGGCTGCCTCATGTACCTGATGACCTGCACACGACCTGACCTTGCATACCCTCTCAGCATTCTCGCACGCTGGGGCCATGGCTGCACAGGAGCTTCGCTAGCTCACCTACCTGCTGACCGACCTTGGAGAGCCGCCTCATTCTCCTCCAGTTCTGTGCGTAGACAACGAGGCCATGCTGGCCTTGTGTGGAGAGCAGCGACTGGAGCACAGAACGAAGCACATTGCTCTCCGCTACTTCCTTGCTCGTGAGCTGCAGCAGCGTGGTCAGTTGCGACTTGCGTACGTGGCCTCTGAGGCCAACACTGCTGATGTTTTCACCAAGGCACTTGCGCCTTGTGATCATCAGCGCTTCTGCACCCAGCTGGGCCTTGTCTCTGTCTTGCCTCACTTGCTCACCTCTTGACCTTGCTTGTACTGTTATATATATATATACCTGCTCTTGCTTGTCTAGCTCTATATATATATGTACTCCTGCATGTGAACTGGCCTTTTGGCCTTGAACTTGTGCTCAGAATGTGTGGTGACTTTGTGATCCACCCTGAGCTTTGCTTTGCTTTGCTTGACTGGTCTTGTGACCCCCTGTTCTCCCCCACTTTGCCTATGGGGGTGTGTCAGAACTTTATAGCTTATGCAGTTGTGTAGGCTATAGTGGGGTATCCCATAGGGGGTTTCCTATTTGTACTCACTTCTCTCATAGTTCATTCATTTCTCGTTCTAGTTTTTCACGAAGGTCATCACGTACATGAGGCAGCCAACAAGCTCTGGGTACAGGCCACTCGGCTCTACGGACTCATCCAAAGGCAAAGCTGAGAGCGAGTGGCGAGTAGACAGAGGAGTGGCCTGAGGCGAGGAGTACGAGAAGCCGAAGCGCTGAAGGACCTGCTGCACCATGTGTGACTGAGTCAGGGTAATGGTGTGGTGTGCTCTGTCCCGGGTGATCTGCAAGCCAAGGTAGTTGCGCAGTTCACCCAGGTCTGTGCACGTGCGTCTCTTCTGCAGCTCGGACTTCACGTGGGCGAGTCCAGCAGTGGCAAAGACCAAGTCGTCGACGTACACGAGGATGTAGAACGGCGGCAAAGAGGTGTCGGTGCGTAGAAACAGCGACGGGTCGGCAGTAGAAGGAGCAAACCCAAGAGCCGCAAGTGTAGTCTGTCAAAATGTTATGCTCTAGCCTGTAGTGGGGTGCTCTATAGCGAGTACAACCCTTTTAGGGTTTGCTATTTGTATCCTCATTCTTGCTAGTGGGCTCACCACCTCGTTGCTTCCGCTGCAACAGCTATTGCTACTCTTTGTGCTGCACGCCCCGTGGCATGCGGCAGTTTTTCTTCCCGCCGTGCGCCCCGAGGCGCGCGGCAGTTTTCTGCCCGCCGTGCGCCCCGAGGCGCGCGGCGGTTCTCTGCCCGCTGTGCGCTCCGAGGCGCGCGGCGGGCTTCTGCCCCGTCCCTCGGCGCGTCGCCCTCGGGAGGCGTTGCGACGGGCAACGAGGACCCGCGCGTCGCCCCCCGTTGCCCGTCATGGCCTGCACGTGGCCCGTACAGGCAGCGCGCGGCCCGTACGGGCTGCGCCAGGACCGGCCTTGCCCCGGCCATGCTCCGTCGCCAGTCGCGGCGCACCAAGGGCACGTGCACCCCCCCCCCCCCCCCCCCCCCCCCCCCTCTTCCCGTCGCCTGTCGAGGCGACCCTCGGGGGCCGCATGCGGGAGGGGCGACCTGGGGGAGGGGGGCGAGCGCCGCCCCTTCTGCCGCTTGTTTTGGCGCCCTGGGAGGCCGCGCGTCGGTCCCCCCCCCCCCCCGTAACCTCCCTACCCGCCATCCCGCCCTGCCCTGTGTTAGGGTTTGGGGGTGGCGAGTAGGGGGTGGCGGGTGTGTGGTCTCCCCTGCTCCTCCTCCTCCTCCTTTGTCTCCCACTACTACAGCTACCGCTGAGGGGGGTGGGTGTGTGGGAGTCGACGGAGTCATGCTAAGGGGTGGGGTGTGAGTGAACCTATGGGTGCAGTAGGGGGTGTGTGAAATGGGGGTGGGATAGTTTGGGGAGGTTGAAGGGGGTGGCCGCCGTGAAGTCAGCAGCTCCGGTCGTCCGTGAGACCGTTGCGCCAGTCGCCTGTGAGCCCGTTGCGCCAGTCGCCCGTGAGCCCGTTGTTCTAGTCGCCCGTGAGTCCGTTGCTCGTTTGCCGCTACTTTTAGCTGCGGAGCCAGTTACTCTAGTAGCCCGTGTGCCAGTTGCTCCAGTTGCCAGTGTGCCAGTTGCTCCAGTTGCCCGTGTGCCAGTTGCTCCAGTTGCGCCGTGTGCCAGCAGCTTCAGCTGCCGCCCACTACCTCCTCTCCTCTCATAGTCCCTCCTCCTCCACACTTGCCCTCTGTGATAGCCTCTAGCTTTGATTACATTTGTGAACTTTAAACTATTGCTTCTTGAATTTTTGCTCAGAATGTGTGGTGTGTTGAGGTACTAGAAAGGCTTAGGAGCCATAGCTAGTAGGTCGAGTAGTTGAGTTCGAGTGAGTTTGGGTGAGTCGAGAAGATTGCAACAAAACAGTGGTTTCACTATAGAGCGAGCAGTACAAATAGGCAAGAATGAAGGAAGGTGCACCACCAAACAGAAAGTTAGATGAATACAGTAGTCTACACTACAGACAGTTACAAAACAATATATAGAATTATATATTATTCTGACATGGTGACATTGTGATCCACCCTGACCTTGTACTGCTTTGCTTGCTCTGCTGATTACACCCCACTTTGGCTATGGGGGTGTGTCAGAATGGTATGCTCTAGCCTGTAGTGGGGTGCTCTATAGCGAGTACAACCCTTCTAGGGTTTGCTATTTGTATCCTCATTCTTGCTAGTGCAACCCTCCTCTTTCTTCTATTTTTCCACATACTCCTCAGTGTGTCGTGCCACTCACGGGGCGCCTGGCGGAGAGCTTAGACTGGCCGCCGGAGGTTCCACTGGGTACCAGGCGGAAACGACCCAGTGTAGCCAGGTGGGCGGCGTAGCCAGATCTCCTCGTGCAGGCTGCCCTGCAAGAAAGCTGTGCAGAATTCAAGAGAGTGAAGCTCATAGTCGCGCTGAGCGGCTATGTGCAGCAGCACCCAAAGAGTGGTCATCTTCGGGGTGGGAGAGAAGGTCTGAAAGTAGTCAACTCCCTGCCGCTGACTGAAGCCTCGAGCCACGTAACGCGCCTTGAAGACAGGCGGAGAACCCGGCAGCCGCTTCACCCTGAAAATCCACATGCCACTGACGATGTTCGCCCCAGGTGGGGGGACCTCGTTGACGTAGGTGCCTGTGGACTTTCAGGAAGCCATCTCTGCGTCCATGGCTGACTGCCATTGTGAGGAGTAGGGACCTTCGATCGCCTCAGCGTACGATCAAGGAGTCGGGATGTCTGGTGCATCCGGGTCTCCCTCAGGGGCAATCAGCATGGTCACGATATGAGGCAAAGCAGCAGCAAAGCACTGGAATTCCTCCTGCCTGTCCTCAAGGACGTCCGTGCTAAGAGCACACCCACCCCCGACGGACGGAGGACAGACAGACTCAGACTCAGCGACAAGACAGGCAGCGTAGTCTACACGACAGCGAGCAGCAAAGTCGACAAGCTCAGCAACTAAGGCAGACGCAGCAGTGGACTCAAAGGAAGGGTCAGTGACAGCAGTAGCCAGAAGACGCGTGACAGTAGGACTGGCAGCACGAAGGGAGTCAGACTCCGGGTCAGCAAGAGCAGGAATCGAGGACTCAGGAGGAGACGGCAAAGGGACACGCAGTGGAAGGACGCATCGCCATCTGGTGTGTGCCTGGGACCGCAGGAGGACGCGGACGCGGAACACGACGACTAGTGTGAGCAGCACAAATAGGCGACGCAGGAGGAGACGCAGGCTCACGACGCTTAGCAAGACCTCCAGTAGGACCAGTGTAGGGAGAAGGAGCAGGCAGTGGGGTGGCGGGCTGTAACTGTGACAGCGACTGGACACGCGGTGGACACTCTAAGGAAGGAGCAGGACTAGTAGAAGGCGGAAGACCAAGAACCTGCTCAAGGAGCGGAACAAAGTACGGCCGCGGCCGCGCAGCACCTCCAGAACCAGCAGGGACAGCACCAGTACCCCCAGAGTCAGCACCAGCGCGAGCAGCACCTCCAGCTCAAGCAGCGCCAACTCCAGCACCCTCAAAAGTACCAGCGCCAGCAGCACCTCCAGCGCCAACACCCCCAGCAGCTCCAGATCCATTAGTGTTGTGTGATGCAACCATATGCATTCACGTCTGTCTGCCTCCCATCATGTGTTTGTGCGTTGCATGCGTGGTGTGAGCGTGTGCAAGAATTTGTGTTTGATGTGGTTTTGTTTTTCAGAGTGAGAGTATGTTATTTGGCTTGAGCAGATATCTGAAGTGATTCCTCCACTCAAGAGCTTTCCGACGAACTAAGAATCGTCGCGATCGGAGCACAACCAAGAAAGTTACGAACATTGGAGTTCGTATGCTTATATATTTTGGTTGCAGCTACTTTGGGAAGTTAAGGCATTGACTCAATATGGGGTACAGACTTGTGGGGGTTGGGAAATTCGAACCCATCACTGTAGATGCTGCCAAGAGGTTGGGTGAAGCCAAACCAGGTTGGTAAGTGTGCCCAAGTTGAGGTGAGGTGGATGGCATGGGTTGGAAAGTGACAAAGGTCAAAGTTTGTTGCCTATGGGGAAGGGAATTATGTGGCATGGGGTTTTTCCTTGGATGGGGACTCTCTTGGGACCTTCCCTCTCGTCCTCCTCTTCCCCTCCTACCAGGTTTATTGCTACTCTAATGTTCTTAATGTGGGACTTGTGAGTTAATTGTGATTGAGTTAAATTTCTTTGGCAGCATACCCCCTAGTGCGCCGAAAAGCATAACTCGATATATGATTCATATTTTGATACGATTCAAATTGGGAAATGTAGCCACAGTCTAGGGCTACAACATAGTCGAATTTCGTGAGATTCTAACAGTGCAATGTTTGTCGACAACGTTTCTTGTGAAGTCGACGTTTCTGTCCAGAAATTGAGACCAACTATTTTGAGAAATTTGAGCACCTAATCTTCATAGACTCCGTCCTTAGTCTGCAACAAGTGGTATCAGAGCTGATTAAGAACTTTGTGAAGAGTCTACTGAAGTGTGAAGACCCTCCTAGACCCACCATGGCCTGTGGGCGGGCCTAAGTGGATTTCTGGAGGTTGGATGTGACTTCCGCTAAGGGGAAACTCTGCCGAAATTTCGTTGGCGTCGACACTTGTGAATATTGTGTGGATCTACATTGTGACCAGCAAAAGGGGGAGCTGAAACCTCTGATTGGGAGCAGAGGAGATGAATCAAGGGAGTGGAGATGCAGCTGAGAAGAGGAGTGAACCGCCACCATCCAAGATCGAAGCTTTGGATGGCTCCAACTACGAGGAATGGAGCGGGCGGATGCGGAGCGCCTTCAAGCGCTACAAGCTGCTGAAAATTGCAATGGGAGAGGAGAAGATGCCGGGGGAAGGAGATGCCCGCGATCGGTGGATTGAGAAGAGCGCGGTGCTGTACGACCTCATCCCAATCGGTCAACAACGACATGTTCCAGCACATCAAGGATTTGGTGGAGTTGGATGATTCCAGACCGAAGGCGTGGAAGCTGCTACGCGACGTGGTTCAACCCAACACGCTGCCGATGGTGATCGTATTGGAGAAGGAGCTGGCTGCCCTCTCCATGCGGCCGGGAGATGATGTGAAGCCGGCCCTTGACAAGATCAAGGACACCTATGCGAGGATGGCAGCGGCGGGCAGCAAGGTGTCGGAAATGCAGCAGTGCACCAAAATCATCTCGGCGCTCGACAACTCGTGGGACAACCTTATCCCCAACCTCAACGCTCAGCAGGACAAGTGGACGCCTGAGTGGCTACGGCAGCAGATCCTGCGGGAGGACTTCCACAGGCACCACACGGGAGGTGGTGCTGCCAACAAAACTGCTGAGGGGTATGGAGCTGCAGGAGGCAGCAGGGGGAGAAGGGGAGGGAGAGGCCGAGGCCGTGGGAGAGGCTTTGGCAGAGGGAGAGGCCGAGGTGACTACAATGAGGGGCATGGGAGCTCTGGTGGCAGGGGGAGCACCCGAATGGAGGGTGCGTGCTGGTACTGAAAGAAGGCTGGACACCCGTGGTTCAAGTGTTTCAGCCGGCCTGAAGGATGGGCACCTCCGAGCATGAAGCCGCCAAGTGGTGAACGTGCACGAGGTGGTGCTGTGCAAGGTTCAGGTGCACAAGGTGATGGTGCACAAGGTAAAGCCGACCCTGGGATATTCCTCATGGTTGAGGATGCGCAAGGGAGTGGGGGTGATGTGGGTTCAGTTGGGAAGGTTGTGATGCACCCCCTAACTCATTGGGTGATCGATTCAGGTTGCACGAGTCACATGACTCCACGGGCAGATTTGCTTGATGAGGTGAAGCCCCCTGGGAAGATAAAGTTTGTGGCTGCCGCTTTAGGTGCCTTGCTCCCTGTGATTTGTTTTGGGAATGCCAAGGTTATGGGAGCTAATGGGGGGCTTGTAGGGCTATGAAATGTGTTGTTGGTTGAAGGTTTATCTGCTAACCTCCTCTCGGTGCACCGGCTGCAGAAAAGCAAGGCCAAAGTTATGTTCAGCCCAACCAGCTGCCGTGCAAAGCTTGGGAAGTTGCTGCTGTGGGATTTGGAGGAGAAGAGCAGCTGCATCAAGGACCTGTGGCAGCTGCCCATCATCCCTTGGAATAGGAAACCTCCAGCAACGGCAAAGGCAGCAGCAGCGGCTAAGGCAACTGCGGGAGGAGAGGAGATTGCACCAACTGCTGGGGCCCTGGATACAGTCAAGAAGGTGCAGCAGCCACAGCAATCACATGGTGAGGTGCTTGCTGGTGTGGATGCAACGGCTGCATGGGCAAAGGCTTCGTCTGGGAGTGGTGAGGCCGATTGGGAGACGTGGCATGAGAGGCTGTGCCACATCAACATTCCTATGCTGCAGAAGTTGGTGAAGGATGGGAGCTTGAAGGGATTGGAGGTGAAGGGGGCAGCGAAGGAGACTGGGAGCTGCCCTACATACCTTGACACAAAGTTCACCAAGTTCCCTTTCAGCATCAGCACGGGACCAGTCAAGGTTCCACTCGCGCTTGTGCACATGGATGTGATGGGCCCCACAAGGGCCCCTTCTCTCTCGGGCAGCCGCTACTTCGTGACGATTGTGGACGACCACACGCGTGCGGTGTGGGTGTACCCTCTCAATACTAAGGGGGAGGTGGCAGCGGCTGTTCTTAAGGAGTGGATGCCGAGAGCTCAAAGGGAGAGCGGACATAAGGTGAAGGTGATCCGCACTGACAACGGGGGAGAATTCATTGGCGCTGATTTTGAGGCGGTGCTGAAGAAGAAGGGGATCCAGCATCAGCTCACGGTGCCCTACAACCCTCAGCAGAACGGCGTGGCTGAGCGGTTCAACCGGACCCTGCAGGAAGGTGCTCGCACTCTCCTTGGGCGTGCAGGGCTGCCGGATCCGTTTTGGGTGACTGCACTGCGGCAGGTCGCCCTTGTGAAGAACAGGGTGCTGGAAACTGTGGGGGACAAGCAGTGGGTCCCCTACACCAAGTGGTATGGGAGTGCACCAACGATGAACATGCTGAGAGCGTACGGGTGCATGGAGGTTTTTCATGTACCTAAGGAGAAGAGGGGAAAACTGGAAGCCTCTGGGAGATGGGGTGTGCACTTGGGGCTTGCTAAGGATCACAAGGGATGGCTGATTTGGGACTTGACCAGCCAGCAACTGACTGTGTCGAGGGATGTGAAGTTCCTTGAGTCCTTGTACTACAAGGAGTGGAAGCAGCAGCAGCAGCAGAAGCTCCCTATGAGGCAAGTGGAGGTTTATATCTCCGAGGAGGAGATCTCTGTGGTGACCGAGGATGGGGGAGAACCTGAGGTGGAGGAGCAACAGCAGCCGCAGTAGCATCAACAGCAGCAGCAGCGGCAGCAGCAACGTGCTCCACCATGTGCCCCACGCCCGCCTGAGCGTCCTAGGAGGGATATACGCCCACCTATTAGGCTGAGCTATAATCGCACTGGCTCACGAAATGTGGAGCATGCTGGAAGTGTGGCTGAGCAGTGTGATGAGGAGGAGATAGCGCACTGTTACTGGGCAGCCGTCCCTGAGCCCAAGACAATTACTGAGGCCTTGAGTGGGCCCGACGCTGAGAAGTGGAAGCAGAGTGTGAAGGAGGAGTATGACTCTCTGCTGGAGAACGAGACGTGGGAGCTGTGTGAGCTACCTCCAGGGAAGAAGGCCATTTCTTCCAAGCTGATTTTCAGGCACAAGTACGGACCTGATGGGGAGCTGACCCGCTACAAGTCAAGGCTTGTGGCTAAGGGGTTCCAACAGACAAAGGGGAAGGACTTTGATGATATCTTTGCTCCTGCAGGGAAAGGCACTACAATGAGGACGATGTTGGCAATGGCTGCAAACCGTGGCTGGAAGATCAAGCAGATGGACATAATCACTGCCTTCCTTAATGAATCATTCTGGAGGAGCTGTACATGCTGCAGCGTGAGGGGTTGGATGATGGGAGCGGCAGGGTGTGCAGGCTCAAGAAGGCCATCTATGGCCTGAAGCAGGCTCCTCGCGCATGGTACCACAAGCTGGAGGAGACACTGCTGGCCGGGGGGTTCAAGAAGAGCGAGTGTGATCACAGCCTGTTCCTGCTGCAAGAGAAGGAGCAGTTCCTCATGCTCCTGGTGTACGTGGACGACATCCTGCTCTTCTCTGAGTCATCTGCGATGATTGAACGTGTGGAGGAGATGCTGGAAATGCAGTTCAAGTGCTCCAAGATGGGAGATGTGAAGTACTACCTTGGGATGCACATGGAGAGGGACCTTGACAAGGGAGTGTTGAGGTTGCACCAGAGGAAGTATTGTGAGGGGCTGGCTGAGAAGTATGGGCTGCAAGATGCAGGAAAGCCAGCCACCCCGCTGCCTTCAGGGTTCACTGTGGAGCCCTGTGCTGATGAGAAGGTGGTGGGGGAGAGTGATAGGAAGTTGTTTCACTCCATGGTAGGGGCACTCAACTATGCGGCTAACCACACGCGGCCTCACATTGCCTTTGCTACATCCAGGCTTGCGAGTGTGCTTTCATGCCCAAGTCATGAGCAGCTGGAAGCGGCCACGAGGTTGGTCCGCTATGTGAGCGCTACAGCATCAGTGGGTTTGGAGTACAGTGCTGTGCGACAGAGGCTACAGAGGGGTGCAGCTGATTTGAGCAAGGGGGAGATGCGCTTGACTTGCTACACCGACGCTAGCTTCAACTCAGTGAAGACGGATGGCACCAGAATTGGAGGCTATGTGTGCCTCTTTGGAGGCGGTGCAGTGAGCTGGCGCAGCAAGAAGCAGAACGAGGTGGTGTTGTCCTCGTGTGAGACAGAGTACACGGCCCTGCATCATGGGGCAAAGGAGGTGGTGTGGCTGAGGCGTTTGTTGGAGGAAATCGGAGTGTGTCAGAGGGAGCCGACTGTGATTTTCTGTGACAATGAGTCTGCGGTGAAGCTTGCGAAGAATGCCTGTCTTCATGGCTTGACAAAGCACATCAGGCCAAACTGGCATTGGACAAGGAGGCTCCTGGACAAGGAGGTGCGGCTGGAGATTGTGAAGACCCAGCAGCAGGCGGCTGACATTCTCACCAAACGCCTGGCAGAACCTGAGCCTTGGAAGGGCATCAAGCTTGCGGGAATGAGTGTGCATGCTTGACTTATGGCATGTGGGATGATGGTTGGCAGCCAGAGGGGGAGTTTGTTGTGTGATGCAACCATATGCATTCACGCCTGTCTGCCTCCCATCATGTGTTTGTGCGTTGCATGCGTGATGTGAGCGTGTGCAAGAATTTGTGTTTGATGTGGTTTGGTTTTTCAGACTGAGTGTATATTATTTGGCTTGAGCAGATATCTGAAGTGATTCCTCTACTCAAGAGCTTTCCGACGAACCAAGAATCGTTGCGATCGGAGCACAACCAAGAAAGTTACGAACATTGGAGTTCGTATGCTTATATATTTTGGTTGCAGCTACTTTGGGAAGTTAAGGCATTGACTCAATATGGGGTACAGACTTGTGGGGGTTGGGAAATTCGAACCCATCACTGTAGATGCTGCCAAGAGGTTGGGTGAAGCCAAACCAGGTTGGTCAGTGTGCCCAAGTTGAGGTGAGGTGGATGGCATGGGTTGGAAAGTGACAAAGGTCAAAGTTTGTTGCCTATGGGGAAGGGAATTATGTGGCATGGGGTTTTTCCTTGGATGGGGACTCTCTTGGGACCTTCCCTCTCGTCCTCCTCTTCCCCTCCTACCAGGTTTATTGCTACTCTAATGTTCTTAATGTGGGACTTGTGAGTTAATTGTGATTGAGTTAAATTTCTGTGGCAGCATACCCCCTAGTGCGCCGAAAAGCATAACTCGATATATGCTTCATATTTTGATACGATTCAAATTGGGAAATGTAGCCACGGTCTAGAGCTACAACATAGTCGAATTTCGTGAGATTCTAACAGTGCAATGTTCGTCGACTACGTTTCTTGTGAAGTCGACGTTTCTGTCCAGAAATTGAGACCAATGATTTTGAGAAATTTGAGCACCTAATCTTCATAGACTCCGTCCTTAGTATGTAACAAGTAGCTCCAGCAGCACCTACTCCTCCAGTACCAGCAGCACCGCCAGCAGCTCCAGCACTAGGAGCACCCCCAGGCCCAGCAGTTCCAGTACCCCAGCAGCACCAGCAGCTCCAGTACCTCCAGCAGCACCAGCAGCACCTCCAGCAGGACCAGCAGCACCTCCAGCAGGACCAGCTCCAGCAGCACCCCCAGTCCCAGCAGCTCCAGTACCGCCAGTACGAGCACCTCCAGGAGCAGTGGCTCCAGCACCTCCAGCGCCGACCCCAGGGTCAGCAGCAACACCATCTCCAGAGGGCTCAGCGCCCTCATCTCCAGCTCCAGCAGCACTACGGAGGCTGCGACGGTACCGAGAGTACCACTCACGCAGCTGCTGGGAAGAGAGAGCGCCCCCAGGCGCAGCACCCCTAGGCTCAGGACCTCCAGACGCAGCACCCCCAGGGACAGCACCCCCAGGCTCACCACCTGCAGTCTCTGCACCCCCAAGCTCAGCACCAGCAGTCTCCGCACCCCTAGGCTCAGCACCCCCAGTCTCCGCACCCTCAGGCTCAGCACCCCCAGTCTCCGCACCCCCACGCTCAGCACCTCCAGTCTCAGTACCCCCAGACCCAGCACCACCAGCCTCGACACGTCCAGGCTCAGCACGCGCAGTACCTCGCGCAGGACAAGAGTCGACATCTACCTCGACAGGCTCGACCGGGTCTACCTGGGAAACACCTGAGGGAGCAGGACCCTGGGGAGGCAGGGGGTCTACCAAGGCAGCACCTGGCGTGAGAAAGAGCGGCGGAGGGGGGAGCGGGGCAGTGCGATAGGGGAAGAGACGGTAGAAGGGGACCGACTCGTCAAAGGTGATGTCCTGGGAGGACAGAACACGGTGCGAGGTGGGGTGGTAAAACTGCCAACCAGGCGCGTCAGGGGGGAAGCCAAGGAAGACGCAGGGAACAGCACGGGGGGACAGCTTGTCCGCAGACAAGTCGCGGACAAAAGACCGAGATCCCCAGACACGAAACGCAGACGCATCGCCAACCTTCCCTGTCCACCGCAAAGTAGGGGAGGTCTCTGGCAAGGAGACCCGGGGCTGAAAGTTGATCTGATGCGACGCGTACTGAACCGCGAAGGGCCACAGAGAATGGGGAGCAGCCGCATGGATCATGGACGTACGAGCGACGTCCATGACCATGCCAATGCAGCGCTCAGCAATCCCATTTTGCTGTGGAGAGGCCAGAAGCGTGAACAACTGGCGGATGCCCTGTGCAGGACAGAAAGCTCGGAGAAGGTCAGAGGAAAACTCTCCGCCTCTGTCGGAGTGCAGACGCAGAACAGGAACGTCCGAGCCGAAACTCTCTCTGAGCTGGAGACGAGCTGCGTGGATCCAGTCGATCAACACCTCAGTGACGTCACCCTTGCTGTGCAAGGGGAAGTCCGTGGTGTAACGGGAGTAGTCGTCAACCACCAGCAGGAAGTAATGCTCGTGACCCTGTCCACGGACGCGGGCGGGGCCCCACACGTCCAGGTGAAGCGTCTGCAGCGGAGCCTCTGTCGGAGGAAACTCGGAGGAGTGAGGAGCGGCACGCTGCCGCCCCTCGACACAGGGAACACAGGTAGTGGCAGGCCCCGGAGGAAGAGGAGGGAGGGACCGGGGGAGATCAGAGACAAGGAAACGAGAGGCCATGCCTCGGAGACGAGGCAGGGAGGGGTGACCAAGGCGGTGGTGCCAGAGGAGAGTCTCGTGAGACAGGAGACGACACGAGCAGGGGGCAGACTCAGGACCAGACCTGGACGCTGCAGCAAACACCTGACCCGACGCAGCTACCTGACCAGACGCAGCAACCGGAGGAGACTCAGTAGTCAGTGTGTACAGGCTCGACCCCGGCAGACAGGTAAACGTGGCCAAGTGTCGGCCTGTCTGAGCACACGTACAGTGGGTCACTCGCTGACTCGAAGGAGTGAACTTGTCAACCCCTCTATCCTGTAGGTCAGCACCACTCACCAAGTTCGTAGAGAAGGAGGGGAGGTAAAGACCTGACAGGGTGCCAGAAGGGGCCGCCGGACACGGTAAGACAGTGGAGAAGTGGGCAAGGACAGGACCCCAAGAGGGGTCGGCCAGGGAGACTGCAACCGTCCGACTAAGCGGCGTGAGTGTGGTGCGGTCTCGAAAGAAGGAGCGGGAAGCACCCGAGTCAAGGGTGAAGGTGTGCAACACCTGAGCCGATGTGGTGCCGGAGAGAGCGGACTCACTAGCACCTGGGGCAGTAGACTCACTAGTACCTGGAGTAGCAGACTCACCAGCACCTGGAGTAGCAGACGCTCTGGCTCCTAGAGCAGCTGCCTCACCAGCACCTAGAGCAGCAGCCTCAATGCCCGGGTCAGGAGGAACACACAGGTAACAGTCACCCTCATCACTAGTAGGCAATGCATATATGGTAGTGAGGATAGCATCATAGTGAAGAGTATAGATATTTACCCTCTGCCCAAGTAGCTGCACCCAGTCGGGGAGCTCAGCCGCGTCGCCAAACTCCGTACGCGAGGCGTCGCTCAGACGGGCGAAGCAACGGGACTCTGTGTGACCTAGCCTCCCGCAAGGCTGACCAGACCGAGCACCAGTGCGAATGACGTACAGACAGCGAGCAGTACTCCGTGACCCTCCACTCTGAGCATACCACTCACAAAGCTGCTGGGGCGAAAGGACCGCGCACGGACGACATTGCAGCGGCACCGGGCCACTACAAGCAGCTCCCGAACTACTCACTCCAGGACGACTCCCACTACGGCCACCCCAACAACCCCAAGTAGCGTACTACTCACGAAGCTGCTGGGGCGTGAGGGACTCACACGAACGCCGCTGGAGCTGCATCTGGTCACCGTCAGGAGCAGCAGTAGCAGTAGTAGCAGTGCGGCCACCCCTACAACCCCAACTAGCGTACCACTCACGAAGCAGATGGGGAGCGAGGGACTCACGCGGACGACGCTGGAGCTGCATCTGGCCACGCCAGGAGCAGCAGTAGCAGAAGAAAGAGCAGTAGCAGCAAGAGCAGTAGTAACAGCAGTAACAGAGTGCTCACCAGTGGCAAGAAAGGCAGGTGTACGACAGCGGTAATGGCGAGGCCGCTACCACCGCAGGATGAGGGCTCCGCGGCTGCTGCAGGGGCTGCTGCTCTAGGGGCCAAGGGCGGCTGCTGCAGGGGCGGCTGCTCCAGGGGCCACGGGCGGCTGCAGCAGCGGCGGCTGCTCCAAGGGCCAGGGAGCCACGGCGGGCAGGGGCGGCGGCGGCTGACACGGCAGCGGCGGCGGCGGCTGCTGTTGTCGGCGGCGGCGGTGGCTGCTGCTGTTCGGCGGCGGCGGCTGCTGCTATCGGTGGCGGCGGCTGCTGCGGCCGAGGCAGGGGCGGCGGCGGCTGACACGGCAGCGGCAGCGGCGGCTGCTATTGTCGGCAGCGGCGGCGGCTGCTGCTGTCGGTGGCGGCGGCTGCTGCTGTCGGCGGCGGTGGCTGCTGCGGCCGGGGCAGGGGCGGCGGCGGCTGACACGGCAGCGGTGGCGGCGGCTGCTGGTGTCGGCGGCGGCGGCGGCGGCGGCTGCTGCTGTCGGCGGCGGCAGCAGCTGCTGGCGGCGGCGGCGGGGCGGCAGGGCCATAAAGGGGCCGCGAAGGGGCAGCGAGGGGCCGCAACGGGCTTCGAGGGAGCGGCGAAGGGGCCGCGAGGGGCCGTGAGAGGGGCCGCGAGGGGCCGCAAGGGGCCGCGAGGGGCCGTGAGAGGGGCTGCGAGGGGCCGTAAGGGGCCGCTAGGGAGCGGCGAAGGGGCCGCGAGGGGTCGTGAGAGGGGCCGCTACGGGGCCGTAAGAGGGCGCGACGGGCCGCTAAGGGCAGGGGACGCGACGGGAGGGCAGGCACACGGGGCGCGACTCGGACAGGGGCGAAGCGCTCTCCGGGCAGGAAAAAAAAAATCGATTTTCGGTGGGCCCTAGGAAACGTTCCCACTAGGGAGCCTGCTCTATACCATGTGAAAGAACGAGGAATGAATGCACTAGGAAACAGGTGGGTACAAGTGGGAAAACCTAAAAGTGTTGTACCCCATATTATCTACCCCACTAAAGCCTACACAGACTGTAGCATCTAAGTTTGACATTGAGGGGGTTTTTTTTTCGACAGCACCTCGTTCTTCGACAGGGCGTTAAAATTTTAGTTCCGCATTTTTTCTGTCTTCGACAGAGCCTTATTTGGCATTAAAGGGTGTATCGCCTTTGACACACTTCAATTAACGGCAGATTTTTCTTCTTCGATGGAAAGTCAAATTTGATGTTCGACAAGAGGTGCTTCCGTGTTTGTATTTTGTCGAAAAGGTATAACAACTACCATTAGGTTCTTTTACGTGTGGCGGTACGTGCAGTACGACAGAGCATGTTGAAAATCTTTGCCCTTACAATTTCACATTTTTGTCGAAAGAGTACCTCACACTTTCTGTCGAACAGAGAAACTCATTCGATAAGGTTACGATTTCACACTCGGGAAAAAGGTTTACCGAGACGCTGCTCGATGAAATTATTTATCGACAACAGAGGCCGTTTCTAGATTTCGGTGTGTAAACATCTACATTCGACGCGAAATTTGTCGAGCTGCGCATCCTCCCCGTTTGTCAAAAGGAAAGATTTTGACGGGAAAAGCAAAACGGTCGAGAAGTTTATAAGACTCGACCAAGCATATTTACTATCGCCTGCACCCCATTTCATTTCTCTTTGTGGCATCAAGACTCACAATCACATAACTAATCAACAATGCTCGAGTTTTACAATACGTTAATACACGTCGTGGACACGGACAATCGACATAAGCAATGTCATTGTCGCAGTAGAGTTTCGCAGCTGCTAAAAAATGTCAGATTTATATGACGTAGCTGCTGTAGGCTATAGTGGGGTAGCACATATGGGGTACAGCTTTCTAGGGTTTGTACTTGTACCCAACTTTCCCTTAGTCAATTCATTCTCGTTTCTTTTCATAGTATCGAGCAGGTTCCCTAGTGGGAACGCTACCTAGGGCCCACCACGATATTTTTTTTTCTTGCCCGGAGCGCACTTCACTCCTGTCCGAGTCGCGCTCTGTGTGCCCTCCCTACCTTCGAGCCGCCCTTATTGGCCCCTCTCACGGCCCCGTTGGCCGCCCTTACGGCCCCTTGCGCCGCCCTCTACGGCCCCTAGCGCCGCCCTTACGGCCCCTTAAGGCCCCTCGCGTCGCCCTTACGGCCCTCGCGCGGCCCCTTTCGGCCCCTCGCGGCGCCCTTTCAGGCCCCTTACGGCCCCGTCTAGGCCCCTTACGGCCCCTCCGCGGCCCCGTCTAGGACCCTTGCGGCCCCGCTACGGCCCCGTCCAGGCCCCTCCGCGGCCCCGTCTAGGCCCCTTGCGGCCCCGCTACGGCCCCGTCTAGGCCCCTCCGCGGCCCCGCCTAGGCCCCTTGCGACCCCGCTACGGCCCCATCTAGGCCCCTTAGGCCCCTCCCCGGCTCCGTCTAGGCCCCTTGCGGCCCCGTCGCCGCCACGTGCGGCCCCGTCGCCGCCACCAGCGGCCCCGTCGCCACCACCTGCGGCCTTGTCGCCGCCAATTGCGGCCACGCAGCCGCCACCTGCGGCCTCGCCGCCACCTACGGCCCAGCCGCCGAGCAGCCGAGCCGCCCTGCCGCCGAGCCGCCGAGCAGCCGAGCCGCCCTGCAGCCGAGCCGCCCAGCAGCCGAGCCACCCTACCGCCGAGCCGCCCAGCAGCCGAGCCCCCCTGCAGCCGAGCCGCCCAGCAGCCGAGCCACCCTGCTGCCGAGCCGCCCAGCAGCCGAGCCGCCCTGCCGCCGAGCAGCCGAGGCGTCGAGCCGCCCCACTGTCGAGCCGCTACTGTTCCTACCGGTGCTCCCCGGCCCTCCTTCCTCGGACTGGTGAGCTCACTTCCTTCTAGACCACTGCAGTCATGGCTACCCCCAGTGTTCTTACTTTTGATGCTGAGGGCCGTGCCGTTGACTTTGAGGTCTGGGTCGAAGACCTCCAGCTGTTCCTACAGTGCGATAGGGCAGATAGTCTCTCCCTCTTTGACCTCACTTCTGGTGCCTCTCCTGCCCCTGCTGCTGATGCTGACGCCACTGTTCGCTCACAATGGGCCACACGCAAAGCTGCTGCTCGCCTTGCTGTGCGTCGCCACTTACCGACCACTGAGCGTGCACACTTTAGCCAGTACAAGAGTGCCCAGACCTTGTACGACGCTGTAGTTGCCACTACTCTTCCCCTGCCACTGCTGCACTGAGCCGCCTCATGCTACCGTACCTCTTCCCTGACCTTGCTACCTTTCCCACAGTCGCTGACCTCATTACGCACCTCCGCACTAGTGACACTCGCTACCGCGCTGCGCTTCCTGCTGAGTTCTGCGCCAAGAACCCCCCCCCCCCCCCCCCATGTACATCACCCTCTACTACATAGTCACCCGGCTCCCTGACTCTCTTCGCGTAGTCAGGGACCACTTCCTCTCAGTTTGCCCCACCCCTCTCACTGTTGACCTCCTCGAGAAGGCCCTCCTAGCAGCAGAGAAGAGCATAGTCGTTGTAGGAGCCTCTTGTGGTGACCCTCGCACCCCCGTCTTTGAGGGATGTTCCCCCTCTCCCCTCTTGCCCTCTATTGCTTCTGCTGTTGCGGCCGACCTCGTTGGTTTCGAGTCGGTCGGCGCTGCGTCTGCCTCTAGCGGGAGACGCCGCACCGGCAAGGGCAAGGGCGCTGGAGGGGCTGGCGGGGGCGGTGGAGGTGGTGGTGGAGGCAGTGGAGGGAGTGGGGGTGGTGGTGGGAGTGGTGGCGGGGGTGGAGGTGTCGGTGGCAGCAGTGGTGGCGGAGGAGGCGGTGGCGGTGGCGGAGGTAGCGGAGGCGGCGGAGGTGGTGGAGGCGGCGGAGGCGGCAGAGGCGGCGGAGTCGGCGGAGGCGGCGGAGACGGCGGCGGCAGCAGTGGACCTGGTCGCTGCTCTTCGCAGAGGAGTGGCTCCGGTGGTGTTCCGCGCCAGCAGCATCAGCGCAGTCGTGAGACCCTGTCCGCTCAGCAGCTCCGTGAGTGGTACGCTGCACGTCAGCGCGGTGGGGGTACGGGTCCCTGCACCTACGTTCTCCGCACCGGCGACCGCGCTGGTGAGCAGTGCAGGGGTGCGCACTCCACTCAGCGCTGCTTTGGCCGCCTGATGGACGCTTGGCGTCACCAGTTCCCTGAGGCCACTGAGATCCCTCGCTGGGGCGAGTTGTCTAGGGCGAGAGTAGCTATCTTTGACCTTGACTTTGATGCTATTCTTGCTGCCATGTATGCTGTGACTAGTAGTGATGAGGGTGACTGTTACCGGTGTTGGGACTGCTCCTCTAGGTACTGGTGAGGCTGCTGCTCTAGGTGCCAGTGAGGCTGCTGCTCTAGGTGCTAGTGCGTCTGCTTCCTCAGGTGCTGGTGAGTCTGCTCTCTCAGGTACTGCGTCGGCTTCGGCCTCCCACACCTTCACCCTTGACTCGGGGGCTTCTCGCTCCTTCTTTTGAGACCGCACCACACTCACGCCGCTTGGTCGGCCAGTTGCAGTCTCTCGGGCAGACCCCTCTGGGGGTCCTGTCCTTGTTCACTTCTCCACAATCCTCCCGTGTCCGGCGGCCCCCTCTGGCACCCTGTCTGGTCTTTACCTCCCCTCGTTCTCTACAAACTTGGTGAGTGGTGCTGACCTACAGGATGCGGGGGTTCACCAGTTCACTCCTGCGAGCCAGCGGGTGACCCACTGCACGCTCGCTCGGACGGGCCGACACTTGGCCACGCTAACACGTCGGCCGGGGTTGAGCCTGTACACACTGACCACTGCGTCTCCTCCAGTCACTACGTCTCGTCAGGTAGCTGTGTCGGGTCAGGTGTTTGCTGCGGCGTCCAGGTCTGGTCCTGAGTCTGCCCCCTGCTCGTGTCGCCTACTATCTCACGAGACTCTCCTCTGGCACCACCGACTTGGTCACCCCTCCCTGCTTCGTCTCCGAGGCATGGCCTCCCGTGTCCTTGTCTCTGGTCTTCCCCGATCCCTCCCTCCCCTTCCTCCGGGGCCTGCCCATGCCTGCGTCCCCTACGTGGAGGGGCGGCAGCGTGCTGCCCCTCACTCCTCCCAGTTTCCTCCGACAGAGGCCCCGCTACAGACGCTTCACATGGACGTGTGGGGCCCAGCCCGCGTCCGTGGACAGGATCACGAGCGCTACTTCCTGTTGGTGGTTGACGACTACTCGCGTTACACCACAGTCTTCCCCTTGCGCAGCAAGGGTGATGTCACTGAGGTGTTGATCGACTGGATCCGCACAGCTTGTCTCCAGCTTAGGAAGAGCTTCGGCTCGGACTTTCCTGTTCTGCGTATGCACTCTGACAGAGGCGGAGAGTTCTCCTCTGGCCTTCTGCGAGCCTTCTGTCGTGCACGAGGCATCCGCCAGACCTTCACGCTTCCGGACTCTCCACAGCAAAATGGGATTGCTGAGCGCCGCATTGGCATGGTCAGGGACGTCGCCCGTACGTCCATGATGCATGCGGCTGCCCCCAATTTTTTGTGGCCGTTTGCGGTTCGGTACGCTGCGCATCAGATCAACCTTCAGCCCAGGGTCTCCATGCCGGAGACCTCCCCAACTTTGCTATGGACGGGGAAGGTTGGCGATGCGTCTGCGTTCCTTATCTGGGGATCTCGGGCGTTTGTCCGCGACTTGCCTGCAGACAAGCTGTCCCCTCGTGCTGCTCCCTGCGTCTTCCTTGGCTTCCCCCTTGACGCGCCTGGGTCGCAATTCTACCACCCCACCTCTCGCCGTGTTCTGTCCTCCCAGGACGTCACGTTTGACGAGTCGGTCCCCTACTACCGTCTCTTCCCCTACCGCACTCCATCCCTCCCCCCGCCACCGCTCTTCCTTGTGCCAGGTCCCCCCCCCCCCCCCCCCCGGTAGACCCCCTCCCCCCTAAGGGTCCTGCCCCTTTAGGTGTGTCCCAGGTAGACCCGGTTGAGCCTGCTGAGGTAGCTGGTGACTCTGGTGCTGCTTAGGGTACTGAGCCTGGGGGTGCTGACTCTGGGGGTGCTGAGCGTGTGGGTGCTACGCCTGGGGGTGCTGATCCTGAGGGTGCTACGACTGGGGGTGCTGGGCCTGGGGGTGCTGAGTCTGGGGGTGGTGAGCCCGGGGGTACTACGCCTGGAGTTGCTGAGCCTGGGGGTGCAGGGCTTGAGGGAGCAGGGCCTGCTCGTGTGGCGTCCGGTGGTGCTGTACCTGGAAGTTCTCCGGGTGCTTCGTCTAGGCGGGAGCCACTCTCTCCACAGGAGCTGCGCGAGTGGTTTGCTCGGTGTTGGAGCCGTACTGCTGGAGCTGGAGGTGCTGCTGGTCCTGGAGGTGCCACTGCTGCTGAGGGTGCTGGAGCCACGGGTCCCGGAGGTGCTCGTACTGGAGGTATTGGAGCTGCTGGGCCTACGAGTACTACTTCTGCTGGAGTTGGAGATGGATCTGCTGGGGGTGTTGGCGCTAGAGGTGCTGCTGGTGCCGGTGCTTCTGAGGGTGCTGGTGCTGGTGTTGGCTGCGCGGCTGGAGCTGGGGGTGCTACTGGAGCTAGAGCTGCTGGCGCTGCTAGAGCGTGGGTGCTGGCGCAGGAGCTGCCGTTCTTGGTGCTAGCGCTGTTCCTGCTGGTTCTGGGGGTGCTGCACGGCCGGGGCCGTACTTCGTTCCGCTCCTTCAGCAGGTTCTTTGTCTTCCGCCCTCTGCGAGTCCTGCTCCTCTCTTAGAGTGTCTGCCACATGTCCAGTCTGAGTCACAATTACTGCCAGCCTCCCCACTGCCTGCTCCTTCTCCCTACACTAGTCCTACTGGAGGTCTTGCTGAGCGTCGTGAGCCTGCCTCTCGCCCTGTGTCGCCTGTCCGTGCTGCTCGCACTAGTGGTCGTGGCTCACATCAGCGTCCTCCTCCTGTCCCTGGCACGCACTGGATGTCTCTGCGTCCGTCCACTGCTCCTCTGCGTGCCCCTTTGCCTTCTCCTCCTGAGTCCTCTCTTCCTGCTCTTCCCGACCCGGAGTCGCACTCTCTTCATGCTGCCAGTCCTACTGTCACGCGTCTCCTTGCTACTATTGTCACGGACCCTTCCTTTGAGTCCACTGCTGCGTCTGCCCTAGTTGCTGAGCTCGTCGACTTTGCTGCTCGCTGTCGTCTAGACTACGCTGCCAGTCTTGTTGCTGAGTCTGAGTCTGTCTGTCTTCCATCCGTCGGGAGTGAGTGTGCCCTTGGCACGGACGTCCTTGAGGACAGGCAGGAGGAGTTCCAGTGTTTGGCTGCTGCTTCACCTCATCTCGTGTCCGTACTGCTTACCCCTGAGGGAGACCCGGAAGCACTTGACATCCCGACTCCGCGCGCTTACGCGGAGGCGATAAAGGGTCCCTACTCCTCTCAGTGGCAGTCAGCTATGGACGCAGAGATGGCTTCTTAGAAGTCCACAGGCACCTACGTTGACGAGGTTCCCCCGCCTGGGGCGAACATCGTCAGTGGCATGTGGATTTTCAGGGTGAAGCGGCCACCGGGTTCTCCGCCTTTCTTCAAGGCGCGTTACGTGGCTCGTGGCTTCAGTCAGCGGCAGGGAGTTGACTACTTTCAGACCTTCTCTCCCACCCCGAAGATGACCACTCTTCGGGTACTGCTGCACATAGCTGCTCACCGTGACTACGAGCTGCACTCTCTTGACTTCAACACTCCTTTCTTGCAGGGCAGCCTGCACGAGGAGATCTGGCTGCGTCGCCCACTTGGCTTCACTGGGTCTTTTCCTCCTGGCACCCAGTGGAGCCTCCGGCGGCCAGTCTACGGTCTCCGCTAGGCACCGCGTGAGTGGCACGACACACTGAGGACTGCACTTGCGGCTCTTGGGTTTTCTCCCTCTACTGCCGATCCGTCGCTGTTTCTGCGCACCGACACTTCCTTGCTGCCGTTCTACGTCCTCATGTACGTCGACGACTTGGTCTTTGCCACAGCTGACACTGCTGGACTCGCCGACGTGAAGTCTGAGCTGCAGAAGAGACACACGTGCACAGACCTGGGTGAACTGCGCAGCTACCTTGGCTTGCAAATCACCCGGGACAGAGCACGCCGCACCATTACCCTGACTCAGTCACACATGGTGCAGCAGGTCCTTCAGCGCTTCGGCTTCACGTACTCCTTGCCTCAGGCCACTCCTCTTCCTACTCGCCACTTGCTCTCAGCTCTGCCTTCGGATGAGTCCATACAGTCGAGTGGCCCGTACCCAGAGCTTGTTGGCTGCCTCATGTACCTGATGACCTGCACACGACCCGACCTTGCATACCCTCTTAGCATTCTCGCACGCTATGTTGCTCATGGGAGACACAGACCGGAGCACATGGCTGCAGCAAAGAGGGTGTTGCGCTACTTGTGCAGTACGTCAGGCATGGGGCTTGTGCTTGGAGGGCAGAGTCCAGTGGTCCTCACTGGGCACGCAGACGCTTCTTGGGCTGACGACCAGGCTACGCAGCGGTCGTCACAGGGTTACACCTTCAGCCTTGGTTCCGGCTATGTTTCGTGGCGGGCTACCCACTCGTCCTTGGTTCTCGGCTCCAGCTGTGAGGCTGAGATCTACGCAGGAGCCATGGCTGCACAGGAGCTTCGCTAGCTCACCTACCTGCTGACTGACCTCGGAGAGCCGCCTCGTTCTCCTCCAGTGCTGTACGTAGACAACAAGGCCATGCTGGCCTTGTGTCGGGAGCAGAGACTGGAGCACTGAACGAAGCACATTGCTCTTCGCTACTTCCTTGCTCGTGAGCTACAGCAGCGTGGTCAGCTGCGCCTTGCGTACGTGGCCTCTGAGGCCAACACTGCTGATATCTTCACCAGGCACTTGCGCCTTGTGATCATCAGCGCTTCAGTACTCAGCTGGGTCTTGTGCCTGCCGTGCCTCACTTGCTCACCCCTTGACCTTGTTTGTACTGTTACATATATATATTCATCTGCTCTTACTTGTCTAGCCTTATATATATATATATATGTGATCCTGCATGTGAACTGGCCTTGTGGCCTTGAACTTGTGCTCGGAATGTGTGGTGACTTTGTGATCCACCCTGAGCTTGCTTTGCTTTGCTTGACTGGTCTTATGACCCCTGTTCTTCCCCACTTTGCCTATGGGGGCGTGTCAGATTTATATGACATAGCTGCTGTAGGCTATAGTGGGGTAGCACATATGGGGTATAGCTTTCTAGGGTTTGTACTTGTACCCAACTTTCCCTTAATCAATTCATTTTCGTTTCTTTTCAAAAAAATCATTCAAAAATACCAGATTTTTTTTATGTAGGAAACATTTGAAAAAAAATCATTATATTCAACAAGATCCCGCTTTCCAAATTCGTGTACCTGAAAAGGTCGGTACTTTACATATGGCAATCATTCGTTGTCAGACTGTCTTCAACAACACCTCGTTTTCTGTCGTATCAACCCAACATCTATGTCAGAACATCATAGCTTATGCTTTTGTGTAGGCTATAGTGGGGTAGCCCATAAGGGGTACAACCCAATTAGGGTTAGTACTTGTACCCAACTCTTTCATAGTTCATTCATTCTCGTTCATTTTTACATGGTTTCAGAGCACATATTCTCCTGGCCTGTGGGCCCTACTACTGCTTCCACTGCTACTCGATCTGTCGCACGCCCTGTGGCCGTTGGCGCGCGGCAATTTTCTCTCTGGCGCGCGCCCCGAGGCGCGCGGCCCCGTTCCTTCCAGGCGCGCCACTCCCCGCTACCTTGTCGCGGCGCCCTAGGGAGCCGCGCGCGACCCCTCGCGGCCCCATCTCGTCGCGCCGCCCTAGCGGCCGCGTCGCGCCGCCCTCGCGGCCCCGATCCCCCTCCCTAGCGGCCTCGTCACCTACCCCTGCGGCCCCGGCGCCGCCCATCCCGGCCCCGGCTCCGCCTTTCCTGGCCCCGGCGCCACCTCGGCTGGCCCCGTCGCCTACCCCGGAGACCCCGACGCCGCCCTTCCCGACCCGGCCCCGCCACTGCTGGCCCCGTCGCCTGCCCCTTCGGCCTCGTCTCTGCACTTCCCGGCCCAGGCGCCACCTCTGCTGGCCACGTCGCCTACCCCGGCGACCCCGACGCCGCCCTTCCCGACCCGGCCCCGCCTCTACTGGCCCTATCGCCTACCCCTGCGGCCCCGGCGCTGCCCTTCCCGGCCCCGGCGCCACCTCTGCTGGCCCCGACGCCGCCCTTCCCGGCCCCGGCGCCGCCTCTGCTGGCCCCGTCGCCTACCTCTGCGGCCCCGGTGCCGCCCTTCCCGGCCCCGGCGCCGCCTCTGCTGGCCCCGTCGCCTACCTTTGCGGCCCCAGCACCGCCCTTCCCAGCCCCGGCGCCGGATCTCCTGGCCCCGTCGCCTACCCTGCGGCCCCGGCGCTGCCTCTGCTGGCCACGCCGCCGCTCCACCCGGCCCCGCCGCCGTCCCCAAGCGGCCACGCCATAACCATCAAGCCGCCGGCGCCGCCGAGCTGCTGCCGAGCCGCCCGAGCCACCCGAGCCGCCCGAGCCGCAGCGCCACCTGAGCCGCCCAAGCCGCTTGAGCCGCCGAGTCGCCGAGCCGCAGTTGCCGCCGAGCCGCCCGAGTCGCCCGAGCCGCCGAGCCGCAGTTGCTGCCGAGCCGTCGTGCCACCGAGGTTGCCCGAGCCACCCACACCGCCGAGTCGCCGAGTCGCCGAGCCTGCTCTTCCCGCCACTGGTGAGCCCCTGCCCTGCTAGCGCGCTGCCCGCCGCCTTCTTGCCTTCCTGCCTGCCTTTCGTCCTGCCTGGCTGCCTGCCTTACTGCTGCTAGTCCTGCTCCTGCTTCTATTGGCGGAGCCAGATGCAGCCCCAGCGACGTCCGCGTGAGTCCCTCACGCCCCAGCAGCTGCGTGAGTGGTACGCTGGTTGGGGTTGTAGGGGTGGCGGCGCTGCTACTGCTACCACTACTGCTGCTACTACTACTGGCGGCGGCCAGATGCAGCTCCAGCGACGCCCACGCGCGTCTCTCACGCCCCAGCAGCTTTGTGAGTGGTACGCTCAGAGTAGAGGGTCTCTCAGTTCTGTTCGCTACTCTTACGTGATTCGCACTGGTGCTCGGACTGGTCAGCCTTGTGGGACGCCTAGTCACACACAGTCCCGCTGCTTCGCCCGTCAAAGCGACGCCTGGCGTACCGAGTTTGGCGACGAGGCTGAGCTCCCCGACTGGGTGGAGTTGCTTAGGCAGAGGGTAGATATATTTGCTCTTGACTATGATGCTATTATCACTGCCATGTATGCATTGCCTACTAGTGCTGACCGTGCCGGTCACCTGTGCGTACCGCCTGACCCGGGTATAGAGCCTGCTGCTCTAGCTACTGGTGAGGCTGCTGCTCTGGGTGCTAGTGAGTCTCCTGCTCCAGGTACAGGTGCGGCTGCTACTCTAGGTGCTAGTGAGTCTGCTTCCTCAGGTGCGGGTGAGTCTGCTCTCTCAGGTACCGCGTCGACTCCGGCCTCTCACACCTTCACTCTTGACTCGAGGGCTTCCCGCTCCTTCTTTCGAGACCGCACCACACACACACCGCTTGGTCGGCCAGTTGCAGTCTCTCTGGCAGACCCCTCTGGGGAACCTGTCCTTGCTCACTTCTCCACTGTCCTCCCGTGTCCGACGGCCCCCTCTGGCACCCTGTCTGGTCTTTACCTCCCCTCGTTCTCTACGAACTTGGTGAGTGGTGCTGACCTACAGGATGCGGGGGTTCACCAGTTCACTCCTGCGAGTCAGCGGGTGACCCACTGCACGGACGCTCGGACAGGCCGACACCTAGCCACGTTTACACGTCGGCCGGGGTCAAGCCTGTACACACTGACCACTGCGTCTCCTCCAGTCACTGCGTCTGGTCAGGTCGCTGCGTCGGGTCAGGTGTTTGTTGCAGCGTCCAGGTCTGGTCCTGGGTCTGCCCCCTGCTCGTGTCATCTCCTGTCTCACGAGACTCTCCTCTGGCACCACCGCCTTGGTCACCCCTCCCTGCTTCGTCTCCGAAGCATGGCCTCCCGTGTCCTTGTCTCTGGTCTTCCCCGGTCCCTCCCTCCCCTTCCTTCGAGGCCTGGCCCTACCTGCGTCCCCTGTGTCGAGGGGCGGCAGCGGGCTGCCCCTCACTCCTCTCAGTTTTCTCCGACAGAGGCCCCGCTGCAGACGCTTCACATGGACGTGTGGGGCTCGGCCCGCGTCCGTGGACAGGGTCACGAGCGCTACTTCCTGCTGGTGGTTGACGATTACTCGCGTTACACCACAGTCTTCCCCTTGCGCAGCAAGGGTGATGTCATTGAGGTGTTGATCGACTGGATCCGCGCAGCTCGTCTCCAGCTCAGGAGGAGCTACGGCTCGGACTTTCTTGTTCTGCGTCTGCACTCTGACAGAGGCGGAGAGTTCTCCTCTGGCCTTCTGCGAGCCTACTGTCGTGCACGAGGCATCCGCCAGACCTTCACGCTTCCGGACTCTCCACAGCAAAATGGGATTGCAGAGCACCGCATTGCCATGGTCATGGACGTCGCCCGTACGTCCATGATGCATGCGGCTGCCCCTCATTTTATGTGACCGTTTGCGGTCCGGTACGCGGCGCATCGGATCAACCTTCAGCCCAGGGTCTCCATGCCGGAGACCTCCCCAGCTTTTCTGTGGACGGGGAAGGTTGGCGATGCGTCTGCGTTCCGTATCTGGGGATCTCGGGCGTTTGTCCGCGACTTGTTTGCGGACAAGTTGTCCCCTCGTGCTGCTCCTTGCGTCTTCCTGGGTTTCCCCCCTGACGCGCAAGGGTGGCAGTTCTACCACCCCACCTCTCGCCGTGTTCTGTCCTCCCAGGATGTCACGTTCGACGAGTCGGTCCCCTACTACCGCCTCTTCCCCTACCGCACTCCGTCCCTTCCCCTGCCACCGCTCTTCCTTGTGCCAGGTCCCCCCCCAGTAGACCCCCTCCCCCCTCAGGGCCCTGCCCCTTCACGTGTGTCCCAGGTCAACGTTGTTGAGCCTATCGAGGTCGCAGGTGACTCTGGTGCTGCTGAGGGTGCTGAGCCTGGGGGTGCTGACTCTGGGGGTGCTGAGCGTGTGGGTGCTACGCCTGGGGGTGCTGAGCCTGGGGTGCTGAGCCTGGTGGTGCTACGCCTGGGGGTGCTACGCCTGGGGGTGCTACGCCTGGAGGTTTTGAGCCTGGAGGTGCTGAGCCTGAGGGAGCTGGGCCTACTCGTGTGGCATCTGGCAGTACTGTGCCTGGCGGTTCTCCGGGTGCTTCGTCTCGCCTGGAGCCACTCTCTCCATAGGAGCTGCGTGAGAGGTTTGCCCGGCGCTGGAGGCGAGCTGCTGGAGGTGCTGAGGGTACTGGAGGTTCTGCTGCTGCTGAGGGTGCTTGTGCCACGGGTCCCGGAGGTGCTCGTACTGGGAGTACTGGAGCTGCTGGGCCTGTGGGTACTTCTGGAGCTGGAGCTGCTGCGGGTGTTGGCGCGGAGGCTACTGCTGTCGGTCCTGGAGGCGGTCCTGCTGGGGGTGCTACTGGTGCTGCTGGAGGTACTGGAGCTGGAGGTGCTGCTGGTGTTGGTGTTGCCGTTGGGGGTACTGGTGCTGTCCCTGCTGTGTCGGGAGTCGCCGCGCGGCCTCGGCCGTACTTCGTTCCGCTCCTTCAGCAGGTTCTTGGTCTCCCGCCTTCTACTGGTCCTCCTCCTCCCTTAGAGTGTCCACAGCCTGTCCCGTCACAGTTACAGTTACAGCCGGCCTCCCCACTGCCTGCTCTGTCTCCCTACACTGGTCCTACTGGAGGTCTTGCTGAGCGTCGTGAGCCTGCGTCTCGCCTTGCGTCGCGTGTCCGTGCTGCTCGCACCAGTGGTCGCGGTTCACGTCAGCGTCCTCCTCCTATCCCTGGCACGCACCGGATGTCTCTACGTCCGTCCACTGCTCCTCTGCGTGCCCCTTTACCTTCTCCTCCTAAGTCTTCTCTTCCTGCTCTTGACGACCCGGAGTCGGACTCTCTTCGTGCTGCCAGTCCTACTATCACGCGTCTCCTTGCTACTGTCGTCACTGACCCTTCCTTTGAGTCCACTGCTGCGTCTGCCCTAGTTGCTGAGCTCGTCGACTTTGCTGCTCGCTGTCGCCTAGACTACGCTGCCAGTCTTGTTGCTGAGTCTGAGTCTGTCTGTCCTCCATCCGTCGGGGGTGAGTGTGCCCTTGGCACGGACGTCCTTGAGGACAGGCAGGAGGAGTTCCAGTGCTTGGCCGCTGCTTCACCTCATCTCGTGTCCGTACTGCTTCCCCCTGAGGGAGACCCGGATGCACTTGACATCCCGACTCCGCGCTCTTACGTGGAGGCGATACAGGGTCCCTACTCCTCTCGGTGGCAGGAAGCTATGGACGCAGAGATGGCTTCCTTGAAGTCCACAGGCACCTACGTTGACGAGGTTCCCCCGCCTGGGGCGAACATCGTCAATGGCATGTGGATTTTCAGGGTGAAGCGGCCAACGGATTCTCCGCCTGCCTTCAAGGCGCGTTACGTGGCTCGTGGCTTCAGTCAGCGGCAGGGAGTTGACTACTTTCAGACCTTCTCTCCCACCCCGAAGATGACCACTCTTCGGGTACTACTGCATGTAGCTGCTCACCATGACTACAAGCTACACTCTCTTGACTTCAGCACTGCTTTCTTGCAGGGCAGCCTGCACGAGGAGATATGGCTGCGCCGCCCACCTGGCTTCACTGGGACTTTTCCTCGTGGCACCCAGTGGAGCCTTCGGCAGCCGGTCTACGGTCTTCACCAGGCACCGCGTGAGTGGTACGACACACTGAGGACTACACTTGCGGCTCTTGGGTTTTCTCCCTCTACTGCCGACCCGTCGCTGTTTCTGCGCACCGACACTTCTCTGCCGCCATTCTACATCCTCGTGTACGTCGACGACTTGGTCTTTGCCACAGTTGACACTGCTGGACTCGCCCACGTGAAGCCCGAGCTGCAGAAGAGACACACGTGCACTGACCTGGGTGAACTGCGCAGCTACCTTGGCTTGCAGATCACCCGGGACAGAGCACGCCGCACCATTACCCTGACTCAGTCACACATGGTGCAGCAGATCCTTCAGCGCTTCGGCTTCACGTACTCCTTGCCTCATGCCACTCCTTTGCCTACTCGCCACTCGCTCTCAGCTCTGCCTTCGGATGAGTCCGTAGAGTCGAGTGGCCCGTACCCAGAGCTTGTTGGCTGCCTCATGTACTTGATGACCTGCACACGACCTGACCTTGCATACCCTCTTAGCATTCTCGCACGCTATGTTGCTCCTGGGAGACACAGACCAGAGCACATGGCTGCAGCGAAGAGGGTGTTGCGCAACTTGTGCGGTACGTCGGGCATGGGGCTTGTGCTTGGAGGGCAGAGTCCAGTGGTCCTCACTGGGCACGCAGACGCTTCTTGGGCTGACGACCAGGCTACGCAGCGGTCGTCATAGGGTTACACCTTGAGCCTTGGTTCCGGCTCTGTTTCGTGGCGGGCTACTCGCTCGTCTTCTGTTCTCGGCTCCAGTTGTGAGGCTGAGATCTACGCAGGAGCCATGGCTACTCAGGAGCTTTGCTGGCTCACCTACCTGCAGACTGACCTCGGAGAGCCGCCTCGTTCTCCTCCAGTGCTGTACGTAGACAACAAGGCCATGCTGGCCTTGTGTCGGGAGCAGCGACTGGAGCACAGAACGAAGCACATTGCTCTCCGCTACTTTCTTGCTCGTGAGCTGCAGCAGCGTGGTCAGCTGCGTCTTGCGTACGTGGCCTCTGAGGCCAACACTGCTGGTATCTTCACCAAGGCGCTTGCGCCTTGTGATCATCAGCGCTTCTGTACTCAGCTGGGTCTTGTGCCTGCCTTGCCTTACTTGCTCACCTCTTGACCTTGTTTGTACTGTTACATATATATATATATACGTGCTCTTGCTTTTCTAGCCTTTTATATATATGTACTCCTGCATGTGAACTGGCCTTGTGGCCTTGAACTTGTGCTCGGAATGTGTGGTGACTTTGTGATCCACCCTGAGCTTGCTTTGCTTTGCTTGACTGGTCTTGTGGCCCCTTGTTCTCCCCCACTTTGCCTATGGGGGTGTGGCAGAACATTATAGCTTATACTTTTGTGTAGGCTATGGTGGGGTAGCCCATAAGGGGTACAACCCTATTAGGGTTATTTCTTGTACCCAACTGTTTCATAGTTCATTCATTCTCGTTCATTCTCACAGGCTTTGCTCGACGAGATCCGGTCGACGACGTCGACGGGCATTGCTAGTGCAAGATAGCGGTTGACGATGCCATTCGATGAACACTGCTCGACGTGCTGGTCTCGGCAAACGCTGTTCGGTCATGCAGCGACGAGCTGGGCAATGAAAGTAACTCGACTGCAATACACGGCTTCTGAGCGAATGTCGCCCAGGAGGTCTTAGAATACCGAATTGCGGAATATCATCACTTGCTCTATGGCGCACGGGTAGCGAAATTGTTGACACATGTTCTACTTGTCATCTGCGCAATGTACATGGCGGTGCGACCGTCAACCTGCACCTCCTTCGTATACTACCGCATCATGTTGTTATTGTTCGTTTTAATCGAGGCCTGGGTATTCAATTATTTTTTGTGAATGTGCTGGTGAGAGGATAATCCAACGTCAATGGAGATGTAGAATACGTAAGAAAATAAGAGCAATAAGAATAACATTACAACTGTTGATAGAGCTATTTGTCAGAACATCATAGCTTATGCATTTTGTGTAGGCTATAGTGGGGTAGCCCATAAGGGGTACAACCCAATTAGGGTTAGCACTTGTACCCAACTCTTTCATAGACCTTCGACCCGCCCGTCGGCCCACCGTGCGCCGCCCTTGCGGCCCCTTGCGCCGCCCTTGCAGCCCCTTGCACCGCCCTAGCGGCCCCGCCGCCTAACCCTAGCGGCCCCGCCGCCCACTCCTGCGGCTCCGCCGCCTACACCTGCGGCCACGGCGCCGCCCTTCCCGGCCCTGACGCTGCCTCACCTAGCCCCGCCGCCCTTCGCGGCCCCTCGAGCCGCCCTCCGCGGCCTCCTCACGGCCCCTCCGTCGCCCTTTGCGGCCCCTCGAGCCGCCGTCCGCAGCCTCCTCACGGCCCCTCCGCCGCCATTCGCGGCCCCTAGCGGCTAGCCGCCGTCGCCCCTAAGGCAGGAGCCGCCGCCGTCGAGCCGCCGAGCCGCCGAGCAGCCGAACCGCCGAGCCGCCCAGCAGCCGAGCCGCCGAGCCGCCCAGCAGCCGAGCAGTCGAGCCGCCGAGCCGCCGAGCCGCCCAGCAGCCGAGCAGCCGAGCTGCCGAGCCGCCGAACCGCCCAGCAGCCAAGCAGCCGAGCCGCCGAGCCGCCCAGCAGCCGAGCAGCCGAGCCACCGAGCCGACCTGCAGCTGAGCCGCCCGCACCGCCGAGCCGCCCTGTCTGGTAAGAGCATCGCTTCTGTCACTGCACTGCCCTTACCCTACTGTTCCCACTGCTAGTCTACTGTTGTCATGGCTACCCCTAGTGTCCTCGCTTTTGACGCTGACGGTAGGGCCATTGACTTTGACTTCTGGACAGATGACCTGCAGCTTTTCCTACAGTGCGATAGGGCAGACGGTCTCTCCCTGTTTGACCTCTCTTCTGGAGCCTCTCCTGCCCCCGCTGCTGATGCTGACGCCACTGTTTGCTCACATTGGGCCACACGCGATGCTGCTGCACGTCTTGCTGTGCGTCGCCACCTGCCTACCTCTGAGCGTGCACACTTTAGCCAGTACAAGAGTGCTCAGACCTTGTACGACGCTGTAGTTGCACGCTACTCCTCCCCTGCCACTGCTGCACTGAGCCGCCTCATGCTACCGTACCTCTTCCCTGACCTTGCTGCCTTTCCCACAGTCGCTGACCTCATTACGCACCTCCGCACTAGTGACAATCGCTACTGCGCTGCGATTCCTGCTGAGTTCTGCGCCAAGAACCCCCCCCCCCATGTATATCACCCTCTACTACATAGTCACCCGGCTCCCTGACTCTCTCCGTGTAGTCAGGGACCACTTCCTCTCAGTTTGCCCCACCACTCTCACCGTTGACCTCCTCGAGAAGGCCCTCTTAGCAGCAGAGAAGAGCATAGTCGTTGTAGGAGCCTCTCGTGGTGACCCTCGCACCCCCATCTTTGAGGGGTGTTCCCCCTCCCCCCTTTTGCCCTCTGTTGCCTCTGCTGCTGCGGCCAACCTCGTTGGTTTGGAGTTGGTCGGTGCGGCATCTACCCCTAGCGAGAAGCGCCGCCCTGGCAAGGGAAAGGGGGGCAGGGGCGCTGGAGGAGCTAGCGGGGGCGGTGGAGGCGGCGGTGGAGGCGGCGGAGGGAGTGGGGGTGGCGGTGCGGGTGGTGGCAGGGGTGGAGGTGTCGGTGGCGGCAGTGAAGGCGGAGGCGGCGGCGGCGGTGGCGGTGGGAGCGGAGGTGGCGGAGGCGGCGGCAGTGGAGGAGGCGGTGGTGGAGGAGGTGGAGCTGGTCGGGGTGGCGCTGCGCAGAGGGTCAGCTCCGGTGGTGGTCAGCGCCAGCAGCAGCAGCAGCAAACTCGTGACATCCCCCCCCCTCAGCAGCTCCATGGGTGGTACGCTGCACGCCAGTGGGGTGGGGGTACTGGTCCGTGCACCTACGTCCTACGCACCGACGACCGCGCGGGTGAGCACTGTGGGGGTGCGCACTCCACCCAGCGCTGCTTTGGCTGCCTGACGGACGCTTGGCGTCACCAGTTCCCGGAGGCCACTGAGATCCCCCGCTGGGGTGAGCTTCCTCGGGCGGGAGTAGCTATCTTTGACCTTGACTTTGATACTATTCTTGCTGCCATGTATGCTGTGACTATTAGTGATGAGGGTGACTGTTACCGGTGTTTTCCGCCCGACCTGGGCATTGAGACTGCTACTCTAGGTACTAGTGAGGCTGCTGCTCTAGGTGCTAGCGAGGCTGCTGCTCTAGGTGCCAGTGCGTCTGCTTCCTCAGGTGCTGGTGAGTCTGCGCTCTCAGGTACCGCGTCGGCTTCGCCCTCCCTCACCTTCACCCTTGACTGGTGGGCTTCTCGCTCCTTCTTTTGAGACCGCACCACACTCACGCCGCTTGGTCGGCCAGTTGCAGTCTCTCTGGCAGACCCCTCTGGGGGTCCTGTCATTGCTCACTTCTCCACTGTCCTCCCGTGTCCGGCAGCTCACTCTAACACCCTGTCTGGTCTTTACCTCCCCTCGTTCTCTACGAACTTGGTGAGTGGTGCTGACCTACAGTATGGGGGAGTTTACCAGTTCACACCTGCGAGCCAGTGGGTGACCCACTGCACGGACGCTCGGACGGGCCAACACTTGGCCACGTTTACACGTCGGTCGGGGTCGAGCCTTTATACACTGACCACTGCGTCTCCCCCTATCCCTGCGTCTGGTCAGGTAGCTGCATCGGGTCAGGTGTTTGCTACAGCGTCCAGGTCTGGTCCTGAGTCTGCCCCCTGCTCGTGTCGCCTCCTGTCTCACGAGACTCTCCTCTGGCACCACTGCCTAGGTCACCCCTCCCTGCCTCGCTTCCGAGGCATGGCCTCCCGTGTCCTTGTCTCTGGTCTTCCCCGGTCCCTCCCTCCCCTTCCTCCGGGGCCTGGCCCTACCTGCGTCCCTTGTATCGAGGGGCGGCAGCGGGCTGCCCCTCACTCCTCCCAGTTTCCTCCGACAGAGGCCTCGCTGCAGACGCTTCACATGGACGTGTGGGGCCCCGCCCACGTCCGTGGACAGGGTCATGAGCGCTACTTCCTGCTGTTGGTTGACGACTACTCGCGTTACACCACAGTCTTCCCCTTGCGCAGCAAGGGTAATGTCACTGCGGTGTTGATCGACTGGATCCGCGCAGGTCGTCTCCAGCTCAGGCAGAGCTTCGGCTCGGACTTTCCTTGTGAAATGAAACGAAAATGGATGAACTATGAAAGAGTTGGGTACAAGTACTAACCCTAATTGGGTTGTACCCCTTATGGGCTACCCTACTATAGCCTACACAACATGCATAAGCTACAATGTTCTGGCACACCCCCATAGGCAAAGTGGGGGAGAACAAGGGGTCAAAAGACCAGTGAAGCAAAGCAAAGCAAAGCAAGCTCAAGGTGGATCACAAAGTCACCACACATTTCGAGCACAAGTTCAAAGCCACAAGGCCAGTTCACATGTAGGAGTACATATATATATAAAAAACTAGACAAGCAAGAGCAGATGTATATATATATGTAACACTACAAGCAAGATCAAGAGGTAAGCAAGTGAGGCAAGGTAGGCACAAGGCCCAGCTGAGTAAAGAAGCGCTGATGGTCACAAGGCGCAAGCGCCTTGGGGAAGATATCAGCAGTGTTGGCCTCAGAGGCCACGTACGCAAGACGCAGCTGACCACGCTGCTGTAGCTCACGAGCAAGGAAGTAGCGGAGAGCAATGTGCTTCGTTCTATGCTCCAGACGCTGCTCCCGACACAAGGCCAGCATGGCCTTGTTGTCTACGTACAGCACTGTAGGAGAACGAGGCACCTCGCCAAGGTCAGTCAGCAGGTAGGTGAGCCAGCGAAGCTCCTGTGCAGCTATGGCCCCGGCGTAGATCTCAGCCTCACAACTAGAGCCAAGAACAGAAGACGAGCGGGTAGCCCGCCACGAAACAGAGCCGGAACCAAGGCTGAAGGTGTAACCCTGTGACGATTGCTGCGTAGCCTGGTCGTCAGCCCAAGAAGCGTCTGCGTGCCCAGTGAGGACCACTAGACCCCGCCCTCCAAGCACAAGCACCATGCCCGACGTACTGCACAAGTAGCGCAACACCCTCTTCGCTGCAGCCATGTGCTCCGGTCTGTGTCTCCCAGGAGCAACATAGCGTGCGAGAATACTAAGAGGGTATGCAAGGTCAGGTCGAGTGCAGGTCATCAGGTACATGAGGCAGCCAACAAGCTCTGGGTACGGGCCACTCGACTCTACGGACTCATCTGAAGGCAGAGCTGAGAGCGAGTGGCGAGTAGGCAGAGGAGTGGCCTAAGGCGAGGAGTACGTGAAGCCGAAGCGCTGAAGGACCTGCTGCACCATGTGTGACTGAGTCAGGGTAATGGTGTGGCGTGCTCTGTCCCGAGTGATCTGCAAGCCAAGGTAGCTGCGCAGTTCACCCAGGTCTGTGCACGTGTGTCTCTTCTGCAGCTCGGAATTCACGTGGGCGAGTCCAGCAGTGTCAGCTGTGGCAAAGACCAAGTCGTCGACGTACACGAGGATGTAGAACGGCGGCAGAGAAGTGTCGGTACGCATAAACAACGACGGGTCGGCAGTAGAGGGAGCAAACCCAAGAGCCGCAAGTGTAGTCCTAAGTGTTGTCGGAATCTTGCTCTTCTACTCTGCCAAGTTCTGCTTCTCTCCTTCTTTGCCTCTAGTGGGTCCTGGAGCACAGACTTTCTGAGTGGTGCCCTCCTCTGAGCGTAAATGATGTCTGTAGTTCTCTGCCACTGCTCTCCTTATTCTTGTGCCTTCTCCACTTAATCAGGTCCTGCACCACTGCCTGTATCTAACCTGCAAACCCTAGCTCGGCTGACTGGAAACCAGAAGATGGAGGTCGGTGTTGCTTGCGGCTTTGGTTTCAGGCACTTGGTTCGTTGAAACTAGACGGAATAGTAAGCATAGGTATGAAAACAATCACGCAAGCAACCCTTCCTCTGTCTGCCTATTTCTTAAGTAACTTCATTAGGTTACCGTTGTGCTAACGGATCCCTTCTCGCCCGCCAACTTCCTGATGTTTCGGTTGTGTCGCTTCAACCACCTCGCTTTACTGGTCATCCTCCCTACTGTACTGTTCTACATTACCTATTAGTCACGATGATATATCTACTGCTCTACGCACGGACTAGAATCGTGACAGCTGTCGGAATCTTGCTCTTCTATTCTGCCAAGTTCTGCTTCTCTCCTTCTTTGCCTCTAGTGGGTCCTGGAGCACAGGCTTTCTGAGTGGTGCCCTCCTCTGAGCCTAAATGATGTCTGTAGTTCTCTGCCACTCCTCTCCTTATTCTTGTGCCTTCTCCACTTGCCCCCTCCGCGATTGTCTTTTGGCTCCTGCCGACTGCCGCTGGAACTTTTAGTCTCCGGTCTGTCTTGTTGCGTCCTCCATAGTCCGCCCCCTTGCTCGCGCCACGTTAGTGCAGTGATCCGTTCTCCTCTGCCCTTGTGCCCCCACCAGCACCACTACCCCAGATTCTTTGATCTCCTTAACTTTCCAGCGCTCCGTACTCAGCCCGAGGTCCATGAGGTCGTGTTTCGCTTGCTTTAGGTACACTTCTTCCCCTGCTCCCAAGGTCTTATCCTTCTTCCCCTTTTGCCTTTCTTCTCTCTTCTTGTACCGTTGCGCGTCTCTCAACTGTGCCACGTGTAATTTTTCTAGTGCCGCTGGTAAAAGCTCCCTTAGGTACCTCGCTCTCGCTTCCGCCAGCCCCACCCACTCCTCTTCGTTGGCCACTTGCACGGACCCGGTGAGTATTCTTGGCGCATCCACAGGTAACATGGGGTCTCTTCCTAAGAGTAGGTAATATGGTGAGAGGTCTCGCAATGCCGCCTGTTTGCTGAATCTGTAACCTGCCACCACCCACGGGAGCCGTATGTCCCAATCCCTCTTGAACTGTTCCCCATAAGCCCTTAGCCCCCTCTTCACTGTCTGTACGAAGCGCTCTGTGAGTCCGTCGCTCTGCGGGTGATATCTGGAGGTCCTTTGGTTAGTAATCCCCGTGGACTGTAACAGCTTATCAAACTCTCCCATAAACTCTGTCCCTTGGTCGGTTAGCACCTCCCCGCACGCCCCAAATCTGGTGAGCACCTGTTCCTCGAACGCCTCGTCTATCTTAGCCGAGTTCTTGCTGGGGAGGGCCTTCACCTCTACCCATTTGCTGCCGTGCTCGATCATGATTAGGATGTAACGCTTCCCCTTTCTGCTCGGCGACATCTCTCCAGCCAAGTCTAGCGACCATCTGAACCCTATGCTGTGAATCAGCAGCGACTGCAGCTCCTTCCTCCCTCTCTCCAGTTCAACTTTGTTCCGACTGCACAACTCGCACTTGGCCACCCACTCTCTGATGTCTCTCCGCATCCCTGCCCACCACCATCCTGTCTCCGCGTGGTGCGCAAACTTCCATAATGCCCCAGCTGTCGATGAACTCTGCTAATGATCTGTTCCCTCTCTTGTGGCCGTGGGACCAGCTTCCATCCGTCCCGTGTGTTCTTCTGCAACTGCTCCTGGTGCCAGCGGTAATGAATCCCTTGGGCTCGGGCCCTCTCGCTGGTCGCAGTATCCTCCCCCGTCCTCCCTTGTACCCAGTCCAGCACCTCCTGGTCTTCCCAGACATCCTCCGACCCCATTCTGTTTCCTCTGCTGGCCCTTTCTATGTCTAATTCTCTCGCTAGTGCCACTAGGCATGCCGAAGGGCGATGCATAGGCGGGTTCCGTGACAGCCCGTCTACATGTTGCATGGTTTTCCCTGCTCAGTGCCGGATGGAGAAGTCGTATTCCTATAAGCGCATGGCCCATCGTGCGTTCCTCCCCGTCAGCGCTTGGTTGGTCATTAGCCAAGTCAACGGTTGGTGATCTGTCACCAGCTCGAACTGCCTCCACTGTAAGTACACTCGGAAGTGAGTGATAGCCCATACAGCAGCCAGTCCCTCGCCCTCGTACGAGCTGTAGTTAGCCTCGGCGGGGTTACAACTCCGGCTAGCGAAGGTGACTACCTTCTCTTCGCCTTCCCGCTTCTGACACAGGACCGCACCCATGCTCGCGCTGCTCCAGTCAGTGTACAGCACAAAAGGGTCCTCTGGGCTTGGCAGCGACAGTACAGTGGCAGTCTTTACAGCCTTCAGCAGCACTTGTAACGCCCCCTGGGCGGCTTCTCCCCATTCCCATTGCTGATCTTCCCTCAGTAGTTGATTTATGGGCGCGGCGGTCTTACTGAAGTTCGGGATGAACTTCCTGTAGTAATTAAGGAACCCGAGCACGGCTCTCAAAGTGCTCCTATCCTTCGGCTGAGGCACCCGGTCCAGAACCTCCACTTTCGCTCGCTGAATCCCCAGCTGCCCTCCCTGCACTTCGAACCCCAAGTACTTCACTCCGGTATTCCCGAAGCTGCACTTTTTCGGGTGACACGTGAGTCCTGCTCCCCTAATGGCGTCCAACGTTGCTTGCACGTCCTTCACGTGCTGGGCCGGGTCTGGACTGAAAACCACGACGTCGTCAATGTAGCACGCCGTCGCGGGCACTCCGCGGAGTGTCGTGTCCATGACTCGTTGGAACAGCGCAGGCACGTTTTTCATTCCAAAAGGCATGAAGCGCCACTCGTACGGACCGTCCGGTCCATGGAATGCCGTCTTCTTGCGGTCGGCGGGCCGTATGGGAATCTGATTAAATCCCTGCCTGAGATCCAGCGTGGAAAACACTGACGCTCCGTGCAGCTTATCGAAGATTTCCTCTGCCGACTGCATGGGGTACCTATCAGCCACGGTGACCTTGTTCAAGCTCCGATAGTCTCCACACATCCTCCGCGCGGAGACTGCCCCTGACAGATCCTTCCATGAAGCTACTACAGTTGCCGCGGCATAGTCGCTCTCGGAACGTTGGATCAGTCCTGCCTCCAGCAGCTCGCGACACTTCTCGGTGCAAATGTCTAAGTCCCCTGGGCTCATCCGTCTCTTCCGCTGATAGATGGGAACCTCTGTGGTGAGTTCAATCTTCATCTCATGCGTGGTGCACTTCCCCAATTCCTGCATGGTGTAGGCGAAGGTTCCGCGATGTTGCTGTAACACCTCCTGTAATGCAGCGGCTGATTCCGGATCCATTCCTCCTCCTATCATCCATTCCTCCTCGGGCCCCCGTTCCTGCTTCTTGGGTGAGTCCGCTCCTGTCTCCCCATCTCCTTCTCCCACTCCTGCTGGCGATTCCGTGGCCATGTACGCCGCCCATCCCTCGTCGATCTTCAGGTCATACCGTTCTTTAATCCGCGCCAAGTACTTCTTCTGCCACTCCACGGTCTCTAAGTCGCGGTAACGTTCCCCACATGCGATATCCCGCTGCAGCTCCTTCGCCTTTAAGTGCATCCGCAGCGTATCCAGAAGCCATGTCATCGCGTTCGCGTCCATGGCTCGACCCAAGGCAGCTCGCCGCTGTCCCTCGGTCACCTCTGGATGCGCCGTAGCTCCCCACAGGTGCCCCATCGCTGCTTCTCTTTCATTCGCCGTCGGCTGCTCCCAAACTCCCTTCCGCACGTCGTAGACCATCCTTGGGCCCGGCATATCTCCCTCCATGACGAATCCACGGGCTTCCACGTAAGACACCAAGGTCGGCAGCGCCTGCCGTGGCTTCCCCGGCTCGTTACACTGGTATTGTGACGGGTGGTCTGCGCACGTCACCGGCACTGGCAACCGGTTAGGCTCCAGAATGTCACTCACTAAACGGGGCTCTGGCCGCAGCATCAGCGCCAGTGAGTGTCGTAATGCGGCTGTAGACATCACATTCTGCCAGTACCGTCTCGGCCGATGGGCTCGTGACCCCAGCTGCGCAGCGTCGGCTGGCACTCCTCTACCCACTACCCCGCTTATCTCTTCAAAGGCCCTCTTCACCGGTTCTCGCGTATCTTCGGCCAGGTTGACGTTCTCGAGGATGTAGGCTACTTCTCCTTGACACTGTTGAATCAGCTCTAACACCCGCCTCAGTTCTCGGAACGAAGCTCCTCTAGCGTCTTCCATCCCCAGGCCTTCCCCTGTTCTGGAATACCCCTGACATTCCCACCCAGCTATGACCAAGTCTATCTGCCCCCAGCTCTCCAGTACGCGCTCTCGGAAATAGCTCGGACGTCGTGCACTACAGGGACCATCTCGTATGGAAGTGCGTCCTCCCACATTTGCTCTGGATATTCATCTCGCAGCAGCTCCGCATGGTGATGTGCCATCTTCCGGACGTCTGGATCCCGCTCGACATGAATCCACTTCTTAACAGTACATCCAGCGCGCAATGCTGCTGCTAGCCCGGTCCCAATCCCCCCGTATAACTCCAAGATGCATATGGGCACGTCCAGTGCCTGTACCTTGCTGACTCGCTCCGTCAAATTCGGTGGGCTCCGCCCCAAGAGTCGCCTCTCGATCCGCCTTTCGTTTTCTACATCGTATCGCTCCCATGGCCAATCGTCTAGCTCTTCAGTCAGATCCTTCCTTTGTGTCTGATACGCTTCTCTTGGCTCCTGCCTTACAAACCGGATCGGCAGCGTGCCGACAGCGCTCTCTTGGTCCCAGTATTGCACGCGGAAGAGCACCTTCTCCTACCACGTACAAATGGTAGCTCCTACTCGGTAGAGGAGCTCCATTCCCACGAGGTCATCGTAGTCCTTGGATTCAGAGACTCCACACTGCAGTCGGATGCAGCACTCCTTCTCCGTCCCTGGTAGGAGCACTACTTCCACTGGCCGCTTGGTTTTCGGCATCCATTTCGGTTCCCCCCCTACAGCCGTCATAAGCAGAATTCCCCTCTCGATGGTGCGCCCCGATACATCCAGCTTCGATTGTTTAGCGAGTCCCTTGCTTATTAATACGTGATGCGCTCCGGTGTCAATGATAGCCTGCTTCACGGGCAATCCGCCCACCGTAAGACTCCCCTTTTCCGCGATCAGCACGGACGCTTGACACACCAGGCGCTTGTTCGGTTGCCGCCTCATCTCCGAGGGTCTTGCTCCTTCTCCCGCTCTGGCCCGCGGCCGGGGACAGCTAGCCACTTCACTGGTCTGGGACTGGCTAACGCGGGGACGTAGTCTGATATCGTCTCGCGCCCGCGGATAGGCCATAGCTGCGTACTCTCGAATATAATCTCCCTCTTCCTCCTCCGCTTCGTCGATTTCTTCGTACGCAAGCATCGCCCACACTTTTACCTCCTGCTGATTCGGTAGCTGCTCAAGTCTCTGCTGCAGCCGCTTGACTTCGGCTTGAAGCTCCTCTCTCGTTGCCCCCAGCGAGTCCTTCTGTCGGCGGTAACAGTCTTCCTTCCTGTGCCAGCGCTTCCCGCATTGCTCACAGGTCGGCGCGCTGGGACATTCCCGCCTCAAATGCCCATGTTCTCCGCAGGTGTGACAAAGTCGAGGGTCCCCCCGGCTACTGCCCCCAGAGTTCTGTTCGGGTACCGCAGCGGCTGCCCAGCTCGTCTTAGCCCAGCTCCTTCCATCCGGGTCTTCTAGATCCAGCAGTCTCTACGCTTGTTCGGTTTTCTTCGTCAGCTGGTACACTTCCTTGAGAGTAACATCGGCTCCGATGCTATAGACGGTGCTCCGCACTACCCCCTTCAGTTCTTCGTCCAGCCCTCGTACAAACTTCCTCACCAGCAAGCGTTCGTCCGTGCTTTCCAGGTCCTCGGCTAGTTCGCGGAGCCTGCAGTAGTACACCAGTAGGGATTCCTCCTTGTTACGGTGGAAATCCCGGAACTCTTCCACACGCGCCTTGGTCTGCCCTGCGATCTCCTTATGTAGCAGCTGGAGGAAGCGAGCCGTAGGGTTGGATATCTCTCCTTCCGCCAACTCGTCCAACACGTCATCGCGAGTCAGGCGGTAGAAGGTCTCTGCCTCGCCTGCCAAGGTCCCCACCATCTTCCGAAAGAACTCCGCCGGATCATATCCGTCACGCTCCCAGCAATATTGGACGGTCTCAAGCTGCATCAGATAATTCTTCAGGCGGGGCCCCACGCCAGGAATCCCCGTATACCGCTCGGCCACCTCCACCTTAGGCAAGTTAGTCGCCTTCCATCGAACTCCGACGGAGCTGGGTCCTTCCTAAGAATCGCCCGGAGCGCCCGCGACGCCGCTAGGCATCAATGCTCGCCTTTGCCGTGGCTCTTGTACGAGGCTTTCCGTCGGCCTCCAGCGTGTCTCCACCTGCTCCTTCTTCGGCGGCATCCCCGGCATCCCGGTTTGTGGGGTCGCTGCTTCTTGGTTCTTCCAGCGTTCCCGTAATTTCTCTGTCCAGCGAGCATCGAGAGGAGTATCTCCCGGGTCCGAGATGACAGTTCGCGCTAGTTCCATACTATCTCCCACCACCCGCGCTCGTTGGTGTGGAGTCCGGTACTTAGGTGAATACGTTTCGCTCCGCGCGGCTATCTCTTCTGCACGCCTTCCCTCCGTAGGCTTCAACTCCTCAGTATCATTCCACAGCCTCGTTCTTAAGAACTCTCGACGCTGCATCGAGATACTTGCGTGATTCTTAATCAGGTCCTGCACCACTGCCTGTATCTAACCAGCAAACCCTAGCTCGGCTGACTGGAAACCAGAAGATGGAGGTCGGTGTTGCTTGCGGCTTTGGTTTCACGCACTTGGTTCGTTGAAACTAGACGGAATAGTAAGCATAGGTATGAAAACAATCACGCAAGCAACCCTTCCTCTGTCTGCCTATTTCTTAAGTAACTTCATTAGGTTACCGTTGTGCTAACGGATCCCTTCTCGCCCGCCAACTTATTAATGTTTCGGTTGTGTCGCTTCAACCACCCCGCTTTACTGGTCATCCTCCCTACTGTACTGTTCTACATTACCTATTAGTCACGATGATATATCTACTGCTCTACGCACAGATTAGAATCGTGACACTGTGTCGTGCCACTCACGGGGCGCCTGGCGGAGACTGTAGACTGGCCGCCGGAGGCTCCACTGGGTGCCAGGAGGAAAAGTCCCAGTGAAGCCAGGTGGGCGGCGCAGCCAGATCTCCTCGTGAAGGCTGCCCTGCAAGAAAGTAGTGCTGAAGTCAAGAGAGTGAAGCTCGTAGTCGTGCTGAGCGGCTATGTGCAGTAGCACCCGAAGAGTGGTCATCTTCGGGGTGGGAGAGAAGGTCTGAAAGTAGTCAACTCCCTGCAGCTGTCTGAAGCCACGAGCCATGTAACGCGCCTTGAAGACAGGCGGAGAACCCGGCGGCCGCTTCACCCTGAAAATCCACACGCCACTGACGATGTTCGCCCCAAGTGGGGGAACGTCGTCAACGTAGGTACCTGTGGACTTCCAGGAAGCCATCTCTGCGTCCATAGCTGCTTGCCACTGAGAGGAGTAGGGACCCTCTATCGCCTCCGCGTAAGAGCGCGGAGTCGGGATGTCAAGTGCATCCGGGTCTCCCTCAGGGGTAAGCAGTACGGACACGAGATGAGGTGAAGCAGCGGCCAAGCACTGGAACTCCTCGTGCCTGTCCTCAAGAACGTCCGTGCCAAGGGCACACTCACCCCCGACGGACGGAGGACAGACAGACTCAGACTCGGCGACAAGACTAGCAGCGTAGTCTAGGCGACAGCGAGCAGCAAAGTCGACGAGCTCAGCAACTAGGGCAGACGCAGTAGTGGACACAAAGGAAGGGTCAGTGACAACAGTCGCAAGGAGACGCGTGACAGTAGGACTGGCAGCACGAAGAGAGTCCGACTCCGGGTCGGCAAGAGCAGGAATAGAAGACTCAGGAGGAGAAGGTAAAGGGGCACGCAGAGGAGCAGTGGACGGACGCAGAGACATCCGGTGCGTGCCACGAACTGGAGGAGGACGCTGACGCGAACCGCAACCACTAGTGCGAGCAGCACGGACAGGCGACGCAGGGCGAGACGCAGGCTCACGACGCTCAGCAAGACCTCCAGTAGGACCAGTGTAGGGAGACGGAGCAGGCAGTGGGGAGGCCGGCTGTAACTGTTACTGTGACAGAACAGGCTGTGGACACTCTAAGGGAGGAGGAGGACTAGTAGAAGGCGGGAGACCAAGAACCTGCTGAAGGAGCAGAACGAAGTACGGCCGAGGCCACGCGGCGACTCCAGACACAGCAGGGACAGCACCAGCACCCCCACCGGCAGCACCAGCACTAGCAGCACCTCCAGCTCCAGAAGTACCCGCAGGCCCAGCAGCTCCAGTACTCCCAGTACGAGCACCTCCGGGACCCGCGGCACCAGCACCCTCAGCAGCAGCAGAAACTTCAGTACCCGCAGCACCTCCAGCTCCAGCAGCTCGCCTCCAGCCCCGGGCAAACCACTCACGCAGCTCCTGTGGAGAGAGTGGCTCCCGGCGAGACGAAGCACCCGGAGAACCGCCAGGCACAGCACCAGTAGGCCCATCTCCCTCAGGCTCCGCACTCCCAGACTCAGCACCTCCAGGCGTAGCGCCCCCAGGCTCAGCACCTCCAGGCGTAGCACCCCCAGGCTCAGCACCCCCTGGCTCAGCACCCCGAGACTCAGCACCCCCAGACTGAGCACCCCTAGGCTCAGCACCCCCAGGCCCAGCACCCCCACGCTCAGCACCCCAAGTCTCAGCACTCCCAAGCGAAGCACCCACACGCTAAGGACCCCCAGAGTCAGCACCCCCAGGCTCAGCACCCTCAGCAGCACCAGAGTCAACAGAGACCTCGACAGGCTTGAGTGCGTCTACCTGCCACACACCTGAAGGGGACGGACCCTAAGAAGGGAGGAGGTCTACCGGAGGGGGACCTGGTACAAGGAAGAGCGGTGGCGAGGGAAGGGACAGAGTGCGGTAGGGGAAGAGGCGGTAGTAGGGGACCGACTCGTCAAACGTGACGTCCTGGGAGGACAAAACACGGCGAGAGGTGGGGTGGTAGAACTGCCACCCTGGGGCATCAGGGGGGGAACCAAGGAAGACGCAAGGAGCAGCACGAGGGGACAGCTCGTCCGCAAACAAGTCTCGGACAAATGCCCGAGATCCCCAGAAACTGAATGCAGACGCATCGCTAACCTTCCCCGTCAACAGCAAGGCTTGGGAGGTCTCCGGCCTGGAGACCCGAGGGTGAAGGTTAAGCTGATGTGCCGCGTACCGAACTGCAAACGGCCACAGAAAATGGGGGGCAGCCGCATGCATCATGGACGTATGGGCGACGTACATGACCATGCCAATGCGGCGCTCAGCAATCTTATTTTGCTGTGGAGAGTCCGGAAGCGTAAAGGTCTGGCGGATTCCTCGTGCACGACAGTCGGCTCGCAGAAGGCCAAAGGAGAACTCTCCGCCTCTGTCAGAGTGCAGACGAAGAACCTTAAAGTCCGAACCGAAGCTCTGCCTGAGCTGGAGACGAGCTGCGTGGATCCAGTCGATCAACACCCCAGTGACATCACCCTTGCTGCGCAAGGGGAAGACTATGGTGTAACGCGAGTAGTTGTCAACCACCTACAGGAAGTAGCGCTCGTTACCCTGCCCACTGATGCGGGCGGGGCCCCACACGTCCATGTGAAGCGTCTGCAGCGGGGCCTCTGTCGGAGGAAACTGGAAGGTGTGAGGGACAGCTCGCTGCCGTCCCTCAACACAGGGGACGCAGATAGGGCCAGGCTCCGGAGGAAGGGGAGGGAGGGACCGGGGAAGACCAAAGACAAGGAGGCGAGAGGCCATGCCTCGGAGACGAAGCAAGGAGGGGTGACCTAGGCGGTGGTGCCAAAGGAGAGTCTCGTGAGACAGGAGGCGACATGAGCAAGGGACAGACTCAAGACCAGACCTGGACGCTGCAGCAAACACCTGACCCGACGCAGCTACCTGGCCAGACGCAGTGACTGGAGGAGACACCATGGTCAGTGTGTACAGGCTCGACCCCGGCTGACGCGTAAACGTGGCCAGGTGTCGGCCTGTCCAAGCGTCCGTGCAGTGGGTGACCCGATGACTCACAGGAGTGAACTGGTGAACCCCTTCATCCTGTAGATCAGCACCACTCACCAAGTTCGTAGAGAACGAGGGGAGGTAAAGACCAGACAAGGCGCAAGAGGGGGCCTCCGGACACGGGAGGACAGTAGAGAAGTGAGCAAGAGCAGGACCCCCCGAGGGGTCTGCCAGGGAGACTGCAACTGGCCGACCAAGCGGCGTGAGTGTGGTGCGGTCTCGAAAGAAGGAGCGAGAAGCCCCCGAGTCAAGTGTGAAGGTGTGGGAGGCCGAAGCCGACGCAGTACATGAGAGCACAGACTCACCAGCACCGGAGGAAGCAGACGCACTAGCACCTAGAGCAGCAGCCTCGCTAGCACCAAGAGCAGCAGCCTCACCAGCACCTAGAGCAGCAGTCTCAATGCCCGGGTCGGGCGGAAAACATCGGTAACGGTCACCCTCCTCACTAATACACACAGCATACATAGCAGAAAGAATAGCATCAAAGTCAAGGTCAAAGATAGCTACCCCTGCCCTAGACAGCTCGCCCCAGCGAGGGATCGCAGTGGCCTCTGGGAACTGGTGACGCCAAGCGTCCGTCAGGCGGCCAAAGCAGCGCTGGGTGGGGTGCGCACCCCCACACTGCTCACCCGCACGGTCGCCGGTGCGCAGGACATAGGTGCACGGACCCGTAACCCCACCCCGCTGGCGTGCAGCGTACCACTCACGGAGCTGCTGAGGGGACAGGGTCTCCCGACTGCGCTGCTGCTGCTGGCGCTGACCACCACCGAAGCCACTCCTCTGCGAAGGGCCACGATCTCCTCCTCCTCCGCCTCCGCCACCGCCCCCTCCACCTCCGCCTCCTCCACCTCCGCCATCTCCACCACCTCCGCTCCCTCCGCTACCGCCGCCGCCGCCTCCGCTGCCGCCGCCGACACCTCCACCCGCGCCACCACTCCCTCCACCACCCGCACCCCCTCCGGCGCCTCCACCGCCGCCTCCACCGCTCGCGCTAGCTCCTCCAGCGCCCCTGCCCCCCTTGCCCTTGCCAAGGCGGCGTCTCCCGCTAGGGGTAGATGCCGCGCCGACCAACTCAAGCCCAACGAGGTCGGCCGCAGCAGCAGAGGCAACAGAGGGCAAAAGAGGGGAGGGGGAACACCCCTCAAAGATGGGGGTGCGCGGGTCACCACGATAGGCTCCTACAGCGACTATGCTCTTCTCGGCTCCTAAGAGGGCCTTCTCGAGGAGGTCGACAGTGAGAGTGGTGGGACAGACTGAGAGGAAGTGGTCCCTGACTACGCGAAGGGAGTCAGGGAGGCGGGTGACTATGTAGTAGAGAGTGATGTACATGGGGGGGGGGGGTTCTTGGCGCAAAACTCAGCAGGAAGCGCAGCGCGGTAGCGAGTGTCACTAGTGAGGAGGTGCATAATGAGGTCAGCGACTGTGAGAAAGGCAGAAAGGTCAGGAAAGAGGTACGGTTTCATGAGGCGGCTCAGTGGAGCAGTGGCAGGGGAGGAGTAGCGTGCAACTACAGCGCCGTACAAGGTCTAAGCACTCTTGTACTGGCTGAAGTGCGCACGCTCAGAGGTAGGCAGGTGGCGACGCACAGCAAGACGTGCAGCAGCATCGCGCGTGGCCCATTGTGAGCGAACAGTGGCGTCAGCATCAGCAGCAGGGGCAGGAGAGCCACCAGAGGTGAGGTCAAAGAGAGAGAGACCGTCTGCCCTATCGCACAGTAGGAAAAGCTGCAGGTCATCTACCCAGACGTCAAAGTCAATGGCCCGACCCTCAGCGTCAAAAGCGAGGACACTAGGGGTAGCCATGACAACAGTAGACTAGCAGTGCGAACAGTAGGGTAAGGGTAGTGCAGTGACAGAGGCGCTGCACTTACCGGACAGGGCGGCTCGGCAGTGTGGGCGGCTCGGCTATAGGGCGGCTCGGTGGCTCGGCTGCTGGGCGGCTCGGCGGCTCTGCGGCTCGGCTGCTCGGCTGCTGGGCGGCTCAGCTGCTGGGCGGCATGGCAGCTCGGCCTCTGGGCGGCTCGGCGGTGCAGCTGCTGGGCGGCTTGGCGGCTCGGCGGCTCCGCTGCTGGGCGGCTCGGCGGCTCGGCTGCTGGGCGGCTCGCCGGCGGCGGCTCCTGCCTCCGGGACGACGGCGGCCGCCTGCCTGAGGGGCCAGGTGGAGCAGCGGCTCAAGGGTAGGTAGAGCGGCGGCTCAGGGGGGGGGCAGAGGAGTAGGCGACAGGGCCGGGTAGGGTGGTGCACAGCGGGCCGACGGGCGGCTTGTAGGGCCGCAAGGGCGGCGTGCTGAGCCGACGTGCGGCGACGGCGGGCCGTAAGAGGGCGGCGCGAGGGGCCGCGGAGGTCGGCGACATGCCGTAAGGGCGGCACGCGAAGCCGCGAAGGGCGGCAACGGGCCGTGAAGGGCGGCGTCAGGGGCCGTAGAGGACGACGCCGAGCCGTTAGGGCGGCGCGAGGGGCCGGGAAGGGTGGCGACTGGCCGTGAAGGGCGGCGACGGGCCGCGAAGGGCGGCAACCGGCCAGGTAAGGGCGGCGACGGGCCGAGAAGGGCGGCGACGGGCCGAGAAGGGTGGCGACGGGCCGCTAAGGGCGACGCGTTGGGGCCGGAGGAGGCCTAGGAAGAGCGCGACGGTAGAGAGGGCACCCGGTGCGCGACTCGGGGAGGAGCGAAGCGCGCTCCGGGTAGGAAAAAAAAAACGATCGATTGGGTGGGCCCTAGGCAGCGTTCCCACGAGGGAACCCGCTCTATACCATGTGAAATGAAACGAGAATGGATGAACTATGAAAGAGTTGGGTACAAGTACTAACCCTAATTGGGTTGTACCCCTTATGGGCTACCCCACTATAGCCTACACAACATGCATAAGCTATAATGTTCTGACATTCCTGTTTTCCGTCTGCACTCTAACAGAGGCGGAGAGTTCTCCTCTGGCCTTCTGCGAGCCTACTGTCGTGCACGAGGCCTCCGCAAGACCTTCACAATTCTGGACTCTCCACAGCAATATGGGATTGCTAAGCGCCGCATTGGCATGGTCATTGACGTCGCCCGTACGTCCATGATGCATGCGGCTGCCCCCCATTTTCTGTGGCCGTTTGCGGTTCGGTACGCGGCGCATCAGATCAACCTTCACCCCAGAGTCTCCAGGCCGGAGACCTCCCAAGCCTTGCTGTGGACGGGGAAGGTTGGCGATGCGTCTGCGTTCCGTGTCTGGGGATCTCGGGCGTTTGTCCGCGACTTGTCTGCGAACAAGCTGTCCCCTCGTACTGCTCCTTGCGTCTTCCTGGGTTTCCCCCCTGACGCGCCAGGGTCGCAGTTCTATCACCCCACCTCTCGCCGTGTTCTGTCCTCCCAAGACGTCACGTTTGTCGAGTCGGTCCCCTACTACCGCCTCTTCCCCTACCGCACTCCGTCCCTCCCCCCGCCACCGCTCTTCCTTGTACCAGGTCCCCCCCCGGTAGACCCCCTCCCCCCTAAGGGTCCAGCCCCTTCAGGTGTGTCCCAGGTAGATGCAGTCGAGCCTATCGAGGCTACTGGTGACTTTCGTGCTGCTGAGGGTGCTGAGCCTGGGGGTGCTGAGCCTGGGGGTGCTACTACTGGGGGTGCTGAGCCTGGGAGTGCTACTACTGGGGGTGCTGAGCCTGGGGGTGCGGAGCGTGAGGGAGCTGGGCCTGCTCGTGTGGCGACTGGCGGTGCTGGGCCTGGAGGTTCTGCGGGTGCTTCGTCTCGGCAGGAGCCACTCTCTTCACAGGAGGTGCGTGAGTGGTTTGCCCGGCGGTGGAGGCGTGCTGCTGGAGCTGGAGGTTCTTCGGCCGCTGCGGGTGCTGGTGCTGCGAGTCCCGGAGGTGCTCGTACTGGGAGTACTGGAGCTACTGGGCCTCCGGGTACGACTGGAACTGGAGCTGCTGAGGGTGTTGACGCTGAGGCTACTGCTGTCGGTCCTGGAGGCGGTCCTGCTGGGGGTGCTACTGGTGCCGCTGGAGTTACTGGAGCTGGTGCTGCTGGCGCTGGTGCTGCCGCTGGGGGTGCTGGTGCTGTCCCTGCTGTGTCTGGAGTCGCCGCGCGGCCTCGGCCGTACTTGGTTCAGCTCCTTCAGCAGGTTCTTGGTCTCCCGCCTTCTACTGGTCCTCCTCCTCCCTTAGAGTGTCCACAGCCTGTCCCGTCACAGTTACAGTTATAGCCGGCCTCCCCACGGCCTTCTCCTTCTCCCTACACTGGTCCTACTGGAGGTCTTGCTGAGCGTCGTGAACCTGCGTCTCGCCCTTGGTCTCCGAAGCATGGCCTCCCGTGTCCTTGTCTCTGGTCTTCCCCGGTCCCTCCCTCCCCTTCCTCCGGGGCCTGGCCCTACCTGCGTCCCCTATGTCGAGGGGCGGCAGCGGGCTGCCCCTCACTCCTCCCAGTTTCCTCTGACAGAGGCCCCGCTGCAGACGCTTCACATGGACGTGTGGGGCCCAGCTTGTGTCCGTGGACAGGGTCACGAGCGCTACTTCCTGCTGGTGGTTGACGACTACTCTCGTTACACCATAGTCTTCCCCTTGTGCAGCAAGGGTGATGTCTCTGCGGTGTTGATCGACTTGATCTGCGCAGCTCGTCTCCAGCTCAGGCAGAGCTTCAGCTCGGACTTTCCTGTTCTACGTCTGCACTCTGACAGAGGCGGAGAGTTCTCTTCTAGCCTTCTGCGAGCCTACTGTCGTGCACGAGGCATCCGCCAGACCTTCACGCTTCCGGACTCTCCACAGCAAAATGGGATTGCTGAGCGCCGCATTGGCATGGTCATGGACGTCGCCTGTACGTCCATGATGCATGCGGCTACCCCCCCAGGTAGACCCCCTTCCCCCTCAGGGTCCTGCCCCTTCAGGTGTGTCCCAGGTAGACGCTGTTGAGCCTGTCGAGGTCGCTGGTGACTCTGGTGCTGCTGAGGGTGCTGAGCCTGGGGGTGCTGACTCTTGGGGTGCTGAGCGTGTGGGTGCTACGCCTGGGGGTGCTGAGCCTAAGGGTACTACGACTGGGGGTGCTGAGCCTAGGGGTGCTGTGTCTGGGGGTGCTGAGCCTAGGGGTGCTGAGCCTGGGGGTGCTACGCCTGGGGGTGCTGAGCCTGGGGGTGCTGAGCCTGGGGGTGCTACGCCTGGAGGTGCTGAGCCTGGGGGTGCGGAGCCTGAGGGAGCTGGGCCTGCTCGTGTGGCGTCTGGCGGTGCTGTGCCTGGCGGTTCTCCGGGTGCTTCGTCTCGCCGGGAGCCACTCTCTCCACAGGAGCTGCGCGAGTGGTTTGCCCGGTGCTGGAGGCGTGCTGCTGGAGCTGGAGTTTCTTCGGCTGCTGAGGGTGCTGGTTCTGCGGGTCCCGGAGGTGCTCGTAGTGGGAGTACTGGAGCTGCTGGGCCTGCGGGTACATCTGAAGCTGGAGCTGCTGAGGGTGCTGGCGCTGAGACTACTGCTGTCGGTCCTGGAGGCGGTCCTGCTGGGGGTGCTACTGGTGCTCCTGGAGGCACTGGAGCTGGAGGTGCTGCTGGCGCTAGTGCTACCACTAGGGGTCATGGTGCTGTCCTTGCTGTGTCTGGAGTCGCCGCGCGGCCTCGGCCGTACTTCGTTCCGCTTCTTCAGCAGGTCCTTGGTCTCCCGCCTTCCACTTGTCCTCCTCCTCCCTTAGAGTGTCCATAGCCTGTCCCGTCACAGTTACAGTTACAGCCGGCCTCCCCACTGCCTGCTCCTTCTCCCTACACTGGTCCTACTGGAGGTCTTGCTGAGCGTCGTGAGCCTGCGTCTCGCCCTGCGTCGCCTATCCGTGCTGCTCGCACTAGTGGTCGCGGTTTGCGTCAGCGTCCTCCTCCTGTCCCTGGCACGCACCGGATGTCTCTTTGTCTGTCCACTGCTCCTCTGCGTGCCCCTTTACCTTCTCCTCCTGAGTCTTCTCTTCCTGCTCTTGCCGACCCAGAGTCGGACTCTCTTCATGCTGCCAGTCCTACTGTCACGCGTCTCCTTTGAGTCCACTGCTGCGTCTGCCCTAGTTGCTTAGCTCGTCGACTTTGCTGCTCGCTGTCGTCTAGACTACGTTGCCAGTCTTGTTCATGAGTCAGAGTCTGTTTGTCCTCCGTCCGTCAGGGGTGAGTGTGCCCTTGGCACGGACGTCCTTGAGGACAGTCAGGAGGAGTTCTAGTGCTTGGCCGCTGCTTCACCTCATCTCGTGTCCGTACTGCTTACCCCTGAGGGAGACCCGGATGCACTTGACATCCCGACTCCGGGCTCTTACGCGGAGGTGATAGGGGTCCCTACTCCTCTCAATGGCAGGCAGCTATGGACGCAGAGATGGCTTCTTGGAAGTCCACATGCACTTACATTGACGACGTTCCCCCTCCTGGGGCGAACATCGTCAGTGGCATGTGGATTTTCAGGGTAAAGCGGACGGGAGTTGACTACTTTCAGACCTTCTCTCCCACCCCGAAGACGACCACTCTTCGGGTACTGCTGCACGTAGCTGCTCACCGTGACTTCGAGCTACACTCTCTTGACTTCAGCACTGCTGACTTGCAGGGCAGCCTGCACGAGGAGATCTGGTTGCACCGCCCACTAGGCTTCACTGGGAATTTTCCTCCTGGCACCCAGTGGAGCCTCCGACGGCCAGTCTACGGTCTCCGCCAGGCACCGCGTGAGTGGCACGACACACTGAGGACTACACTTGCGGCTCTTGGGTTTGCTCCCTCTATGCTGACCCGTCGCTGTTTCTGCGCACCGACACTTCTCTGCCGCCGTTCTACATCCTCGTGTACGTCGACGACTTGGTCTTTGCCACAGCTGACACTGCTGGACTCGCCCACGTGAAGTCCGAGCTGCAGAAGAGACACACGTGCACTGGCCTGGCTGAACTGCGCAACTACCTTGGCTTGCAGATCACTCGGGACAGAGCACGCCGCACCATTACCCTGACTCAGTCACACATGGTGCAGCAGGTCCTTCAGCGCTTCGGCTTCATGTACTCCTCGCCTTAGGCCACTCATCTGCCTACTCACCACTCGCTCTGAGCTCTGCCTTCGGATGAGTCCGTAGAGTCGAGTGGCCCGTACCCAGAGCTTGTTGGCTGCCTCATGTACCTGATGACCTGCACGGGACCTGACCTTGGATACCCTCTTAGCATTCTCGCACGCTATGTTGCTCCTGGGAGACACAGACTGGAGCACATGGCTGCAGCAAAGAGGGTGTTGCGCTACTTCTGCAGTACGTCGGGCATGGGGCTTGTGCATGGAGGGCACAGTCCAGTGGTCCTCACTGGGCACGCAGACGCTTCTTGGGCTGACAACCAGGCTACGCAGCGGTCGTCACAGGGTTACACCTTCAGCCTTGGTTCCGGCTCTGTTTCGTGGTGGGCTACTCGCTCGTCTTCTGTTCTCGGCTCCAGTTGTGAGGCTGAGATCTACGCAGGAGCCATGGCTGCATAGGAGCTTCGCTGGCTCACCTACCTGCTGACTGACCTCGGAGAGCCGCCTCGTTCTCCTCCAGTGCTGTACGTCGACAACAAGGCCATGCTGGCCTTGTGTCAGGAGCAGAGACTGGAGCACAGAACGAAGCACATTGCTCTCCGCTACTTCCTTGCTCGTGATCTACAGCAGCGTGGTCAGCTGCGTCTTGCGTACGTGGCCTCTGAGGCCAACATTGCTGATATCTTCACCAAGGCGCTTGCGCCTTGTGATCATCAGCGCTTCTGTACTCAGCTGGGTCTTGTGCCTGTCTTGCCTCACTTGCTCACCTCTTTACTTTGTTTGTACTGTTACATATATGTACCCTTGCTCTTGCTTGTCTAGCCTTTATATATATGTACTCCTGCATGTGAACTGGCCTTGTGGCCTTGAACTTGTGCTCGGAATGTGTGGTGACTTTGTGATCCACCCTGAGCTTGCTTTGCTTTGCTTGTCTGGTCTTGTGACCCCTTGTTCTCCCCCACTTTGCCTATGGGGGTGTGTCAGATTTATATGACATAGCTGCTGTAGCACGTATGGGGTACAGCTTTCTAGGGTTTGTACTTGTACCCCAACTCTTTCATAGTTCAATCATTCTGCATGTTTACTCTTGTTAGGTTGTGATCATTGTACCTTTTGCTCTATTATAAACCTGCATGTTGAACTATAAACTTTCATAGTGGTACGACACTCCCTCCCTTCATATCCATCCTGCCTGAAAGCGAGTATCTGCGATAACAAAAAAGAAGCATCGAATGCAAGAAGAAAGATGTGATAGAATTGAAGTTTAAAATAGAATGAAGAGAATGGCCGTAACGAGAGAGAGATAACTAGAGAGAGAGAGAGAGAGAGAGAGAGAGAGAGAGAGAGAGAGAGAGAGAGAGAGAGAGAGAGAGAGAGAGAGAGAGACACAGAGGCGCAGAAAGGCAGGGGATGGGCGGCACAGGATCAAGCTGATAAGAAGATCCAGCATTACGCCAACCGGCCGGAGACGGTTGGTTTTTTCCCACTGGCAGTCGACACCTATGGCTGCCCATGCGCGGAAGTACCAACCTTCCTGAAGCTATTGGCAGTCACGGCGGCTCGGCGGCACTTCAACGCCGACTCAAAATCATACTATGCCGCAAAGTTTCTACATCAGTTTCGACAGAGATGGTCGGTGGCCCTTCAAAGGGCGCAATCCATGGGCCTCCTGATGAAGATGGGCGAGGCGGCTGCAGCTGAGAACCCGCCTGTGGGCGGCCTTGGGCAGGAGTTGCACCTTGGAGATTGTTTTGCAGTGATAGAGCCCCTCCTAGATCTTTAGGGGGGGTATAGGGTAGGATTTGCCTTTGTGTGTATGCTTCTATACCTTGCATGCTTGTACGTGGCTGCCATATCAATACAAGGACCATTAGAGAGAGAGAAAGACAGAGAGAGAGAGAGAGAGAGAGAGAGAGAGAGAGAGAGAGAGAGAGAGAGAGAGAGAGAGAGAACGAGAGAGAGAGAGCGGGAGAGAAAGAGAGAACGAGAGAGAGAGAGAGAGAGAGAGAGAGAGAGAGAGAGAGAGAGAGAGAGAGAGAGAGAGAGAGAGAGAGAGAGAGAGAGAGCAAGACTGAGAGAACGAGAAAGAGGACGAGAGAGAGAGGACGAACGAGGAGAGAACGAACGAGAGAGAGAAAGGACGAGAGGGAGAGAACGAGAGAGAGAGAACGAACGAGAGAGAGAACGAGAGAGAGATAACGAGAGAGAGAACGCGGGAGATAGAACGAGAGAGATGTTGGAATAACTGAACAGGAAATGAATGAACTAGCAGTGAAATGAGTACAAGTACCTAACCCTAGAATTGTGTACCCCCTATAGGCTAACCCACTGTAGCCTAAACAAACACAACATAAATAACGTTTGACACACCCCCATAGGCAAAGTGGGGGAGAACTAGGGGTCACAAGACCAGTCAAGGCAAAGCAAGGCAAAACAAGCTCAGGGTGGATCTCAAGGATACCACACAAGTTCCGAGCACAAGCAAGTGGTCACAAGACCAGTTCACATGCAGGTCTATAATAGAGCAAAAGGTACAATGATCACAACCTAACAAGAGTAAACATGCAGGTATATATATAGAGATCGCAGTACAAACAGACTCAACAAGTAAGCAAGTGAGGTCCAGTAGGCACAAGGCCTAGAAGAGTGCAAAAGCACTGATGGTCACAAGGCTGAAGCGCCTTGGTGAACACATCAGCAGTGTTGGCCTCAGAGGCCACGTAACGCAGACGAAGCTGACCACGCTGCTGCAGCTCTCGAGCAAGGAAGTAACGCAGAGCAATGTGCTTCGTTCTGTGCTCCAGTCTGTGCTCCTCACACAAGGCAATGGCTGCCTTGTTGTCGACATACAGCACTGGAGGAGAACGAGGCTGCTCTCCAAGGTCGGTCAGCAAGTAGGTGAGCAAGCGTAGCTCCTGAGCCGCCATGGCTGTGGCGTAGATCTCAGCCTCACAACTGGAGCTGAGAACAGAAGAAGAGCGAGAAGAACGCCAAGAAACAGATTCAGAGCCAATACTGAAGGAGTAACCCTGAGACGACCGCTGAGTAGCCTGGTCGTCTGCCCAAGAAGCGTCTGAGTGCCCAGTGAGAACAACTGGGACTCGCCCTCCAAGCACTAGCCCCATGCCCGAAGTACTGCACAAGTAGCGCAACACCCTCTTAGCTGCATCCATGTGCTCCTTCCGCTGACGGCCGGGAGCGACATAGCGTGCAAGAATGCTGAGAGGGTATGCAAGGTCTAGTCGAGTGCAGGTCATCAGGTACATGAGGCAACCCACAAGCTCTGGATATGGGCCACTCGGCTCTACGGACTCATCCGAAGGCAGAGCTGAGAGCAAGTGACCGGTAGGCAGAGGAGTGGGCTGAGGTGAGGAGTACGTGAAGCGGAAGCGCTGAAGGACCTGCTGCACCATGTGTGACTGAGTCGAGGTGATGGTGCGGCGTGCTCTGTCCCGGGTGATCCGCAAGCCAAGATAGCTTCGCAGTTCACCCAGGTCTGTGCACATGTGTCTCTTCTGCAGCTCCAACTTCACGTGGGCGAGTGCCACAGTGTCAGCAGTAGCAAAGACCAAGTCGTCGACGTACACAAGGACGTAGAACGGCGGCAGTGAGGTGTCGGTGCGTAGAAACAGCGACGGGTCAGCAGTAGAAAGCGCGAACCCAAGAGCCGCAAGCGTAGTCCTCACTGTGTCGTGCCACTCACGAGGCGCCTGGCGGAGACCGTAGACTGGCCGTCGGAGGCTCCACTGGGTACCAGGAGGGAACGACCCAGTGAAGCCAGGTGGACGGCGCAGCCAGATCTCCTCGTGCAGGCTGCCCTGCAGAAAGGCAGTGCTGAAGTCAAGCGAGTGGAGCTCGTAGTCACGCTGATTGGCGACGTGCAGCAGAACCCGAAGAGTGGTCATCTTCAGGGTCGGGGAGAAGGTCTGGAAGAAGTCAACTCCCTCTCGCTGACTAAAGCCTCGTGCAACGTAACGCGCCTTGAAGACAGGCGGAGAGCCCGGCGGCCGCTTCACCCTGAAAATCCACATGCCACTGACGATGTTCGCCCCAGGTGGGGGAACCTCGTCGACGTAGGTGCCTGTGGACTTCCAGGAAGCCATCTCTATGTCCATGGCTGACTGCCACTGAGAGGAGTAGGGACCGGCCATCGCCTCTGCGTAAGAGCGTGGGGTCGGGATGTCTGGTGCATCCGGGTCTCCCTCAGGGGCAACAAGCATGGACACGAGATGGGGCAAAGCGGCAGCAAAGCACTCAAACTCCTCCTGCCTGTCCTCAAGGAGGTCAGTGCCAAGAGCACACTCACCCCCGACGGACGGAGGATAGACAGACTCAGACTCAGCAACTAGGCTAGCAGCGTAGTCTAGACAACAGCGAGCAGCAAAGTCGACAAGCTCAGCACCTAAGGCAGTCGCAGCAGCAGACTCAAAGGAAGGGTCAGTGACAACAGTAGCCAGGAGACGCGTGACAGTAGGACTGGCAGCACGAAGAGAGTCTGACCCAGGGTCAGCAAGAGCAGGAAGAGAAGAAGCAGGAGGAGACGGCAGTGGGACACGCTGTGGAGCAGTGGACGGACGAAGCGCCATCCGGTGAGTGCCTGGGACAACAGGAAGACTCTGACGCTGGACACCACTGCTAGAGAGAGCAGGGCGGACAGGTGACGCAGGGCGAGACTCAGGCTCACGACGCTCAGTAAGACCTCCAGTCGGACCAGTGTAAGGAGCAGGACCAGGGAGAGAGGAGGCAGACGGAGGAGGGAGCTGACCAAGAACCTGCTGCAGGAGCGGAACGAAGTACGGCCGCGACCGAGCAGCGACACCAGAGTCAGCAGGAACACCCGCCCTAGGGTCCGCAGCAGCAGCGGCAGCTCCACCACTTGAGTCCTCAGCCTGAGCTGCAGCTCCAACGCCCGGGTCCGCAGTACCAGCAGCAGCTCCAACGCCCGGGTCTGCAGCACCAGCGGCAGCTCCAACGCTCGGGTCCTCAGCACCAGCAGCAGCTCCAACGGCAGTGGGGTCCGCAACACGAGGCACGCCACTCCAAAGAGTGCAGCGCCGCTCGTACCACTCACGGATCCGCTCGCGGGAGGGGAGCTCCCTAACGGGAGAAGAAGCACTAGTACCAGTCCCAGCAGTACGTCCGGCACGAGTGGAACCTCTCCGGAGGCTGCAGTACTCTAAGTACCACGTACGCAGCTGCTCCGACGAGAGGGCTCCTCCAGGAGTAGGACTCCCAGTGCTAGTACCTCCAGACCCAGAACCCCCAGACTCCGGACTCTGCGGCTCAGCACCACAAGGCTCCACACCCTGAGACACGCCTGAGGGAGCGGCACCCTGAGGGGGGAGGGGGTCTGCAACAGCAGCACCTGGCGCGAGGAAGAGAGGTGGGGGGGGAAGCGGGGCAGTGCGGTAGGGGAAGAGGAAGTAGTAGGGGACGGACTCGTCAAAAGTGACGTCCTGGGAGGGCAAGACTCGGCGCGAGGTGGCGTGGTAAAACTGCCAACCAGACGCGTCTGGGACAAAGCCGAGGAAGATGCAGGGAACAGCACGGGAAGAGAGCTTGTCCGCAGACGAATCGCGGACAAAAGCTCGAGACCCCCAGACCCGGAAACGCGACGCATCGCCAACCTCCCCCGTCCACAGCAGTGTGGGCGAGGTCTCCGGCAAGGAGACACGGGGCCAGAGGTTGAGCTGGTGCGCAGCGTACCGGACCGCAAACGGCCACAGAAAGTGGGGGGCAGCCGCATGGATCAAGGAGGTACGGGCGACCTCCATGACCAGGCCAATGCGACGCTCCGCAACCCCATTCTGCTGTGGAGAGGCCGGAAGCGTGAGCGGCAGCTCAATGCCGTGCTCAGCACAGAAGGCTGCCAAGAGGTCGGAGGAGAACTCACCACCTCTGTCAGAGTGCAAGCGCAGGACAGGAAAGTCCGAGTGAAAACGCTCGCTGAGCTGGAGAGGGGCTCTGCGGATCCAAGGGATCAAGACATCAGGGACCTCACCCTTGGTGCGCAAGGGGAAGACCGTGGTGTAGCGCGAGTAGTCGTCAACAACTATCAGGAAGTACCTCTCCTGACCCTGACCACGGACGCGGGCTGGGCCCCACACGTCCATGTGGAGTGTCTGCAAGGGAGCAGTCGTCGGGGGGGACGAGGAGGAGTGAGGAGCGGCGCGGTGCCGTCCCTCGACACAGGGGAGACAGGTAGGAGCAGGCGAGGGTGGGAGGGCAGGAAGGACCCTGGGCAGGCCAGAGACAAGGTACCGGGAGTGCATGGCACGAAGCCGCTGCACAGACGGGTGGCCAAGGCGGTGGTGCCAGAGGACAGTCTCGTGTGCCAAAGAGCGGCACGAGCAGGGGGCGGACAGCTGACCTGACGCGGACGCGGACGCAGTCGCAGCAACCTGAGGGGACGCAGTAGTCAGTGTGTACAGGTTCGACCCCGGCTGCCGAGTGAAGGTAGCCAAGTGACGGCCCATACGAGCACACGTGCAGTGTGTCACGCGCTCGTAGGCAGGGGTGAACTGGTGAACACCCCCGACCTGGAGAGCACATCCTGCCACCAAGTTCGTAGAGAACAAGGGGAGGTGGAGACCTGACAGTGTGCCCGACGGGACCGCAGGGCAGGGAAGGACAGTGGAAGAGGTCGCAATGACCGGACCCCCAGAGGGGTCAGCAAGTGAGACAGCAACTGGCCGAGCAAGCGGCTCAAGGGCAGTGCGGTCACGAAAGAAGCAGCGAGAAGCACCTGAGTCCAGTGCGAAGGTGTGCAGTGCGGCAGTCGACGCAGTACCAGGGGGGGGAGACATACGAGCACCTAGAGCAGCAGCCTCACCAGCACCTGGGGTAGCCGACACGCGAGTACCTGGAGCGGCAGACGCACTGGCCCTAATGCCCAGGTCGGGCGGTCATTGCGACCTCACAAGTACTCGGCACCCTCTCCACTAGTAGACATCACATACATGGCAGATAGAATAGCATCAAAGTCTAGAGCATAGATATCAATCCCCTTCTTCAGGAGATCAAGCCAGCGGGGCAGCTCAGTGGCCTGAGGGAACTGAACACGCCAAGCGTCGTCGAGACGAGAGAAACAGCGCTGTGTGGCGTGCAGTCGTCCACACTGCTGACCAGTGCGGTCACCAGTGCGAATGACGTACGTGCAGCTAAGACCACCCCCACCCCCGTGCTGAGAGTACCACTCACGGACCTCCTGGGGCGAGGGAGTGTGCTGCTGGCCCTGGCCACCGCCAGTGCCTCCACGGCCACCACCACCGCTGCCACCTCCTCGACCACCCCAACCCCTGCCGCCGCCTCGTCCACCGCCACCCCAACCGCCGCCTCCACTCTTGCCACCTCCCCCGCCGCCGCCGCCACCACCTCCACCGCTACCACTCGCCCCTCCAGCCGAGCCACCACCCCCACTGCCTCCACCGCCCCCACCGCCGCCTCCCCCGCCGTCACTGCTACCACCCTTGCCCCCCTTGCCCTTGCCGCTGCGGCGCCCGCTTGAGGCAGACGCAGCGCCGACCTTCTCAGCACCGAGAAGGTCGACAGCACCAGCAGAAGCAACAAAGGGAAGAAGGGGGGAAGGAGAACACCCCTCAAAGAACGAGGTACGGGGGTCGCCACGAGAGGCACCTACAGCGACTATGCTAGTCTCAGCTGAAAGGAGCTCCTTCTCGAGGAGGGCAATGGTGAGCTCAGTGGGGCAACGAGCTAGGAAGTGGTCCCTTACAGCACGCAGTGTGTCAGGGAGGCGGGTGACTAGGTGGTAGAGAGTGAGCCAGAGTGGAGGGGGGTGCGTGGTAAGGAACTCAGCAGGCATGGCGGCACGGAAGCGGGCCTCACTAGTGCGGAGGTGCGTGATGAGGTTAGCGACTGTGTGAAAGGAGGCCAGGTCGGGAAACAGGTAGGGGAGGGAGAGACGGCCTAGTGCGGCAGAGGCAGGTGAGGAGTAGCGAGCAACGACCGCTGTGTACAGTGTTTGTGCAGTCTTGTGCTGGCCAAAGTGCTCGCGTTCGTCTATCGGCAGGGAGTTGCGAATGGCGAAGCGAGCGTGGGCATCACGAGTCTGCCACTGTGAGCGAGCAGTGCTGTCAGCAGTAGCAGCAGGGGCAGTGACATGGCCTAGGGCGTGATCGTACAGTGAGATGTCATCCTTGGCTGTGAGCTGTAGGTAGAGGTGCAGGTTATCGAGCCAGGTGTCGAACTTCACAGGGCGGCCCTCAGCATCGAACACGAGAACCTGTGGGCTAGCCATAGGAACAGTAGAAAAAAAAAAAGCAGCAGTAGCAGTAGCAGTAGCAGGTAGGACGAACCAGGTAGGGCAGGGCGGTGCGGCTCGGTTCAGGTCGGGTCGCGGCTCGGCTGGGTGGCGCGGCTCGGTTCAGGGCGCGCGGCTCGGCTCGGGGCGCGCGGCTCGGGTCACGGCGGGGACGGGCCGCCCGGTCTCCCTCGTGTGCTGCGGCGGGAACGGGCCGCCCGGGGCCTCTAGGTGGTGGGCACGGGGCCGATCGAGGCCTGAGCGCGGCTAGCGCGGGGCCAAACGGGGCCTTGACGGGGCCTGAACGGGGCTAGCGCGGGGCCGACGGGGCCTGAAACGGAGCCGACGGGGCCTGAAACGGGGCTAGCGCGGGCCCGATCGGGGCCTGAATGGGGCTAGCGCGGGGCCGACGGGGCCTGAGACGGGGCTAGCGCGGGCCGACGGGGCCTGAGAGGGGCTAGCGCGGGGCCGACGGGGCCTGAAACGGGGCTAGCGCGGGCCGACGGGGCCTAAGAGGGGCTAGCGCGGGGCCGACGGGGCCTGACACGGGGCCGACGGGGCCTGAAACGGGGCTAGCGCGGGTCGACGGGGCCTGAGAGGGGCTAGCGCGGGGCCGACGGGGCCTGAAACGGGGCTAGCGCGGGCCGACGGGGCCTGAGAGGGGCTAGCGCGGGGCCGACGGGGCCTGAAACGGGGCCGACGGGGCCTGAATCGGGGCTAGCGCGGGCCGACGGGGCCTGAGAGAGGCTAGCGCGGGGCCGTCGGGGCCTGAACGGGGCTAGTGCGGGGCCGTCAAGAGGGGCCTCTAGGGGCGTGACACGCCGAGGCGCCCTAGGGCACAGGTAGGTAGGTAGGTAGGTAGGTAGGTAGGTAGTTACGTAGTGGTGGGCCCTTATAAAATTTCGGTCCTAGGAAGGACCTGCTCTATACCATGTTGGAATAACTGAACAGGAAATGAATGAACTAGCAGTGAAATGAGTACAAGTACCTAACCCTAGAATTGTATACCCCCTATAGGCTAACCCATTGTAGCCTAAACTAACACAACATATATAATGTTTGACAAGAGAAAGAACGAGAGAGCGACGGAGAACGAGAGAATAGGAGAGAGAGAGAGAGAGAGAGAGAGAGAGAGAGAGAGAGAGAGAGAGAGAGAGAGAGAGAGAGAGAGAGAGAGAGAGAGAGAGAACGAGAGAGAGAGATTGAGAGAGAAAGAAAACGAGAGAGAACGAGAAAGAAAACGAGAGAGAGAATGAGAGAGAGAGAGAGAGAGAGAGAGAGAGAGAGAGAGAGAGAGAGAGAGAGAGAGAGAGAACGAGAGAGAGAATCACCTAGTGACTTAGCCTCTCAAGCCTCCCCTAGCCTCCCTAGCCTCCCTAGTCCTAGTATAAAGGCCTCAGCAGGCCTTGTGGCCTCTTCATTATTCAGTTTTTGGTTGGGTTTCTCTCCTAACCAAGCGGCTCGCAGAGAGGGGAGAGAGAGAGGGTTGCGGCGTTACACACAAGCCCCCTCGCCGACCCAAGCTCTGCGACCCTGGCTGCCCTACGGGCGAAACACCCACCGTCAAGCGCCCCAACACCAGCATGGGTTACCGGGATCACTGACTCTGAGCTCCGTATCCCACTCAAGGCTCTGCGCGAAATCCTCGCGAAATGCCCGAATGGGGTAGGGGCAGGGCCCTCAAGCAGCTGTTTTGAACACCTACGAGACCCAGCCCTAGCGAACGAGGAGATCCTCCTGTTGCTGACGAACGTGGTAAATCGCCTCGCCGGCTCTTTCCAGAGTCAATCAGTCCGCGACCTCCTACTCCCCTCCCGGCCTTGGAAAAGCCTGGGGGAGGAGTTAGACCAATCGCAATAGGCGAGGCGTTGCTCCGCGTGGTGGCTAAAGCGGCGCTGCACAGCTTGGGCCCGAAAATCCGGGAATTTTTCCTACCCGTACAGTTCGGCGTGGCGGTTCCTGGGGGAGCGGAGTGTATTATCCACGCGGTTCGTTCTCTCCTTAAGGACGACGAGACCCGCGTAGCTCTACAGCTCGATGTGGAAAACGCATTTAACAGTGTAGAACGCGCGTCATTCCTCTCCGCCCTCCAGTGGTCTACTCTCAACACGTTGCTCCCGCTTGTCACGAACCTCTACGATGGCTCCTCGCAGCTTCTTGTGGACCCCCGTCTGGAAGTGGAGCACATCGTAAGCTCCAGAGGTGTCCGCCAAGGGGATCCGCTGGGGCCTCTCCTTTTTGCGGCAGCGATCCAGCCGATACTACTCAGCGTGGCCACGAGCATACCGGAGGTGGCCATAGTAGCGTATGCCGACGACATCACCATCGTCGGGCCTCGCGAGGCGGCGTGCGTGGCTTTTAACACAGTAGTCACGGAGCTGGCTTCATGCGGATTACGTTGCAACCTTACCAAGTCCGCGGCGTGGTGGGCTTTGTGGGAGGAAGGAGGGGATGGTCTGCCACACGGTCTTCCTGTCCACCCAGGCGGCTTGAAGGTGTTGGGCAGCCCGGTTGGCGGCGACGCCTTCTGCACCGACCAGGTCCGTGGGACGCTAGCGGAGGCGGCGGCGCCGCTACATCTCGTCGCCCAACTCAACCCGCAGCACGCCTTACTCATGCTATCTCGGAGCATCTCCCGCCGCATCTCGTACCTTTTACGCACAACACCAGCGGATGCACTGGCACGTACGGAGTGGCGGGAGTGGAGCGAGGCACTGGTAGGAGCCGGGCTCGCGGCGTCAAAGCTTCGGATCCCGCCAAGTGAGCTGGAGCAGAGTCTGTTGTGGCGCCAGGCCACACTCCCGGTGCGGCTAGGAGGTTTGGGAATCATTGACCCCATCTCCGAAGCCCCAGCAGCGTACCTAGCCTCAACTGCAGCGGCGCACCTTCTCCTGCAGCAGCTGAACCTGCCGCCAGATTACCTTCTTCACAAGGCCGGGAATCTCCTCTCCCCGACATGGGCCCCACCGCCCCCCCGGGCCAACCCGCTGGCACCGCTTGAGGCCAGGCTCCCAGCACAGGCTGCAGCAGTCCTCTGCAGCTATAGGGAGAACCCGAAAGGCATGGGCAACCTGCAGCTGGGCCTGTCTAAGGCCATTAACCACACGCGGGCGGAAGAGCTGCTCGCAGATACGGTCACAGATAGGCCGGGGGTGGACAGGGGCCATGCAATTCGGCTAATTAGCTTGAAAGGAGTGGGAGCAGGTGACTGGCTCCATGCAGTGCCAACGAGGGCTGACCTCTCAATCTCCCCTGGTCAGTTCTCCATGGCACTGGGCTTGCGCCTTGGCATGGAGTTATCGGTAGCGGAGGTTTGCCCCTGCAGGAGATCCAACTCCTCTACTGCTGACAAGAGCCTGCCGAACCATCAGCTCCGTTGTGCCGACGGCGGGGATGCGGTGCGCACCCACAACGCCCTGGTTTTTGCAGCCCTCCGCATGGCGCAAGAAGCAGGGTATAGGACCTTCCACGAGACGACTGCCTTCTCTCCCCCTGTAGCGAGTAAGCGAGCGGACCTCGCCGTTCGGGACCCGGAATCAGGGGAGACCTGGGCGACAGACGTGACAGTCACGGACCCGGTCCTGCAGAGGAGGGATGTGAGGGCACAGAAGCCGCCAGGATGGGCAGCGGAGGAGGCGTCGCAGACAAAACATCGGCTCTACGTAGGGCGCCCTGGATACGTCGGCTTCTTTGGTTTGGCAGTTGAGACCTATGGGGCCCTGGCGGCCGACACCCAGCAGTTCCTCCGTATGCTAGCCAACTATGCGGCACGGAAGAAATACCGCCAGGGGCGCCTCACCACCACTGCCGCCCGCCTTAATGCACACTACAGGCAGCGGTGGCCGGTCATGCTTCAGCGCAGCCAGGCGACTTCACTCCTATCTAAGTCGAACAGGGCGGCCGAGGCGGCATTCCTACAGGCGCCGGCAGACCCCTGGGCCCCCCGGCTGGGGGACCTCTGGCAAATGCAAGAGGATGAGTACGAGGAGCGTCAAGCCCCTGCCAGAACGGCTTAGAGGGTGGGGAGGGAGTGGGAGTGGGGGAGGTGTTAGCCGGACGACGGCAGGAAGCTGCGTATGGGGAAAGGGACTGTGGACAGAGAGGCAGGATCAGTAGGGGGAGTCCAGAAGCAAGAGGACTGTAGGGACAGGGTTTGGTGGCCTTGGTACTGGCTGGCTCGTTCGTCCTAGTGTGTGGTGGCCTGTTTCAACATTTGGAGAGCTGGTTCTCTGTGTTTTGCTAGTTGTTCTTTTGCTAGCTTGCTGGTCTCGCTATGTTGGACTCACGATTGCTTGCACGTTTAGACCAAGTGGTAGCTCCTTGCTTGTACCTTGCGAACCATGTCAATACATGACTGCTTGAGAGAGAGAGAGAGAGAGAGAGAGAGAGAGAGAGAGAGAGAGAGAGAGAGAGAGAGAGAGAGAGAGAGAGAGAGAATCACCTAGTGACTTAGCCTCTCAAGCCTCCCCTAGCCTCCCTAGCCTCCCTAGTCCTAGTATAAAGGCCTCAGCAGGCCTTGTGGCCTCTTCATTATTCAGTTTTTGGTTGGGTTTCTCTCCTAACCGAGCGGCTCGCGCCGGCCGCCGGCCGCGCCGTCGAGGGGTGGCAAGGAAACACACACACGATTAACTACAAGCAACGGCATACAAACTATGGCGGCATCAACACAATCCTAAGCACAAATGGCCACGCAGGGGCAAGCGGAGCCCGGATCTACATTCAGTGAGCTCCAAGGGCATGAAGAATGCCAGTCAATGTCTGACACGGCTCCCGGACCACCAACGTACTTGCGCCGATCGCCGCGGCTCCAGATCCAGCGCGCAAGTGCCGCTTCAAGCTCCGGACAGCCTCGTCCAGCTGTCCCGCAGCAGCAGCGCCACCCTCCGTGGGCGCAGCCAGCACGGGCGCCAGCAGCACGGCGAGCTGGTCTGCCGCATCCAAGCAAGTCTCGCGCGGCCGGTCGCGAAACGTCTCAGGAGGGACTCCAGGGAGCGAGGAGTGAGCAAGGACCTGTATCAGCAGCAAAGCGTGGAGACTCTCTGCGAGGCGGTGGAGCTGACTGAGAGCCGACTCTGAAACACGCGTCTGCGGAGGCTGAAGTGCCTCCGCCAGGAACTGGAGCGGCTCATCAGCTGCACAATGAGCCGCTGCCACGCCACCACTCACGGCCACAAACTCCACCCCCGCAACAGGCGGAACCGTCGGCAGATGCAGACGAGAGCCGGGAGATGGCGCCGCCACAGAAGGATAGGGAGCTGACGGGACGAGGACAGGGGAAGGAAGCGGAGCAGCCGGCGGAGGAACCACAGGAGGCACAGGTGGGCGAGGAGCCAAGTGCGCCGACGCAGCTTGCGGCGAACTGCTCTGGCTCTGCGCCGCCCTCTCCTCGTGAACGGCCCGGGACACCTCCCGCTGAAGATCCGCCATCGTCACAGGCGGACGATACCTCCCGCGACCACCACGCCCGGGAAAACCCCTCCAGTCACCATTGCCGCCAGTATGAGCAGGCCACTGGGCCTGTTGCTGATAGCGCCGGGGGGAGTTGCGCCGGCGCCGCGACGTCTCGCGCTCCCTTTGAGGCGCGGGAGAATGAGGGCGGGATTGGAGGTGGTTTGGCGACGGGGGACGAGATGGCTGCACTGCAAGGGCCGCCTGCAGTTGAGCGGGAGCCGCCGGTTCCGCGCCAGGAGGTGCAACCAACGGAGCCGGGTCGACAGTGGTGGCGGACGCCGCCCTTGGGGAAGAAGCAGACGCCGGCACGCGCACGCCGGAGACAGACACGGCCGGTACAACCAACGCGCCAAGCGCAGGGGCAGGACGTGCAGCAGCCCCCCCAGCAGACACAGACGCCTCCGCCGCTTCCCCGGGAGCAGGGGGCACGGGAGCCGCAGGCGGAGCGGGAGGAGGTTCAACATGAGCAGACGGGCCAGCCTCTGCCACGCCTTGCGGAGCCACGGGTGCGTGGGGAGGAGTCCTTTCAGAGACTGTTGTCCCGGCGTTCGAAGCAGGCGGTAGAAGGGGTTTCGTCGCCATGGTCCCCTTTTCGAGTCCCGACTGAGGCTTGGCGACGACAGCCGACCAGGCGACAGCGCGCTCTGGCAACGGCTCATCAACTCCAGCAATCACCACCATCTCGAACGCGAGGAGATCGCGGGACGAACCACGTAGCAGGAAGCGGAGTTGGCGGGGGCCCAGAGAACGGATACCAAGCGGTGGCACGTGTGGCTTTAATTAACGTACAATCAGCTAATGAAGAGGACGAGCAAAGGGACCCCTCTTATAGGAGAGACGCCACGCCGGATAACGAGGATGAAGGGGAGGAGGAAGGAGACGGGGTGAGGGAGAGCTCAGGGAGAAGAGAAGCCGGGGCCAGGACAGCACGAGCACATCCGCTCCAAGAGGCACGCGCGCCGCACGATGCTGATCGGACGGTAGAGCCTCCAACATTTGCCTCACCAGCGGGACCGAGTCGCCCTCGACGAAATCGGGCCGCGAGTAGGGGGGCTGCATCACGACCGGCCGCTTCGGCCCCCCGCTATTTTTCGTCTGAGGAATTGGCGAAGTGAACTGACCTGTTCGCTGCGATTGGGGATTGGGATGTCGCGGCCTTGTGCGACAGTCGTCAGCCCTCGCTGTCGCGGCGCTTACCGCCAAATCTGTATCAGCTGTTCTCGCTAGTGTTACTGACGCCGTTACTGCATCTCTCCCGAAACCCGGAGTCAGAAACAGGTTGGCGTCTGCTGCTGTTTCTCCCGCGCCTGACCCTTCGCCAAACCTCGCCGCAACGACCGGACTGGCCGAAAGTCAAGGCCCGGCTGCGAGCCTTCCAACGTGGCGAATGGGAGCAACTGTACCTGGACACGATTGCTGCAGTCAACGCGCCACCCCCGCCCCGGCACAGGCCAGACGTGACAGGAGTAATCAAACGGGCCGAGGGGCTGGCGAAACGTGGCAGCCTACGACGAGCCGTTCTTGCATTGGAGTCAACGCCTGTCTGCACGCCCAGCCCCGAAATCCTGGAGGAACTGCGCCAGAAGCACCCACCAGCTATTGACGAGGGGGTGATCTGGTCGACACCTGAGAAGTCAACGCTTTCAATCGCTCACGCGGATTTCGCAAAGCTGTTGGGCAGATGCGAAAATGGAGTTGGGGCTGGGCCGTCGGGGATGACATTCGAGCATTTGCGCGACGCGGCGATCACAAATGCGCTGGTCAGCACCCATCTGCACGCCCTGGTTAATACAATTTTGGGAGGAAATTTGCCAGACACGGTGGCGAATTTGTTAACCGCGTCGCGCCTCATCGCCTTGGCCAAACCGGGGGGTGGCGCTCGGCCAATCGCGATTGGCGAATGCTTGACGAGGCTGGCAGCCAAGGCAGCCCTGTTAGCAATGGGGGAGGTAGCTCGCGCCTTTTTCCTCCCTCTACAGTACGGCGTGGCAGTGCCAGGTGGCGCCGAGACTGTGATCCACGCGGCCAGGGCCTTCTTGGACGCCCGCCCCGACAGCCTCGTGCTGCAAGCTGACACCAGGAACGCATTCAACAGCATCTTGCGACAAGCCATCGCCACCGCGTTACAGACCCCCGCCCTCTCGCCGCTCCTGCCGCTCGTCAAGTTCACATACGGTAACCCGTCGCAGCTGCTCCTAGATGCAAACTTCGAGTCCGAACCACTGCGAAGCGAACGCGGTGTCCGCCAGGGGGACCCACTCGGCCCGCTGCTATTCGCAGCAGGAATACATGCCACACTTTGCGATACGGCAGACACACACCCCGGGGTGCTCTGTTTGGCGTATGCGGATGACGTGACGTTCATCGGGGAACAAGCAGACACTATAGTGGCATTTTCGTACTTCACCAACAAGTTGTCACTCCTGGGGCTCGAGCACAACCCCCAAAAATGTGCTGCGTGGAGCTCAAGTACAGTACAAGCACTGCACCTACCCCCAGGAGTGCCGTTTTCAAACGACGGCGTCCACCTACTGGGCAGTTTTCTGGGACCGGACGACAGCGCGGCTTCTTTTCTGGCGGAGCAGTTAGCCGACATGATGAAGCCGCTGATGCTCATCGAACGAACGGATCCCCAGGTCGCATCACTGCTTATCACGCGATGTTTATCGAGGCGTGTTGCGTACCTGACACGGACGACGCCCCTCAATCTTCTTCCCCGCGACAAATGGAGCCAGTGGGGCATGGACCTCCTCACCACGCTCCTTACCGCCTGCGACATCCGCATGCCGACTTGCCAATCTGAGCAGACGAGGGTTTGGGAGCAGGCGTCACTTCCTCCGTCGTTAGGGGGGCTAGGCATTACGAACCCCTTGATTGAGGGGGTCTACGGTTTCGCCGCGAGCTTCACCCAGGCGGCGCTGTTTCTCAACGACCTCACGCTGGGCGACGGGAATGCACTGAAGCAGGCACGGGACCACATGCTCCTGCCGCGGGACACCAGCACGCCACTTCACGTTTGGGTGAAGGGGTGTGAGGAGGCACTGCCGACAGACGCTCGTGAGATACTGGAAAAGGAGCGGTTGGAGCGATCGGACATACGTCTTCAACACGTCCTCGGGCTGTAGGTGCACGGCAGCAGATACGCCGTGCAGGTCCAGGCAACTAGGCGCATGCGGCTGAACCCACTCTCAGGCCACACTCAGCGCATGTTTTCGCTGACGGGATACGGCGCCGGCGATTGGCTAACCGCGATACCCATTAAAGCGACTAGGCGTATTGGCCCCGTACACTTCGCCAACACCCGTCAAATTCCGCCTGGCTCTCCCCTTCTCGACTCCTAAGAATTGTGACTGCGCGGACAAAACGGCTATCACCGACCCCCGCCTGCCGAACCATCTCCTGCGCTGCGGCTTGGGCAAACACCGGATTAACAGCCACAACGAGCTGCGTGATGCATGCATTAGCATGGCGCAGCACGCAGGTTTCATTGTCCACAGCGAGTCGGCCGCCCATTGCCCCATCGAGGAGCAAACTGCCGACTTTACGATGACGGATCGAAGCAGTGGGGCGGTGTATGTGTGCAATGTCACTATCACGGATCCCATAAGCACGAGGGACCCAGAGGCGCAGAAAGGCAGGGGATGGGCGGCGCGGGAACAAGCTGATAAGAAGATCCAACATTACGCCAACCGGCCAGAGACGGTTGGCTTTTTCCCACTGGCAGTCGACACCTATGGCTGCCCATGCGCGGAAGTACCAACCTTCCTGAAGCTATTGGCAGACACGGCGGCTCGGCGGCACTTCAACGCCGACTCAAAATCATACTATGCCGCAAAGTTTCTACATCAGTTTCGACAGAGATGGTCGGTGGCCCTTCAAAGGGCACAATCCGTGGGCCTCCTGATGAAGATGGGCGAGGCGGCTGCAGCTGACAACCCGCCTGTGGGCGGCATTGGGCAGGAGTTGCACCTTGGAGATTGTTTTGCAGTGATAGAGCCCATCCTAGATCTTTAGGGGGGGGTATAGGGTAAGACTTGCTTTTGTGTATGCTTCTATACCTTGCATGCTTGTACCTGGCTGCCATATCAATACAAGGACCATTAGAGAACGAGAGAGAGAGAGAACAGGAGAGAGAGAACGGGAGAGAGAGAACGAGCAAGAGAGAACGGGAGAAAGAATGGGAGAGAGAGAACGAGAGAGAGAGAGAGAGAGAGAGAGAGACAGAGAGAGAGAGAGAACGGGAGAGAGAGAACGGGAGAGAGAGAATGGGAGAGAGAGAACGGGAGAGAGAGAACGAGCGAGAGAACGAAATGGACTGAACGTGCAACCTATTACAATCTTTATGTACAACCTAAGACAAGGTTGAGAAAAAAATGAACGAAAACATGCAAATATGAAGAAAAGGCAACCGACGAGAGGAAAAGTTGAAGGATGAAGAATAGAAGAAACAGGTGCAAGCTTCTCCAAGAAGGAGAACCTGAAATCTTTACAAAGGGCCGAGAACCTAAGTTTAAACTGAGAAGAACGAGAATGAATGAACTATGAATGAATTGGGTACAAGTACTAACCCTAATTGGGTTGTACCCCTTATGGGCTACCCCACTATAGCCTACACAACATGCAAAAGCTATAATGTCCTGACACACCCCCATAGGCAAAGTGGTGGAGAACAAGGGGTCACAAGACCAGTCAAGCAAAGCAAAGCATAGCAAGCTCAGGGTGGATCACAAAGTCACCACACATTCCGAGCACAAGTTCAAGGCCACAAGGCCAGTTCATATGCAGGAGTACATATATATATATATAAGGCTAGACAAGCAAGAGCAGGTGTATATATATATGTAACAGTACAAGCAAGGTCAAGAGGTGAGCAAGTGAGGCAAGGCAGGCACAAGGCCCAGCTGAGTACAGAAGCGCTTATGGTCACAAGGCGCAAGCACCTTGGTGAAGATATCAGCAGTGTTGGCCTCAGAGGCCACGTACGCAGGACGCGGCTGACCACGCTGTTGCAGCTCACGAACAAGAAAGTAGCGGAGAGCAATGTGCTTCGTTATGTGCTCCAGTCGCTGCTTCCGACACAAGGCCAGCATGGCCTTGATGTCTACGTACAGCACTAGAGAAGAATGAGGCGGCTCTCCAAGGTTAGTCAGCAGGTAGGTGAGCAAGCGAAGCTCCTGTGCAGCCATGGCTCCTGCGTAGATCTCAGCCTCACAATTGGAGCCGAGAACAGAAGACGAGCGAGTAGCCCGCCACGAAACAGAGCCGGAACCAAGGTTGAAGGTGTAACCTTGTGACGACCGTTGCGTAGCCTGGTTCTCAGCCCAAGAAGCGTCTGCGTGCCCAGTTAGGACCACTGGACTCTGCCCTCCAAGCACAAGCCCCATGCCCGACGTACTGCACAAGTAGCGCAACACCCTCTTCGCTGCAGCCATGTGCTCTGGTCTGTGTCTCCCAGGAGCAACATAGCGTGCGAGAATGCTAAGAGGGTATGCAAGGTTAGGTCGTGTGCAGGTCATCAGGTACATGAGGCAGCCAACAAGCTCTGGGTACGGGCCAGTCGACTCTATGGACTCATCCGAAGGCAGAGCTGAGAGCGAGTGGCGAGTAGGCAGAGGAGTGGCCTGCGGCGAGGAGTACGTGAAGCCGAAGCGCTGAAGGACCTGCTGCACCATGTGTGACTAAGTCAGGGTAATGGTGCGGCGTGCTCTGTCCCGAGTGATCTGCAAGCCAAGGTAGCTGCACAGTTCACCCAGGTCAGTGCACGTGTGTCTCTTCTGTAGCTCGGACTTCACGTGGGCGAGTCCAGCAGTGTCAGCTGTGGCAAAGATAAAGTCGTCAACGTACAAGAGGATTTAGAACGGCGGCAGGAAAGTGTCGGTGCGCAAAAACAGCGACGGGTCAGCAGTAGAGGGAGCAAACCCAAGAGCCACAAGTGTAGTCCTCAGTGTGTCGTGCCACTCACGCGGTGCCTGGCGGAGACCGTAGACTGGCCGCCGGAGGCTCCACTGGGTGCCAGGAGGAAAAGTCCCAGTGAAGCCAGGTGGGCGGCGCAGCCAGATCTCCTCGTGCAGGCTGCCCTGCAGGAAAGCAGTGCTGAAGTCAAGAGAGTGTAGCTGGTAGTCACGGTGTGCAGCTACGTGCAGCAGAACCCGAAGAGTGGTCATCTTTGGGGTGGGAGAGAAGGTCTGAAAGTAGTCAACTCCCTGCCGCTGACTGAAGCCACGAGCCATGTAACGCGCCTTGAAGACAGGCGGAGAACCCGGGGGCCGCTTCACCCTGAAAATCCACATGCAACTGACGATGTTTGCCCCAGAAGGGGGAACAGCGTCAACGTAGGTGCCTGTGGACTTCCAGGAAGCCATCTCTGCGTCCATAGCTTCCTGCCACTGGGAGGAGTAGGGACCCTCTATCGCCTCCGCGTAAGAGCGCGGAGTCGGGATGTCAAGTGCATCCGGGTCTCCCTCGGGGGTAAGCAGTACGGACACGAGATGAGGTGAAGCAGCGGCCAAGCACTGGAACTCCTCCTGCCTGTCCCCAAGGACGTCCGTGCCAAGGGCACACTCACCCCCGACGGACGGAGGATAGATAGCCTCAGACTCAGCAACAAGACTGGCGGCGTAGTCTAGGTGACAGCGAGCAGCAAAGTCGACGAGCTCAGCAACTAGGGCAGACGCAGCAGTGGACTCAAAAGAAGGGTAAGTGACAACAGTAGCAAGGAGATGCGTGACAGTAGGACTGGCAGCACGAAGAGAGTCCGACTCCGGGTCGACAAGAGCAGGAAGAGAGGACTTAGGAGGAGAAGGCAAAGGGGCATGAAGAGGAGCAGTAGACGGACGCAGAGACATCCGGTGCGTGCCAGGGACAGGAGGAGGACGCTGACGCGAACCGCGACCACTAGTGCGAGCAGCACGGACAGGCGACGCAGGGCGAGACGCGGACTCACGACGCTCAGCAAGACCTCCAGTAGGACCAGTGTAGGGAGACGGAGCAGATGGTGGGGAGGCCGGCTGTAACTGTAACTAGGACGGGACAGGCTGTGGACACTCTAAGGGAGGAGGAGGACCAGTAGAAGACGGGAGACCAAGAACCTGCTGAAGGAGCGGAACGAAGTACGGCCGAGGCCGCGCGGCGACTCCAGACACAGCACGGACAGCACCAACACCCCCAGTGGCTACACCAGCACCAGCAGCAGCTCCAGCTCCAGTACTTCCAGCAGCACCAGTAGTACCCTCAGCAGGACCGCCTCCAGGACCGACAGTAGTAGCCTCCGCGTCAACACCCGCAGCAACTCCAGCTCCAGAAGTACCTGCAGGCCCAGCAGCTCCAGTACTCCCAGTACGAGCACCTCCGGGACCCGTGGCACTAGCTCCCTCAGCAGCACCAGAACCTCCAGTACCCCCAGCACCTCCACCTCCAGCAGCTTGCCTCCAGCGCCGGGCAAACCACTCACGCAGCTCCTGTGGAGAGAGTGGCTCCCGGCGAGACGAAGCACCCGGAGAACCGCCAGGCACAGCACCAGCAGGCCCAGCTCCCTCAGGCTCCGCACCCCAAGGCTCAGCACCTCCAGGCGTAGCACCCCCAGGCTCAGCACCCCCAAGCTCAGCACCCCCAGGCTCAGCACCCCCAAACTCAGCACCCCCAGGCTCAGCACCCCCAGTCGTAGTACCCTCAAGCTCAGCACCCCCGGGCGTAGTACCCACACGCTCAGCATCCCCAGAGTCAGCACCCCCAGCAGCACCTGAGTCACCAGCAACCTCGACAAGCTCCACTGCGTCTACCTGGGACACACCTTAAGGGGCAGGACCCTGAGGGGGGAGGGGGTCTACCGGGGGGGGACCTGGTTCAAGGAAGAGCGGCTGCGGGGGGAGGGACGGAGTGCGATAGGGGAAGAGATGGTAGTAGGGAACCGACTCGTCGAACGTGACGACCTGGGAGGACAGAACACGGCGGGAGGTAGGGTGGTAGAACTGCCACCCTGGCGCGTCAGGGGGGAAACCCAGGAAGACGCAAGGAGCAGCACGAGGGGACAGCTTGTCTGCAGACAAGTCGCGGACAAACGCCCGAGATCCCCAGACACGGAACGCAGACGCATCGCCAACCTTCCCCGTCCACAGCAAAGCTGGGGAGGTCTCCGGCATGGAGACCCTGGGCTGAAGGTTGATCTGATGAGCCGCGTACCGGAAGCGTGAAGGTCTGGCGGATGCCTTGTGCACGACAGTAGGCTCGCAGAAGGCCAGAGGAGAACTCTCTGCCTCTGTCAGAGTGGAGACGCAGAACAGGACTGGAGGAGACGCAGTGACTGGATGAGACGCAGTGGTCAGTGTGTACAGGCTCAACCCCGGCCGACGCGTAAACGTGGCCAGGTGTCGGCCTGTCCGATCGTCCGCGCAGTGGGTCACCCGCTGACTCGCAGGAGTGAACTGGTGAACCCCTGTATCCTGTAGATCAGCACCACTCACCAAGTTCGTAGAGAACGAGGGGAGGTAAAGACCAGACAGGGTGCAAGAGGGGGCCTCCGGACACGGGGGGACAGTAGAGAAGTGAGCAAGAACAGGACCCCCCGAGGGGACTGCCAGGGAGACTACAACTGGCCGACCAAGCGGCGTGAGTGTGGTGCGGTCTCGAAAGAAGGAGTGAGAAGCCCCCGAGTCAAGTGTGAAGGTGTGGGAGGCCGAAGCCGACGCAGTACCTGAGAGCGCAGACTCACCCGCACCGGAGGAAGCAGACGCACTAGCACCTAGAGCAGCAGCCTCGCTAGCACCAAGAGCAGCAGCCTCACCAGCACCTAGAGCAGCAGTCTCAATGCCCGGGTCGGGCGGAAAGCACCGGTAACAGTCACCCTCCTCACTTATACACACAGCATACATAGCAAAAAGAATAGCATCAAAGTCAAGGTCAAAGATAGCTACCCCTGCCCTAGATAGCTCGCCCCAGTGAGGGATCTCAGTGGCCTCTGGGAATTGGTGACGCCAAGCGTCCGTCAGGCGGCCAAAGCAGCGCTGGGTGGGGTGCGCACCCCCACACTGCTCACCCGCACGGTCGCCGGTGCGCAGGACGTAGGTGCACGGACCCGTACCCCCACCCCGCTGGCGTGCAGCGTACCACTCACGGAGCTGCTGAGGGGACAGGGTCTCCCGACTGCGCTGCTGCTGCTGCTGGCGCTGACCACCACCGGAGCCACTCCTCTGCGAAGAGCCACGACCTCCTCCTCCTCCGCCTCCGCCACCGCCTCCTCCACCTCCGCCTCCTCCACCTCCGCCACCTCCACCTCCGCCACCTCCACCACCTCCGCTCCCACCGCTACCGCCGCCGCCGCCTCCGCTGCCGCCGCCGACACCTCCACCCCCGCCACCACTCCCTCCACCACCCCCACCCCCTCCGCCGCCTCCACCGCCGCCTCCACCGGCCCCGCTAGCTCCTCCAGCGCCCCTGCCCCCCTTGCCCTTGCCAGGGCGGCGTCTCCAACTAGGGGTAGACGTCGCACCGACCGACTCAAGCCCAACGTGGTCGGCCGCAGCAGCAGAGGCAATAGAGGGCAAAAGAGGGGAGGGGTAACACCCCTCAAAGATGGGGGTGCGAGGGTCACCACGAGAGGCTCCTACAGCGACTACACTCTTCTCCGCTGCTAAGAAGGCCTTCTTAAGGAGGTCAATAGTGAGAGTGGTGGGACAGACTGAGAGGAAGTGGTCCCTGACTACGCGAAGGGAGTCAGGGAGGCGGGTGACTATGTAGTAGAGAGTGATGTACATGGGGGGGGGGGTTCTTGGCGCAGAACTCAGCAGGAAGCGCAGCGCGGTAACGAGTGTCACTAGTGCGGAGGTGCGTAATGAGGTCAGCGACTATGGGAAAGGCAGCAAGGTCAGGAAAGAGGTACGGTAGCATGAGGCGACTCAGTGCAGTAGTGGCAGGGGAGAAGTAGCGGGCAACTACAGCGTCGTACAAGGTCTGAGCACTCTTATATTGACTAAAGTGCGCACACTCAGAGGTAGGCAGGTGGCGACGCACAGCAAGACGTGAAGCAGCATCGCGCGTGGCCCACTGGGAGCGAACACTGGCGTCAGCATCAGCAGCAGGGGCAGGAGAGGTGCCAGAGTTGAGGTCAAAGAGAGAGAGACCGTCTGTCCTATCGCACTTTAAGAAAAGCTTCAGGTCATCTATCCAGACGTCAAAGTCAATGGCCCAACCCTCAGCGTCAAAAGCAAGGACACTAGGGGTAGCCATGACAGCAATAGACTAGCAGCACAAACAGTAGGGTGAGGGCAGTGCTGTGAAAGAGGCGCTGCTCTTACAGGACAGGGCGGCTCGGGAGGCTCGGCTGCAGGGCGACTCGGCGACTCGGCAGCAGGGCAGCTCTGCTGCTCGGCGGCTCGGCTGCTGGGCGGCTCGGCGGCTGGGCGGCTCAGCGACTGGGCGGCTCGGCTGCTGGGCGGCTCGGCGGCTGGGCGGCTCAGCGGCTGGGCGGCTCGGCTGCTGGACGGCTCGGCTGCTAGGCGGCTCGGCTGCTGGGTGGCTCGGCTGCTATGTGCAGCTCGTAGTCACGGTGAGTGGCTATGTGCAGCAGTACCCGAAGAGTGGTCATCTTCGGGATGGGAGAGAAGGTCTGAAAGTAGTCAACTCCCTGCCGCTGACTGAAGCCACGAGCCACGTAACGCGCCTTGAAGACAGGCGGAGAACCCGGCGGCCGCTTCACCCTGAAAATCCACATGCCACTGACGATGTTCGCCCCAGGAGGGGGAACCTCGTCAACGTAGTTGCCTGTGGACTTCCAGGAAGCCATCTCTGCGTCCATGGCTGCTTGCCACTGAGAGGAGTAGGGACCCTCTATCGCCTCCGCGTAAGAGCGCAGAGTCGGGATGTCTGGTGCATCCGGGTCTCCCTCAGGGGCAAGTAGCATGGACACGAGATGAGGTGAAGCAGCCGCAAGATACTGGAGGTCCTCTTGTCTGTCCTCAAGGACGTCCATGCCAAGAGCACACTCACCCCCGACGGACGGAGGACAGACAGACTCAGACTCAGCAACAAGACTAGCAGCGTAGTCTAGACGACAGCGAGCAGCGAATTCGACAAGCTCAGCAACTAGGGCAGACGCCGCAGTGGACTCAAAGGAAGGGTCAATGACAACAGTAGCAAGGAGACGCGTGACAGTAGGACTGGCAGCACAAAGGGAGTCTGACTCGCGGTCAGCAAGAGCATGAAGAGAGGACTAAGGCGGAGAAGGCAAAGGGGCAAGCAGAGGAGCAGTGGTTGGATGCAGAGACATCCGATGTGTGCCGGGGACGGGGGGAGGCACTGACTCGAACCACGACCACCATTGCGAACAGCACAAACAGGCGACGCAGGACAAGACGCAGGCTCACGACGCTCAACAAGACCTCCAGTAGGACCAGTGTAGGGAGAAGGAGCAGGCAGAGGAGAGGTAGGCTGTAACTGTGACTCAGACCGCACAGGGGGTGGACACTCTAAGGGAGGAGCCGGACTAGTGGAGGGCGGAAGACCAAGAACCTGCTCAAGGAGCGGAACGAAGTACGGCCGCAGCCATGCAGCACCCCCAGAACCAGCAGGAACAGCGCCAACACCACGAACAGCAGCACCAGCTCCAGTAGCACCAACGCCAGCACCCTCAGAAGCACCAGCACCAAAAGGGACAGCACCAGCGCCAACAGCACCCCCAACTCCAGCAGCGCCAACTCTAGCACCCTCAGGGGCACCAGCACCAGAAGCACCAACACCCCCAGCAGCTCCAGCTCCAGCCGGACCACCAGAAGACGCACCCGCAGACCCAGCAGCTCCAGTATTCCCAGTACGAGCACCTCTGCGACCCGCGGCACCAGCACCCTCAGCAGCAGTAGAACCTCCAGTGCCCGCAGTACCTCCAGCTCCAGCAGCACGCCTCCATCGCCGAGCAAACCACTCACGCAGCTCCTGTGTAGAGAGTAGCTCCCGCCGGGACGAAGCACCCTAATAACCTCCAGGCCCAGCACCGCCAGACGCCACACGAGCAGGTCCAGTACCCTCAAACTCCGCACCCCCAGACGCAGCACCCCCAGGCTCAGAACCCCCAGGCGTAGCACCCCCAGGCTCAGCACCCCAAGGCGCAGCAACCCCAGAGTCAGCACCCCCAGGCTCAACACCCCCAGATTCAGCACTCCAAGGCTCAGCACCCCCAGAGTCAGCACCCCCCGGCTCAGCACCCCCAGAGTCAGCACCCCCAGGCTTAACACCCCCAGGCTCAGCACCCCCAGAGTCAGCACCCCCAGACCCAGCACCCGCAGGCTCAGCACCCCTAGCAACACCAGAGTCAACAGCTACCTCGACAGGGTCAACTGCGTCTACCTGAGACACACCTGAGGGGGCAGGACCCTAAGGGGGGAGGGGGTCTACCGCAGGGGGACCTGGCGTAAGGAAGAGCGGCGGGGGGGGGAGGGACGCAGTGCGGTAGGGGAAGAGACGGTAGTAGGGAACCGACTCGTCAAACGTGACGTCCTGGGAGGACAAAACACGGCGCGAGGTGGGGTGGTAGAACTGCCAGCTCGGCGGGTCAGGGGGGAAGCCAAGGAAGACACAGGGAACAGCACGAGGGGACAGCTTGTCTGCACACAAGTCGCGGACAAACGCCCGAGATCCCCAGACACGGAACGCAGATGCATCGCCAACCTTCCCCGTCCACAGCAAGGCAGGGGAGGTCTCCGGCATGGAGACCCTGGGCTGAAGGTTGATCTGATGCGCCGCGTACCGAACCGCAAACGGCCACAGAAAATGGGGGGTAGCCGCATGGACCATGAACGTACGAGCGACGTCCATGACCATGCCAATGCGGCGCTCAGTAATCCCATTTTGCTGCAGAGAGTCCGGAAGCGTAAAGGTCTGGCATATGCCTCGTGCACGACAGAAGGCTCGCAGAAGGTCAGAGGAGAACTCTCCGCCTCTGTCAAAGTGTAGACGTAGAACAGGAAAGTCCGAGCCGGAACTCTCTCTGAGCTAGAGACGAGCAGCGCGGATCCAGGCGATCATCACCTCAGTGACCTCACCCTTGCGGCGCAAGGCAAAGACTGCGGTGTAACGCGAGTAGTCGTCAACCACCAGCAGGAAGTAACACTCGTGACCCTGTCCACGGATGCGGGCTGGGCCCCACACGTCCATGTGAAGGGAGTACAGCGGAGCCTCTGTCGGAGGAAACTCGGAGAAGTGAGGAGCAGCGCGCTGCCGCCCCTCGACGCAGGGAACGCAGGTGGGGGCAGGCCCCGGAGGAAGGGGAGGGAGGGACCGGGGGAGACCAGAGACAAGGACACGGGAGGCCATGCCTCGAAGGCGAGGCAGGGAGGGGTGACCAAGGCGGTGGTGCCATAGGAGAGTATGGTGAGACAGGAGACGACACGAGCAGGGGGCAGACTCAGGACCAGACCTGGACGCCGCAGCAAACACCTGACCCGACGCGGCTACATGAGCAGACTCAGCGACTGGAGGAGACACAGTAGTCACTGTGTACAGGCTCGACCCCGGCTGACGGGTAAACGTGGCCAAGTGACGGCCCGTCCGAGCACAGGTACAGTGAGTCACTCGCCGACTCGCGGGAGTGAACTGGTGAACCCCTGCATCCTGGAGGTCAGCACCACTCACCAAGTTCGTTGAGAACGAGGGGAGGTAAAGACCTCACAGGGTGCCAGAAGGGGCCGCCGGACACGGTAGGACAGTGGAGAAGTGGGCAAGGACAGGACCCCCAGAGGGGTCTTCCAGGGAGACTGCCACTGGCCGGCGAAGCAGCGTGAGCGTGGTGCGGTCTCGAAAGAAGGAGCGGGAAGCACCCGAGTCAAGGGTGAAGGTGTGGGTTGCCGGAGCCGACGCGGTACCTGAGAGCGCAGACTCACCAGTACCTGGGGCAGCAGACTCACTGGCACCTTGAGCAGCAGCCTCACCAGCACCTAGTGCAGCAGCCTCAATGCCCAGGTCAGGCGGAAAACACCGGTAACAGTCACCCTCAGCACTATTAGTCACAGCATACATTGCAGCAAGAATAGCATCATAATCAAGATCAAAGATCGCAACACCCGCCCTAAACAGCTCGCCCCAGCGAGGGATCTCAGTAGCGTCGGGGAACTGATGACGCCACGCGTTCGTCAGGTGGCCGAAGCAGCGCTGGGTGGAGTGCGGACCCCCACACTACTCACCCGCGCGGTCGCTAGTGCGTAGAACGAAGGTACAGGGGCCAGCACCCCCACCCCGCTCACGAGCAGCGTACCACTCATGAAGCTGCTTGGGGGAAGGGGTCTCACGAGTGCGCTACTGCTGCTGCTGCTGGCGCTGACCACCACCGGAGCCGACCCTCTGTGTAGAGCCACCGCGACCAGCTCCACCTCCGCCGCCGCTACCTCCACCACTGCCTCCACCTCCGCCACCTCCGCCCGCACTGCCACCACCGCCGCCTCCTGCGCCTCCACTGCCGCCACTAGCGCCCCCACCCCCGCCACCACTCCCACCGCCACCCCCACCCCCTCCGCCGCCTCCACCGCCCCCGCCAGCTCCTCCAGCGCCCTTGCCCCTCTTGCCCTTGCCTGGGCGGCGTCTCCCGCTAGGGGCAGACGCCGCGCCGACCGACTCAAAACCAACAAGGTCGGCCGCAGCAGCAGAGGCAACAGAGGGCAAGAGGGGGGAGGGGGGGCACCCCTCAGAGACAGGGGTACGAGGGTCACCACGAGAGGCTCCTACAGCGACTATACTCTTCTCTGTTGCTAGGAGGCGCTCCTCGAGGAGGTCAACGGTGAGTGTGGTGGGGCAAACAGAGAGGAAATGGTCCCTGACCAAGCAAAGGGTGTCAGGGAGTCGGGTGACTATGTAGTAGAGAGTGATGTACATAGGGGGGGGGGGGGGGGTTCTTGGCGCAGAACTCAGCAGGAAGCGCAACACGGTAGCGAATGTCACTAGTGCGAAGGTGCGTAACGAGGTCAACAACTGTGGGAAAAGCGGCGAGGTCAGAGGAAAGGTACGGCAGGATGAGGCGGCTAAGAGCAGCAGTGGCGGGGGAAGAGTAGCGTGCAACTACAGCGTCGTACAAGGTCTTAGCACTCTTGTACTGGCTAAAATGCGCGCGCTCAGCGGTCGGTAAGTGGCGGCGCACAGCAAGGCGGGCAGCAGCATCGCGCGTGGCCCACTGTGAGCGAACAGTGGCGTCAGCATCAGCAGCAGGGGCAGGAGAGGCACCAGAAGTGAGGTCAAAGAGGGAGAGACCGTCTACCCTATCGCACTGTAGGAAAAGCTGCATATCATCTACCCAGACCTCAAAGTCAACAGCCCGACCCTCAGCGTCAAAGGTGAGAACACTAGGGGTGGCCATGATAATAGCAGTCTAGGGGTGAGAGCGGCAGGCTAGAGGTAGGGCAGCGGCACAGTCGCTGCTCGGGAAAGCTCTCACCAGTCCGAGTGGGGGAGGGCCGGGGCGCGCCGGTAGGAACAGGGCCGCAGCTGCGGCGGCGGCGGTTCGGCGGATCAGCAGCGGCTCGGCGGCTCGGCGATGGCTCGGTGGCTCGGCGGCGGCTCGGCGGCTGCTGTCAGAACATATAGCTTACTTGTTTCTGTAGGCTATAGTGGGGTATCCCATAGGGGGTACAACACACTTAGGGTTTCCTATTTGTATTCACTTCACTTCATAGTCATTCATTTCTCGTTCACACTTTCTCATGGAATCAGAGCAGGTCCCTTCTTAGGGCCTGTTCCTAGGGCCCACCGAAGCGCGCCCCGAGGCGCGCATTTTTTTTTTTTTAGCGACCCTCCGTGTCGCCCTCCCCGTCGTGCTCCCACTTAGGCCCCTCGTCGGCCCCGCCTAGGCCCCTCGTCGGCCCCGCGTAGCCCTCGTCGGCCCCGCCTAGGCCCCACGTCGGCCCCGCGTAACCCCCCGTCGGCCCCGCTTAGGCCCCACGTCGGCCCCGCGTAGCCCCGCTTAGGCCCGTCGGCCCCGCTTAGGCCCCGCTTTGGCCCCGCGTCGGCCCCGCCTAGACCCCGTCGACCCCGCGTTGGCCCTGCTTAGGCCCCGTCGGCCCCGCGTTGGCCCCGCTTAGGCCCCGCCGGCTCGCCTAGGCCCCTCTTCGGCCCCTCGTCGGCCCCGCCCAGACCTCGTCGGCCCCGCCACGGCCCTACGCCGGCCCCGCTTCAGCTGCTGTCGGCCCCGCTACAGCCTGCCACTGGCCTCGCTACACCCCGCCACTGGCCCCGCTACAGCCTGCCACCGGCCCCACTACGGCCCGCCGTTGGCCCCGCTACAGCCCGCACCGGCCCCTGCTACAGCCTGCCGCCGGCCCAGCTACAGCCCGCAGCCGGCCCAGCTACAGCCCGCCCCCGGCCCAGCTACAGCCCGCCGCCGGCCCAGCTACAGCCCGCCGCCGGCCCAGCTACAGCCCGCCGCCGGCCCCGCTACAGCCCGCCACCGGCCCCTGCTACAGCCCGCCGCCGGCCCAGCTACAGCCCGCCCCGGCCCCGCTACAGCCCGCCGTCGGCCCGCCGTCGGCCCCGCTACAGCCCTCCCCGCGGCCCCTGCTGCAGCCCGCCGTGCTGCACGTGAGCAGCCCCAGCAGCCCGCGCCGCCCGTGAGCCCCTACGCCACCCGAGCCGCGCGAGCCGCCCGAGTCGCCCGAGCCGCCCGAGCCGCCCGAGCCGCCCGAGCCGCCCGAGCCGCCCGAGCCGCCCGAGCCGCCCGAGCTGCCCGAGCCGCCTGAGGAGTCGTGCTGCTGTTCCTGAGCTGTGTTCCTCTGCTGCTGACCTACCCGACTCTCCCAGCCCGGTGAGACTTTCAGCTGCTGCCATGGCCACCCCCAATGTTCTTACTTTTGACGCTGAGGGGAGGGCCATTGACTTTGCCGTCTGGATTGAAGACCTGCAGCTGTACTTACTGTGTGATGCGATAGATGAGGTCTCTCTCTTTGACTTTGTCTCTGGCGCTGTCCCTGCCCCACCTGCTGATGCTGACTCTGCCGTTCGCTCCAAGTGGGCGACCCGCGATGCTGCTGCACGTCTTGCTGTGCGTCGCCACCTCCCTTCCTCTGAGCGTGCCCACTTTAGTCAGTGCAAGACCGCTCAGGCCTTGTACGACGCTGTAGTTGCACGCTACTCCTCCCCTTCCTCCGCTACCCTTAGCCGCCTCATGCTACCGTTTCTCTTCCCTGACCTCGCTTCCTTTCCCACTGTCGCTGACCTCGTTACCCACCTCCGTGCTAGTGACACCCGCTACCGCGCTGCCCTTCCTGCTGAGTTCCGCGCTGCGAACCCTCCTCCCATGTACATCACTCTCTACTTTCTCGTCACCCGTCTCCCTGAGTCCCTTCGTGTAGTTAGGGACCAGTTTCTCTCTGTCTGTCCCACCACTCTCACTGTCGACCTCCTTGAGGAGTCCCTGCTAGCGGCTGAGAAGAGTATTGTCGCTGTAGGGGCCTCTCGGGGTGACCCTCGCACCCCCATCTTTGAGGGGTGTGGTCCTTCCCCCCTGCTGCCCTCTGTCGCCTCTGCCGCTGCGGCCGACCTCGCTGGTTTTGAGTCGGTCGGCGCGGCGTCTGCCCCCAGCGGCAGACGCCGCTCTGGCAAGGGCAAGGGGGGCAAGGGAGCGGGTGGAGCTAGAGGGGGCGGTGGAGGAGGCGGTGGGGGTGGCGGGGGGAGTGGGGGTGGCGGTGGAGGTGGTGGCGGGAGTGGAGGTACTGGTGGCGGCGGTGGAGGCGGAGGTGGCGGCGGAGGTGGTAGCGGAGGAGGCGGTGGGAGCGGTGGGAGCGACGGTCCTGGTGGGGGAGGTGGCGGTGGAGACGGGGGTGGCGGTGGAGGCGGGGGTGGCGGTGGAGGCGGGGGTCGGAGTGGCTCGTCCCAGCGGAGCAGCTCTGGGGGTGGTCAGCGCCAGCAGCAGCAGCAGCAGCAGCCGCAGCAGCAGCCACAGCAGCAGCAGCGCTCTCGCACCGTCCCCGCCCCTCAGCAGCTCCGTGAGTGGTACTTGCAGCGTCAGCGTGGTGGTGCGCTTGGTCCCTGCCCCTACGTTCTTCGCACCGGTGACCGTGCAGGGGAGAGGTGTGGAGGCGCCCACACAGCCCGCCGCTGCTTTGGCCGCCTGACCGACGCCTGGCGTCAGCAGTTTCCGGAGGCCGCTGAGATCCCCCGCTGGGGAGAGCTGTCTAGGGCTGGTGTAGCTATTTATGATCTTGATTTTGATGCTATTCTCACTGCTATGTATGCTGTGACTGGTAGTGATGAGGATGACTGTTACCGGTGTTTCCCACCCGACCCGGGCATTGGTACTGCCGCGTCAGGTACTAGTGAGGCTGCTGCTCTAGGTGCCAGTGCGTCTGTGCTCTCAGGTGCTGGTGAGTCTGCCCTCTCAGGTACTGTGTCGGCTTCGGCCTCTCACACCTTCACCCTTGACTCTGGAGCGTCTCGCTCCTTCTTTAGGGACCGCACCACTCTCACGCCGCTGAGTCGGCCGGTTGCGGTGTCCCTGGCTGACCCCTCTGGGGGGCCTGTCCTGTCTCGCTTCTCCACTGTCCTCCCGTGTCCGGCGGCCCCCTCTGGCACCCTGACTGGTCTCTACCTCCCCTCGTTCTCGACGAACTTGGTGAGTGGTGCTGACCTCCAAGATGCGGGTGTCCACCAGTTCACCCCTGCTCGTCAACGGGTGACCCACTGCACGGAGGCGGATACAGGTCGCCACCTGGCTACGTTTACACGTCGGCCAGGGTCGAGCCTGTACACACTGACCACTGCTTCTCCTCCAGGTGCTACGTCTGGTAGGGTCCCTTCGTCTGGTCAGGTGTTTGCTGCAGCGTCCAGGTCTGGTCCTGAGTCTGCCCCCTGCTCGTGTCGTCGTCTGTCTCACGAGACCCTCCTCTGGCACCACCGCCTTGGCCACCCCTCTCTGCTTCGGCTCAGAGGCATGGCCTCGCGAGTCCTTGTGTCTGGTCTTCCCCGGTCTCTCCCTCCCCTTCCTCCGGGCCCTGGCCCTACCTGTGTCCCCTGTGTCGAGGGGCGCCAGCGTGCTGCCCCTCACTCCTCCCAGTTTCCTCCGACAGAGGCCCCGTTGCAGACGCTTCACATGGACGTGTGGGGCCCAGCCCGCGTCCGTGGACAGGGTCAGGAGCGCTACTTCCTGCTGGTGGTTGACGACTACTCGCGTTACACCACAGTCTTCCCCTTGCGCAGCAAGGGTGAGGTCACTGAGGTGTTGATCGACTGGATCCGCGCAGCTCGTCTCCAGCTTCGGAGGAGCTTTGGCTCTGACTTCCCTGTTTTGCGTCTGCACTCGGACAGAGGCGGAGAGTTTTCCTCTGGCCTCCTGAGTGCCTACTGTCGTGCGCGAGGCATCCGTCAGACCTTCACGCTTCCGGACTCACCACAGCAGAATGGGATTGCTGAGCGCCGCATTGGCATGGTCATGGACGTCGCTCGTACGTCCATGATGCATGCGGCTGCTCCCCATTTTCTGTGGCCGTTTGCGGTCAGGTACGCTGCGCACCAGATCAACCTCCACCCCAGGGTCTCTCGACCGGAGACCTCCCCAGCCCTGCTGTGGACGGGGAAGGTTGGCGATGCGTCGGCGTTCCGGGTCTGGGGATCTCGGGCGTTTGTTCGCGACCTGTCTGCGGACAAGCTGTCCCCTCGTGCTTCTCCCTGCGTCTTCCTGGGGTTCCCCCCCGACGCCCCTGGGTGGCAGTTTTACCACCCCACCTCTCGACGTGTTCTGTCCTCCCAGGACGTCACGTTCGACGAGTCGGTACCCTACTACCGCCTCTTCCCCTACCGCACTCCGTCCCTCCCCCCACCCCCGCTCTTCTTGGTACCAGGTCCCCCCCCGGTAGTCCCCCTCCCCCCTCAGGGTCCTGCCCCTTCAGGTGTGTCCCAGGTAGACGCGGTCGAGCCTGTCGAGGTCACTGGTGACTCTGGTGCTGCTGCGGGAGCTGAGCTTGGGGGTGCGAAGTCTGGGGGTGCTGAGCCTGGGGGTGCTGAGCCTGGGGGTGCTGTGCCTGGGGGTGCTGAGCCTGGAGGTGCCGAGCCTGGGGGTGCTGTGCCTGGGGGTGCTGTGCCTAGGGGTGCTGAGCCTGGGGGTGCTGAGCCTGGGGGTGCTGTGCCTGGGGGTGCTTCGTCTCGCCGGGAGCCACTCTCCCCACAGGAGCTGCGTGAGTGGTTTGCCAGGCGCTGGAGGCGTGCTGCTGGTGCTGGTGGTTCTTCGGCTGCAGAGGGTACTGCTGCCGCGCGTCCCGCCGGTGCTCGTACTGTGGGTGCTGGAGCTGCTGGGTCTGAGAGTTCTCCTGGAGCTGGTACTGCTGAGGGTGTTGGCGCTGAGCCTGCCGTTGGCGGTCCGGCTGACAGTGCTCCTGGTGCTGCTGCTGGAGGTTCTGGAGCTTCTGGTGGTGCTGCTGGAGGTGCTGCTGGAGTGGGTGCTCCTGCCGGGGCTGCTGGTGTTGTTCCTGCTGTTTCTAGCGTCGCCGCGCGGCCCCGACCGTACTTCGTTCCGCTCCTGCAGCAGGTTCTTGGTCTTACTCCTCCTCCTCCTCCCTTAGAGGTTCCGCAGCCTGTCCGGTCACAGCCACAGCTACAGCCTGCCTCCCCTTTGCCTGCTCCTTCTCCCTACGCTGGTCCGACTGGAGGTCTTACTGAGCGTCGTGAGCCTGCGTCTCGTCCTGTGTCGCCTGTTCGTACTGAGCGCGCTAGTGGTCGCGGGTCGCGTCAGCGTCCTCCTCCTGTCCCTGGCACGCACCGGATGTCACTGCGTCCGTCCACTGCTCCTCTGCGTGCCCCTTTGCCTTCTCCTCCTGCTTCCTCTCTTCCTGCTCTTGCCGACCCGGAGTCGGACTCTCTTCGTGCTGCCAGTCCTACTGTCACGCGTCTCCTTGCTACTGCTGTCACTGACCCTTCCTTCGAGTCGTCTGCTGCGTCTGCCCTTGTCACTGAGCTTGTCGACTTTGCTGCGCGCTGTCGTCTAGACTACGCTGCTCGTCTTGTCACTGAGTCTGAGTCCGCCTGTCCTCCGTCCGTCGGGGGTGAGTGTGCCCTTGGCACGGACGTCCTTGAGGACAGGCAGGAGGAGTTCCAGTGTCTGGCCGCCGCTTCACCTCGTCTCGCGTCTGTACTGCTAGCCCCTGAGGGAGACCCGGATGCACCAGACATCCCGACTCCGCGCTCTTACGCGGAGGCGATAGAGGGTCCCTACTCCTCTCAGTGGCAGGCAGCTATGGATGCAGAGATGGCTTCCTGGAAGTCCACAGGCACCTACGTTGACGCTGTTCCCCCTCCTGGGGCGAACATCGTCAGTGGCATGTGGATTTTCAGGGTGAAGCGGCCGCCGGGTTCTCCGCCTGTCTTCAAGGCGCGTTACGTGGCTCGTGGCTTCAGTCAGCGGCAGGGGGTTGACTACTTTCAGACCTTCTCCCCCACCCCGAAGATGACCACTCTTCGGGTTCTGCTGCACGTTGCTGCTCACCGTGACAACGAGCTGCACTCTCTCGACTTCAGCACAGCTTTCTTGCAGGGCAGCCTGCACGAGGAGATCTGGCTGCGTCGCCCACCTGGCTTCACTGGGTCTTTCCCTCCTGGTACCCAGTGGAGTCTCCGGCGTCCAGTCTACGGTCTCCGCCAGGCGCCACGTAAGTGGCACGACACACTGAGGACTACGCTCGCGGCACTTGGGTTTGCTCCCTCTACTGCCGACCCGTCACTGTTTCTGCGCACCGACACCTCTCTGCCGCCGTTCTACATCCTCGTGTACATCAACGACTTGGTCTTTGCCACAGCTGACACTGCTGGACTCGCCTACGTGAAGTCCGAGCTGCAGAAGAGACACACGTGCACTGACCTGGGTGAACTGCGCAGCTACCTTGGCTTGCAGATCACCCGGGACAGAGCACGCCGCACCATTACCCTGACTCAGTCACACATGGTGCAGCAGGTCCTTCAGCGCTTCGGCTTCACGTACTCCTCGCCTCAGGCCACTCCTCTGCCTACTCGCCACTCGCTCTCAGCTCTGCCTTCGGATGAGTCCGTAGAGTCGAGTGGCCCGTTTGCAGAGCTTGTTGGCTGCCTCATGTACCTGATGACCTGCACACGACCTGACCTCGCATACCCTCTTAGCATTCTCGCACGCTTTGTTGCTCCTGGGAGACACCGACCAGAGCACATGGCTGCAGCGAAGAGGGTGTTGCGCTACTTGTGCAGTACGTCGGGCATGGGGCTAGTGCTTGGAGGGCGCAGTCCAGTGGTCCTCACTGGGCACGCAGACGCTTCTTGGGCTGACGACCAGGCTACGCAGTGGTCGTCACAGGGTTACACCTTCAGCCTTGGTTCCGGCTCTGTCTCGTGGCGGGCTACCCGCTCGTCTTCTGTTCTCGGCTCCAATTGTGAGGCTGAGATCTACGCTTGGGCTATGGCTGCACAGGAGTTACGCTGGCTCACCTACCTGCTGACCGACCTTGGAGAGCAGCCTCGTTCTCCTCCAGTCCTGTACGTAGACAACAAGGCCATGCTGGCCTTGTGTCGAGAGCAGCGACTGGAGCACAGAACGAAGCACATTGCTCTCCGCTACTTTCTTGCTCGTGAGCTACAGCAGCGTGGACAGTTGCGCCTTGCGTACGTGGCCTCTGAGGCCAACACTGCTGATGTCTTCACCAAGGCACTTGCGCCTTGTGATCATCAGCGTTGTTGCACGCAGTTGGGTCTTGTGCCTGTCTTGCCTCACTTGCTCTCCTCTTGACCTTGCTTGTACCTTTGCCTATATATACTCTTGCTCTTGCTTGCTTGACTCTTGTATATCTCTATATATGATCTTGCATGTGAACTGGCCTTGTGGCCTTTGAACTTGTGCTCGGAATGCGTGGTGACTTTGTGATCCACCCTGAGCTTTGCTTTGCTTTGCTTGACTGGTCTTGTGACCCCTTGTTCTCCCCCACTTTGCCTATGGGGGTGTGTCAGAACATATAGCTTACTTGTTTCTGTAGGCTATAGTGGGGTATCCCATAGGGGGTACAACACACTTAGGGTTTCCTATTTGTATTCACTTCACTTCATAGTCATTCATTTCTCGTTCACACTTTCTCAGCTGCTTGGCGGCTTGGTGGCGGCTCGGCAGCTCGGCGGCTCGGCTGCAGCTGCGGCGGCTCAGCGACGGCGGCGGCAGGGCCGGTGTAGGGCGGCGACGGGGCCGCTGAAGGGTGGCGGCGGGGCTGCTATAGGGCGGCGACGGGGCCGCTGGAGGGCGGCGACGGGGCCGCGGTAGGGCGGCGACGGGGCCGCTGGAGGGCGGCGACGGGGCCACGGTAGGGCGGCGACGGGGCCGCTGAAGGGCGGCGGTGGGGCTACTAGAGGGCGGCGACGGGGCTGCAGTAGGGCGGCGAATGGGCCGCTAAAGGGTGGCGGCGGGGCCGCTAGAGGGCGGCGACGCGGCTGCGGTAGGGCGGCGACGGGGCCGCTGAGGGGCGGCGGCGGGGCCGCTGGAGGGCGGCGCGAGGGGCCGTAAGGGGCCGTGAGGGGCCGTGAACGGGCGGCGACGGGGCCGTTAGAGGCCGCGAAGGGCGGCGACGGGACCGTGAAGGGCGGCGTCGGGCCGCGAAGGGCGGCGAGGGGCGGCGCGAGGGGCGGCGCGAGGGGCCTTAAGGGGCTGGGAAGGGGCCGCGAGGGGCGGCGCGAGGGGCCTTAAGGGGCTGGGAAGGGCGGCGCGAGGGGCCGTAAGGGGCCGCTAAGGGCGGCGCGAAGGGGCCGAGAGGGGCCTTGAAAGGGGGCCGCGAGGGGCCTGAAGAGGGCGTGTCGGGCCGCTAAGGGCTAGGGACGCGACGGGAGGGAGGGCACACAGGGCGCGACTCGGGCAGGAGCGTAGCGCGCATCGGGCAGGAGAGAAAAAAAAAAGTTGATCGTGGTGGGCCCTAGGAAGCGTTCCCACTAGGGAACCTGCTCTATACCATGTGAAGTTTAGAACGAGAATGAATGACTAAGGAATGGAAGTGACACAAATATGAAACCCTAGAACTGTATACCCCTTGTGAAAAAAGTTAGAAAGAAGAAGAGGGTTGCACTAGCAAGAATGAGGATACAAATAGCAAACCCTAGAAGGGTTGTACTCGCTATAGAGCACCCCACTATAGGCTAGAGCATAACATTCTGACACACCCCCATAGCCAAAGTGGGGTGTAATCAGCAAAGCAAGCAAAGCAGTACAAGCTCAGGGTGGATCACAATGTCACCACACATTCTGAGCACAAGTTCAAGAATCAATAGTTTAAAGTTCACAAATGTAATCAAAGCTAGAGGCTATCGCAGAGGGCAAGTGTGGAGGAGGAGGGACTATGAGAGGAGAGGAGGTAGTGGGCGGCAGCTGAAGCTGCTGGCACATGGCGCAACTGGAGCAACTGGCACACGGGCAACTGGAGCAACTGGCACACTGGCAACTGGAGCAACTGGCACACGGGCTACTGGAGTAATTGGCTCCGCGGCTAAAAGTAGCGGCAGACGAGCAACGGACTCACGGGCGACTTGAGCAACGGGCTCACGGGCGACTGGCGCAACGGGCTCACGGGCGACTAGCGCAACGGTCTCACGGGCGACTGGAGCTGCTGGCTTCAAGGCGGCCACCCCCTTCAACCTCCCCAAACTATCCCACCCCCATTTCACACACCCCCTACTGCACCCATAGGTTCACTCACACCCCACCCCTTAGCACGACTCCGTCGACTCCCACACATCCACCCCCCTCAGCGGCAGCTGCAGCAGTGGGAGACAGAGGAGGAGGAGCAAGGGAGACCACACACCCGCCACCCCCTACTCGCCACCCCCCAAACCCTAACACAGGGCAGGGCGGGATGGCGGGTAGGGAGGTTACGGGGGGGGGGGGGGGGGCTGACGCGCGGCCTCCCAAGGCGCCAAAACAGGCGGCAAAAGGGGTGGCGCTCGCCCCCCTCCCCAAGGTCGCCCCTCCCGTCGCATGTCGAGGCGACCCTCGGGGGCCGCGTGCGGCCCGACGGGAAAAGGGGGGGGGGGGGGGGCGGTGCACGTGCCCTCGGTGCGCCGCGACTGGCGACGCAGCATGGCCGGGGCAAGGCCGGTCCTGGCGCAGCCCGTACGGGCCGCGTGCTGCCAGTACGGGCCGCGCGCAGGCCACGACGGGCAACGGGGGGCGACGCGCAGGTCCCTGTCGCCCGTCGCAACGCCTCCCGAGGGCGACGCGCCGAGGGACGGGGCAGAAGCCCGCCGCACGCCTCGGGGCGCATAGCGGGCAGAGAACCGCCGCGCGCCTCAGGGCGCACGGCGGGCAGAGAACCGCCGCGCGCCTCGGGGTGCACGGCGGGAAGTAAAACTGCCGCACGCCACGAGGCATGCGGCACAGAGAGTAGCAGTAGCAGTTGCAACGGAAGCAACGAGGTGGTGAGCCCACCCACAGGATCGATCCAAGGGGATCGACCTGCTCTGATAGCATGTGAAAAGGTTAGAAAGAAGAAGAGGGTTGCACTAGCAAGAATGAGGATACAAATAGCAAACCCTAGAAGGGTTGTACTCGCTATATAGCACCCCACTACAGGCTAGAGCATAACATTCTGACACCCCTTAGTGTCTAACCCGCTACAGCCTACACGGGCTGGATCATATAAGTTTGACAGTTAACGTGGTTATTTCAGACGTTTTGAGAGTCGAACGTCTTTGCTCTGGTTCCTTGAAGAAATACTTCTCACGTTCTCCAGAGCATGAAATTTCTTCTCCATGCCATCTTGGGTGATGACTTGAAATAGATCCAGCCATGCCTTTAGCTAGTGAAACCACGTGATTAATGTCTGGCGCTTTATTCCGAGCTTTCTTCCTCTTCACTGGTTGTTGATAGATGGCGGCAAAAGCTGATAATCTGAAAATATTACCGTATACTCCCGGACAAAACACCCCCCCATAATTGTACACCCCCAGGTAGCTTGTGCGGGGTGGGTGTTATGATAGACCTCGTTTCTACTATACCCCCCTTTTTGGCTGATTTTCTATAACACCCCCCCTTTTGTTATGGATTCATTATTATAGTCGTTAACGAGTAGCTGCAATACGGAAGAATGTCGTGTGAATTTCTCCCTCAATGAAATTTCGCGGTACATTCAAAGGCAATCTGCCGAGATTTGCCCCCTCCCACTATTTCTCTGTCGCCACGTGCAGGTGAATCTTCCGTTGCAAGTGGCAAGAGAGGTGCCACATGCCATTTTCGTGGGGGCGATGAAGTTCGAGGCCGAAACTCACATTCGCGCCTCAGGCAGTGATGCTAAAATTGTTGAGAATATGTTTGTATGCTTTTATCATAAGTGCGCTGTTCGAAGTGTGCTTACAGGGGCTCGCCACAGCGAGGGATTTGAACCTGGTGGCGAGTCAACGGGCCGCAACCGAACACAGTGGTTGCGACCCGCGTGGCAGCTCAAGAGTCGAATCGACAGCAGGAGTCATCGTCTACAGTTCGCGAAACTGACCTGTGGGGCGCGGCAGGATACCGTGCCCTTGCCGAAGCTGAAAAGTCTCGCCAGCGCGACTGTAACAAGGCAACCCAAGCGACGCAGCGCAACTGTTATACAGTTGCGCCTTGGTAACTGTTTGCCCTATGCGTTTGCTATATAACAGAATTTAATGCCTTGCTCATATTACACAATTCTCAAGCTTGTGTCCGGCCTACCCTCGGCCGCTGCTTTGGCACCACGTTACAAGCCAGGAGAGCTACCTCTGAGTGACCAATAGCCCCGCCGTAGGGACGTCGTTAATTCCTAGAGCTTCCGCTGCGCTCTAGTGACTTCTTATTTCCAACAAAAACGACCAGCAAAACACCCACATTGACTAATTAAAAAAACACTAACAGTAAGATATGCCATATGTAAAGACCCGGGTATTATGTATTTTTTTCCCTATGAGGAGACCCCCCCCATTTTTTCCCTGTATTTTTAGCTATACCCTAGGGTCTTATGTCCGGGAGAAGACGGTACGTGGTCCAGCTTCCTTGTACTTGCAGATTTTTTATTCTGGTGAAACTGCCTTGATTCTCAGGTCCCATTTTAGGTGACGGTTTGAAATGAACTCGACCATTGAAGCTTCCTTGGAGTAACTAAATGTCTTGAGCTTAAGACCAGCTTTATAACCTGAAAGTACAGATCTTCTCAAGTGACGTTAAGACTGTTGGGCTGAGTGTCCCTTAGGATCTTTGGTAGGGTTAATCTCTGGGTAGAGTGATGTAGTAGTGGAAGTGTTTTAATAAAGAGATCCTGAACCACCTTGCGCTAGTATGTGAGGGCAAAGTAAGTTGATTAAAGCAAAGAGGTACAAGATTATATAAGAGTACAAGGAATACGAGGAGATACGGTTGTAATTACTTTTACTGTTGCTGTTGCGGTTCGATACAGTGATGACTCAGGCAACTGCTCTGTAGCGAGTCAGTTGTGTGTCCTTGCTGTCGCGCTGTACTTGTCCGGTCAAAGGTCGCTGACCTTTGACTTTCGAGTAACCTCCAGCGGTTACTTCAACCTCCGAGGGTTGAATCGCCGGTGCTTCGATATGCATCGCTTCGCTTGTGCCTTAGTGTTTCGACACGACAAAAGCGCTTAGGACCGATTGTTTCCAACACTCCCCTTCGCTTCTGGAGTGTCGCTGACGTGGCTCTGTCCAGTCAGCAGCATGCAATATTCGAATTTCTGCTTTCCGAGCTTCTTGGTCAGGTAGTTGTCAAATTATAATACTGTGTAGGCTATAGTGGGGCAGCTCATATGGGGTACACACTTATAGGGTTGCATATTTGTATCTCTCACATTCCTTAGTCAATTCATTCTCGTTCTACTTTCCTCATGGTATCAGAGAAGGTTCCCCTGTGGGAACTGTTCCTAGGGCCCACCACGAATTTTTTTTCCTGCCCCGAGCGCACTTAGCTCCTAACCCTAGTAGTGCCTCGAGCCGCCTTAGTGGCCCCTATTGGCCGCCCTTACTGCCCCTCGAGCCACCCGCTACGGCCCCGCTTTGCCCCGTCGGCCCCGCTTAGGCCCCGCTACGGCCCCGCTTAGGCCCCGTCGGCCCTGCTTACGCCCCGCTAAGGCCCCGTCGGCTCCGCTTAGGCCCCGCTACAGCCCCGCGTCGGCCTCGCTACGGCCCCGTCGGCCCCGCTTAGGCCCCGCTACGGCCCCGCTACGGCCTCGCTACGGCCCCGTCGGCCCCGTCGGCCCCGTCGGCCCCGTCGGCCCCGCTTAGGCCCCGCTACGGCCCCGCTACGGCCTCGCTACGGCCCCGTCGGCCCCGCCTAGGCCCCGCTACGGCCCCGCGTAGGCCCCGCTACGGCCCCGCTACGGCCCGGTAGGCTCCGCCGACCCCGCTACGGCCCCGCTAAAGCCCTGCTTCAGCCCCGCTTTGGCCCCGCTTCGGCCCCGTCGGTCTCGTCGGCCCCGCTACGGCCCCGCTTCGGCCCCGTCGGTCCCGTCGGCCCCGCTACGGCCCCGCTTCGGCCCCGCTTTGGCACCACTTAGGCACCGCTACGGCCCCCATTGCGGCCCCGCCGCCTCTCTTACTGCGGCCCCCCCGCCCGTCTCTGCGGCCCCGCCGCCTCTCTCACTGCGGCCCCACCCCCTTCTCAGCGGCCTCGCCGCCCTTCACGACGGCCCCGCCGCCCTTCACTGCGGCCCCACCGCCCCTCCCTACCTGCTACCCTACCGCCCTACACCGCCAGCGCCGCCCGCACTGCCTGACCTGCCTGAGCCGCCCGAGCCACCTGCGCCGCCTGAGCTGCCCGAGCCGCCTGAGCCACTCAGGAGCCGAGCCGCCCAAGCCGCCTGAGCCGCTGAGGACCCGAGCCGCCCGAGCCGCCCGAGCCGCCTGAGGAGCCGAGCCGCTGGTCCCGCGGAGCTGCTGTTGCTGCTGGGCCGGCCGAGCAGCAGTGTTGTCGTGTTGCTGTGCTGCTGACCTGCCCGAACCGCCCTGTCTGGTGAGAACGACACCTCTGTCACTGCACTGCCCCTGTCCTACAGTCACTACTGCTCGTCTACTGCTGTCATGGCTACCCCTAGTGTCCTAGCTTTTGACGCTGAGGGTCGCGCCATTGACTTTGAGGTCTGGGTCGACGACCTGCAGCTGTTCTTACAGTGCGATAGGGCAGACGGTCTTTCTCTCTTTGACCTCACCTCTGGCGCCGTCCCTGCCCCTGCTGCTGATGCTGACCCCACTGTTCGCTCCCAGTGGGCCACACGCGATGCTGCTGCACGTCTTGCTGTGCGTCGCCACTTGCCTACCGCTGAGCGCGCGCACTTTAGTCAGTACAAGAGTGCTCAAACCTTGTACGACGCTATAGTTGCCCGCTACTCTTCCCCTGCCACTGCTGCACTGAGCCGCCTCATGCTACCCTTCCTCTTCCCTGACCTTGCTGCCTTTCCCACAGTCGCTGACCTCATTACGCACCTCCGCACTAGTGACACCCGCTACCGCGCCGCGCTTCCTGCTGAGTTCTGCGCCAAGAACCCCCCCCCCATGTACATCACTCTCTACTTTCTAGTCACCCGCCTCCCTGACTCCCTTCGTGTAGTCAGGGACCACTTCCTCTCGGTCTGTCCCACCACTCTCACTGTCGAACTCTTAGAGAAGGCCCTCCTAGATGCGGAGAAGAGCATCGTTGCTGTAGGAGCCTCTTGTGGTGACCCTCGCACCCCCATCTTGGAGGGGTGTTCTCCTTCCCCTCTCTTGCCCTCTGTCGCCTCTGCCGCTGCGGCCGACCTCGTTGGTCTTGAGTCGGTCGGTGCGGCGTCTGCCCCTAGCGGGAGACGCCGCCGTGGCAAGGGCAAGGGGGGCAAGGGCGCGGGTGGAGCTAGTGGGGGCGGTGGAGGTGGAGGTGGAGGCGGCGGAGGGAGTGGGGGTGGCGGTGGAGGTGGTGGCGGGGGTGGAGGTACTGGTGGCGGCAGTGGAGGCGGAGGCGGCGGAGGCGGCGGCGGTACTGGCGGGGGCGGCGGTGGTGGCGGAGGTGGAGGAGGCGGAGGTGGTCGGAGTGGCGCTTCGCAGCGGAGCAGCACTGGGGGTGGTCAGCGCTAGCAGCAGCAGCAGCAGCGTTCTCGCGACGTCCCCACCCCTCAGCAGCTCCGTGAGTGGTACACGCAGCATCAGCGTGGTGGGGGTTTTGGTCCCTGCACCTACGTCCTTCGCACCGGCGACCGCGCGGGTGAGCAATGTGGGGGTGCCCACCCCACCCAGCGCTGCTTTGGCCGCCTGACGGACGCTTGGCGTCAGCAGTTCCCAGAGGCCACTGAGATCCCCCGCTGGGGAGATCTGTCTAGGCAGGCGTAGCTATCTTTGATCTTGACTTTGATGCTATCCTTGCTGCCATGTATGCTGAGACTATTAGTGATGAGGGTGACTGTTACCGGTGTTTCCCGCCCGACTCGGGCATTGGTACTGCTGCTCTAGGTGCTCGTGAGGCTACTGCTCTAGGTGCCAGTGCGTCTGTGCTCTCAGGTACTGGTGAGTCTGCGCTCTCAGGTATTGGTGAGTCTGCGCTCTCGAGTCTCGTTCTCTACGAACCTGGTGAGTGGTGCTGACCTATAGGATGCGGGTATCCACCCGTTCACTCCTGCTCGTCAGCGGGTGACGCACTGCACAGAGGCTAGCACAGGCCGACACGTGGCTACGTTTACTCGTCAGCCAGGGTCGAGCCTGTACACACTGACTACTGCGTCTCCTCCTGTTCCTGAGTCTGGTAGGGTAGCTGCGTCGGGTCAGGTGTTTGCTGCAGCGTCCAGGTCTGGTCCTGAGTCTGCCCCCTGTTCTTGTCGTCTCCTGTCTCACGAGACTCTCCTCTGGCACCACCGCCTTGGTCACCCCTCTCTGCTTCGGCTCAGAGGCATGGCCTCCCGTCTTCTTGTGACTGGTCTCCCCCGGTCCCTCCCTCCCCTTCCTCAGGGCCCTGGCCCTACCTGTGTCCCCTGTGTCGAGGGGCGCCAGCGGGCTGCCCCTCACTCCTCCCAGTTTCCTGCGACAGAGGCCCCATTGCAGACGCTTCACATGGACGTGTGGGGCCCAGCCCGCGTCCGGGGACAAGGTCACGAGCGCTACTTCCTGCTCGTTGTTGACGACTACTCGCGTTACACCATAGTCTTCCCCTTGCGTAGCAAGGGTGATGTCACTGAGGTGCTGATTGACTGGATCCGCGCAGCTCGTCTCCAGCTTAGGCAGAGCTTTGGCTCGAACTTTCCTGTTCTGCGTCTACACCCGGACAGAGGCGGAGAGTTCTCCTCTGGCCTTCTGCGAGCCTACTGTCGTGCACGAGGCATCCGTCAGACCTTCACGCTTCCGGACTCACCGCAGCAAAATGGGATTGCTGAGCGCCGCATTGGCATGGTCATGGACGTCGCTCGTACGTCTATGATGCATGCGGCGGCCCCCCATTTTCTGTGGCCATTTGCGGTCAGGTACGCGGCGCATCAGATCAACCTTCACCCCAGGGTCTCCAGGCCGGAGACCTCCCCAGCCCTGCTGTGGACGGGGAAGGTTGGCGATGCGTCGGCGTTCCGGGTCTGGGGATCTCGGGCGTTTGTCCGCGACTTGTCTGCGGACAAGCTGTCCCCTCGCGCTGCTCCTTGCGTCTTCCTCGGGTTCCCCCCCGACGCGCCTGGGTGGCAGTTCCACCACCCCACCTCTCGTCGTGTTCTGTCCTCCCAGGACGTCACATTCGACGAGTCGGTCCCCTACTACCGCCTCTTCCCCTACCGCACTCCGTCCCTCCGCCCGCCCCCGCTCTTCCTTGTACCAGGTCCCCCCCCGGTAGACCCCTTCCCCCCTCAGGGTCCTGCCCCTTCAGGTGTGTCCCAGGTAGACGCAGTCGAGCCTGACGAGGTCACTGATGACTCTGGTGCTGCTGAGGGTGCTGAGCCTAGGGGTGCTGAGACTGGGGGTGCTGAGCCTGGGGGTGCTGGGTTTGGGGGTACGGAGCCTAGGGGTGCTGCGCCTGGGGGTGCTGAGCCTTGGGGTGCTACGCATGGGGGTGCTGAGCCTGGGGGTGCTGAGCCTAAGGGTGCTGAGCCTGAGGGTGCTGAGCCTGGGGGTGCTACGCGTGGGGGTGCTACGCCTGGGGGTGCGGAGCCTGGAGGTGCTCCACGTGGAGGTTCTCCGGGTGCTTCGTCTCGCCGGGAGCCACTCTCTCCACAAGAGCTGCGCGAGTGGTTTGCCCGGCGCTAGAGCCGTGCTGCTGGTGCTGGAGGTTCTTCGGCTGCTGAGGGTGCTACTGTCGCGGGTCCCGGAGGTGCTCGTACTGGGAGTACTGGAGCTGCTGGGCCTGCGGGTTCGACTGGAGCTGGTACTGCTGAGGGTGGTTGCACTGAGACTACCACTGGCGGACATGCTAGGGGTGCTCCTGGTGCTGCTTGAGGTTCTGGAGCTGCTGGAGGTGCTGCTGGAGCGGGTGCTGGTGCTGTCCCTACTGTTTCTGGCGTCGCCACGCGGCCTCGACCGTACTTTGTTCCACTCCTGCAGCAGCTTCTTGGTCTTACACCTTCTCCTGGTCCTCCTCCTCCCTTATAGGGTCCACAGCCTGTCCCGTCGCAGTCACAACTCCAGCCTGCCTCCCCTTTGCCTGCTCCTTCTCCCTACACTGGTCCTACTGGAGGTCTTACTGAGCGTCGTGAGCCTGCGTCTCGTCCTGCGCCGCCTGTTCGTGCTGCTCGCGCTAGTGGTCGCAGTTCGCGTCAGCGTCCTCCTCCTGTCCCTAGCACGCACCGGATGTCTCTGCGTCCGTCTACTGCTCCTCTGCGTGCCCCTTTGCCTTCTCCTCCTGAGTCCTCTCTTCCTGCTCTTGCTGACCCGGAGTCGGGCTCTCTTCGTGCTGCCAGTCCCACTGTCACGCCTCTCCTTGCTACTGTCGTCACTGACCCTTCTTTCGAGTCTACTGCTGCGTCTGCCCTCGTTACTGAGCTCGTCGACTTTGCTGCTCGCTGTCGCCTAGACTACGCTGCTAGTCTTGTCGCTGAGTCTGAGTCTGTCTGTCCTCCGTCCGTCGGGGGTGAGTGTGCCCTTGGCACGGACGTCCTTGAGGACAGGCAGGAGGAGTTCCAGTGTCTGGCAACTGCTTCACCTCATCTCGTGTCTGTACTGCTCACCCTTGAGGGAGACCCGTATGCACTTGACATCCCGACTCCGCGCTCTTACGCGGAGGCGATAGAGGGTCCCTACTCCTCTTAGTGGCAGGCAGCTATGGAGGCAGAGATGGCTTCCTGGAAGTCCACAGGCACCTATGTTGACGCTGTCCCCCCTCCTGGGGCGAACATCGTCAGTGGCATGTGGATCTTCAGGGTGAAGCGGCCGTCGGGCTCTCCGCCTGTCTTCAAGGCGCGTTACGTGGCTCGTGGCTTCAGTCAGCGGCAGGGAGCTGACTACTTTCAGACCTTCTCCCCCACCCCAAAGATGACCACTCTTCGGGTACTGCTGCACGTTGCTGCTCACCGTGACTACGAGCTGCACTCTCTCGACTTCAGCACAGCTTTCTTGCAGGGCAGCCTGCACGAGGAGATCTGGCTACGCCGCCCACCTGGCTTCACTGGGTCTTTCCCTCCTGGTACCTTGTGGAGTCTCCGGCGTCCAGTCTACGGTCTCCGCCAGGCGCCGCGTGAGTGGCACGACACATTGAGGACTACGCTGGCGGCACTTGGGTTTGCTCCTTCTACTGCCGACCCGTCGCTGTTTCTGCGCACAGACACCTCTGTGCCGCCGTTCTACATCCTCGTGTACGTCGACGAATTGGTCTTTGCCACAGCTGACACTGCTCGACTCGCCTACGTGAAGTCCGAGCTGCAGAAGAGACACACGTGCACAGACCTGGGTAAACTGCGCAGCTACCTTGGCATGCAGATCACTCGGGACAGAGCACGCCGCACCATTACCCTGACTAAGTCACACATGGTGCAGCAGGTCCTTCAGCGCTTCGGCTTCACGTACTCCTCGCCTCAGGCCACTCCTCTGCCTACTCGCCACTCACTCTCAGCTCTGCCTTCGGATGAGTCCGTAGAGTCGAGTGGCCCGTATGCAGAGCTTGTTGGCTGCCTCATGTACCTGATGACCTGCACACGACCTGACCTTGCATACCCTCTTAGCATTCTTGCACGCTATGTTGCTCCTGGGAGACACCGACCAGAGCACATGGCTGCAGCGAAGAGGGTGTTGCGCTACTTGTGCAGTACGTCGGGCATGGTGCTAGTGCTTGGAAGGCGGCGTCCAGTGGTCCTCACTGGGCACGCGGACGCTTCTTGGGCTGACGACCAGGCTACGCAGCGGTCGTCACAGGGTTACACCTTTAGCCTTGGTTCTGGCTCTGTTTCGTGGCGGGTTACCCGCTCGTCTTCTGTTCTCGGCTCCAGTTGTGAGGCTGGGATCTACGCCGGGGCCATGGCTTCCCAGGAGCTTCGCTGGCTCACCTACCTGCTGACCGACCTTGGAGAGCCGCCTCGTTCTCCTCCAGTCCTTTACGTAGACAACAAGGCCATGCTGGCCTTGTGTCGAGAGCAGCGACTGGAGCACAGAACAAAGCACATTGCTCTCCGCTACTTCCTTGCTCGTGAGCTACAGCAGCGTGGACAGTTGCGACTTGCTTACGTGGCCTCTGAGGCCAACACTGCTGATGTTTTCACCAAGGCACTTGCGCCTTGTGATCATCAGCGCTTCTGTACTCAGCTTGGTCTTGTGCCTGTCTTGCCTCACTTGCTCACTTCTTGACCTTGCTTGTACTGTCATATATATATACTCTTGCTCTTGCTTGTTTAGATTCTTATATATATATGTATGCTCATGCATGTGAACTGGCCTTTTGGCCTTGAACTTGTGCTCAGAATGTGTGGTGACTTTGTGATCCACCCTAAGCTTTGCTTTGCTTTGCTTGACTGGTCTTGTGACCCCTTGTTCTCCCCCACTCTGCCTATGGGGGTGTGTCAAATTATAATACTGTGTAGGCTATAGTGGGGTAGCTCATATGGGGTACACACTTCTAGGGTTGCATATTTGTATCTCTCACATTCCTTAGTCAATGTGGTAGGCGTGAGCGCGAAGCGTTTGGCGATGGTGTCGGCGTACTTAGTGGCGTTGAGGTAGATGGCATCTTCTTCCTCTCGAATGTTCAAGCCGAGGTACTGTGTGACGGTAGAGGAGACCGTGAGTGTGAGGTCCTTTTGTAACTCCCCTTCGAACCAGGTGGTGATGTCGTCAGTGGAGCCGATGTAGAGTAGGTCGTCTACGTAGACGATCAGCAGGATGTAGTTGGTACCCTTCGTGAGTCGGTACATTCCTTGGTCGTGAGGTAGTTGGCGGAATCCGATGCGAATGAGGCGAGCGTGTAGGTACTGTTGCCACAGCCGCGGGGCTTGTTTGATTCCGTAGAGCGATTTCAGAAGCTGGCAAACCTGGTTGGGCTCCCCGTGGGTACCGTGTGGGAGCTCGACGAAGATTTCTGCGTCGACGGGTGCGTAGAGGAATGCGTTAGCGACGTCGATTTGCCGCAGCTTCTTCTTCTTCATGGCAACGATCGCAAGGAGGATTCGAAGTGAGGTATGTCGGCTAACCGGGGCGAATGTCTCGGTGAAGTCCCGTCCGTGCTCCTGATCGAATCCACGCACAACCCAACGTGCTCTGAACTTCTCAATTGTGCCGTCTGCTTTTGTTTTAACGCGGAAGACCCATTTCCCGGTGAGAATGGTCTTATTCCTTGCCGCGCTGATGGGGACAACTTTCCAGGTGTTCCGTTCCTCCAGCGCCTTTAACTCTCTGTCTATGGCTTCACGCCATTTTTCCCTGTGTTCCCCCCCCCAGAGCCTGCTGAACCGTCGCAGGCTCCTTAGGAAGAGTGTTGCCGTGGACTGCGGTGACGAGGCCGAGTATCTGCAGTCCAATCTGTGAGTAGCGGGGAAGAGTTGCATCCTCGGGATAAGCTGCTTCATCTCCCGCTTCTGGATCAGGTATGAAATTCAGTCCTACTTGTTCTTCTTCGTTGGTGTTGACTGTCGGAGGTGTTACGTAACCGTTGTCGGCGAAGTAGTAGAAGGTTTCGGCGTTGACACTTTCGCGAGGGTTGTCTTCGTCCATGGGAACGTCGACGGAGCAGAACGGAAGAGGTCCAGCTTCTTCTGACGCGTTGTCCACATTCTGCTCGTCCCATTCAGCTTCGTCTTCGGCGGAGGCGAAGGCTCGGACGCCACGGAAACCACCTGTGGGATCTTGGTCCTCTTGCAGGTTGGCAAGGTATGTCTGGAGCGTGAGTCGTTACCCGAAAATGACGTCGCGTGCTGCTACTGTTTCCTTGGAGTGGACGTCAAAGATTTTCCACGCGTTGTATTTCTTTTCGATGCCGAGGTGTAGTCCCCATTGTGTGCGTTGTGAAAATCGGCCCGCTCGTGCTGCTGGGGGTTGATACTGTACCATGCATCCAAACACTCGTAACATTTTTATGCTGCCCTGTTTCTCTGTCCACAGCAGATGCGGTGATGCGTTGTTCGGAAGCGACGATGACGACAGCAATTTGTGCAGCATGACAGCGTGGTCCATTGCTGCAGGCCACTGGTGGTTGGGTAGCCGCATGCCACGTAACAGTTTGCGCATGCTTTTCTGCAGAGTCCTGTTCATTGTTTCTGTTACACCTTGCTGCTGATGGGCGTAGGGAAGAGAGAGGAGCTGCTTGATCCCCTTTTCCGCCAGGTACTGCTTGAATCGCTGAGAGGTGTATTCTCCTCCTCCGTCTGATTGGAAGCTTTTCAGCTTTACACCCGACTCTCTCTCTGCTACTGGTAGCCAAGCAGCGAATGCTTCGAGGACCATGTCGCGGCTGGGTAGGTTTAGGTGCCAGACGTAACGAGTGGCGGCGTCGATGAAGGTGATTGTGTAGTTGTAGATTACTTGTCCTGGTTCCCGATTGTACAGGATGTCGCTATACACCTTTTCGAGTGGTGCGTACGCGGGTGCGCTCGGGTTGTGACGAGGAGCGAACGGTCGATGTGGTAAGTCGGCTTCGGGGCAGGTAAGGCATGTTCCTCGTGCCCGTTGGAGTTCTCTGCCGTCGAGTAGTAGTAACGAGTCCTTGTCAAGGACTCCTGCTCGTATTGTGTTGTTTAACACAGTGTTGCTTGGGTGTCCCATCCTTGCGTGCCAGGTGCTTTCGTCGGCGCGATGTCCGGGTGATCGTCGGTACATATCGGAGTTGGAATAGAAGCTGGTGGTGAAGTTAGCGCTACGATGAACTTCTCGTGGTGCTGGGTGGAGCTGTTGTGCTGGTGTTGGTGGTGTTTCGTCAACGAGGACTGGTGTCGTTGTTGCTGCTACTGTTGATGACGTCTCTGCTGCTGCCGATGATGTCTCTGCTGCTGCCTATGTTGTCTCTGCTGCTGCCGATGTTGTCTCTGCTGCTGCCGATGTTGTCTCTGCTGCTGCCAATGTTGTCTTTGCTGCTGACGAATATTGTATTGTTACTAACGCGCGTGTTCGTTCTGCTTCAGGAATGGTATGTGAATACCAAAAACCTTCCGGGCTGAAGTCTGGATCAAGGTCTGGAGGATGTGTCCAGTCGGTGAAGTTCACGATGGCGTCGCTATCTGCGGTGCCCAGGTCTGGGACGAAGACATTGTTCTTCAGGACCGCCTTTCCGATGTAGAAGGCGCCCTTCCCGTGGTACAGCTTGAACTCTTGGGTGGTGCTGTCGGCTTCCATGTGTATGCCTTTCGTCATCAACTGACTGACGCTCAGTAAGTTGTAGCCGAGTCCCTCCGCGATTAGTACTTTTGACATCTACAGTATAACATTTGTCTCTCGTGACTGAAGTTGCACTACTCCTTGTCGTCGTGTGCGCAGGTTCTGGTTGTTGGCGACTGTGATGACGACCTCCCGTTGAAGTCGGTGCTCGCGTTGGACGAAGCGTCCCAAGGAGCACATGTGTTGTCCGCAGCAGCTGTCCAAGAACCATGTGTCTTTCCCGGACGGCTCGCTTTGAGCGATGGCGGCGTCCGTCGGGTTCGGTTGAAGTGACTCGCGGCGAGGCGTGCTGTTGTCGAGTTGTTCTTCTAGTGAGTAATATGGTGGTGACTCAGTTACCCAGGAGTCGCTCAGCCTTGCCATGCAGCTGATGATGTTTCTTGTTTCTTTCGCAGGTTGTCCCGTCGATGTTGTTGAGACTTGTACTGAGGTTGTCGGATTTGCTTGCGTTGAGGTGACTTGACTGCTTGAAGGGCGAAGTTGGCGTTGCGGCGACGTTGACTGTTGTCGATTCGGGCAGTGCGTACGAGGATGCCCTGAAGTCTTGCAGAGGTGGCAGAACGGAGGTACGATTTTCGGTCGACTGTTGTTATTGTTGTGGCGCCGTTGAGTGTGAAATGCGAATTCGGATACTGATACCTTTCTCTTGTGTCGTTCTTCTTGCAGGTCCATGTCTTGCTGCTCAGCATGGATTTCGGCGCAGAGTGCTGTTTCGGAGATTCTCCCGTGTGCTCGTAGTATGGCGCGAGTAGAGCGCCAGTGAGGACCAAGACCGCCGATGACAACCGTGACGAAGGCGTCTTCTGAAATTGATCCTCCACATCGAAGAAGCTTGTCGCGCAGCTCGCGGCAGCGACTGATATACGCCATTCCCTTCTCGCCTGGTTTCATTTCGATTGTTGTCAGCTGCGCCATTAACCGACTTTGGTTTACACTGTCTGTTGCTTGATACAGGTTCTTCAAGTGGTTGTACGCGAGCTCCGCGGAATTGCCATAACCTCGGTAAGTCCTTATGTTCTGCTGTTGAGTCGGGGTGATGTTCCTCAGTATTATCGTGTATGCCATCATCGATTGATACGTGTACTGCTGCTTCTCATATTGTGTGCCGTTTGTTGGGTATGGCAGGGACCCGTCGAAGAAGCCAAGGATTTGCGCTCCTTCCATCATCAGCTCGAATTCGAACGACCAGGTGAAGAAATCCTTCCCGTCGAAGGGTTTTGTCGTCTGTAGTTTTAGAACGTGCGCGAACTGCGACTGAACTTGTAGTGCGTCCAGTGTTCTCTCTTGTCCCGGTGCAGGTTGTGGTTGTTGCATGAAGCTAACGGAGCTGCGCTGGGGCTCGTACGGAGCGAAGGTAGGTTGTTGTTGTTGATTCTCGCGTGCGTAGGATGAGCCATCGAGACTCATGGGTGTCACGTTGTTGTTGTTGTTGTTGTTGTTTGATTGCGCAGGTACTCCTTGCTGATGCTGCTCGTAGAAGGACATGAAGGAGAAGAATTTCTCCATCATGCTTGGATCGAAGCCCGCGCCTTGGTTTGCGGGTGTTTCAGTAGACCCAGCGGCCGGTCTCGTTGTTGTGCCTTCCTCTGTCTGTAGGCCAGAGGCAGAAGATGGGGTAGGAGTAGTACCAGGAGAGCCGTTGGAGAAGCTCCTCTCCTTTTTGGTAGACATGTCTCTTGGTGTAATTTAAGGGGAAATAGGATCTTAACCCTAACCTGCTGTCATACCATGTTGGGCTGAGTGCCCCTTAGGATCTTTGGTAGGGTTAATCTCTGGGTAGAGTGATGTAGTAGCGGAAGCGTTTTAATAAAGAGATTCTGAACCACCTTGCGCTTGTCAGAATATTATAGCTTACTTATTTCTGTAGGCTATAGTGGGGTATCCCATAGGGGGGTACAACCCAACTAGGGTTTCCTATTTGTACTCACTTCATTCATAGTTCACTCATTCTCTCGTTCACTTCTTCTCATGGTATCGAGCAGGTTCCCCTGTGGGAACTTTGCTTAGGGCCCACCACTTCGAAAAAAAAAATCCCTGCCCTAGCGCTCTCGCGCCCTAGCGCCCACCCTTGCGCCCGCCCTAGCGCCCTAGCGCCCGCCCTAGCGCCCGCCCTAGCGCCCGCACTAGCGCCAGCCCTAGCGCCCTAGCGCCCGGCGCCCGCCCTAGCGCCAGTGAGCCGCCCGCGGCCTGCCTGCGAGACCGCCGCCTGTGAGCCGCCCACCCGCGCGCCGCCCGACCGTGAGCCGGCGCCGCTCGTGAGCCGTCCGCCCGTGCGCCACCAGCCCGCCCGTGAGCCGCTGGCGCCGCCAGTGCGCCGCCCGTCCGTGAGCCGCCCGCCCGTGAGACGCTGGCGCCGCCCGTCCGTGAGCCGCCCGCCCGTGAGCCGCTGGCGCCGCCCGTCCGTGAGCCGCCCGCCCGTGAGTCGCTGGCGCCGCCCGCCCGTGAGCCGCCCGCCCGTGCGCCGCCCGCCCGTGCGCCGCCCGTCCGCGAGCCACCCACCCGCCCGTGCGCCGCCCGCGCCGCCCGTGCCCAGCCAGCGAGCCACCCGCGGGCAGCCCGCGAGAAGCCCCAGCCGCCCGTGCAGCCGCCCGTGAGCCGCCCCAGCTGCCCGTGAGCCGCCCGCGCGCCGCCCGTGACCCGCCCCGGCCGCTCGTGCAGTCACCCGTGCGCCGCCCGCGAGACGCTTGCGCCGCCCGAGCCGCCCGAGCCGCCCGAGCAATCTGCGGTGCCGAGCTCCTGCTTCTGTGGGGCTGCTGCTGCTCCTGGACCAGCGCAGCCGCTATGCTGCCGTGCTGTTGTGCTACTGAGCTACCCGACTCTTCCTGCTCGGTGAGACAGTCAGCTGCTATAATGGCCACCCCCAGTGTCCTGGCTTTTGATGCTGAGCGTCGCGCCATTGACTTTGCAGTCTGGGTCGAGGACCTGCAGCTGTACTTACTATGCGATGCGATAGATGAGGTTTCTCTCTTTGACTTTGTCTCTGGCGCTGTCCCTGCCCCTCCTGCTGATGCTGACCCCACTGTTCGCTCCAAGTGGGCCACACGCGATGCTGCTGCACGTCTTGCTGTGCGTCGCCACCTCCCTTCCTCCGAGCGTGCGCACTTTAGTCAGTGCAAGACCGCTCAGGCCTTGTACGACGCTGTAGTTGCGCGCTACTCCTCCCCTTCCTCCGCTACGCTTAGCCGCCTCATGCTACCGTACCTCTTCCATGACCTCGCTGCCTTTCACACAGTCGCTGACCTCTTTCCCCACCTCCGCGCTAGTGACACTCGCTACCGCGCTGCGCTTCCTGCTGAATTCCGCGCCGCAAACCCTCCTCCCATGTACATCACTCTCTACTTTCTAGTCACCCGTCTCCCTGAGTCCCTTCGTGCCGTTAGGGACCAGTTTCTCTCTGTCTGTCCCACCACCCTCACTGTCGACCTCCTTGAGAAGTCCCTGCTAGCGGCTGAGAAGAGTATAGTCGCTGTAGGGGCCTCTCGTGGTGACCCTCGCACCCCCATCTTTGAGGGGTGTTCTCCCTCCCCCCTGTTACCCTCTGTCGCCTCTGCTACTGCGGCCGACCTCGTTGGTTTGGAGTCGGTCGGTGCGGCGTCTGCCCCCAGCGGTAGGCGCCGCTCTGGCAGGGGCAAGGGGGGCAAGGGAGCGGGTGGAGCTAGCGGGGGCGGTGGCGGAGGAGGTGGGGGCGGCGGGGGGAGTGGGGGTGGCGGTGGAGGTGGTGGCGGGAGTGGAGGTACTGGTGGCAGCGGTGGAGGCGGAGGCGGCGGCGGAGGTGGTGGCGGCGGTGGCGCTGGGAGCGGCGGGGGCGAGGGTGGCGGTGGCGGCGGTGGCGGGAGAGGCGGGGGTGGCGGTGGTGGAGGTGGTCGGAGTGGCTCGTCCCAGCGGAGCAGCACTGGGGGTGGTCAGCGCCAGCAGCAGCAGCAGCAGCGCTCTCGCGACGTCCCCACCCCTCAGCAGCTCCGTGAGTGGTACTCGCAGCGTCAGCGTGGTGGGGCGTTCGGTCCCTGCACCTACGTCCTTCGCACCGGCGACCGCGCGGGTGAGCAGTGTGGGGGCACCCACACCGCCCGCCGCTGCTTTGCCCGCTTGACCGACGCTTGGCGCCAGCAGTTTCCGGAGGCCTCTGAGATCCCCCGCTGGGGAGAGCTGTCTAGGGCTGGTGTAGCTATCTTTGATCTTGACTTTGATGCTATCCTTGCTGCCATGTATGCTGTGACTATTAGTGATGAGGGTGACTGTTACCGGAGTTTCCCACCTGACCCGGGCATTGGTACTACTGCGTCAGGTGCCAGTGAGGCTGCTGCTCTAGGTGCCAGTGCGTCTGTGCTCTCAGGTACTAGTGAGTCTGCACTCTCAGGTACTGTGTCGGCTTCGGCCTCTCACACCTTCACCCTTGACTCTGGGGCGTCTCGCTCCTTCTTTCGGGACCGCACCACTCTCACGCCGCTTAGTCGGCCGGTTGCGGTGTCCCTGGCTGACCCCTCTGTGGGTCCTGTCCTGTCTCGTTTCTCTACAGTCCTCCCGTGTCCGGCGGCTCCCTCTGGCACCCTGACTGGTCTCTACCTCCCCTCGTTCTCTACGAACGTGGTGAGTGGTGCTGACCTACAGGATGTGGGTGTCCACTAGTTCACGCCTGCTCGTCAGCGGGTGACACACTGCACAGAGGCTAGCACAGGTCGCCACCTGGCTACGTTTACACGTCAGCCAGGGTCGAGCCGATACACACTGACCACTGCTTCTCCCGGTGCTGAGTCTGGTAGAGTCCCTTCGTCTGGTCAGGTGTTTGCTGCAGCGTCCAGGTCTGGTCCTGAGTCTGCCCCCTGTTCGTGTCGCCGTCTGTCTCACGAGACTCTCCTCTGGCACCACCGCCTTGGCCACGCCTCTCTGCTTCGGCTCAGAGGCATGGCCTCCCGTCTTCTTGTGTCTGGTCTCCCCCGGTCCCTCCCTCCCCTTCCTCCAGGCCCTGGCCCTGCCTGTGTCCCCTGTGTCGAGGGGCGCCAGCGTGCTGCCCCTCACTCCTCCCAGTTTCCTCCGACAGAGGCTCCGTTGCAGACGCTTCACATGGACGTGTGGGGCCCCGCCCGCGTCCGTGGACTCGGTCACGAGCGCTACTTCCTGTTGGTGGTTGACGACTACTCGCGTTACACCACAGTCTTCCCCTTGCGCAGCAAGGGTGATGTCACTGAGGTGCTGATCGACTGGATCCGCGCAGCTCGTCTCCAGCTCAGGCAGAGCTTTGGCTCGGACTTTCCTGTGTTGCGTCTGCACTCGGACAGAGGCGGAGAGTTCTCCTCTGGCCTTCTGCGTGCCTACTGTCGTGCGCGAGGCATCCGCCAGACCTTCACGCTTCCGGACTCACCGCAGCAAAATGGGATTGCAGAGCGCCGCATTGGCATGGTCATGGACGTCGCTCGTACGTCTATGATGCATGCGGCTGCCCCCCATTTTCTGTGGTCGTTTGCGGTCAGGTACGCGGCGCATCAGATCAACCTCCATCCCAGGGTCTCCAGGCCGGAGACCTCCCCAGCCCTGCTGTGGACGGGGAAGTTTGGCGATGCGTCGACGTTCCGGGTCTGGGGATCTCGGGCGTTTTGTCCGCGACTTGTCTGCGGACAAGCTGTCCCCTCGTGCTGCTCCCTGCGTCTTCCTGGGGTTCCCCCCCGACGCCCCTGGGTGGCAGTTCTACCACCCCACCTCTCGACGTGTTCTGTCCTCCCAGGACGTCACGTTCGACGAGTCGGTACCCTACTACCGCCTCTTCCCCTACCGCACTCCGTCCCTCCCCCCGCCCCCGCTCTTCTTGGTACCAGGTCCCCCCCGGTAGACCCCCTCCCCCCTCAGGGTCCTCCCCCTTCAGGTGTGTCCCAGGTAGACGCTGTCGAGCTTGTCGAGGTCACTGGTGACTCTAGTGCTGCTGCGGGAGCTGAGCCTGGGGGTGCTGGGACTGGAGGTGCTACGCCTGGGGGTGCTGAGCCTGGGGGTGCGGAGTTTGGAGGTGCTGAGCCTGGGGGTGCTGATTCTGGGGGTGCTGAGCCTGGGGGTGCTGAGCCTGAGGGTGCTGAGCCTGGGGGTGCTGAGCCTGGGGGTGCTGAGCCTGGGGGTGCTGAGCCTGGGGGTGCTGAGACTGGGGGTGTTCCGCCTGGAGGTGCTCTGCCTGAGGGTGCTGAGCCTGGAGGTTCTCCGTCTGGAGGTGCTTCGTCTCGCCGAGAGCCACTCTCCCCACAGGAGCTGCGTGAGTGGTTTGCCCGGCGCTGGAGGCGTGCTGCTGGTGCTGGAGGTTCTTTGGCTGCTGAGGGTGTTGGCGCTGAGAGTACTGCTGGCGGTCCGACTAGCAGTGCTCCTGGTGCTGCTGGGGGTTCTGGAGCTACTGGAGGTGCTGCTAGAGGTGCTGCTGGAGGTGCTGCTGGAGCGGGTACTCCTGCTGGGGGTACTGGTGCTGTCCCTGCTATGTCTGGCGTTGCCACGCGGCTCCGACCGTACTTCGTTCCGCTCCTGCAGCAGGTTTTTGGTCTTACACCTTCTCCTGGTCCTCCTCCTCCTCCCTTAGAGGGTCCGAAGCCTGTCCAGTCACAGTCACTGCTACAGCCTGCCTCCCCTTTGCCTGCTCCTTCTCCCTACGCTGGTCCAACTGGAGGTCTTACTGAGCGTCGTGAGCCTGCGTCTCGTCCTGCGTCGCCTGTTCGTCCTGCACGCTCTAGTGGCCGCGGTTCGCGTCAGCGTCCTCCTCCTGTCTCTCGCACGCACAGGATGTCTCTGTGTCCGTCCACTGCTCCTCTGCGTGCCCCTTTGCCATCTCCTCCTTCTTCCTCTCTTCCTACTCTTGTCGACCTGGAGTCGGACTCTCTTCGTGCTGCCAGTCCCACTGTCACGCCTCTCCTTGCTACTGCTGTCACTGACCCTTCTTTCGAGTCTTCTGCTGCGTCTGCCCTTGTCACTGAGCTCGTCGAATTTGATGCGCGCTGTCGTCTAGACTACGCTCCTAGTCTTGTCGCTGAGTCTGAGTCTGCCTGTCCTCCGTCTGTCGGGGGTGAGTGTGCCCTTGGCACGGACGTCCTTGAGGACAGGCAGGAGGAGTTCCAGTGTCTGGCCGCCGCTTCACCTCATCTCGCGTCTGTACTGCTCGCCCCTGAGGGAGACCCGGATGCACTAGACATCCCGACTCCGCGCTCTTACGCGGAGGCGATAGAGGGTCCCTACTCCTCTCAGTGGCAGGCAGCTATGGATGCAGAGATGGCTTCCCGGAAGTCCACAGGCACCTACGTTGACGCTGTTCCCCCTCCTGGGGCGAACATAGTCCGTGGCATGTGGATTTTCAGGGTGAAGCGGCCGCCGGGTTCTCCACCTGTCTTCAAGGCGCGTTACGTGGCTCGTGGCTTAATTCTGCGGCAGGGAGTTGACTACTTTCAGACCTTCTCCCCCACCCCGAAGATGACCACTCTTCGGGTACTGCTGCATGTTGCTGCTCACCGTGACTACGAGCTGTACTCCCTCGACTTCAGCACAGCTTTCTTGCAGGGCAGCCTGCACGAGGAGATCTGGCTGCGTCGCCCACCTGGCTTCACTGGGTCTTTCCCTCCTGGTACCCAGTGGAGTCTCCGGCGTCCAGTCTACGGTCTCCGCCAGGCGCCACGTGAGTGGCACGACACACTGAGGACTACGCTGGCGGCACTTGGGTTTGGTCCTTCTACTGCCGACCTGTCGCTGTTCTGCGCACCGACACCTCTCTGCCGCCGTTCTACATCCTCGTGTACGTCGACGACTTGGTCTTTGCCACAGCTGACACTGCTGGACTCGCCTACGTGAAGTCCGAGCTGCAGAAGAGACACACGTGCACTGACCTGGGTGAACTACGCAGTTACCTTGGCTTGCAGATCACCGGGGACAGAGCACGCCGCACCATTACCCTGACTCAGTCACACATGGTGCAGCAGGTCCTTCAGCGCTTCGGCTTCACGTACTCCTCGCCTCAGGCCACTCCTCTGCCTACTCGCCACTCACTCTCAGCTCTGCCTTCGGATGAGTCCGTAGAGTCGAGTGGTCCGTATGCAGAGCTTGTTGGCTGCCTCATGTACCTGATGACCTGCACACGACCTGACCTTGCATACCCTCTTAGCATTCTCGCACGCTATGTTGCTCCTGGGAGACACCGACCAGAGCACATGGCTGCAGCGAAGAGGGTGTTGCGCTACTTGTGCAGTACGTCGGGCATGGGGCTAGTGCTTGGAGGGCGGAGTCTAGTGGTCCTCACTGGGCACGCGGACGCTTCTTGGGCTGACGACCAGGCTACGCAGCGGTCGTCACAGGGTTACACCTTCAGCCTTGGTTCTGGCTCTGTTTCGTGGCGAGCTACCCGCTCGTCTTCTGTTCTCGGCTCCAGTTGTGAGGCTGAGATCTACGCCGGGGCTATGGCTGCTCAGGAGCTTCGCTGGCTCACCTACCTGCTGACCGACCGTGGAGAGCTGCCTCGTTCTCCTCCAGTCCTGTACGTAGACAACAAGGCCATGCTGGCCTTGTGTCGAGAGCAGCGACTGGAGCACAGGACAAAGCACATTGCTCTCTGCTACTTTCTTGCTCGTGAGCTACAGCAGCGTGGACAGTTGTGACAAAATTAGAAGGAAGAAAGAGAGTTGAACTAGCAGAAATGGGGATACAAATAGCAAACCCTAGAAGGGTTGTACTCGCTATAGAGCACCCCACTACAGGCTAGAACATAAGATAATATTCTGACAAGTTGCGACTTGCGTACGTGGCCTCTGAGGCCAACACTGCTGATGTCTTCACCAAGGCACTTGCGCCTTGTGATCATCAGCGTTGCTGCACGCAAGCGGCCCCCTCAGGTCTCCACGACAGACGATGAGAAAAGGGGGGGGGGGGGGGGGGGGGGGGGGGGGGGGTGGAGAAAGGGGCCTACCACGGGCCTGATAGGATCGGAGGTAGGGGCACGGGGCCGGGACAGTGAGGGCGGCAGGTGGGCCGCAAAGGTAGGGCGGCGGGTAGCCGCGAAGGTAGGGCGGCGGGTGGGCCGCGATGGTTGGGCGGCGGGTGGCCGCGAAGGTGGGGCGGCAGGTGGCCGCGAAGGTAGGGCGGCGGGTGGCCGCGAAGGTAGGGCGGCGGGTGGGCCGCGAAGGTAGGGCAGCGGGGCCGCGATGGGTCCCCGTCGCCCGTCGCGGCGCCTCCAGAAGGCGACGCGACGAACGACGGGGCAGACGCCCGCCGCGCGCCTCGGGGCGCACAGCGGGCAGAGAACTGCCGCGCACCTCGGGGCGCACGGCGGGCAGAAAACCGCCGTGCGCCTCGGGGCGCACGGCGGGCAGAAAACCGCCGCGCGCCTCGGGGCGCACGGCGGGAAGGAGAAAGTTGTAGCGGAAGCGTGGAGCTGGTAACCCACCCACAGGATCGATCCAAGAGGATCGACCTGCTCTGATAGCATGACAAAATTAAAAGGAAGAAAGAGAGTTGAACTAGCAGAATTGGGGATACAAATAGCAAACCCTAGAAGGGTTGTACTCACTATAGAGCACCCCACTACAGGCTAGAACATAAGATAATATTCTGACAAGTTGCGACTTGCGTACGTGGCCTCTGAGGCCAACACTGCTGATGTCTTCACCAAGGCACTTGCGCCTTGTGATCATCAGCGTTGCTGCACGCAAGCGGCCCCCTCAGGTCGCCACGACAGACGACGGGAAAAGGGGGGGGGGGGGGGGGTGGAGAAAGGGGCCTACCACGGGCCTGATAGGATCGCAGGTAGGGGCACGGGGCCGGGACAGTGAGGGCGGCGGGTGGGCCGCAAAGGTAGGGCGGCGGGTAGCCGCGAAGGTAGGGCGGCGGGTGGGCCGCGATGGTTGGGCGGCGGGTGGCCGCGAAGGTGGGGCGGCGGGTGGCCGCGAAGGTAGGGCGGCAGGTGGGCCGCGAAGGTAGGGCAGCGGGGCCGCGACGGGTCCCCGTCGCCCGTTGCGGCGCCTCCAGAAGGCGACGCGACGAACGACGGGGCAGACGCCCGCCGCGCGCCTCGGGGCGCACAGCGGGCAGAGAACCGCCGCGCGCCTCGGGGCGCACGGCGGGAAGGAGAAAGTTGTAGCGGAAGCGTGGAGGTGGTAACCCACCCACAGGATCGATCCAAGAGGATCGACCTGCTCTGATAGCATGACAAAATTAAAAGGAAGAAAGAGAGTTGAACTAGCAGAAATGGGGATACAAATAGCAAACCCTAGAAGGGTTGTACTCGCTATAGAGCACCCCACTACAGGCTAGAACATAAGATAATATTCTGACAAGTTGCGACTTGCGTACGTGGCCTCTGAGGCCAACACTGCTGATGTCTTCACCAAGGCACTTGCGCCTTGTGATCATCAGCGTTGCTGCACGCAGCTGGGTCTTGTGCCTGTCTTGCCTCACTTGTTCACTTCTTGACCTTGTTTGTACCTTGACCTATATATACTCTTGTTCTTGCTTGCTTGACTCTTGTATATCTCTATATATGATCTTGCATGTGAACTGGCCTTGTGGCCCTTGAACTTGTGCTCGGAATGCGTGGTGACTTTGTGATCCACCCTGAGCTTGGCTTTGCTTTGCTTGACTGGTCTTGTGACCCCTTGTTCTCCCCCACTTTGCCTATGGGGGTGTGTCAGAATATTATTGCTTACTTATTTCTGTAGGCTATAGTGGGGTATCCCATAGGGGGGTACAACCCAACTAGGGTTTCCTATTTGTACTCACTTCATTCATAGTTCACTCATTCTCTCATTCACTTCTTCTCAGCGCTAGTATGTGAGGGCAAAGTAAGTTGATTAAAGCAAAGAGATACAAGATTATATAAGAGTACAAGGAATACGAGGAGAGACGGTTGTAACTACTTTTACTGTTGCTGTTGCGGTTCGATACAGTGACGACTCGGGCAACTGCTCTGTAGCGAGTCAGTTGTGTGTCCTTGCTGTCGCGCTGTGCTTGTCAAGTCAAAGGTCACTGACCTTTGACATTCGAGTAACCTCCAGCGGTTACTTCAACCTCCGAGGGTTGACTCGCCGGTGCTTCGATATGCATCGCTTCGCTTGTGCCTTAGTGTTTCGACACGACAGAAGCGCTTAGGTCCGATTGTTTCCAACAAAGACTAACCGATGTTCGCTGTTTGAACACAATGTTGGTGTCATTAACAAGCCCTTGAAGAGTAGATCCAGAAAATTGATTCAGATTGCTGAACTGGTTGAGGTAAGCTGGAAATTTGCTGAATCAAAGTTCTCCTAAGGAGCCATGGCGGAGAGCTGTCTACGAAATGTGTTGTTTGTCGCTCGCATTCTGTCGTGAGCATGTATTTTTTTAGTTTACATATTCGCTTTTATTTCCGTTGCAGCTGTGCTCTGTATCCAACTGCTCTGTGGCGCGTTGCTGCCACACTTTTTCTGCAGCACTTTCTGTCGAGCTTAGACGGAAACCGTCGACGGAGGCGGTTTTCTTCGACGGACGTGGGGGAGCAGCTGACGTCATCGCCAGCTCGTGCGGTGACCACTCCGAGCTGGCGGGCTCGTTTCGGGCGGGCTGGGGGGTCGGCTCCCGCCCCTCGCGTGCTTCGCTAGGCGACGGCGGGAAAAAGAAAATCCCTCCGAGGAAAACCCGCAGGGGCGAACGGGGTTTCTCGGAGGGATTCGGGCGAGGTCTTCCCACTACATCAGACAAGGCACCAGGTCCATGACGTCATTTACCTCGGACAGATGTACGCGGCTCCGATGCTGTAATGCAGAAAATAGTCAACGCGAGGGAGGGAAGGTGCGGTACTACTGAGATGAGTCACCTTTCATCAAACGTGTTCCTACCTAGGCCGAGCATGTCGATTCGATCCCTAGGCACGTCTTCCTCGAGTACCAACTGTGGCGATCACTATAGCTTTTTGCGGGGCAGTCCCAAGGCGCTCGCCGCGACAGGCCGACTCGGAATGGCAAGTGTCAGTCCGGAACTTGCTCCGAAACGTCCGACGCTTGCAACCTATTCAGGAATTAATTATTCTTAGGACGTGGGCAGATGAATCACTGTTGCATCTCTCGCCGCACATTGCGGGCTCGCCCAGGGGCCGCGAGTGTTCTCTGTATCGCGATTCCCCTGCCGATTACGATTCTCCTCTACCTCATAGCCTTCGTTCGCGTCGCTGACGGTCTCGTCGACTGTTATAACCTAACGAATCCAAGTAAGATGCTCCGCCTCTCCCGTTCTTGAAACCGCCGCCATTTACTGTTTCGTCGCTATATTAGTAGTAGTCGAGTCATAAGCACCACTAGTGCTGGGACCCTACTAACCCAGCTTTCGTCCTTCTCTCAGGCGTATTTAGTAGACGTTCACACTTGACTCATTCCCTTATCCCCTTCCTCCTCCTCCCAGTGTAGCCCCCGCAGCCCTTTCGATCACTCGCTGCGTCTTTTAGGGTTTCGTTGCTATTCCGCTCAATAACCCTAAAAAACTCCAATTCTCTTTTGCTATAATCCCTCTTCTTTGGCCGTCGCAGGTGAACCGTCAAACCTCCTCTCGAACCCAAGCTTTGATACAAGCTGTCTAGACCTAGGATGGCGTCGCAAGAAGCTGAACGCGTCGTGCCCACCATGGCCGTACTTATTCCCTTGGCGCGCGTTAGAGCCTGGGGAAGCATTCTTAAGCGACGAGATCTTAACCACCGCATATGGTAGCGGAAATCACGGAACATCGCTTGCGCCAGCGGTCCCAACTCTGGCGGAAGCTTTTGCGACAGCAAGCAGGGTAGCGCCGCCTGCTGACGTGTCAATAGTGAACGGGGTAGCGGGAGTCACGGACATCCTACTGGCAGCTGACGGGTCCCGTTTTTTACGTCTGACATCTGATATTTCCGTGTCGTCTAGTGGCGACGGCGCTTCCGGTACTAGTAGCAATGGTAGTGGTAACAATAGTAGCAGCAGCGGCCCAGGCGTGTCGCAAGCGCTGTGCGAACTCAAACCCGCGGCGCCCACGAGCAACGTGTCGCAGCAGCAGCAGTCCCCGCGCCAGCTGTCCCTCTCGTTCTTTGCGCGCCCCAGCCTGTGCGCGGAGGGGGAAGGGGGCGCGGAAGGGGAGGCGGAGCGGCTGTTGAAGGTGCTGCTGCTGGCAGTTCCGCTGAACGCTTCTGCTGCCGCCGCGGCAGGGGGAGGGGCAGAGGGGGGAGGAGCGGGGGAGCAGGTGTGGGGGGAGTGGCGGGTGGGCGTGCCGTGTGGGGGGAGCAGCGCGAGTTTGTCCGGCGCCTTGCCCTGGTTCCAAGTGGGGCCCCTCCTCTTCCCCCTCCCTGACCCCCCCGATTCCTCCGCCTCTTCTTCCTCCGCCTCTTCGCCTTCCTTGTTGGTAGTGCCTCCAGGGGGAGTGGCGCTGCACTTGGTGATTCGAGGCGTGCAAGGCAGTAACAGCAGCAGCAACAGCAACAGCAGCACTGCCACCGTCGCCACAAGCAGCGTAGTTGCCAGTAGCAGCAGTGACACCAGTAGCGTTGGCGCCAGCACCACCACACTCAGCAGCAGCAGCAGCAGCACCAGCAGCAGCGTTGAAAGCAGCAGCGTTGACAGCAGCAGCAGCAGCAGCAGCGGCTTTACTATCTCCTCCGTGGGCCTCCAGATTCGATCCGCTCTACACCCTCATCTTACCCGCGCTGCATCCGCCCTGAAACGGTTGCTCCGGTTCCCCACACTACCGCGCTCCATGCGCAGAGCAACAACAGGAGTAGGTGCAGAAGCGGCGGCGAATGCGACGATAGTAGAGAGAGTGGGCGTGGCGTCGGAAACTTTTGACTCGACTCAAAAGGCAGCAATGGGGGAAAATGTGAAGATGGTGAAGAGTGAGGGCGTGACGTCGGAAGCGGGGAGCACTTCTATCGACCTTGTGTCTGTCATGCCCACTAGCAGTGAGTGAAAGGCGCTGGGAGGCGGGTTGCAAGGAGGAATAGAGTCCCAGTCCCAGGTGAGTTAGATGGGAAGGTAGGCACGTTCAACAAGCTCCTTTCTTAATATATACCTGAACAAATCATACTTGCTTCTACATTAAGTCATGGCACCTAACGGGTCCACTTTGAGTCCCAGTCCAAGGTGAGTGAGAAGGGGAGGCAGGCACGTTCTGATGGTAAAGCGTGTGGCCATGGCGGCGGAAGCGAGGAGCACTGTCTGTTGTGACTGATATCGTCCTCGTGTCTGTTGTGCCCACCAGCTGTGAGTCACAGAGGTAGCAACGGTTGGCAGGGTCACGAGTGTGCCGCAGGTATTGCAGGAGGAAGCATGCGCGCGGCACAATGAAAGCTTGCCACTTTAGACGTGCAACTAAACGAGCCGGGTAAAACCCGGCTAGTCCTGGTTGGGGCTCGGCCGATTTTTTTCTGGCCCGGGGTCGGACGGACTCAGGGTGTGTTTCTATCCCGTGTCAGATATCAAGTCATGCGGCCTTAGTCTCCAATTTGTCTCTTCCGAACTTCCAATCGCCCCAAAAACGAGCCACTTCGGGTCTTCCGAACCTCCACTTCGTGTCAAACCTAATGTCTGACACGGGATAGAAACGCGCCCTCATTCGTCACTAGTCCAAATGGGATCTTCTGGGTAGAAACAGCCTTGGTTTGGTAGAACGTGGAGAGGGGGTTTGGAATTCGTACCCCACCCAACCCAACTCGTTGAAATCGAAATTCGTAGCTTCCCATCCCACAAATTCGCGTAACAAAATGTTGTCCCCAACCAAACCGCCGCCCCTCAATACCTACCTCCACCGCACAGTATCTAGAAAACCCAACCAAAATTGGAAATTGGCAAGTGAGGTCAATACTAGATCTAGTTCTCGTTTACCTCCTAAATCTCCTAGACGACTCATGATTTCGCGCGCAACATTTATCCAATGACGATTGGCTGTATCTGAGCTAGATGCTTGTTACTAAGCAATTTAGCACACTACATGCTTGACGGATGCATCTTGGATTTAATTCTTGACTTCAATCTTGACTTTTTTGTCCACACCCTCTCTCCTGCGTACAAATGTCGCGACTTTTTCGAAACTCGCCAAGCCCCAAAAAACTGGAGAGTCCCTAAAAAAGCTCGCGCAAAGCCGCGAGTTTCCAACGAGTTAAAATTATCACGCGGAGTAAAGCCCGCTCAACTCGGCCGAGTTTTTTCGGCGGAGAGTCGAACTCGTCAGTCGTCCCTAGACGAGTGCTGGGAAGGAGTGCGCACATGTCTGCGCATTGCTTTACACTGAAAGCATGCGCGTCACACTGAAAGCATGCGCGTCACACTGAAAGCATGGGCGTCACACTGAAAGCATGGGCGGCACGCTGAAAGCATGCGCGGCACACTGAAAGCATGCGCGGCACACACATTCTCAACAGCCAAGTTCTAATTTCCCACAGCCCACTCCCGTGCATGATCAATCCATCCCTCACTTCTGCTCCCACTCTTCCTCCCCCTTCACATCCCCCCATCCCCCGCCACTCCCATCCCCTCCCCCACTGCCCTGCAGCCGACCCCTCTCCTCTCAAGTCGTTCTCCCACTGGCCTCTCTCCAGCGCCCACCCGCTCCTCACAGCCGGCTCAGCTCGCCGCAACCGCTCCTCGCTCTCCCTCACTACGCTCTCCGACCTGAATGCCGCATCCCTCGCGCTGCACCCCGCCCCCTTCGCCCTGCTCGCCCCTGCCACGCCCACCTCCCCCTGCCGCCCCTTCTCCTTCTCCACCTCATTCACCTTCCGCATCTCCTCCCCCAACGCCGCGGGGCTGGGCGGCGAGGGCTTGGCGTTTGTGATGCTGCCGACGCCCACGCTCGGGCTGCCGGGGCCGTCCCTGGGCTACGGGCGCCTGCTGCTGCCCCCGGGGAGCACGACTGCTGCAGCTGCTGCTGCTGATGGTTCCAGTGTCAGCGGTGCAGCTGTGTCATCTCAGGTACACGTCAGTTCAGGTGGGCAGCAACAGCAACCCAGTTTTTCAGGTGGGCATCAAACGGAGGTGGGCAGCAATGCATCAACTCAGGTTGTTACTCTGCTTGTCTTAATATCCTGTAAGAGAACAGCCGAGAAAGAGAGCCTTGCTGGCTTGCTCTTTTGTTCTCCTACTCTGCTGCTCTGCGTATCTGCTTCTCCCCCTTCCCCCCCCCCCCCCCCCTCCGCCCACAGCAGCACAGGAGCCTCGCAGTTAAACACCTGAATCTCTCAACATGCCCCTCCCCCCCCCCCTCCGGCTTCCACCCCTCTATCCACAGCAGCATAGGAGTCTGGCAGTGGAGTTTGACACATGCGCCTCCCCCGAGTTCTGGGACCGGCAGGAGCACCACGTGGGGGTGAACCTGCACGGCAGCATGCTCTCTCTCGCCTCTGCCCCCGTGCACCCCGTCGGCATCGCCTCCCTCAACGCTGGTCAGACCCTCCTCGCCACCATCCAATACAACGCCTCCTCCTCCCAGCTCTCCGTTTGGCTCTCCCCAGCCCCACCCTCCTCCGCTCCCCGCTCGTCCCCTCGCCCCACCCCTTGCTTCCCTCGCTTCCCTGGTTTCCCTCTGTTGCCTCGCTGCTCCTCCTCCTCCTCCTCCTCCTCCTCCTCCTCCTCCTCCTCCTCCTCCTCCTCCTCCTCCTCCTCCTCCTCCTCCTCCTCCCCCTTCTCCCCTCCTCTCCCCCGCTCTGCCGTCCTCACCACGTTCCTGGACACCTGCGAGTGGCTCGGGGGGAACGACCCGGAAGCAGCAGCAGCAGCGCCGCCCCCGGCGCTGTTTGTGGGCTTCACAGCGGCTACTGGCAAGGGGGTGGAGCAGGCGCAGGCGCACGAGGTGCTGGGGTGGAGTTTCCAAGTCGGGGAAGGTGAGATCAGTGGCTAGGTGGGTGGGAATGACTCGGAAGCAGCAGCAGCAGCATCTCCCCCCCCCTCCCCCCTCGCACCCCTGCTGCTGTTTGTGGGCTTCACAGCGGCTACGGGCAAGCAGGTGGAGCAGGCGCACGAGGTGCTGGGGTGGAGTTTCCAAGTCGGGGAAGGTGAGTGAGGTGAGGTGAGGTGAGGTGTCGTGATCCCTGTTTTGAGTCGACTCAAAAGTCAACTCGTTGAGGTGTCGTGATCCCTGTGTTGAGCGTTTTTCAGTGGGGAATGACCCTTGCATTACTATATCACACCGCCTGTGTCACAGGCCCTGTGAGTGAGTAGCTCGACTCCTGTGCTGTGCTCTGCTCTGTTGTAGATCTGGCCTGAGGGTTCTCGCCTGCAGCACTACGGGGCAGAAAAGGGAGGGGGAAGGCCCACACTTTCCAGTGCTTTGTAGTGTCCTTTCCATGTGCTTCCACTCCCATGTCCTTTCCATGTGCTTCCACTCCCATGTCCTTTCTATGTGCTTCCACTCCCATGTCCTTTCCATGTGCTTCCACTCCCATGTCCTTTCCATGTGCTTCCACTCCCATGTCCTTTCCATGTGCTTCCACTCCCATGTCCTTTCCATGTGCTTCCACTCCCATGTCCTTTCCATGTGCTTCCACTCCCATGTCCTTTCCATGTGCTTCCACTCCCATGTCCTTTCTATGTGCTTCCACTCCCATGTCCTTTCTATGTGCTTCCACTCCCATGTCCTTTCCATGTGCTTCCACTCCCATGTCCTTTCCATGTGCTTCCACTCCCATGTCCTTTCCATGTGCTTCCACTCCCATGTCCTTTCCATGTGCTTCCACTCCCATGTCCCCTGTTTTTAACCTTTCCTTACTCCCTCAGCCCTTGCTTACTTCTCCGAAACCCTACTCCACGTTCCGCCCCTCCGCTTATACCCTACCACGGCAACCCCAGGCCATGACTCGGGATGTGATGTCCTCGTGCAAACCTTCACCCTTTCCTCAGCCCCTTCTTTCCCCTCATCCCCTGCTCCCCTGACTCCCCTGCACTCCCCTCTCCCTGTTTCTCACATCACATCACATCACATCACATCATCAACCCCAGCAGCGGAGGATCCGCTTTCGTTTTGGGCGGCAGACTCATTCTCCTTCCCCTACATCACGCCAGCCACTCCCCTGCTGACACGTGGCAGCACAAGGAAGCGTTTCTTCGCCGCCGACCTCTCAGTCGCTGCTGACGTGGCAGCCACCAGCCAATCAGACGATCCCGCCCCTGGAGCCATCTTCTTCCCTCGCCGTCTCCCCCTCCTCTACTCCTCCTCCTCCCCTCCCTTCCCTCCTCCTCCCTTTCCTCGTCCTCGCAGCTCCCCCCTCTCCTCTCCTTCCTCCTCCCTTTCCCAACCCTCAGCCACCGAACCTCTCACCGAACCTCCCGCCTGCATGGCCCGCTCTTTCACCTTCACATACGGCTTCTCCATTAATGTATCCGCGTCTCAAGGTCTCGCATTCGTTATAAGCACGCATGCGAGTGTGGGCCTAGGCGGGGCATATATGGGGTACGGCCGCGACCCGTCCTCGCGTCTTGCTAATGGCAGCTGGCCGGACGGCGCGCGGAGTGTAGCTGTGGAATGGCGCACTGTAACAAACCCAGAAGGCAATAGAAATGGTGTAAAGGTCGGGGTGACCACTGATTTCAACATGACATCGGTTTTTGCAAAGGAATCGCCTTATGTGATGGAGCCCGAGGAGGTGTGGCAGATGAGGGTTGACTATAACGGGAGCAGCAAGGAGATGGCGCTGAGCTGGTACCGGCCCCCTTTTCTACGAGGCATCATGAGGGTCACTATAGACCTGTGTGCTGCTCTCAGTGGGGCCTCTGACAGCAGCGGAAGCAGCAGCAGCAGCAGCAGTGGCAGCAGCAGCGGTGTGACGGACCCAGCATCGCCATCCTTCGGGCAGCTGTTCGTGGGGTTCACCAGCGCTGCTCTCCCTCCCCCCCCTGGCCGCCTGCCTTCCCCCGTCACTCTCTTCTCCTGGACCTTCAGATTCACAGGTAAGGGGGGGCGAGGGGGCGAGATGTGGGGGAGGGAAAGAGAGAAAGGGTAGCAAGCCACGTGCCCTGCCAGGCTGCCCCCGTTGGCTTCTCCACCTACCTTCTGGTCTACAAATAGGGAGAGGGGAGGAAGGATTGAGAAATAGGGGTAGCAAGCCATGTTCCCTGCCTGCCCCCGTTGGCCTCTCCTCCTGGACTTTTCGGTCTACAGCTAGGGAGAGGGGACCTCTCCTGTCTCAAACCTGGTCTACGTCTCTATCCTCACTGTCTCACTTTTCGTGGCAGTTGAGGAGCCTTCGTCCCACCCCAACAGACACTGACCCATGCAAGGCCTCTCCACTGCTGCCCTGTGCCATGCCTGCATGCTTTATGCTTCATCCTTTCCCCGTTTTTATCCTCTCTCCCCCCAACAGACACCGACCCCTGCAAGGGTTATCCAATGCTACCCTGTGGAACGGACGTGTGCAGCAAGGCACCTGCCCCATGGCAGGGATGAGCATATAGCAGAACGGGAATTTTTTTTGCTAAAGAATGTTCGGCCCGAACATGTTCGCCGTTCAGGCGAACATGTTCGGTGTTCGCCAGCCGCGATGTGCCGAGCTGCGTCGAACAAGAACATGTTCGTGTTCGACACGTCACATCGACGAACACCTCAGGTGTTCGTTGACGAAAAGGCCGCGACCTAATTTAGGGTTAGGTCGCGGCCAATTCAATTGTGGCTCATTTTTTCGAGCTGAGCGACCATGTCGCTACTAGGCATGATCATTAGGCCCGACCCGACCCGACTTGGGCGGGCCAGCCGGGTTCCGGGTCGGGTCGGGTCGGGTCGGCACTTCTAGGAATCCTGGCCCGACCCGGGTATCGGGTGCCGGGTCAGGCTTGACCCGCCCCCGGGTCGGGTCGGGTAGGGGCCGGGTCGGGTCGGGTCGGGCCAGAACCCCATATGCAGTGTGTAGGGGTTTCCTCACTACTGTCTAGTGTTGCAAAGATTGAATGTTTGTGTAATATATTATTATATGAACGTCCTCCCTTCTGTAAATTAACTATTCAAAGTTGCGTAAACTGTTACACGTGTTTGGAAAAATCCTACAAAGGCCTAAAAGCTAACGGAGTCAACTAGTAGTTTGACGCACAGGAATAAGAACCAATCAAGTTTTGGTCCGATCACGTTATCTGATGAAGTTAAGGGCATAAGCATCAATTACGAACAAATATCACAACCCCCTTGATTGATCCTCCACTCCCAGGGTGGGATTGGCCGTTGAGGTGCCCTTGGGAGAGAGAGTCCCCGAAGGGTGGTGGTCCTGCCACGTCTTAATCAGCATGGAAGCACGCACTTGGCCAGCTGCCAGTCGGTGTCGCTGCCAAGTAATGATGTTCCTGCTCTGTGAGAATGCGCGCTCACTCGCTGCTGACGAAGCCGGTACCCCCAGATAATCTTTAGCCATCGCCCTCAAGCCCTTCAGTGTCTCCCTGCTGCGCCAATACTCCAATGCGCTTCCACCCCTCTGCCTCCCCTCTGCGAGGTACTGATCCACCTCATCCTGTGGATCCTCCCCCTCTTCGGCCTCCATGGCGTCCCACGCAGCGAACAACTGAGACTGGATGCTGACATTTGTCGATGCATCCACAGCCCCACCCCCTGCCGACGCATGCACCCCTGCACCCCTCGCACTAGTCACTTCCCCACCATCTCCCAGCGCCGTGGTGCTGGCTGCCTGGTACTCTGGAAGGCGCGCCCGTACCAGGGCCTTCACCCTATCAGGGCCTAGCTCCAGTGTTTCCCCTCTCGAATTCCCCTCTGCTGCCCTGGCTCGGTGCTTGAAGGGTGCGAGCTTCTGGCGCGGGTCCAAGAAAGTGGCTATCGCTGCCTCCTCGCTCACACCCCCCATGTGTCGCTCCAGCTTGCTCAGAGCAGCAGTGATCAGCGATGAGCGCAGAGGGGAGATGCCAGGAGTGAGTTGTGCCTTCTCCTGCAGATCAATCAGCGCGTTGTACTGCGGTACAACGGCTGAGAGGGTAGGGTACATGGAACCCTCGGCGAAGAGGGTGACTTGCTCGAATGGGGTGAGGAAGTCTCGGAGCTCGGCGAGGTCGTTCCAGTGCGCATCCGTCAACCTGATGGCGTCCCACGCCTTCTTAGTCTCCTTGCTGATGGATGACTGGTATGGGTCACATGGGTTGTAAAGATGGAGGCACAGCATGGGATGGTGGCACATGCATGGGATCATGGCACATGCATGGGATGGTGGCACATGCATGGGATGGTGGCACATGCATGGGATGGTGGCACATGCATGGGATGGTCGCACATGCATGGGATGATGGGACATGCATGGGATGGTGGGACTAGCATGGGATAGTGGCACATGCATGGGATGGAGGCACATGCATGGGATGATGGGACATGCATGGGATGGTGGCACATGCATGTGATGGTGGCACATGCATGGGATGATGGGACTAGCATGGGATGGTGGGACTAGCATGGGATGGTGGCACATGCATGGGATGGTGGGACTAGCATGGGATGGTGGGACTAGCATGGGATGGTGGCACATGCATGGGATGGTGGGACTAGCATGGGATGGTGGCACATGCATGGGATGGTGGCACATGCATGGGATGGTGGGACTAGCATGGGATGGTGGCACATGCATGGGATGGTGGCACATGCATGGGATGATGGGACATGCATGGGATGGTGGCACATGCATGGGATGGTGGCACTATTCAAGCCATGCCCACGTACCCCCATTCGCCATAGTCACAAGTGAATGTGAATCCTACCATACGTACATCTGAATCGTCGAAAAACATGGCAATGGGCATGCGCAGCTCGAAGCCTCTGTTCACCATGTGGAGTGTAGAACCCCATCTCGTCAGGCAGTCCACGATCAAACGCAACGGACCCGATGGTCGCCGAGAACCCGGAGGACCCTGGGGCCGGGTCGCCGCGTATCCCTTCTGGAGCTCGAAGAAACGATCTGTGCGCAGTGTGGACCAGCCGATGTAGTTCGCCACGTCTCGCAGCCTCTTGAGTGGCTCGGCCACCTCGTCAACCTTCAGTGCAGCTTGCACTGCAAGGTTGACGACGTGCGCCACGCACCTGTTGGGGCAATGCATTGTGCAGAGTGGGTTTAATGTCACTGTACCACATAAGCACTGCCATAACAAACATGGTGGACTACGCCAACAGTTTATAGCATACCCTTACGGAGACAGCCCCATAGTACCTGAAGTGCCTCCAGCGACCGAGCAGTGGTGGGTGCCTGGGCCGTGAGCCCGGCCTGGCGTCAGGTACACCGGCCAGCAGACGCATCGCCCTGCTGTTGTTCTCGGCGTTGTCACACGTCACGGCGAACAGCATCTTCTCCAAGCCCCACTCCCTTAACACCTCCTCCAGTTCATCGGCTATCAAGTCCCCCGTATGAGAGCCCTTAAGCTCCCTGAAGTCTATAACAGTCTGTTTCAGCTGGAAATCGCTGGTGACATAGTGGGCAGTCACCCCCATGAAGGCCACGTTGTTCTCACCGGTCCAGATGTCAAAGGTGAGGGACATCCTTCCCACCAGGCCATCACCCACCAGTAGCTGCCGCATGTCCTCCCTAGCAGCCTCCCCATATGCCTGCATGTCCCGTGCCAAGCGATGGCGTGAGCCGAGCAGTAGCGCAGCTCCCGGGTTCAGCATCTGGACAAATGCTTTGAACTGTAACGCAGGAGTCAAAGGATGTCGGTAAAAGGATTATGAAGATGCTTCGGGATTAGCCAACAGAATGCAGTGCGGCTGCCCTACACTAATATGACCACCTCAATACGAAGATGAACATGACTAACGGCAAGAGAACGGCGTCACTCACCTCGCGACACTCAACAAGTCGAAACGGAAGGCCAGCTGCCGCAAATAGCTGCACCAATCCCTCGCGCAGCTGCTGGCCATGAACACGCGGCGTGACGAATGCGGCCATGCTCATCTGCCTACTCCCACCAGCCTCGGCTCCGCCGGTCACTGCGCTGTCTGGTGTCTGTACAATCCTGGGCCATGTGGCTGCATGCTCCCAAGGCCACGCTGTCTGGTCGAGGACATCCGGACCCCATCCCCCATCGGGAAACGTCAGGTTGTCTGGCTTGTTTAGATCCTTGAAACGCCGACACCATATCTGCAGACTGGGGTAGTGGCTCCTCTTGAGGTGTCTCTTCCCCGTGCTCGTGCAACTACCTTTCCAACTAATCTTCTTCTTGCAAATCTTGCAATTCCTAGCTTCTTTCATATCCTTCTCACTGAACATGCCACGAACCAGCCCGGGTTCTGCATTCCTAAGCACCTCCTCAGTCCATGGGTCCAGCTCCTCGTCGGTAGGGGTCCTGCCCGCCCTGTCGGACCTCTGGCTTGCAATCACAGCAGCAGCTCCAGCCCCCGCAGACCCACCCAAAGGTGCACCACCTGCCGCAGCGGCGGAGGTACCTGCCCCTGCTGCGCCCGACCCATCAGAACCACCCGCGGCTGCCCCCTGCGGCTGCGCATTCGACGCCGGCCCGGCCCCTCCAGCTCCCGACCCCACAGGCCCACTCGTGCGTGGCCTCTTTGCTGCTGCACCGCTGCCACGCGCGCCACTGCCACCAGCCTGGCCCCCTCCTCTCCCTCCCCAACCCTCATCACCCGATCCTCCACTCGTGCCGGCCGCCTCCCCCGGAGCCGGCCTCCAATCCGTTTCCTTCTCCTTTCCCCGTGTTCCTTGCTCCTCCGTCACTGGGCCAGGTCCTTGAGACTCCCATTCCCGCACCTCTTCACGCCTCCTCGTCGCGATTGCATCGTCCCACCCAATTTCCTGCCCATTGAAGACGCTTCCCAAGCGAAAACTGGCCCTGGAGGCCGGTGTCGGGAGGCCTCCAAGCGAAGCCCCAGGAATAGCGCGTGAGCTGTCTTCTTCCCCCTCCATTCGCGTGCAAGCGGCGTCGATTACGTTTCGGACCTTGGAGTCGCGACGTTTTTGTAATGGCGCAGGCCTAGACAATTGGGGGTCGCGTCCCTATCGATGCGGGCGTGGTAGGCGCGCAGTGGGTGATTTGAACGCGGGGCCAGAGTTTAGTCGCGTGTGAGAGCTAGGAATAACTAAGTCTATAAAATCGAAAATCTGTGGTTGGTCACGTTAGGCTAAGAAGTCCATTCCGCCAACATGGAAACACTTGAAATAGGGTTCCTGAACATGGGCGCTGGTTTAGAGAGTTCTAGAGCTTGGGAACGAGCAATTGCTAGCTGCCTAGGTATTGCAGATCGAAGTCAATGTCGAGGGAACAAAAAAACCCTAGACATTGACTTCGCGATCTGCTTTAGTTCGAATTGTCGTGGGAGGGAAACTCGGGTCGGGCCAAATGCCCGACCCGACTTAGGGCGCGGTACCCGATTTCGAGTCGGGTCAAATTTCGGGTCAAAAACTGACCCGACCCGACCCGACCCGGTTTCGGGTGTCGGGTCGGCCCGACCCGGCCGGGTAAACCCGACCCGACCCGCCCGGGTCAACGCTTCAAAATGCCTGACCCGACCCTGGTCAAAACCCGGGTCGGGTCGGGTCGGCCCGACCCGCCGGGGCAGGATGATCATGCATAGTCGCTACCACTAGCCCGCCCAGCCCACTACCACCTGCCACACCCACACCTTCTAGTACTAGCCTAGTGCCTAAATTTCTTTCAACTATGGCGTTTAGGGTTTAGGGTGATTTCGATGCTTAACAATAGAACGTGACATCTACTCCAAACTCATAAGTTGAAGTAGCGGGATACCATTAGGGTTTCCACCGTCGAAGAGGGTTCACCGTTAGGCAGTGTTGTTATCAAGTGTTTTGTCATGCCAAGCCTTCCGAGGCGAACACGAACATGTTCCTGGCGAACATGTTCCTGGCGAACATGTTCCTGGTGAACATGTTCGTGTTCGCCACAGTGTTCGAAATGTTCGCCTCTCCAGGCGAACTTCGAACACCCCTTCTGGCGAAACCTGTTCGGCGAACCGAACAGTGTTCGGTTCGCCGAACGGCCATGTTCGAGCCAAGGCGAACGCGAACATGTTCGAGTTCGCCTCGTGCTCATCCCTACCCCATGGGGTGAGACCCCTTAACCTCGTGTCTCATACCCTCTCTCTCCTCACTCTCCAACTGTCTCGCTCATTCCCTTCATCCCCTTCTCCTTTTAACAGACACCGACCCTTGCACGGGTTCTCCAGTGCTGCCCTGTGGAACCGGTGTGTGCACCAAGGCGCCTGCCCCATGGGACCCCTCTATCCTCGTGCCCTCCTGCAAGTGCCCCTTCAATCTCCCCTCCTTCGAGCCCTCGCACCTCTCCGGCCTTCCCTCCTGCTTCCCCGGTGAGTCGTGGAGTGCGGTAAGTGAGAGGTGTAGTGCGGTAAGTGATAGGTGGAGTGCGGTAAGTGATAGGTGGAGTGCGGTAAGTAATAGGTGGAGTGCGGTAAGTGATAGGTGGAGTGCGGTAAGTGATAGGTGGAGTGCGGTAAGTGATAGGTGGAGTGCGGTAAGTGATAGGTGGAGTGCGGTAAGTGATAGGTGGAGTGCGGTAAGTGATATGTGGAGTGCGGTAAGTGATAGGTGGAGTGCGGTAAGTGATAGGTGGAGTGCGGTAAGTGATAGGTGGAGTGCGGTAAGTGAGAGGTGGAGTGCGGTAAGTGATAGGTGGAGTGCGGTAAGTGATAGGTGGAGTGTGGTAAGTGATAGGTGGAGTGCGGTAAGTGATAGGTGGAGTGCGGTAAGTGATAGGTGGAGTGCGGTAAGTGATAGGTGGAGTGCGGTAAGTGATAGGTGGAGTGCGGTAAGTGAGAGGTGGAGTCCGGTAGGCAAGGCACCTGCCCCATGAAACCCCTCTATCCTCCTGCTCTCCTGCAAGTGCCCCTTCAACCTCCCCTCCTTCCAACCTCCCCTCCTTCCAACCTCCCCTCCTTCCAACCCTCTCACCTCACCTCTCCGGCCTGCCCTCCTGCTTCTTCGGTGAGTCATGGAGTGCGGTCGGCGAGGGGTGGAGTGCGGTCGGCGAGGGGTGGAGTGCGGTAGGTGAGACTTGGAGTGCGGTAAATGAGAATCGGAGTACTGTAGGTGCCCTTTTGGTTTGTTTGTGTATTGCATTCGTTCGCGATTCACAAGATTCGATAAAATGCAAAAGTGTGTGTATCATTCGATTCTCAAAAATCCTTAATCAACCTCCTTTCTTCTTCTTTTGCTCCTGAAATCTCTCAAAAGTGTGTGCTTTAATGAACCTGCTCCTGGAACACCCCTTTTCCTCCTTTCCGCTTGTTTCCCTCCCACCCACCTCCTTTCCCCTCCCCCCTTCTTCCCCTTCCTCCTCATTTCCCATTTCTCCCCCACTCTCATTCTCCACCCCCCTTTCCCCTTCCCCCGTGGGCCCCATCCCCCGTCCCCCTGTCCCATCTTCCCACCATCCCCTCCTCCCCCCCTCCCTTACCAGATTCCTTCAGGTGCCGCCATTTCATTCGCAACCCGTGTGCCCCGGGGGTGTGCATTGATGACATAGACGGCACCTACTCCTGCCTCTGCCCCTCGCCCTTCTTCGCGTTCTACTTCTATTCGAAAGGCACTGCCCGCTGTAACCAGTGTGCGTAACAACACTTGCTATTTGCCGCTGTCCCCAAAGGGGAAGTTGGGAGGAGGGGGGGGGGGAGTGGGTGAACCTCTGCCTCTGCCCCTCGCCCTTCTTCGCCTTCTACTTCTATTCGAAAGGCACTGCTCGCTGTAACCAGTGTGCGTAACACTTGCTACCTGCCCCTGCCCTCAAAGGGGAAGTGTGTGGGTATTCCTCCTCCCCCCTCTCTGCCCCTCACCCTTCCTCGCCTGAGACTCCTTCCTCGCCTGAGACTCCTTCCTCCCCTGAGACTCCTTCCTCCCCTGAGACTCCTTCCTCCCCTGAGACTCCTTCCTCCCCTGAGACTCCTTCCCCCCCTGAGACTCCTTCCCCAGAGCCACTGCCCGCTGTTACCTCTGTGGGCAACACTCACTCTTGCTTGCTTGCTTACTACCTACCCCTGCGCCCCACGTGGAAAATGTTGTCTTGCATAAGCCGTGGCTGAGAGCCTGAGTCTGAAGCACCACTTGCTCTGCTCAACTTGCTCACAGCCCTTGATTTCCGCGTGCTTTTGATTTCCGCGTGCTTTTGATTTCCGCGTGCCTTTGATTCACCTGCCTTTGATTCACCTGCCTTTGATTCACCTGCCTTTGATTCACCTGCCTTTGATTTTCACCTTATGCCTCTCTACCCCCTCACCTACCCCTCACACACACCACCACTCTCACTTTGCCCCGTGCCTGCATGCCTGCCCCCCATGCATACCCCGTGCATGCATGCCTGCCTGCATGCCTGCCTGCCTGCCTGCCTGCCTGCCTGCCCCCCATGCATACCCCGTGCATGCATGCATGCCTGCCTGCCTGCCTGCCCCCCATGCATACCCCGTGCATGCCTGCCTGCCTGCCCCCCATGCATACCCCGTGCATGCATGCATGCCTGCCTGCCTGCCTGCCCCCCATGCATACCCCGTGCATGCCTGCCTGCCTGCCTGCCTGCCCCCCATGCATACCCCGTGCATGCATGCCTGCCTGCCTGCCCCCCATGCATACCCCGTGCATGCATGCCTGCCTGCCTGCCTGCCTGCCCCCCATGCATACCCCGTGCATGCATGCCTGCCTGCCCCCCATGCATACCCCGTGCATGCATGCCTGCTTGCCTGCCTGCCTGCCCCCCATGCATACCCTGTGCATGCATGCAGTGCGATTGTTTGAGCTGCGAATGCCCTCCTTCCTGTCTCCCTACGGCCTCACATGCCCTCTCATCCTCAACACTTACGGACTCACCCAAGCGGCCTTCTTCCGCCAAAATAAGGTCCTTCTTCGGCTTCTTCAGACAGAACAAGGACGTAAAGGCTTTAGTCTGGCTGTAAAGGTGAAGAAAGGTGAAGGCTGGCTGGCTCCAGTTGGGTCTGGGGTCAACATCATATCTCATGTCACATCGAACGAATCCCTTTCGAGAAATCTCGAAAGTGGCTTCAATATAGGCTAGGCTGTGGTCGGTTGGGTATCAGCACGTTTCATGTCACATCGCATCGCATCGCATCGCATCGCATCACATCGCATCACATCAAATCGCATCGCATCGCATCGCATCGCATCGCATCGCATCACATCACATCAAATCACATCACATCACAGCTGACTTTCTGAGTCAACTGAAAAGGCGCGTCCAAGGTTCAAAAATACGACCGTATTTTTGATTTTTTGCCGTAAATTACGGAATCGTAAATCACGGTCGTAAATTACGGTAAAAAACGGTAAATCATTGTATTTTAATGTTGGTGCAAAAATACGGTCGTAAATTACGACCGAAATTTTGATACCGAGTTTGCAATAGCGAATTTCGGCGTTTCACAACCGTCACCCTGGGTCAGAAACATTTGTGCGGCCAAATGCACACGTGTTGGTTTTTTTTCCCGAGTCGCGCATGTCAGGTATTTCTCGAGGCGCGACATTTGGTTTTTTGGCGAACGGATTCCTGCTCTGTTGCCTTGACGAAATGTCAGTTTGCGCATTTCGCCGAAGCGCAAATATATAAATTTGCGCGATGCGGTAAACTGTACATTTGGCGAACCGTTGTCACCCGTCAACCCGTTTCGTCAGGTCGGTGGGACGATTCGCGAGCTTTTCGTTTTTTTCGCCCGCGTGCGCGACACAACCGAACTTTGCGCTGCGAAACCATTTTAACCAATAGCGTAACGCGTTAGCCCAATCCCCATCCCATCCCATCCCACCCCTTCTGCCTTTTCCTTTCGCCAAAGCAACACAACCAAATCTAGCAAGGCACAAAGAGCAGGGCAAACAACCTACTCGACAAGTACATCTTAGCTTAGTAGGCATTTTACTGCTGCAGTCAAGCAAGTGCAGTATTCCACCATGGTTAGACCGTTCTCGGAGGTGTGGGAGCACGTGACGAAGGTCACATCTCCTAACGGCGTAGTTACCGCGACATGCAGCTATTGCCCTGCTACCGTGACCCCAAATGCCACTCGTATTCGAGAGCACATCTACGGGACCCCTCGCTCAAAGGAGAAGAACGTGACGCCGTGTCCGTCCGAATTTGCCAAACGGCTACGAGAAGCCGCCGAAAGGGATCGGTCTTCCACACCGTCAAGTTCCAACCGTGCCTCCTCCACCTCCACAACGGTCGAGATGCCGCCCGCAAGGCGTTCTAGGCAGCGGGACATCCGCGATATGGCGGATTCCGTTGCCTGCGCGCGTTTGGACTACCTGTGGGCGGCAGTTGTGGCTGAAAATGATCCTGCCTTCAACGTCTCCAAGTCTCGTGCGCTACAGGCCTTCGTTGACGCGGCTGTCGTCTACGCGAAGCCCTACACACTCCCAACCCCTTACAAGGTGTCCGGATCTCTCCTCGACAAGCTAAGGGCGGACGCCGAGGAGCTTGTGAGGCCGTTGAAGGAGAGTTGGAAGACGACCGGGTGCAGTCTCTCGGTGGACGGGTGGACGTGCTTGAAGTCCCGCGCGATGGTGTGCGTCATCGCCCTCAACGACACCGCGCCCGTCATTGTGGACATCGTCGACTCGAAAACCGCGAAGAAAACGGGGGATTACCTCGCGGGTCTCATCGGCAAGTCCATCTCCGAAGTGGGGAAAGATCTCGTGGTCCAGGTCATTATGGACAACGCCTCTAACAACCGATCTGCGGCTGAGAAGCTTAAGGTGGAGTTTCCCGGGATTTTCTTCACCAATTGCGCCGCCCACTGCTTGGATCTTATGCTTCACGACTTTGGGAAAGTCAAGCCCATCAAACTCGTCTTGGAGCAAGTTCATCGGGTCGTCATGATGATCAAGGGCAGCGCCTCGGCCGTCGTTCTATTCCGCGAGCTTTTTACCAAGCTTTCGTTGGTGCGGCCGGGTGCGACACGTTTCGGCACGCAAGTCATCATGCTACGCCGATTCTTGGAGGTGAAGAAGGCGCTCCAGGAGATGGTCATCAGCGATGAATGGAAAGGGGTGGCGGTGGCGCAGAAGACCGAAGGGCAGGAGGTGCGGACGCTTCTTCTCGACGACGTATTTTGGGACTGCGTGTCTGCGATGCTCGGCCTCCTCACGCCGGTTTATGAAGTGCTAAGGGTGGTTGACACGCGGGCGCAAATCATGGGCCAAATCTATGGCCTTATGATTGACATCACGGTCAAGACTCGGGTAGCTGCAGAGGCCGCCGGTAAGTGCAAGGCTATTTATTGGTTTTCCTACTCCTTGATCCAAAACTGTGATGCGAGATCATGCCGCGCATGCCAATCCCTACATTAACGAAAACCACCTCCATTCTCACCGTGAGCAGCGGCGGTGTTCGTCAAGAAGACGGGTCTGCTCTTGGCCAAGGACAAGAGCTCCTTCATCACATCCATCAAGGGCATCCTTGCCAAGCGTTGGGACGGGCAACTCCACAACTCCCTGCATGCCCTCGGATGGCTTCTTAATCCCCGCAACCAATATGCGGGGGAGGTGAGAACGGATGCGGAGGTGAGGAAGGGGGCCAACGAGGTGATTGATGCCCGGGTGGGGGATGTTGCCCAGCGCATCAAGCTGCAGACACAGCTGGTGCAGTTTCACAAGGGGGAGGGCCGCCTCGGGTCGGATGACGCGCTATGGGCAGCCAGGATTTTGGTGGCGGGGGGACACATGACGGATGCGGAGTGGTGGTGCATTTTTGGAGGGGAAGTGCAAGCGCTCCAGGAGCTGGCTGTGACGTCCCTTTCACAGCCAGTCACCTCGTCAGAGGTGGAGCGGTACTGGTCCGCCCTTGCACGAGTGCAGAGGCGCGACCGGAACCGCATCGCGGCCAAGAAGATGACTGATGTCACCTTCGTGGCCTTCACGAGGAGGGCCCGCGATGCGTTTGATCGCAAAACGCAGGCGCGTGCGAAGTTGTACGCCGATCTCACCGACGGAACCCTCAAAGAGGGCATTGCCGTTCTCCCGCCCGCACCAGTGGAGGCGGTTGATGATGGGGCTGAGGAGGAGGAGGACGAGGAGGGAGCCGAGGTGCAGGAGTGCACCATCGACTGGAGCGTCTTTGGGAGCATTGGTAAGAAGAAGAAGAAGCGCGCGGGAGAGAGCTCCAAGAGGAAGAAGAAGCAGAAGGGAAAGGGGCCATGCAAGCGGAAGGGGAGAGGAAAGAAGCATGTGGAGGAGGAGGAGGCGGAGGATGACGAGGAGGAGGACGACGAGGAGGAGGAGGACGACGAGGAGGAGGAGGATGAGGAGGAGGATGAGGAGGAGGAGGAGGAGGCGGAGGAGGAGGAAGGATAGGAGGTGGAGTGCCGGAGGAGTAGAAGGAGTTGGAGGAGTAGGATTGGAGGAAGAGGAGGGAATAGAATAGGTGCAGATTTGCCTAACTAGTGTAGTGTAGTTTCTTGTAGGCTTCTCTGCCATCGTTGTAAGCTGCCTAGAATTTTCTGAAAAAAAAAACGAAAAAAAAAAGTCCAACAAAAAAGCGGCCGTATTTTTGCCAAAACCATCGTAATTTACAACCGTAAATTACGGACCGTAATTTACGATTGCCGTATTTTTGAACCTGCGCGTCACATCAGGAATTGCAACTCGTTTTCTCATCATGTGCCCATTTTATCATCCCCAACTCTGAAAACTCGCGAGGCGCCTAAAAAGTCCTCCATTCTTACGGTCTCGCACGAGGCAGCTTGTCCAGCCAAAACAAGGTCAAGCTCTTGTTGGGTTTCACAAAAAGGTATTTCCTTTTTAGTTCGGGTTGCTACAAGTGACATCACTTGGCTCTCATGACATCACTTGGCTCGCATGACATCACTCGGCTCGCATGACATCACTTGGCTCGCATGACATCACTCGGCTCGCATGACATCCTTGTTCTAACCGCAGAGCTTCCAATCGCACACCCCTTTTCCTTTCCATCCCAAAGTCTTTCTTTGTTTTGTCGACTACCGATGTTCCAACCATTTTAATCATCCCTGTCTCCTTGTTCTGTCCTCCATCTCTCCTTGTTCTCTCCTCCATCTCTCTCTCCTTGTTCTGTCCCCCATCTCTCCTTGTTCTGACTGCAGGGCTTCCAGTGCCGAGCGCCCATCCCTGTGGAGACTCTAATCAACATCACCAGCCGGGCTTACTCCCAATGCACCTCTATGTACACTGCTAACTATGTGAGCGCCGTTGCGAGTTGACTTTTGAGTCGACTCAACAGTCACTCCATGTACACTGATGTGAGCACCGTTGCAATTATGCAAAGTTGACTTTTGAGTCGACTCAAAAGTCAACCTGATGTGAGCACCGTTGCAATTATGCAAAGTTGACTTTTGAGTCGTCTCAAAAGTCAACCTGATGTGAGCACCGTTGCAATTATGCAAAGTTGACTTTTGAGTCGACTCAAAAGTCAACCTGATGTGAGCACCGTTGCAATTATGCAAAGTTGACTTTTGAGTCGTCTCAAAAGTCAACCTGATGTGAGCACCGTTGCAATTATGCAAAGTTGACTTTTGAGTCGACTCAAAAGTCAACCTGATGTGAGCACCGTTGCAATTATGCAAAGTTGACTTTTGAGTCGACTCAAAAGTCAACCTGATGTGAGCACCGTTGCAATTATGCAATTGCTGTTGTGAGCGCCGCCTGTGTTTGCACTTCCCACTCCCTCCATCTGCCCCCTCCCTCCATCACCCCCTTTCCCTCTGTGTGTGCTGGCAGGTTGACTCATGCGACTCAACGCATTAAAACCACCGGCGCCCTCCTCTCCACTCTCTCTGGGATGCCTTGCCCTGCCTACAAAACTGACCGAGTCTTCTTCGTCCCCATTCCTATTCCCTTCGTCTCCCCTCCCCTTCTCCCTGTGTGCCGGCAGGTTGACTCATGCAACTCAACTCAACCCTACCACCCACGCCCTCCTCTCCACTCTCTCTGGGATGCCTTGCCCTGCCTACGGAACTGACCGAGTCTTCTTCGCCCCCGTACCTATCCCCTTCGTCTCCCCTCCCCTCCTCCCTGTGTGCCGGCAGGGTGACTCGTGTGACTCCCTCAACGCCCTCTTCTCCACGCGCCTACAATCGCTCAACCTGATTCTCCCAATAACCACGCTTTTGCTTTCCACTCCCTCCTCCTATGTCTGCAGGGTGACTCGTGTGACTCCATCAACGCCCTCTTCTCCACGCGCATTCAGTCGCTCAACCCCGCCCTCAGCTGCTCTGATGGGCCCCGACCCGGCCAGGTGGGTGCTGCAGATGATGAGTGGAGATGAGTGCAGATGAGTGGAGATGAGTGCAGATGAGTGGAGATGAGTGGAGATGAGTGCAAATGAGTGCAGATGCAGATGGGTGCAGATGAGCGCAGATGAGTGCAGATGCAGGTGGGTGCAGGTGAGCTTAGGTGAGTGTGTACGCGTGTTTATACAGGAGGTGGGTGCAGATGAGTGTTTGTGGGTGCAGATGAGTGTTTGTGGGTGCAGATGAGTGTTTGTGGTTGCTTGCAGGAAGTGGCGGTGGGTGGGTGGAGAGTGGAGATGAGTGTAGGTGAGTGTATTTGAGTGTAGGTGAGTGTATTTGAGTGTAGGTGAGTGTATTTGAGTGTAGGTGAGTGTAGGTGAGTGTCAGAGAATGCATCAACATGCATCAACATGCAGTGTGCACACTGCATGTTGATAAGTGGAGCGGCAGCAATGACAGATCATCACGGTAGCCCCGTATGTTACAGGAATACCTCAACGGAAAGAGGGTTGACGGTCGATTTTGCCAGGGAAATCGACCGTTGACCTGTCGACCGTCGACCACTGTCCGCCGGGCAAAAAAAAAAAACACTCCTCACGGAAAGACATGCTATCCTAGGGAGGTATCAACCCTAAACACCTTGTGGCGTGGGCTTAGGGTTGATCCATCCCATGTTGCATGCCTTTCCGTTAGGGGTTTTAGTTGGCAGCGGTTTTCCTGGACGGGATTGTTTGTCCGTTGAGATATAACATGAGGCATTGAGGATACGAATGCTCGCTGTTTAAACTATTTTCCTCTAGTTTCTCTAAGGGTGTGAGTGCCCATTTTTTAAATCTTCTAGTTTGGCTTATTCTGTTGCTGGAGATATGATTGATTGATCATTAAGGGCCAAGATGGGCTCTACTGATCGTGGAAGTTCTTACATCGCATCGCATCGCATCGCATCACATCGCACATCGCATCGCATCGCACATCGCATCGCATCGCACATCGCATCACATCATATCGCATGATTGCACCGCAACCTGTCGCATCGCATCGCATCACACAATGTAGTAAATTCTTCTTTTGTCTCAGAACTCGAAGTTCACAAAAGTGGCCACTTACATTCTTTTGTATTCACACATTCTTCTCCCCCCTCCTCCCTCTCTCCCCTCTCTCCCCCTTCTCTGCCTCTTTCCCCCTCCTCTCCCCCCTCTCTCCCCCCTCTCTCCCTGCTCTCTCCCTTCCTCCTCCCTCCTGCCTCCTCTCTCCTTCCTCCTCCTCTCACCCCCCTCCTCCTCTCTCCCTCCTCCTCTCAATTCCCTCCTCCCCCCTCCTCCCTCCCTCCCTCCCTCCCACCCTCCCTCCCTCCCTCCCTCCCACCCTCCCTCCCTCCCTCCCTCCCTCCCTCCCTCCCTCCCTCCCTCCCTCCCTCCCTCCCTCCCTCCCTCCCTCCCTCCCTCCCTCCCACCCTCCCTCCCTCCCTCCCTCCCTCCCTCCCTCCCTCCCCGCCTCCCTCCCTTCTTCACAGCTCCTCTGTGTGGACTTCAACCGGACGTGGATAGAGTTGGAAAAGACCCGCGTGGCATGCCAAGTCGCTGTCCAACTCACCCCAGCCCCACCGCCTCCGAGCCCTCAGCCACCCCCTCCTCTAGCTGACTACATGAACCAAGGCGTGCTCGTGAAGGTGCTGCAGGGGCCGCAGTCCTGCCAGCAGCTGTGGCAGACGTTCGGCGTCTCCTCCCCCACGCGCTTCTTTCAAATGAACCCCGGGCTGTCGTGCGACTCGCTCCTGCCGTACAGCCCCCTGCGGGGGAATGTAATTAGTAGGGTGAGTTGGGTTGCGTGTGTGGAGTGGGTGGGGGGCCAAGTGGGGGGACGGGTATTGGAGAAGGGAATGGGGAATGGGTGAAGGGAAGCGGAGGGAGTGGGGACTGGGCGTTTGGCATCGCCTCCCCCACGCGCTTCTTACAGATGAACCCCGGGCTTTCGTGCGACTCGCTACTTCCGTACAGCCTCCTGCAGGGGAATATGATTGTCAGAAGACCGGCACTAGGTATCCCCGATTGATCGTAAAGGGGGTTACATGTTAGCCTAGGGGGGGGGGGGGGGGGGGTGCTGGGTGCACGCATTTGGAACAAGTCCTTTTATCCCAGTGATCTAGTGACTGGGTTTCTGACATGGTATTAGAACGGTCTCGGGTTCGAATCCCCATGTGTTCACATGCTGCCGAAGGCGCTGTCAATGTCCTGGGCCTCTCAGTGTGGGGAGTGTCAAAAGACCGGCACTGGGAATCCCCGATTGATCATAGGGGGGTTGCAGGAATGTTAGCCTGGGGGCCTTTGGGTGCACTGACCTGCATTTGGAACAAGCCTTTTGAGGCGCCTCAAAAGACCTGCATTTGGAACAAGCCTTTTGAGGCGCCTCAAAAGACCTGCATTTGGAACAAGCCTTTTGAGGCGCCTCAAAAGACCTGCATTTGGAACAAGCCATTTTATCCCAGTGATCTCGTGACTGGGATTCTGACAATGATTAGTAGGGTGAGTTGGACTGGACGGGCCTGTGTGTGGGGTGTGTGCGGTGAGGAGGTGGGGGATGCGAGAGATTCCGCAAGAGAGTGTGCAAGGGTGTGTGCAAGAGAGCGTGCAAAAAATTGTGCAAGAAAGTGTGTGAGTCCGTGCAAAAGAGTGTGTGAGAGAGTGTGCAAGAATTCACGCGTTGACTCCGTTTTGTAATTCAGGTTTTGCCTCTTTAAAGCTTCCAACAGGAAGGTGCGTGTAAGGGGGGGGAGGGTGGGGTTTCTGGGAGGGGGAGTGGGGAGAGGGGCTGCTGCTGCGGTGGAAGTGGGGATGTGGGAGTGTGTGTGTGAGGAAATGATATTGGGTACTGGTGGTGCAACGCTCTGCTTCTGTACAGTCCGCTGCAGGAGACTCGGATGGTTAAGGTGAGGCCAGGAATGGATAGCCTAGTGTTCAGGGTGAATTGGGATGTGAGTGTGGGGATGCAAGTGTGGGTGGTGTGAGTATGGGGGATGTGAGTGTGGGTGGTGTAAGTGTGGGGGATGTGAGTGTGGGTGGTGTTAAGTGTGGGGGATGTGAGTGTGGGTGGGGTAAGTGTGGGTGGTGTAAGTGTGGGTGGTGTGAGTGTGGAGGATGTGAGTGTGGGGGATGTGAGTGTGGGTGGTGTGAGTGTGTGGGATGTGAGTGTAGGTGGTGTGAGTGTGGGGGATGTGAGTGTGGGTGGTGTGAGTGTGAGGGATGCGAGTGTGGGTGGTGTGAGTGTGGAGGATGCGAGTGTGGGTGGTGTGAGTGTGAGGGATGCGAGTGTGGGTGGTGTGAGTGGGGGATGTGAGTTTGGGTGACGTGAGTGTGGGTGGTATTGGTGTGGGGGATGTGAGTGTGGGTGGTGTGAGTGTGAGGGATGCGAGTGTGGGGGATGTGAGTGTGGGGGATGTGAGTGTGGGATGTGAATGTGGGTGATGTTGTTTCTGGACATGTTAGCAATAAAGCAATACGCATGATTATCTTATGCGGGTCTTTTTCTTCTTCGATCCTGTTCAATCTGATGGCTGACTCACAGATTTGTGTGGCTGCTATTGACGCGCGACCACTCTCCGGCATCACATGTTCGACCAAGCGCACCTACAGTGTGAAGCGAGGAGACACATGCGGCATGTTGATCGTAAAGAGATACCGCCGCAGTCCTGACATGTTTAGGGAGCTTAACAATGGATATGATTGTACTGTAACCAGGTTGTGGATTGGGATGTTGCTCTGTTTACCTGTATAAATGCTAACCTCGTTGAACTAATCGTTTTTTCTTGCAACTGTGTACATTTCCACACAGTAGTCTCACTATGACCTCGATTCCCGAGGACTCGTAGAGATGCGAGGTTGTCCGAGTTCTCTAGTCTGAGTATGTGTTGCAGTGCGATAAAGTACCGTAAGGTGAATGGTTTTGACAAATCGTTTTAAGGTTCTCTTCCAAGCCAAAGTGTGGTACAGTTAGTGTGCTGAAATCCAAATGAACATGAGCAGAGTTGCACATAAAAATATACCTTGTTCGTTTTGCTTTCCGCATCCTACGGTGGTTAGTGAAATAGTTAACCCCCTTGTGCAACTTGCAGCCGGTTCATTACTAGTGCTGATGTAGCCTACGGATTCTCGCTTCTCTGCTGCTGCAGTGTGTAGTGAGAAGCGGGCGGAGGGAAGGAGGACCTATTGCAGCGAGTTGAGGAAGAGGATGACAACGACAATGACACCGATGATGATGGGGATGATGCTGATGCCGTACAGCACACTGTAGCCCTGCACAGACGTGGTGGATGGTACATGACGCATGGTAGTGCAGAGGAGGTGTGTATATTAGATTAGTGTGGGATGGTGATGGGGATGATGCTGATGCCATACAGCACACTGTCGCCCTGCACATGCCGCATGCCATGAGGTGGATGGAGCATAGTGCATATCAGAGCGGAGAAGACATGGATATTAGAATCGGGAAAGGGTGGAGGTGGCAGTGCGTTCAAGTGGTGGGATGTTGTTGGACTGACAATAATATGGCGCTGACACAACAAGCCGAGCTGCTTTTGAGGTAACCCAGGAGGACACAGTTAGTGTGTGTGTGTAGAGAGCACGCACCACCCAGGGAGGCACTTTGCTGCTGAGGTCCTTCTCCTCCGCCCGCTTCTCTGCTGCTGCAGGACTCGGTGTGCTTGGTGTATTGCCCTTACCTTGCATCAATACAACGGACCATTCGAGAAAGAGAGAGAGCAGAGAGAGCAGTGGGAGAGAGGGAGCACGCACCACCCAGGAAGGCACTTTGCTGTTCAGGTCCTTCTCCTCCTCCGCCTGCTCCTCTGCTGCCTTCTCAACTTGCTCCACCACACAGCGTCCCATTGGAGAGAGTGAGAGCAGAGAGAACAGGGATCAAAGCACAGAGAGAGAGCACGCACGCACCACCCGGGGAGGCACTGTGCTGCTGAGGTCCTTCTCCTCCTCTGCCTGCTCCTCTGCTGCTGTCGGACTTGGCATGCTTGGTGCACTGCCCTTACCTTGTATGTCTGGACCGTGTATTATAACAAAGGACCATTCGAGAAAGCGAGAGAGAGCAGAGAGATAGACCATGCACCACCCAGGAAGGCACTTTGCTGCTGAGGTCCTTCTCCTCCTCCGCCTGCTTCTCTGCAGCTGTGGGACTTGGTGTGCTTGGTGTATTGCCGTTACCTTCTATCGATACAACGGACCATTCGAGAAAGAGAGAGAGCAGAGAGAGCAGTGGGAGAGAGGGAGCACGCACCACCCAGGAAGGCACTGTGCTGCTGAGGTCCTTCTCCTCCTCCGCCTGCTTCCCTGCAGCTGTGGGACTTTGGTGTGCTTGGTGTATTGTTGTTACCTTCTATCGATACAACGGACCATTCGAGAAAGAGAGAGAGCAGAGAGAGCAGTGGGAGAGAGGGAGCACGCACCACCCAGGAAGGCACTTTGCTGCTGAGGTCCTTCTCCTCCTCCGCCTGCTTCTCTGCCGCCTTTTCAACTCGCTCCACCACCGCATCCCATTGGCGAGAGAGAGAGAGCAGAGAGAACAGAGATCAAACCACAGAGAGATAGCAGAGAGAACTACTCACCACCCAAGACGGCACTTTGCTGCTGAGGTCCTTCTCCTCCTCCGCCTGCTTCTCTGCAGCCTTCTCAACTCGCTCCACCACCGCGTCCCATTGGCTCGCAGACGACCCGCCACCGCCTGCTGACGTGGCGGACGCTGAGTAGGCGGCGGGAGTGCGGTTGGCCTGTGCGCCGCCCTGCAACCCCACGTCGGTGATCTGCGCGTAGGGGGACGTGCGCTGTCCGCCTGCCCCCACTGCCTCCTCAGGGCCTGGCTCCTCCTGGCAGGGGGAGGGCATAAGGGGGAGAGAGGTGAGGGGGTGGGGGGGGGGGGGAGGAGAGAGGGGGGGAGGAGAGAGGGTTCAAGGAGAGGTGTAAGGGAGGCGTGTGGGGGTGTGAGGTGTGTGCTGGCCACGGGAAGGGGGACGTGCGCTGCCCGCCTGCCCCCACTGCCTCCTCGGGAGGGGGCTCCTCCTGGCAGGTGGAGGGTCGTGGCGGAAGGTGGTGGAGGAGTGGTGTGGTGGGGGAGTGGTGTGGTGGGGGAGTGGCGTGGTGGGGGAGTGGCGTGGTGGGGGAGTGGCGTGGTGGGGGAGTGGCGTGGTGGGGGAGTGGCGTGGTGGAGAGGGATGAGGAGGAGCAGAGGTGGGGGCGAAGGAGGTTGAGAGGGATGAGGGAGCGGTGTGGGGGAGATTGGTGGGGGGACGGGGGTTAGGGAACTGGGAGTAGCGAGTGGGAGGGGGTTAGGGGAGATGCATGGGAAGACAACTGGGGGAGAGGTGTGACACAAAAGCGAGGGGTGACACAAAAGAGAGGAGAAAAAACCCCACTTGTCACTTTAATTTCCCTTTCTTGAATCTCACCTTTCTGAAGCCTTGCCCCTTTAATCTCCCCATCGCCCTTTAACCCCCACATCGCCTCGTATCCCTTCATATCCCCCGATCCCTCCTGCCCTCGCTCACCCGCAGGCGCGGCCAGTCTCGCATGTCCTGCCTGCGCCAGCTCTCCTTATCTCCCTCCATCACCCCTTATCCCCTCTTCCCCTCCTTCCCCCCCACCCCCCCCCATGGCTCACCCGCAGGCGCGGCCAGTCGCGCATGTCCTGCGCCAGCTTGCGCAGCACCATGCGGTCTGCTGGTACCCGGTCCTCACACACCTGCAGGGGGGGGGGGGGCGGAGGGAGGTATGAGGGAATATGGAGGAACAATGGGACAAGGGGGGGAGAGGGGCCCCGTCTCAAAACCAGCTTGCGCAGCACCATGCAGTCTGCTGCCATGCAGTCTGCTGCCATGCAGTCTGCTGCCATGCGATCTGCTCAGCAATCTGTTTTTTGAAAGCAGATTCTGCTGGCATGCGGTCCTCACACACACTGCAAGGGTGGAGGGAGATGCGGAGGGAAACGGGCACAGAGGGGAGAGGGCGCGGATGGGCAGGGAGGGGAGAGGGCGGGGATGTTTCAGACGCCTGCGCTTGCGTAGTGAGAGGGGTGGAGCAGCGAGGAGTGGAGCAGTGAGAGGGGTGGAGCAGTGAGAGGGGTGGAGCAGTGAGAGGGGTGGAGCAGTGAGAGGGGTGGAGCAGTGAGAGGGGTGGAGCAGTGAGAGGGGTGGGGACTTGACGAGCAGAATACAGCAGTTGAGCATTCCCCCCCACCCTATCGCCCACACTATCACCCACCCTATCGCCCACACTATCGCAACCACACTTCCCCACCTCTCCGGCCCTCCTCACCGTCCCTCTCGCCCCCATCCTGCCCCCCTCACACTCCTCGCCAGCCAAGCCCCACATCTCCCCTCCTCCGTCCCGCCCCCCCACCTCTCCCCTCCCCCGCCCAGCCCCCCACCTCTCCCCTCCCCCGTGCGCACATCTCCCCTCCCCCGCCCCCACCTCCGCAATCTCCCCTGCGCGCACCTCAAGGAAGGCATTGGCGATCTCGTCGCGGGAGCACCCGCTTTCAATCTCGATGCCCACCGCCCCCTTCCCTCTCCTCTCCCCCGCGCACCTCTCCCCTCCTCTCCCCTCGCCTCTCCCCTCCCCTCCCCAGCGCGCACCTCAAGAAACGCGTCAGCGATCTCGTCGCGGGCCACCCGCTTTCGTTCTCGATGCCCTTCCCCACCCCGCTTCCCGCCTCTTTCCCCCCTCTTCCGCCCTCTCCCTTCCCCCGCTCCTCTCGTCCCTCCCCCAGCGCGCACCTCAAGGAAGGCGTCGGCAATCTCGTCGCGCGAGCACCCGCTTTCATTCTCGATGCCCATCTGCCGCCGCCGCTCCGCCTCGCGCGGGTCCTCGATCATCAGCACCAGCCGGATCTGCGGAGATTGGCGCGCGCGACATCACATTGGCGCGGGCGGTAGGCGCGCGGAAATTGGCGCGCGGCAGGGTGGCGATTGAGGGGGGATAGGGAGAGGAGGTGTGGGGGGGGGGGGGGGGGGGGGGAAGGGGGGGGAGGTGGAAAGGGCAGCGAAATGAGGATAGCAGGGAGGTGGGCGAAGCGTGCGAAAGGCTGACACTGACGGACAATGACGGGCACTGACGGAAGCACTGACGGACAATGACGAACAAAACAGAGACAAAAAAGGCGACAGGGAGCGTGTAGTGAGACCACGCGCGCTCCTCTCGCGACGCAGGGTACGATATCCATTCTCAAAAGCTAAAGTCTCTTCTAGACGGCTGCTGCAGCTTTCGTTTCTTCATGGGTGAACTCATAAGGCTAATAAAAGCACCTCCTGCGCCGTTATGTCGTGACGCAGGGTACGAACTACAGACTAGGGTACCCCTAATGAACACGGATAACGCACCTCCTGCACGGTCATGTCGCGACGCTCCTTGAGCAACTCGATGGTCTGCCACGCACGCACACGCACAGTCATGGATACGAATTAGGCTCGAGGCACGCAGCACGCAGCACGCAGCACGCACATTAGCGGATGCGAATCAGAATGGCAACGGTACGAAATGGGCAGCTACACCACTTGGCAAGCGTCGTAAATGTTGCATATTGCGAACGTTGCGAGCGTCGCGAATGTCGTGAGACCTCTATGCGAGCGCAAATCACCTCGAGGATGTCCTGAATGTCGCTCAGGTCCTGCGCCTCCTCCGCCGACAGCTGCGCCTCCCCATCCTTCCCCTCCGCCGCCGCCGCCGCCGCTGCTCGCACGGACCGCCTTGACGCGGGACCCGGTTGTCGCGATGAAACGCTTTGCTGCGATTGGCGGCGGCATCGGACGGCTAGCGATCGCCCGGAAGAGAAAGAGACGACACGGGGCGAGCGGGATGCGGCACGACGATGAGCGAACGACGGCGACGCGTGTGGGGCGTGCCGCACGGCAATGGACGTCGCCATTGCGGACGGACAGAATTATCTAACGGACGAAAAAAAACTCTCTGATCACTTGAAATGACAAGGGAATCCAAGAAGCTCCCAACACGGGGGCAATCAGAAAGGGAATCGCACATGGATAAGGTACGCGTCTAAAGCTTCTCCTCTTGGCCGCACAATCAGCTGTTGAGCTTGACAAAACGTAACTAACGCCACGGTGTGACAGCTCTCGTTTTCTCGGTAGGCAAATTTGCACCGATTGCGATGTCGCCAGAAATGTGGGGAAAAAATGGTTGGGGAAAGGAGGGGTGTGATTGGGGCCCAGTTCGGCAGGCATTATGGCCATTATGGGCATTTTTAACGGGCCCCCAAAAAATGCCCCCTCGAAACAACTGCGAAGTCAGACTGTAGCTGCAGTTTAACTTCGGAAGAATGGGCCCGACTGTTCGATTGGCATTAAATGGGCCTGGATTAATGGCATCAACCCAAAATGACACTTCGCAGAAGCTCGCATGCAGCTGCGCTGATGGAGCGCAGGATCACTGTACTGGCAGCCCGGGCAGCCCTGCAAACCAGTGGTGGACGTCGAAAAAAATCGGGCAAGAGAATATGTGCGTTCGATGTGTTAGCGATGGTGTGTTGGTGATGTGTGATTTTCCAGCTGGCAAGAAGAGGGGCATGAAAGACCCGGATTTGTTTTTTCAGGGCAATGTGTGATTGCCCCGAATCACTGATACCCCGTGTGGTGCGGGCTCTCGAGGCCGCATGGTGCGGCGTATCAGAAAATGGACCATTTGCCTGAGAAATAGGGCTCGAGGAAGATTCCTCTGGTGGAAAATGCCAGCGTCGAAAGGGGTGTTCGGCTGGCATTCCATTATTGTCTGGTTCGGCGATGATCCGCTTATATCGAGCCTAGATAACCTTTCACGCGCTTATCACAGAAGGCTCCAGGGTGGTCGGTTTACTGTAGCCCATACGGGGAAACCGTTTTTTTAATGTCTGCCGAACCGGGCCTGGGTGGAAGAGGTGGCTTGGGGATGGCTTGGTTGAGGAGGGCTGGGTGGTTCGGTTCGGGAGGCTTGGTGTTCGCCTTGGTGGGGACGAGCCTTGGTGCTGCTTCTGCTGTGCACCCACGCCACTCTCTGCTAGCTCCCACACCTAGGTTCTGGTTACCGAGGCGAGACAAACTTCGTTTGGGAAATACCAGAGCAGGCTCGAAGGGAAGGCTCGTGCGGAAAAGAAAGGTTGGCGAAGGGAAGGTAAGGCAAACAAACCAGGCAAGCCCCAAGGAGTGTTTTCCCGTGGGGGACGCTTCCTCCCACTTCTTCCTGGAAGGAACGAATGCCCAGCAGGATTAGTGATATTGTGAGGGTGGCCTCTGAGCGTCTTGTGTGTGGCGCGCTGAATGCGGAACTGAATTGCGAGCTTGTATAGCCAAGCTATGTGCAGACTCGAAATAGCAGCTGCTGAAAGCGCCGGTTTAGCCGAGTGAACATTTTTCCAGGTGCGAAGCACGCATTCTGAGCGACCCAGCATTGTTCCACGTGAGTCCGCAGTTTTACATTCGCAGCAATCGCTCCTAGGTTGTCTTAGTCACGAACAACACACCTAACTGATTATAAAAAAACCTTCGACACCAGTGTGTCCTCGCTGAAGCCGTTGTATTTTATATCATACTCGCGTGGTCCAATCCATTTAGGCCTCAGCTTCACATCAGCTGCCAGTTGGTGCACATGGCTGTTCTCATGGACTCTAGTAGTAGAACCCACATTCACGATCTCCTAGACGACGTTCTCATCAGGATCTTGTGGCCTTCCAAGCAGTCAGTCATTTCTTGCACATCGAACAGCGATGCGCTGTGCAACTTTGTCACGCCCAGGTCTAATCATCTCTACAGGGACGCTACTCCGGACACTGCGATGCCGACCCTTCCTGCCTCTGCAGATGCCGCTCATAGTCTCGTCATCGCGTCCATCTGCCGTCGCTGGCGGCGTCTCGCTCAGAGGCATGTTTCGACGCTTCTCGTCAAAGAAGACCGCGTAGTTTCTCGTCAGGATGTCCTCACCGCCGTCGCTTGCTTCCCGAATTTAACCCACCTGCATCTGTCGGACGGAAGTGTTGAAACGCTGGACAACTCATTTCTAGCTGACCTCGCCTCCTCATGTCCTGGGTTGAGAGCGCTGCACGTGGGCAAGTTGATGATGGCAGCGGACGACAGACAGCATGGAAGGAGGGACCGCTTTATAACCGAATCTGGTTTGGACTATTTCTTCCGTCACTGCCCTCAGCTAGAGCAGCTGTCGCTGTACTGTCTTGAGGGAGATCAGAACCCACCAGCTTCATTTTTTCAGCTTCAACATTTGAGCATCCTCGTCTTGACCAATACTTGGATCTTAAAGTCTCCAAACCTCAGCCGCCTTTCGTCCCTCACTGCTCTCTCCATTGAAGCCTCCTCTCTTCACTACGACCAGCTTTCCAGCCTCCTTCAACTCACCAACCTCATCCGCCTCTCCTTGCCGGATGACATTCGCGTCGTTTCACCAGATCCTCCTGCCTTCTCGCTCGCCCAGCTACCCTCTCTCGAGTCTCTCAAGTTTGGACTGCACGGTGCTCAGTTCAGCATTTTTCCCCCTCTTAGATCGCCATACAGCTTCCTGAAACGCCTGCAGCTTAACGAGTGCTTCAGCCAAGAGCGGATTCCAGACAGTGTAGGAGAGGTGCTGCCACGCCTCCAAGAGCTCAGCATCAGCGGCCAAAGCTTCAGGGACTTGACTGATCATTTCACCTCCCTCACCTGCTTGGAGAGCTTGACCATTTCCTCAGGCCTCGTACTCACTCTACCTGAAAACTTTGGGAATCTTCCAGCTTTGAAGGCGCTGTTGCTGCAGGAGCAACCGCTTTGCCATCTCCCGGCTTCCTTCACTAGACTCGCATCGCTGGAGTCGTTTTGCCTGCGTGACTGCATGGGGGTGGAGAAGCTACCTGCAGGGTTTGGCAACCTCACTGCACTGCAGACTCTCAGCCTTGCGTGGCTGATGAAACTGGACCTTCGAGAAGACTTGGGGGGGCTGACCAATCTTCAAATCTTCCATCTCATTAAAAACAGGGAAGAGCAGCTGCCATCGTCATTCACGCAACTGGCTTCGCTGACCAGGTTGGAGCTAGATCGGTGCGCGATTGCCGAGCTTCCTGCGGGGATGGCAGAGATGACAAACCTGCAGGAGCTCCACATTCTGAAGTGTCCGGCCTTCAAGGAGCTTCCGGAATGTGTGACGGCGCTCACCAGCCTTCAATTGCTGAGGATTCAAGAGTGTCGCCGTCTCTCATCGGTTCCCAGGAGGCTGGACAGCCTTACTAGGCTGAAGCAGTTGGAGCTGAGGGGATGTTGGCTGCTGAGAGAAGCCCCTCAAGCTCTGCCTCTCACTCTCCAGGCGCTATCCTACTTGGAAAACAGTCAGCACGTGGTGTCTCCGACAAACATTTCAAGGCTCACTGAGCTCAGGATATTGCTCTTGGGCACCGTGCGTGCACCATTTCTTGAGGCCATGGGTGCCAGCCTCTCTGGTCTCTCTCATGTGGAGCACCTGGAAGTGGGGCTGGGAGAAGATGCAGAGGAGCTTCTGACCGTGTTGACAAGGCTTCCCCGCCTTCATACCTTGACACTCCAGGAGGCTCGCAGCTTGGACATGCTGGTGGAGTCTGGCGGCTCGGCATTGCAGGAGCTACGACAGCTGAACATCAGAACCATGTATGAAGAACTCGCAGAGCTGCCTGCGGCCATCACCACTCTCCACCACCTGACATCCATTCAGATCCATGCCCGGATGTTATCTTCCCTTCCAGATATCTTGGGGGCATTCTCAAGGCTGCGCAGGCTGGAATTATCCCACTGCTCATCCCTCACGCGTCTCCTTGCTTCCCTCACGCAGCTCTCCTGCCTGCATTATCTGAACCTCAGCTACACCAGCATCTGCATGCTTCCTCCTAACTTTGCTCGGCTCAGCAGACTCAAGAAGCTCAATATCTCTAACTGCAAGCACCTCGAAGCACTACCTGACGACATATATAATCTCAGAATGCTCGAGCGTTTTTCTACTGTGGGGTGTGATATGCTCCAGCGCTGAGGCTGTCTTTTCACCACTCATACATTAGGCCCCCTAGTTATTTTCATATGTTGTAAAATTGATCTTAGTGAACTTACTTATGGGCCAGAATGCTTTCCCAGAGAAATGGTATGCATTCTTCTAGGCTGAACCGTCGGCCCAAATTGTTCATCCTTGAAAATGTTGACAAGAGGGAGATTTTCTGGTCTGGGTTTGGGCAAGGCATGACATTCTGTATGATGATTTCTCGTGGGATTATGAATTTCATTGTGAATATCTGTATGTCTCAAGCCATGATAAGTATTGTGCTAAATGTTCCATGGTGTTATGATTACCGTATGCGCCCGAATATAAGACATATATGTCTTATCTCGTACACAGGCAAAAATGCTTGGGTTGTCTTGTATTTGGGACAGTTTCGGGTGTCTTATAAGTCATAAATGGACAAAGAACCGTTTAGAAGATACCCCCTCGCTATACGATTGCCCCTAACCCCTACACTGGCTTAACTCGTACATACAAATTGGTGTCTTATTATGAGGCTACCCTGTTCATAAGAGACACCCGGATAATAGACACCCTCTGTCTCCTATTCAACATTGCCGGGTGATGACGGTAGCATGCGGAATGCCACGTATGATGATGACTTGTATGATGACTTGTATGATGAATGTCGCATGGCATGATGATTAGCTTTTTGGATGTTTCTAGGCGCGATGATGTCTCAAGGCATGATACCTTGCATGATGATGCAGATTCAGGACGTGCTCAGGCCTGATTACCTGAATGTTGAGGTGAATTTCTAGAGCATGACTACCTTGCCATGACAAAATGAAGGCCAAATGTCATATGGCATGATAGTTAGCACTTTGAATGTGTATAAGCCAGATCAGCTGTATGCTGAATATCTCATGGCTTTATGACTTGCATGTTGAATGATTTGCAATGAGAAATTATTTGCATACTCAAATTTTCATGGCTAAAAGCATGTTGTATTGCATGATGTATGCCTCATAGTACATAGATTTGAGTGCTGAATGTGCGATGGCATGGAATATTGCATGGTGAATGTCATGATGAAATGCTGACAGATTGATGAAATGCATGATAATATGCATGCTGAATCTCGCATTAGACTATGAATCGCACGACAAACATTCTGAAGCTCTTGGCCTGAAAAGTTCAACCTTACTAAGTTGAGAGCTGGGCAGTTGGGGAGGTGAACACGAGTCGAGCAGCGCTTTGGTAGCGACAATTGTTCTATCTTCACCCAACACAAGGGGGCATGAGAGGAGCGTGGGAATGAAAGGAGTGGGGTATGAGAGGATTTGGGGGTGTGAGAGTAATGGGGGGATATGAGAATAGTGAGGTATGAGAGGCCTGGGAGGTATGAGAGGCTGGCATGATTCAGCCTTGCATGATTCAGCGAGGCATGATTCATCCACTCATGATTTAGCAAGGAATGATCCAATATGGCATGATTAATCTAGGCATGATGCAGCCAGGCATGATTCAGCCAGGTAGGATTCAGCCAGGCATGATTCATCCAGGCATAATTAAGCCTGGCATGATTCATCCAGGCATGATTGAGCCTGGCATGATTCAGCCTGGAATGATTTAGCATGGCATGATAAAGCCGGGCACGATTCAGCCTGGCCTGATTCAGCCTGGCGTGATTCAGCCTAGCATAATCCAGCCCGGCATGATTCAGCCAGGCATTATTCAGCCTGGCATGATTCAGCCAGGCATGGTTCAGTCAGGCATGCTTTATCCAGGAATGATTCAGCCTGGGATGATTCAGTCTGGCATGATTCAGCCTTGCATAATTCATCCAGGCATGATTCAGCCTGGCACGATTCAGCCTGGAATGATTCAGCCTGGCATGATTCATCCTCGCATGATTTAGCTTGGCATGATCTAGCCTAGTATGCTCCAGCCTGGCATGATTCAGCCAGGCATGATTCAGCCTGGCATGATTCAACCAGGCATGATTCAGCCATGAATGATTCAGACATGCATGGTTAAGCCTGGCATGATTCAGCCTGGTATGATTCAGCCTGGCATGATTCAGCCTGGCATGATTCAGCCTTGCATGATTTAATCTGGCATGATTCAGCCTAGCATGATTCAGCCATGAATGATTCAGCCTGGCATGGTTTAGCCTGGCATGATTAATCCTGGCATGATTCAGCCTGGCATGATTCAGCCTGGCATGATTACGCCTGGCATGATCCAGCCTGGCATGTTTCAGCCAGGCATGATTCATCCAGGCATGTTTCAGCCTGGAATTACTCATCGAGGCATGATTCAGACTGGCATGATTCAGCCAGGCTTGATTTAGCCATTCAACCAGGCATGATTCACCCAGGAATGATTCAGCTTGGTATGATTCAGCGAGGGAGGATCCAGCCAGGCATGATTCAGCCTGGCATGATTCAGCCTAGCATGATCCAGCCTGGCAGGATTCAGCCGGGCATGATTCAGCGTGGCATGATTCATCCAGACATGATTCAGCCAGGCACGATTCAACATGGCATAATTCATCCAGGCGTGATTCAGCCTTGCATGATTCAGCCAGGAAGGATTCAACCAGGCATGATTCATCCAGGCATGATTCAGCCAATTTCCCATGAATGATTCAGCCTGGCATGATTCAGATTGGAATGATTTAGCCTGTCATAATTCATCCAGGCATGATTCAGCCATTCATCCAGGCATGATTCAGCCATTCATCCAGGCATGATTCAGCCATTCATCCAGGCATGATTCAGCCATTCATCCAGGCATGATTCAGCCTGGCATGATTCAGACTGGGAGGATCCAGCCAGGCATGATTCAGCCTGGCATGATTCAGACAGGCATGATTCACCCTATGATGCTTCAGTCTGGCATGATTCAGCCTAGCACGATTCAGCCTGGCATGAATCATCCAGGGAAGATTCAACCATTCAGCCAGGCATGATTCAGCCAGGCATGATTCAGCCAGGCATGATTCAGCCAGGCATGATTCAGCCTGGCATGATTCAGCCAGGCATGATTCAGCCTGGCATGATTCATCCAGGCATGGTTCAGCCAGGCGTGTTTTATCCTGGCATGATTTAGCATGGAATGATTCAACCAGGCATGATTCAACCAAGCATGATTCAGCCAGGCATGATTCAGCCAGGCATGATTCAGCCTGGTATGATTCAGGCGGGCATGAATCAGCCTGGCATGATCCAGCCAGGCATGATTCAGCTACGTTTTCTTAATGTACACGGTTGCATGCAAGACAGTTTAATGACATGACCAGAGTTTATGCTGAAAGTCTCATAGCATGCTGACTGCGTGATGGCATGCTAGTATGTAATTTGATTAGCTCATGGTGTGATGAATTTTTTGCAGGATGTTGGATTAACATAAAATGGCGTTTGTGCATTGTCATATCTCATGTACCGTATTTCGAATTCCGTCTAGTATCTTGATCAGGCCTAATTTTATCAGTGTAAATCGCCTTGATACCCTGATTATCAGGGTGATTTTTGATAGTAACACTGATGGCCTAAGGTAAATTTCCTAGGAGCTAGGATTTTCCTGATCAGCCAGTGTTCACATTTAAGGCACACTGATGCCTCAGGGTTACCGTTCTTCATAAGGAGTTTTACCCTGAAACGAGTACCATACCCCCTCCCCCCCCCCCCCCCCTTCTCCCCCTCCCCCACCCCCCCTTTCCCATGACCCGGGATTCTCGATTGCCAACTGTCGAAACCGGAATTTCAGCCTCGACAATACATGTGCTGGCATGAAGCGGGCCACCATTGGCCAGAAATACAGTTACGTTGTTGACAATGCCACTGACTCAACTCGGTCTGTTTCTCTGACATGACAACATGACCAGGTTAGCAGGAAACCTGGCTGAGTGCAGCCGAAAGTCGGTGTCCACCAGCACACTGGGCACCGCGTTCCCGTATGGCCTGTGGGTGGCTGTGAACTTCCCTTGCCAGCACGATAGGAAACATATGCGTTGGGGACTGGGGTCTCACCTTTCTGGACGAGAATCCTCTCCCCCATTTGGGAGTTCCAACACAGGTAGCCGTTTCTCTTGATACACACCACCAGCCATGGCGCAATGTCAGGACGACGATGTAGGAGAAGCTGCTGACGAGCCACCAAACGATGCTGCCGCACGAACAGGCTTAGATTTCATGGGAGGGCTTCATGTGAACCCTCCGCCGGCCTGCACTGCCGGCCCGTCATCGTGCAGCGGCAAGAAGATGCCTCCTGCTCGCCCTACTGGTTCCAATGCCGTCGCGCCGGACAGTGCTCCTGCCACTGTCAGCGTGACAGAGGTCGGCGAGTCTTCGTCTGGTGCCTCGAAGAAGAGGCTGAGATACGCGCAAGCCGTACTCCCGTTCGGCACGCCTCCTGCTAAGCCGGCTCCGCCTCCGGCTCCCGCCCAAGCTCCCTCGCGTGTTTCTCGTGAGCTCTCCTGAGCCGAAAAGGCAGGAGATTTTTGAAGGCGCAGCAGCTATACATCACCCAATGGCTGCCGAAATTTGATTGGCTGCTGCTGGATAAGAACGAGGATGGGTTGCACATCCTGCGCTGTAGTATATGTGTGGAGCACGGCAAGGACGACGCGAAATTCGGGTGCAACGGCACGGGCGGATGCGATCTGCAACTCGGATCGATGAGATGTCATGAGCTGAGTGGCCGCCACGACGAAGCAATGAAAAGGCAGCGCACGCTCATGGCCGAGATCGAGCAGCAAACGCGCATCAACGATTTCGCCAACACCGACAAGGAAGGCGCGCGGCTTACTCATCTCGTGCATGGGATTGAGTTCATCTGCGATCACGACGCCCGATCTCCATGTTTCCGAAGCTCATAGGCTTCCTTGCGAAGGAAGAGTCGCCTACATCCGCTTCAGTCCTATGGCATTTACATTACACAGTAAGTCTACCGTATTTGTTGTGTTTATTGCAATGTGTCCTACTGCGTTGTACTGAGTCCGACATAGCTTTGACTTTACCCCGTGGCTTGTGGCAGATACGGCTTCAACGAGATGGCGGTGGTGATGGCCAATTACCAGAAAACTCAACAGCTGCAGCATCTTCTCGCTTCACCCTTCGTTGGCTTTACTTGAGACGAGAGCACCAACCGCGCACGTGGCAAACACTCGATTGTGTTTGCCACGTTCCTGAAGAACGGCATCGCCGTCACGGAGTTCTTGGTGCTGCTTACGGTGCATAAGTGCAACGCGTCTTCGATTTTTGGCGTGCTCACGAGCCACCTGGACTCTATCGGCCTCGACATCAAACGGATAGCTGGCATGGGGACCGACGGTGCTTCTGTCATGACGGGGGAGAAGAGCGGCCTTGCATGCCGCTTGCAAGAGCGCGTTCCGCATCTCGTCGGGTGTCACTGCGTAGCGCATCGGTAAGTCAAGTACTGCTTTGCTGCGTAGTTGCGTTTAATCCCAATTCCTACCCTAAATTCACTTACCTTCCTATTCTGTTGCAGGGAGGCGCTCGTGGTCAAGGATGCAGCAAAGGCATACCCAGACCTCAACATGATCGATGCGGCTGTGCGCGCGGTGGGAGAGATCATCTGCCGCTCGAACATCTGGTACGAGCGGTTCAAGGAGCTGCAATAGGAGCTACACCGTACCAACCTGGAGCACCAAGGGCTATTCAACGTCTGGTGGTTGTTACGGGGAGACGCAATAGCGATGCTGTGCAGAGTTTTCGGGGCGGCAATTGTTATGATCGTGGAGTACGGCCACAAGATCGCGGCTACAGTGCAAACGTTTAAATTTCACTTCTGTTTGTACTTCCTCGCTGACATTCTTGCTGAGCTAAACGCGCTCAACCGCTTCTTCCAGCACCAACAGGCAAGTGTGTACTTTACTTAGACATGCAAGTGCAATTTGTTTTTTTACTCTTGCTAACATGTTTGACGTGCCCGGTGTTGTAGAGGTGGACATCACACAAGTCGCCAAAGAAGTTGACCGCACGATCACCATCATCACGCACTGGTACATCCAGTACGACGAGACTTTCGGGGCCGGGGTCAGAAAGCTGCTGTCCCGATTCATCAAAGATCACGAGGGGGACAAGAGGACGGTGGTGGTTGAAAGGATTGACGCAGAAGGGTGGCAAACATCACATCGCTTTGAGCTGAGCGAGACACCCATCAAGAAGCACACGTTTGGGGGCACGATTGGTGACTATGTGAAGTTATACACCGGATTCACGAAGGAGATCGTGGCGAGGATGAAGTACCGCATGTCGGACTTGCAGCAGATGGGCTGCGCGGAGCTGTTTCAAGTGGAGTCTTGGACGTCCAGGGAGGACCAGCGCGAGTTGAAGACCCTTGAGTGGTTGGCAGCAAACGATGAGCTGTTTGGAGGCATGCTTCCAGGTGAGATCATATTTATTTTGGTCGTTTGATTCATCATGCGCACTGTATATGGAACTGCCACACTAACCAACAACCAACCCCCCTTACATCCACCGCCCCAAACCCCATCATCGTCAGGATTCGATTTCAAGGCGGCGAAGGAGTTGAGGAGCTTCTGTCATATCTTGTCACGTCATCATGCGGTTCCACCAGGGTCTTACAAGCATGTTGAAGAGTCGGGATTGGCGACGCAGCTATCCAAACCTGATGACACTCTTGCAGGCCCTTGCTGTCCTTCCGCTGAGCACGGTGGAGTGTGAGAGAGGATTCAGTCGCCAGAACATCATCAAAAGCAGGCTTCGCACATCGCTGTGCGATGCCCGCCTTGGCGACCTCATAATGCTGCACATGCTCAAGTACCCATATATCTAGCCAGATGTGGTGGACACTTGGCGCAAGCAGAAGACCAAAAGGCCGGCGCATGCGAATCCTGTGGTCCGGATGGAGAAGGAGAAATTTCTAGAGCCCGCAAAAGATAGTGACGACGAGCAACGCCCATGTCTGATGTTGATGACTATAATTTTTATTGTGTGCAACGCTAATATCAGTTCATCAGGGTTTGCGAAACAGGTACACTGATGCCACATGGTTTGATTTTCATAAACAAGAAAAGCACCGATAGATCAGGGTTTGAACAAGGTGTCAAACTGATAATCAGGTTTTTGAACGGGTGCAACAGTGATCACTGAGTTGCTCAAAACCAAAAATCAGCCCTGATCTTGATGCGCGCTCAATGGCATGGTGTTTGTGTGAATTGCATGAAACATGTGCTGGTGACAAATCCGGAAGCCTTTTCAGGTTTCGAGCAAACTGAATGGTCAATGTGCGGAGGCGAGACAGAGACAAGAATGAAAAAAGAAAGCTCCTTTTCTTCGCCTGTCGACTCGATTCTCAAGTCTTCCAGCCTGGAAAGGGCTATGACCATGGGGCAACGGGCTTCAACAATACCCAAGTGAGAAGAAACGAGAATGAATGACTAAGGAATGAAAGTGATACAAGTATGCAAACCTAGAATTGTGTGTACCCCATATGGGCTACCCCACTAGAGCTTACACAACATTATAATTTGACACACCCCCATAGGCAAAGTGGGGGAGAACAAGGGGTCACAAGACCAGTCAAGCAAAGGAAGCTCAGGGTGGATCACAAAGTCACCACACATTCCGAGCACAAATTCAAGGCCACAAGGCCAGTTCACATGCAGGATCACATATATATATATAAGGCTAGACAAGCAGGAGCAAGAGTATATACATATATATATATATATATATATGCAACAGTACAAGCAAGGTCAAGAGGTGAGCAAGTGAGGCAGAACAGGCACAAGACCCAGCTGCGTGCAGAAGCGCTGATGATCACAAGGCGCAAGTGCCTTGGTGAAAACATCAGCAGTGTTGGCCTCAGAGGCCACGTACGCAAGCCGCAACTGACCACGTTGCTGTAGCTCACGAGCAAGGAAGTAGAGAAGAGCAATGTGCTTTGTTCAGTGCTCCAGTCTCTGCTCTCGACACAAGGCCAGCATGGCCTTGTTGTCTACGTACAGGACTGGAGGAGAACGAGGCGGCTCTCCAAGGTCGGTCAGCAGGTAGGTGAGCCAGCGAAGCTCCTGGGCAGCCATGGCCCCGGCGTAGATATCAGCCTCACAACTAGAGCCGAGAACAGAAGACGAGCGAGTAGCCCGCCACGAAACAGAGCCGGAACCAAGGCTGAAGGTGTAACCCTGTGATGACCGCTGCGTAGCCTGGTCGTCAGCCCAAGAAGCGTCTGCGTGCCCAGTGAGGACCACTGGACTGCGCCCTCCAAGCACTAGCCCCATGCCCGACGTACTGCACAAGTAGCGCAACACCCTTTTCGCTGCAGCCATGTGCTCTGGTCGGTGTCTCCCAGGAGCAACATAGCGTGCAAGAATGCTAAGAGGGTATGCAAGGTCAGGTCGTGTGCAGGTCATCAGGTACATGAGGCAGCCAACAAGCTCTGGATACGGAACACTCGACTCTACAGACTCATCCGAAGGCAGAGCTGAGAGTGAGTGGCGAGTAGCCAGAGGAGTGGCCTGAGGCGAGGAGTACGTGAAGCCGAAGCGCTGAAGGACCGGCTGCACCATGTGTGACTGAGTCAGGGTAATGGTGTGGCGTGCTCTGTCCCGGGTGATCTGCAAGCCAAGGTAGTTGCGCAGTTCACCCAGGTCAGTGCACGTGTGTCTCTTCTGCAGATCGGACTTCACGTAGGCGACTCGAGCAGTGTCAGCTATGGCAAAGACCAAGTCGTCGACGTACACAAGGATGTAGAACGGCGGCAGAGAGGTGTCGGTGCGCAGAAACAGCGACGGGTCGGCAGTAGAAGGAGCAAACCCAAGAGCCGCAAGCGTAGTCCTCAGTGTGTCGTGCCACTCACGTGGCGCCTGGCGGAGACCGTAGACTGGACGCCGGAGACTCCACTGGGTACGAGGAGGGAAAGAACCAGTGAAGCCAGGTGGGCGGCGCAGCCAGATCTCCTCGTGCAGGCTGCCCTGCAAGAAAGTTGTGCTGACGTCGAGAGAGTGCAGCTCATAGTCACGGTGAGCAGCAACGTGCAGCAGTACCCGAAGAGTGGTCATCTTCGAGGTGGGGGAGAAGGTCTGAAAGTAGTCAACTCCGTGCCGCTGACTGAAGCCACGAGCCACGTAACGCGCCTTGAAGACAGGCGGAGAACCCGGCGGCCGCTTCACCCTGAAGATCCACATGCCACTGATGATGTTCGCCCCAGGAGGGAGGACAGCGTCAACGTAGGTGCCTGTGGACTTCCAGGAAGCCATCTCTGCATCCATAGCTGCCTCCCACTGAGAGGAGTAGGGACCCTCTATCGCCTCCGCGTAAGAGCGCGAAGTCGGGATGTCAAGTGCATCCGGGTCTCCCTCAGGGGTAAGCAGTACGGACACGAGATGAGGTGAAGCAGCTGCCAGACACTGGAACCCCTCCTGCCTGTCCTCAAGGACGTCCGTGCCAAGGGCACACTCACCCCCGACGGACGGAGGACAGACAGACTCAGACTCAACGACAAGACTAGCAGCGTAGTCTAGGCGACAGCGAGCAGCAAAGTTGACGAGCTCAGCAACAAGGGCAGACGCAGCAGTAGACTCGAAAGAAGGGTCAGTGACGACAGTAGCAAGGAGACGCGTGACAGTAGGACTGGCAGCACGAAGAGAGTCCGACTCCGGGTCGGCAAGAGCAGGAAGAAAGGACTCAGGAGGAGAAGGCAAAGGGGTACGCAGAGGAGCAGTAGACGGACGCAGAGACATCCTGTGTATGCCAGGGACAGGAGGAGGACGCGGACGTGAACCACGACCACTAGCGCGAGAAGGACGGACAGGCGACGTAGGGCGAGACGCAGGTTCACGACGCTCAGTAAGACCTCCAGCAGGACCAGCGTAGGGAGAAGGAGCAGGCAAAGGGGAGGTAGGCTTTAGCTGCGACTGTGACGGGACAGGCTGTGGATCCTCCAAGGGAGGAGGAGGACCAGTAGAAGGTGGAAGACCAAGAACCTGCTGGAGGAGTGGAACGAAGTACGGTTGAGGCCGCGTAGCGACGCCAGAAACAGCAGGGACAGCAACAGTACCCCCAGCAGGAGCACCCGCTCCATCAGCACCTCCAGCAGTTCCAGAACCTCCAGCAACACAAGGAGCACCCCCAACAGGACCGCTAGTGGTAGTCTCAGCGCCAACACCCTCAGCACCTGCAGGCCCAGCAGCTCTAGTACTCCCAGTACGAGCACCTCCGGGACCCGCGACAGCACCACCCTCAGTAGCTGAAGAACCTCCAGCACCAGCAGCACGGCTCCAGCGCCGGGCAAACCACTCGCGCAGCTCCTGTGGAGAGAGTGGCTCCCGGCGAGACGAAGCACCCGGAGAACCTCCACGCGGAGCACCTCCAGGCTCAGCACCCCCGGGCCCAGCACCCCCAGGCGTAGCACCCCCAGGCTCAGCACCCCCAGGCTCAGCACCCTCAGGCTCAGCACCCCCAAGCTCAGCACCCCCAGGCGCAGCACCCCCAGACTCAGCACCCCCAGGCTCAGCACCCCCAGGCCCAGCACCCCCAGGCTCAGCACCCCCAGGCTCAGCACCCTGAGCAGCACCAGAGTCACCAGTGACCTCGACAGGCTCGACTGCGTCTACCTAGACACACCTGAAGGGGCAGGACCCTGAGGGAGGAGGGGGTCTACCGGGTGGGGACCTGGTACAAGGAAGAGCGCGGGCGGGGGGAGGGACGGAGTGCGATAGGGGAAGAGGCGGTAGTAGGGGACCAACTCGTCGAACGTGACGTCCTGGGAGGACAGAACACGGCGAGAGGTGGGGTGGTAGAACTGCCACCCAGGCGCGTCAGGGGGGAACCCCAGGACGACGTAAGGAGCACAGCAAGGGGACAGCTTGTCTGCAGACAAGTCGCGGACAAACACTCGAGATCCCCATACCCGGAACACCGACGCATCGCCAACCTTCCCCGTCCACAGCAAGGCTGGGGAGGTCTCCGGCCTGGAGACCCTGGGGTGAAGGTTGATCTGATGCGCCGCGTACCTGACCGCAAACGGCCACAGAAAATGGGGGGCAGCGGCATGCATCATAGACGTACGAGCGACGTCCATGACCATGCCAATGCGGCGCTCAGCAATCCCATTTCGCTGCGGAGAGTCCGGAAGCGTGAAGGTCTGACGGATGCCTCGTGCACGACAGTAGGCTCGCAGAAGGCCAGAGGAGAACTCTCCGCCTCAGTTCGAGTGCAGACGTAGAACAGGAAAGTCCGAGCCAAAGCTCTTCCTGAGCTGGAGACGAGCTGCGCGGATCCAGTCGATCAGCACCTTAGTGACATCACCCCTGCTGCACAAGGGGAAGACTGCGGTGTAACGCGAGTAGTCGTCAACAACGAGCAGGAAGTAGCGCTCATGACCCTGCCCACGGACGCGGGCTGGGCCCCACACGTCCATGTGAAGCGTCTGCAACGGGGCCTCTGTCAGAGGAAACTGGGAGGAGTGAGGGGCAGCACGCTGGCGCCCCTTGACACAGGGGACACAGGTAGGGCCAGGGCCCTGAGGAAGGGGAGGGAGGGACCGGGGGAGACCAGAAACAAGAAGACGGGAGGCCATGCCTCTGAGCCGAAGCAGAGAGGGGTGACCAAGACGGTGGTGCCAGAGGAGAGTCTCGAGAGACAGGAGACGACACGAACAGGGGGCAGACTCAGGACCAGACCTGGACGCTGCAGCAAACACCTGACCCGACGAAGCGACTCTACCAAACTCAGTAACGGGAGGAGAAGCAGTGGTCAGTGTGTACAGACTCGACCCCGGCTGACGGGTAAACGTAGCCAGGTATCGGCCTATGCTAGCCTCTTAAAGTGCGTCACCTGCTGACGCGTAGGAGTGAACTGGTGTACACCCGCATCCTTTAGGTCAGCACCACTCACCAGGTTCGTAGAGAACGAGGGGAGGTAGAGACCAAACAGGGTGCTAGAGGGAGCCGCCGGACACGGGAGGACTGTGGAGAAGCGAGACAGGACAGGACCCCCAGAGGGGTCAGCCAGAGACACTGCAACCGGCCGACTCAGCGGTGTGAGTGTGGTGCGGTCCCGAAAGAAGGAGTGAGACGCCCCAGAGTCAAGGGTGAAGGTGAGGGAGGCCGAAGCCGACGTAGTACCTGAGAGCGCAGACTCACCAGTACCTGAGGACGCAGACACACTAGCACCCAGAGCAGCAGCGTCGCAAGCACCTTGGGCAGCAGCCTCACCAGTACCTAGAGCAGCAGTCTCAATGCCCGGATCGGGTGGGAAACACCGGCAACAGTCACCCTCATCACTAATAGACACAGCATACATGGCAGAGAGAATAGCATCAAAGTCAAGATCATAGATGGCAACACCCGCCCTAGACAGCTCGCCCCAGCGAGGGATCTCTGAGGCCTCCTGGAACTGGTGATGCCACGCGTCCGTCAGACGGCCAAAGCAGCGCTGGGTGGGGTGGGCTCCCCCACACTGCTCACCCGCACGGTCGCCGGTGCGCAAAACGTAGGAGCACGGACCAAAACCCCCACCCCGCTGGCGCGCAGTGTACCACTCACGAAGCTGCTGAGGGGACAGGGTCTCACGACCGCGCTGCTGCTGCTGGCGCGAGCCACCACCGGAGCCACTCCTCTGCGAAGACCTGCGACCAGCACCACCGCCACCCCCGCCGCCGCCTCCGCTACTGCCGCCGCCTCCGCCTCCGCCTCCACCGTCGCCACCTCCGCCACCTCCGCTCCCACCGCCACCGCCGCCGCCACCTCTGCCTCCACTGCCGCCACCGACCCCTCCACCCCCACCTCCACTCCCACCGCCACCCCCACTCCCCCCATTGCCGCCACCTCCACCTCCACCGCCCCCGCTCGCTCCTCCAGCGCCCTTGCCCCCCTTGCCCTTGCCAGAGCGGCGTCTCCCGCTAGGGGCAGACGCCGCACCGGCCGACTCAAGACCAAGGAGGTCGGCCGCAGCAGCAGAGGCAACAGAGGGCAGAAGGGGGGAGGGGGAACACCCCTCAAAGATGGGGGTGCGCGGGTCACCACGAGAGGCCCCTACAGCGACTATGCTCTTCTCGGCCGCTAGGAGGGACTTCTCGAGGAGGTCAACAGTGAGAGTGGTGGGACAGACAGAGAGGAAGTGGTCCCTGACTACGCGAAGGGAGTCAGGGAGGCGAGTGACTATGTAGTAGAGAGTGATGTACATGGGGGGGGGGGTTCTTGGCGCAGAAGTCAGGAGGAAGTGCAGCGCGGTAGCTAGTGTCACTAGTGCGGAGGTGCGTAATGAGGTCAGCGACTGTGGGAAAGGCAGCAAGGTCAGGAAAGAGGTACGGTAGCATGAGACGGCTCAGTGCAGCAGTGGCAGGGGAGGAGTAGCACGCAACTACAGCGTCGTACAAGGTCTGAGCACTCTTGTACTGACTAAAGTGCGCACGCTCGGAGGTAGGGAGGTGGCGACGCACAGCAAGACGTGCAGCAGCGTCGCGCGTGGCCCACTGGGAGCGAACAGTGGCATCAGCATCAGCAGCAGGGGCAGGGGAAGCGCCAGAGGTGAGGTCAAAGAGAGAGAGGTCGTCTGCCCTATCGCACTGTAAGAACAGCTGCTGGTCATCTACCCAGACCTCAAAGTCAATGGCCCGAACCTCAGCGTCAAAGGCGAGGACACTAGGGATAGCCATGACCCTTGACGACTAGCAGTGCAAACAGTAGGGTGAGGGCAGTGCAGTGAAAAGGCACTGTGCTCACCAGACTGGGCAGGTCGGGCGGCCCGGAAGTAGGGCGGCTCGGCGGCTCGGCTGCTCGGCGGCTCGGCGGCTCGGCGTCTCTGCTGCTGGGCGGCTCGGGTGCTGGGCGGCGTGGCTGCTGGGCGGCTCGGCTGCTGGGTGGCTCGGCTGCTGGGCGGCTCGGCTGTTGGGCGGCTCGGCTGCTCTGCTGCCGGGTGGCTCGGTTGTGCTGCTGTAGGGCGGCGCGGCGGTCGGCTGCTCGGCCGGGTGAGACGGTTCGGGAGGCTAGGGTGGCGGGCGGCGCTGCAGCAGGTGACGGGGCCGAGAGCGAGGCGGCGGGGCCGCAGGTAGGGTGGCGGGGCCGCTGAGTGAGGCTGCGGGGCCGCTGAGTGAGGCGGCGGGGCCGAGAGTGAGGCGGCGGGGCCGCTGGTAGGGTGGCGGGGCCGCCGAGTGAGGCTGCGGGGCCGCTGGTAGGGCGGCGGGGCCGTTGGTAGGGCGGCGGGGCCGCAGGTAGGGTAGGGCGGCACGTGACGCCGCAAAGGGCGGCGACGGGCCGGTACGGGCGGCAACGGGCCGGGCGGCGACGGGCCGGGACAGGCGGCGAGGGGCCGGGACGAGCGGCGCACGGGCCGCGTCGCACGGGACGGGTGGCGCACGGGGCCGGGACGGGCGTCGACGGGCGGCGCACGGGACGGGCGGCGCACTTGGCCGGGACGGGTGTCGAAAGGGCGGCGGGTGGGCCGTGTAGGGTGGCGACGGGCCGCTAAGGGCGGCGACGGCCGAGCAAGGGCGGCTCGAGGAAGGCCGCGACGGTAGAGAGAGGACCCGAGGCGCGACTCGGGCCTAAGCGGAGCGCGCTTCGGGCAGGAAAAAAAAAAAATCGATGGTGGGCCCTAGGATCAGTTCCCACGAGGGAACCTGTTCGATACCATGAGAAGAAACGAGAATGAATGAATAAGGAATGAAAGTGATACAAGTATGCAACCCTAGAATTGTGTACCCCATATGGGCTACCCCACTAGAGCCTACACAACATTATAATTTGACACCAAGCACAGCTTCTTGAGGTTGGTAAGCTGTGACATGTCTGGCAGAGCTGTAGGGTGCTGATGGTTCCCTATATATAGCACCTGGAGAGAAGTGGGCAGATAATCGGGAGCTTCTTTCAGCTTCTTACACCCACTCAGCTCCAACTTCTTCAACAGAGTTAGGCTGTCCAAACTCTGCACTGTACCGAGCGAGATGCACATCTCAATACCCAGAACACGAAGGCTTGTCAAGGCTGTGACAGGTTCCGGAAGCTTATTGAGATATGGACAATATTGAAAATACAGCTCTTGCAGGTTTCTCAGCTGATCCATGCCATTCGGAAGCTCAGCTATGCGGGAACCGTAAAACTCTAGCCGGATCAGATAAGCCAGTTGCAAGAACGATGGTAGGAGCGGTTGCTCAGCGTTGCTACCATTCAAGAGGAGGGTGTGTGTTGGGAACAATAAGTCTTAAGCGCCCCTGTCGTGTCGAAACTCAAGACACTAGCGAAGCAGTCCGAATCGAAGCATCGCGAGTCAACCCTCGAAGGTTAGGGTAACCGACTGGAGGTTACGGGAAAGTCAAAGGTCAGCGACCTTTGACTCGACAATTACAGCGCGACAGCAAGGACACACAACTGACTCGACATTGAGCAGTTGCCCGAGTCGCACTGTATCGAATCGCAACAGTAAAACGGTTTGAATTTATCTATTCGTATTCCTTGTACTCTTATATAAACCTTGTATTTGCTTGTTTAATCAACTTACTTTGCCCTCACATACTAGCGCAAGGTGGTTCAATCACTCTTTATTTCAAACGCTTCCGCTATTACAATCCTACTCAGACCTTAAGCTCTACAAAGATCCTAGGGCTTCTCAGCCCAACATGGTATGAGAGCAGTTAGAGTTTAAGAGTTATTTTTCTTTCAACACTCAATACAAAGAAATTAGACATGTCTGCAAGGAAGGAGAGGAGCTCCTCCAACGGCTCTCCACGCACTACTCCTACTCCACCTCCTGCCTCTGGCCTACAGACAGAGGAAGGTACTACCGCAAGACCAGCAGCTGGGTCCACGGAAACTGACAAAATTAGAAGAAAGAAAGAGGGGTTGAACTAGCAGAAATGGGGATACAAATAGCAAACCCTAGAAGGGTTGTACTCGCTATAGAGCACCCCACTACAGGCTAGAACATAAGATAATATTCTGACACACCCCCATAGCCAAAGTGGGGTGTAATCAGCAGAGCAGGCAAAGCAGTACAAGCTCAGGGTGGATCACAATGTCACCACACATTCTGAGCACAAGTTCAAGAAGCAATAGTTTAAAGTTAAGAATTACGAGCAAAGCTAGTGGTAGTCACAACGGGCAAGTGAGGAGGAGGAGAGAGAGTGAGGGGAGAGGAGATAGGAGGAGACGGCTGAAGCTGCAGACACACGGGCAACAGGAGGCAGACTGGCACAGCGGCTACCGGACTAAGCGCCCGGACTACAGGAGTAACAGGCCCCGCGGCTAAAGTAGCGGCAGACGAGCAACGGACCCACGGGCGGCTGGCGTAGAAGTCTAGCTCACTGGGCTACCGGGACAACGCCCCGGACTGCAGGTGCTGCGGACAACAGTACGGCAACCTCCATGCAGCTTCCCCAAACAGTCCTACCCCCCCGACACACACCCGTTGCTACACCGCTAGCTCCACTCCCACGCACCCCCCTTAAACCCTAAACCCCAGTCTCCCACACAACCACCCCCCTCAGCGACAGCTGCAGCAGTGGGAGACGAAGGAGGAGGAGGAGCAAAGGGAGGAATGCACACCGGCCACCCCCATACCCGCCACCCCACAGCGCGCCCCTCGGGGAAAGGGGGGGGGGGGGGGGGGGGGGGGGGTGGAGAAAGGGGCCCACCACGGGCCTGATAGGGTCACAAGTAGGGGCACGGGGCCGGGGCGGAGGCCGCAGGTAGGGCGACGGGCCGCAGGTAGGGCGGCAAGGCCGCGACAGTGAGGGCGGCGGGTGGGCCGCAAAGGTAGGGCGGCGGGTGGGCCGCGAAGGTTGGGCGGCGGGTGGCCGCGAAGGTGGGGCGGCGGGTGGCCGCAAAGGTGGGGTGGCGGGTGGCCGCGAAGGTAGGGCGGCAGGTGGCCGCGACGGTAGGGCGGCGGGTGGCCGCGACGGTAGGGCGGCGGGTGGCCGCGAAGGTAGGGCAGCGGGGCCGCGACGGGTCCCCATCGCCCGTCGCGGCGCCTCCAGAAGGCGACGCGACGAGCGACGGGGCAGACGCCCGTCGCGCGCCTCGGGGCGCACAGCGGGCAGAGAACCGCCGCGCGCATCGGGGCGCACGGCGGGGAGAAAACCGCCGCGCGCCTCGGGGCGCACGGCGGGCAGAAAACCTCCGCGCGCCTCGGGGCGCACGGCGGGAAGGAAAGCGTTGCAGCGGAAGCGACGTGGTAACCCACCCACAGGATCGATCCAAAGGGATCGACCTGCTCTGATAGCATGACAAAATTAGAAGAAAGAAAGAGGGGTTGAACTAGCAGAAATGGGGTTACAAATAGCAAACCCTAGAAGGGTTGTAGTCGCTATAGAGCACCCCACTACAGGCTAGAACATAAGATAATATTCTGACAGAAACACCCGCAGGCTTCGATCCAAACATGATGGAGAAGTTTTTCTCCTTCATGTCCTTCTACGAGCAACACCAGGAAGGAGTGCCTGCGCAGTCAAACAACAGCAACAACAACAACGTTACTCCGATGAGCCTCGACGGCTCATCCTACGCACGCGGGATTCAACAACAACAACAGCAGCCTACCTTTGCGCCGTACGAGCCCCAACGTGGCTCCGTCAGCTTCATGCCGCAACCGCAACCTGCATCGGGACAAGAAAGGACATTGGATGCGTTACAAGTCCAATCGCAATTCGCGCATGTCCTAAAACTACAAACAACAAAGCCTTTCGACGGCAAAGATTTCTTCACCTGGTCGTTCGAGTTTGAACTGATGATGGAAGGAGCACAGATTCTCGGCTTCTTCGACGGGTCCCTGCCATATCCAACAAACGGGACACAATATGAGAAGCAGCAATATACATATCAATCGATGATGGCGTACACGATTCTGCTGAGGAATATCACCCCAACCCAGCAGCAGAACATCAGGACTTACCGAGGCTACGGCAACTCCGCGGAGCTCGCGTACAACCACCTGAAGAACCTGTATCAAGCAACAGACAGCGTAAACCAAAGCAGGTTAATGGCGCAGTTGACAACGATTGAAATGAAACCAGGCGAGAAAGGCATGGCTTATATCAGCCGCTGCCGCAAACTGCGCGACAAGCTTCTTCGATGCGGCGGGTCAATTTCAGAAGACGCCTTTGTCACGGTGGTCATCGGCGGTCTTGGCCCCCACTGGCGCTCCACTCGCGCCATATTACGAGCACACGGGAGGATCTCCGAAGCGGCACTCTGCGCCGAAATTCATGCTGAGCAGCAGGGCATGGACCTGCAAGAAGAAAGACACAAGAAGAAAGCATTAGCACCAGAATTTGCTTTTCATACTCAGCGACGACACAACGGCAACAACAATCGACAACAGCAAGTAAAAACGGTACCTCCGTTCTGCCACATCTGCAAAACATCGGGCCATCCTCGCACGCATTGCCCGTCTCGTCAGACAACACCACAGCGACAACTACGGCCTTCAAGCTCCCAAGTTACTTCAACGCAAGCTAATCCGACGACCACAATCCAAGCTTCAACGACTTCAACTGGACAACCTGCACAAGGAGCAAGAAACATAGTCAACTGCATGGTGAAGATAAACGATTCTTGCACAACAGAGTCACCACCCCACTACTCACCAGAAGAAGAGCTCGACAACAGGACGCCTCGCCGCGAATCACTCCAGCCGAATCCAACGTACGCCGCCATCGCTCAAAGCGAACCGTCCGGCCAAGACACTTGGTTCTTGGATAGTTGCTGCGGACAACACATGTGCTCCTCTGGGCGCTTCGTACAACGTGAACACCGACTCCAACGAGAAGTAGTCATCACGGTCGCCAACAACCAGAACCTGCGCACGAGGCGACAAGGAGTCGTTCAGCTTCAATCAAGAGAAACTAACGTCATACTACACATGTCAAATGTACTCATCGCAGAAGGACTCGGTTACAACTTACTGAGTGTTAGCCAGCTGATGGCGAAGGGGATTCACTTGGAAGCCGACAGCACCACCCAGGAGTTCAAGTTATACCACGGGAAGGGCGGCCTCTACATCGGGAGAGCAGTGTTGAAGAACAACGTCTTCGTTCTTGACTTCGTCCCCGACCTAGGCACTGCAGACAGCGACGCCATCGTCAACTTTACCGACTGGACACACCCTCCGGACCTCGATCCCGACTTCAGCCCAGGAGGCTTCTGGTACTCACACACCATCCCTGAAGCAGAGCGAACATGAGCATTAGCAACAATTCAACAAACGACAGCAGCAGAGACAACATCGGCAGCAGCAACAACATCGGGAGCAGCAGGAACAACGACACCAGTCATCGTCGACGAAGCACCACCAACACTCGCACAACAGCTGAACCCGACTCAACGAGAAGTCCACCGAAGCGCCAACTTCGTCGCCAGCTTCTACTCCAACTCCGACGCGTATCAACGATCACCCGGACGCCGCGCCTCCGAAGACATCTGGCACGCACGCACAGGACATCCAAGCAACACGGTATTAAACAATACGATACGAGCAGGAGTTCTAGACAAGGATTCACTTCTACTACTCGACGGCAGAGAACTTCAACGGGCACGAGGAACTTGCCTCATCTGCCCCTAAGCAGACTTACCCCATCGACCGTTCTCTTCTCACCACAACCCGAGCGCACCTGCATACGCACCACTCGAAAAAGTCTACAGCGACATCCTCTACAATCGAGAACCAGGCCAAGTGACCTATAATTACACGATCACCTTCATCGACGTCGCCACTCGATACGTCTGGCATCGCAACCTACCCAGCCGCGACATGGCACTCGCAGCATTCGCCGCTTGGCTACCGGTAGCAGAAAGGGAATCAGGAACGCAGCTGAAAAGCTTCCAGTCAGACAGAGGTGGCGAGTACACCTCTCAGCGCTTCAAGCAGTACCTGGCGGAAAGGGGAATCAAACAACTCCTCTCCCTTCCCTACGCACATCAGCAGCAAGGTGTTGCAGAAAGAATGAACAGGACTCTGCAGAACAGCATGCGCAAACTGCTACGTGGCATGCGGCTACCCAACCACCAGTGGCCAGCAGCAATGGACCATGCTGTCATGCTGCACAACTTGCTGTCGTCGTCGTCACTCCCGAACAACGCATCACCGCATCTGCTGTGGACAGGAAAGCAGGGCAGCACAAAAATGTTACGAGTTTTCGGGTGCATGGTACAGTACCGACCCCCAGAAGCACGAGCGGGAAGATTTTCGCAACGGGCATAGTGGGGACTACACCTCGGCATCGAGAAAAATTACAATGCGTGGAGAATCTTCGACGTCCACACAAAAGAAACAGTAGCAGCACGTGATGTGATCTTCTACGAACGACTCACTCTTCAGACGTACCTCGCCAACTTGCACGAGAATCGGGACCTCACCGATGGCTTTCGTGGTGACCGAGCCTTCGCCTCAGCAGCGGACGAAGCAGACTGGGATGAACAGAACGTCGACAACGCATCGGAGGAAGCCGGACCTCTCCCGTACTCCTCCGTCGACGTGCCCATGGATGAAGATAATCCTCGCGACAGTAACAACGCCGAAGTCTTCTACCATTTCGCCGACAACCGTTACGTAACACCTGCGACAGTCAACACCAACGAAGCAGAAAGGATAGGGCCAAATTTCATACCCGACCCAGAAGCAGGAGACGAAGTAGCTTATCCCGAGGATCCAGGACTCCCTCGATACTCACAGACTGGGCTGCAAATCCTCGGTCTCGTCACCGCAGTCCACGGGAACGCCGGCAACACTCTTCCTAAAGAGCCTGCGACAGTTCAGCAGGCTCTGGGGGGGGAACACAGGGAGAAATGGCGTGAAGCCATGGATAGGGAATTAAAGGCGTTGGAGGAACGCAACACCTGGAAGGTCGTTCCCGCAAGCGTGGCACGGAACAAGACCATTCTCACCGGGAAATGGGTCTTCCGCATCAAGACGAAAGCTGATGGCACAATCGAGAAGTTCAAAGCACGCTGGGTCGTGCGTGGATTCGACCAGGAACAAGGACGAGACTTCACCGAGACTTTCGCCCCAGTTAGTCGACATACCTCTCTTCGAATTCTCCTTGCCGTCGCCGCCATGAAGAAGAAAAAGCTGCGACAGATCGATGTTGCCAACGCATTTCTCTACGCACCCGTTGACGCCGAAATCTTCGTCGAACTCCCACACGGCACTCACGGAAACCCCAACCAAGTCTGTCAACTACTGAAATCGCTCTACGGAATCAAACAAGCCCCGCGACTGTGGCAACAGCACCTACACACCCGCCTCACCCGCATCGGATTCCGACAACTGCCTCACGACCAAGGAATGTATCGCCTCACCAAAGGCGCAGACTACATCTTACTGATCGTCTATGTCGACGACTTGCTTTACATCGGCTCCACCGACGACGTCATCACCTGGTTCGAAGGGGAGCTGCAGAAGGACCTCACACTCACCGTCTCCTCCACCGTCACCCAGTATCTCGGACTCAACATCCGCGAAGAAGAGAACGCTATCTACCTCAACGCCGAGAAATACGCCGACACTATTGCCAAGCGCTTCTCGCTCACACCTACCGCCATCGCCACGCCATACCGCCACACGACAGGAAGCGGCAAAGGAAATTCCGCTCCACTTAAGGCTGCCGGAATACGAGACTACCAGAGGAAACTGGGCTGCCTCCTCTTCGCAGCCGTCACTTGTCGCCCGGATCTATCCTACTCCGCGAGTCAACTCGCCACCTATCTCAAGAAACCCGAAGCAGAGCATATGGCGGAGCTCGATCGCGCACTTCACTACTTCGTGAGCACACCGACGATCGGCCTGACCTACCACAAGGGCGAATCTACGACAACGAAACTGATCGGCTACGTCGATGCTGACCATGCCGGCGATTCCGATAACAGGCGTTCTCGCACTGGCTACGTCTATCGTCTCGAGCCTATCGGACCTATCTCCTGGCAGTCGAGTAAGCAGGAACTAATCGCTCTCTCTTCAGCTGAAGCAGAATATATCGCCCTCTGCTCAGCCACCAAGGAAGGACTCTACCTTCGCGAGCTGCTGGAAGAAGCAAAGTTAGCCGAGTTACCCAACTTCACCCTGTTCTGCGACAACCAATCTGCAATTCGCATCGCCAACAAAAGCGGATTCGCGAACAGAACGAAGCATATCGCTCTGCGATATTTCTTCGTGAAGGACGAGATCGAGAAAGGGAAACTCGAATTATCCTACTGTCCCACGTCCGAGATGGCAGCCGATTATTTGACCAAGAAACTCGGAAAACAGAAGTTCGAGTACTGCATGCTGCTGACTGGACAAGGCCACGTCACCATCAGCGACACTCCAGAAGCGGAGGGGAGTGTTGGGAACAATAAGTCTTAAGCGCCCCTGTCGTGTCGAAACTCAGGACACTAGCGAAGCAGTCCGAATCGAAGCATCGCGAGTCAACCCTCGAAGGTTAGGGTAACCGCCTGGAGGTTACGGGAAAGTCAAAGGTCAGCGACCTTTGACTCGACAATTACAGCGCGACAGCAAGGACACACAACTGACTCGACATTGAGCAGTTGCCCGAGTCGCACTGTATCGAATCGCAACAGTAAAACGGTTTGAATTTATCTATTCGTATTCCTTGTACTCTTATATAAACCTTGTATTTGCTTGTTTAATCAACTTACTTTGCCCTCACATACTAGCGCAAGGTGGTTCAATCACTCTTTATTTCAAACGCTTCCGCTATTACAATCCTACTCAGACCTTAAGCTCTACAAAGATCCTAGGGCTTCTCAGCCCAACAGTGTGAAGATTGGTCAGCTGGCCAATGTCTTTTGGAAGCTCCAACTGCGGCCATTCCACCAGCTGCAGGCACTTGAGTGATGTGAGGCAGCCAAAACCCTCCGGCAGGGAGTCCAAGTTGGGGCAGTCCATGATGCAGAATGTCTCCAGTGAGGACAGCTGGCAGAAGGAGGTAGGAAGCCTTTTGACCGCTAGTGGGTGCAGCACCAATGTCTTTAGTGCTGAAAGATTGCCAGCTCCGTTGGGTAGCTTGGCCAAGCGGTAACAGGAGGTTCTCAAGCTCTTGAGGGAGGTTAGAGCAGCGAAGTCCTCTGTTATATCGGTGAGGGATGCACAGTAAGTGAAGGTGAGATCTTCAAGGCATGGCAGTACCTCCGCAATATCATCGAGAAGCCGCTCCTGCTTTTCGCACTGGATGAGGTGCAGCCGTTTCAAGCGCAAACACTGCGACACCAGAGAAAATATATCATTGAATGGGGCTCGGTGAAACCCAACTTTCAGCGACTCAAGAGAAGGTAGCAGCGAGAATGTGAAGGCCGGCGGGCCTTCAAAGTCGACCAACATGTTTCCCGGTAGGTCGAGACACGTGAAGCGTGTAAGGTGGACGAGGCTGGAAAGCTGCTGATAATCCAGGTCGGAGGTTTCGATGGAGAGGGACTTGAGGGAAGACAAGCTCTTCAGCTCTGGATGCTGTAAGATGACCGATGAGTTCAGGAGAAGGACGCGCAAGCGTGGTAGCTTGAACAGGGATGCTGGTAACTTGTCATCTTTACGAAGACAGCAGAGCGGCAGCTCCTCCAAGTGAGTGCAGTGGCGGAAGAAACCATCCAGGCCAGCTTCGATTAACAGACGCTTCCCCCTCCAGTGTGGGGCCTTGTCCTGTGCTATCAACTCCCCCACATGAAATGCTGTCAGCCGGCATGACGAGGCAAGCTGGGCAAGGAAGTGGTCGTCCAGATTCTCCATGCTGTCATCGCTGAGATGGACATGCGTCAGCTTTGGGAAGCAAGCGACCACATTGAGCACATTCGTGTGAGAAATGACGCGATCTCCATCGACGTGGAGCGACGATACATGTCGCCGAGCGAAACGCCGCCATCGATGGCGGATGGATGCAACAATGAGACTGTAAGCGGGGACTGTGGAGGTAGGGGGGGTGGATCTTTGGTCAAGGAGCTCCTTTGGGGTAACGTTTGTACGGATGTACTTTGGTTAGGAAATAAAGACTTCCACTAGGAGACGATATCGAATTCAAATAGCCGGGAAGGCCAAAGGATTTTAACGAGGAAATCATCAGGGAGATCATTAATGTGCGTTGCTGAATCCATACAGAAGTTAAGTTGATATTACGACAGGCAAGGTAATGCTATAAGCTGGGATGGTCGCGCAATTACGGGGATAACAAAGAATACGAACACTATCACCTGCTCAAGCTTGAATCCTTATATCAAGTTCAAAGCTTTGGCAGGGAGAAGTGCTAGGGGGAATTCAAGGTTTGCTGGGAATGGGATGGAAGCGGAAAATCGGAAGGGTTTGTGAAGGTTTGTGAAGGGGTGGAATTGAATGGGAGAAGAGGAGCAGGTACGGAGGGGAAAGTGTCAAACCAGCAAGTTTGGGAAGAGCATGGTCTGGGCAAGCACCAAAGTTCGCCCCTCCTAAGGCAAGCCTTGGCTGGTTTGGAAGGTTTGGTTGGGAGGTTAGAAAATTGACGAAGCATCTGTCAGCTAGGCTGGGACACACTCGACTTTCTCAAGATATGGGGGTTCATTCATTGATGCAGCTGGCGACATCGCAGATAGTGCGAATCCAGTAACCCCTGAACGATGGATTTCGCGCCTTGGCAGAAAAGTCCTCGCACACCCCACCAGAAACAGTTGTCCAGGAGGGAAGGGCAGTGGGAAAGAGCACAAGCGAGCTTCAATCTCGCCAGAATCCCTGAAACCTGCACTGCAGTCTTTGCAGATCCGCATAGACAAAAGCTTCCAGCACATAGGCGTTCATTGGAAATTACATGGCTACCACGATTAGCGATCTTACGGATGATTTGCTCGACAAGATAATATGGTACCCTCAAGAGTCCGTTTCTAGCCAACTCGAAGTTAGTTTTCCGGGGGCCTCCGTGTCACCTAGGCCGACATACACCTCCGAAAGGCCGTATGGTGATGAATCGTTCCTATCTACCCCTCCTGCTTCCGCAGACGCCGCGTTCAGTCTTCTCGTCACATCCGTTTGCCGTAGATGGCGTCGTCTCGCTCAGAATCGCGTCTCCACCTTGCTTGTGAAGGATCACCAGGTTGTTTCTCTTCGTGACCTAACCGCCGCTGTCAAGTGCTTCCCGAACCTCACCCACGTGCATCTGAGCGACAACAGCGTCGAGACCATCGACGACACCTTCCTCGCTCACCTCGCTTCATCGAGCCCTAAGCTGAAGGCTCTCCATGTGGGAAAGGAGATTACGCAGAGTTACGGATCATCGGATAGGAAGGACGAGCACCCGGTGACCGAAGCAGGCTTGGATCAACTCTTCCGTCGCTGCACGCAACTGCAGCACTTGTCTTTCTATTGTCTGCATCCAAACGCGAAGCTGCCTCCAAGTTTTTATCAGCTGAGCAGTCTACACACTCTAGCTCTGACCGATAACTCGGCTCGAGAGGCTCCCAGATTCACCAACCTGTCTTCCCTCGCATCTTTTTCCGTAGAAACGGTTGACGGCTTTCCCGATCGGTTACAGATATCAAGCCTCGCTCCTCTCTCAGCCCTCACCAGTCTCTCCTGCTGTAATGAAACATGGTTGACAGCGTTCCCAATCGCACAGCTTCCGTGTCTGAAGTCGCTAGAGTTGGAAGCGGGGAGTCCGCGGTTCGACCTCTTGTTTCCGCCGGATCAGCCATGCAGCAGCCTAGAGAAACTGTTTCTCGGCAAGATCTCTGAGCTGCTGAGTCTTCCTGACGGCATAGGGGAGCTGCTGCCACGTCTCCGGGAGCTGACCATCAGCGATCGCGAAAATCTCGCCAATCTGCCTGACGGGTTCAATTCCCTCACCTCCCTGCAGAGGTTGACAATCTCCCAAGGCAAGCTGACCAGCCTGCCCGAAACCTTCGGAGAGTTACCCGCGCTGACATCGCTCTCGCTCGATCTGCCGGAGCTCACGCATCTCCCAGATTCGTTCTGCCTGCTCACTGCTCTGAAGATCCTGAATCTGACCAACTGCAAAGCCCTCCGCAGACTTCCTTCACGTCTTAGCGGATTAACGGCCCTTCAATCTCTCAGCGTCTTCAACTCTCCAATCTTGAAGCTTTCGGAAGACATTGGAGACCTGACCAACCTACAGACTTTCCACCTGAATATAGTCCATGCAGAGCTCCCATCAAATCTCACACGGCTCTCCTCACTCACAAGTCTTCAAATCTTCCAGAGCACCCTAAGTGAGCTTCCAGAGGGCATCGGGAAGCTGAGAAACCTGCGCGTGTTGTTCCTCCTCCCTGATTCGAATGCCCTCCCTGACTACAAGCTCCCAGAGTCTGTCACCGACCTTGTGAGCCTTGAGATACTGAAAGTTGGCTGCCTCACTGCAATGCCCAGGAGTTTGAGCAGCCTTGTAAGGCTGAGGGAGCTGATGCTGAGCAAGACCCCGCAGCTGCCAGAAGCCGTAATGACCCTGCCAACATCACTCGAGACACTAAGCGTGGGGAGCTACCAGCTGCTCGTTCCCCTGCTGGAAATCCCAGCACTGCCTCGGCTCAGGGAACTGAGCTTGACAAGTGTTGGCCTGCTGCGTGGTCTGAACACCGACGTTGTTCTTCCATGCCTGGAGCATTTGGAGCTGGTGCTGCCACGGGATGCAGAGGATCTCCCAGTGCCACTGGCAGCCGTTTCCAACATCCGCAGCTTGACAATTCGGGATGGTGGTCGCTTGTTGAAGCTTCCGGATGAGGTCGGCTCAACGCTGCTGCAGCTGAGGCAGCTGCGCATTGAAAAGGCTCAAGAAATGGCAATGCTGCCGGCGGCTGTTACGCAGTTACAGTGTCTGACATCCATCGAGATCCATGCTCCCAGATTTCAGTTCCTCCCGGAGGAAATTGGTGCTTTATTGAGATTGCGCGTGCTGAATTTGGCTGACTGCTTGAGTTTCAAACAGCTCCCGGCTTCTCTCATGCAGCTCTCCTGCCTTCATCACTTGAACCTCCGCAACACCTCCATCTGCTCCTTGCCTCCCAACTTTGCAGCGGTGAGCCGGCTCAAGAAGCTTGACCTGTATGGATGCAAGCAGCTGGAGTCTCTTCCTGACGATGTCACGCAGCTCAAGATGCTTTATAGCCTGAATCTTACAGGCTGTGACAAACTGTTGGATTCGAGAAGCTTTCCCATGGGTGTGATGGGTATGTACGGTTTGGATGTGGAGACTTGGGAAGAAGATGGTGATGGGCCCTGAATGGTATGCAGATTATTTGGTCGGAAGTCTAGTTGTGAAAGGAAACGGTGAGCACGTCACAGGCGGTTTGCTTGAGACATCCGTAGGAGAGTTGCATGCACCCGCAACGCCATCATCATCAGAAGAGAAGGCCTCGGCTCTGAAGCGGCAGCGGCAGCAGCAGCAGCGGCGGAGGCGGCAGCAGCGGCGGCGGCAGCAGCGGCGCAGCGGCGGCGGCGGCGGCGGCGGCGGCGGCGGCAGCAGCAGCAGCGGCGGCGGCGGCGGTGACAGCGACAGCAGCAACTGCCGTAGCGGTGGTGCTATCAGTACTAGCAGTAGCGACAGCAGCAACTGCCGCAGCGGTGGTGCTATGAGCACTAGCAGTAGCGACAGCAGCGGCGCCTCTCCCTGCTCTCCCGCCTCCTCCTCCTCTTCCTCTACCCCCTCCTCGTCCGCCTCCTACTCAACAACTGCGAAAGGCTGTCAGGATCCATCCCCTCGGGCCCGCTCCCTGCCATCGAGGAGAAGATTGCGAACATTACCGCCAGCTCCACCACTCCAGGACACCGCTCGCCCAATCGGAATTAGGGGGCAGCTCGCTGCTTTGGCAGTAAAAGGGGGGCGGGGGGAGGAGTGGAGTAGCAAGAGGGTGGGGGGTGGGTAGAAGGTGAGGGGGAAGGAGACAGGTGGGGAGTGGTAGCAGCGGAGGGGAGTATGGCGAGCAGGTGTGTGGGGTGAGGGCTATGCACGGTAACGACAGGAGGAGCTGTGGTGGTACCTCAACCTTGCCATCATGATTCTGAGGCGATGATGTTTGTGGCGGATGGTGTGGGGAGAAAGGGGGGGAGGGGGAGCTGAGGTGGTAACCTTGCCTTTTTGAGGCGATGGTGTGACAGGTTGTGGCGAGAAGAGGGGGTGAGGGGGAGGGGAGAGGCGAGGGGCTGTGGTAGAGTGCGCTGTTGTACGTACTGACGAGGGGGGTGAAGGGGTATGTGCAGACTGTATTGTAGAGGCGTTTGGGTATGGCACAGGCTGTACTGGAGCTTGGGGAGGGAGCAGAGCAGAGCACGTCGGAGTGGGAAGGGGAAGCGCCTCTCTTTGATATGTGCGCCCTGGAGAGGTTGCTAAGCTGCAAGCATGAATCAAGGTGGGTGAGTTAGGATTGGTGTTTGGAGGTGGTTTGCAGGTGGAAAAAACATTTGAGCATGACAAGCAGTAGCCATGGGAGTGTGGGGTCATAGTAGTGGGTCACGAGGGAAGTAGTATGAGTACCTTTTTACATATTTGTGTTCAAGAGTTAGATGCGGTGGCACGCCGGGTGGAACGAATGAGAATGGATCGAGGGGACTTGTTCTAACATTGTGTGTTGGAGAAATTCCTGAAGTGCCAAGGGTGATTGGAGGTGGTTTTCGGGTGATCTGGGCTGCATGAGTGTGGTATTTGCATGTGATAGAAACACTTGGGTGCCCACTGGACTGTGGTGAAGACGTGATGCTTCTGGGGCACAAGGGGGATAGAGTAAGTTTCAGACAAGTGTTTGCTGGAAAAGAAGCTGAAGCTGTAAGCGGGATGAAGAAAGGTGGAATTGAGATGACTTGTGAGTATGCACTATTTCTGATTCATGGGTATTCTATGGGCCATGTCATGGGTATGGTGTGAGATGGTATGGATTGTTTATGATGGATATGGTTTGGACATTGTATGGTTGTATGCATGTATGGGCATGAGTCTGGACTGGGCATGAGTCTGGTGGCGGATATGGGCATGGGTCAGGCGAACATCATGACGTTTGTGCACGCCACGGACAGCGCCACTGGATCAAATCTCTCAATGCGGAAGAGCAACTCGGAAGAGCAACTCGGAAGGCCAGAGCTCTCCGTATAGCCCTCGGATGCCCGCGTCTGCCTCTGGCCTGCCCATGCCTGAGCGGGTCGTGAGGTATCATGACGGCCATTTGGCGGATCGCTTGCACCTAAGCCCTTGTCGTGTACAGGAGCACGTGAAATGGGTAATCAAGGGCCCAAAAGCCACCCCATTGCAGCTGTCATGTGTCGTCAAGCCCACCCCATTGCAGCTGTCATGTGTCGTCAAGCCCACCCCATTGCAGCTGTCATGTGTCGTCAAGCCCACCCCATTGCAGCTGTCATGTGTCGTCAAGCCCACCCCATTGCAGCTGTCATGTGTCGTCAAGCCCACCCCATTGCAGCTGTCATGTGTCGTCAAGCCCACCCCATTGCAGCTGTCATGTGTCGTCAAGCCCACCCCATTGCAGCTGTCATGTGTCGTCAAGCCCACCATCTGGGCGTCCCCTTGGGAGAAAGAAAAACGTTGCCCAAACGTTGCCCATTCCTCCCCTTCCCCCACCCACCCGCACCCCCAGCTCGTCCAGCGGATCATGGTGGTAGGGCGCTATGGCGTGCGTCTCTTCCCGCCCACCCTCCTTGCTTTCCCATGCTCCTTTCTTCTCCCTCCCGCCTCCCCTGCCGCACCCATCCCCATCCCCCGCTTCCCGCCTACCCCTTTCCCCACCTACACCCGCAGCTCTTACAGCGCAACATGGGGAGGCAATACAACGTGCACCTCTCTGCGCCTTACCTCCTCCTGGGGCCCTCTGGGTTCCACGGCACTGCCACTCGTTTCCACTCCCTCATGTCCTTCTCCCGGGCAGGTTGTGAGTGGTGAGGGGGATGGTGAGAGCCCTGGATGGTGGGGAGAGGGGTGGATGGTGGGGAGAGGGGTGGATGGTGGGGAGAGTGGTGGATGGTGGGAAAAGGGGTGGATGGTGGGGAGAGTGGTGGATGGTGGGGAGAGGGGTGGATGGTGGGGAGAGGGGTGGATGGTGGGGAGAGTGGTGGATGGTGGGGAGAGGGGTGGATGGTGGGGAGAGGGGTGGATGGTGGGGAGAGGGGTGGATGGTGGGGAGAGGGGTGGGTGGTGGGGAGAGGGGTGGATGGTGGGGAGAGGGGTGGATGGTGGGGAGAGTGGTGGATGGTGGGGAAAGGGGTGGATGGTGGGGAGAGTGGTGGATGGTGGGGAGAGGGGTGGATGGTGGGGAGAGGGGTGGATGGTGGGGAGAGGGGTGGGTGGTGGGGAGAGGGGTGGATGGTGGGGAGAGGGGTGGATGGTGGGGAGAGTGGTGGATGGTGGGGAAAGGGGTGGATGGTGGGGAGAGTGGTGGATGGTGGGGAAAGGGGTGGATGGTGGGGAGAGTGGTGGATGGTGGGGAGAGGGGTGGATGGTGGGGAGAGGGGTGGATGGTGGGGAGAGTGGTGGATGGTGGGGAGAGGGGTGGATGGTGGGGAGAGGGGTGGATGGTGGGGAGAGGGGTGGGTGGTGGGGAGAGGGGTGGATGGTGGGGAGAGGGGTGGATGGTGGGGAGAGTGGTGGATGGTGGGGAGAGGGGTGGATGGTGGGGAGAGTGGTGGATGGTGGGGAAAGGGGTGGATGGTGGGGAGAGTGGTGGATGGTGGGGAAAGGGGTGGATGGTGGGGAGAGTGGTGGATGGTGGGGAAAGGGGTGGATGGTGGGGAGAGTGGTGGATGGTGGGGAGAGTGGTGGATGGTGGGGAAAGGGGTGGATGGTGGGGAGACGGGTGGATGGTGGGGAGTGTGGTGGATAGTGGGGAGACGGGTGGATGGTGGGGAGTGTGGTGGATGGTGGGGAGACGGGTGGATGGTGGGGAGGGGATGGGGAGGGGAGTGGATGGTGGATTGCCAAGGCGATGGGGTTGTGCTTGTTGGTCTCTCCCCTCCCATTTTCCAACTCCTCCCTGCGCACTCACTTCCTCCTTACTTTCCACCCGTACTTTCCAGCAATTGCTGCTCTTCCACTGTGAGCGAAGATCCTCCCTGCGCACTCACTTCCTCCTTACTTTCCACCCCACACCCTCACTTCACCCTGCCCCCCTCCCTCCCTACACCAGGTGTTGTTCGACACGAGTGCAGGCAAGGTGGCGGGGGACGTTGATGGCGTCATTCATTCTGGCGTGTGAGGCGCAGGGAGCTCATGGGGGTGCTGATCGATACCTCGCCACTTGGCAGATGGTAATTGGCGATTTGCTCCTCGCTGTTGTGAAAGGCGTGGATAACGAAGGCTGATAAGAGGAAGAACACACTGCTGGAGTAACCACCAAGGGCCAGAAGGGAGGCGTGAGGAGAGCGGTGATCTTGGCTCTGTGTGCCTGTCGAATAGCGCATGCAGAGAGGGAGGAAGGGGTAACAACAGGCAAGGGTGGGCAAATAGCTGTGGGGATGAGTGGTGGGGGACGGGATAGACGGGAGCAGGGCCAGCAGAGATATTGGCAGAGGCACGATGGGTATGGTATGATACACTGGAAGAGTCAGAATGAAGAATAGGGTGTGTGGGGAAAAAGGGGGGATAGAGCGAAAGCAACGAACATTTACAGATATGGAAGGGCGGAGAGAGCTGTAGTGCACACCACAGTGCCCCGCAATGATGCGCGGAAGAGGAGAGGAGGGTGAGGGGGGTTAAGGGGAAAATGCAGAGGAGGGAGGGAGGGAGGAAAAAGCATGGCACGAAAGGTAAGCAAGCAAGGAGTGCTTTAACACATAGCGCCCCACCATGATGCGCTGAAGAGGTGGAAACTGTGGGGTTTCCGGTGGAGTATTGGGGTGGGGAAGGAGAAAGACACAATGAGGAAGAGAAAAGGAGGCAGGGCGGGGAGAGGTGCACGCTGTAGCGCCCTTCCATGCTGCGGAGGACGAGTGAGGAGGGCGGGGAGCGGGATTGGGAGCGGGGGGAGAAAAGGGAGGAGCATAAAAGTGCAAGAGTGTGGATCTCCTGGCGTCTGGCTCCTGGTTTGTAACTTAAAGCCAAGTGCATGTGGGAACAGGGCCAAAGCTGTTTCACACAAACGATCACAGTGAGACAATGGTGCGATGGGGTAAAGGGATGATGGGGTCATGGGGTGATGGGACCTAAGTTGGAATATACGCTACTTTCATTTTGCGTTTTGCGTTTATACGCTTGTCGAATTCGTACGTTGCGTATAGTTTGAAAATTCGCCGAGTTGAATTTCGGGCAGACCGAAAAAAAAACAAAATTTCAATCTGAAGCTCGCGACGTGGCGATCTCAATTCCGAGTCGCAGTTGTCGCGAAATGAACTCAAATTTTGAATTTCGAGCACCAAACCTCATCAACCCCTCCCCTCAAACGTTTCACACCCCTTTGAACCACAGCATTCCACCATCCCCTCCAAGTGCTACTTTACTGGTTGGGAGCTCAACCCAACCCAATCTCCCAGGCATAAAGAGAGGCGTTTGTTCCCTCGACATTCATTCTCTCGCTTCCTAGCTATGTCCTTTCCCAAGCCACCATGGCTTCCACTCCTACAGCAACCACTTCTCGTACGGCACCCTCAGAGTCTCCTGGTAGTTCCGCTGGTGGAACCTCTTCTAGTACGTCTTTGGTCTGCATGGACAGCAAGCACGCAGTCTACCGTCACTTCAAGGTGCCGGCCAATAGCGTTGGCGAGAACGGCACCAAGGTGTGTGCCTACTGCAACTTCACGTTTGTTGGCGGGGTTCACCGTTGCGCGCAGCATATCACCAGCTGGAACGGCATGCGCCGTCGCGAAGTGCATCTCTGCACTGCAGCGCCGAAGACTGCACGTGACGTCGTGAAGGCGCTTTACGAGTCCAAGTTGAAGGCCCGTGAAGTGAAGCGTGCGGCTGAAATTGCGGCGGTCGGCGCAGTCAACGGCAGAGATAACAAGAAGAAGAGTCGGATGTCCGACTTCTACGGCGACGACGCCGCGTGCGCGAACCAAGCTGCGGACGAGGCCATAAGCCTCTTCTTTGCCGCTCTTCATGTGCCGGAGCATCACGCGGACCACCCACTGTGGCGGAATGTGGTCTCCAGCATCCAGCGCGCGGGGCCGAATTACGTCGCGCCGAAGAGACGCTACATCGGTGGCGCCGGTCTTGCGAAGTGTCGCCAGCGCATTGAGGCGGCGCTCGCTCCTATCTCAGCAAGCTGGCGCCGTGACGGTGTCACCGTGGCAAGCGACATGTTCTCCGACAAGGCCGGCCGCCCGCAAGCCAACGTGCTCCTCATCAACGATAGCGGTGCGGTGTTTGTGGAGTCGATCGACACGAAGATGGAGATGAAGACCGGGGGCTACATCGCGGGCATCTTGCGGCCCATCATCGAAAAGGTCGGCCCCGAGAATGTCGTCGCCTTGTGTTTTGACGGCGGCTCCAACTACGCGGCGGCATGCAGGGTGTTGATGCGCGAGTATCCCCACATTGAACACATCCCTTGCGCGACCCATGTCCTCGATCTCCTGATGGAGGACATCGGGAAAAAGGGATGGGCGAAGGACATCGTCACGCGCGGGGACACCCTCATCTCGTTCGTCCGCAACCATCACTTCACTCGGGGATACATGCGGAGTCCGCTCGTGAACGGCGGCAAGGGGAAACAGGTTCTCAAGCCCGCGGGAACCCGATTCGGCACCAACTACATCGCCATCAACCGCCTCTGTGAAGTGCGCGCCGGCCTGACGCAGATGGTCCTCAGCAATGAGTGGGCCGAGTGGACTGCGGCTGCAGACAGGGCTGGGGCAGACACATTCAAAGACAACATCCTCGATGCCGCGTGGTGGACGCGCGCCGAGTTCTTCGCTAAGCTGATGAGGCTGCCATTCGTCGTCATGCGCAAGACTGACTCAGATTCGAAGGGCATGATGGGTCGTCTCTACGACCTCATGCTCCAGCTCACCGAGGACATCCGCGACTTCCTCGACGAGCATGCGGAAGGGGTCCTGACAAGCAACGAGGTGGGGGATATTCGGGAGATCGTGCAGGACCGCTGGGACAACGGGCTGGCGTGCAACCTGCATGTGATTGGCCGCATCCTCTACCCCACCAACCAGGAAGAGTGCATTTTCCGCACCGACCTGGAGTGCACGAGGGTCTTCAAGCAGTACGTCTCCAAGCACCATGGTGACAAGATGGTCACCAGGAAGGACGGGGTCGAGCGCCGCGCCTCTCTCGTCATCCAGGAAGGCCTCAATGCCTTCCTGAACCTCCAAGGCAGCTTCGGCATGCCCGACGCTATTGCCGACCGCCAGGCAGTGAAGGAGGGCAAGATGACGGCGGTGGACTGGTGGACATGGCACGGGACCGATCATCCTGAGCTCACCACCATGGCTTGCCGCGCCATCACGCAGCCGGTGTCTGCGTCTCCATGTGAGCGTAACTGGGCGAAGTTTGATGCAGTGCATACGGCAAGGAGGAACCGCCTCGGCGCGGTGAAGCTTCGTGACCTGGTGTATGTGACGCACAATTGGCAGGTGGTGCACAACTGGCACAAGGCCCCTGAAGGGCTGGGGGTGGTGAAGGGAAACATCGAGGACCCCCCCACTCCGGCTGGCTATAACGTCCCGGAGGAGGTGGAGGAACCTGAGGAGGGGGAGGATGATGTGATGGCAGATGAGTACTAGTGGGAGCATGATTAAGGTGGGTGAAGTTGTAGCGGCAGATTGGCCATAAGGGTTTTTTTTTCCTGTAACTTTCATATTAATACAAAGGGGATGGGGGTTACAACACCCCCCCATCCCCACCTCTTACCCCAAAAATCTGCCCGGGGAAAACTTTTTTCCTGCCCGGGCAAGCGGATTCTTGGGCGTACCAGACCCCTCAGGGACTGCGGTTTGCGTATATACGCTAGCGTATATACAGCAAGCGTACAAAACGCTAAACGCGTATATTCCAACTTAGGATGGGACTGACCTGAGACTCGCTGACTGAGACTGACGTGAGACTCGCTGACTGAGACTGACGTGAGACTCGCTGACTGAGACTGACGTGAGACTCGCTGACTGAGACTGACGTGAGACTCGCTGACTGAGACTGACGTGAGACTCGCTGACTGAGACTGATGTGAGACTCGCTGACTGAGACTGACGTGAGACTGGCTGACTGAGACTGACGTGAGACTCGCTGACTGAGACTGACGTGAGACTCGCTGACTGAGACTGACGTGAGACTCACTGACTGAGACTGACGTGAGACTCGCTGACTGAGACTGACGTGAGACTCGCTGACTGAGACTGACGTGAGACTCGCTGACTGAGACTGACGTGAGACTCGCTGACTGAGACTGACGTGAGACTCGCTGACTGAGACTGACGTGAGACTCGCTGACTGAGACTGATGTGAGACTCGCTGACTGAGACTGACGTGAGACTGGCTGACTGAGACTGACGTGAGACTCGCTGACTGAGACTGACGTGAGACTCGCTGACTGAGACTGACGTGAGACTCACTGACTGAGACTGACGTGAGACTCGCTGACTGAGACTGACGTGAGACTCGCTGACTGAGACTGACGTGAGACTCGCTGACTGAGACTGACGTGAGACTCGCTGACTGAGACTGACGTGAGACTCGCTGACTGAGACTGACGTGAGACTCGCTGACTGAGACTGACGTGAGACTCGCTGACTGAGACTGACGTGAGACTCGCTGACTGAGACTGACGTGAGGACTAACGTGAGACTGATCCGAGAGCATCCAACAACAGTCACCCAGCACAGACCTTTATATCTCACCTCCTTCTCCCTCTGCTTGTCTTCCAGGAAGGACACGCCCACACGGCACCCAGCAGCCCAGCCCAGCCTCGCCTCACCCGGTGCCCACTAGTGACTCACAAGTACCTACCAAGCAGCCCACTACCCTCAATTCAAAATACCCTCAAAACACCCACCTCCTTCTCCCTCCATCTCCCTCTGATCGTCCATGCAAAAGCGACGCCATGGGTCACCCAGGAGCCCACCTACCTTCGCCTGCGTCTGACCACGTGAACCATGACCATAACTTGCCGACATACTTCCCATCCCGCACCTCTTTCTCCCAATGTCCGCCTTTCAAGAGAGAGACGGCCACGGGACACCCAGCAGCCCTGCCCAGCTTCGCCTGCGGCCTCTCGTGCGCCTCTGCCATGCCAGCAGCCTCGACGGTGCTGCTGTGGGGTTGAAGAGTGCGCCCGCGATGTAGCGATGGGAGTCCGTGGAGCAGCAGTAGGTGTAAGAGCAGGTGGCAAGCTGAGAGAGGGGGGAGGGGGAAGCAGCCTCCTGAAAAACATGGGAGCAGCGTTGCCGCAGCTGCTGCAGCTGGAGCTTCTTTCATGGTTACCGGAGGAGCTGCCTGGAGTTTCACTGGAGCTGCGGTCGCTGACGTCACTTGCTATTGAAGCGCCTCAGCTGGTGGCGCTACCTCAGGGCATGAGCTGCTTGTCTCGGCTGCGCAAACTGGAGCTGATTCACTGCACCGCCTTGCAGCACCTCCTGGAGTTTCTCACCCAGCTGCACCATCTGACACTGCGTGATACTTCCATACGCTACCATCATGTGAATCTGGTACAGCTAGTTCAACAGCCTGGAGTGTAAGGGTAGTTGCCTGCAGCTGGAGACTCCCTCATAGGACTTGACTGGGGTGAAGGTGCTGCAGTCACTCATGGCCTTCTTGCAATGTCTCGCCGCTGGTTGATTCAAAGCCGGGCCTGCACCAGTGTAGCTGGTGCCAGGGTAGATGATGGAAATGCGTAGACTAGGCAGTTTTGAAAAATGTGGGATGCTCACAATTTCTTCTCATGTACCATCTTTTAGAGAAAGGGATGCATAGAGATGTGAGCTGACAAATGCATTCACTCTGAACTATTCATTCCGATATATGCATTTAGTCATATTCACTCTCTTATTGACTCTGAGTGCACTAATCATTCTGAAATATGATTGGCCTGGATGGCTGGACAAGTGGAGATGGAGTGAAGTGGGTGACAGGGGAGGTGATGAACGAATGGTTAAATGGATGGGGGATTGTTTATAAATTTGTAGTGTCCTCTCTGATCCTGCTTCCCTTGCACCAACGTTCAAACACTCTCGTTGTGACATCTGAAAATTGAGATACCTGTATGCATCAGCAGAGATACTCTTTCTGAGGTATGTGTCTTCAGATACCGTATGAATGTGAGAGATGCACCCAGAGAGAATGAGCTTGATCTATGCAGAACATTATGCATTCTGAGATGCCACCGCTCTCCTCCCAAATTCCCCGTTCCTGTTTTTCCCTCCTCGCAACTCTCCCATCCCCAACCCCTGCCTCCCCTCCATTCCTCTCATACCGTACCCCCCGCCCCACTCCTCTCATCCCCCCCACACCTCTCTCATACCCCCCTCCTCTCGTACCCCCCGCTCATCTCTGTACCCCCACCACCCCCATACCCTTCATTCCTCCCTTACCCCCATTCCTCTCATACCTCCCATTCCTCTCACACCCTTCACTCCATTCCTCTCACACCCCTCCACTCCTCTCTTACTCCCCACTCCTTTCATCTCCCCCACTCTCATGCGCACCACTCCCCCCGCACCCCCCTGTGTGGGTGAAGGCAGATTGATCATTGCAACCAAGCAGAGCTCTGCTCGGCTCTCTTCTCCTCCTTGACTGCCAGCGCTCAACATTTGAAGGTCGGTCAATCAGGCCTGAGGGCTTCAACGCAATGTTCATCCAACTCATGATGCGATGAGAGATTCAGAATGCACATGATCATGGTGAGGGATCTCGTATGCAATTCATCATGATTAGAAACATTCAGCATGCTAATCATCATGCCATGAGACATGCAGCATAGTATTATCATTCTACCAATGTGACATTCACCCTCCAAGTTAGCCTGCCATTGCATATTGCAAATCATGATTCTATGAGGCATTCTGTAGGCATGTCTATGTGACATCCACCAAGCAAGATATCATGCATTGCACATCACATTCACCATCCAAGTCGTCATGCTATAATACATTCAGAATGCTTTTATCATGTCATGAGCCATCCTAATGCAATACAACATGTGCCTAGCCATTTGACATGCTACTTAACATGCTGGAAGAGATTCACTGTGCGATTCATCATTCTTTGAAATATTCAGCACCAAATCACAAAGCCATGAGACATTCAGCATGGCAGTGATCATGCTATGGCACTTCAAGAGATGTCCGGTATTCATTCCATCATGCCACTTTCATCATGAATGCGAATTATCATGCCATGAAAAATCATCATGGTCAGAAACATCCAGAATGCTAATCAAAATGTCATGACGCATACTCTTCATCATATGTGGCTTCAGCATGCACATCATCATGGCATGGCACACGCAGCTCGAAAATCATCAAGTCATGAGGCATATAGAGTGCTATTGATCATGCCATGAAAAGTACCACTTCTCTCATACCTCACACTCCCTTCACTCCCTTCGCACATACCCCCGATACCTATCATACCCACAATTCCTCTCATATCCATTAGGCCTCTCATACCCCCCAGGCCTCTCATACCTCACTACTCTCATACCCCCTCATTACTCTCACACCCCAACTCCTCTCATACCCCACTCCGCTCATTCCCATACTCCTCCCATGCCCCCCTGTGTTGGGTGAAGGTACAACCATTGTCGCTACCAAAGTGCTTTTCGTCTCTTGTTCCCCTCCCCGACTGCCCAGCACTCAACTTAGTAAGGTTACTATTTAAACAAAGAGCTTCAGCAAGTTTGTCGTGCAATTCATGGTATTATGCAAGTCATCATTCACTATCGCCATTGCACATTCAGCACTCAAATTATTACAGTATGAGGCATAAATCATGCAATACAACATGCTTTTAGCCATGCAAATTCCAATATGCAAATAATTTCTCATTGCAAATCAGTCATAAAGCCACGAGACATTCAGCATACAGCTGATCAGGCTTATACACATTCAAAGTGAAAAATATCATGCCATAAGACATTTAGCCTTCATGTTGTCATGACAATTTGGTCATGCGCTAGAAAATTCACCTCAGCATTCAAATAATCAGCCCTGAACACGTTCTCAATGTGAATCATCATGCAATGAGACGTTTATCATACAGGTCATCATCATACGTGGTATTCCGCATGCTAATCATAACAACATTATCATAGTAATCATCATGGCTTGAGACATACAGCACGAAAAGTAGAACGTCATGAAACATTCACAATGCAATTCATCATTCCACGAGAAAGCATCAAACAGTATGTCATGCCTTGAGTCATGCAGCAAGAAAATCATGGTACTACGAGAGCCTTAAGAAAAGAAAAGAACAGAAAAACAAGTATTTCATCATCACATGAGACCGTGAATGAAGACATCCAGCATGCAATACCTCGCGCACCAGGACATAGGGAAAGCAAATTGCTATGCTTTAAAATAGCCAGTACGCTGATCATTAAGCCATGAGACATTCAGCATGCTAAAACAGATTCATAATGCCAGTCATCATGTGGTAGGGCGTTCAGCCTTCATACCATCATGCTATGGGACTTTCAGCACGAAAGTTATCATTACGTAGGATTCAGCATCCAGCTCATACGAAACGTAATTCATCATGCGCGAGGAATGCATCATGCCACAAGACATTTATCATGCAAATATGAGAGCATGCAATGTATCTTGCCTGGAGACATCATTAATAAGAATCATCATGGCATGACGAATTCATTCGGCATGCAATATGTGGTGCCTTAAGATGTTTGCCCTGCCATTTATGACGTCATGGGAGACTCAGCATGCAAAAAATCATACTTCAAAACATTCAGGATTCTAATTCTCATACCATGAGAAATTTAGCATACAAGTCCCAAACCCTATGTGAAATTCACCATGCAGATCAGCAATTAATCAAATATTCAGCACATAACTCATCATGTCAGAAGCACTCTTTCAGCAATACAAATATCCTTGAGGCAGTTGGTATGCAGATCATGATGCATTGAGAAATGTAGCATGCTATTCATCATGGATTGAGTCATTTAGAGAGGATTCGTAATGCAATGATTTGCAATGCCATGAGTCTAATTATTTGGAGCCAGCAAGCTAAAGCGACAAGCTATGAGATAACAATAACACAGACCATCATGCCTAAGAATTGGCATGCATTCAATATTGCCGTAACACAATGAAAATGCAAATCATAATGCTGCTAGACACTCAAATTTTGACTTATCATGCGATGAGACGACCAGTCTGAACCATGCCTGGCTGAATCATGCCTGGCTTAATCATGCCTGGCTGAATCATGCCTGGCTGAATCATGCCTTGCTGAATCATGCCTTGCTGAATCATGCATGCCTGAATCATGCCTGGCTGAATCATGCCTGCTTGAATCATGCCTGGCTGAATCGTGCCTGGCTGAATCATGCCTGGCTGAATCATGCCTTGCTGAATCATCCATGCCTGAATCATGCCTGCTTGAATCATGCCTGCTTGAACCATGCCTGGCTGAATCATGCCTGGCTTAATCATGCCTGGCTGAATCATGCCTGGCTGAATCATGCCTTGCTGAATCATGCATGCCTGAATCATGCCTGGCTGAATCATGCCTGCTTGAATCATGCCTGCTTGAATCATGCCTGGCTTAATCGTGCCTGGCTGAATCATGCCTGGCTGAATCATGCCTGGCTGAATCATGCCTGGCTGAATCGTGCCTGGCTGAATCATGCCTGCTTGAATCATGCCTGGCTGAATCGTGCCTGGCTGAATCATGCCTGGCTGAATCATGCCTTGCTGAATCATCCATGCCTGAATCATGCCTGCTTGAATCATGCCTGCTTGAACCATGCCTGGCTGAATCATGCCTGGCTTAATCATGCCTGGCTGAATCATGCCTGGCTGAATCATGCCTGGCTGAATCATGCCTTGCTGAATCATGCATGCCTGAATCATGCCTGGCTGAATCATGCCTGCTTGAATCATGCCTGCTTGAATCATGCCTGGCTTAATCGTGCCTGGCTGAATCATGCCTGGCTGAATCATGCCTGGCTGAATCATGCCTGGCTGAATCATGCCTGGCTGAATCATGCCTTGCTGAATCATGCCTTGCTGAATCATGCATGCCTGAATCATGCCTGGCTGAATCATGCCTGCTTGAATCATGCCTGGCTGAATCGTGCCTGGCTGAATCATGCCTGGCTGAATCATGCCTTGCTGAATAATCCATGCCTGAATCATGCCTGCTTGAATCATGCCTGCTTGAACCATGCCTTGCTGAATCATGCCTTGCTGAATCATGCATGCCTGAATCATGCCTAGCTGAATCATGCCTGCTTGAATCATGCCTGGCTGAATCGTGCCTGGCTGAATCATGCCTGGCTGAATCATGCCTTGCTGAATAATCCATGCCTGAATCATGCCTGCTTGAATCATGCCTGCTTGAACCATGCCTGGCTTAATCATGCCTGGCTGAATCATGCCTGGCTGAATCATGCCTTGCTGAATCATGCATGCCTGAATCATGCCTGGCTGAATCATGCCTGCTTGAATCATGCCTGCTTGAATCATGCCTGGCTGAATCGTGCCTGGCTGAATCATGCCTGGCTGAATCATGCCTTGCTGAATCATCCATGCCTGAATCATGCCTGGCTGAATCATGCCTGGCTGAATCATGCCTGACTGAATCATGCCTTGCTGAGTCATGCATGCCTGAATCATGCCTGACTGAATCATGCCTGGATGAAACATGCCTAGTTGAATCATGCCTTGCTAAATCATGCCTGCCTGAATCATGACTCGCTGAATCTACCCTGGCTGAATCATGCCTGGCTGAAACATGCCTGCCCGCCTGAATCATCCCTGCCTGAATCAGGCCTGGCTGATTCATGCCTCTCTATCATGCCTGGCTTAATCATGCCTGGCTGAATCATGCCTTTTTTAATCATGCCTGGCTTAATCATGCCTGGCAAAATCATGCCTGGCTGAATCATGCCTTTTTTAATCATGCCTATCTGAATCATGCCAGGGTGAATCATGCCCGGCTGAATCATGCCTGGCTGAGTCATGCCTGCTTGAATCATACCTGGCTGAATTATGCCTGCCAGAATCATGCGTGCCCGAATCATGCCTGCCTGAATCATGCCTGCCAGAATAATGCCTGCCAGAATCATGCCTGGCTGAAACATAGCTGGTTGAATCGTGCCTGACTGAATCATGCGTGCCTTAGTCATGCTTGCCTGAATCATGCCTTGCTGAAACATGGCTGGTTGAATCATGGCTGGTTGAATCATACCTGGCTGAATCATGCCTGGCTGAATCATGCCTGGCTGAATCATGCCTTGCTGAATCCTGCCTGGATGAAACATGCCTGGCTGAATCATGCCTGGCTGAAACACACACCCATGCCAATACACACCCATTCCAACGCACACCCATGCCAACACACACTGATGCCAACACACACCCAAGCCAACACACACCCATGCGAACACACACCCATGCCAACACACACCCACGCGAACACATCAAATGGTAATACCTAACCGGTCGTTTTCTGGATATCAATGGAATCACAACATAATGTGGCTACTGTAATGCATTGAGTGAGATAAATCCTAGCCCATATTCTTCCCCCTCTTCCTCCCGTTTCTCCTCACCCTCTTCCCATGCAACCCTCCTTGCATCTTCCCCTTGCTTCCTTCCTCTCCCCTCAAGCCTCTCCCCACCCCAACCACAGTTCTTTGCACAGGGGCTATTTTTATGCATGAAGATGATAGGAAAGCACGTCTGAATCTCACTGTAGTTCCACTTCCTAGTTGCCGTTACTCATACGATATCTCTTATCACCATCATCATCTATCGTCAAACTCTCAGCTTCTCATGTTTCGTCATCTTCTTGTCATCTGTGTCCTGCTTTCCCACTTTATCAAGCCCATGCGCACCGTCACTTAGTCGTGAACAGCATATCCCCTTATGTTTAGCAGTGCGTGTGTGATACGGCATGCATGGCATGTGCTAAGAGTGTGGCACTGCAGCAATTTACGGTAGTAGCCCTGAGCCAGGAGAACCAAAAAATGCGTACCATTCTTCTGAGAACATTCTGGCCAAAACTACCAGGTTGGAAAGTAAGTTCACCCTGTCAAATCTAAGTTCAAGCCGATCAAAGGACCGCTGAGTATAATGGCATGCCGTGCGGTATACTAACTAGGGAACTAAGCCTACGAGGTGGAAAGCATCCTCAGCGCCTTGAGCAGGTCGCAACCCCTAATATCAAGACTATCGAGCATTGGGATATCCCGTATGCCGTCAAGCAGAGCCTGGAGGTGCCTGCAGTTTTTAAGCTTGAGATTCTTGAGTCTGCTGAGCTGAGTAAAGCCAGGAGGAAGCAGCCGGATGCCTGTGTTGCTGAGGTTCAGCTCATGCAGACACGAGAGGTGCGTGAGGGAAGCAGGGAGATGCGAGAGGGATGAGCAGCCGGATAAGTCCAGCTTCCGCAGTCTTGAGAATGCCCCAATGGCGTTCGGAAGAGAAGGCAAGTTGTGCACTTCTACTCGAATGAACGTAAGGTGGCGAAGAGTGGTGATGGCTGCTGGCAGCTCTGTGAGTTGCCACGTGAATGAATGGTCAGCTGCCGTAGCTCCTGCAATGCCGAGCCATCAGCTCCCACCAGCTTCTTTATGCTGAAAGCCCCGTGGAGTGTCAAGGTGCAGAGGTGAGAAAGCCTTGCCAACGCGGACAGAGCCTCCTCGGCAAAATCTCCCAACGTGAACTCTAGGTGCTCCAGACCATTTAGATGGCAGCTGATGGCCTTCAAACATCTAATACCCACACTTCCCAAGCACAGCTTCCTCAGATCTGTGAGTGTTGACACGCCTGACCGAAACACCAGCTGCTGGTTGCCGTCGTAAGATAGTGCCTGGAGACTGAGCGGCAGAGCCTGAGGAACTTCCTTCCACGAGCCACATCCCTTCAGTTCCAACTGCTTCAGCCTGGTAAGACTGTCCAGCCTCTTGGGAACCGACGAGAGTTTGTTACACTTTTCAATCCTCAGCACTCGAAGGCTGACGAGTGCCGTCAACGATTCCGGAAGCTCTTTCAAGGCCTGGCACTCCCGAATGCAGAGCTCCTGCAGGTTTGACATCTCCGCCATGCCCTCTGGAAGCTCAACAATCCTGCACTGATCTAGTTGCAACCTGGTCAGTGAAGCAAGCTGCGTGAATGAGGACGGTAGCTCTTCTTGGCTGTTTTGGCTGAGACAGAGAGTTTGCAGACTGGTCAGACCCTCTCCAGGTAGCTCGCCCATCTGCTTGCACCCAACCAGAAAAAGCGTCTCCAGAGATGCGAGTCTGATGAAGGAAGTAGGAAGACGGAGCAGCGGCAGCTCGTGCATCACTAACGACTTCAAGGCTGGAAGATTCCCAAAGTTTTCAGGTAGCAAGGACACGTCGCATGAGGAAATGGTCAAGCTCTCTAGGCAGGTGAGGGAGGTGAACTGTTCTGTTAAATCGCTGAACCTAGTGCACTCGCTGATGCTGAGTTCCCGGAGGCGTGGAAGTATTTCTCCTATACTGTGTGGAAGTTGGGTAAGGCTATAGCAGTAAGTATGCTGCAATCGTTTCAAAGTCCTGTATTGAAAATTCGGACAAAAAAAATTGCTAAACACAGGCAATAGTATGAGTTTCAGTGACTGGAGAAAAGGCAGCTGTGTGAGTGAGAAGCGAGGTGTATCTCCTGGCAAAACGGCAATATCAGGAAGATAGAGGCAGGTGAGGTTGGTGAGGTGAAGGATGCTGGATAGCTGGTCACTAGAAACTCTAAAGGTTTCAAAGGAGAGTGCAGTGAGAGAGAGAAGTGAGCTAAGTTTTGGAGAGGTTACGATGGACTCTTGATTTTTCAAGAAGAGAATGCGCAACGGCAGCTGAAAGAGAGAAGATGGTGGATCAACAAAGTCCTCGAGCCAATACAGCGACAGCTGCTCCAGTTGAGGGCAGTGACGGGCGAGATGATCCAAGACATATCCGTCTATCAGGCGGTCGGCCCTCCTTCCATGTCGTTTCTTATCGGTAGATAGTTTAATTTCCCCCACATGAAGCGCTCTAAGTCCAGAGCACGAAGAAGCGAGATCAACAAGAAACGTGTTGTCCAGAGCTTCAACACTTCTATTTGAGAGGTGCAGATGGGTTAGATTGGGAAAGCACGTGACGGCGTTGAGGAGATCCTGACGAGAAACGACGAGGTCTTCCTTGACTAGGAGCGATGTGACATGGCTCTTAGCTAGACGCCGCCAGCGACAGCAGATGGACGCGATTAAAAGGCTATGAGCGGCATCTGCGGAGGCAGGAGAGATAGGCATCGGAGTGTCAGTTAGGCCGTAAAAGCGCTCTTCTGGCGTAGCATCCCTGTAGCTGTAGAGAAGATTAGACCTAGGCGCCGTGACAAAGTTCCACAGATCATCGCTCTCTGATGACTGACTGCTGCACGAAATGACTGACTGCTTGGAAGAAATGACTGACTGTTCAGAAGGCCACAAAATCCTGATGAGCACGTCGTCGAGGAGATCGTGGATGTGGGTTTCATTACTAGAGTCCATGATAACAGCCATGTGCACCAACTGGCAGCTTAGGTGAAGCTGAGGTCTAAATGGATTGAACCACGAGAGTATGATAGAATCATACCTTGAAATACACGAGCATAAGCTAGTGCAGGCAACTTAAGATCAGCTTTGTGTGTTCTTCATGACTAAGACAGCCACAGCTAAAAGCGAATGTTGCTATGTATCTCAGAGCTGACAAAATGCTTAGGGCACGTCAGATCCGTTACAAGGTGATTTGGCAGGAATTTGGTGAGAAGAAGTGAACGAGGGAATGACTAAGGAATGAAAGTGATACAAGTATGCAACCCTAGAATTGTGTACCCCTTATAGGCTACCCCACTAGAGCCTACACAACATTATAATTTGACACACCCCCATAGGCAAAGTGGGGGAGAACAAGGGGTCACAAGACCAGTCAAGTAAAGCAAAGCAAAGCTCAGGGTGGATCACAAAGTCACCACACATTCCGAGCACAAGTTCGAGGGCCACAAGGCCAGTTCACATGCAAGATCATATATAGAGATATACAAGAGTCAAGCAAGCAAGAGCAAGAGTATATATAGGTCAAGGTACAAGCAAAGTCAAGAAGTGAGCAAGTGATGCAGGACAGGCACAAGACCCAGCTGCGTGCAACAACGCTGATGATCACAAGGCGCAAGTGCCTTGGTGAAGACATCAGCAGTGTTGGCCTCAGAGGCCACGTACGCAAGTCGCAACTGTCCACGCTGCTGTAGCTCACGAGCAAGAAAGTAGCGGAGAGCAATGTGCTTTGTCCTGTGCTCCAGTCGCTGCTCTCGACACAAGGCCAGCATGGCCTTGTTGTCTACGTACAGGACTGGAGGAGAACGAGGCTGCTCTCCAAGGTCGGTCAGCAGGTAGGTGAGCCAGCGTAACTCCTGTGCAGCCATAGCCCCAGCGTAGATCTCAGCCTCACAACTGGAGCCGAGAACGGAAGACGAGCGGGTAGCCCGCCACGAAACAGAGCCGGAACCAAGGCTGAAGGTGTAACCCTGTGACGACCGCTGCGTAGCCTGGTCGTCAGCCCAAGAAGCGTCTGCGTGCCCAGTGAGGACCACTGGACTGCGCCCTCCAAGCACTAGCCCCATGCCTGACGTACTGCACAAGTAGCGCAACACCCTCTTCGCTGCAGCCATGTGCTCTGGTCGGTGTCTCCCAGGAGCAACATAGCGTGCGAGAATGCTAAGAGGGTATGCAAGGTCAGGTCGTGTGCAGGTCATCAGGTACATGAGGCAGCCAACAAGCTATGCATACGGGCCACTCGACTCTACGGACTCATCCGAAGGCAGAGCTGAGAGCGAGTGGCGAGTAGGCAGAGGAGTGGCCTGAGGCGAGGAGTACGTGAAGCCGAAGCGCTGAAGGACCTGCTGCACCATGTGTGACTGAGTCAGGGTAATGGTGCGGCGTGCTCTGTCCCGGGTGATCTGCAAGCCAAGGTAGCTACGCAGTTCACCCAGGTCAGTGCACGTGTGTCTCTTCTGCAGCTCGGACTTCACGTAGGCGAGTCCAGCAGTGTCAGCTGTGGCAGAGACCAAGTCGTCGACGTACACGAGGATGTAGAACGGCGGCAGAGAGGTGTCGGTGCGCAGAAACAGCGACGGGTCGGCAGTAGAAGGAGCAAACCCAAGTGCCGCCAGCGTAGTCCTCAGTGTGTCGTGCCACTCACGTGGCGCCTGGCGGGGACCGTAGACTGGACGCCGGAGACTCCACTGGGTACCAGGAGGGAAAGACCCAGTGAAGCCAGGTGGGCGACGCAGCCAGATCTCCTCGTGCAGGCTGCCCTGCAAGAAGGCGGTGCTGAAGTCGAGAGAGTGCAGCTCATAGTCACGGTGAGCAGCAACGTGCAGCAGAACCCGAAGAGTGGTCATCTTCGGGGTGGGGGAGAAGGTCTGAAAGTAGTCAACCCCCTGCCGCAGACTGAAGCCACGAGCCACGTAACGCGCCTTGAAGACAGGCGGAGAACCCGGCGGCCGCTTCACCCTGAAGATCCACATGCCACTGACGATGTTAGCCCCAGGAGGGGGAACAGCGTCGACGTAGGTGCCTGTGGACTTCCAGGAAGCCATCTCTGCATCCATAGCTGCCTGCCACTGAGAGGAGTAGGGACCCTCTATCGCCTCCGCGTAAGAGCGCAGAGTCGGGATGTCTGGTGCATCCGGGTCTCCCTCAGGGGCTAGCAGTACAGACGCCAGATGAGGTGAAGCGGCGGCCAGACACTGGAACTCCTCCTGCCTGTCCTCAAGGACGTCCGTGCCAAGGGCACACTCACCCCCGACGGACGGAGGACAGGCAGACTCAGACTCAGCGACAAGACTGGCAGCGTAGTCTAGACGACAGCGCGCAGCAAAGTCGACAAGCTCAGTGACAAGGGCAGACGCAGCAGACGACTCGAAGGAAGGGTCAGTGACAGCAGTAGCAAGGAGACGCGTTACAGTAGGACTGGGAGCACGAAGAGAGTCCGACTCCGGGTCGGCAAGAGCAGGAAGAGAGGAAGCAGGAGGAGAAGGCAAAGGGGCACGCAGAGGAGCAGTGGACGGACGCAGTGACATCCGGTGCGTGCCAGGGACAGGAGGAGGACGCTGACGCGACCCGCGACCACTAGCGCGCGCAGTACGAACAGGCGACGCAGGACGAGACGCAGGCTCACGACGCTCAGTAAGACCTCCAGTCGGACCAGTGTAGGGAGAAGGAGAAGGCAAAGGGGGGACAGGCTGTAGCTGTGACTGTGACAAGACAGGCTGTGGACTCTCTAAGGGAGGAGGAGGAGGACCAGGAGAAGGTGTAAGACCAAGAACCTGCTGCAGGAGCGGAACGAAGTACGGTCGGGGCCGCGCGGCGACACCAGAAACAGCAGGGACAGCACCAGTACCCCCAGCAGGAGAACCCGCTCCAGCAGCACCTCCAGCAGCACCCCCAGTAGCTCCAGAACCTCCAGCAGCACCACCAGGAGCACTGCCAGTCGGACCGCCAGCGGCAGTCTCAGCGCCAACACCCTCAGCAGCACCAGCTCCAGGAGAACCCTCAGACCCAGCAGCTCCAGCACCCACAGTACGAGCACCTCCGGGACGCTCGGCAGCAGTACCCTCTGCAGCCAAAGAACCTCCAGTACCAGCAGCACGCCTCCAGCGCCGGGCAAACCACTCACGCAGCTCCTGTGGGGAGAGTGGCTCTCGGCGAGGCAAAGCACCTCCAGGCAGAGCACCCCCAGTCTCAGCACCCTCAGGCTCAGCACCCCCTAGCTCTGTACCCCCAGGCTCAGCACCTCTAGACTCCGCACCCCCAGGCTCAGCACCCTCAGGCGTAGCACCTCCAGTCTCAGCACCCCCAGGCTCAGCTCCCGCAGCAGCACCAGAGTCACCAGTGACCTCGACAGGCTCGACCGCGTCTACCTGGGACACACCTGAAGGGGCAGGACCCTGAGGGGGGAGGGGGTCTACCGGGGGGGGACCTGGTACCAAGAAGAGCGGGGGTGGGGGGAGGGACGGAGTGCGGTAGGGGAAGAGGCGGTAGTAGGGTACCGACTCGTCGAACGTGACGTCCTGGGAGGACAGAACACGTCGAGAGGTGGGGTGGTAGAACTGCCACCCAGGGGCGTCGGGGGGGAACCCCAGGAAGACGCAGGGAGCAGTGCGAGGGGACAGCTTGTCCGCAGACAAGTCGCGGACAAACGCCCGAGATCCCCAGACCCGGAACGCCGACGCATCGCCAACCTTCCCCGTCCACAGCAGGGCTGGGGAGGTCTCCGGCCTGGAGACCCTGGGGTGGAGGTTGATCTGATGCGCTGCGTACCTGACCGCAAACGGCCACAGAAAATGGGGAGCAGCCGCATGCATCATGGACGTACGGGCGACGTCCATGACCATGCCAATGCGGCGCTCAGCAATCCCATTTTGCTGCGGGGATTCCGGAAGCGTGAAGGACTGGCGGATGCCTCGCGCACGACAGTAGGCACGCAGGAGGCCAGAGGGGAACTCTCCGCCTCTGTCCGAGTGCAGACGCAACACAGGAAAGTCGGAGCCAAAGCTCTGCCTGAGCTGAAGACGAGCTGCGCGGATCCAGTCGATCAGCACCTCAGTGACCTCACCCTTGCTGCGCAAGGGGAAGACTGTGGTGTAACGCGAGTAGTCGTCAACAACGAGCAGGAAGTAGCGCTCCTGACCCTGTCCACGGACGCCGGCTGGGCCCCACACGTCCATGTGAAGCGTCTGCAACGGGGCCTCTGTCGGAGGAAACTGGGAGGAGTGAGGGGCAGCACGCTGGCGCCCCTCGACACAGGGGACACAGGCAGGGCCAGGGCCCTGAGGAAGGGGAGGGAGGGACCGGGGAAGACCAGACACAAGAAGACGGGAGGCCATACCTCTGAGCCGAAGCAGAGAGGGGTGGCCAAGGCGGTGGTGCCAGAGGAGGGTCTCGTGAGACAGACGACGACACGAACAGGGGGCAGACTCAGGACCAGACCTGGACGCTGCAGCAAACACCTGACCAGACGAAGGGACCCTACCAGACTCAGCACCTGGAGGAGAAGCAGTGGTCAGTGTGTACAGGCTCGACCCTGGCCGACGTGTAAACGTAGCCAGGTGGCGACCCGTGCTAGCCTCCGTGCAGTGGGTCACCCGCTGACGAGCAGGAGTGAACTGGTGGACACCCGCATCCTGTAGGTCAGCACCACTCACCAGGTTCGTCGAGAACGAGGGGAGGTAGAGACCAGACAGGGTGCCAGAGGGGGCCGCCGGACACGGAAGGACCGTGGAGAAGCGAGACAGGACAGGCCCCCCAGAGGGGTCAGCTAGGGACACCGCAACCGGCCGACTCAGCGGCGTGAGAGTGGTGCGGTCCCGAAAGAAGGAGCGAGAGGCCCCAGAGTCGAGGGTGAAGGTGTGAGAGGCCGAGGCCGACACAGTACCTGAGAGCGCAGACTCACCAGTACCTGAGCGTGCAGGCGCAACGGCACCTAGTGCAGCAGCCTCACAGGCACCTAGAGCAGCAGTACCAATGCCCGGGTCGGGCGGGAAACACCGGTAACAGTCATCCTCATCACTACCAGTCACAGCATACATAGCAGAAAGAATAGCATCAAAGTCAAGATCATAAATAGCTACACCAGCCCTAGACAGTTCCCCCCAGCGGGGGATCTCAGCGGCCTCCGGAAACTGCTGACGCCAGGCGTCGGTCAGGCGGCCAAAGCAGCGGCGGGCTGTGTGGGTGCCTCCACACCTCTCCCCCGCACGGTCGCCGGTGCGAAGAACGTAGGGGCAGGGACCAAACGCACCACCACGCTGACGCTGCAAGTACCACTCACGGAGCTGCTGAGGGGCGGGGACGGCGCGAGAGCGCTGCTGCTGCTGTGGCTGCTGCTGCTGCTGGCGCTGACCACCCCCAGAGCTGCTCCGCTGGGACGAGCCACTCCGACCCCCGCCGCCACCGCCACCCCCGCCTCCACCGCCACCCCCGTCTCCACCGCCACCGCCCCCACCGGCACCCTCGCCCCCGCCTCCTCCGCTACCGCCTCCGCCGCCACCTCCGCCTCCACCGCCTCCACCAGTACCTCCACTCCCGCCACCACCTCCACCGCCACCCCCACTCCCCCCGCCACCCCCACCTCCTCCGCCACTGCCCCCTCTAGCTCCACCCGCTCCCTTGCCCCCCTTGCCCTTGCCAGAGCGGCGTCTACCGCTGGGGGCAGACGCCGCACCGACCGACTCCAAACCAGCGAGGTCGGCCGTAGCGGGAGAGGCGACAGAGGGCAGCAGGGGGGAAGGAGAACACCCCTCAAAGATGGGGGTGCGAGGGTCACCCCGAGAGGCCCCTACAGCGACGATGCTCTTCTCAACCGCTAGCAGGTACTCCTCAAGGAGGTCGACAGTGAGGGTGGTGGGACAGACAGAGAGAAACTGGTCCCTAACGACACGAAGGGACTCAGGGAGACGGGTGACTAGAAAGTAGAGAGTGGTGTACATGGGAGGAGGGTTTGCGGCGCGGAACTCAGCAGGAAGTGCAGCGCGGTAGCGAGCGTCACTAGCGCGGAGGTGGGTAACGAGGTCAGCGACAGTGGGAAAGGCAGCGAGGTCAGGGAAGAGAAACGGTAGCATGAGGCGGCTCAGCGTAGCGGAGGAAGGGGAGGAGTAGCGTGCAACTACAGCGTCGTACAAGGCCTGAGCGGTCTTGCACTGACTAAAGTGGGCACGCTCGGAGGAAGGGAGGTGGCGACGCACAGCAAGACGTGCAGCAGCATCGCGGGTCGCCCACTTGGAGCGAACGGCGGAGTCAGCATCAGCAGGAGGGGCAGGGACAGCGCCAGAGACAAAGTCAAAGAGAGAGACCTCATCTATCGCATCACACAGTAAGTACAGCTGCAGGTCTTCAATCCAGACTGCAAAGTCAATGGCTCTACCCTCAGCGTCAAAAGCTAGGACATTGGGGGTGGCCATGACAGCAGCTGGCAGTCTCACCGGGCAGGAAGAGTCGGGTAGGTCAGCGGCACAGTAACACAGCTCAGGAGCAGCAGTAGCCCCACAGGAGCAGGAGTGCGGCTCCTCTGGCGGCTCGGGCGGCTCGGGCGGGTCGGGCGGGTCGGGCGGGTCGGGCGGCTCGGGCGGCGCGGGCGGCTCGGGCGGCTCAGGCGGCTCGGGCGGCGGCACGGGCGGCTAGGGCGGCGCTCGGGCGGCTGCACGGGCGGTCGGTGTGGCTCGTGGGCGGCTAGCGGGCGGCTCACGGGCGGCTGCACGGGTAGCTGCACGGGTAGGCGTACGGGCAGGTGCACGGGCGGGAACACGGGCGGGTGCACGGGCGGCCTCACGGGCGGCTGCACGGTCAGCTACACGGGCGGGTGAACGGGCTGGTGCACGGGCGGCTACACGGGCGGGTGCACGGGCGGCTCACGGGCGGGTGCACGGGCGGGTGCACGGGCGGGTGCACGGGCGGGTGCACGGGCGGCTACACGGGCGGCTCGTCGGGCGGCGCCAGGGCGGCGCGTGGGCGGCGGTCTGGGCAGCGGGACGGGCGGCGCGTTGGGCAGCGCGCGGGCGGCGCTCTGGCGGGCAGCGGACAGCGCGACGGGCGGCGCTAGGGCGGTCGCACGGGCAGCACGGCGGGCGGCGCTATTGGGCGGCGCTACGGGCGGCTGCAAGGGCGGCGCTCACGGGCGGCGCTAACGGGTGGCGCGACGGGCGGCGGCTCACGGGCGGCGCTACGGGCGGCGGCCCACGGGCGGCGCTACGGGCAGCCGCACGGGCGGCGCTACGGGCGGCCGCACGGGCGGCGCTACTGGCGGCGCTAACGGGCGGCGCGAACGGGCGGCAGCACGGGCGGCGCTAACGGGCGGCGCTAACGGGCGGCGCTAACGGGCGGCGCGAACGGGCGGCCGCACGGGCGGCGCTAACAGGCGGCGCTAACGGGCGGCGCTAACGGGCGGCTCGAAAGGGCGGGCGTTAGGGCGGGCGTTAGGGCGGGCGCTAGGGCGGGCGCTAGGGCACTAAGGCGCTAGGGCAGAAAAAAAGTTCTAGGTGGTGGGCCCTAAGCACAGTTCCCACAGGGGAACCTGCTCTGATTCCATGAGAAGAAGTGAACGAGGGAATGACTAAGGAATGAAAGTGATACAAGTATGCAACCCTAGAATTGTGTACCCCTTATAGGCTACCCCACTAGAGCCTACACAACATTATAATTTGACATTTGGTCGACAATTTGGTGGACTATATCTTTCGCCAAAGTCGACAACATGGTCGACTTCAATAACGACCAATATCCGGCCACATTTACAGGGCCGAACAATCTGACACATTTGGTGGCCGATTTGATGGCCGCTTTGCAAATGTGTCAGATTTGCAGTTCGCCAGGGTCGCTGGATTGTGCGACGGAATCGCAGATGCAGTACTTGTGTGACAGGTTGCGTCGCACGAGTTGGCGACGTCGCGTAGTGACTGTAGCGATCTCAGGTCGACAAATTGGTCGACTTTCGAGTCGACTGCACGTCGGAACTTTGTCGAATGCTGAACCGGCCATCAATTTTTTTTACAAATGGCCGGATTTGGCGAACTCTCCGAAGATCTTTGCGGATGTCGCGAATGTGTTACCTTCGCTAATTCCGGCCGGCCGGATTATCCCGACAACGGATCTAACGCACCCTTAGCTAGATCTGTGCAGTCAGCAGCTGCAATTTTGAGTCTAGATGTGGCTTGACTACGTCGCAGCTCGCACTTGCGTCTGTGAGAATGAACGAGAATGAAAAGACTAAGGGAAAGTTGGGTACAAGTACAAACCCTAGAAAGCTGTACCCCATATGTGCTACCCCACTATAGCCTACAATAGCTAAGTCATATAAATTTGACACACCCCCATAGGCAAAGTGGTGGAGGACAAGGGGTCACAAGACCAGTCAAGCAAAGCAAAGCAAAGCTCAGGGTGGATCACAAAGTCACCACACATTCCGAGCACAAGTTCAAGGCCACAAGGCCAGTTCACATGCAGGATTACATATATATATATATAAGGCTAAACAAGCAAGAGCAGGTGTATATATATGTAACAGTACAAACAAGGTCAAGGGGTGAGCAAGTGAGACAAGATAGGCACAAGACTCAGCTGAGTACAGAAGCGCTGATGATCACAAGGCGCAAGTGCCTTGGTGAAGATATCAGCAGTGTTGGCCTGATAGGCCACGTATGCAAGGCGCAGCTAACCACGCTGCTGTAGCTCACGAGCAAGGACGTAGCGAAGAGAAATGTGCTTCGTTCTGTGCTCCAGTCTCAGCTCCAGACACAAGGCCAGCATGGACTTGTTGTCAACGTACAGCACTGGAGGAGAACGAGGCGGCTCTCCGAGGTCAGTCAGCAGGTAGGTGAGCCAGCGAAGCTCCTGTGCAGGCATGGCCCCTGCGTACATCTCAGCCTCACAACTGGAGCCGAGAACAGAAGACGAGCGGGTAGCCCTCCATGAAACAGAGCCGGAACCAAGGCTGAAGGTGTAACCTTGTGACGACCGCTGCGTAGCCTGGTCGTCAGCCCAAGAAGCGTCTGCATGCCCAGTGAGGACCACTGGACTCTGCCCTCCAAGCACAAGCCCCATGCCCGACGTACTGCACAAGTAGCGTAACACCCTCTTCGCTGCAGCCATGTGCTCCGGTCTGTGTCTCCCAGGAGCAACATAGCGTGCGAGAATGCTAAGAGGGTATGCAAGGTCAGGTCGTGTGCAGGTCATCAGGTACATGAGGCAGCCAACAAGCTCTTGGTACGGGCCACTCAACTCTACTGACTCATCCGAAGGCAGAGCTGAGAGTGAGTGGCGAGTAGGCAGAGGAGTGGCCTGAGGCAAGGAGTACGTGAAGCCGAAGCGGTGAAGGACCTGCTTCACCATGTGTGACTGAGTCAGGGTAATGGTGTGGCGTGCTCTGTCCCGGGTGATCTGCAAGCCAAGGTAGCTGCGCAGTTCACCCAGGTCTGTGCACGTGTGTCTCTTCTGCAGCTCGGACTTCACGTAGGCGAGTCCAGCAGTGTCAGCTGTGGCAAATACCAAGTCATCGACGTACACGAGGATGTAGAACGGCGGCAAAGAAGTGTCGGTGCGTAGAAACAGCGACGGGTCGGCAGTAGAAGGAGCAAACCCAAGAGCCGCAAGCGTAGTCCTCAGTGTGTCGTGCCACTCACGCGGTGCCTGGCGGAGACCGTAGACTGGCCGCCTGAGGCTCCACTGGGTGCCAGGAGGAAAAGACCCAGTGAAGCCAAGTGGGCGGCGCAGCCAGATCTCCTCGTGCAGGCTGCCCTACAAGAAAGCAGTGCTGAAGTCAAGAGAGTGTAGCTCGTAGTCACGGTGAGCAGCTATGTGCAGCTGTACCCGAAGAGTGGTCATCTTCGGGGTGGGAGAGAAGGTCTGAAAGTAGTCAACTCCCTGCCGCTGACTGAAGCCACGAGCCACGTAACACGCCTTGAAGACAGGCGGAGAACCCGGCGGCCGCTTCACCATGAAAATCCACATGCCACTGACGATGTTCGCCCCAGGCGGGGGAACGTCGTCAACGTAGGTGCCTGTGGACTTCCAGGAAGCCATCTCTGCGTCCATAGCTGCCTGCCACTGAGAGGAGTAGGGACCTTCTATCGCCTCCGCGTAAGAGCGCGGAGTCGGGATGTCAAGTGCATCCGGGTCTCCCTCAGGGGTAAGCAGTACGGACACGAGATGAGGTGAAGCAGTAGCCAGACACTGGAACTCCTCCTGCCTGTCCTCAAGGACGTCCGTGCCAAAGGAACACTCACCCCCGACGGACGGAGGACAGACAGACTCAGACGCAGCAACAAGACTAGCAGCATAGTCTAGATGACAGCGAGTAGCAAAGTCGACGAGCTCAGCAACTAGGGCAGACGCAGCACTGGACTCAAAGGAAGGGTCAGTGACAACAGTAGCAAGGAGATGCGTCACAGTCGGACTAGCAGCACGAAGGGAGTCCGACTCTGGGTCAGCAAGAGCAGGAAGAGAGGACTCAGGAGGAGAAGGCAAAGGGGCACGCAGAGGTGCAGTGGACGAACGGAGAGACCTCCGGTGCGTGCTGGGCACAGGGGGAGGACGCTGACGCGAACCACGACCACTGGCGCGAGCAGCACGGACAGGCGACGCAGGACGAGATGCAGGCTCACGACGCTCAGCAAGACCTCCAAGAGAACCAGTGTAGGGAGAAGGAGCAGGCAGTGGGGAGGCCGGCTGTAGCTGTAACTGTGACGGGACACGCTGTGGACACTCTAAGGGAGGAGGAGGACCAGTAGAAGGCGGGAGACCAAGAACCTGCTCAAGGAGCGGAACGAAGTACGGCCGAGGCCGCGCAGCGACTCCAGACACAGCAGGGACAGCACCAGTACCCCCAGTGGTAGCACCAGCGCCAGCAGCACCTCCAGCTCCAGTACCCCCAGCAGCTCCAGTAGCTCCAGGACCTCCAGCAGCACCAGTAGCACCCCCAGCAGGACTGCCTCCAGTACTGTCAGCGCCAACACCCTCAGCAGCTCCAGCTCCAGTTGGACCACGAGAAGACGTTGTGGCTCCAGCTCCAGTAGTACCCACAGGCCCAGGAGCTCCAGTACTCTCAGTACAAGCACCTACGGGACCCGTGGCACCAGCACCCTCAGTAGCCGAAGAACCTCCAGCTCCAGCAGCACGCCTCCAGCGCCGGGCAAACCACTCACGCACCTCCTGTGGAGAGTGTGGCTCCCGTCGAGATGGAGCACCCGGAGAACCTCCAGGCCCAGCACCGCCAGACGCCACACGAGTAGGCCCAGCTCCCTCAGGCTCCGCACCCCCAGGCTCAGCACCTCCAGGCGTAGCACCCCCAGGCTCAGCACCCCCAGTCGTAGCACCCTCACGCTCAGCACCCCCAGACTCAGCACCCCCAGGCTCAGCACCCTCAGCAGGACCAGAGTCACCAGCGACCTCCACAGGCTCGACTCCGTCTACCTGGGACACACCTGAAGGGGCAGGGCCCTGAGGGGGAAGGGGGTCTACCGGGGGGGACCTGGCACAAGGAAGAGCGGTGGCGAGGGGAGGGACGGACTGCGGCAGGGGAAGAGACGGTAGTAGGGGACCGACTCGTCAAACGTGATGTCCTGGGAGGACAGAACATGGCGAGAGGTGGGGTGGTAGAACTGCCACCCAGGCGCTTCAGGGGGGAACCCCAGGAAGACGCAAGGAGCAGCACGAGGGGACAGCTTGTCCGCAGACAAGTCGCGGACAAACGCCCGAGATCCCCAGATACGGAACGCAGACGCATCGCCAACCTTCCCCGTCCACAGCAAAGCTGGGGAGATCTCCGGCATGGAGACCCTGGGCTGAAGGTTGATCTGATGCGCCGTGTACCGAACCGCAAACGGCCACAGAAAATGGGGGGCAGCCGCATGCATCATGGACGTACGGGCGACGTCCATGACCATGCCAATGCGGCGCTCAGCAATCCCATTTTGTTGTGGAGAGTCCGGAAGCGTGAAGGTCTGGCGGATGTCTCGTGCACGACAGTAGGCTCGCAGAAGGCCAGAGGAGAACTCTCCGCCTCTGTCAGAGTGCAGACGCAGAACGGGAAAGTCCGATCCGAAGCTCTGCCTGAGCTGGAGACGAGCTGTGCGGATCCAGTCGATCAACACATCAGTGACATCACCCTTGCTGCGCAAGGGGAAGACTGTGGTGTAACGCGAGTAGTCGTCAACCACCAGCAGGAAGTAGCGCTCGTGACCCTGTCCACGGACGCGGGCCGGGCCCCACACGTCCATGTGAAGCGTCTGCAGCGGGGCCTCTGTCGGAGGAAACTGGGAGGAGTGAGGCGCAGCCCACTGACTCCCCTCGACACAGGGGACGCATGTAGGGGCAGGCCTCGGAGGAAGGGGAGGGAGGGACCGGGGAAGACCAGAGACAAGGACACGGGAGGCCATGCCTTGAAGACGAGGCAGGGAGGGGTGACCGAGGCGGTGGTGCCAGAGGAGAGTCTCGTGAGACAGGAGGCGACACGAGCAGGGGGCAGACTCAGGACCAGACCTGGACGCTGCAGCAAACACCTGACCCGAAGCAGCTGCCTGACCAGACGCAGTGATTGGAGGACACTCAGTGGTCAGTGTGTACAGGCTCGACCCCAGTCGACGTGTAAACGTGGCCAAGTGTCGGCCCGTCCGAGCGTCCGTGCAGTGGGTCACTCGCTGGCGCGCAGGAGTGAACTGGTGAACCCCCGCATCCTGTAGGTCAGCACCACTCACCAAGTTCGTAGAGAACGAGGGGAGGTAAAGACCAGACAGGGTGCCAGAGGGGGCCGCCGGACATGGGAGGACAGTGGAGAAGTGAGCAAGGACATGACCCCCAGAGGGGTCTGCCAGAGAGACTGCAACTGGCCGACCAAGCGGCGTGAGTGTGGTGCGGTCTCGAAAGAAGGAGCGAGAAGCCCCCGAGTCAAGGGTGAAGGTGTTGGAGGCCGGAGCCGACGCAGTACCTGAGAGAGCGGACTCACCAGCACCTGAGGAAGCAGACGCACTGGCACCTAGAGCAGCAGCCTCGCTAGCACCTAGAGCAGCAGCCTCACCAGTACCTGGAGCAGCAGTCCCAATGCCCTGGTCGGGCGGAAAACACCGGTAACACTCACCCTCATCACTAATAGTCACAGCATACATGGCAGCAAGAATAGCATCAAAGTCAAGGTCAAAGATAGCTCGCCCCAGCGAGGGATGTCAGTGGCCTCAGGGAACTGGTGACGCCAAGCGTCCGTCAGGCGGCCAAAGCAGCGCTGGGTGGAGTGCGCACCCCCGCACGGCTCACCTGCGCGGTCGCCGGTGCGTAGGACGTAGGTGCACGGACCAGTACCCCCACCCCGCTGGCGTGCAGCATACCACTCACGAAGCTGCTGAGGGGGGGGGGATCTCACGAGTGCGATGCTGCTGCTGCTGCTGCTGCTGGCGCTGAACACCACCGGAGCCGACCCTCTGCGCAGCGCCACCCCAACCAACTCCACCTCCTCCGCCGCCGCCTCCTCCACCGCCGCCACCTCCGCCACCTCCGCTCCCACCGCCACCGCCGCGTCCGCCTCCACTGCCGCCACCGACGCCCCCACCCCCGCCACCACCCCCACCGCCACCCCCACCCCCTCCGCCGCCTCCACCGCCGCCTCCACCGCCCCCGCTAGCTCCTCCAGCGCCCCTGCCCCCCTTGTCCTTGCCAGTGCGGCGTCTCCCGCTAGGGGAAGACGCCGCACCGACCGACTCAAGACCAACGAGGTCGGCCGCAACAGCAGAGGCAACAGAGGGCAAGAGAGGAGAGGGGGAGCACCCCTCAAAGACAGGGGCACGAGGGTCACCACAAGAGGCTCCTACAGCGACTATGCTCGTCTCTGCTGCTATAAGGCGCTCCTCGAGGAGGTCAGCGGTGAGGGTGGCGGGGCAAAAAGAAAGAAAGTGGTCCCTAACCGGGCGAAGGGTGTCAGGGAGCCGGGTGACTGCGTAGTACAGGGTGATGTACATAAGGGGGGGGTTCTTGGCGCAGAACTTAGGAGGAAGGGCAGCGCGGTAGCGAGTGTCACTAGTGCGCAGGTGCGTAATGAGGTCAGCGACTGTGGGAAAAGCGGCGAGGTCAGGGAAGAGGTACGGTAGGATGAGGCGGCTAAGTGCAGCAGTGGCAGGGGAAGAGTAGCGTGCAACTACAGCGTCGTACAAGGTCTTAGCAATCTTGTACTGACTAAAGTGTGCACGCTCAGTGGTAGGCAAGTGGTGGTGCACAGCAAGACGGGCAGCAGCGTCGCGTGTGGCCCACTGTGAGCGAATAGTGGCGTCAGCATCAGCAGCAGGGGCAGAAGAGGCACCAAAAGTGAGGTCAAAGAGAGAGAGACCGTATGCCCTGTCGCACTGTAGGAAAGGCTGCAGGTCATCTACCCAGACGTCAAAGTCAATGGCCCGACCCTCAGCGTCAAAAGCGAGGACACTGGGGGTAGCCATGATAGCAGTAGACTAGTAGCTGGAGCAGTAGGGTAAGGGCAGCGCAGTGGTTGAGGTGCCGCTCTTACCGGACAGGGCGGCTCGGGCGGCTCGGCGGCTCAGCAGCAACTGCAGCTCGGCGGCACGACGGCACGGCGGCTCGGCAGCAACTGGAGCTCGGCGGCTTGGCGACTCAGGTGGCTCGGCGGCCTCGGGCGGCTCGGGTGGCTCGGGCGGCTCAGCAGCAGCGGCTGCTCGGTAGATCGGCGGCTCAGCGGCGCCGGCGGCTCAGTGGTGACGGCGGGGCCGCGTGGGGACGGCGGCGGGGCCTGGTGGGGCGGCGACGAGGCCGCTGAGGGCGGCGGGGGGGCCACAAAGGGTGGCGACTGGCGCCTTAAGGGTGGGGCCGCGGGGTCGCAAGGGTGGGGCGACGGGGCCAGCAGAGGCGGCGCCGGGGCCGGGAAGGGCGGCGCCGGGGCCGCAAGGGTAGGCGACGGGGCCGCGAGGGCGGCGTGGAGGGGTCGTGAGGGCGGCTCGAAGAGGCCGCGAGGGCGGCGCGAAAGGGCCGTGAGGGCGGCGTGAAAGGGCCGCGAGGGCGGCGCTACGCGACGGGACCGCGAGGGGGGCGCGACGGGTTCGCAAGGGCGACGCGACGGGGCCGCTAGGGAGGCGCGAAGCGACGGGGCCGTTGAGGCGGCGCGCCGCGGTCGTAAGGGCGGAGCGATGGGGCCGTGAGAGGGGAGCGCGACTCGGGCAGAGGCTGAGCGCGCTCCGGGCAGGAAAAATAAAGTTGGTGGGCCCTAGGAACAGTTCCCACAGGGGAACCTGCTCTATACCATGTGAGAATGAACGAGAATGAAAAGACTAAGGGAAAGTTGGGTAAAAGTACAAACCCTAGAAAGTTGTACCCCATATGTGCTACCCAACTATAGCCTACAGCAGCTAAGTCATATAAATCTGACAGCGTCCAGGGAGTACATCCGAATGCGTTTGAAAAGGGTTTCGATCTGATCAAGAGCGGTCTAATTAAAAATACAGATGGTTAGGTAGGGTTTTCTGCAAATACGTACACTGTTTGACCCGCCTTAATGCTGCAGGAGGGAGAAAGGCTTCAGCATTCTGATGACGAGGGCTTGCGCGGGTTGCCTTGCCTTGCCTGCGCCGATCATTCTTCGCACGGCCCCTTCCGCCAAACCTGCTCCAGCCATTATGGCCCTGTTCGACAGGCTAACACTCTGCAAAAGGCGGGTGTTAGGCTTGTGTTAAGAAGAGGGTTCAGAGCAAAATCTCGAGCTGATCGACCGCCTAAACCAATCGGTAGCTTCTGTCAGAACATTATAGCTTACTTATTTGTGTAGGCTATAGTGGGGTATCCCATAGGGGGTACAACCCAATTAGGGTTTCCTATTTGTACTCACTTCGTTCATAGTTCACTCATTCTCTCGTTCACTTCTTCTCATGGTATCCCTGTGGGAACTGTGCTTAGGGCCCACCACTTCGAAATTTTTTTTCCTGCCCTAGCGCCCTAGCGCCCTAGCGCCCACCCTAGCGCCTGCCCTAGCGCCCTAGAGCCCGCCCTAGCGCCCGCCCTAGCGCCCGGCGCCCGCCCTAGCGCCCGTGAGCCGCCCGCGGCCTGCTCGTTCGCTGCCGCCCGTGAGCCGCCGCCCGTGAGCGCCGCCTGTGAGCGCCGCCCGTCAGCCGCCGCCCGTGAGCGCCGCCCGTGAGCCGCCGCCCGTCAGCCGCCGCCCGTGCGCCCCTCGCCAGCCGCCGCCCGTGAGCACCGCCCGCCAGCCGCCGCCCGTAAGCCGCCGCCCGTCAGACGCCGCCCGTGCGCCGCCGTCTGCGAAGCCGCCGCCCGTGAGCCGCCCACCCGCGCGCCGCCCGACCGTGAGCCGGCGCCGCCCGTGAGCCGCCCGCCCGTGCGCCACCAGCCCGCCCGTGAGCCGCTGGCGCCGCCCGTGCGCCGCCCGTCCGTGAGCCGCCCGCCCGTGCGCCGCCCGCTTGTGAGCCGGCGCCACCCACGGGCCGCCCGCCCGTGCGCCGCCCACCCGTGCGCCGCCCGCCCGTGAGCCGCCGCCTCTGAGCCGCCCGTCCGCGAGCCACCCGCTCGCCCGTGAGCCGCCCGCGCCGCCCGTGCACAGCCCGCGAGCCGCCCGCGAGCAGCCCGCGAGCCGCCCCAGCCGCCCGTGCAGCCGCCCGCGAGCAGCCCGCGAGCCGCCCCAGCCGCCCGTGCAGCCGCCCGTGAGCCGCCCCAGCCGCCCGTGAGCCGCCCGCGCGCCGCCCGTGACCCGCCCCGGCCGCTCGTGCAGTCACCCGTGCGCCGCCTGCGAGACGCCCGCGCCGCCCGAGCCGCCCGAGCCGCCTGAGCCGCCCGAGCCGCCTGAGATGCCGAGCTCCTGCTCCTGTGGGGCTGCTGCTGCTCCTGGGCCGGCGCAGCCGCTGTGCTGCCGTGTTGCTGTACTACTGAGCTACCCGACTCTTCCTGCCCGGTGAGACTGTCAGCTGCTATAATGGCCACCCCTAGTGTCCTGGCTTTTGACGCTGAGGGTCGCGCCATTGACTTTGCAGTCTGGGTCGAGGACCTGCAGCTGTACTTACTGTGCGATGCAATAGATGAGGTTTCTCTCTTTGACTTTGTCTCTGGCGCTGTCCCTGCCCCTCCTGCTGATGCTGACCCCACTGTTCGCTCCAAGTGGGCCACACGTGATGCTGCTGCACGTCTTGCTGTGCGTCGCCACCTCCCTTCCTCCGAGCGTGCACACTTTAGTCAGTGCAAGACCGCTCAGGCCTTGTACGACGCTGTAGTTGCGCGCTACTCCTCCCCTTCCTCCGCTACGCTGAGCCGCCTCATGCTACCGTTTCTCTTCCCTGACCTCGCTGCCTTTCCCAAAGTCGCTGACCTCTTTACCCACCTCCGCGCTAGTGACACTCGCTACCGCGCTGCGCTTCCTGCTGACTTCCGCGCCGCAAACCCTCCTCCCATGTACATCACTCTCTACTTTCTAGTCACCCGTCTCCCTGATTCCCTTCGTGCCGTTAGGGACCAGTTTCTCTCTGTCTGTCCCACCACCCTCACTGTCGACCTCCTTGAGAAGTCCTTGCTAGCGCCTGAGAAGAGTATAGTCGCTGTAGGGGCCTCTCGTTGTGACCCTCGCACCCCCATCTTTGAGGGGTGTTCTCCCTCCCCCCTGTTACCCTCTGTCGCCTCTGCTGCTGCGACCGACCTCGTTGGTTTGGAGTCGGTCGGTGCGGCGTCTGCCCCCAGCGGTAGGCGCCGCTCTGGCAGGGGCAAGGGGGGCAAGGGGGGCAAGGGAGCGGGTGGAGCTAGCGGGGGCGGTGGCGGAGGAGGTGGGGGCGGCGGGGGGAGTGGGGGTGGCGGTGGAGGTGGTGGAGGGAGTGGAGGTACTAGTAGCGGCAGTGTAGGCGGAGGTGGTGGCGGAGGTGGCGGTGGGAGCGGCGGGGGCGAGGGTGGCGGTGGCGGTGGTGCCGGCGGAGGCGGGGGCGGCGGTGGTGGAGGTGGTCGGAGTGGCTCGTCCCAGCGGAGCAGCAGTGGGGGTGGTCAGCGCCAGCAGCAGCAGCAGCAGCAGCAGCAGCGCTCTCGCGACGTCCCCGCCCCTCAGCAGCTCCGTGAGTGGTACTCGCAGCGTCAGCGTGGTGGGGCGTTTGGTCACTGCCCCTACGTTCTTCGCACCGGCGACCACGCGGGTGAGCAGTGTGGGGGCACCCACACCGCCCGCCGCTGCTTTGGCCGCGTGACCGACGCTTGACGCCAGCAGTTTCCGGAGGCCTCTGAGCTCCCCCGGTGGGGAGAGCTGTCTAGGGCTGGTGTAGCTATTTTTGATCTTGACTTTGATGCTATCCTTGCTGCTATGTATGCTGTGAGTGTTAGTGATGAGGGTGACTCTTACCGGTGTTTCCCGCCCGACCCGGGCATTGGTACTGCTGCTCTAGGTGCCAGTGAGGCTGCTGCTCTAGGTGCCAGTGCGTCTGTACTCTCAGGTACTGGTGAGTCTGCGCTCTCAGGTACTGTGTCGGCTCCGGCCTCTCACACCTTCCCCCTGGACTCTGGGGCCTCTCGCTCCTTCTTTCGGGACCGCACCACTCTCACGCCGCTTAGTCGGCCGGTTGCAGTGTCCCCGGCTGACCCCTCTGGGGGTCCTGTCCTGTCTCGCTTCTCCACACTCCTCCCGTGTCCGGCGGCCCCCTCTGGCACCCTGTCTGGTCTCTACCTCCCCTCGTTCTCTACGAACCTGGTGACTGGTGCTGACCTACAGGATGCGGGTGTCCACCAGTTCACTTTTGCTCGTCAGCGGGTGACACACTGCACAGAGGCTAACACAGGTCGCCACCTGGCTACGTTTACACGTCAGCCAGGGTCGAGCCTGTACACACTGACCACTGCTTCTCCTCCAGTTGCCGAGTCTGGTAGGGTCCCTTGGTCTGGTCAGGTGTTTGCTGCAGCGTCCAGGTCTGGTCCTGAGTCTGCCCCCTGTTCGTGTCGTCGTCTGTCTCACGAGACCCTCCTCTGGCACCACCGCCTTGGCCACCCCTCTCTGCTTCGGCTCAGAGGCATGGCCTCCCGTCTTCTTGTGTCTAGTCTCCCCCGGTCCCTCCCTCCCCTTCCTCAGGGCCCTGGCCCTGCCTGTGTCCCCTGTGTCGAGGGGCGCCAGCGTGCTGCCCCTCACTCCTCCCAGTTTCCTCCGACAGAGGCCCCATTGCAGACGCTTCACATGGACGTGTGGGGCCCAGCCCGCGTCCGTGGACAGGGTTAGGAGCGCTACTTCCTGCTCGTTGTTGACGACTACTCGCGTTACACCACAGTCTTCCCCTTGCGCAGCAAGGGTGATGTCACTGCGGTGCTGATCGACTGGATCCGCGCAGCTCGTCTCCAGCTCAGGCGGAGCTTTGGCTCGGACCTTCCTGTTTTGCGTCTACACTCGGACAGAGGCGGAGAGTTCTCCTCTGGCCTTCTGCGTGCCTACTGTCGTGCGCGAGGCATCCGTCAGACCTTCACACTTCCGGACTCACCGCAGCAAAATGGGATTGCAGAGCACCTCATTGGCATGGTCATGGACGTCGCTCGTACGTCTATGATGCATGCGGCAGCTCCCCATTTTCTGTGGCCGTTTGCGGTCAGGTACGCGGCGCATCAGATCAACCTCCACCCCAGGGTCTCCAGGCCGGAGACCTCCCCAGCCCTGCTGTGGACGGGGAAGGTTGGCGATGCGTCGGCGTTCCGGGTCTGGGGATCTCGGGCGTTTTTTCGCGACTTGTCTGCGGACAAGCTGTCCCCTCGCGCTGCTCCCTGCGTCTTCCTGGGGTTCCCCCCCGACGCCCCTGGGTGGCAGTTCTACCACCCCACCTCTCGCCGTGTTCTGTCCTCCCAGGACGTCACGTTCAACGAGTCGGTACTGACGCCGCACTGACCGACTCAAGACCAACGAGGTCGGCCGCAACAGCAGAGGCAACAGAGGGCAAGAGAGGAGAGGGGGAGCACCCCTCAAAGACAGGGGCACGAGGGTCACCACGAGAGGCTCCTACAGCGACTATGCTATTCTCTGCTGCTACGAGGCGCTCCTCGAGGAGGTCAGCGGTGAGGGTGGTGGGGCAAAAAGAAAGAAAGTGGTCCCTGACCGGGCGAAGGGTGTCAAGGAGCCGGGTGACTGCGTAGTAGAGGGTGATGTGAGAAGATGTGAACGAGAGAATGGGTGAACTATGAAATGAAGTGAGTACAAATATGAAACCCTAATTGGGTTGTACCCCCTATGGGATACCCCACTATAGCCTACAGAAAAGAGTAAGCTATAATGTTCTGACACACCCCCTTAGGCAAAGTGGGGGAGAACAAGGGGTCACAAGACCAGTCAAGCAAAGCAAAGCAAAGCTCAGGGTAGATCACAAAGTCACCACACATTCCGAGCACAAGTTCAAGGGTCACAAGGCCAGTTCACAAGCAAGATCATATATAAAGATATACAAGAGTCAAGCAAGTAAGAGCAAGAGTATATATAGGTGAAGGTACAGGCAAAGTCAAGAAGTGAGCAAGTGAGGCAAGACAGGCACAAGACCCAGCTGCGTGCAACAACGCTGATGATCACAAGGCGCAAGTGCCTTGGTGAAGACATCAGCAGTGTTGGCCTCAGAGGCCACGTACGCAAGTCGCAACTGTCCACGCTGCTGTAGCTCCCGAGCAAGAAAGTAGCGGAGAGCAATGTGCTTTGTCCTGTGCTCCAGTCGCTGCTCTCGACACAAGGCCGGCATGGCCTTGTTGTCTACGTACAGGACTGGAGGAGAACGAGGCGGCTCTCCAAGGTCGGTCAGCAGGTAGGTGAGCCAGCGTAACTCCTATGCAGCCATAGCCCCGGCGTAGATCTCAGCCTCACAACTGGAGCCGAGAACAGAAGACGAGCGGGTAGCCCGCCACGAAACAGAGCCGGAACCAAGGCTGAAGGTGTAACCCTGTGACGACCGCTGCGTAGCCTGGTCGTCAGCCCAAGAAGCGTCCGCGTGCCCAGTGAGGACCACTGGACTGCGCCCTCCAAGCACTAGCCCCATGCCCGACGTACTGCACAAGTAGCGCAACACCCTCTTCGCTGCAGCCATGTGCTCTGGTCGGTGTCTCCCAGGAGCAACATAGCGTGTGAGAATGCTAAGAGGGTATGCAAGGTCAGGTCGTGTGCAGGTCATCAGGTACATGAGGCAGCCAACAAGCTCTGCATACGGGCCACTCGACTCTACGGACTCATCCGAAGGCAGAGCTGAGAGCGAGTGGCGAGTAGGCAGAGGAGTGGCCTGAGGCGAGGAGTACGTGAAGCCGAAGCGCTGAAGGACCTGCTGCACCATGTGTGACTGAGTCAGGGTAATGGTGCGGCGTGCTCTGTCCCAGGTGATCTGCAAGCCAAGGTAGCTGCGTTGTTCACCCAGGTCAGTGCACGTGTGTCTCTTCTGCAGCTCGGACTTCACGTAGGCAAGTCCAGCAGTGTCCGCTGTGGCAAAGACAAAGTCGTCGATGTACACGAGGATGTAGAACGGCGGCAGAGAGGTGTCGGTGCGAAGAAACAGCGACGGGTCGGCAGTAGAGGGAGCAAACCCAAGTGCCGCCAGCGTAGTCCTCAGTGTGTCGTGCCACTCACGTGGTGCCTGGCGGAGATCGTAGACTGGACGTCGGAGACTCCACTGGGTACCAGGAGGGAAAGACCCAGTGAAGCCAGGTGGGCGACGCAGCCAGATCTCCTCGTGCACGCTACCCTGCAAGAAAGCAGTGCTGAAGTCGAGAGAGTGCAGCTCGTAGTCACGGTGAGCAGCAACGTGCAGCAGTACCCGAAGAGTGGTCATCTTCGGGGTGGGGGAGAAGGTCTGAAAGTAGTCAACCCCTTGCCGCTGACTGAAGCCACGAGCCACGTAACGCGCCTTGAAGACAGGCGGAGAACCCGGCGGCCGCTTCACCCTGAAGATCCACATGCCACTGACGATGTTCGCCCCAGGAGGGGGAACAGCGTCAACGTAGGTGCCTGTGGACTTCCAGGAAGCCATCTCTGCATCCATAGCTGCCTGCCACTGAGAGGAGTAGGGACCCTCTATCGCCTCCGCGTAAGAGCGCGGAGTCGGGATGTCTAGTGCATCCGGGTCTCCCTCAGGGTCTAGCAGTACAGACGTGAGATGAGGTGAAGCGGCGGCTAGACAGTGGAACTCCTCCTGCCTGTCCTCAAGGACGTCCGTGCCAAGGGCACACTCACCCCCGACGGACGGAGGACAGGCCGACTCAGACTCAGCGACAAGACTAGCAGCGTAGTCCAGACGACAGCGCGCAGCAAAGTCGACGAGCTCAGTGACAAGGGCAGACGCAGCAGACGACTCGAAAGAAGGGTCAGTGATTGCAGTAGCAAGGAGACGCGTGACAGTAGGACTGGCAGCACGAAGAGAGTCCGACTCCGGGTCGGCAAGAGCAGGAGGAGAGGAAGCAGGAGGAGAAGGCAAAGGGGCACGCAGAGGAGCAGTGGACGGATGCAGAGACATCCGGTGCGTGCCAGGGACAGGAGGAGGACGCTGACGCGAACCGCGACCACTCGGGCGCGCAGCACGAACGGGCGATGCAGGACGAGACGCAGGCTCACGACGCTCAGTAGGACCTCCAGTCGGACCAGTGTAGGGAGAAGGAGCAGGCAAAGGGGAGGCAGGTTGTAGCTGTATCTGTGACGAGACAGGCTGTGGACCCTCTAAGGGAGGAGGAGGAGGACCAGGAGAAGGTGTAAGACCAAGAACCTGCTGCAGGAGCGGAACGAAGTACGGTCGGGGCCGCGTGGCGACGCCAGAAACAGCAGGGACAGCACCAGTACCCCCAGGAGGAGTAACCGCTCCAGCAGCACCTCCAACAGCACCTCCAGTGGCTCGAGAACCTCTAGTAGTAGCACCATGAGTACTGCCAGTCGGACCGCCAGCGGTAGTCTCAGCGCCAACACCCTCAGCAGCACCAGCTCTAGGAGAACCCTCAGACCCAGCAGCTCCAGCACCCACAGTACGAGCACCTCCGGGACGCTCGGCAGCAGCACCCTCTGCAGCCGAAGAACCTCCAGCACCAGCAGCACGCCTCCAGCGCCGGGAAAATCACTCACGCAGCTCCTTTGGGGGAAGCGGCTCTCGGCGAGATGAAGCACCGCCAGGCGGAGCACCCCCAGGTCCAGCGCCCCCAGGCTCAGCACCCCCAGGCGCAGCACCCCCAGGCTCAGCACCCCCAGGCTCAGCACCCCCAGACGCAGCACCCCCAGGCTCAGCACCCCCAGACACAGCACCCCCAGGCTCAGCACCCCCAAGCGTAGCGCCTCCAGTCCCAGCACCCCCAGGCTCAGCTCCCGCAGCAGCACCAGAGTCACCAGTGACCTCGACAGGCTCGACCGCGTCTACCTGGGACACACCTGAAGGGGCAGGACCCTGAGGGGGGAGGGGGTCTACCGGGGGGGGACCTGGTACCAAGAAGAGTGGGGGCGGGGGGAGGGACGGAGTGCGGTAGGGGAAGAGGCGGTAGTAGGGTACCGACTCGTCGAACGTGACATCCTGGGAGGACAGAACACGTCGAGAGGTGGGGTGGTAGAACTGCCACCCAGGGGCGTCGGGGGGGAACCCCAGGAAGACGCAGGGAGAAGCGCGAGGGGACAGTTTGTCCGCAGACAGGTCGCGAACAAACGCCCGAGATCCCCAGACCCGGAACGCCAACGCATCGCCAACCTTCCCCGTCCACAGCAGGGCTGGGGAGGTCTCCGATCAGGTGCGCCGCGTACCTGACCGCAAACAGCCACAGAAAATGGGGAGCTGCCGCATGCATCATGGACGTACGAGCGACGTCCATGACCATGCCAATGCGGCGCTCTGCAATCCCATTCTGCTGCGGTGAGTCCGGAAGCGTGAAGGTCTGACGGATGCCTCGCGCACGACAGTAGGCACGCAGAAGGCCAGAGGAGAACTCTCCGCCTCTGTCCGAGTGCAGACGCAAAACAGGGAGGTCAGAGCCAAAGCTCTGCCTAAGCTGGAGACGAGCCGCGCGGATCCAGTCGACCAGCACCGCAGTGACATCACCCTTGCTGCGCAAGGGGAAGACTGTGGTGTATCTTGAGTAGTCGTCAACAACAAGCAGGAAGTAGCGCTCCTGACCCTGTCCACGGACGCGGGCTGGGCCCCACACGTCCATGTGAAGCGTCTGCAACGGGGCCTCTGTCGGAGGAAACTGGGAGGAGTGAGGGGCAGCACGCTGGCGCCCCTCAACACAGGGGACACAGGCAGGGCCAGGGCCCTGAGGAAGGGGAGGGAGGGACCGGGGAAGACCAGACACTAGAAGACGGGAGGCCATACCTCTGAGCCGAAGCAGAGAGGGGTGGCCAAGGCGGTGGTGCCAGAGGAGGGTCTCGTGAGACAGACGGCGACACAAACAGGGGGCAGACTCAGGACCAGACCTGGACGCTGCAGCAAACACCTGACCAGAAGAAGGGACCCTACCAGACTCAGCACCTGGAGGAGAAGCAGTGGTCAGTGTGTACAGGCTCAACCCTGGCCGACGTGTAAATGTAGCCAGGTGGCGACCTGTGCTAGCCTCCGTGCAGTGTGTCACCCGCTGACGAGCAGGAGTGAACTGGTGGACACCCGCATCCTGTAGGTCAGCACCACTCACCAGGTTCGTCGAGAACGAGGGGAGGTAGAGACCAGACAGGGTGCCAGAGGGGGCCGCCGGACACGGGAGGACAGTGGAGAAGCGAGACAGGACAGGCCCCCCAGAGGGGTCAGCCAGGGACACCGCAACCGGCCGACTCAGCGGCGTGAGAGTGGTGTGGTCCCGAAAGAAGGAGCGAGAGGCCCCAGAGTCTAGGGTGAAGGTGTGAGAGGCCGAAGCCGACACAGTACCTGAGAGGGCAGACTCACCAGTACCTGAGCGTACAGGCGCAGTGGCACCTAGCGCAGCAGCCTCACAGGCACCTAGAGCAGCAGTACCAATGCCCGGGTCGGGCGGGAAACACCGGTAACAGTCATCCTCATCACTACCAGTCACAGCATACATAGGAGTAAGGATAGCATCAAAGTCAAGATCATAAATAGCTACACCAGCCCTAGACAACTCTCCCCAGCGGGGGATCTCAGCGGCCTCCGGAAACTGCTGACGCCAAGCGTCGGTCAGGCGGCCAAAGCAGCGGCGGGCGGTGTGGGTGCCTCCACACTTCTCACCCGCGCGGTCGCCGGTGCGAAGAACGTAGGGGCAGGGACCAAACGCCCCACCACGCTGACGCTGCAAGTACCACTCACGGAGCTGCTGAGGGGCGGGGACGGCGCGAGAGCGCTGCTGCTGCTGCTGCTGGCGCTGACCACCCCCAGTGCTGCTCCGCTGGGACGAGCCACTCCGACCCCCGCCTCCACCGCCACCCCCGCCTCCACCGCCACCCCCGCCTTCACCGCCACCGCCCCCACCGGCACCCTCGCCCTCGCCGCTCCCACCGCCTCCTCCGCTACCACCTCCGCCGCCACCTCTGCCTCCACCGCCGCCACCAGTACCTCCACTCCCACCACCACCTCCACCGCCACCCCCACTCCCCCCGCCGCCCCCACCTCCTCCGCCACTGCCCCCGCTAGCTCCACCCGCTCCCTTGCCCCCCTTGCCCTTGCCAGAGCGGCGCCTACCGCTGGGGGCAGACGCCGCACCGACCGACTCAAAACCAGCGAGGTCGGCCGCAGCAGCAGAGGCGACAGAGGGCAGCAGGGGGGAAGGAGAACACCCCTCAAAGATGGGGGTGCGAGGGTCACCACGGGAGGCCCCTACAGCGACTATGCTCTTCTCAGCCGCGAGCAGGGACTCCTCAAGGAGGTCGACAGTGAGGGTGGTGGGACAGACAGAGAGAAACTGGTCCCTAACGACACGAAGGGACTCAGGGAGACGGGTTACTAGAAAGTAGAGAGTGATGTACATGGGAGGAGGGTTTGCGGCGCGGAAGTCAGCAGGAAGCGCAGCGCAGTAGCGAGTGTCACTAGCGCGGAGGTGGGTAACGAGGTCAGCGAAAGTGGGAAAGGCAGCGAGGTCAGGGAAGAGAAACGGTAGCATGAGGCGGCTCAGCGTAGCGGAGGAAGGGGAGGAGTAGCGCGCAACTACAGCGTCGTACAAGGCCTGAGCGGTCTTGCACTGACTAAAGTGGGCACGCTCGGAGGAAGGGAGGTGGCGACGCACAGCAAGACGTGCAGCAGCATCGCGTGTCGCCCACTTGGAGCGAACGGCGGGGTCAGCATCAGCAGGAGGGGCACGGGCAGCGCCAGAGACAAAGTCAAAGAGAGAAACCTCATCGATCGCATCGCACAGTAAGTACAGCTGCAGGTCCTCAATCCAGACTGCAAAGTCAATGGCGCGACCCTCAGCGTCAAAGGCGAGGACAGTGGGGGTGGCCATTGTAGCAGCTGACAGTCTCACCGGGCAGGAAGATTCGGGTAGGTCAGCGGCACAGCAACACGGCCCAGGAGCAGCAGCAGCCCCACAGGAGCAGGAGCGCGGCTCCTCTGGTGGCTCGGGCGGCTCGGGCGGCTCGGGCGGCTCAGGCGGCTCGGGCGGCTCGGGCGGCTCGGGCGGCTCGGGCGGCTCGGGCGGCTCGGGCGGCTCGGGCGGCGTGGGCGGCTCGGGCGGCTCGGGCGGCGTGGGCGTCTCGCGGGCGGCACGTAGGCGGTAGCACGGGCGGCTGGGGCGGCTGCACGGGCGGCTGGTGTGGCTCGTGGGAGGCGAGCGGGCGGCTCACGGGCGGCTGCACGGGCGGCCGAGGCAGCTCACGGGCGACTGGGACGGCTGCACGGGCGGCTGGGGCGGCGCGCAGGTCTCACGGGCGGCTGCACGGGCGGGCGCACGGGTAGAAGCACGGGCGGGTGCACGGGCGGGTACACGGGCGGCTGCACGGGCTGGTCGTCGGGCGGCGCTAGGGCGGCGCGTGGGCGGCGGTCTGGGCAGCGCGACGGGCGGCGCTCTGGCGGGCAGCGGGCAGCGCGACGGGCGGCGCGTTGGGCCGCGCGACGGGCGGCGCTAGGGCGGGCAGCGGGCAGCGCGACGGGCGGCGCTAGAGCGGCTGCACGGGCAGCGCGACGGGCGGAGCTAGGGCGGCTGCACGGGCAGCGCGACGGGCGGCGCTCACGGGCGGCGCTCACGGGCGGTGGCGCACGGGCGGCAGCGCATGGGCAGGCCCCGGGCGGCTAACGGGCGCTAGGGCGGGCGGCGCTAGAGCGGCTGCACGGGCAGCGCGACGGGCGGCGCTAGGGCGGCTGCACGGGCAGCGCGACGGGCGGCGCTAGGGCGGCTGCACGGGCAGCGCGACGGGCGGCGCACACGGGCGGCGCTCACGGGCGGCGGCGCACGGGCAGCAGCGCACGGGCAGGCCGCGAGCGGCTAACGGGCGCAAGGGCGGGCGCCGGGCGCTAGGGCGCTAGGGCTGGCGCTAGGGCGGGCGCTAGGGCGGGCGCTAGGGCGGGCGCTAGGGCGCTAGGGCGGGCGCTAGGGAAGGCGCTAGGGCACTAAGGCGCTAGGGCAGGAATTTTTTTTTTTCTTAAGTGGTGGGCCCTAAGCACAGTTCCCACAGGGGAACCTGCTCTGATTCCATGAGAAGATGTGAACGAGAGAATGGGTGAACTATGAAATGAAGTGAGTACAAATATGAAACCCTAATTGGGTTGTACCCCCTATGGGATACCCCACTATAGCCTACAGAAAAGAGTAAGCTATAATGTTCTGACATGATGTACATAAGGTGGGGGTTCTTGGCGCAGAACTCAGGAGGAAGGGCAGCGCGGTAGCGAGTGTCACTAGTGCGCAGGTGCGTAATGAGGTCAGCGACTGTGGGAAAAGCGGCGAGGTCAGGGAAGAGGTACGGTAGGATGAGGCGGCTAAGTGCAGCAGTGGCAGGGGAAGAGTAGCGTGCAACTACAGCGTCGTACAAGGTCTTAGCAATCTTGTACTGACTAAAGTGTGCACGCTCAGTGGTAGGCAAGTGGTGGTGCACAGCAAGACGCGCAGCAGCGTCGCGTATGGCCCACTGTGAGCGAACAGTGGCGTCAGCATCAGCAGCAGGGGCAGAAGAGGCACTAAAAGTGAGGTCAAAGAGAGAGAGACCGTATGCCCTGTCGCACTGTAGGAAAAGCTGCAGGTCATCTACCCAGACGCCAAAGTCAATGGCCGACCCTCAGCATCAAAAGCAAGGACACTGGGGGTAGCCATGATAGCAGTAGACTAGTAGCTGGAGCAGTAGGGTAAGGGCAGCGCAGTGGTAGAGGTGCCGCTCTTACCGGACAGGGCGGCTCGGGCGGCTCGGCGGCTCGGCAGCAACTGCAGCTCGGCGGCACGACGGCACGGCGGCTCGGCAGCAACTGGAGCTCGGCGGCTTGGCGACTCAGGTGGCTCGGCGGCCTCGGGCGGCTCGGGTGGCTCGGGCGGCTCGGCAGCAGCGGCTGCTCGGTAGATCGGCGGCTCAGCGGCGCCGGCGGCTCGGTGGTGACGGCGGGGCCGCGTGGGGACGGCGGCGGGGCCGGGTGGGGCGGCGACGAGGCCGCTGAGGGCGGCGGGGGGGCCACAAAGGGTGGCGACTGGCGCCTTAAGGGTGGGGCCGCGGGGTCGCAAGGGTGGGGCGACGGGGCCAGCAGAGGCGGCGCCGGGGCCGGGAAGGGCGGCGCCGGGGCCGGGAAGGGTGGCGCCGGGGCCGCAAGGGTAGGCGACGGGGCCGCGAGGGCGGCGTGGAGGGGTCGTGAGGGCGGCTCGAAGAGGCCGCGAGGGCGGCGCGAAAGGGCCGTGAGGGCGGCGTGAAAGGGCCGCGAGGGCGGCGCTACGCGACGGGACTGTCAGAACATTGTAGCTTACTGATTTCTGTAGGCTATAGTGGGGTATCCCATAGGGGGTACAACCCAATTAGGGTTTCATATTTGTACCCACTTCATTTCATAGTCATTCATTCTCGTTCTAACTTTCTCAGGGACCGCGAGGGCGGCGCGACGGGGTCGCAAGGGCGACGCGACGGGGCCGGTAGGGAGGCGCGACGCGACGGGGCCGTTGAGGCGGCACGACGGGGTCGTAAGGGCGGAGCGATGGGGCCGTGAGAGGGGAGCGCGACTCGGGCAGAGGCTGAGCGCGCTCCGGGCAGGAAAAATAAAGTTGGTGGGCCCTAGGAACAGTTCCCACAGGGGAACCTGCTCTATACCATGTGAGAATGAACGAGAATGAAAAGACTAAGGGAAAGTTGGGTAAAAGTACAAACCCTAGAAAGCTGTACCCCATATGTGCTACCCAACTATAGCCTACAGCAGCTAAGTCATATAAATCTGACAGCGTCCAGGGAGTACATCCGAATGCGTTTGAAAAGGGTTTCGATCTGATCAAGAGCGGTCTAATTAAAAATACAGATGGTTAGGTAGGGTTTTCTGCAAATACGTACACTGTTTGACCCGCCTTAATGCTGCAGAAGGGAGAAAGGCTTCAGCATTCTGATGGCGAGGGCTTGCGCTGGTTGCCTTGCCTTGCCTGCGCCGATCATTCTTCGCACGGCCCCTTCCGCTAAACCTGCTCCAGCCATTATGGCCCTGTTCGACAGGCTAACACTCTGCAAAAGGTGGGTGTTAGGCTTGTGTTAAGAAGAGGGTTCAGAGCAAAATCTCGAGCTGATCGACCGCCTAAACCAATCGGTAGCTTCGCCCTTAGCAATCGGAAGGAGCCGGGCCCACAAGGCGAAGCTGCCCACCCCTTTAAGCCTAGGTCATCGCGGGCATAGTAGAAAACTTTGGGTTACTCGCCAAAGGGGTCTGGGTAACAACCTCGGAAAAAAAAGGCCTTCCCCACGAATCGCTCGCCTCACAAGAAAGTTTTTTAGGGTATGGAAGAATTGTTTCAACCAAACTGGTTCACAAGGGTTAGTTTAGGGTACACGGATGTGAAAATTAAAACGAGAATGAATGAACTATGAAACAGTTGGGTACAAGTACTAATCCTAATTGGGTTGTACCCCTTATGGGCTACCCCACTACAGCCTACACAAATGCATAAGCTATAATGTTCCGACAACGGAGTGGGTGTTCCTCCCACTGGAAACACTTGACGAGCCCTTTGGCAAACTCCACTTTTGGGGGGCGAGGGTTAGGCTAGGCGAGGGCTAGACCTTCGCCTGTGCGGGAAGGCACCTGGTTCTTTCTATGAGGGCGAAGGGGTCGTTTATCGGCTACGTTCGACAGGCTAACACTCTGCCAACAGGTTAACAAGTGTTAAATCCCCAGTTGCCCATTTCACGGGCTGACCGTGGGAAAAAATGAGAAAACAAAACAGCTGCGATGATTCTGCCGCCGTCGGTGTTAGCCTGTCGAACAGAGCCTATATGTTGTGTTGTTAACCAAAAATTGGTTGCAGCATGGTTCGGTGCGGTTGGAGAGTGCGACCACAGCACAAACACCAACGTTTGTTCTCAAGGCAGGCCTGGGAAATAATTAAGCGACGCGACGACTCCCAAATTTTGTTCAATTCTATCGACTAGCCTCGCTCCACGCTCCCCCTTTTTTCATTTTTCTCAATCCCATGGAGCGCAACTTGCCCTACACCTGAAAATACGATTTAGTCACTCTGCGTATACTCTTCAAAAGTTTCAGATCCATATGATTTCTTGCTTTTGTGTGAGAACAAATCTGACGTTATCCAGATGCAATAATTGCAACCCATTAGTACGAGTTGTCAGTTTGAGCAGTTGCATTTATGATACGGAGTGGCCGTACTGACGTGTTGCGTAGATACTTCAGGGCTGGAATGATTCAAAAAATGCAAAATCGTAGAGACTAGTACAGTGTATATCAGGACCAACCATAGTGAGACAACTAGACGCTTGCATCAGACTAGATAACAATATATCACGGACTACAACTTTCAGATTTAGCAAATAAAAAAAATCAACCCACAAATTTACAGGCATATCAAACAGGTTTTGCATTTGTCTCAAAAAGTGCGATTTTGCAAAATTATATAGCAAAAATACAAAGTATTTCTCATTAATTAAGTATTTTAAAAGTTTTCGAAAGTATATTTTAGTATGTTTTCAAATTTTCCAATATTAATAAAAAATCAATGTCTAATATGTCAAATGTAATTCATATTACGCCTTACATAACATTGTAGCCTAGAAAAACAAATAGCTTAAAGGTTGTTACGTATTCAGGGTAAACCATGCCTCGCTAAAAAAAAAAAGTGTCGTCCAACAAATTCGATACAAACTCTATCGAGAGTTGTTTTCCGTTTATCGCAAAAGCGCATGTAGAAGTCCATGGGATTTAGAAATATCAAAATTCGGGTCGCGCTATGCGAGGGTAGTCGACGGGATTGAGAAAAAAACGAGAATCGTCGCGTCGCGCGATTATTTCCAGGCCTAGGCTGGTTTTGTATGTTCGCCCAATCATCCCCCTCTCTCCTCTTTCCCTCCCTCCCCCCTCCAAACCTTTGTCCGCACGTTGCTCGCGAGCAGTGCAAATCCGGTAACACCGAAGCACAAAAGATTCATTGTCAGCCCAACAGTCCGTCTTGCAGCGGAAAGAAGCAGCTTTAGGGTTTCATTTTGTAACTTCAACCAATCAGTGAGGCTTCATTTTAGTCCGTTTCATCGTCCTGTCAGCAATGGCGATGTCCATCGCCATGCCACTCGCCCACACCTGTCGCCATCGCACTTTCAGTCGCGCCTCTCATCGCGGCGTGCCGCATCCCGCCCGTATCTTGTCGTCGCTTTCTGTTCCAGGCGATCGCTAGCCGTCCGATGCCGCCGCCAATCGCAACAAGCTGTTTCCTCGCCACAACCGGGCCCGGCGTCTAGTGGGTCCGTGCGGGCAGCGGCGACGGCGGAGGAGGGGAAGGATGGGGAGGAGCAGCTATTGGCAGAGGAGGCGGAGGTCCTGAGGGACATTCAAGACATCCTCGAGGTGATTCGTGCTCGCTTAGGCCGTTCGCAAAATTCTCGACATTCGCAACATTCTCGACACTCGCGACTCTTGCATGATGGGATTACGAGTGCAGGGTCGTGCCTAAGGGATCTCAGTTGAAGCCTCCTTAGTGGCGCCCTCAGCTGAGCCCCTCAGGCCTCCAACCGCCTCCTACCGTTGTTATTCCTGTGCGCACCGAATAATCGTTCTCGCCACTTATATCGTTCCGGTTTGTCGCATGCCTCAAGCCTAACTCGCATCCATTCCTGTGCCTGTGCATGTATGCGTGCGGTGTGCGGCGTGGCAGACCATCGAGTTGCTCAAGGAGCGTCGCGACATGACGGTGCAGGAGGTGCGTGTATTAGCCTTGTGAGTTCACCCATGAAGAAATGAAAAGCTGCAACAGCCGTCTAGAAGAAACTTTAGCCTTTGAGAATGAATTTCGTACCCTGCGTCGCGAGAGGTGCACGCGAGCTCTCGCTACACGCTCCGTGTCGCCTTCTTTATCTGTGTTTTGTTCGTCATTGTCCGTCAGTGCCCGTCATTGTCCGTCAATGTCAACCGTTTGCACGCTTCGCCCACCTACCTGCTGTCCTGTTTTCGCTGTTCCCCCCCCTTCCCTCGCCCCCCTGCCGCACGCCATTTTCTGCATGCTTGCCGCCCGCGCTAATGTGACGTCACGCAGATCCGGCTGGTACTGATGATCGAGGACCCGCGCGAGGCAGAGCGGCGGCGGCAGATGGGCATCGAGAACGAAAGCGACGAGAGGAGACGAGATCGCTGGCGCGTTCTTTGAGGTACAATGAGAGGGAGAAAGGGGAGAGGTGGGGCGGTAGGGAGGGGAAGAGGTGGGGGAGAGGATGGGGAGACGGCCGGGAGAGGGTGGGGATAGTGGGGAGAGAGGTGGGGGGGGGATAGGAGGGGGAGGGGGGGGTGGAGAGGGGGGAGGGAGAGGGGGGGAAGAGGGGGGAGGGAGAGGGGGGGAAGAGGGAGGAGGGAGAGGGGGGGCAGGACCCTGAGGGGGGAGGGGGTCTAACGGAGGACGACGTGGCGCGAGGAAGAGCCGCGGGCAGGGGGGGAAGGGGGCAGTGCGGTAGGGGAAGAGACGGTAGTAAGGAACCGACTCGTCAAACGTGACATCCGGAGAGGACAGAACACGGCGCGAGGTGGGGTGGTAAAACTGCTAACCAGGCGCGTTAAGGGGGAAGCCAAGGAAGACACATGGAACAGCACGGGAGGACAACTTGTCCACAGACAAGTTGCGGACGAAAGCTCGAGATCCCCAGACACGGAACGCAGACGCATCGCCAACCTTTCCCGTCCACCGCAGAGTAGGTGTGGTCTCCGGCATGGAGTCACGGGGCTAGAGGTTGATCTGATGCGCCGCGTACTGAACCGCGAACGGCCACAGAAAATGGGGAGCAGCCGCATGGATCATGGACGTACGAGCGACTTCCATGACCATGCCAATGCGGCGCTCAGCAATCCCGTTTTTCTATGGAGAGGCCGGAAGCGTGAACATCTGGCGGATGCCCTCCGCACGATAGAGGGCCTTCAGAAGGTCGGAGGAAAACCCTCCACCTCTGTCGGAGTGCAGATAAAGAACAGGAAGGTCCGAGCCGAAACTCTCACTGAGCTGACGACGAGCAGCACGGATCCAGTCGATCAGCACCTCAGTGATCTCACCCTTGCGGCGCAAGGGGAAGACAGTGGTGTAACGCGAGTAGTCGTCAACGACCAGCAGAAAGTAGCGCTCGTGACCCCGTCAACGGACGCGGGCGGGGCCCCACACGTCCATGTGAAGAGTCTGCAGGGGAGCATCCGTTGGAGGGAACTCGGACGAGTGAGGAGCGGCGCGCTGCCGCCCTCGACACAAGGAACGCAGGTAGGGGCAGTCCCGGGGGAAGGGGAGGGAGAGACCGGGGAAGGCTGCTGACAAGGACACGGGAGGCCATGCCTCGGAGACGAGGCAGGGAGGGGTGACCAAGGCGGTGGTGCGAGAGGAGAGTCTGGTGAGACAGGAGGCAACACGAGCAGGGGGCAGACTCAGGACCTGACCGGGACGCTGTAGCAAACACCTGACCCAACGCAGCTACCCGACCAGACTCAGCAACCGGAGGAGACACGGTATTCAGGGTGTACAGACTCGACCCCGGCTGACGGGTGAACGTGGCCAGGTGCCGGCCCATCCGAGTACAGGAACAGTGGGTCACGCGCTGACCTCCAGGAGTGAACTGGTCAACCCACGTGTCCTGAAGGTCAGCTCCACTCACCAAGTTTGTGGAGAACGAGGGGAGGTGGAGGCCAGACAGAGAGCCAGACGGGACCGCCGGACACGGCAGAACCGTAGAGGAGTTTGCACGGTTCGGATCCCTAGAAGGGTCAGCCGGAGAGACTCCCATTGGCCGACTGAGCGGTGAGAGTGTGGTGCAGTCGCGAAAGAAGGAGCGGGAAGCACCCGAGTCAAAGGTGAAAGTGTGTAAGACCTGAGCCGACGTGGTACCTGAGAGAGCAGAGTCACCAGCACCTGGAGCAGCAGACTCACTAGCATCTGGAGCAGTAGCGTCAATGCCTGGGTCGGGCGGAACAGACAGGTAACAGTCACCCTCAGCACTAATAGACACAGCATACATAGCAACAAGGATAGCATCATAGTCAAAATTAGAGATAGCAACCCCCGACTTAAGCAGATCACCCCAGCGCGGAATCTCAGTAGCGTCAGGAAACTGTGCACGCTAGGCGTCAATCAGACGGCCGAAAAGCGCTCCGTGGCGTGCGGCCCTCTGCACGTCTCCCCACTGCGCTCGCCGGTGCGGAGAACGTAAGCGCAGGGACCAGCACCCCCAGACCTCCCACGCCCAGCGTACCGCTCATGAAGCTGCTGGGGTGACAGGGTCTCACGAGAACGCTGCTGCTACTGGCGCTGGCCACCACCAAAGCCTCCACGCTGCATTGCGCCACCCCAACCAGCACCACCGCCGCCGCCACCCCCACTGCCGCTGCCGCCGCCGCCTCCACCCCCACCACCGCCACCGAAGCCCCAACTCCCGCCACCACCCCCACGTCCACCCCCACCCCCTCCGCCGCCTCCACCGCCACCACTGCTGCCCCCGCCGTCTCCTCCAGCACCCTTGCCCCCCTTGCTCATGCCGCTGCAGCGCCCTTCACTAGGAGCAGATGCAGCGCCGACCGACTCGGTGCCAACGAGGTCGACAGCAGTAGCAGAGGCAACAGAAGGCAAAAGGGGAACGGGGGAGCTCCCCTCAAAGAAAGGGGCACGAGGGTCACTACGAGAGGCTTCTATAGCGACTATACTCTTCTCAGCTGCAAGGAGGCGCTCCTCGAGGAGGTGAACGGCGAGCGTGGTGGGACAAAGGGAGAGGAAGTGGTCCCTGATCGAGCGAAGGGAGTTAGGGAGCCGGGTGACGAGGTAGTAGAGAGTGATGTACATAGGGGGGGGGGGGGGGGGGGTTCTTAGCGCAGAACTCGGCAGGAAGCGCAGCGCAGTAGCGGGTGTCACTAGTGCGGAAGTGTGTAATGAGGTCAGCGACTGTGGCAAAATCAGCTAGGTCTAGGAACAGGTACGGCAGCATGAGGCGGCTAAGGGCAGCAGTGGCAGAGGAGGAGTAGCGCGCAAAAACAGCGTCGTACAAAGTCCTAGCGGTCTTGTAATGGCTAAAGTGCGCGCGCTCAGCAGACGTCAGGTGACTACAAACAGCAAGACAGGCAGCAGCATCGCGCGTGGTCCACTGCGAGCGAACAGCACTGTCAGCATCGGCAGCAGGTGCAACTGAGACGCAGGACGTGTGATCGAATAGTGAGACTCTGTCCCTAGAATCGCACTGTAGAAACAGCTGCAGATCATCGACCCAGACCTCGAAATCAACTGCCCGACCCTCAACATCGAAGGTAAGTACATTAGGGGTAGCCATGTCAGCAGTAGTAGTAGCAGCAGCAGGAGCAGCGCGACTCGGCAGGGCGGCGCGGCTCGGTAGGGCGGCGCGGTTCGGCAAGGCTGCGCGGCTCGGCAGGGCGGCGCGGGTGCGGCGGTGCGCTTACCAGGGCGGGATCGGGGTAGGGCCGCAACTGGAAGGGCAGGGCCGCGGCGCGCCGGCAGGTCAGGGCCGCGTCAGGCAGGGCCGCGATGAGGCGGCAGTGAAGGGCGGCAGCACGGACGCAAGGTAGAGCGGCAACAACAGCGGCTGTAGGCAGGGCCGCAACAGCGGCGGTAGGCAGGGCCGCGGCGGCGGCAGGCAGGGCCGCAACAAAGCCAGGCAGGGCCGCGACGGCTCCAGGCAGGGCCGTGACGGCAGGGCGGCAGGGCCGCGACGGGAGGGCAGGGCCACAACGGCTTCAGGGAAGGCCGCGAGGGCAGGGCGGCAGGGCCGCAACGGCAGGGCGGCACGGCCGCGACGGCAGGGCAGGGCCGCGACGGCTTCAAACAGGGCGCGACGGCAGGGGCCGCGACCGCTCCAGCCATGGCCGCGACGGTAGGGTAGGCGCACGGGGCGCAGGTGAGGCACGTGCGAGGCGCGCGTCAGGGCAGGAGCGCGCTTCGGGCAGGGCAGGATAAAAAATTGAAGTGGTGGGCCCTAAAAAACGGTCCCACTAGGGAACCCGTTCCATACCATGTGAGAAAAGTACGAGGAATGGTGTGAACTAGAAAAGAGATGGGTACAAGTAGGAAAACCTAGATAAGTTGTACCCCATAATGTCTACCCCACTACAGCCTACACAGGCTATATTATATATGTTTGACATCGCACACTCATGTTTCGATCCATTTGACACGCTATTTGTTGTTTACAACCTGACAATGCAACACCAGCACGATGTGTTAAGAAGGGGTGTACAACGTCTGAAAAAACAAGCAACCTACACGTTGTCTCCGCAGCCAGCGCGTGCTGTAGTACATCTATGGCATTCTGGCCGCGAAATCACTCTGCATGCCCTCGCGCTCTGCACGGGCCATTTCAGCAGTGAAGCCAGAAGAGCCAATGGAACTCCCAATCTCCATATCGATGCGAGATATGGCTTCGCTCACATGTGCTCCGAATGCCTCCTGCTTCAGCTTCACCAGCTCTCCCAGCACTTGATTCATGGAGGGGCGGGAGGCCACAGGTATGGCGGTGCAGGAGAGGGCAAGGCGGGCCAAGCGCAGCACCAAGTCATCTGGTGCATCCAAGTTAGGGTCCTTGAATGCCAACACAGCTCCAGAGTCCAGCAATGGGGCCACCTGTCAGGTCGAATGCATATGCCAATATGTTCATAGAGAAGCTTCTTAGAGGTGTACATAAGATAAGAAAGTGTGAAATCTAATGAAAGAAAGCAACATAAAAGTAAGGTATGGAACTAGGTGAGGAAGATGCTTGTTTTCAAGGAAAGTAGCGCTGCAGAGACAGAGAGTTGAATAATAGGCAGGTGAATCGTGACACAAATAGAAGGCGAGGCAAGAAACTTCAATGTTCATTTTTGTTTCACTCGTCTTGCTCATGGAAACCCGTGTAAAGTTGAGAAAGAGTTTAGAGAGGACTTCAATTGGCCTATGTTTGGCTAAGAGTAGCAAGCAAACTCACTCTATAGTGCAGCTGCCTTTCTCATATCTGGTGTTGAACTACCTCGGCTAGTCGTGCGACTAACTGTATCTCACCCATTGTTTGAGATTGATCTGGTTGTCCCCTACTACATGCACGGCCTTGCGCGCCGTGATGACCACCAGCATCACCACACCAAAACTGCAAACCAAGGAATAAATGAAAACATCAGATTTCAGACCATGCTTTAAACAAAAGCACGTCTTATGGCCAAACTGGTAAATTCGTTAATATTCCTCTATCAAGAGATTTTCACACAACCCATACCTCTGGTAACCAGCCATCACCATGCTACTTGTTTGGTCAAACATGGCTGGAAATGGCTTCAATGTCAAGAATGGACTTCTTGAGTTCAAGGGATAGGAAACATGGAAGCATTGCGAGACCTAAACCCCAAAATGGAAACTAATAAACATTTCTCATCCACTCCAAAAGCTTGCCAGAGTGGTTTTAACATGTCAATGTGCTCATCTGCTGACCTTCACGTTTTTCTTATGCCAAAATGCTAACCTGCGCAAATCAACTGCTCAACTGCGCCAGTCTGCTCACCTATGCACATCTGCCGCCGGAGTGGCCTTGTGAGACTTGTAATAGGCAGGGTCCACATATCCCGGTGTTCCCATCACTCGAGTGGCAGCCAGTGACGTGCCCATAGTGCTGCCCTCACCAAGCTTCACGAGCCCGAAGTCTGCAATTTTGGCCTGCCCATCGACAACAACAGCACTGATGTGCAATACGAGGAGCGTGCTGATCAATTCAAAACACCACTTGATAATTGCGGACGGATGGATAAGAGTAGGCATCTTCCACCATGTACAACGAGGCTTATAATGTTTTTGACATGCCTGCATTTTTGCATCAAGGAGAATGTTGGCTGGCTTGATGTCGCGATGCACAATGCCAAAGTCATGAAGATATTGCAACCCCTTTGCCACTCCAATCAGAATGTCCAGCCTCTGACAAAGCAAAAGAGGGTTCAAGACACCGGGTCCGATCCAGCTCTCAAGGTCGTTGTTGGGCATGAGCTCGTAAACTAGGATCTGCTCCACCATTTTAGTGGAGTGATTCAAATCGATACAATAGCCCAACAGACGCACGAGGTGTGGATGGTGCTTGCTTGCCATCTCTTTCACCTGAGAGAAAGATAGGGAACAGATCAAATGAGAATGGAGTTGTTCGAGGTTGGCAAAAGAAACCAGACGTATAAACGGAATTTCACAACAAGATACCTCTCTTTGGAAGTCGTTGGTGAGCACTCGAGCCCGTTTGACTGCCCAGGCTTGATTGCAACCGTCGGGAGACACACCCTTGTAAACATCGCCAAAGCTGCCACTCCCTATCCTGTTCCCCTCTGCCCACTCTCCTGTGGCCTTGGCCAGCTCTGTCAGGGAATACTCTCGACACACATATGGCCGTGCTGCCTCAATCTCCACCAAAAATCCATCACCCTGCCTCCCTTGTGCTGCTGCTAATGGTAGAGCTGCTGCCACTGCTGCCACTGCTGCTGCTGCTGCTGCTGCTGCTTCTGCCTCCCCCTCTCCTGCTCCTGGATTTACATCTCCATTCTTCGGTCCTGCAAAAATATGTTAGAGAGAATGAGAGTGATTAAGTAGCTATAGAGCCTAGAACTCCTAACCACCTACCCTGGTACCCTAAGGAACAGGAGGGACCAGCAAGCAACATGGCTTCATTGGATGAATCCAGGCAATTCCAAATCAAATGTCTGCAAGAAGATGAATTCAGTCACATCTGTCGCGAAGAAGTTAGCCGACCAGTACTTGTCATCCTGACACTGAAGCTGACTGGCTGTGCAATGTCATGGAAATGAACCCCCAACCAGAAGTCTGGCTTGTCTTTATCACCCCCCCCCCTCCCACCACCTTAATCTTCATTCTGCACAGATGGGGTCCTTTCCATGGCAGTGGGAGTATGTCATCTTCAACAACCATTAAGAACCCCTGTCAGCTCTCAAGCCCCTACCCCTACCTCTACAGATGCCTTGCGGTGGCTGCCGAGTCCCCACCTCTCTTAGCCCAGTTACTCATCATCTCTGCCACCCTTCAGCTAAATATCTTACCCTCAAGCACACTAGAATCTGTCAATTTCTTTCCATCCACGTCAGTGCCATTACCGCCTCGTCCTGCAACCCCTCTGGTGCAGCGTCCTTTGCACAGAAACCAGCTCAGCAGCAGCAGCATGACGACAGCCACTCCGCCAGCAGCAGCGATGCCAGCAATAGCTCCACTGGACAAGCTGCCTCCAGACTGGGAGAGAGAAGCTGAAGGTGCACTGGGAGTTGAAGTGGGAGTAGATGGAGAGGGTGCTTGCACTGTTGATGGGGAGGGTGTTGACATTGGCGATGTGGAGGGAGCTGGTACTGGCGATGGGGAGGGTGCTGGCACTGGTGCTGGATGTTGGGGATGGAGTAGGTGGGGAAGGGGGTAGTGGACATGGTACGGGATCAAAGTGGACGAGGGGATGGATTGTCAGAGCGCATATTGTTGAGGCATGCAAAACAAGCAAGACATGGAAGGGATTGCACATTGTAAGCGGAAGCATTTGGCATAGATAGCAGTCCACTGTTTATGCACTCATCACAAACAGGAACAAACTCGAAAATGGAAGTACAACCCGTGGCCACTTGCCTGAGGAGATGCGTCTCACCTGGTGGTGGCTTGACACATGTGTTGCAGAAGGAGCCACACTGCTTGCAGAAAAGACTTGACTCATTCTGTGGGACCACGCAGCTGCTGTAGTCAGGAGGGCATGCGATTGCAGTTGAAGGTATGTTCCTGCATGTTCGCATGGGGCATTCTTGAAGCATGAGTAAAAATCCGTTTTATTCATTGAGTTTAACGCTCTGCAGTTGATATTGGAGAGGTATGGTAGAAAAAAATCAAAATTTGAAAATGTTAATTTGCCTAATTATGATGGTTCAGTCTACTGAAAACGTTCTGTCGTCGTCTGTCCCGGTGTGGTAGCTGGTGAGCAGACGAGGATTGGCCCGGGCTGGTCCAATTTCAGCCCTGGAGAGATTGGGTACCTCCTACCTGTGGCTGAAATACAATTTGGGCTAGGCCATGCCAGTGTAACCCCTTGGTGCCTCACATACCTCGTCTTCATGGTACGCTTCAAGGGAGCTATGATAGACAATGCAGCACCTCAATATGCTAAGATGCCTTTCCTACAGGTATGAAAGACGACTGAGATTGCCGAGAGTTGGGGGAACTTGGCCAGTAAGTTTGTTCCAATTGACATCACTGCAATGGACGGATAATATTCACAATACACAAAGTCAAAGAATTCATGTCGATCCTGGTGATGCGTCTATGCAGAAGCAAATGAATGATCCCAAAAGTGGTAGAAGATTGGAGGACTTTGGGGATGGAGATAAAAAAGGGAAGGTGTCTAGACTTCGGATTGCGTCAGGAAAGCACATCCCATGGGACATTTTCTAGTTGACATTGGTAAGTTCAAGGTCGAGAAAATGGTCCGGTCAAGCTAATCCAACATGACCAGATGGGTTTTTTCCGCTGACCCGATTAGGTCGAGCTTTGGATCGGGTTTGTAAGAACTTCAGGCTGAATTGGTACATTAGAGAATGAGCTCAAGGCTGTACATCGATATGGGAAAGAGAAGGATGGGTTGGGATACGGGGGCAATCCCCAAAGAGATTTCTGTTGATGATTTTGGACGTTCTCGACATTTAGGAAATTTTGAGCTCCAAACTCCACAGCCTAGCCTATCCCGACCATAATCCCAGCAACCATGACCTGTAAAGATCTGTAATTTTTGCTTATGTGTAGCTTTGGGGGTCGATACAGCTCACATTCAATTCTTGTTCCTCCTGGCACATATCCGATTCCACCCATGACCAAGAGCTAATGAGACATGTTTACGGTGGCAGGATAGGGCTGGCATGGGTGGACTAGACATCATCACTGGCCTGAACCAGGCCGGCCTGATCGAGCCCGTTTCTTACCTTTTTGCACGTCCGCCCTATCCATCTTGGTCCGGCATTTATTACCAATTCGATCAGGGTTGGCTGGCTGCAAGAAGGGCTTGTACTATGACCAATCGTGCCGTTATCCAAGATGGCTGTGTCCTACGACAGGTCCTCTTAGGAGAGGCTGGCTGTTTGACACCTTTGTGCAGACTGGTGGACAACCTTCTGCAGACTGGTGCAGACTGCCATTATCCGAGATGGCGGTGTCCAACGTCAGGTCCACACAAATGAGGCTGATTATTTACACCTTCGTGCAGACTGGTGGGCAACCTACCCTAATGGCCTGGCTCGGTCCAGCTCCATCCCTTGCTCATGCCTAGCGTACATCCTCATTATCAAATCAGTTTTGCTTGGTGTCACTGCATGTAGGAACTCTCATTTGAGAACCTCTGCTACGCCGTGTAGGCTGCTGTCCCTATTCTCTTGATGGTACTCACAAAGTAGTGAGGTTGATAAGATTGCCGATGGTGGATGGAATAGACCCAGTTAAAGCGTTGTTGTGGGCATGACTGGCAGTATAAACATGAACAGCTCTATTCAGTGAGAAACAGGAAAAAAATATGGAACTAATAAGATGAAAATAGCCAGAAAAATCATTTCCACTGTTTATAATAAAGTCAGTTATGCAGTCATCACTGACACCTATTAGAGGCAGCATATGTCAATCTTTGATGGATGGAAAATATAGTCAGACTGTTGCTATCAAACACATCAGGGACAAGGAACCATATCATTGATGCAAGAAACATCAGAAAACAGAAGCTAGGAGAAGGAGGAACAGCGTCATTGAGGGAAGATGATCATACGAGAATTACATGCTGAAATGTGATTGCTTCACGAGCAGTCTATTCTATTAGGTGCCTTCAGTTGTGAGTACAACACGAAAAAGCTCTCTACACTTCAGAATTGACCCTCTAACGTAACCTTGTTAACAAAGTTTAATTTAAATTATGTAGCACTTCACAAGAACGGAATCTATTCCCAGTTTTATGCAAAAATGCAGACATGTTTATACACGAACGCTGCAGGGAGAAATGGTACAGTCTGAACAATGTCATGCGGATTGCTACTCCAGACTAAAATGTTTTCATTTTTCACATGTAAAGGTTCACAGCATCTTCCACCCCCAACGGATGTCAAGCCCTGATTCCTCCTCACAGGAAGGGCTTGTACTATGACCAGTCGTGCCACTGGCCAAGATGGCTGTGTCCTACGACAGGTCCTTTTATGAGAGGCTGGCTGTTTGACGCCTTCGTGCAGTCTGATGGACAACCTTCACCAGCGTCAGCTAGACATGAGCAAACATTCAAACACCTGTTTGGTTCGACTCGAACATGTTCGAGTCGAACCAGGCAGTTAATGTTTTTTGCCCAAAATAGTTCAAGACAAACACCTAAGTGTTCATCCTGAACACATTCGAATGTTCAAAAGCACATAAATACTCAAACACCTAGGAGTTCGAGTTCCCAAAGTGTTCGTCAGGAACACTTGGGGTTTATCCCCCAAGGCAAACTGTTCGAGTCCGGGTCAAACACCTTAATGTTCGGCCTTGCCACTAAACTGTTGGACCCTATACCCGAAGAAGAAACATCAACGTTCAGGCACCAACGTTTTAGGTGTAGTGTACTTATGACCACCAAAAAAAAAAAAAAAAAAAAAACCAACATTTAGGAAAACTGTTAGAGTCAAACGTGTTTTGTTTGGCTCGACTTGACCACGTGTTTGAAACTTTTAGAGTCAAACGTGTTCGGTTTACTCATTGCTCATGTCTAGCAACAGCCCTTGCTCATTCGTAGCGCAGAACATAGGCTGGTTCCGCTCTTTATGTGATTCCGGCCTTATATTACTTTTCTACCAAATTCAGACCCAGTTTCATTTCAAATTAAATTTAGGCTCATTTTGGATTTGTTCTTCGACTGAACACACACTAGGTACAGCTGGTTCCAGCCAGCCCTACTTATTTCTACCCAGGTCTACTCAATGTATTTTTTTAACCCTCGTGTTAGCCATGGCTGCCAGCATCCTTACCTCAACACATAGTGTATATGCTGATTCCCGAATCAATTGTGTCACCACATGTAGGAACACTGGTTTGAGCACCCGTCCTGTGCCATGTAGGCTGCTGTCTCTATTCCCTTGACGATACTCACAAGTCAACGAGGTTGCTTAGATTGCCGATGCTGGATGGAATGGGCCCAATTAGAGCGTTGTTGTCCATATATCTGATAATACAACATGTGAACAGCTCTATTTAGTGATAAACATGTACGAATATTGGAAGGAAGAGGATCAATATAGTCAAAAAAAGATTCCCACCATCTACAGTGAGGGTGTCATTCTCAGTCAATTTCTGATACAATGTCAAGACCACATGTGCAGATGGCTGAAGGATGGAACAGATACAGGCAAACTTTCTATATCAAGCACATCAGGGGGCACGATGTTATTTATCCAGAAAACAATAGAACGAAAGAAATCAAGGAAAAAAAAATAATCATAGGAGAGCAACAAATAGCGCCATTGAGGGGGTGATCATACGGGAATGACATGCTGAAATGGAATTGTTTCACGAGCTGCCCATTCTGATAGGTGCCTTCTATTGTAGCCTTAATTCAAGCACAAGTAACACTTTACAAGAACAAGCTGTATTCCCAGTCTGTACAAATCATGCAAACGTGTACTTATACAAGAAAACTCGGGAAGAATGGGTAGGTACAGTGTGAACAATATTAGGGAAGAATTTCCCAGCAAGAAACAACAATGGCTAAAGCAGATGTTCACCCACATTGCTTAGCACATTGTAGTCCAGCATATAATGTCTTTATTTCTCACATGTTAAGGGTTAACACAAGTTTTCTTGTGAATGTACAGAGGAATCTGTCCCCTTGTCACCTGAACCTGGTCACGAGGCTGGCAAGGATGCCTTTGATTGTTGCAACTGCGTCTTGAGTTGCAAACCAAGGCAATGGAATTCCATTGTTCCCATCACAGACCCGCGCACCTGTCAGCGCCCGTCCGCCCTTTACCATAGGCCTGAGTACACCCGTCCCTGCATTCCTCCCTGACGTGCATATTCCACCATCCATGTTCTTCTACTGCACTCACCCATTCTCACAATTCTGAGTGAAGGTTACTCGCAGGGTCTGGCGACACGGACCATAGGGCGCACAACCGGGGGATACTGCTGTTGTTGAAAAAATGGATCAGAGGCATCCAAGATGAAGGTAAAATTTCAACCACATTTCAGAGGCTGTTGTTGGTACTGACAGTTTTACAAGTGTCCCCATGTTGCTGATGCTGGATGGAATAGAGCCAGTCAGGTTGTTGTACGATAGACTCCTGGTTGTACCTCATCGCAAAGGGTTCCATCCAAAGAAGGAGAGCGATAGCTTAAGCAACGGGGGTGAGAGAAAATTAGAATTGAACATATCAATAGGCAGTTTGGGCTGCAACGGCGCTAATGTCACGATAAGAGATGAATGTGGCCGCGACGCATGGTGCCTATTCTAGCAGGTGGCTCCGAATGCAAGAACAACCCAACACAAAACCTGTACCACAAATTCGTAAATAGCATGTATCGCAGAAATGGACAACAAGCGATACCATGAGAGGTGCTGTTATGATACTCAAGCAGACAAACATGTCTATACACCAGAGAAGTGGTGAGAATAGCTCCCGTGGAGGTGGCAACAAGCCATGAACCATGAGCCAGGGCCGGCCTGAGTGCACTTCAATCAATCAGAGAGCTGGAACAGGACCGATCTGGGTCAAGCTCAGCTCAGACTCGCACAGATCAGAATCGCTATGTCAGCACTCCCAAGGGCTTTACGATTCATTCTGTGGGAATCTGACATTTCACACCCTGATTTACGTGAACTTGGGATCTGGGAAAGACATTGTGGCTACATTGAAGGCTCAGTCAAACCAAATCAAATTGGTGGGATCGGAGATAAAGGTATGTTGTCTAGCAATGTGCGGTAAAACTTTTAAGCTTGAGCTCAAGGTTACACTCTGACCCATACCAAACCGGTTGGGTTTTACCAGATCAGACCGATTGAGCTGGTTTGATCCAAGGTGGTTCCGGTTTCTCATACCCACTGTCAACTTGTGAGGGACTTTTGATGTGAATATGACCCTTCATTGCTTAACTGACCTGGCCCTTGCTCATGCGTAGCATGAATATTTGTACTCATGCTTCCAAGCCAAACGTGGAATTCCAATCAAAATTTATTTCTACTCACAAGAAAGTGAGACTGCTCATGGTGCTGATGGTGGATGGAATAGACCCAGTTAGACTGTTGTTGTAAAGAGAGCTGACGGTACACGAATGCATGGCGTTCCATTCAAGGGAGGCAGAAAGAGTGAAAGGATGAAACATTTGAATAGAAACACTGCTTGAGTCAGCATCCAGAATTTGTGCTCGTCATGATACTTCAATTTTGTTTGGCATCGCTAACAAGCAGCGATATGGCACTCGCCAAAGCTGGATACCCCAAAAATGTTCCAAAATCGTCACAAAAAATGAATTCTAGGTTCCACGCCTTAAGTAGTTGTGGGAAATATAAAAGCAAAACAATTCAAGGCCATGACATGTAAAATTACATTTTGACGGGTTAGAATATTTGAAGTTGTCACGTTGAGAGGTTAATTTGACTTGAGGTACCCATCTTTTGACAATTGCCTAAATGTGCATGCACAAACAGAATTTCTATGCTAACACTAACTTTGTACCACAAAAGCATAAACATCTGTAAAAATAAAATGTAAAAACGCAAGAAATGCTGCCTCTATACGTCGAGGGGCAATGCTGAACCATATTCGAGTCAGTTTTACACTGCTTGTAGGAAAGTCGTGTTAATGTACCCTTAAGCACTCATATAATTTCTAGTCCTAATAAGGTGTACGGTCTTACTTCGTTGGTTGGGTGTCACACACAGTGCCAACTTCACCCAAGTGCAGGCATGAGCAACGGGTCAGGTCAGCGCACCTGACCTGAATTTGCTAGACCGGAGACAGGCATGGGTCGGATTGGGTCAGCCAACATGATCTGGGCTTATAGAGGGGTGGGTTCAGCAATAACCCAAGGCGGGTCAGGTCGACCTGACCCAATAATTTGTTAGACTCGGACCGACCCACCACCTTGACTGACTAACTAGCGACCACAATCGCAACTCCTGCAGGAGAGAGTATGAGGGCGTGCGAGCGGGGAACGGGAAGGGGTGGTGGTGAGAGTTAACGAATCAGCTGCTAAGGGCATGATCGTGGCAGAAATGCGGTGGGAATGGGCGTCTGCTTATAGGGCTGCCGCAGGTATCTGTGAAAGGGATCACGAGATACACCACTTATGATGCCCGAATTGAGTGGGGTTCTGGGGGTTCCTATTTGTGATAGGGTTGGGAGCTGTTGGGAAGGGAGTATTTTGGTGGGGCAAAATAGCCAACCACCCTGCTTGGCAAAAAATCGGTTCTGAGTGCCGTCTTGTTGATTTCCCGTTTCATTTTCTAAAGACAGCTAACTATCTGCGTTCATTGGCCATTTCGCCTAGATCCACCCAAATCCGGGGTTCCAACCACCCAAATCATACGAGAACCGTGCGGTATCCCTCCCCAGGTCACCTTTTTGTGACATTGAAGAAGGGAGCTTGGCAAGAGTTCGTTGGGATGAACCATGACTGGCCCGAGTCCAGCTCATACTCATGTTAGACTGCACATGCTTGCAATAAATTGCCTCTCATTCAAACATGAGCAGGGGTTTGGCATAGTTGGCTCCAGTTTGTTAGGAATCAAGTTGGAATTAACTATACCTCCAGCTTTCATCTCAACAAGGGTTTGGGGCAGGATGGTTATAAAGCACCTTGTGTAGCATATATATGACTTGCTACTTCATGTGCATTCAAACATTATGAATAGGATTTGGCAGGTGCAAAATCCGTTCAGTTGGTGGTCAAGGGCTGAAAAAGAGGAAAAATATAAATAAATAATCAACTGCCATGTCAGTGTGAAATCTTCCATCCTCTCTTGATTTCCAACTATGTGCAATAAGAAGTTGAATATGGAAGATCTGTGTCATGGTATAGGTTCTTGTTTTCCAGCCGTAATTCAGCTCCTCACTATGAGAATCTCCACGATCCTTGAAGGGCAATCCTTCTGCTCATAACAAGCTGGCCACCAACTGATGATGGTTACTGCTGCCTCATCATAATTTGGTCGCATGTTGGCCATCGGTCATGCCCTGCTCATGATCATCTATGCACTCCATATGCTCATCAGTGCAACCGTGCTAGTTCCTACTCATACCATATCTTTTCTTACTCACAAAAAGCTCAGCTTCTCCAGGGAACTGATGGAATCTGGAATGGTTCCGGTTAGGCCTTGGTTGATTGGATAGCTGGTGGGCAGTGGAATGGAATGGGTGGATGGGGGACATTAGAATTGTTAATAATAGAACGGTTTTCTTGAGACAGCCACATGGCCAGCGCAGTAGAGTTTCGTGAGAGCCACCTAAACCCTGGTTGCTACGTGAGAACAATGGGCCCCTGCAGCCCATTCGTTGACCACTTGCGTCTACGTGCAAGGAGATGATAGCAACCAAAGACTAGCACAATCATTTGCGTTTTGATGCACAGAAATTGCTTCCACTGCGAGCCGCACAAGGGAAACGGAGGGAGAAGGAGGGGAGAGGATGAACTTACACATGTTTTACCTCACATATGTCTACGCTCAGATTTTAATATCATCAGATCGTTGCTCCTGTTCTGTGATTACGTTTAGTTTTGGAGAGTAAAGGTTGGGCTCCAGAACCAATGGCATGGGAAGTTAAAACTTCGTTTCCACTCCGCAAGGGAAATCTGCGTACAGAGCAACCCCTCAAGCAAGAAACACAGCAAGGAGACAAGTATGCCCTTGGCCTTGGTCGTGGAACACATAAGCGCGCCATACCAGTCCCCTCCTTGAGCCATGTCAGTAAACCCAAAATCAGGGCACACCCAATGATTGCTTTCGTTCAGGCTATGGAGCTGGCGACTGGCTCCTGGCGGCTCCATTCACCCCTGCCCTACGCCTCAGCACTCAATTAGCAATGGCTGTACGATTCCCACTCGGCTTACATTTCTCAGCAACCCGAGTGTGCGATTGTCACATCACGAACAAGCGGCGCCTGAACCTCTTACTTCGCTGTGGCATGGGAGGGGGAAGAACAAACACCCGCGCCGCGCTATGGGATGCAAGCATCTGCATCGGCCAAGACGCGGGCTTCGTTGTCCATAAGGAGATGAGTTTTATTTGAAGTGTGGACGACCACAAGGCTGATTTGGCACATTGGGACAGAAATTATGGTGCTGTTTTGGTCTGTGATGGCACAAGCACCAAAGAACCTTGGGCACAGAAATGTTCGAGGGTGGACAGCACGGAAGCAGTAGAGAAGAAAGTATAACTAGCTTACTAAGGCCTCTGCTTTCAGTGTGGCTATGCCTAGTCAGGATAGCATGCAGGGAGCTTCTCCTCTCATGGACCCTCGTTTTTCCATGATGTTTGCGCCTGCTGTTAAGGGCAATCATTCCTAGCATCTTGATCCCACCGCTGCCCCGCTTACCCTCCCTCGCACTATGGACGTTTCCTTGACAGTGCAGCCACTGAATCTGTATTTCGTTATGCTGGTGTTCTTTGGTCATCTCCTCGTCCTCTTTAAATTTATGGGGCTGGTGACACCATGACTATGACTTGCACGGAAACCTCCTCTCTTCGCTGTCCTACTTCCCCTTCTGGCGCTGTCATGGGCCTCTATGTTCCTTTTTGCAGTCAGAATCTTCTTTCCCTTTCTTCCTCCAACACATTGGTGTGCGAGCGGGCTTCCTGTAGGTCAGCTCTGCTTTGATCATCATCACCAAGACCAGTACCTCACTCGTTCCACGCTGTCCCTTACCTCCCTTCTCTATACCCTACGCATTTCTATCCCCTTTTCTGTCCATCATTCTTCCTCCGATTGTCGCTCTGTAACTCAACCCACCCTTCTTCTCCATCATCATTATGACGATCCCAATTTCCCCCTTTTCGCAACATGGTCAAATCGAACCTGCTTCTTGATCACCCCACCTCGCTCCCGCCCCTCGCCCCCTCTCCCGCTCTTCCGTGCATTCAATCTGGGCTCTCACAATCTCCTCATCCACCTTTTCCCTCTGCCTCTCCCCAGTCCCTTGATCTTGTGCATATCGACCTCTGGGATTCTTCCCCCACAGCCTCTCGTCTAGGTCACCACTATTTAATCCTTCCCGTTGATGACCATTCTCAATTTACCTCTGTCTATCCCCTACGTGCCAAACATGCACGTCTTTTATTTGGGCATCCTGATGCTCGCTTCCATTTTCATTGTGGTTGGGATTTCTTTAACCACCCTCTCTCGAACGATCCGTCGTATCAATATCGCCAAGGTACACACAGGGTAAGGCAACACCAACACACAACAAAGCTACAGTAGCAATCAGCTAACCTAACATTCCACCAGCCGCCCCTTCCCCTTCTGGCCCTAGTGGCCGGAGGGGTCTTCTAATAGTTGGTACAGCTGGCCCTCGCTCAGTGGAGTGAACGGGCCCTGCAGGCCTAGCACGTCCGCGGTAACAGCCTCATGGATCTTATCCCTGAGGGCGTTTGCTTGAGCTCTCTGCAGGGTCACGCTCCATCGCTGCCGGTACTCGGTAAGTAGCTTAGCTACCTCCCTCGACTTTGGGGCGGCATTAAACAGCCGCTTTGCCGCTAGCTCTGCGCAGCTGCGAAGGAAATCAAGGACTCCAGGTGAGGGGTTGTCGTATGTCTCAACAGCCATGGCATAAAAGCCCACCCACAGGCTCCGCCCGGCGTATTTGGTCTCCTTGTCTGCCTGCATCCTAGCCGCCCACCCGGGTGCCTTACAGGCATGCTCATCCTGGTGGGAGACGGGGTCTGTGACTGTGATGTCACAAATCCACACTGCACCGGTGTTGGGATGGCGGATAGAGATATCCGCTTTGAGGTTTTCAACTGGTGAGTATGCCGTTGTCTCATTGTGCACTGTGAAGCCTGCTTCCGCCACTATCTTCGCGCATTCATCTCGCAAGGCATTGTGAGTGGCGATTCTCCTCCCCCCCCCCTCCACCCCTCTTTCTCGCACCGCATCAGGTGGTTTGGCAGGCGGCCGTCAGGGAAGGTGGTGTGGTACATGCAGTTGCAGCGTCTTGGAACAGGTAAGGGCAGGCCCAGGCGGAAGGAGGCCGCCGTGGAAAACTGGGATGGCCCAAAGCGGAGGGAAGAGATCAAGGGGACGGCATGCAACCAGTCCCCCGCCCCCAGGCCTAGGAGGGACTGCAACATCTGCGTATGGCCGGACAGCGGGTTCAAGTCCATGTTCCGCGGGCTGTGTGTACCGCGAGGGAGAGGGCCTATTGGAGCTTTCGCCCGTCAGGCTTTTGTTTCCCCACTTGCAGAGCCTCAATCTCGTCAGGAGGCAGCTCGGCTTCCAGGAAAGCTAGGCGTCTTGGGAGGAGGGAGGTGGATCCCTCGTCAGCATCCATCAGTGGCAAAAGTCTTGTGAGAGCCGGGTTTGCCAAATCGCCGAAGGAGTGCAACAGGTGGGCAGCGGAAACGACCGAAGCCAGGTAAGCGAATCCCCCCTCCACTGCAGGATTGGTGATGCTGAGGCCTCCCAGGGACGTGGGCAGGGGGGCCTGGTGTCAGACCCTGTCCCTCTCCACCGGGTCCCTGGGGATCGTTGTGTGTGCCGCGGCCAGGTAGGTGTGGAGCAGTGCTTCCCCCCAGGCAGACCATTCCCCCAGCGGCAGAGCCTCGAGCGGCGTGGCTCAGACCAGAAACGAGGCGCGGCGACTCACACAGCGGGTGAGCAGTAGCAGGCATAGTTGCGGGTCCATCTGAGAGAGGAGCGTGAGTGGTTCGGCTGCTGCAGCCAGGCGTACGCGCACTCGAGCAGCACAGCCGGTGGGGGGTCCAATGGGGCTGCCTAAGACGCGGACACCGTCTAGGGAGATTGTGATGCCAAGGGGTAAGGTGGCAGGGTCCAAGGCGGCCGCGGACCACGCCTCGCACTTCGCCGGGTTGCGAGCTGAGGAGGGCCTCTGTGAGGTGAGTGAAGTCCGCCGTGCAGTTCGCCGTCTCGCCTAGCGGAGTAATGTCGTCTGCGTATGCAAGCAGCACCACCTCCTGGAGCGGCAAGGAAAAGGGCCGCCTTGGCGATAAGGTGCAGCAGACACCAACCCACAGCTATCGGCCGCGTTCCACCCTGCGGTTTCGAGAAAGCCAGTAAGCGCGACGCTGTGAGGAGGTCTGCCACATCTACATTCAGATTACCAGCAAGCGCCTGAGTGCGTGTAGCTGTAGGAAAACGTCTCCGTTCCCAAGGGCCGCGTCTCTCAGGAGCTCGAAGGTAGTGCCTGAGGGCCCAGCCCCCACTCGGCTGGTTCCGGAGGCCATCGGGGCTGGCGGAATGGCGGTGGGCGTGGCGGTAATGGTCGCGGGCAGGATCCTGCCCTCGAACGGGCCACGAATGCGTTTGCGGAGGTGATGCGGCAGGCGCGGGCGAGTGGGGAGCCGACTCACGTGCACATTGAGGTGACCAACGGCCCTCCCTTGGCCGCGGTTCCTGGCCAGATGGCTCCTCTGCGCGCGCCGACACTGCGCGAATATCTGCCAGCGGGGGAGGGGAGGGCACAATTTCGCACCCCTCGTCAGGTCCCGGGCTTCTCCGCGCACTCGAATCCTTGCTGGCCGTCGGCGTTTCCGCGCGAAGCTCCGACTGCACCTCCCCCCACTCGCGCGGGGAGAGACCCCATGCTGACCATGTGCCAGGTTCTGAACCTGGCGGAGGCGTGCGAGGTGGTGGCGAACCTGCAGCAGGCGGTGTGTGGGGCCATGCGGAATTTTCCGAGCAGTTACGGTCCAGGGTCCCGAGGATCCTGCGTGTCTTTGGCAGAATCGCTCGAGTCGCCGTTGGCACCTGTGTCGGAAGCGCCCGCCGGGGTAGCGCCCTTAGAGCGTACTTTCCCCCGCCACGTGGGGGATCTTGTAGGTGCTGCTCAAGTCGGGTCCCCCGTGGACACACTGCAGTCGTCGGCCCATCTCCTCCTTGCGATGTCGGCGTGCATGCGCTCGATGCTGGAGATGGAGGGGGCGGAGCCGTACACGATGTAGGCTTCCGCCTCGTGTAGAATTGCATGCCGCGCTACTTGCTGTTGCCCTGCTCCTTTGCGTTATTGTGTGTGTGTACCCTTTATAGGCCGATCCCACGTTTCGTGCCTTGCCACCAGGAGCGCACGGCCGAAGGCCGCCGGCGCGAGCCGCCGAAAATGAACTCCACACGAACTAATGAGGAGAAAGGGACCCCAACAGCCCTTAAATAGCTCTGGAGGGCAGAGAGCAGAGGGATGAGGTAGAGGGCAGAGGGCTAAGGGATCCCCCCCCTCTCTCTCTCTCTCTCTCTCTCTCTCTCTCTCTCTCTCTCTCTCTCTCTCTCTCTCTCTCATGGTCCTTGCATTTCTTTGAAAGGTGGTACAACGAAAGATGCAAACACACAAGCACAGCAAACAAACCGGCATCCTAACTATCTCAAGTCCCCTACCTACTCAGCCCCCCCCCCTGTCCGACCCTACTGGTCGAACGGGGCCTCAATCAACTGGTGCAGCTGTCCCTCACTGAGAGGGATGATGGGTCCTCTAAAACCGAGCTCGTCTGCCGCCAAGGCCTCATTGGTCTTGGTGCGGAGGGCGTTGGCCTGTGCCCGCTGGAGGCACACTCTCCAACGCTGGCGGTACTCCGTCAGAAGCTTCGCTGCTTCGTAGGAGGTAGGGGCTGCGTTAAACCTCAGCTTTGCCGCCAGCTCCGCGCATTGCCGCAGGTAAGCCAGCACCCCCGGCGAGGGGTAGCTGTATGTTTCCACTGCGAGCGCGTGGAACCCCACCCACGTGTTCCGCCGTGCGTACTTCTCCTCCTTTTTTGCCGCTGCCGCCCTAGCTGCCCAACCAGGGGCTCGGTTGCAGTTCTCGTCCTGGTATGACATCGGGTCCGTCACGGTCACGTCGCACATCCCAACCTCCCCGGTCAGTGGATAACGGATGGTGACATCCGCCTTTAGGTTATCAACCAGCGAGTAGACATACGTCTCCTTGTGGACCGTAAATCCCGCCTCAGCCCCGATGTTCGCTATCTCATCCCGCAGAGCGTGGTGGGTTGCGGTCCTCCCTTTCCCCTTCTCGCAGCGCATGAGGTGGTTGGGGAGGCGGTCGTCGGGGAAGGTGGTGCGGTAGCAGCAGTCACAGCGTCTAGGCACTGGGAGGGGGAGGCCTAGGCGGAAGGCAGCTGCAGTTGAGAGCTGGGAAGGGCCCATCCAGAGCGAGGGGATGAGCGGGATCGCCAGCAGCCAGTCCCCCGCGCCTGGGCCCAGCACCGACTGCATCCGTTGCGCGTGGCCAGAAAGGGGGTTGGGCCGCATCCGCCTTGCCTCGTGCATGACTCTCAGGAAGCGGCGGAGGGAGTGAACCGCCAGCGCCATGCTCTGCTACAGCTTCAGTCCCTTGGGGTCAGCCTTCCCGGCCTGCAGCACCTCGAGAGCCTCAGGTGGGAGAGCTGCCTCAGCCGCAGCGAGGCGTGCGGGTAGCGCGTGCGGGGAGCCGTGGGTAGGGTCCAGTAGGGGGAGGAGCGCGGCGACAGCAGGGTGCAACGAGTCCTCCAAGGAGTGTAGTAGGTGGGCGGCGCTGATCACTGAAGCGAGGTAAGCGTAGCTGCCTTCAACGGTGGGGTCAGTGATGCCCAGACCTCCCAGAGTCACTGGCAGGGCCGCCTGCCGCCAAATCCTCCGTCTCTCCCGGGCACTCCTCGGCCTCATGATATGGGCCGAGTCCAGGAAGGTGTGTAGGAGCTGCTCCCCCCACGCAGACCATTCCGCTTCAGGGAGAGCTTCCAGGGGTGTGGTTCTGGCAAGGAAGGAAGCTCGGCGGCTGACACAGCGGGTGAGGAGGAGGAGGCTAAGCTGGGGGTCCATCTGGGCCAGCAGGGGGAGTGGGGATGCTGCTACTGCCAATCTCTCTCTCACAGCGCCCACTCAGCCCCGGGGTGTGCCAACCGGGCTGCCGAGAATCTGCAAGCCCTCATCAGAGATAGTAATTCCCAGGGGAACTGCAGAGGAGTCGATTGGTGCGGCGGACCACGCCGCGCACTTGGCCGGGTTGTGTACCAGGCCGAGGGCGGCAAGTGCAGATGTGAAGTGGTCGAATGCTGCTGTGCAGGCCGTGGCGTCGCCGAGCAGCGTGATGTCATCGGCGTACGCCAGCAGGACCGCCTGAGGGTGTGCCGCCGCCGTGTCAACGAGGCACGGGTGGATGCTTGCTGCGAACAGGAGGGGGCCGAGCAGGTCCCCTTGGCGAACTCCTCTGGCGCTCTGCAGCGGGGCTGCGCCGAAGTCGTGGTCTATTCCCAGTTTTATGCAAAAATGCAGACATGTTTATACACGAACGCTGCAGGGAGAAATGGTACAGTCTGAACAATGTCATGCGGATTGCTACTCCAGACTAAAATGTTTTCATTTTTCACATGTAAAGGTTCACAGCATCTTCCACCCCCAACGGATGTCAAGCCCTGATTCCTCCTCACAGGAAGGGCTTGTACTATGACCAGTCGTGCCACTGGCCAAGATGGCTGTGTCCTACGACAGGTCCTTTTATGAGAGGCTGGCTGTTTGACGCCTTCGTGCAGTCTGATGGACAACCTTCACCAGCGTCAGCTAGACATGAGCAAACATTCAAACACCTGTTTGGTTCGACTCGAACATGTTCGAGTCGAACCAGGCAGTTAATGTTTTTTGCCCAAAATAGTTCAAGACAAACACCTAAGTGTTCATCCTGAACACATTCGAATGTTCAAAAGCACATAAATACTCAAACACCTAGGAGTTCGAGTTCCCAAAGTGTTCGTCAGGAACACTTGGGGTTTATCCCCCAAGGCAAACTGTTCGAGTCCGGGTCAAACACCTTAATGTTCGGCCTTGCCACTAAACTGTTGGACCCTATACCCGAAGAAGAAACATCAACGTTCAGGCACCAACGTTTTAGGTGTAGTGTACTTATGACCACCAAAAAAAAAAAAAAAAAAAAACCAACATTTAGGAAAACTGTTAGAGTCAAACGTGTTTTGTTTGGCTCGACTTGACCACGTGTTTGAAACTTTTAGAGTCAAACGTGTTCGGTTTACTCATTGCTCATGTCTAGCAACAGCCCTTGCTCATTCGTAGCGCAGAACATAGGCTGGTTCCGCTCTTTATGTGATTCCGGCCTTATATTACTTTTCTACCAAATTCAGACCCAGTTTCATTTCAAATTAAATTTAGGCTCATTTTGGATTTGTTCTTCGACTGAACACACACTAGGTACAGCTGGTTCCAGCCAGCCCTACTTATTTCTACCCAGGTCTACTCAATGTATTTTTTTAACCCTCGTGTTAGCCATGGCTGCCAGCATCCTTACCTCAACACATAGTGTATATGCTGATTCCCGAATCAATTGTGTCACCACATGTAGGAACACTGGTTTGAGCACCCGTCCTGTGCCATGTAGGCTGCTGTCTCTATTCCCTTGACGATACTCACAAGTCAACGAGGTTGCTTAGATTGCCGATGCTGGATGGAATGGGCCCAATTAGAGCGTTGTTGTCCATATATCTGATAATACAACATGTGAACAGCTCTATTTAGTGATAAACATGTACGAATATTGGAAGGAAGAGGATCAATATAGTCAAAAAAAGATTCCCACCATCTACAGTGAGGGTGTCATTCTCAGTCAATTTCTGATACAATGTCAAGACCACATGTGCAGATGGCTGAAGGATGGAACAGATACAGGCAAACTTTCTATATCAAGCACATCAGGGGGCACGATGTTATTTATCCAGAAAACAATAGAACGAAAGAAATCAAGGAAAAAAAAATAATCATAGGAGAGCAACAAATAGCGCCATTGAGGGGGTGATCATACGGGAATGACATGCTGAAATGGAATTGTTTCACGAGCTGCCCATTCTGATAGGTGCCTTCTATTGTAGCCTTAATTCAAGCACAAGTAACACTTTACAAGAACAAGCTGTATTCCCAGTCTGTACAAATCATGCAAACGTGTACTTATACAAGAAAACTCGGGAAGAATGGGTAGGTACAGTGTGAACAATATTAGGGAAGAATTTCCCAGCAAGAAACAACAATGGCTAAAGCAGATGTTCACCCACATTGCTTAGCACATTGTAGTCCAGCATATAATGTCTTTATTTCTCACATGTTAAGGGTTAACACAAGTTTTCTTGTGAATGTACAGAGGAATCTGTCCCCTTGTCACCTGAACCTGGTCACGAGGCTGGCAAGGATGCCTTTGATTGTTGCAACTGCGTCTTGAGTTGCAAACCAAGGCAATGGAATTCCATTGTTCCCATCACAGACCCGCGCACCTGTCAGCGCCCGTCCGCCCTTTACCATAGGCCTGAGTACACCCGTCCCTGCATTCCTCCCTGACGTGCATATTCCACCATCCATGTTCTTCTACTGCACTCACCCATTCTCACAATTCTGAGTGAAGGTTACTCGCAGGGTCTGGCGACACGGACCATAGGGCGCACAACCGGGGGATACTGCTGTTGTTGAAAAAATGGATCAGAGGCATCCAAGATGAAGGTAAAATTTCAACCACATTTCAGAGGCTGTTGTTGGTACTGACAGTTTTACAAGTGTCCCCATGTTGCTGATGCTGGATGGAATAGAGCCAGTCAGGTTGTTGTACGATAGACTCCTGGTTGTACCTCATCGCAAAGGGTTCCATCCAAAGAAGGAGAGCGATAGCTTAAGCAACGGGGGTGAGAGAAAATTAGAATTGAACATATCAATAGGCAGTTTGGGCTGCAACGGCGCTAATGTCACGATAAGAGATGAATGTGGCCGCGACGCATGGTGCCTATTCTAGCAGGTGGCTCCGAATGCAAGAACAACCCAACACAAAACCTGTACCACAAATTCGTAAATAGCATGTATCGCAGAAATGGACAACAAGCGATACCATGAGAGGTGCTGTTATGATACTCAAGCAGACAAACATGTCTATACACCAGAGAAGTGGTGAGAATAGCTCCCGTGGAGGTGGCAACAAGCCATGAACCATGAGCCAGGGCCGGCCTGAGTGCACTTCAATCAATCAGAGAGCTGGAACAGGACCGATCTGGGTCAAGCTCAGCTCAGACTCGCACAGATCAGAATCGCTATGTCAGCACTCCCAAGGGCTTTACGATTCATTCTGTGGGAATCTGACATTTCACACCCTGATTTACGTGAACTTGGGATCTGGGAAAGACATTGTGGCTACATTGAAGGCTCAGTCAAACCAAATCAAATTGGTGGGATCGGAGATAAAGGTATGTTGTCTAGCAATGTGCGGTAAAACTTTTAAGCTTGAGCTCAAGGTTACACTCTGACCCATACCAAACCGGTTGGGTTTTACCAGATCAGACCGATTGAGCTGGTTTGATCCAAGGTGGTTCCGGTTTCTCATACCCACTGTCAACTTGTGAGGGACTTTTGATGTGAATATGACCCTTCATTGCTTAACTGACCTGGCCCTTGCTCATGCGTAGCATGAATATTTGTACTCATGCTTCCAAGCCAAACGTGGAATTCCAATCAAAATTTATTTCTACTCACAAGAAAGTGAGACTGCTCATGGTGCTGATGGTGGATGGAATAGACCCAGTTAGACTGTTGTTGTAAAGAGAGCTGACGGTACACGAATGCATGGCGTTCCATTCAAGGGAGGCAGAAAGAGTGAAAGGATGAAACATTTGAATAGAAACACTGCTTGAGTCAGCATCCAGAATTTGTGCTCGTCATGATACTTCAATTTTGTTTGGCATCGCTAACAAGCAGCGATATGGCACTCGCCAAAGCTGGATACCCCAAAAATGTTCCAAAATCGTCACAAAAAATGAATTCTAGGTTCCACGCCTTAAGTAGTTGTGGGAAATATAAAAGCAAAACAATTCAAGGCCATGACATGTAAAATTACATTTTGACGGGTTAGAATATTTGAAGTTGTCACGTTGAGAGGTTAATTTGACTTGAGGTACCCATCTTTTGACAATTGCCTAAATGTGCATGCACAAACAGAATTTCTATGCTAACACTAACTTTGTACCACAAAAGCATAAACATCTGTAAAAATAAAATGTAAAAACGCAAGAAATGCTGCCTCTATACGTCGAGGGGCAATGCTGAACCATATTCGAGTCAGTTTTACACTGCTTGTAGGAAAGTCGTGTTAATGTACCCTTAAGCACTCATATAATTTCTAGTCCTAATAAGGTGTACGGTCTTACTTCGTTGGTTGGGTGTCACACACAGTGCCAACTTCACCCAAGTGCAGGCATGAGCAACGGGTCAGGTCAGCGCACCTGACCTGAATTTGCTAGACCGGAGACAGGCATGGGTCGGATTGGGTCAGCCAACATGATCTGGGCTTATAGAGGGGTGGGTTCAGCAATAACCCAAGGCGGGTCAGGTCGACCTGACCCAATAATTTGTTAGACTCGGACCGACCCACCACCTTGACTGACTAACTAGCGACCACAATCGCAACTCCTGCAGGAGAGAGTATGAGGGCGTGCGAGCGGGGAACGGGAAGGGGTGGTGGTGAGAGTTAACGAATCAGCTGCTAAGGGCATGATCGTGGCAGAAATGCGGTGGGAATGGGCGTCTGCTTATAGGGCTGCCGCAGGTATCTGTGAAAGGGATCACGAGATACACCACTTATGATGCCCGAATTGAGTGGGGTTCTGGGGGTTCCTATTTGTGATAGGGTTGGGAGCTGTTGGGAAGGGAGTATTTTGGTGGGGCAAAATAGCCAACCACCCTGCTTGGCAAAAAATCGGTTCTGAGTGCCGTCTTGTTGATTTCCCGTTTCATTTTCTAAAGACAGCTAACTATCTGCGTTCATTGGCCATTTCGCCTAGATCCACCCAAATCCGGGGTTCCAACCACCCAAATCATACGAGAACCGTGCGGTATCCCTCCCCAGGTCACCTTTTTGTGACATTGAAGAAGGGAGCTTGGCAAGAGTTCGTTGGGATGAACCATGACTGGCCCGAGTCCAGCTCATACTCATGTTAGACTGCACATGCTTGCAATAAATTGCCTCTCATTCAAACATGAGCAGGGGTTTGGCATAGTTGGCTCCAGTTTGTTAGGAATCAAGTTGGAATTAACTATACCTCCAGCTTTCATCTCAACAAGGGTTTGGGGCAGGATGGTTATAAAGCACCTTGTGTAGCATATATATGACTTGCTACTTCATGTGCATTCAAACATTATGAATAGGATTTGGCAGGTGCAAAATCCGTTCAGTTGGTGGTCAAGGGCTGAAAAAGAGGAAAAATATAAATAAATAATCAACTGCCATGTCAGTGTGAAATCTTCCATCCTCTCTTGATTTCCAACTATGTGCAATAAGAAGTTGAATATGGAAGATCTGTGTCATGGTATAGGTTCTTGTTTTCCAGCCGTAATTCAGCTCCTCACTATGAGAATCTCCACGATCCTTGAAGGGCAATCCTTCTGCTCATAACAAGCTGGCCACCAACTGATGATGGTTACTGCTGCCTCATCATAATTTGGTCGCATGTTGGCCATCGGTCATGCCCTGCTCATGATCATCTATGCACTCCATATGCTCATCAGTGCAACCGTGCTAGTTCCTACTCATACCATATCTTTTCTTACTCACAAAAAGCTCAGCTTCTCCAGGGAACTGATGGAATCTGGAATGGTTCCGGTTAGGCCTTGGTTGATTGGATAGCTGGTGGGCAGTGGAATGGAATGGGTGGATGGGGGACATTAGAATTGTTAATAATAGAACGGTTTTCTTGAGACAGCCACATGGCCAGCGCAGTAGAGTTTCGTGAGAGCCACCTAAACCCTGGTTGCTACGTGAGAACAATGGGCCCCTGCAGCCCATTCGTTGACCACTTGCGTCTACGTGCAAGGAGATGATAGCAACCAAAGACTAGCACAATCATTTGCGTTTTGATGCACAGAAATTGCTTCCACTGCGAGCCGCACAAGGGAAACGGAGGGAGAAGGAGGGGAGAGGATGAACTTACACATGTTTTACCTCACATATGTCTACGCTCAGATTTTAATATCATCAGATCGTTGCTCCTGTTCTGTGATTACGTTTAGTTTTGGAGAGTAAAGGTTGGGCTCCAGAACCAATGGCATGGGAAGTTAAAACTTCGTTTCCACTCCGCAAGGGAAATCTGCGTACAGAGCAACCCCTCAAGCAAGAAACACAGCAAGGAGACAAGTATGCCCTTGGCCTTGGTCGTGGAACACATAAGCGCGCCATACCAGTCCCCTCCTTGAGCCATGTCAGTAAACCCAAAATCAGGGCACACCCAATGATTGCTTTCGTTCAGGCTATGGAGCTGGCGACTGGCTCCTGGCGGCTCCATTCACCCCTGCCCTACGCCTCAGCACTCAATTAGCAATGGCTGTACGATTCCCACTCGGCTTACATTTCTCAGCAACCCGAGTGTGCGATTGTCACATCACGAACAAGCGGCGCCTGAACCTCTTACTTCGCTGTGGCATGGGAGGGGGAAGAACAAACACCCGCGCCGCGCTATGGGATGCAAGCATCTGCATCGGCCAAGACGCGGGCTTCGTTGTCCATAAGGAGATGAGTTTTATTTGAAGTGTGGACGACCACAAGGCTGATTTGGCACATTGGGACAGAAATTATGGTGCTGTTTTGGTCTGTGATGGCACAAGCACCAAAGAACCTTGGGCACAGAAATGTTCGAGGGTGGACAGCACGGAAGCAGTAGAGAAGAAAGTATAACTAGCTTACTAAGGCCTCTGCTTTCAGTGTGGCTATGCCTAGTCAGGATAGCATGCAGGGAGCTTCTCCTCTCATGGACCCTCGTTTTTCCATGATGTTTGCGCCTGCTGTTAAGGGCAATCATTCCTAGCATCTTGATCCCACCGCTGCCCCGCTTACCCTCCCTCGCACTATGGACGTTTCCTTGACAGTGCAGCCACTGAATCTGTATTTCGTTATGCTGGTGTTCTTTGGTCATCTCCTCGTCCTCTTTAAATTTATGGGGCTGGTGACACCATGACTATGACTTGCACGGAAACCTCCTCTCTTCGCTGTCCTACTTCCCCTTCTGGCGCTGTCATGGGCCTCTATGTTCCTTTTTGCAGTCAGAATCTTCTTTCCCTTTCTTCCTCCAACACATTGGTGTGCGAGCGGGCTTCCTGTAGGTCAGCTCTGCTTTGATCATCATCACCAAGACCAGTACCTCACTCGTTCCACGCTGTCCCTTACCTCCCTTCTCTATACCCTACGCATTTCTATCCCCTTTTCTGTCCATCATTCTTCCTCCGATTGTCGCTCTGTAACTCAACCCACCCTTCTTCTCCATCATCATTATGACGATCCCAATTTCCCCCTTTTCGCAACATGGTCAAATCGAACCTGCTTCTTGATCACCCCACCTCGCTCCCGCCCCTCGCCCCCTCTCCCGCTCTTCCGTGCATTCAATCTGGGCTCTCACAATCTCCTCATCCACCTTTTCCCTCTGCCTCTCCCCAGTCCCTTGATCTTGTGCATATCGACCTCTGGGATTCTTCCCCCACAGCCTCTCGTCTAGGTCACCACTATTTAATCCTTCCCGTTGATGACCATTCTCAATTTACCTCTGTCTATCCCCTACGTGCCAAACATGCACGTCTTTTATTTGGGCATCCTGATGCTCGCTTCCATTTTCATTGTGGTTGGGATTTCTTTAACCACCCTCTCTCGAACGATCCGTCGTATCAATATCGCCAAGGTACACACAGGGTAAGGCAACACCAACACACAACAAAGCTACAGTAGCAATCAGCTAACCTAACATTCCACCAGCCGCCCCTTCCCCTTCTGGCCCTAGTGGCCGGAGGGGTCTTCTAATAGTTGGTACAGCTGGCCCTCGCTCAGTGGAGTGAACGGGCCCTGCAGGCCTAGCACGTCCGCGGTAACAGCCTCATGGATCTTATCCCTGAGGGCGTTTGCTTGAGCTCTCTGCAGGGTCACGCTCCATCGCTGCCGGTACTCGGTAAGTAGCTTAGCTACCTCCCTCGACTTTGGGGCGGCATTAAACAGCCGCTTTGCCGCTAGCTCTGCGCAGCTGCGAAGGAAATCAAGGACTCCAGGTGAGGGGTTGTCGTATGTCTCAACAGCCATGGCATAAAAGCCCACCCACAGGCTCCGCCCGGCGTATTTGGTCTCCTTGTCTGCCTGCATCCTAGCCGCCCACCCGGGTGCCTTACAGGCATGCTCATCCTGGTGGGAGACGGGGTCTGTGACTGTGATGTCACAAATCCACACTGCACCGGTGTTGGGATGGCGGATAGAGATATCCGCTTTGAGGTTTTCAACTGGTGAGTATGCCGTTGTCTCATTGTGCACTGTGAAGCCTGCTTCCGCCACTATCTTCGCGCATTCATCTCGCAAGGCATTGTGAGTGGCGATTCTCCTCCCCCCCCCCTCCACCCCTCTTTCTCGCACCGCATCAGGTGGTTTGGCAGGCGGCCGTCAGGGAAGGTGGTGTGGTACATGCAGTTGCAGCGTCTTGGAACAGGTAAGGGCAGGCCCAGGCGGAAGGAGGCCGCCGTGGAAAACTGGGATGGCCCAAAGCGGAGGGAAGAGATCAAGGGGACGGCATGCAACCAGTCCCCCGCCCCCAGGCCTAGGAGGGACTGCAACATCTGCGTATGGCCGGACAGCGGGTTCAAGTCCATGTTCCGCGGGCTGTGTGTACCGCGAGGGAGAGGGCCTATTGGAGCTTTCGCCCGTCAGGCTTTTGTTTCCCCACTTGCAGAGCCTCAATCTCGTCAGGAGGCAGCTCGGCTTCCAGGAAAGCTAGGCGTCTTGGGAGGAGGGAGGTGGATCCCTCGTCAGCATCCATCAGTGGCAAAAGTCTTGTGAGAGCCGGGTTTGCCAAATCGCCGAAGGAGTGCAACAGGTGGGCAGCGGAAACGACCGAAGCCAGGTAAGCGAATCCCCCCTCCACTGCAGGATTGGTGATGCTGAGGCCTCCCAGGGACGTGGGCAGGGGGGCCTGGTGTCAGACCCTGTCCCTCTCCACCGGGTCCCTGGGGATCGTTGTGTGTGCCGCGGCCAGGTAGGTGTGGAGCAGTGCTTCCCCCCAGGCAGACCATTCCCCCAGCGGCAGAGCCTCGAGCGGCGTGGCTCAGACCAGAAACGAGGCGCGGCGACTCACACAGCGGGTGAGCAGTAGCAGGCATAGTTGCGGGTCCATCTGAGAGAGGAGCGTGAGTGGTTCGGCTGCTGCAGCCAGGCGTACGCGCACTCGAGCAGCACAGCCGGTGGGGGGTCCAATGGGGCTGCCTAAGACGCGGACACCGTCTAGGGAGATTGTGATGCCAAGGGGTAAGGTGGCAGGGTCCAAGGCGGCCGCGGACCACGCCTCGCACTTCGCCGGGTTGCGAGCTGAGGAGGGCCTCTGTGAGGTGAGTGAAGTCCGCCGTGCAGTTCGCCGTCTCGCCTAGCGGAGTAATGTCGTCTGCGTATGCAAGCAGCACCACCTCCTGGAGCGGCAAGGAAAAGGGCCGCCTTGGCGATAAGGTGCAGCAGACACCAACCCACAGCTATCGGCCGCGTTCCACCCTGCGGTTTCGAGAAAGCCAGTAAGCGCGACGCTGTGAGGAGGTCTGCCACATCTACATTCAGATTACCAGCAAGCGCCTGAGTGCGTGTAGCTGTAGGAAAACGTCTCCGTTCCCAAGGGCCGCGTCTCTCAGGAGCTCGAAGGTAGTGCCTGAGGGCCCAGCCCCCACTCGGCTGGTTCCGGAGGCCATCGGGGCCGGCGGAATGGCGGTGGGCGTGGCGGTAATGGTCGCGGGCAGGATCCTGCCCTCGAACGGGCCACGAATGCGTTTGCGGAGGTGATGCGGCAGGCGCGGGCGAGTGGGGAGCCGACTCACGTGCACATTGAGGTGACCAACGGCCCTCCCTTGGCCGCGGTTCCTGGCCAGATGGCTCCTCTGCGCGCGCCGACACTGCGCGAATATCTGCCAGCGGGGGAGGGGAGGGCACAATTTCGCACCCCTCGTCAGGTCCCGGGCTTCTCCGCGCACTCGAATCCTTGCTGGCCGTCGGCGTTTCCGCGCGAAGCTCCGACTGCACCTCCCCCCACTCGCGCGGGGAGAGACCCCATGCTGACCATGTGCCAGGTTCTGAACCTGGCGGAGGCGTGCGAGGTGGTGGCGAACCTGCAGCAGGCGGTGTGTGGGGCCATGCGGAATTTTCCGAGCAGTTACGGTCCAGGGTCCCGAGGATCCTGCGTGTCTTTGGCAGAATCGCTCGAGTCGCCGTTGGCACCTGTGTCGGAAGCGCCCGCCGGGGTAGCGCCCTTAGAGCGTACTTTCCCCCGCCACGTGGGGGATCTTGTAGGTGCTGCTCAAGTCGGGTCCCCCGTGGACACACTGCAGTCGTCGGCCCATCTCCTCCTTGCGATGTCGGCGTGCATGCGCTCGATGCTGGAGATGGAGGGGGCGGAGCCGTACACGATGTAGGCTTCCGCCTCGTGTAGAATTGCATGCCGCGCTACTTGCTGTTGCCCTGCTCCTTTGCGTTATTGTGTGTGTGTACCCTTTATAGGCCGATCCCACGTTTCGTGCCTTGCCACCAGGAGCGCACGGCCGAAGGCCGCCGGCGCGAGCCGCCGAAAATGAACTCCACACGAACTAATGAGGAGAAAGGGACCCCAACAGCCCTTAAATAGCTCTGGAGGGCAGAGAGCAGAGGGATGAGGTAGAGGGCAGAGGGCTAAGGGATCCCCCCCCTCTCTCTCTCTCTCTCTCTCTCTCTCTCTCTCTCTCTCTCTCTCTCTCTCTCTCTCTCTCTCTCATGGTCCTTGCATTTCTTTGAAAGGTGGTACAACGGAAGATGCAAACACACAAGCACAGCAAACATCCAAACCGGCATCCTAACTATCTCAAGTCCCCTACCTACTCAGCCCCCCCCCCTGTCCGACCCTACTGGTCGAACGGGGCCTCAATCAACTGGTGCAGCTGTCCCTCACTGAGAGGGATGATGGGTCCTCTAAAACCGAGCTCGTCCGCCGCCAAGGCCTCATTGGTCTTGGTGCGGAGGGCGTTGGCCTGTGCCCGCTGGAGGCACACTCTCCAACGCTGGCGGTACTCCGTCAGAAGCTTCGCTGCTTCGTAGGAGGTAGGGGCTGCGTTAAACCTCAGCTTTGCCGCCAGCTCCGCGCATTGCCGCAGGTAAGCCAGCACCCCCGGCGAGGGGTAGCTGTATGTTTCCACTGCGAGCGCGTGGAACCCCACCCACGTGTTCCGCCGTGCGTACTTCTCCTCCTTTTTTGCCGCTGCCGCCCTAGCTGCCCAACCAGGGGCTCGGTTGCAGTTCTCGTCCTGGTATGACATCGGGTCCGTCACGGTCACGTCGCACATCCCAACCTCCCCGGTCAGTGGATAACGGATGGTGACATCCGCCTTTAGGTTATCAACCAGCGAGTAGACATACGTCTCCTTGTGGACCGTAAATCCCGCCTCAGCCCCGATGTTCGCTATCTCATCCCGCAGAGCGTGGTGGGTTGCGGTCCTCCCTTTCCCCTTCTCGCAGCGCATGAGGTGGTTGGGGAGGCGGTCGTCGGGGAAGGTGGTGCGGTAGCAGCAGTCACAGCGTCTAGGCACTGGGAGGGGGAGGCCTAGGCGGAAGGCAGCTGCAGTTGAGAGCTGGGAAGGGCCCATCCAGAGCGAGGGGATGAGCGGGATCGCCAGCAGCCAGTCCCCCGCGCCTGGGCCCAGCACCGACTGCATCCGTTGCGCGTGGCCAGAAAGGGGGTTGGGCCGCATCCGCCTTGCCTCGTGCATGACTCTCAGGAAGCGGCGGAGGGAGTGAACCGCCAGCGCCATGCTCTGCTACAGCTTCAGTCCCTTGGGGTCAGCCTTCCCGGCCTGCAGCACCTCGAGAGCCTCAGGTGGGAGAGCTGCCTCAGCCGCAGCGAGGCGTGCGGGTAGCGCGTGCGGGGAGCCGTGGGTAGGGTCCAGTAGGGGGAGGAGCGCGGCGACAGCAGGGTGCAACGAGTCCTCCAAGGAGTGTAGTAGGTGGGCGGCGCTGATCACTGAAGCGAGGTAAGCGTAGCTGCCTTCAACGGTGGGGTCAGTGATGCCCAGACCTCCCAGAGTCACTGGCAGGGCCGCCTGCCGCCAAATTCTCCGTCTCTCCCGGGCACTCCTCGGCCTCATGATATGGGCCGAGTCCAGGAAGGTGTGTAGGAGCTGCTCCCCCCACGCAGACCATTCCGCTTCAGGGAGAGCTTCCAGGGGTGTGGTTCTGGCAAGGAAGGAAGCTCGGCGGCTGACACAGCGGGTGAGGAGGAGGAGGCTAAGCTGGGGGTCCATCTGGGCCAGCAGGGGGAGTGGGGATGCTGCTACTGCCAATCTCTCTCTCACAGCGCCCACTCAGCCCCGGGGTGTGCCAACCGGGCTGCCGAGAATCTGCAAGCCCTCATCAGAGATAGTAATTCCCAGGGGAACTGCAGAGGAGTCGATTGGTGCGGCGGACCACGCCGCGCACTTGGCCGGGTTGTGTACCAGGCCGAGGGCGGCAAGTGCAGATGTGAAGTGGTCGAATGCTGCTGTGCAGGCCGTGGCGTCGCCGAGCAGCGTGATGTCATCGGCGTACGCCAGCAGGACCGCCTGAGGGTGTGCCGCCGCCGTGTCAACGAGGCACGGGTGGATGCTTGCTGCGAACAGGAGGGGGCCGAGCAGGTCCCCTTGGCGAACTCCTCTGGCGCTCTGCAGCGGGGCTGCGCCGAAGTCGTGGTCGAGGTAGAGCGAGGAGGGAGCCCCATAGGATAGGCGGACGAGGGGGATCAGCTTCTTCAGCGCCTCGTTTCTCAGTCCCTCGAACACCGCTCTCCTTTCGACAGCGTTGAATGCGTTTGCGAGGTCGATCTGCAGGGCCACTGCAGCAGGGTGCACTTCCAGGTACGTGCGAGCGGTGTGGATAGCCGCTTCAATCCCCCCTGCTACTGCTACTCCGAACTGAAGGGGAGCAAAGTGAGTACGGGCGGCCGGCGCGGCCAGGAAGAGGGCGGCCTTTGCTATTATCCGGAGGAGACACTCCCCCACCGCTATCGGCCGCGTCCCTCCTTGGGGTTTCGTAAAGGCTAGCAGGCGGGAGGCCGTGAGTAGATCCCCCGCGACTGTTGGGAGTTTTCCTGCTAGAGCCGTGTTGGAGAGGGCGAGGAGGTGGGTGAGTACTTCGGCATTCCCTATGGCTGTGTCGCGGATGTGCTCGAAAGTGGTTCCTGAGGGGCCGGCCCCTACTCCGTTGGGGAGCTTGGCGAGGAGGCGCCTGAAGTCACGGGCTTCGATAGTGGGTGGGTCTTCCGCCGTGGCGGCGTGGAGCCAGTTAGGGAGAAGTTGGCTGGCAGATGGATGTCTCGTCGCGAGGGCTTCCAGCACTTCAGGTGAGGCAGGTGACACAGGGGTGGCCTGGAGGGATTGGAGTGATTTTGACAGGTTACCCCGTTTTGCCAGACCTTCCGCCCGTGCCAGTATTCCAGTTGTGTCGAGTGAGTGCCGAGGCTGCGGAGGCAAGGAAATCGCCTGGACAGCTTCTTCGTATTGGTCCGCCCAGAGCCTTTGGCGAAATCGCAGGAGCCGATTCATCATCGCGCTCCAGTCAGGTTTACGGGCTGACGAAGTGAGGAGGAGTATGCACGGGAGAAAGATCAGTAATTTCCATCCTTGCGGAGACTCGGGATTGGCCGCCAGGTGGAGTAACGGTGTCAACATGCAGATCGCGAAGGAGTCGCGAAGGTCTTTGGGGGGGTGGCGAGCGAGAGGAGGTTGGCGATCGTCGCGCAGCGGGTCAAGGTCCCAGACTGCAACCTGAGCGAATAGCTCAGGATGTTTCTCCAGGTCGTCAGGTTTGAGCATCGGGGGGGTTGGAATCGGGGCTGCAGAATTTCCATTGGCTGCTGCAGAGTCAATTCTGTCTTCTGTCGCGGCTCGATTTCCCCCCCTTGCTTGAATTCCCCCCGCGGTTCGATTTCGACCTGAGGTTCAGTTTGCAGGTTCGTCTCTGGCTTGCTGGTTTGGGTCCTCCGCTTCCCGCAGCAGCTCCAACTCTTCCTCGTCCTCGTCGGCCTCTGCTTCTAACATCCCCTCTCTTTCTAGGTTAAAAGCAGGGTCACCCCCCTCGCTTTCTTCATTCTCGACATCGTCCTCTGCCTCCTCGCTGGGCACCTCCTCGCCGTCTTCCGCGCCTTCCGCGACCTGGCCAGCGCCCTCGCTTTCTGCAGTTCTCGCGTATCCGCTTGCGCCGGTGCGGCGCCGATTTGAGACTCGTGCTCCTCCACCTCTTCGTCCTCTTCCGTTCCCACGGCGTCCGCGGCGATTGCTGCCGCAGCCCACGCGTATTCCCCGCGTTCCTCTTCCACCCGCAGCTCCCGCGTGCCCTGTCTGGGGCGCCCCGTCCGCCGCGTCCTCGATGGTCGGCGCGCTGGCGTCGGCTGCGGTGCGGTCGGGGGTGATGGATCCATCCGCTTGACAGGATCCGGAGCTCGAGGGTTCCGCGGAGAGTGCGCTGCTAGAGCCTGCACCTGCTGGGCTTCGCCCGCGTGTCCCTGCGCATCCCTCTGCAAGCGAGCCCGTCCACCGCTTCGAGCGGGTGCTAACTCTTCCTCATCGGCCTGCTGCGCGCCCCACCTATGCGCTGCTTCTCTCTCTCTCTCTCTCTCTCTCTCTCTCTCTCTCTCTCTCTCTCTCTCTCTCTCTCTCGAATGGTCCTTGCATTTCTTTGGGGGGTGGTACAACGGAAGGTGCAAAAACACACAAGCACAAGCTCAACAAAAAACCGGCATCCTAACTATTCCAAGTCTCCTACCTACTCTGCCCCCCCCCCTGTCCGACCCTACTGGTCGAACGGGGCCTCAATCAACTGGTGCAGCTGTCCCTCACTGAGAGGGGTGATGGGTACTCTAAAACCGAGCTCGTCCGCCGCCAAGGCCTCATTGGTCTTGGTGCGGAGGGCGTTGGCCTGTGCCCGCTGGAGGCACACGCTCCAACGCTAGCGGTACTCCGTCAGAAGCTTCGCTGCTTCGTAGGAGGTAGGGGCTGCGTTAAACCTCAGCTTTGCCGCCAGCTCCGCGCATTGCCGCAGGTAAGCCAGCACCCCCGGCGAGGGGTAGCCGTATGTTTCCACTGCGAGCGCGTGGAACCCCACCCACGTGTTCCGCCGTGCGTACTTCTCCTCCTTTTTTGCCGCTGCCGCCCTAGCTGCCCAACCAGGGGCTCGGTTGCAGTTCTCGTCCTGGTATGACATCGGGTCCGTCACGGTCACGTCGCACATCCAAACCTCCCCGGTCAGTGGATGACGGATGGTGACATCTGCCTTTAGGTTTTCAACCAGTGAGTAGACATACGTCTCCTTATGAACCGTGAAACCCGCCTCAGCCCCGATATTTGCTATCTCATCCCGTAGAGCGTGATGGGTAGCGGTCCTCCCTTTCCCCTTCTCGCAGCGCATGAGGTGGTTGGGGAGGCGGTCGTCGGGGAAGGTGGTGCGGTAGCGGCAGTCACAGCGTCAAGGCACTGGGAGGGGGAGGCCTAGGCGGAAGGCAGCTGCAGTTGAGAGCTGGGAGGGGCCCATTCGGAGCGAGGGGATGAGCGGGATCGCCAGCAGCCAATCCCCCGCTCCTGGGCCTAGCACCGACTGCATCCGTTGCGCATGGCCTGAAAGGGGGTTGGGGCGCATCCGCCTTGCCTCGCGCATGGCCCTCAAGAAGCGGCGGGAGTGAACCGCCAGCGCTAGGCTCTGCTGTAGCTTCAGTCCCTTGGGGTCTGTCTTCCCGGCCTGGAGCACCTCGAGGGCCTCAGGTGGGAGAGCTGCCTCAGCCGTGGCGAGGCGTGCAGGCAGCGCGTGCGGGGAGCCGTGGGTAGGGTCCAGTAGGGGGAGGAGCGCGGCGACAGCAGGGTGTAACGACTCCTCCAGGGAGTATAGAAGGTGGGCGGCGCTGATCACTGAAGCGAGGTAAGCGTAGCTGCCTTCAACGGCGGGGTCAGTGATGCCCAGGCCTCCCAGAGTCACGGGCAGGGCCGCCTGCCGCCAAATCCTCCGCCTCTCCCGGGCACTCCTCGGTCTCATGATGTGGGCCGAGTCCAGGAAGGTGTGTAGGAGCTGCTCCCCCCAAGCTGACCATTCCGCTTCAGGGAGAGCTTCCAGGGGGGTGGTTCTGGCCAGAAAAGAGGCTCGGCGGCTGACACAGCGGGTGAGGAGGAGGAGGCTAAGCTGGGGGTCCATCTGGGCCAGCAGGGGGAGTGGGGATGCTGCTACTGCCAGTCTCTCTCTCACGGCGCCCGCGCACCCCCGGGGTGTGCCAACCGGGCTGCCGAGAATCTGTAGTCCCTCATCAGAGATAGTAATTCCTGGGGGCACTGCAGAGGTGTTGATTGGAGCGGCGGACCACGCCGCGCATTTGGCCGGGTTGTGTACCACGCCGAGGGCGGCAAGTGCTGCTGTGCAGGCCGAGGCGTCGCCGAGCAGCGTGATGTCATCGGCGTACGCCAGCAGGACCACCTGAGGGTGTGCCGCCGCCGTGGCAATGAGGCACGGGTGGATGCTTGCCGCGAACAGGAGGGGGCCGAGCGGGTCCCCTTGGCGAACTCCTCTGGCGCTCTGCAGCGGGGCTGCGCCGAAGTCGTGGTCGAGGTAGAGCGAGGAGAGAGCCCCGTTGGATAGGCGGACGAGGGGGATCAGCTTCTTCAGCGCCTCGTTCCTCAGTCCTTCGAACACCGCTCTCCTTTCGACCGCGTTAAAAGCGTTCGCGAGGTCGATCTGCAAGGCCACTGCAGCAGGGTGCACTTCCAGGTACGTGCGAGCGGTGTGGATAGCCGCTTCGATCCCCCCTGCTACTGCCACGCCGAATTGAAGGGGTGCAAAGTGAGTACGGGCGGCTGGCGCGGTCAGGAAGAGGGCGGCCTTTGCTATAATCCGGAGGAGACACTCCCCCACCGCTATTGGCCGCGTCCCTCCTTGGGGTTTCGTAAAGGCTAGCAGGCGGGAGGCCGCGAGAAGATCCCCCGCGGCTGTTGGGAGTTTCCCTGCTAGAGCTGTGTTGGAGAGGGCGAGGAGGTGGGAGAGTACTTCAGCATTCCCTAGGGCTGCGTCGCGGATATGCTCGAAAGTGGTTCCTGAGGGGCTGGCCCCGACTCCGTTGGGGAGTTTGGCGAGGAGGCGCCTGAAGTCGCGGGCTTCGATAGTGGGTGGGTCTTCCGCCGTGGCGGTGTGGAGCTAGTCAGGGAGAAGTTGGCTGGCAGATGGATGTCTCGTCGCGAGGGCTTCCAGCACTTCAGGTGAGGCAGGTGACACAGGGGTGGCCTGGAGGGATTGGAGTGATTTTGACAGGTTACCCCGTTTTGCCAGACCTTCCGCCCGTGCCAGTAATCCAGTTGTGTCGAGTGAGTGCCGAGGCTGCGGAGGCAAGGAAATCGCCTGGACAACTTCTTCGTATAGGTCCGCCCAGAGCCCTTGGCGAAATCACAGGAGCCGATTCATCATCGCGCTCCAGTCAGGTTTACGGGCTAACGAGGTGCGAAGGAGTATGCGCGGGAGAAAGGTCAGTAGTTTCCATCCTGGCGCAGACTCGGGATTGGCCGCCAGGTGGAGTAACGGCGTCAACATACAGATCGCGAAGGAGTCGCGAAGGTCTTTGGGGGGGTGGCGAGCGAGAGGAGGTTGGCGACTGTCACGCAGCGGGTCGAGGTCCCAGACTGCAACCTGAGCGAATAGCTCAGAGTTTTTCGCCAGGTCGTCAGGTTTGAGCATCTGGGGGGTTGGACTCGGGGCTGCGGAATTTTCATTGGCTGTTGCAGAGTCAATTCTTTCTTCTGGAGCGGCTCGATTTTCCCTCCTTGCTTGAATTCCCCCCGCGGTTCGATTCCGAGCTGAGGTTCGGTTTGCAGGTTCACCACTGGCCTGCTGGTTTGGGAGCTCCGCTTCCCGCAGCAGCTCCAACTCTTCCTCGTCCTCCTCGGCCTCTGCTTCTAACATCCCCTCGCTTTCAGGGTTAAAGGCAGGGTCCCCCTCTTCACTTTCCTCATTCTCCGCTTCCTCCTCTGCTTCCTCGCTAAGTGGTTCCACGTCGCCCTCCGCGCCGTTTCGCATCAGCCTTTCCACATTCCTCGCGTAGCCGCTTGCACCAGATCGGCGCCTGTCCGAACCTCGTGCTCCACCACCTCTTCGTCCTCTCTCGTTGCCTCGTCGTCCGCGGCGGCTGCCGCGTCCTACGCGGATTCCCCGCGTTGCTCGTCCCACAGCAGCTCCCCCGCGCCCTGTCTGCGGCGCCGCGGCCGTCTCGTTTTCGCTTCGTCGCCGCACTGGCGTCGGCTGCGGTAAGATCGGGGGTGATGGACCCATTCGTGAGACGGGATCCGGAGCTGGAGGGTTCCGCGGAGAGCTCGCTACCGCAGCCCGCGCCTGCCGGGCCTCGTCCGCGTCTCCCTGCGCACCCCTCCGCGAGCGAGCCCGTGCACCACTTCGAGCGGGTTCAAACGCTTCCCCATCGTCCTGCCGCGCGCCCCGCCTCGCCGGAGTATTCATGGGCGCCTGCTCGTGTTGCGTCGAACCGCCCGGTTTGTGAGCCGCGGCAGGAGCGCGGGTGCTCGCCTCTGCGGCACCCTCAACAGCCGCCCTCTCCTCGCCGCCCTTCTCCTGAGCGTCGCGAGCACTATCAGCGCGGGGAGGGGGGTAAGCGTTCTCCTGCACGTCCTCGCTCCCCTCGCCGCCCATCCCCTCGTGGTCAGGCAGGCCAGCGCTCACCGCGAGCGCGATCCCCCGCGCAACGTTCTCCTCGGCGATCTCCGGCGACGCGGGGGAGGGGGTCGCCTGGTCGTCGCTGGGATTCGGGTCGCCGCGAGCAGTCCCCCCCGCGTCCACATTCGGCTGGTTCCGGGGGACGGCGGGGCTGGCGGAAGAGCGGAGGGCGAGGCGGGAATGGCAACCAGCCTGATCCAGCCCTCGATCATGCTGCGGACACGTTCGTGGAGGTGGTGAGGCAGGCCCGGGCGAGTGGGGCGCCGACTCACGTCCATATTGAGATGACCAACGGTCCCCCCATCGCCGCGGACCTAGGCCAGGTCGCTCCTCTGCGTGCGCCGACGCTGCGCGAGTATCAGCCCGCGCGTGAGGGGAGGGCTCAGTTCCGCACCCCCCGTCAGGTTCCCGGCTTCTCTTCGCCGCGCCTGGCTGTTGGCCGGACTCCTGGCTGGCCGGCGGCGTTTCCGCGCGAAGCGCAGACTGCACCTCTCCCCACTCGCGCGGGGAGAGACCCCATGCTGACCATGTGCCGGGTTCTGAATCTGGCGGAGGTGTGCGAGGTGGTGGCGAACTTGCAGCTGGCGGTGTGTGGGGCCACGAGGAGCTTTCCGAGCAGTTTTGGTCCAGGGACCCGAGGATCCTGCGTGACTTTGGCAGAATCACTCGAGTCGCCGTTGGCACCCGTGTCGGACGCGCCCGCCGGGGTAGCTCCCTTAGCCCGTACTTTCCCCCGCCACGTGGGGGATCTAGTAGGGGCTGCTCAAGCCGGGACCCCCTTGGACACGATCCAGTCGTCGGCGCATCTCCTTCTTGCGATGTCGGCGTGCATGCGCTCGATGCTTGAGGTGGAGGGGGCGGAGCCGTACACGATGTAGGCCTCCGCCGTGTGTAGAATTGCATGCCGCGCCTCTTGCTCCTGCCCAGCTCCTTGCCTTTGTGTGTGTGTGTGCCCTATATAAGTCGATCCTCCGTTTTGTGTCTTGCCACCAGAAACGCGCGGCCGAAGGCCGCTGGCGCGAGCCGCGGAAAACTGAGAACACACGAAATAATGAGGAGAAGAAGGCACCAAGGGCCCTTAAATAGGCTCAGAGGAAGAGGGCCGAGGGAAGAGGAAGAGGGCTGGGTGCTAAGTCCTCTCTCTCTCTCGCTCTCTCCAGCCGGGGAAAACTGAGAACACACGAAATAATGAGGAGAAGAAGGCACCAAGGGCCCTTAAATAGGCTCAGAGGAAGAGGGCCGAGGGAAGAGGAAGAGGGCTGGGTGCTAAGTCCTCTCTCTCTCTCGCTCTCTCGAATGGGCCTTGTATTGATTGGTGGGAGGTACATGGGAAGATGCAAACACATGCAAACTTCAGATATAACACACGGTCTACCTAACTACCCCACTCCCTTACTCCCTCCCGCCCCCTCCGCCCGACCCTAAGGGTTGAACGGGGGCTCTATTAGCTGGTAGAGCTGGCCTTCGCTAAGGGGGGCTAAGGGGCCCCGCATGCTGAGCTCGTCCGCTGCTATCGCCTCGTTGGTCTTGCAGCGGAGGGCGTTGGCTTGTGCTTTTTGGAGGCACACGCTCCAGCGCTGGCGGTATTCCGTCAGCAGCTTGGCGGCTTCGTAGGAGGTGGGGGCTGCGTTGAATCGCAATTTGGCCGCCAGCTCCGCGCACTGCCACAAGAATGCCGATACCCCGGGCGAGGGGTACCCATATGTCTCTACCGCTAGGGCATGAAAGCCCACCCGCGCATTCCGGCGCGCGTATTTCTGCTCCTTCTTGTCCGCAGCTGCCCTAGCCGCCCACCCCGGTGCTCTGTTGCAGTACTCATCTTGGTGAGAAACGGGGTCCGTCACTGTCACGTCGCACATCCATACCTCTCCCGTCCGGGGATGGCGGATTGCGACGTCCGCCTTCAGGTTTTCAACGAGAGAGTATACATAGGTTTCTTTGTGCATCGTGAATCCCGCCTCTGCCGCAATCAAAGCAATCTCGTCCCTGAGCGCATGGTGAGTCGCAATCCTCCCCCCCCCCCTTTCTCGCAGCGCATGAGATGGTTTGGGAGGCGATCATCAGGGAATTTGGTGCGGTAGCGGCAGTCGCAACGCCTGGGGACAGGTAGAGGGAGGCCCAGGCGGAACGCAGCAGCGGAGGAGAGCTGAGAGGGTCCCATCCTGAGCGAGGGTATGATGGGTAGTGCCAGCAGCCAGTCTCCCGCACCAGGGCCGAGCACTGACTGCATTCTCTGGGCATGGCCAGAGAGAGAGTTGGGGCGCATCCACCTTGCCTCGTTCATGACCTTCAGGAAGCGGCATGTCGGAACCGCCAGCGCTAGAGACTGCTGCAGCTTGGGGCCCTGTGGGTCTGCTTTCCCGGCCTGGAGGGCTTCTAGTGCCTCGGGAGGGAGGGCTGCTTCAGCTACTGCAAGGCGTGCTGGCAGGGCGTGCGCAGAGCCGGGGGTGGGGTCCATTAGGGGGAGGAGGGCTGCTACATCTGGGTGGAGTGCCTCGGCCAGGGAGTGCAGTAAATGGGAGGTGCCCACCACCGACGCAAGGTACGCATAGCTTCCTTCAATTGCAGGATTTGTAATGCCAAGCCCCCCCAATGTTACGGGCAGCGCCGCTTGCCTCCAGATTCTCCTCTGTTCTGCGTCACTCCTTGGCAGCATGATCTGGGCCGCGTCCAGGAAGGTGTGCAGCAGTTGCTCCCCCCATGCCGCCCATTCATCCTCAGGTAGTGCCTCTAGTGGAGTGGTTCTGGCCAGGAAGGATGCTCGCCGGCCCACGCAGCGGGTGAGTAGCAGCAGGCACAATTGGGGGTCCATTTGGGCCAGGAGTGGCAAGGGTTCTGCTGCTGCTGCAAGCCTTTCCCTCACTCTGGCGGCACAGCCATCTGGGGTCCCGATTGGGCTTCCTAATATCCGTAGTCCGTCTGTTGCGATGGGGAAGCTTGGAGGGAGAGAGGCGGGGTCAATGGCTGCTGCGGACCAAGCCTCACACTTCCCAAGGTTGTGCTCGAGGCCTATGTGGATCACTGCGGCAGTGAGGTGTGTAAATGCCGCCGTGCACGCTTCTGCCTCGCCTAGCAGCGTTATGTCGTCTGCACAGGCGAGAATGACGGCCCTTGGGTGAGCTAGTGCCGTTGCGGTGAGGTGTGGGTGGATGCTTGCCGCAAAAAGCAAGGGGCCAAGACGGTCCCCCTGGCGGACGCCTCTAGCACTTAGCAGTGGAGCCGTGCCGAAGTCATGGTCGAGGTGGAGTGCTGAGGGAGTTCCGTAGGAGAGGCGGACAAGGGGCAGAAGGCTTTCAAGGGACTCGTTCTTGAGCCCCTCGAATACCGCCGCCCTTTCCACCGCATTAAACGCGTTGGCGAGGTCAATCTGCAGCGCCACCGAGCCCGGGTTCTCCTCCAGGTATGTGCGCGCAGTGTGAATGGCCGCCTCGATCCCTCCAGCCACTGCTACCCCGAACTGTAGAGGCGCGAAGTGTGATCGTGCCGCCGCCCCAGTCAGGAACAGTGCTGCCTTGGCCACAATGCGAAGAAGGCATTCGCCCACGGCTATCGGTCGGGTCCCCCCCTGCGGTTTTGTGAAGGCCAGGAGCCGTGAGGCTGTGAGGAGCTCGGTGGCCTCGCTGCTGAGTTTCCCGGCTATAGCTGTATTGGTAAGTGCGAGGAGATGGGCGAAGATGTCTGGATTTCCGAGTGCAGCATCGCGTATGTGCTCAAAGGTTGTGCCCGAGGGCCCTGCTCCCACCCCGTTAGGGAGTTTGGCTACGATGCGCCTGAAGTCGCGCGGCTCAATCGAAGGCGTTTTCTCGGGGGAGAAGGTGCGCATCCATCCTTCCAACTCTTTTCAAACAGAATGGTGTCGCCGAGTGTCACAATTGCACCCTCACGAAGATTACTCGTTGTCTTCCCACTCATGTAGGAACTCTCGTTTGAGCACCTCTGTTATGCCATGTAGGCTCCTGTCCCCATATTCTTGATGATACTCACAAAGTAATGAGGTTGATCAGATTGCCGATGGTGGATGGAATAGACCCACTTAAAGCGTTGTTCTCGACACCTCTAACAGCACAAACATGAACAGATCTATTCAGTGAGAAACAGGTATGAATACTGGAATCAAGAAGATGAAAATAGCAAAAAACAGGCAATACCACTGACACATTTTTCACTGCATATGTCGATATGTGATGGATGAAACATAAAGTCAGAATGTTGCTATCAAACACATTAGAGAACCATATCATTGATGCAAAAGACATCATAAAACAAAAGCTAGGAGAAGGACGAACGGCGTCATTGAAGGAAGGTGATCATACGAGAATGACATGCTATCAGGTGATTGTTTCACAAGCTGTCTATTCTATCAGGTGCCTTTTGTTGTGAGTACAACACGAAAAAGATTTCTACGCTTTATAACTGACCCTCTAACACAATATTACGACCAATGCTCAAGTTCAAAACATCATCACCTTACGAGAACAGAATCTATTCCCAGTTTTATGCCAACATGCAAACATGTTCATACACAAAAGCAGCAGGGAAGAAAGTGATAGAATAGAATTGGAGCTGAAGTGATTAATTGATCAAGAAGGCACAAGGCCTTAAGTACAAACAAGGAAGGGTTGAGCAAAGCTAGGGAAAGGAGGGGATGGGAATCCTAGCAAATCTCCAATTGGTGAGTTGGCAGATTTGCATGATTGCGAGGGAATCCCAACCAGATAGGATTGGGATTACAAATCTACACCCAACCCGTAAATAACCTAAACCATATAAAATAGAGTACACAAAGTGTTGACAGCCTATTTCTAATAGAAAGTGTACAGTGTGATAAGTATTAGTGGGGGAATGCGCAGCAAGAATCACATATAAGCTAAAACAACTGTTTATGCAGATTTCGTAGCATAGTGTCGTCCAGAATAAAAATGTCTTGCTTAAAATTTTTCACATGTTCAGGTTTAACAATAGCTTGCTTGTAACTCTATTGAGGAAACGGTTCCCTTGTTGCCTGCATGTTGCATTGTTGCAACTACATTGTGAGTTCCAAACCAAGGCAATGGAATTCCATTGTTCCCGCCACAGACCCACACACCTGTCAGCGCCCTTCAGCTCCCCTCCACCATCCTTGTTCTTCTCTTGCGCATCCCATTCTCACAGGCCTGAGCAAAGGGTACCCGTAGGGTCTGGCAGCACGGGCTATAGGGCCCACAGCCGGCTGCTGCCATGGCTGCAATATGCGGCAGTGGCTGCTGCTGCAGCTGAGCAAGTCTTGGAATAGGTTCCCCTGGTGACGGAGTCATCAGCGCAGAGGAGGAAAGGCAGTTGACTCTGCCCACCAGTTCAGGGGCATATTGAACTTCCAATAGATGTCAAGTCATGTTTGTGCTATTGAAAATAATTCCTCCTCACACGTACCTATTTGTGGCATTGAGCCATGGTTAGTATGCCCCCCCACCACAGATCCGCATGTTGGAGTAGGCTAGAAATCGTATCTTGTTATTTCGCCATGCTTAGCGCGAGTTACAATTTAGGGGTCTGTTTAGGCTCATTTCGTTGTCCTTAGCTTAAATTGAATATACCCTTGTTTTAACTCCGGTTTTCCAACTTTCTTCTTCAAATGTATCCTGATGCATTTTCTTAAACAACTTCTGTCACGGTTAGCCCTCAATCTCACACTTTGTATTTTGCACTTTCTACATCCTAGCGCCGTGTAGCTTGCACTTTGTGTTTGGGTGTACACCTACATCTCAACCAAACCCAAATGTGATCTCCAAGCAATCTCAAACCCACTAATTAGAGATTGCCTTGGGATTACCTCCAATTCCTTTCTGTGCCCATCCTGGATGTACTTAAAGAGCTTCGAGCTCATTATTAATGCATGGATTCTAAGCTTAAGTTCTGACTTAGTATCAGAGTGATTCAACCGCACACACGTATCGTGATCCTCCTATCTCTGCGGAAAGGCATCCCGCATTCTTCGGTGTAGCCACCATCAATCCCGTCGCCGGTGATTCGTGACATCTTTGGCCGGAAATTTTCCTACGTCACTCTCCCTACAATCTCGACGACTTTCGCAGCTTCTGTGGTCAGCACATCATCGGCGCCCTTACTAATCACACTTTTTTGTCAATCTTGTACACGCCATTTCTCCTTTTCATCGGGCCGCCGCCCGTCGCCCTGCAGCTTCTCGTCGGGCTGCCGCTCGTCGCCCCACAGCGTCACCTTCGGGCTGCCACCCGTCGCCCTGCAGCTCAGTGACAAGAAACATTCTCACACTGATGACCGAGTTAAGCAGCGCCATAAATACTGCTCTGCCAGCTGGCCCCAAGTAGATCCAAGCCACTCGACAAGCCGAGATAAGGCTTGTCAGCTCAATAAGCTCGTTCTTTCACTTGCAAGCCATAAAAACAACCCCAAGATTGAGATGCTCAAACGGTACTGTCCCACACTGGGCCAGTATAATGCTCAATGGACCGTGCTGGTTGAACTTGTCATATCACCTGCACCAAGATGTCCTACGGCGTGCCTCAACCTTGCTCATCGACCACCGTTTTTCGGTGCTGCCTCTGAGCAGCGAACGCGGAGTGTGCCAAGGCGACCCAGTGGGCCCCCTCAATTCAGCTGCAATTCAGCTTGCCCTTAAATCCGTGGCCGCAAACCACACGGAGGCCCTTACACTCACGTATGCCGATGTCATTAGCATCTTGGGACCCGTCGCGGACTGCATTGCCGCCTTCCAATCGCTCACACCTATGCTTCGCCAGTTGGGACTCTAACAAAACCCCGGTAAATGCACTGCCTGGTCCCCCCTCCGTCAACGACACTTCACACTGCCGGAAGGAGTCCCCTACAACGAGGCAGGGCTGCGGGTCCTGGGCAGCCCAGTAGGTCCACCAGTGGCATGCGCCTCCTTCGTGCGCCAGCGCCTGTTTACATCAACATCCCCAACATAGCTTTTGGTTCAGCTCGACCCCCAGAGCTTTCTCCTCCTTGTGAGCCTCGTCATGAGCAGGTGAATCAGCTACTTAGTCAGGACAATGCCACCTGACACCATTCCTAGCAACAAGTGTCGGTGTAGGGGGAAGGAAACTTCAAAGCCTCAGCAGTGAACGGGGTGGTATATGGCTGTAGGCATCACTGCCCCCAACCCTTTGTTGCCTTGGCATCACGGACTCAGACGTTGGGAGGCACTTCGTTTACCTGGCCTCGGTGGCAAACGCGGCGACGCTGCTCACCCAACTCGGCGTTGACCTGCATCCCCACCTTGCGGCGCTCATGCCGCTGTTCGACCGATGTGCAGAGACGCCCCGAGCTGGAGCCGAGATTAAGGCCCGCCTTGCAAAAGTGGAGCAAACACTCCCACCAGACACATTTACCAAACTCGCGCAACTTCGGAAGGGCACGGACATCTTCAAGGAACAGCAAAGATTCGCCTTCCAGGTTCACACAGCCTGCTACGGAAAGCTGCTGGAGCAGAGCCGCGCCGTGACCCCGAACCCACGGATGGGACACGCACAGTAGCTCCTCTCCCTCACTGGCCCTGGAGCGGGAGATTGGCTCATGGCCATCCCGCTCATCAAAAACCTCCGCCTCTCTCTTGCCCATTTTGCCTCAGCAATGACTTTCCGACTAGTCCTCGCACAAGAGGTGCCGGGAGCGTGCAACTGCCACGATCAGAAAGCTATCACCGATAGAAGAGAAGACTACCCAACCGCTTGCTATGCTGCGGGACAGGAAAGGGGCGCTAGGACACCCACAACGCCCTCCGCAAAGAGTGCACAGGAATTGCAGCAGACACGGGATTTGCAGCGCAATAGGAGGTGATGCTCTACACACCTGTGTACATCACAATCCGCCACCCCGTCTCCAGCGTGATATGGATCTGTGACGTCACCGTCACATACCCCATCTCACCCCAAGTCCCCTCGGCACGCAGGTGGGTAGGTTGGGGTGTAACAGTGGCAGCCCAAGCAAAAGAACGCGATTACCGCGACCGACCTGAGAGGGTGGGCTTTCAGCGGATTCCAGCCAACCCTAATTCTTTGTACTCAGGTCTACTCAATGCAAACTTTCAACCCTCGTGTTAGCCATGGCTGCCAGCATCCTTATCTCAACACATAGTTTACTTGGTGTCGCCACACATAGGAACACTGGTTTGAACACCCCTCCTGTGCCGTGGAGGCTGCTGTCTCTAATCCCTTGGTGGTACTCACAATTCAACGAGGTTGCTCAGATTGCCAATGCTGGATGGAATAGACCCAATCAGAGCGTTGTTGTCCATATATCTGACGGTACAACGTGTGAGCACCTCTATTTAGTGATAAATGGGTATGAATAGTGGAAGCAAGAATATCAATATAGCCAGAAAAATATTCCCACCATCTACAATGAAGGACTCGTTCTCTGTCAATTACTGACACAGATTCAAGACTGCATGTGCTGATGGCTGAAGGATGGAATAGTTACAGTCAAACTTTTCCTATCAAGCACATCAGGCCACCATGTCAATTATCCCGAAAACCATAGAACAGAAAGAGCTTTGGAGTCGACACCATGGCCCTTAGTATTGCTATGTCATGTTTTGCTTATGTGTAGCTTTGGAGTCGATACAGCTCCCATTCAATTCTTGTTCCTGCTGACACATATCTGACTCCCTCCACCCATGAATGAGAGCTAATGAGACATGTTTACGGTGGCAGGATAGGGCTGGCATGGGTGGACTAGACATCATCACTGGCCTAAACCAGGCTGGCCTGATCGAGCCCGTTTCTTACCTTCTTGCACGTCCGCCCTGTCCATCTTGGTCCGGCATTTATTACCAATTCGACCAGGATTGGCTGGCTGCAAGAAGGGCTTGTACTATGACCAGTCGTGCCGTTATCCGAGATGGCTGTGTCCAATGCCAGGTCCACACAGATGGGGATGGCAGTTTCACACCTTCGCGCAGACTAGTGGGCGACCTGCCCTAGTGGCCTGGCTTGGTCTAGCCCCATTCCTTGCTCATGGAAAATGCAGACTTGGCCAATCTTGGTGCGTATATCTTCATTCTCAAATCAGTTTTGCTTGGTGTCACCGCATGTAGGAACTCTATTTTGAGCACCTCTGTTATGCTGTGTAGGCTGCTGTCCCTATTCTCTTGATGATACTCACAAAGCAGTGAGGTTGATCAGATTGCCGATGGTGGATGGAATAGACCCAGTTAAAGCGTTGTTGTCAACACGTCTAATGGCACAAACATGAACAGATCTATTCAGTGAGAAACAGAAATGAATACTGGAATCGAGAAGATGAAAATGCCAAAGTTAAGAAATCCCACTATCTAGAATGAAGGTTTTGTTACCCCCTAGTAACTGACACTTATTTAAGACTGCATGTGTCAATATTTGATGGGCGGAACATACAGTAAAACTGCTGTTATCAAACACAACAGAGAACCATATCATTGATGGATAACATCAGAAAACAAAAGCTAGGAGAAGGAGGAACAGCGTCATTGAGGGAAGATGATCGTACGAGAATGACATGCTGAAATGTGATTTCTTCACGAGCTGACTATTCTATTTTGTGCCTTCTGTTGTGAATATAATACAAATTTACACTTTAGAATTGACCCTCTAACACAATATTATTGCCAACTCTCAAATTAAAATATGTAACACTTTATGGGAACAGAGTCTATTCCCAGTTTTATGCCAACATGCAAACATGTTTATACACGAAAGCACCAGGGAAGAAAGTGTACTGTGTGAAAAATACATGTGGTGGAATGCACAAGTAGAAACAAAAATATGCTGAAACAACTGGTTACGCAGATTAGAACAATTTCGGCCACAATATAATGTCTTGCTTAGCATTTCTTACATGTTAAGGTTTAACAATAGCTTGCTTGTAACTGTACTAGGGAGACCGTTCCTTTGTCGCCTGAATGTTGCAGGACCTTGTCGTTTGGCCGACAAAGATGCCTTTCGTCGTGAGTTCCAAACCTAATCAATGGAATTCCATTGGTCCGCCACAGACCTGCGCACCTGTGGACACCCTTCAGCCCCGTTCTACCATCCATGTTCTTCTCCTGCGCTGACCATTCTCACAGTTCTGAGTAAAGGGTACCCGTGGGGTCTGGCAGTACGGGCTATAGGGCCCACAGCCGGTTGTTGTCGTGGCTGCAATATGCGACAGTGGCTGCTGCTGCAGCTGAGAAAGTCGGGTTAGTCTTGGATTAGGTTCCCCTGGTGATGGGGTCATCGGCGAAGCGGAGGAAATGCAGTTGACTCTGCCCACCAGTTCATGGGCATCTTCCACTTCCAGCAGATGTCAAGTCCTGCTTGTGCTAGTGAAAATACCTCCTCCTCTCATGTACCTTTCTGTGGCATTGCCATAGTCAGTTCGAACCGAGGTAGTTTGTTCCTCCACCACAGATCCTCACACCTGTTTCCCCACTGCTGCTTCCTCCCTTCGTTGTAGACGCACCCACCTCACCCTGCGTGCACATTCTGCCATCCGCACTTGCTCTTAGTAATTGGTTGCCGTACCAGCCTCCAGCGATCGCTGACAAAGCTGCAGCTTGAGGAAGGGCAGAATCCTTGTGCACGCACACACAAGACAGGATTGTGTGCACAAAGAGTGAGTAATCCGGTTTGTAGGGTTCAATTCAGGTAGAACTGAGACCAAAATCCTCGTTTTTGTGATGGGTATTTCCATCCTTTCAGGCTGGGTTGGACCCGACTTAGATCAACCCTGCAGATGACTATCAATGTGACCGATCTGCATAGGACAGTGGCCAACATTGCAATTCCCCGTGGATTGACGCACCAAGGCGCGCCAATTGAAATCATTGACACGGTCTGGTTCACTTGGCACCGACTTACGCCAAATGGGTTTAACCATGATCAGACACTACCTTGTTTTTTCAATGGCTAGACTGTGCTTACAATTAACGGCGTGCATCGGGCTGGACCACTATATTATACGTCAAGCTGCCCAGGCAGGTTCGTGGTCCGTCAGCTTGAGGAGGGAAAGTGATACCCCAGCCTTGCTGTGCTGAGCACATATGATCTCGCAAGTTTCCAAATTGGTAGCTCGTCTTCTAGCTCTATGAAAGGTCAAGTTGATGACTGAGTTAAGAAGACCCAGCAATCCTGCTCCGCCAGATCGCCCCAAGTGAATTCAAGCTGCTCGACAAGCAGAGGCAAGGCTTGTTGATTCAATAAACTCGTTCTTTCACTTGCGAGCCATGGCAATCCAACCCATGATCGAGTGGTCCAACCAGACTGTCCCACACTGGCCCATGTATAACTCAATGCACCTTTGAACTTGTTATCGCACCTGCCAGGCATGACAAAAGAGCTCTGAACCATGGGCCCAATCAGCTGCCCAATTGACTCATCACGGACTGAGGATGACCCATATCGGCTTGGACCCATGCGAATGCGAACTCTTCATTTCTTAGGAGTCTTCTGCATCCATAAACGATTCCACCAGATGCAAAATGCTGATGCCTAGCTAGATGCCGCTCGCCAATTCGCTTCACAACTCAAATGAATAAGCCACAGTCTTGCTCGACAGGAATATTTCCCAACCCAACTGGGCGCAAGCAATGCCCAACAGCCATGCCCGGCCATGGAGGCTTGGATTGCCCTAACTCATATTCTGCTTATGTGTAGCTTTGAGAGTTGATACAGCTCTCATTCAATTATTGTTCGTGCTTGCACATACCTGATTCCTTCTCTGACAGAGCACAAGGAGACATGTTTTCTGTGAGAGGAACGGCTGGCATGGATGGATTAGACATAACACATGCCTGAACCAGGCTGGCCTGGCCGCTCTTGCCTCTTACCTCATCGCCCATCCGACCTATCCGTCTTGGTCCGGCATTTGTTACCGATCTGACAAGGGTCAACTTGCTAAAGAAAGGTCATGTACTATGACCAGTCGTGCCATTATCGGAGATGGTGGTGTCCAATGTGTCAGTAGAGCTACACTGTGAGATCCCCGATCGATCCTAGGGGGGGTTACACGCGCCTTTGCCTGGGGGGTTATGGGCGCACTGGCCCGCTACTGAAACAAGCCTTTTTATCCCAATGGTCTAGTGGTTGGGATTCTGACATGGTATCAGAGCGGTCTCGGGTTCGAATCCCGGTGTATGCACATGTTGGCCGTTGCCACTGTGCTCAGTCCTGGGCCTCCCAGTGTGGGGGGGTGTCAGTAGAGCTACACTGTGAGATCCCCGATCGATCCTAGGGGGGGTTACAGGCGCCTTTGCCTGGGGGGTTATGGGCGCACTGGCCCGCTACTGAAACAAGCCCTTTTATCCCAATGGTCTAGTGGTTGGGATTCTGACACAATGTCAGGTCCGCACAGATGAGGCTAGCATTTTGACGCTTTCGTGCAGACTAGTGGGCAACCTGCCTTAGTGGCCTGGCTTGGTCCAGCACCAGCTCTTGCTCATGCCTAGCGAATATGCTCATCTTCAAATCAGTTTTACTTGGTGTCACCACCTGTAGCAACTCTTACTTGAGCATCTCTTCTATGCCATGTGGGCTGCCGTCCCAAATCCCTTCACGATACTCACAAATGAATGAGGTTCTTTAGATTGCCAATGATGGATGGAATAGACCCACTCAGAGCGTTGTAGCTGATAGATTTGACGGTACAGCACGTATAAAACTGTATTTACTGCAAAACATGTATTAATATCGGAAATAAGAGAATAAAAACAGCCAAAAACATTCCCACTGTCAACAAATACGATTGCGTTCCTCGATAAACAGTGACACTATTCGAGACTACACATGTCATGTTGCCAATGATGGATGGAAAAAACTGTGTTCTGTTGCTGTCAGGGCACCAGTTCTTTGATGCCAAAAAACAGCAGAAGGATTGGGTAGGCGAGCCACAAATGGCGTCACTGGGAGAGGGTGACCATATGAGACATGGTGACATCTGAATTTTTTTCTTTCTGATAAGTAGCTTCAATCGTGAGCACAACACAAAATATCATAAGAATTGGGTAGGCGAGCCAGAAATGACGTTATTGGGAGAGGATGACCATATGAGACATGCTGACATCTGATATTTTTTTTTCTAATAAGTAGCTTCAATTGTGAGCACAACACAAAATATTACTCTACAAGTTAGCATTACCCTTGTTACAAAATATTGTTACCATATCTAAATTACAGGAATGGCTCTATTCGCAGGCTGACACAAACATGAAAACATATGAAAGCAACAGGAAAGAAAGGGCACTGTGTGAACATAATTAGTGCGGGCATCCACAGCACAAAACAACAATGAGTTGGAACAATTGTTTATGCAAATTGCTTACCACAGTGTAGTCCAGAATATAACGTCTTCTTAATCCACATGCTACTGTTCAACATTAGATTGCTTGTAAATGTACTGGGAAATCTGTACTCTGTCGCCTGAACGTTGCAGGACTTTGTTGTCAGGCTGGCAAGGATATGTTTCGTTGTTGCAACTGCGTCATGATTTCCGAACCAAGGAAATGGAATTCAATTGTCCACGTCATAGACCCGCACACCTTTCAGCGCCCATCAGACCCCACCATCCATGTTGTTACCCTGATAACAGGGTATTCGTGGGGTCTAGAAGCACAATCCATAGGACCCACAGCCACCTGTTCCTGTGGCTGCGATTTGTGGCTGTGGCTGCTGCTGCAGGTGAGGAAGTCTTGAGATAGGTCCCCCTGGTGACAGGGACATTGGCTCAGAGGAATGGCAGGTGACTCTGCCAGCCAGTTCAAGGGCATCTTCCACTAGGGATGAGCAAAGGGCGAACACGAACATGTTCGTCTTCGCCCCTTGTCGAACACCCTCTTTTGCCGAACCGAACACTGTTCGGTTCGGCGAACAGTTTAGGAAAAAACAGGTGTTCGCTGTTCGCCTGTGGAGGCATGTTCGGGCGAACCTCGAACACTGTTTGTGTTCGTCGCGGGCAAATTTCAGCAGCGGCCCGAACACGAACGTGTCCGGGCGAACATCGAACACTGTTTGGCGAACGATTTGAGCTAAAAAACAAAACCTGTTCGGTTCGCCTCGAACACGTTCGAGGCGAACCGAACAGGTGTTCGCCACCTTGCTCATCCCTATCTTCCACTCCCAATAGATGTCAAGTACCGTTTGTGCAAGTGAAATTCCTACCTCCTCACACGTACCTTCTTCTGGAGCGTTGAGCCATCGTCAGGTCGAACCAAGGCAGTTTGTTTCTCCACAACATACTCGCACACCTGTCACCCCACTGCTGCTACCTCCCTTGGTCCTGAACGCACCCATCTCTCTCTGGGTTCACCTTCCGCCATCCAGACTTGCTCTTAGTAATTGACTGTCGTTGCTGCTGTCATACCAGGCACCAGTGATTGCAGAAAAAGCTGCAGCTTGAGGTAGTGCAGCTTCCATATTCGATTCTGCAAGCTTTGGAGCATCCACACATTGGACAGGTGAGGAGGCTTGCTCCCGAGGAACATAGGATGTGATTGGTCAACCACTTGCTCTTGATGCATCATGCTGTGAGGCTGGTGGTAAGCCTGGAAGAGCACGCACACAAGGTGACATGCATGACAGGCTTGGGTGCTCCTACATGTAATGCACGGAATGTGAGTAGACGACCCCTGAGATGGCTTTCTGGCTGGTTCTTCTCACAAGTGCGCAGCACCCGACTCGAGGGTCTCGGGCCGGCTGTAGGGCTTGGGTCACGTTGATCCACACTGAGCAATTTTTTGGGTACTTGTCTCTCAAGTTCGCTGGAGGTTTAGTTCACTAGTGTAGCCATCACGAATTGGGTTGTGGTGGTTAAAGGTGCCCGAACACGGATTTGGGGCACCTCTGCACGTTTCACAACATTGGGCACGCAGCTCCAAGCTGGACCCACGAAATTCAACATTGGAAATGCATCCATAGCTTGGAATTTGCGCTACAAAAAAATTTTGTAGCTCAGTGACAATAAACGGTCTAACAAATTACTCAGAAGCATAGCCAGCAAACCTGCTCCGCCAGCTGGCCCCAAGTGGAGTCACGCCGCTCGACAAGCCGAGATAAGGCTTGTCGGCTCAATTAACTTGTTCATTCACTTGCGGGCCTTGACAATCCGCCCATGATTGAGTGGTCCAACCAGACTATCCCACACTGGCCCATATAATTGTTCAATGCACCGAGCTGGTTGAACTTGTCATATTACCTGCCAGCAATGACAAGCCACCTAAAACGGGCTCGCAAATGGGCCCAATCAGCTACCCACTCGTCTAATCTGCCAGTCAGCTCATTATGGACTGCGAATGGCTCAGATCGTGGACTAACAAAACATACTCTTCATTTCGCAGGAGTCTCCTACATCCATAGACAACTCCAACGGGGGGAAAAGCTGATTTGGCCAATCTTGGTGCTGCTCACCAAGACGCTGTTCGACTCAAAATTGTTCAGCCAAGATCTTACTCGACAAGCATATTGCCGACCCCAAGTCGGCACAAAAAATGCCCGACAGCCACGTCCGGATTGGAGGATTGAAGTGGCATTCCTCATATTTTGCTTATGTGTAGCTGATACGACTGACATTCAAATATTGTTCGTGCTTGCACATATGTGATGTCTTGCATGGGCGAGCACGAATGAGGCATGTTTACGGTGGCAGGATAGGCTGGCGTGGGTGGAATAGACATAATCACTGGCCTGGTCGGGCCTGCCTCTTATCTTCTTGCACATCCGTCCTGTGCGTCTTGGTCCAACATTTATTACCAATTCCAACAGGGCCAGCTTGCTTTAGGAAGGTCAATTGCTTCTACCATTGGCCGGGACAGCTGTGTCCTATGACAGGTCCACACAGACGCGGCTAGCGGTTTGACACCTTCGAGCAGACTGGTGAGCAACTTGCATCAATGAACTAGCTTGGTCTAGCGCCAGCCTTAGCTCATGCCTAGCGGGTATGCTCGTTCTCATATCAGTTTTACTAGGTGTCACCACATGCAGGAACTTTCATTTGAGTACCTCTCCTATGTCGTATAGGCTGCCGTCCCAAATCCAATGATGATACTCACAATGCAACGAGGTTTCTTAGATTGCTGATGATGGATAAAATAGACCCATTAACAGCGTTGTTGCTGATATATCTGATGGTACAACTCGTGAATCGATTTATTCAGAGATGAACATATATGAATATCAGAAACAAGAGGATCAATATAGCCAAAACATTCTCAACAACTACAATGAAGGTCTCGTACCCTGCTAGTCAGTGACACATATTTAAGACTGCATATGTCAATGGTTGATGTATGGAAAAGATATATTCAAGTCAAACTGTTCCATTAAGCGCATCAGAGAACCATGTCATTAATTCAAAAACAAAAAAAATCGAGGAAAAAATATATAGAAAGCAAACAAAACAAAACAACCCAAACAAAGCATAGGAGAGCGACGAATAGCGTCATTGAGGAGGGGGGTCATACAGGAATGACATGCTGAAATGGGATTGCTTGACGAGCTGCCTATTCTAATAGGTGCATTCTATTGTCAACACAACACAAACAAGCGTTTCAAGAGTAAGTAACACTTTACTGGAATGGGCGCTATTACCAGTCTGTAAAAACATGCAAACATGTGCTTATACAAAAGTATCAGGGAAGAAAGGGTACAGTGTCAACAATATTTGGTGTTATATTAACAGCAAGAAACAAGAATGAGCTGAAACAACTGTTCATAAGAACTGCTTAGCACAGTAGTCCATAATATAATGTCTTCATATTTCCCGCGCAAAGGTACAACAATAGCTTGCTTGTAACTGTACTGCAGTACCTGTTCCCTTGTCGCCTGAACGTTGCAGAATCTTGTCATGAGGCCGACAAGAATGCCTTTGATTGTTGCACCTGCATCATGAGTTCTAAACCAAGGCCTGGAGTTCCTTTGTTCCTGCCACATACCCGCGCACTTGTCAGCGCCCTTCAGCCCTTTCCCTTGGGCTTGAGTACACCCATCCCAGCAACTCTCCTTGTCGTGCACATTCCACCATCCATGTTCTTCTCCTGTGCTCACCCATTCTTACAATTCTGAGAGGGCGTTTTGGCAGCACGGGCCGTAGGGCCCACAACTGCTGGCTGTTGCTGTAGTTGAAGAAATGGATCAGATTCATCCACGCAAAAGGTGAAATTTAGATCGAACTCCTTTGGTACTGACAGGTGCTGAAGTCTTGTCATGTTACTGATGGTGGATGGAATAGATCCAGTCAGACTGTTGTATGATGGACTCCTGATTGGAAGTAATCACAAAGGTTCCCAGTCAAGGAAAGGTAGCAACTGATTAAGGGGCAGGGGTGAGTGAAAACTAGAATCGAACATGTCAACATATATTCATGACATCATACACACGTTTTAGCAGGCAGTTAGGGCTGCAAGGGTGGATATGTCACGATGAGATATAAGGTGACCCTGACGCATGGTGCCTATTGTAGCAGATGGCTCCTAGTGTGATTTCAAGCAGGTTTTCTACACCCAGCACAAAAGTTCTAACACAATACGCTAACTAGAATATATCACAACAACGGATAGCAAGAGATACCATGAGAGTTCCTTCAATGAATGATACGCAAGCAGGAAAACATGCCTGTACACTAGAGAAGCAGTGAGAATAGCCGCCTTGGAGGTGGCCATGAGCCAAGGCCGGCCTGGCTCAGGGAGCCAGCGTAGAGACGAGCATCCGGCCCGGCCCGACCCGACCCGACCCGACTTGGCCGGGCCACACGGGCTCTCGGGTCGGATCGGGTCGGGCCAACCTCGGGCCAGGGTGCTGAAGGTTCTGGCCCGACGCGGGCCTACACACTCGAGTCAACTTGGACCCGGTTACGGGTTGGGTCGGGTTGGGCCAAGCTGATCCGCCCATGTTTAGGGGCCAGTGGCGTGTGTGTTGTGGATGTTTTTTCTATGTTGGAATATACGCATTTAGTGTATATACGCGTATCGTATATACGCTTTCGTGTATACGCTATACGCTCCTAGGTCGGTTTGGATATACGCTTTTTCGGGCAGGGGAAAATTTTCCCGGGCAGGGTGAAAAAACCGTCGTGCTCAACATCGGGAAGGTGTTCCGTACTCTAACTAGGATTCTCGTGGCAAAATTTCTAAATCTGAATGGCGATTGGGGTGGGATGTGTAGTAAACATTAGCGCTAGGAGTAGGAATCGGAATCAACTCTGTCGGAAGCGGGAAAGAAAACTAGAAATGACTAGTGAAGCTGGGCTGGCTGGTAAGCGTGACTGGGATTTGTTGGGGGGACATTTGACATGTTGGAGTTCGTAGATGGGAAGGGTTTCAATGTGGTACTAATTGAAAACTGTAGATATGAACTGCCAGATGTGGCTGATAACTTTAAAGGCAGATTCCCGCTTCCCTGGACCACCGAAATGCATCTCGACTTCGGCAAAATGCTCACCAGGAGATTCCGCATCTTTCTGTATACACTAGATGTTTTTCCTCGGGAAGCTCAAAAATAAATCTGACTGCGTATAGCGTATTAGTAAGTGTATAGCGTTTTGAGTATAAACACAAGCGTGTAAACGCTATACACTTTAGGGTCTGAGCGTACATTCCAACATAGTGTTTTTTTGGTTTTAGTGTATAACATATGCTGTAAGTTAGGGATGAGCACAGATACGAACACGAGGCGAACCGAACAGGTTTGTTTTTTTTGCTTAGAGTGTCCGCCGAACAGTGTTCGAGGTTCGCCTCGAACACGTTCGTGTTCGGGCCGCTGCTACAATTTGCCCCGCGACGAATACGAACATGTTCGAGGTTCGCCCAAACACGCCTTCACAGGCGAACGGCGAACACCTGTTTTTGCTTAAAGTGTTCGCCGAACCGAACAGTGTTCGGTTCGGCAAACGGATGTGTTCGTGTAGGGGCGAACACGAACATGTTCGTGTTCGCCCCTTGCTCATCCTTACTGTAAGTACTCGTATCCAGCATAGTCAATGCGGTTTGAACGGGTGGTTTCTAAGCTTAGGTGACTTCATTGCTGCCGTTAGGCAAGATTGAGAGCGTGGGTAGGTAGGTTCTGATCTCGAGGGGATAAAAAACCCCTCGACAACATTTTGCCCTAGAATTTCGTCCCCAGAGTGTCAAAATCGGGTCGGGTCAAAATCCCGACCCGAATTCCATGGTCCTGGTCCGAATTCGGGTCGGCTCAAAGCTGACCCGAAACCCGACCCGACTCGGCCCGAGTCCCATGCTCGGGACGGGTTTTAGCCCGGGTCGGGTCGGTTCGGCCCGCAGGGCTATGTTGCTTGCGCCTGTCGCATCAGGCGCTTTTGACGCTGGCGTCTGGACGGGACGTCTAGACGCTTGACGCCCGGTGTCCTCTGCCCTGGACGCCCGCTTGACGCTAGTCCGGGCAGGGCAAAACTTTTCCCGGGCAGGGGTAAAAAGAACATGCCTAGTAAGGATACGCAGGGGTTAGAATGCGAGAAGTTCACCTAAAGCTATAAATACTCCATAAAATCCTGAAAATCCTGAAAATCCTGTGGAGCCACCAACAGAATGATCGGCGGGACTAGGAGTTGACATAATATCTGAATCGCCTTAACCTAATTTTAGCTTGGAAGGCTTAGTAGCGTGACTGGCTTATTCTAGTGTAAGGAACGCTAGAGACCCTTCCAGAGCGTCAGGCGCAACATAGGCACGGGGCAGGCAAATGAAACCACTGACTCGATCCGGGCTAAACCACGACCCGACCCGAGCGGGGCAAATGAGCCAGGGTATAGCCATGAGCCATGAGCAAGGGCCGGCCTGAGAAAACTTAAATCGATCAGAGAGACCGACCAGGGCCGACTTGTGTTAGGCTCAGACTGTCAGATTTATATGACATAGTTGCTGTAGGCTATAGTGGGGTAGCACATATGGGGTACAGGGTTTCTAGGGTTGTATTTGTACCCAATCTTTCCTTAGTCATTCTCATTCCTGCTTACTCATTTCACATGGTATAGAGCGGGTTCCCTGTGGAACTCTGCCTAGGGCCCACCGAAGCGCGCCCCGAGGCGCGCTCAACTTTTTTTTTTTTCCGCTATCGAGCGACCCTCCGTGTCGCCTCCCTCCCACACGCGGCCCAGCCGCCCGCTAAGTCGCGGCCCCAGCAGCCCGCTACGATCGCGGCCCCAGCCGCCTGCTCGACGCGGCCCCCAGCCGCCTGCTCGACGCGGCCCCAGCCGCCTGCTTGACGCGGCCCTGCCGCCCGCTACGCCGCGGCCGCCGCCCACTACGATCGCGGCCCCGGCCGCCTGCTACGACCGCGGCCCCAGCCGCCTGTTCGACCGCGGCCCCGCCGCCCGCTCCTGTCGCGGCCCCCAGCCGCCTGCTCGACGCGGCTCCCAGCCGCCTGCTCGACGCGGCCCTGCCGCCCGCTACGCCGCGGCCGCCGCCCACTACGATCGCGGCCCCGGCCGCCTGCTACGACCGCGGCCCCAGCCGCATGTTCGACCGCGGCCCCGCCGCCCGCTCCTGTCGCGGCCCCGGCTGCCTGCTCGCACGGCCTCGCCGCCCGCTACTACCGCGGCCCCGGCCGCCTGCTCGACCGCGGCCCCCCCCCCCCCCCAGCCGCCTGTTCGACCGCGGCCCCGCTGCCCGCTACTGTCGCGGCCCCGGCCGCCTGCTAGCGCGGCCTCGCCGCCCTCTACTACCGCGGCCCCGGCCGCCTGCTTGCACGGCCCCGCCGCCTGCTACGACCGCGGCGCCAGCCGCCTGTTCGACCGCGGCCCCGCCGCCTACTACCGTAGCGGCCCCGACCGTCTTCTCGCGCGGCCCCGCCGCCCACCTACTACCGGGAGCCGAGCCGCCCTGCAGCCGAGCCGCCCGGGAGCCGAGCCGCCCTGCACCCGAGCCGCCCTGTCGCCGAGCCGCCCGGGAGCCGAGCCGCCCTGCCCCCGAGCTGCCCTGCCGCCGAGCCGCCCGGGAGCCGAGCCGCCCTGCGCCCGAGCCGCCCAGCACCCGAGCCGCCAGGTCGCTGAGCCGCCTTTCTGCATACCTACTCGACCTGCCCTGCCTGGTGAGCACAGTCCCACTGCCACTGCGAGCTCTTTCCCTACTGCTTGCACTGCGTCGCTGTCGTCGCCATGGCTACCCCTAGTGTCCTAGCTTTTGACGCTGAGGGTCGCGCCATTGATTTTGAGGTCTGGTTAGACGACCTGCAGCTGTTCTTACAGTGCGACAGGGCTGACGACCTTTCTCTCTTTGACCTCACCTCTGGCGCCTCTCCTGCTCCTGCTGCTGATGCTGATCCCGCTGTCCGCTCTAAGTGGGCCACCCGCGATGCTGCTGCACGTCTTGCTGTGCGTCGCCACCTCCCTACCTCTGAGCGTGCGCACTTTAGTCAGTACAAGAGTGCTCAGACCTTGTACGACGCTGTAGTTGCGCGCTACTCCTCCCCTGCCACTGCTGCACTGAGCCGTCTCATGCTTCCCTACCTCTTTCCTGACCTCTCTGCCTTTCCCACTGTCGCTGACCTCATTACGCACCTCCGCACTAGTGACACTCGCTACCGCGCCGCCCTTCCTGCTGAGTTCTGCGCTAAGAACCCCCCCCCCATGTACATCGCTCTCTACTACGTAGTCGCGCGCCTCCCTGACTCCCTTCGCGTCGTCAGGGACCACTTTCTCGCAGTCTGTCCCACCACCCTCACCGTCGACCTCCTCGAGAAGGCCCTCCTTGCAGCGGAGAAGAGCATAGTCGCTGTAGGTGCTTCTCGTGGTGACCCTCGCACCCCCATCTTTGAGGGGTGCTCTCCTTCCCCCTTGCTGCCCTCTGTTGCCTCTGCTGCTGCTGCCGACCTGCTTGGTCTTGAGTCGGTCGGCTCGGCGTCTGCCCCTAGTGGGAGACGTCGCTCCAGCAAGGGCAAGGGGGGCAAGGGCGCGGGTGGAGCTGGAGGGGGCGGTGGCGGTGGCGGCGGTGGCGGCGGAGGGAGTGGGGGTGGCGGCGGGACTAGTGGCGGGGGTGGTGGTGGTGGTGGTGGCAGCAGCGGCGGAGACGGTGGTGGTGGTGCCAGCGGTGGTGGTGGAGGCAGCGGCGGAGGTGGAGGCGGCGGAGGTGGAGGCGGTGGAGGCGGCAGCGGAGGAGGCAGTGGTGGTGGAGGAGGTGGAGCTGGTCGGGGTGGTACCCAGCAGCGTAGCGGCGGTGGTGGTGGCCAGCGCTCGCACCGGCAGCAGCAGCAGCGCTCGCGGGACATCCCTTCGCCTCAGCAGCTTCGTGAGTGGTACGCTGGGCGTCAGAGGGGTGGGGGTACTGGTCCCTGCACCTACGTTCTTCGTTCCGGCGACCGCGCGGGTGAGCAGTGTGGGGGTGCCCACGCCACCCAGCGCTGCTTTGGCCGCCTGACGGACGCCTGGCGTCAGCAGTTCCCTGGGGCTAGTGAGATCCCTCGCTGGGATGAGCTTCTCAGGGCTGGTGTAGCGATCTTTGATCTTGATTTTGATGCTATCCTTACTGCTATGTATGTTGTGGATTATAGTGAGGAGAATGAGGGTTACCGTTGTTTCCAGCCCGACCCGGGCATTGGTACTGCTGCGCTAGGTGCTTGTGAGGCTGCTGCTCTAGGTGCCAGTGCGTCTGCGCTCTCAGGTACTGGTGAGACTGCGCTCTCAGGTACTGCGTCGTCCTCGTCCTCCCTCACTTTCACACTTGACTCCGGAGCTTCTCGCTCCTTCTTTCGAGACCGCACTACCCTTACGCCGCTCGGCCGGCCGGTTGCAGTCTCCTTGCTGACCCCTCTGGAGGTCCTGTCCTGTCTCACTTCTCCACTGTCCTCCCGTGTCCGGCTGCCCCTTCGGGCACCCTGTCGGGTCTGTACCTTCCCTCGTTCTCCACGAACTTGGTGAGTGGAGCGGACCTGCAGGATGGGGGTGTTCACCAGTTCACTCCTGCGAGTCAGCGGGTGACCCACTGCACGGAGGCACGCACAGGCCGACACCTGGCCACGTTCTCGCGTCGGCCGGGGTCGAGTCTCTACACCCTGACCGTTGAGTCTCCTCCTGTCCCTGCGTCTGGTCAGGTGGCTGCGTCGGGTCAGGTACTTGCTGCTGCGTCCCGGTCAGGTCCTGAGTCTGCCCCCTGTTCTTGTCGCCTCCTGTCTCACGAGACTCTCCTGTGGCACCACCGTCTTGGCCACCCCTCCTTGCCCCGTCTTCGGAGCATGGCTTCCCGTGTCCTTGTCTCTGGTCTTCCCCAGTCTCTCCCTCCTCTCCCCTCCGGGCCAGGACCTTCCTGTGTCCCCTGTGTCGAGGGTCGCCTCCGGGCTACTCCTCACTCCTCCCACTTCCCCCCGACAGAGGCTCCCCTGCAGACGCTTCACATGGATGTGTGGGGCCCAGCCCCCGTCCGTGGGCAGGGTTACGAGCGCTACTTCCTGTTGGTGGTTGACGACTACTCGCGTTACACCACAGTCCTCCCCTTGCGCAGCAAGGGTGCGGTCGCTGAGGTGCTGATCGACTGGATCCGCGAGGCTCGTCTCCAGCTCAGGAAGAGCTTCGGCTCGGACTTTCCTGTTCTGCGTCTGCACTCTGACAGAGGCGGAGAGTTCTCTTCTCGCCTTCTGCGAGACTACTGTCGTGCACGGGGGATCCGCCAGACCTTCACGCTTCCGGACTCACCACAGCAAAATGGGATTGTTGAGCGCCGCATTGGCATGGTCATGGATGTCGCTCGTACGTCCATGATGCATGCGGCTGCCCCCCATTTTCTGTGGCCGTTTGCGGTGAGGTACGCGGCGCATCAGCTCAACCTTCACCCCCGGGTCTCTCGGCCTGCGATGTCCCCAGTCTTGCTGTGGACGGGGAAGGTTGGCGATGCGTCTGTGTTCCGTGTCTGGGGATCTCGGGCGTTTGTCCGCGACTTGTCTGCGGACAAGCTGTCCCCTCGTGCTGCTCCCTGTGTCTTCCTTGGCTTCCCCACTGACGCCCCAGGGTGGCAGTTTTACCACCCCTCCTCTCGTCGTGTTCTGTCCTCCCAGGACGTTACGTTCGACGAGTCAGTCCCCTTCTACCGTCTCTTCCCCTACCGCACTCCTTCCCTCCCCCCTCCCCCGGACTTCCTTGTGCCGGTTCCCCCCCCGGTTGACCCCCTCCCCCCTCAGGTTCCTGCCCCCTCAGGTGTGTCCCAGGTAGACGCCGTTGACCCGGTCGAGGTTACTGGTGACTCTGGTGCTGCTGCGGGTGCTGAGCCTGGGGGTGCTGACTCTGGGGGTACTGTGCGCGGGGGTGCTGAGCCTGGGGGTGCTACTGCTGGGGGTGCTGGGCCTGAGGGTGCTACTGCGGTGGGTGCGGAGCCTGGGGGTGCTGAGCCGGGGGGTGCTGTGCCTGGAGGTGCTGGGCCTGGGGGTGCTGGGTCGGGAGCTGCTGAGCCTGGGGGTGCTGCGTCTGGAGCTGCTGAGCCTGGGGTTTCTCCTGCTGCTGCGTCTCGCCGGGAGCCCTTCTCTCCACAGGAGCTGCGTGAGTGGTTCGCTCGCCGCTGGAGGCGTGCTGTTGAGTCTGGAGGTGCTGCTGGAGCTGGAGCTGGAGCTTCTTCGACCGTCGAGGGTGCGGGTGCTGCCGGTCCCGGAGCTGCTGGACCTGCGGGTCCTCCTGGAGCTGGAGCTGCTGAGGGCGTTCGTGCTGAGCCTGCTGCTGTTGGTCCTGCCGCTGGAGGTGTGGGTGGCGCTGGTGCTGTCGCTGAGGGTGCTGGTGCTGTCCCTGCTGAGTCTGGAGCCGCCGCGCGGCCTCGGCCGTACTTCGTTCCGCTCCTGCAGCAGGTTCTTGGTCTTTCTCCTCCAGTAGAGGGTCCACCGCCTGTCCAGTCGCAGTCCCTGCTGGAGCCTTCCTCTCCACTGCCTGCTCCCTCTCCTTACACTGGTCCTACTGGAGGTCTTGCTGAGCGTCGTGAGCCTGCGTCTCGTCCCGCGTCGCCTGTTCGTGCTGCTCGCGCTAGTGGTCGCAGTTCGCGTCAGCGTCCTCCTCCTGTTCCTGGCACGCACCGGATGTCTTTGCGTCCGTCCACTGCTCCTCTGCGTGCCCCTTTGCCTTCTCCTCCTGAGTCCTCTCTTCCTGCGCTTGCCGACCCTGAGTCGGACTCTCTTCGTGCTGCCAGTCCTACTGTCACGCGTCTGCTTGCTACTGTCGTCACTGACCCCTCTTTTGAGTCCACTGCTGCGTCTGCTCTAGTCGCTGAGCTCGTCGACTTTGCTGCTCGCTGTCCTCTCGACTACGCTGCTAGTCTTGTTGCTGAGTCTGCGTCTGTCTGTCCTCCGTCCGTCGGGGGTGAGTGTGCTCTTAGCACGGACGTCCTAGAGGACAGGCAGGAGGAGTTACAGTGTCTAGCGGCTGCTTCACCTCATCTCGCGTCTGTACTGCTTGCCCCTGAGGGAGACCCGGATGCACTAGACATCCCGACTCCGCGTTCTTACGCGGAGGCCGTAGAGGGTCCCTACTCCTCTCAGTGGCAGGCAGCTATGGATGCAGAGATGGCTTCCTGGAAGTCCACAGGCACCTACGTTGACGCGGTTCCCCCTCCTGGGGCGAACATCGTCAGTGGCATGTGGATCTTCAGGGTGAAGCGGCCGCCGGGCTCTCCACCTGTCTTCAAGGCACGGTACGTTGCTCGTGGCTTCAGTCAGCGGCAGGGAGTTGACTACTTTCAGACCTTCTCTCCCACCCCGAAGATGACTACTCTTCGGGTGCTGCTGCACATAGCCGCTCAGCGCGACTACGAGCTTCACTCTCTCGACTTCAGCACTGCGTTCTTGCAGGGTAGCCTGCACGAGGAGATCTGGCTTCGCCGTCCACCTGGCTTCACTGGGACTTTCCCTCCTGGCACCCAGTGGAGCCTCCGACGGCCAGTCTACGGTCTCCGCCAGGCACCGCGTGAGTGGCACGACACACTGAGGACTACGCTTGCGGCTCTTGGGTTTGCTCCTTCTACTGCTGACCCGTCGCTGTTTCTTCGCACCGACACTTCCCTGCCGCCGTTCTACATCCTCGTGTACGTCGACGACTTGGTCTTTGCCACAGCGGACACTGCTGGACTCGCCTACGTGAAGTCCGAGCTGCTGAAGAGACACACGTGCACAGACCTGGGTGAACTGCGCAGCTACCTTGGCTTGCAGATCACTCGGGACAGAGCACGCCGCACCATTACCTTGACTCAGTCACACATGGTGCAGCAGGTCCTTCAGCGCTTCGGCTTCACGTACTCCTCGCCTCAGGCCACTCCTCTGCCTACTCGCACTCACTCTCAGCTCTGCCTTCGGATGAGTCCGTAGAGTCGAGTGGTCCGTATGCAGAGCTTGTTGGCTGCCTCATGTACCTGATGACCTGCACACGACCTGACCTTGCATACCCTCTGAGCATTCTTGCACGCTATGTTGCTCCTGGGAGACACAAACCGGAGCACATGGCTGCAGCTAAGAGGGTATTGCGCTACCTGTGCAGTACGTCGGGCATGGGGCTAGTGCTTGGAGGGAGGAGTCCAGTGGTCCTTACCGGCCACGCGGACGCTTCTTGGGCTGACGACCAGGCTACGCAGCGGTCGTCACAGGGTTACACCTTCAGCCTTGGTTCCGGCTCTGTCTCGTGGCGGTCTACTCGCTCGTCTTCGGTTCTCGGCTCCAGTTGTGAGGCTGAGATCTACGCCGGGGCCATGGCTGCACAGGAGCTTCGCTGGCTCACCTACCTGCTGACTGACCTTGGAGAGCCGCCTCGTTCTCCTCCAGTGCTGTACGTAGACAACAAGGCTATGCTGGCCTTGTGTCGAGAGCAGCGCTTGGAGCACAGAACGAAGCACATTGCTCTCCGCTACTTCCTTGCTCGTGAGCTGCAGCAGCGTGGTCAGTTGCGACTTGCGTACGTGGCCTCTGAGGCCAACACTGCTGATGTGTTCACCAAGGCACTCGCGCCTTGTGACCATCAGCGCTTTTGCACCCAGCTGGGTCTTGTGCCTGTCTTGCCTCACTTGCTCTCCTCTTGACTTCACTTGTACTGTGACATATATATATGCCTGCTCTTGTTTGTCTAGTTTTATACATATGTCTGTACTCCTGCATGTGAACTGGCCTCTGGCCCTACTCTTGTGCTCGGACTGTATGGTGACTTTGTGATCCACCCTGAGCTTGTTTTGCTTTGCTTGACTGGTCTTGTGACCCCTTGTTCTCCCCCACTTTGCCTATGGGGGTGTGTCAGATTTATATGACATAGTTGCTGTAGGCTATAGTGGGGTAGCACATATGGGGTACAGGGTTTCTAGGGTTGTATTTGTACCCAATCTTTCCTTAGTCATTCTCATTCCTGCTTACTCATTTCACACAGACTTGCTCAAATCTGAGGTTTGTGGCCACATCCGCACGGCCCAAGGTTTTCGATCCAGTCTGTGTAAATGTGATGTTTTGCAGCTGATTACGTGAAACATGGGATATAGGGAAGACAATGTGGTTACACTGAAGGCTCAGCAAAACCAAACCGAATATGCTGGATTTTACAACTAGGTAGGTTTCCTAGCAATGTGCAGCCATATTTGAATCTTGAGCTCGAGGATACACCTTGACCCAAGGCAAACCGGTTGGATCTGGCCACATCAGACGGTTTGAGCTGGTTCGACCCCACACAGTACCGCTTTGAAAATCTCAGTGACCCTTCAGTGCTCACCTGGCCTGGCCCTTGCTCATGTGTAGCGTGCATAATCATACTCATGCTTCCAAGTTACCCAACCAAAGGTGGAAGTTCGCTTGGAAAATACCGAAACTCACAGGAAAGTGAGACTGCTCATGGTGCCGATGGTGGATGGAATAGACCCAGTCAAACTGTTGTTATAAAGAGAGCTGTGAGTATGTAAATGCAAGAGGTTCGATCCAAGGGAGACAGAGAGAGTAAAGGGGTGAAAACTTTGAACAGAAACACCATGAAATTTCACATTTGTTCAGCAATTTCCAGCGAGCAGCAATTTTACAGAGCTGGATACCCTGATTTTCTTTCAACATCGTCAGAAATCTTAAATTCTGAGATCCATGATTTAAGTAGCCTTAGGAAACAAGACAAACACAGCCAAGTTAGAAGCCATGACATGTATTAACCATACGCTTGTTACATCAATTGTGTTTTAGAATGGCTGCATATGTTGTGAGGATGTCTTGTTGATATGTGAACATGAAATGAGTTACCCATCTTCTAAGTGTGCACAGAAACATATTATGTATGCTCTAAGATACCATGTCTTTTCTTACTCACAAAAATCTCAGCCTCTCCAGGGCACTGATGGAATCTGGAATGGATCCGGTTAGGCCTTCATTCAGTGGATAGCTGGTGGGCAGTGGAATGGAATGGGTGGACAGGGGACATTTGAAATGATAAGAATAGAATGGTGTGTTGGGGATTATGTGAGAACAAGGGGCCTCTGCAGCCCATCTGTTGTCCACTTGTGTCTACGTGCAAGGAGGGTCATAGCACCTAATAGTAGCGTTAAGGTTGGTGCTTTGATGCACAAAAAGACCTTCCAAAGTGAGCCGCGCAAATGAAATGGACGGAAAAAGAGGGGAGGGGGGGAGGGGGGGGGGGGGAGTGTAAAGCAGCACTTAAACTTTATCTACCTTACATATGTCTACGCGCATTTTCTGAATTCTCAGATGGTTGGTCCCGTTTTGTGATTACGTACGGAAGGAGAGTAAATGTCGGGCTTCAAAACCATGGGCATTGGCAGATAGGAATTAGTTTCCACTCCACAGAGGAGCTCTGCGCAAAGAGCAACCCATCAAGCAAGAACCCCAAGCAACCGTATCCACGGCTCGACCACACTCATTACCATTGCAAACTTTTCCAAACCTCTCGCCCATTTTCTCTACTCCTATGGAACACTTTAACATAACAGTTCCGGGTTTCAGTTCTCCGTCCCTCTGTGAATCCCAATCTCTCTTATGAGTCACACGTGGCACTAGTTGATGTGTCCGTTTACTGTCGTTATCAAAATTATTCACCTTCCGTCAACAGTGGTGGTGTTCTTATTTAGAGGTTTTGTTACAAAACAGAGTGAGCTTGGAGGACAAGAGAATCCATGGGAGGAGTGGTTCAAGAAGAGAGGGAGATCAAGTGACAGAGCCTATTACAGCCCTAGCTAACCGCTCTCCTGTGTTGGAATATACGCTCAAACCCTCCTTGAAAGCCATGTCGGTCTCAGGATCGTAAACACCTTAGTCGGCAATAGTCTACTTGCTATCGCCTATCGTGTTCTCCATGATCTCACGAATCCAATGATATGCGCAGCTCTGCTTGAAGTTGTCAATACACACTTCAGCAATTTTCAGAATCTCCAACTGATCAATGTTGTATTTCCAGAATGAGTACAAACAGGTTTATAGTCAAGCAAGACACAAAATGCGATTCCTAACTTCACTTGTTTCCAAAGTAACCGCGTGCGCCTCGTTTCACCCCGAGTCGCACACGCAACCGAACCGAATTCGGTGAACACTCCTCAAGTCCGAATCTGGAACCTTCTCGAACGCGCCTTGGTCTCAAACCACATTTTCCCCTCGTCAACTTCAATCTCGATGCTTCTTCCACCTTCTCACACATTCCTTCTCGATTTCTCTCTCCCCTCTCACGTCGTAGGCCGATTTCCACCGCTTCTCTCTAGAATAGTCCACACGCTTCCGTCGCCTTCATTCTGCCGTCTCGACCGTATTATGTGCGCCGTCATTAGTGTGGTTCCACGAACCACTCCAACAACCTCCCCTGTGGTTCGTGAACCACAACTCCACTTCCGTGTTCCATTGCAGCCCTCATAGATTCGAATTTGGCTTCACATTCCCCTGAATCTCCTGCAAGTTGCGCATCCCCACCTTCTCCTTGCAATACTCAAAGTTAGACCTAGGTAGCACCTTGGTCAAGAAATCTGCCACTTGCTCCTCAGTGGGAACGAACTCAAACTTGAACTGCTGCTTCTCGAGCTGCTCCCGTACCCAGTGATACTTCACATTCATGTGCTTCGTCCTCCCATGCCAATTGTCGTTTCTGGCCAAGTCAATGGCCGACTTGCTATCCGACTTCACAACAGTAGGTCCTTCAATAGTGATGTCGAGCTCCTTCATCAGCCTCCTCAGCCACACTTCCTCGTGGCACGCAAAGAACAGTGCCATGTACTCCGATTCAGCAGTTGACAATGCTATGCCCGCCAATTTCTTTGCTTGCCACATGATGGCAGTGCCCCCAAGAAGGAACACGTACCCATATGCGCCTTTCCCTGTTTTCTTGTCCGGTGCATGTGAGGCATCCGCATACCCCACCAGCTGCAAAGTCTCTTCTCCTCCCTCAAAGAGAAGCCCCTCCTCGCCATGCTGCACCAAAAAACTAAGTGCCCGCTTCATTTCCCGCCATTTCCTTCCCCGCTGCACATGCTGCCCCAAGTAACTCGCCGCATATGCCATGTCGACCTTTGTGCATGAAACCGGATACATATCCGATCCCACCATCGACTGGTACATCTGCAGCGCTTTCTTTTCTCCTCCCCACTGCTTCACATCCTCTTCCTGCTCGTTATCATTTGCTGCCATGCCGCTGAGTGGTGTCGTGATCTCCTTGGTGAAACCCTGGCCAAACCTCTGCTGCACCCGGTTGCAATATCTTTTCTGGTACAAGAAGAGCTTCTTCTCTTCCACATTCCGCTCCAGGTTCATCCCCAAAAACAGCGTTGTCCTAGGAATCTGTTTCACCTGAAAAACCTCAGCAAGATGGTCACACACTCTCTCCACCTCAGCCAGTAAAGCTCCTGCTATGAGGATATCATCCACATAGAGTAGCAAGTACACCTTCTTCTCTCCTTCTCCCCTCCAATAGAACGCTCGGTCACACTCACTTTTCTGGAACCCTCCTTTCAGCAACCTCTCATCCATCGCCTTATACCACTCCCTTGGACTCTGCTTCAGCCCGTACAACGCCTTCAACAGCTTACACTTCCTATCGGTGCTGTCTTCAAACCCGGTTGGTTGATCCATGTACATCTCTTCTCGCACTACACCATGCAGAAACGCATTCTTGATGTCCAGCTGCACCAAGAAATAACCCCTTGCCGCTACCACCTTCAGGAATGCTCTTGCGGTTGTAAGCTTGCTCACGGGAGCATAGGTCTCGTTGTAGTCAACCCCCTCGACCTGAGTATACCCTTTTGCCACTAACCTTGCCTTAAACCGCTCCAGCTGCCCCATATCCCCTGTCTTGATCTTAAAAATCCACTTCACACCCACTGCTGCCCTTCCTTCCGGCATAGGCACTAACTCCCAAGTGCCTCTCTCTGCTAGAGTGTCCAGCTCCTCTTGAATTGCAGCCATCCACTGCTCCCTCTGTGGTCCTGCCAAGGCTTCTTCAACAGTCACGGGTTCCTTAGGCAGGCTATACTTCTCCAAACTCCCCTGTGACACTAGCGCCGTCGCAGTTGCAGCCAGGAGCAGATGGGTCCTCACATCGTTCCAAGGTGTCATAACCAGTGAAACAAACTTAGCTGGTTTCTTCTTGATCCTCAGACCGCGCCCCAACTCCTCAGCCGGTGTCTCGTCCTTACTAACTTCCTTTGTCGCTGCATATATCTCGTCAAGCCCTCGTTCCTTTCCTATCACCATGGCTCCATCCTCCAGCAGCTCATTTAACTTTTTAGCAGCTTCACAAGTAGCTTCACTACTGATCAGTCTCCATGGGTTACCCTCGCCCTCCTGTGCTGTCCCATCACTGCTTTCCACGTGCTCCACATCCTGATTTTCCTCCTCTGTGCCCGTCTCTCTATGCTCTCCTTCGTGGTGCCCCTTTTCCTCCACATCTGCTGCCGCCTCTACAACCTTTTTCTTCTGCGGCTCCGGCCAAATAGGTTCCTTGGTAGGTTTGTCCGCACCACCTCCTGACTCCTCCTCATCACACCCTATCCCCTCGTTCTCCTTCTCCACTAGCAGCTTCTCCACCTTATCAAGCGCAGCTGCTGCTCCCGTTGCTATCTCCTTGTTCACTCCCTTCAACTGCAGGTAATTAACATCCTCATAGAAGATGACATCCCTGGTCACCACTACCTTGCCTGTCTCCACGTCCTTAATCACCTAGCCCTTGCTCACCTTGCCCATCCCAAGGTTAATCCCCCACTTGCTCCTTGGTAGGAGCTTGTGGTCCGGTCCAACCGGCTCCCTATACTGAGCCATGCAGCCCCACACCCTTGCAAACCCCATGTTCGGCTTCCTCCTATAAAAAGCCTCATGCGGGGTCATATCTGCTGCAAGGCCTTTGGTAGGCAACCTGTTCTTCACCCAGCATGCCATCCCCAAGGCATCTCCCCAATACTTCAGTGGAAGATCGCTATCAGCTAGCATGGTCCTCACACTATCCAAGAGTGACCTGCTCACCCTCTCTGCAATGCTGTTGTGCTGTGGGGTGTACGGTACCGTCAGCTGCCTTAGTATCCCCTTCGTGCGCAAAAAAACTGTTGAACTCCGCATTCACAAACTCCCCACCATTGTCGGTCCTTAACACCTTCAGCTGCTTCCCACTTTGCCTTTCAGCTTCAGCCATCCAGTCCAAGAAACTGGAAAACACCTCTGTCTTGTCCTTGATTTCTGTCACCCACGTGTGCCTAGTCCCTAGGTCAGTGAAAGTGACGAAGAACCGGCTCCCGTGCCTTGAAGTTTCCCTCAATGGCCCACACACATCAGCTGCCACTATCTCCATTGCACCGTAGGGCTCTTGAACCTAGTGTATGGGATGGGGGGTTTTTGAGATCTTGCCTTCCACACACTTGCCGCACCTCCTCTTACTCCCATCTCCTTCCTTCAGCTCCACACCGGCTGCCATGCCCTTCTTCACTAGCTCCTTAATCCGCTCCATCCCCGCATGTCCTAGCCGCCTATGCAGGGTCTCTAGATCCACTTTTGCAGCTGCTGCCACCATTGCAACAGCTCCCACCTGCAACTCCTCTACTGTCACTCCTTTCAGCTTCGCCTTCAACTCCTCCCTCGCCATCACTCCTTCCTTCGGTGGTGGCTGGTAAGTAGCCTTCTCTGTTGCCAAGGCCTTCTCATTCAGCTTCATCTCATACAATCCATCAGTCCTCATCCCCTCAACGATCACATTCCATACATGGTCAAACACCCACATCTTTCCTTTGTCACTGAAAGTCTTGCACCCGTTGCTGTCCAACTGCGATTGACTGATCAGGTTCAAGGCCAATCCCTCCACATACAGCACATTCTCCAACTTCAATTCCCCATACCTAAGTTGGTCTCTTACGTTTTTTGAGGTCTCGTAAACGTAAATTTCGCAAAATTTAGCGTAAACGTAAACGGAAGCGTAAAATTACACGTAAGTATGAGGTGAGCAGGAAAAAAAAACTAATGTGATACTTTTTATTGGATTGTGTACGGGTACCAGATCGTACCACTAATTTGTCATGTGCCTTTCTAGAATAGCGACTTTACTACGTATGGAGCTCCTTTCAAGGCCGTGAAAGTTTCAAATTCAGCGTTGACCAGGCTAGCAAGAGAGAAACACGATAGGTTGCGAACGAGTTGCTACGTTGACGTCGACAAGATATCAAATTACGGAACTAGGGTGGAGGGAATCCTCTTGATGTTTTGGTCGTTTTTTTCCCTCGGGCAGCTCAGAAAAGTTTTTAGGTGACCGTAAACGTAAGGCCGAATCTGGGCGATCGTTCGTAAACGTAAAAATTGTCGTAATCGTCCGAAAACGTAAGGAACCGAAAACGTAAGATCCAACTTAGCCCCATACTGCCCTTGCAAAATCAACCCCCCTTCGCCCTTCACAGTCAATTTCCCTTCATCCCCCAAAATCACATACGACACACTTGATTCCCTCATTCCAGTCAAGCACTCACAATGATTCGTCATATGCTGAGTGCACCTGCTGTCCATGAACCACGCACCAGCTCCACCTCCTTTTGCCAGCATGCGCGCGCCACATTCGCCTTATGTGCGCCACCGAGAATGGCATCTTCCTTGTCATTCTCTGCTGCTGTTGGTGCTGCTGCTGCATTTGCTTTCGGAGGTGCTGATCCCTGCTGCTGCGGTCCCCTATAGCTCCGGCTGTTGGGGTTGGAATAGCAGTCAATCGCCCTATGCCCAATCTTCTTGCTATGATGACACGCTCCGTTGAACTTCCCTTTCGGTCCCCTTCCATTTCCTGCACCAATCTGCTGTGCTCCACTCCATCCCGCACCGTTCCCCTTGTAGTTTCTGCTCCTCGGGTTCTCCGCGCACTCAAACGCTTTGTGTCCCATCTTTCCACACTGGTAGCAAGCTCCCACGCTCCTTCCAGCAGCTGCCGCGTTCACCAACGCAGGTTTCTCCTGTTCCACGCCCTTGGTGAACTTCTCCCTACGCTTTTGATGATCCCGTGCTCGCTCCAACGCCTGAAGCATGGCAATAAGTTTTGTCATATTTTCCGGTGGGTGGCAGATCAACGCCGGCCGCTCACCCGACCAATCTTCAGGTAGCCCGTTGACGATGTGCCCTATCATCGCCCTTTCAGTTTCCGGCTCGTCCATCGCAGTCAAGTCATCATTGTAGCTCCTCGCCATGTTGACGTAGTCAATCATCTTTTGGATCGGCTCCATGGTCATTAGCAACAACTTCTTCCTCACGTCGGCGATGTTCGCGTCCATGTGCCCGAGGTATGTAGACTCCATGTACGCCCATGCCGCTTGTGCAGAGTTCTCAAGCTATGCAAAACCATCAAGACCCACTGCAATTTCGTCTGCAACATAGTGACACAACTGGAAAAACGCTAGCTTACTCCGTTTCTTGAATTCCATTTTTTCCTCTTCCGATTTCGCCGCACGCTCGGCTTTGTCGCCTTTCTCGTCCGATCGGTAATACTCCCACAAGCCGACCTCCTTCGCCCTCCTTATGAATTTCAGTCGCCACGTGCTGTAGTGCTCGCCGTGGAACCGCTGGGATTCGCTTAGCCCCATGGTGGGCTTGGTCACCACCCCTCCTTGCGCCAGCACTTCCAGAAGTGCCTTCACTTGGGGATCTCCAATACACACAGAGGAGCCCGAACTAGCTTCCAATTGTCCGCCGACCATCTCGAAAGCTTCGCTCTGCACTTAAGAATGCTTAAACGCCACTTAAACCAGCTCTGATACGATCGTAAACACCTTAGTCGGCAATAGTCTACTTGCTATCGCCTATCGTGTTCTCCACGATCTCACGAATCCAATGATATGCGCAGCTCTGCTTGAAGTTGTCAATACACACTTCTGCAATTTTCAGAATCTCCAACTGATCAATGTTGTATTTCCAGAATGAGTACAAACAGGTTTATAGTCAAGCAAGACACAAAATGCGATTCCTAACTTCACTTGTTTCCCAAGTAACCGCGTGCGCCTCGTTTCACCCCGAGTCGCACACGCAACCGAACCGAATTCGGTGAACACTCCTCAAGTCCGAATCTGGAACCTTCTCGAACGCGCCTTGGTCTCAAACCACATTTTCCCCTCGTCAACTTCAATCTCGATGCTTCTTCCACCTTCTCACACATTCCTTCTCGATTTCTCTCTCCCCTCTCACGTCGTAGGCCGATTTCCACCGCTTCTCTCTAGAATAGTCCACACGTTTCCGTCGCCTTCATTCTGCCGTCTCGACCGTATTATGTGCGCCGTCATTAGTGTGGTTCCGCGAACCACTCCAACAACCTCCCCTGTGGTTCGTGAACCACAACTCCACTTCCGTGTTCCGTTGCAGCCCTCATAGATTCGAATTTGGCTTCACATTCCCCTGAATCTCCTGCAAGTTGCGCATCCCCACCTTCTCCTTGCAAGGACTTGGGCTCAGGCATCACCGATCCAGCCATGGAATTCGAGCACATTTGCCTCACCAGTCACACCCAAGCCCGAGACTTGCTCCACAGCACCACCAAAGAGACAAGTACGCCCTTAGCCTCAGTCGTGGAACACCCGCGCCATACCAATCCCCTTCTCAGATGACGGCAAGGAGAACATGAACATGTTATCCACATGGGCACCCAATTCAGGGCCAGCAAGAGTTGGTCTACAAATGAGGGATGCAACACCAGCAAGCTCTGCTTATCTCACATTTCGGTCACCATGCCTTTGGCATCGCACGCCACATTGTAGGCCGAGCTACAGTTCCCTCCAGCCAGCCACCCAGAGAATGTCCGCCCCCATGCCTGCTGGAAGTACAGAAGGACTTGCACTGGCAGCAGAAAGTGCATGAGAGGGGAGCAGGAGGGGAGGAGAAGGATGAAGGTGGGGGAGGGGATGGGAGATAAAATAATCCACTTCGATGCACTGAGACTAGTAGTTCTGAGAAAACAGAACGCGTGATTGCTATCACCAAGCCTGCATACGACATGAAACTAACAAGAGTCTCTCAAGGCACAATCAGGTCAAAATATGCAGTACCTGCCCCAAAATCACCACTCGAAGGCTACAAGTGTAACAGGAGAAGAGTCACCATGCGGTAGTATGCATGGAATTTTGAACGGGGTTTTCCTATTTCTTCCGCTGCAACGCTATCTCTGATTTTTATTCGCCTTAAGGCGCCACCCAGGAGTTTAAACTGTACCACGGGAAGGGCGGCCTCTACATTGGAAAAGCAGTTCTGAAGAACAACGTTTTCGTCCTCGCTTTCGTCCCCGACCTAGGCACTGCAGACAGCGACGCCATCGTCAACTTCGCCGACTGGACACACCCCCCGGATCTCGATCCCGACTTCAGCCCGGGAGGTTTCTGGTACTCGCACACCATCCCTGAAGCAGAACGAACACGAGCATTAGCAACGATTCAACAAACGACAGCAGCGGAGACAACATCAGCAGCAGCGGAGACAACATCAGCAGCAGCAGAGACAACATCAGCAGCAGCAGAGACAACATCAGCAGCAGCAGAGACAACATCGGCAGCAGCAGGAACAACGACACCAGTCACCGTCGACGAAGCACCTTCAACACTCGCACAGCAGCTGAACCCGACTCAACGAGAAGTCCACAGAAGCGCCAATATTGTCGCCAGCTTCTACTCCAACTCTGACGCATATCAGCGCTCACCCGGACATCGCGCCCCTGAAGACATCTGGCACGCACGCACAGGACATCCAAGCAACACGGTGTTAAATAACACAATACGAGCAGGAGTCCTGGACAAAGATTCACTTCTTCTACCCGACGGCAGAGAACTTCAAAGGGCACGAGGAACTTGCCTCATATGCCCCGAAGCCGACTTACCCCATCGACCGTTTCCTTCTCACCACAACCCGAGCGCACCTGCATACGCACCACTCGAAAAAGTATACAGCGACATCCTCTTCAATCGAGACCCAGAACAAGTTACCTATAACTACACGATAACCTTCATCGACGCCGCCACTCGATACGTTTGGCATCGAAACCTACCCAGTCGCGACATGGCTCTCGCAGCGTTCGCCGCCTGGCTACCGGTAGCAGAGAGGGAGTCAGGAACGCAGCTGAAAAGCTTCCAGTCAGACGGAGGAGGAGAATACACCTCTCAGCGCTTCAAGCAGTACCTGGCGGAAAGGGGAATCAAGCAACTCCTCTCCCTTCCCTACGCTCATCAGCAGCAAGGTGTTGCAGAAAGAATGAACAGGACTCTGCAGAATAGCATGCGCAAGCTGCTACGTGGCATGCGGCTACCCAACCACCAGTGGCCAGCAGCAATGGACCATGCTGTCATGCTACACAACTTGCTGTCGTCGTCGTCACTCCTGAACAACGCATCACCGCATCTGCTGTGGACAGGGAAACAGGGCAGCACAAAAATGTTACGAGTTTTCGGGTGTATGGTACAGTACCGACCCCCCGAAGCACGAGCGGGAAGATTTTCGCAACGGGCACAGTGGGGACTACACCTCGGCATCGAGAAAAATTACAACGCGTGGAGAATCTTCGATGTCCACTCAAAAGAAACAGTAGCAGCACGTGACGTGATCTTCTACGAGCGACTCACCCTTCAGACGTACCTCGCCAACTTGCACGAGAATCGGGACCTCACAGGTGGCTTTCGTGGTGACCGAGCCTTCGCGTCAGCAGCGGACGAAGCAGACTGTGATGAACAGAAAGTTGACAACGCATCGGAAGAAGCCGGACCTCTCCCGTACTGCTCCGTCGACGTGCCCATGGACGAAGAAAATCATCGCGACAGCAACAACGCCGAAGTCTTCTACCACTTCGCTGACAACGGCTACGTAACACCTGCGACAGTCAACACAAATGAAGCAGAAAGGATAGGGCCGAATTCCATCCCCGATCCAGAAGCGGGAGACGAAGCAGCCTATCCCGAAGACCCAACACTCCCTCGATACTCACAGACTGGGCTGCAAATTCTCGGCCTTGTCACCGCAGTCCACGGGAACACAGGCAGCACACTTCCTAAGGAGCCTGCGACGGTTCAGCAGGCTCTGGGGGGGGGAACACAGGGAGAAATGGCGAGAAGCCATGGACAGAGAATTGAAGGCATTAGAGGAACGTAACACCTGGAAAATCGTTCCCGCAAGCGTGGCACGGAACAAGACCATTCTCACCGGGAAATGGGTCTTCCGCATCAAAACGAAAGCTGACGGCACAATCGAGAAGTTCAAAGCACGCTGGGTCGTGCGTGGATTCGACCAGGAGCAAGGACGAGATTTCACCGAGACCTTCGCCCCAGTTAGTCGACATACCTCTCTCCGAATTCTTCTCGCCGTCGCCGCCATGAAGAAGAAGAAACTGCGACAAATTGACGTCGCCAACGCATTCCTCTACGCACCCGTCGACGCCGAAATCTTCGTCGAACTCCCCCACGGTACCCACGGAAACCCCAATCAGGTCTGCCAACTACTGAAATCACTCTACGGAATCAAACAAGCTCCGCGGCTGTGGCAACAGCACCTACACACCCGCCTCACTCGCATCGGATTCCGCCAACTACCTCACGACCAAGGAATGTATCGACTCACCAAAGGCACAAATTACATCCTACTGATCGTCTACGTCGACGACCTACTCTACATCGGCTCCACCGACGATATCACCTCCTGGTTTGAAGGGGAGCTACAGAAGGATCTCACGCTCACGGTCTCTTCTACCGTCACCCAGTACCTCGGGCTCAATATCCGCGAAGAGGAAAATGGCATCTACCTCAGCGCCGAGAAATATACCGACACTATCGCCAAGCGCTTCTCGCTCACACCTACCGCTATCGCCACGCCATACTGCTACACAACAGGAAGCAACAACGGAAATTCCGCTCCACTCAAAGCTGCCGGAATACGAGACTACCAGAGGAAACTGGGTTGCCTCCTCTTCGCAGCCGTCACCTGCCGCCCGGATCTATCCTACTCCGCAAGCCAACTCGCCACCTATCTCAAGAAACCCGAAGCAGAGCACCTGGCGGAGCTCGATCACGCACTACACTACTTTGTGAGCACACCGACGATCGGCCTGACTTACTACAAGGGCGAAACTACGACGACAAAACTAATCGGCTTTGTCGATGCTGACCATGCCGGTGATTCTAATAACAGGCGCTCTCGCACTGGCTACGTCTATCGACTCGAGCCTATCGGGCCTATCTCCTGGCAGTCGAGCAAGCAGGAACTAATTGCTCTATCTTCAGCTGAAGCAGAATATATCGCCCTCTGCTCAGCCACCAAGGAAGGACTCTACCTTCGCGAGCTACTGGAAGAAGCAAAGTTAGCTGAGTTACCCAACTTCACCCTGTTCTGCGACAACCAATCTGCAATTCGCATCGCCAACAAAAGCGGAGAACAGGACGAAGCACATCGCCCTGCGTTACTTCTTCGTGAAGGACGAGATCGAGAAGGGGAGACTCCAGCTGTCATACTGTCCTACATCCGAGATGGCAGCTGACTACCTGACCAAGAAGCTCGGAAAGGAGAAGTTCGAGTACTGCATGCTGCTGACTGGACAGAGCCACGTCACCAGCAGCGACACTCCAGAAGCGAAGGGGAGTGTTGGAAACAATCAGACTTAAGCGCTCCAGTCGTGTCGAAACACTGTACCAGAAGCGAGGCAAACTGCACCGAAGCACTCGCGAGTCAACCCTCGGAGGTTGAAACAACTGCTGGAGGTTACGCGAAAGTCAAAGGTCGCTGACCTTGACCAGACAATACAGCGCGACAGTCAAGGACACACAACTGACTCGTTACAGAGCAGTTGCCCGAGTCGTACTGTATCGAACCGCAGTAGCAGTAGTAATGGCAGTTATAACTGTATCCTTTCGTATTCCTTGTACTATTATATAAGCTTGTATCTCTTTGCTATTATCAACTTACTTTGCCCTCACATACTAGCGCAAGGTGGTTCAAACCTCCTTTATTTCAACGCTTCCGCTATTACAATCCTACTCAGACTTTAAGTTCTACAAAGATCCTAGGGCACTTCAGCCCAACAGTAGTCCTGTGTGAGCACTTTTCTCGCGCCATAACACTTGTCTCAGCGCCATAACACCTCTCGCGCCGCAGTACTTCTCTCTCTTCAGAGTGATAGGTCACTCACCCTGCTCTGTCTCTCGCTATCTGCTGTAAGTTTCTGCAGATGCCTTCAACTGCCTAAACGCCAGTTAACTTGCCTTCGATCGTTTTTTTTTCAAACTGTTTTGTTCTACTTAGTTATTCGATTGTACAACATCGTTGTTCCCTGTTGCATTATTATACCTTTTCGTTCCCCATTTTCGTACTCATTGTTTTCCAGATTTCACGCACTAACATTTCTCATGCATGCATGTTGCGTTGGGGTCCGTTATTTCGTCAGCCGACCTGGGCCATTTTTCTACGGCTATTCTTACTCCTTGTTTTGTCTGAGCATTTCCATGCGCTTTTGTTTTCCTCTAACAATCCCGGTGTCTTGGGTTATTACGAACAGGCGTATTTCGAATGGAAGTTCGTCGGTTTCACTGTAAGTCCAGAAACTATCATCGTGCTGTTCTCCAGTGTTCTCACGAGTGCAGTATTGCCAGGGTGTTCAAGGCGCACTTCCAGCTTGCTGTTCTGAACGAAAGCACTTGTCCATTTTCCTTGCAAACATACTTCTGCTGTTGCACTCGTAACCATGCTCATAGTTTGCTTTATCGGTAGTTCCTGGTCAGGCACGGCTGGATATGCACGTGTATGTATGTTCTATAAGTAGTGCTAATGTTTAATACGAGCTGGTTTTATTATTGTAGCGAATAATGTAATGCAATATTGTGCAGGATGTTTGAAATATGACCACTTTTCTAACGATAACCAGAATACATAGAATAATGTAATTGTAATGATTGATTCACTAGTTAATAAAAATGAAATTGAATTGAATTCAGTAGTTTACGATATGCGGAATTTCCCGGACAAATATGAATTGAGGTGTACATTGTGGTAACGAAGTGTATTTAGCTGTAACAGTAACCCTGTGTGTTCAAAAATCTCGGAGCCAACAAGCAGGCAGTCGCTAACTACGCAACATCACCCCAAAAACTGGCGAACTCGCCCAGCTTCTCTCGTTCCCCACCTAAACCTGGGTGGTACCAAAATGGCCAAGAACTGCGCCACGGTAAACTGCTCGATTTTCAACCGCCCCAAACAGGCGCAAGTCACCAACTTCGGCCGCTTACATCCCTTTGTTAGAGGGTACTGTAGCACAAAGCAGGCCCGTAACCGGCAGATCGCAACCTGCGCGGAAACAGACGGTTTCGGGCAATATGCCACTCCAATTACGGGGCGCATGGAAACCCGCCGATTTCACCTGACTAGTCCTGCAGATTCGCCCAAATACTGCCGGAAATCCTTTGCACATTTTTCTGATGCATCCGTGAAACTGCGGATCCGCATTCACCGACATTGGATACAACCGCAGCAAGGAGGATAGTGACCAGCAGCAGCAGCGCCGACTCGAGACACCGTCGAAGACGAGAAGGCGAAAGAGAGAGACTGAGACATGTGCGACGAACATTTGGGATTCGGGATTCGCGAGCGACTCTGTTGCTGTAACAACCACGGCCCTTATAGCAACGGGCAACCGTGTGTTAAATATAAAATCCTCCTTGACAACTTATATAAAATCAAGATACAAGGCTTGAAAGAATCTAGCTAATCCCACCAAGGGATAACCAAGCCTTAAGTTAAGCTTGAAAGAGCTTGAGGAGAGAAGTTGTAGTTGCTGATGAAGCCTTAGCAAATAGAGAGCTTCTTGTAGAACTTGTTCTTAGGAAATCACAATCCTAATTGTGTAGGTGAGCTTGTTAGGAGAATCCAAGAACTTAGAGAAATCCCATTTCCAAGTTAGATTGTTGGAGTTGGGAAGTGGGAATGGGCTTGGAAGCTCCAACCCCTTCCACAATACCCCTTGGGGCTCTTCCCAACCATGGCTTCCATGGTTGGGGAGCTAGGAGGCTTGGAGCCTAGGTGGCACATTTGTTTGGTTGGGAAAACCCAGCTTAATTGTGTTGTATGGTTGTTTTGTGTTTGGTTGGATTGTAACCACAACTGGCACAATTTGATTGGTTGGAAATCCAACCTTTCCAATCTTCACTTTGATGGGTTGGAAGTTTCCAAGCCTCAAGGTTGAGGTTTGGAACAACCCAAACCAACCTTCCCCTCCAACTCAACCTCTCCGTTTCCCATCGTGTCATTTCCCATCGAGCATTCTCTCGATGTTGACTTAGGAAACTAGAGGTAGCTAGGCAGGGTAGGTCATGCGTTACACTCCTCCCCCCCTAGGTGGCAACGTCCCCGTTGCCTTAGGGTGCTTCTGAGGACGAGCGCTTCAAGCACGCCGTGTTACATTACGACCAGGGTCAACACCCTCCACTGGTTGTGCGGCGGCTCGTCGAGCCATGTCTGTCATGTATGACTGAACTGCAGTTTCAGTCAAATGCTCTTCTGGCTCCCATGAGTTGTGTTCAGGCCCGTAGCCTTTCCACTTGATGAGGAACTCTCGTACTGTTTTGCGGCCGCGCTGTCGATCACGATGCATCAGCACTCGTTCGACTTCATAAAACAGTTCCTCCCCCAGGACGATCGTTGGTGGCGGCAAGTGCTTACCCCCTGCAACGTACTTGTTCAACAGAGACACGTGGAAGACGTCGTGAATCTGTAGTGTATCAGGTAGCTTAAGCTTGTAGGCTACCACACCAACACGCTTGATCACCTCGAATGGCCCAATCCATCGAGGGAACAGCTTTCGTGCTCCAGGGATTTTGAGACGAATGTTCTTCGTGCTCAACAAAACTTTGTCTCCAACCTCAAATGAGACTTCCCGGCGTTTCATGTCGGCGTAAGACTTTTGTCGCTGCTGAGAGAGTTGTAGCCAATGGCGAGCAGACTTAAGCGCTTCTTGCTGCTTGCCAACAAAGTCTTTAGCGGCAGGAATTTTCAATCCACCGATCCCATGCGTAGCAGGTGTTGTGGGATGCCGACCATAGTTCAGAATGAAAGGTTTCTCACGTGTACCTTCATGAACTGAATTGTTCACTGCGAATTCAACGACAGGCAACAACTCGTCCCAATCATCCTGAGTTGGGCCAATGAATGAACGAAGCGTCTGTTCAAGTGTCCGGTTTGTTCGTTCCGTCTGCCCATCGGTTTGTGGGTGGAACGCCGATGACAACTTAAGCTTCGTTCCTAGTGTCCGTGTGACTTCTTGCCAGAACCGGCTTGTGAAGCGCGGATCCCGGTCGGACACCAATACACGTGGTAACCCGTGTAAGCGGAAAACGTGCGCCACAAACAATTTGGCCGTATCTTCCGCAGATACGTCAGTTGTCGTAGCCACGAAATGCACCATTTTTGTCAGACGATCCACAAACACTAGGATCGCTGTATGGCCATCGCGAGACTTGGGAAGATCCGTGATAAAATCCAAGGATACGCTCTCCCAAGGTTCATTCGGGATCTCGAGTGGTTGAAGCAAACCACCAGGCTTCTTTGTGTCCGTTTTATTTCGTGCGCATGCATCGCATCGCGCCACGAATTGTTGGACCTCAGTGCCCAATCCCGGCCACCAGTACACCTCACTCAAGGCCCACCTCGTCTTCTTGACCCCTAGGTGTCCTCCGTACTTAGCGGCATGTATTTCTTCCAGAATATCATTCCGCAGGTTACCCACGTGAGGTACAACAATCTCATTCTTACGCCACCAGAGCTCGTGCTCCCACTTGAGTTCCTTCGTGTTTCGTGGATTGTGAAACCAGGGGTCAATCTGATACCCTGTGCGGATGCGTTTCAGAAAACCACTGAAGGTAATCTCACTCACTCGAGCCGTTGCTAGGACAATGAAGCAAGCAGAAAATACTGCCGCATCTTCTGTGTCGTCTAGCCATGTTGCTGCCCCTATCGGCTGTCTGCTGAGGGGGTCAGCCAGGTTCGTCGAACCTGCTCGATATCGAATATCGAAGGTGAACCCACTAAGGAGTTCCGCCCATCGGGCTTGACGTCGAGTAAGCGTGGCTTGGGTGGCGAAATAGGTGTTTGGACAGTGATCAGTCGTAACCACAAAGTCCACACCCTCCAGATAACATCGCCATGTGCGTAGCGCATGAACGACCGCCAACAGTTCTTGTTCGGACGTCGTATAGCGCTGCTCTGCCGGGGAGAGCTTTCGACTCTCAAATGCCACTGGTCTCCCTTCTTGCAAGAGGACCGCCCCAATCCCAATCAATGAGGCGTCAGTAACAGCCTCATAGGGCTTTGTCGGATCTGGTAAAACCAGTACCGGAGCATTGGTCAGCATTCGCTTGACCTCGTCGAATGCCTTTTGGCATTGTTGTGTCCATTGCCAAGCACTACTCTTGCGAGTGAGGGCCGTCAATGGAGCAACAACGGTAGAATAATTCTGCAAAAATCGACGAAAATAGTTCGCCAGTCCTAAAAACGACCTGATTTGACCCACATCTTGTGGCACCGGCCAGTTTTGGACTGCGGCAACTTTCTTTGGGTCTACTTTGAGACCATCATTTCCCACGAGATGGCCAAGATATTCCAACTCGCGTTTGTAGAAATGACATTTCCATAGGCGAGCATAGAACTTATGCTCTCGGAGTTTCCCTAACACCCATTTAAGGTGTCGCGTGTGCTCCTCTTCTGTCTTGGAATAAACCAAGATGTCATCCAGATAGACTAGAACGAACTGTCCAATCGCCTCGCGAAAGACATCATTCATAGCTCTTTGAAAAGATGCAGGAGCATTGGTCAAGCCAAAGCTCAGCACTCGCCACTGAAAATGACCAAACGGCGATCGGAAAGTCGTCTTGGGTACATCTTCTTCAGTGATGCGCAATTGGTGATACCCTTGTGCGAGGTCCAATGCGCTGAACCACTGGGCACCCTGGAGTTTGTCGAACAGGTCCTCTATTCTCGGTAGGGGATACATGTTCTTCACCGTTATCTTGTTCAGAGCACGGTAGTCTACGCACATGCGTAAACCTCCGCCCTTTTTGTTCACAAACAAGATCGGCGCTCCGTAAGGTGATGCGTTTGGTTCAATCCATCCCTTCCTGAGGTACTCCTCAATTTGTTGTTTAGCCTCCTCGTACTCAGCTGGACTGAGGCGATACAGAGGTCTAAACAGTGGGAGCTTTCCAGGCTCCACTGGGATGGTGTGACCGACAGCACGGTCTGGAGGAAGGCCATCTGGGATGGGCTTAAAAACCTCTGCAAACTCGTCCGCCAGTGCTCTCATCTGAGGCGGGAAATCCTCGACCCCAGGCATCTCGTGTTCAGCATTCTCAAGCTGTACCACAAAGAAGGTATCGGCTTGTCGAACATGCTGTCCGAACTCGTTTGCGAGCGCAAAACTCACATAGGGACGCTCCGACGTTTGTTGTTCGTTTGTGATCAAGTCGTTAGGCACTTGCCATAGGACTGTGTCACCATTCTTTGAGAATGAGACAGTATTGTCCTAGAAATCGAGCTTGACTTCATTCGCTCGAAGCCAATCCATTCCAAGGACAAGGTCGACGCCTGCGAGAAGGGGTAAAACATACGCGCAAATTTCTTCGTGATAACCCTCAATATCCATGTTGATCCGTGTCTGCCCTTTGCTTGGGATAATGCTATCATCACCAAGGCAAATGGGGCAAGACGGTCCTTCAACGAGGATCGTGTGTGCTGTGGCCCACTTTTCGTCAAAGAGGGAAACAGTTGCACCCGTGTCAACAAGGATTTTTGCGTTTTCCCCGTTCACGCTACCCGCAAGCAACAAATTTTGTTGATGCTTTGGGCGAATAGGACATGCCAGAATACTCGTCGAGGGTTTGAAGTACACCTTGACGTTGTGACGAGCACGTCCATGTGACTGAGAGTTGGTCCACCACACATGGTGTCCCTTGTCCCACGCCGCTAGGACCGGCCATCCACGAAGCGCATGGAACAATTCGCCTTTCACTGTGCGAGTCACCAACGCGATCGAAGTCAGGGGGTGCTCTTGAGTGCAACGACTCACAATCTCAATGACCGAAGGCAGAATGTCCAAGCCACAGAAAATTATTGAAAACTTATCTTGCATTGCTGCCATGGTGATGTTCTCAAGTGGGTACGATCGAGGGTAAAAAACATAGTTTTTATTAAAAGAAGAGGCAAACAAACAAGAGATTTTGCAATCAGCAAGCTTCTCTAGCTTTAATAGATCATCATCACATAGCACATATGCCTCATCCACTCGATCTACTCCTCCAACTAGGTACCCACACCCTAGTTGGGCTTCTGAAAATCCTTCTTTCCAGAAGGTCCCGCGCCGCCTGGCTTCGGCTTCCCAGAGTACTTGATTGGGTTCTTGTTACGGCACTGCTTCTGGATGTGTCCAATAAATCCACAGCCGTGACACCGCATCTTGGAGAAGTCCGGCTTGTTAGGGCCATGACCTCCCCCCCCGTTAGCCCTCTTGGCCTGTGGTCCAGGCTGGTGCTCACGCTGCTGGAAAGGTCGCTTATTCGAACCGCCTCCGCCATTGGCGTTCTGGGGCCGGTTCCCACGACCACCGGAGCCCTCAGCACGGGGCTGCTGGTCGGCCTTTGCAGGACCATGGATATATGTGCGAATGACGGTGTCAGTTTTGATCACCTGCTCCTTCAGCTCCTTGTAAGTCGTCCAATTGGTCATGCCGCCGATCATGTGTGCCTCTTGCAGGTTGACAGGGAGGCCTTTCATAAAGAGGTGCATCATCTCCTCCTCAGACAAGGGCTTCTGGAGCGAGCGTGCTGCGGCCTCCAACTCGACCGCATATTCCTGCACCGGACGGTCATGTCACTTGATATGCTCAAGGCGTCCGCGCAGTTCCAGGTCGGACTTCTTGACCATGAATGCCTCTTTCAGCGCGGTGCAAAACTCCGGCCACCCAAATGGTCCATGCGCCTGCTTCTTAGCGCCATACACTGCCCTGCGGGCCACCTCGTCCAATGCACGAGTGGCTGCAGTAACGCGAGCCTCAGGACGCACATTCGCAAGGATCATGGTTTCATTCACCAGATCAAGCCAAGGCTGCACCTCCGTCTTGCGATGGTTAAACTCAGGCAGAGGCGCCGAGAGAGACCCAAAGGGCGAGGTCTCAGTTGGAGGTGGCTGATGCATAGCCGTCGCAGCGCCTACCGCTGGGGGTGCGGGTGGAGCGGGTGCCGACTGAGCAGCAGGAGCAGGCCTACGCCCAGGAGGAGGTTCGTAGATACCCTCCCTCCTAAGTTTGGTCACCTGCTCATTGAGCTTGTTGAATGATACTTGCAGATTATTGCAAGTCTTCTGAAGCCACTCAATTTCACGGTTCTTAGTGCCCAGGCTGCGACGGAACTCAGTAACCTCCTTCATGGTAATGCTCAGTCGAGCCTCGAGGTTCTGAGTGTGCTTCTTGAGTCCATCAATGGACGTCTGCTGCTGCAGGATGGTGATATTCAGAGTTGCCACCTTAGCCTGGAGTTGGACAATCTCCTCGGAGATAGGATAAGTCGTGCCTTCACCCTCAGTGAAGTCATTTTCATCACCAGTGGCCTCCTTCCCACAGTTGCTGTGTGCGAACATCTGTAAGTGTCCCGTCGCGCCGCTACGCGGCGAAAGAAACGCCGCAAGGTGCTCGACATCGCTTCAACTGCTCGAGAAAGTAATCACCCTGGCTTTTGTGGTGCTGGCGTGTAACTGAAGCGCTACACAAAGCCTAGATGCTGATATCTGGCTCTTCGAGCGCGGACGTCGCGGACTTCACCTCAACATCACTCTCGCTTATGGTTTACGGCTGAAGAATTTTTCGTCGAGCGCGGACTTCACGGACGCACCGACGAGTTTCTGCTGAGATGAAGCTTGAAAAGGTGGAAAAGGGTACAATAGTTGGCCATTATGACTTTGTTGGGAAAACGCGATCGCAATCCCCCTATTCCCAACCTGGCTCTGACCGTCAGGAGACCAAGTGAGCTCGGAATCGAACCTCCCCATTTTCAATTTTCGGGACCGGACGCGTTCCTGCACGAGCAGCGACGACAATCTCGTAGACGGTTACAAGAATCAAACTTCGTCACAATGACCACCAATTCAATGTAGACGCACCTGTTACCGGAAGTCGAATATCAGCGAAGCTTGGCGAATCGGATGGGTCGGTTCGAGGGAACCCGAGGCTGGACTTCCTCCCCATGGGTTTCCCCGATGTGTCAGCTCAATTCTGCCACACAGAGGCTGGCAAGTTCTGGTTAGTTATCGAGCACGCCCTCATTCCTTCCATCTCACCCCAACAATACGTTCTCCCCGTTTCAGACAGCGACCAACCTAGTAAACCTAATCTTGATGGAACCAGTAACGCACGGCAGTCCACGGTACAGTGCGCTGCGTCGCGGCAGATCTTTCGCTTCTAGGCACTCACCTACTCGCCAGAGTCATTCCACGCCACGCGCAGCCGGTCGTCTGGTTTTCAGCACCCCGCTCATTTCCGGTTGATGCTCTCTAGGTATGCCGGGCATGGTAAGGTACTGCTTGCTAGCACCATCCTCTCGAAATCGCTGTTTTTCCTCGTGGCGCTTTTTTTAGGCCAGGTTCTCTAGTGCATGCGAAACCTAGCACTTCTTCCGGCGTCCCTAGTGTCTCGGATTCCCCTCATGGAGTTCCGGACGATCCATAGTCTTCCCGACGATCTTCTCTTTAAGATCCTTACGCACTCCTTAGAGCAACCGGCTTCACGCGAGTCGCGATTGGACAACTTGGCCACTGACGATTGGCCAAACTGGCCACGTGCCATCCTTGATACAGTCCCGCCGCTAGATGCGTTTCTGATCCCATACGTGGTACTAGCCCCTCCTCCCGCCGCCGACGTGGCTCGGAATCTCATCATCGCGTCCGTCTGCCGTCGGTGGCGCCGTGTGGCGAAGCTTCGCGTGACCACGCTGTTCCTTAAACAAGGCCTCGTGGTGTCCCTTGAAAATCTCTCAGCCGCCGTCGCGTGCTTCCCCAACCTCACCCATCTGCATCTCAGCGACAACAGCGTTGAGCCGCTCGACGACGCCTTCCTCGCTCACCTCGCATCTTCATGCCCGAAGCTGACGACGCTCCACGTGGGAAAAATCTTTGTAGTGGACGACCATGATGGTGCCACTTTTGAGCATTACCTTAGGAGGGAGGAGCATCCGATCTCTAAGGATGCTTTAGATCGCTTCTTCTTGGAACTCCCTCAATTGGAGCAGTTTTCTCTCCTCTGCCCTCACCAAGCAACAGATTTATCGGAATCTTTCTTTCGTTTGAGGCATCTCCGTACCCTTGTCCTCACTGACGCATCGGCCTTGGAGAATCCCGAATTTGCAAGCCTCACTGCTCTTACCACTGTTTCTGTCACCTTTCCCTGGAATCTATTCCACCTAGCCACCTTCGTTCGCCTCCCACGGCTCGCCCATATAACCACCTGCGCCCCATACCAGAGCGAGCCCTATGAGGGTGCTGCAAGGATAGTGCTGCCGTCTTGCCTCAAGTCGCTCATTTTTGCGGTTTCTTGTCCTGATTTCAACACCATCATCTACCCATCAGCATCGCCATTCACCGCACTAGAGGAGCTGCTCATTACCACCTGCAGTGAGCTCACGGACCTTCCAGACCGCATTGACTACTTGCTGCCCTGCCTTCGCAAACTGACGGTTCGCAATTGCTACTCTTTGGAAACCCTACCTGAAAGCCTCAGTTCCCTCAGCCGCCTGGAAACGCTCGTTTTCTCTAAGTGCGGTCTCCTTACCTTGCCCAGCAACTTCGGCCACCTACCTGTCCTCAAACTGCTGGTGCTGAAGCAGTTGCCTCTCTCATTACTTCCTCCTTCCTTCTGCCACCTCACGTCACTCAAAGCTTTCTGCATCACCAAATGCAGCTTTCCTCTACCAGAAGGCATAGGGGCCCTCGCAAATCTCCAGGCTATCATGTTGGCGGAATATTATCAGCCCCTTCCTGCTTCATTCACGCAGCTCTCTTCCTTGACCAGCCTTGACCTGGATGACTGTGGGGAAGACCAGCTGCCGGAAGCCCTGGGGGCGCTGAGCAACCTGCGGGAGCTGAAGATTCAAGGCAATTCAATCCGCACACTTCCCATGTCACTCTTACAGCTTACTGCGCTTCAAACTTTGGAGATTGTCTCTTGTGACTTTCTTTCAGAAGTGCCTTTGAGGCTGGATATGCTCGTGGGGCTGAAGAAGCTGGTGGTGATAGGGTGTGCGAGGCTCAGCAGACCCCCTGCCAGTCTGCCAACCTCTCTTCAGACCCTCCATTTAAGCGGCCATGGAGAAGGCTGCTCTTCGCATGTCGTGGACATCTCCGGGCTGTTGCAGCTGAGGGAGCTGGGTCTGCACAGGTTTAAGGTGCGGTGCGGGCCTGTTGAGAGTGGGAGGTTGCCGTGCCTGCAGCAGCTGGAGAAGCTGGCGATGGCTATCACTCCTGAAGGTTGGGATCTGCCGATTGCCCAGACCGTCCTTCCCCGCCTGCGCGACTTGAGTGTGACTTGTGTGGATGACGGTAGCAGCCTCCCGGAGAACATGGCAGCAACCTTCCCTCAGCTGCGGGAGCTGGATCTTTATTGTTATTCAGAGGAGCTGCCGGGAAGCGTTGTGGAGATTAGCTCGCTGACATCACTCACGCTTCACGCACCTCGGCTGACAGCACTACCTGAGGGCATGACGTCCTTGGTTCAGCTGCGCAAACTGGAGCTGATTCGTTGCACCGCCTTGCAGCACATTCCGGAGTTTCTCACCCAGCTGCAGCAGCTGATACTGCGTGTCACCTCCATCACCGTCCCTGCAAATCTGTTGCAACTCATTGAGGAGCGGTGACTCGGCTGGCTGCCTTGGGCTCGCTAGCAGCTCACTGAGGTGAGGTGCGTGGATTGGGATTGGTTAAGTTGAGTAGCTGGGTGTCACCAAGGTGGGAGTTGCTGAGAGTTGGTGAGGAGTGGGTGAGAGTGGCTGGGGGATGGCTGGGGGAAGGTGATGGGCAGGCCAGGTGCGTTGAGAAGGAGGTTGCAGCCAAGGTGAGACTCATTTCGCCATCTTCTCTTAATTGCCTTCCCAACCGTCTTAATATCTTATCTCGTCTTTCCATTCAGCCCCCAGTCGAATTCTCCCCCCTCCTCCCCACTCCAGTCCAGCCTCGCATATGTGGATCCTACCCCAACGCCTTCTGACTCCCTTATATTTGCCCCTACCGCAAAAGAGCACAGTATTCTCGAAGTCGCTACCTGTTCCTCCCAATTCTCCGCTTTTCCGCCCTTTCTTTCCCCCCCCTCCTCCTCCCCCTTCCCCCCCCAATTCCAGTTCCAGATCCGCACCTGCTTCTCCTGCACCTAGTCACAGATTATAACCCCTACAGCACTATCTCCCTCATCCCTCACCCCTGGCTCCGCATCTGCTTCTCCTATACCAACTTCCATCCCACAGGCCCGTGCCTCTACGACATTGTCTCCCACATTCCGCTCATAAGTCACTGCCTTTTTTCCTCGTTTCCCCACCCCCCTCCCCTCCCAGCTCTGCAGTTGCAGGCAGTGGCAGGGCAGTGGCAGGGCAGTGGGAGGGCAGTGGCAGGTCGCTCTCAGGTCGCTCTCAGGTCAGTCTCAGGTCACACTCAGGTCACCCTCAGGTCTGTCTCAGGTGGGGTCAGTCTCAGGTCACTCTCAGGTCACTCTCAGGTCACTCTCAGGTCACTCTCAGGTCACTCTCAGGTCACTCTCAGGTCAGTCTCTGGTCAGTCTCAGGTCGTCTCAGGTCAGTCTCAGGTCAGTCTCAGGTCACCAGTCTCATTTCGTTTTGGGCGGTTGCAGGGAGGTCTCAGCTTCTTGCCTGCCACTCGCTGCCCTCCTCCCAGATAGGTGGTGGGGTGAGGGGCGTGGTCGTGGGACGGAGGACAAGGCAGGGATGCGAAGTGTGTTCTGCCAGTTCTTATTTATCTTCCTCGTTTTCTTTTCGTCCCACCTTCTCTGCCTTGCCTGCCATCACCTCTCCCTTTTTGCAGGGCCTATTCAGCAGGCGCAAGCTGCAAGGGCCCAACTGTCATCATATCTTCCGCTAGGCCCTTGGAGGGTTTTCAGGCCCCTGTGCTCCGCCTCTTCTGACCACTCGTGCATCATTGCCCCTCGTAACAACGAGGACCTCCCATCGCTCAACTACGGAGATATGTGCAATCTGTGCTTCGCACGGATGTTTGCTGAATGGCAGTCTGCTGCTGCTGCTGCTGCTCACCAAGAGTAGCGGCACATTTCCCCTCTGAACTTCACAAGTCTTTCTACTGCAGAAATCGGCTGGTTCTTCTTCCGCGAAGGGGCGGCATGTTTCACTTGTTACTACCCATGGATTTCTAAGGCATATGACCATGTGGCATAAAGCCAAGAGCCCCATTGCTTCAGATTGCAGGTGCTGAATGTACAGTGTGCACTTTGAACTGATGTATCTGGTTTCAGCAATTCAGATTGGCCCACACCTTGCCAGTATACACAATGCGTGCATCTTACACAAGTGCGTCTTGCGTCCAAACTCGCCAACAATAAACGAGAAGTCGCCTAGCCAGAGCATGGCAGAGACATGATGGGAGTGAAAGCACCTCAGGGTGGAAGGGGCGAGGGCAGAAAGCTGGGTGAGTGTAAAAACAACTTGTACTTGGATTGAGTTTAGGCAGCATGGCAGAGACCTGAGTGGGATGGGGCTCCATGACACATGGAAGTGGAACGGAAGGAGGCAATGTATTAAATATAGGGAAGGAGAAAACGAAATGGTGACAGCTGGAGGCTCTGAGAAATACACTTATGCAGGCAACGGGTGTGCACAAACATGCTGGCTTTGGCACTTGTAGCATGCAAGCCTGGTGAATGGGAAAACTGAATCATATGAGGCAAGATATTTCATTTCCAGATTGCGCCACCACAGCTAGCACATACGTTTGATCTGCCTCCTCTAACTTGGGTTAACTTAAAGTGCTGGAGGGAATGAGCCGAACCGGTGTGGAAGCACAGGTAACGAGTGGGATGTAGGAGGGAGTAGGGGGATAAGAGAAATTGGGGGATGGGATAAATGCGGGGGAACAAGAGGAGTGAGGGGTATGAGAGGAGTGAGGGACATGAAGGGAGTGAGGGGTATGACAGAGTGAGGGTATCGGAGGAGGTATGAGAGGAGTGAAGGGAATGAGAGGAGTGAGGGGTATGAGAGGAGTGAGGGGTATGAGAGGAGTGAGGGCCATCAGAGGAGTGAGGCATGCCAGGCTGAATCATGCCAGGCTGAATCATGCCTGGCTGGGTCATGACTGGCTGAGTCATGCCTGGCTGAGTCATGCCTGGCTGAAACATGCAGGGCTGAAACGTGCCAGGCTGAATTTTGTATGGCTGAATCATGCGTGGCTGAATCATGCCTGTCTGAATCATGCCTAGCTGAATCATGCCTGGCTGAATCATGCGTGGCTGAATCATGCCTGGCTGTTTCATGCCTGGATGAATCGTGCCTGGCTGAATCATGCCTGGCTGAATCATGCCTGGCTGAATCATGCCAGGATGAATCATGCCTGGCTGAATCATGCATGGCTTAAACATGCCTGGCTGAATTATGCCTGGCTGAATCATGCCTTACTGAATCATGCCTGGCAGAATCATGCCAGGCTGAATCATGCCTGGATGAATCATGCCTGGCTGAAACATGCCCGGCTGAATCATGCCTGGCTGAATCATGCCTGGCTGAATCATGCCTGACTGAATCATGCCTGGTTGAGTCATGCCTGGCTGTATCACGCCTAGATAGATCGTGCCTGGCTCGCTGAATCATACTTGGCTGAATCAAGGTGCAAAAAAACGACGTTTTTTTCAAATTTTGATCGTAAATACCGTATTGTAAGAAACAATCGTAAAAAACGATAAAAAAACGGTTTTTGGAAATAAATACTTTTGGTGCAAAAACACCTTCGTTTTTTTCAGTAAAAAGACCAAAACTGCTGCTAAAACAAGGGGATTGATTGGTGAGAAGAACAAGGGGGGCGTTAGAAGTGCTGATGATGCAGCGGAAGATTGTTAGAAGTGCTTTTGTGATCAGAACAGCATCTTTGAAGTTGAAGAGTTTTTTTTGTCTAACAAAAAAACGACGTTTTTTTCCCAAAAGGTACCGTAAAAAACCATCGAAAAAAACCATCGTATTTTTCGACAATCGTTTTTTTCTACCTTGGGCTGAATCATATCTGACTGAATCATGCTTGGCTGAACATGCCTGGCTGAATCATGCCTGGCTGAATCATACCCGGCTTAATAATGCCTGGCTAGATCATCCCTGGCTGAATCATGCCTGGCTGAATCATGCCTGGCTGAATCATGGCTGGCTGAATCATGCCTGGTCGAATCATGCCTGGCTGAATCATGCATGGCTGAATCATACCTGGCTAAATTATGCCTAGCTGAATCGTACCCGGCTTAATAATGCCTGGATAGATCATTCCTGGCTGAATCATGCCTTTCTGAATCATGCCTGGATAAATTATGCCTAGCTGAATCATACCCGGCTTAATAATGACTGGCTAGATCATTCCTGGCTGAATCATGCCTGGCTGAATCATGCCTGGCTGAATCATTCCTTGTTGAATCATGCCAGGCTGAATCTTGCCTGGTTGAATCATTCCTGGCTGAATCATGCCTGGCTGAATCATGCCTGGCTGATTCATGCCTGGCTGGATCATGACTGGCTGAATCATGCTTGGCCGAATCATGCCTGGCTAACCATGCCTGGCTGAAACATGTATGGCAGATTCATGCCTGGCTGAATCATGCCTGGCTGAATCATGCCTGGCTGAATCATGCCTGGTAAATCATTCCTTGTTGAATCATGCCTGGCTGTTCCATGCCTGGCTGAATCATGCCTGGCTGAATCATGCTTGGCTGAATAATGCCAGGCTGAATAATGCCAGGCTGAATCATGCCAGGCTGAATCATGCCTGGCTGAATCATGCCTGGCTGAATCATGCATGGCTTATTCATGCCTGGCTGAATGATGCCTGGATGAATCATGCATGGCTTATTCATGCCTGGCTGAATAATGCCTGGATGAATCATGCATGGCTGATTCATTCCTGGCTGAATAATGCCTGGATGAATCATGCATGGCTTATTCATGCCTGGCTGAATCATGACTGGCTGAATCATGCTTGGCCGAATCATTCCTGGCTAACTCATGCCTGGCTGAATCATGCCTGGCTGAATCATGCTTGGCTGAATCATGCCTGCCTAACCATGCCTGGCTGAATCATGCTTGGCTGAATCATGCCTGCCTAACCATGCCTGGCTGAAACATGTATGGCAGATTCATGCCTGGCTGAATCATGCCTGGCTGAAGCATGCCATTCGTGCTTATGCCTTGCCGTATCATGCATGGAGAATTCATACCTGGATGAATCATGCTTGGATGAATCATGCCTGGATGAATCATGCCTGGCTGAATCATGCTTGTCTGAATCATGCATGGCTGAATTGTGCCTGGCTGAATCATTCTTGGCTGAGTCATGCCTGGATGAATCATGCCAGGGTGAACTGAGATGCACTGAAGCTCACCGTACCACACCGGAGCTCACTGAACCGCACCGGTCTTAACTGCACCGAACCTCCCTGAGCCTCACTGAACCTCCTTAAATCTCCCTAAAATTCACTGAACCGCACAACTTCACCGGACTGAAACCCACCAGAGCCCACTGAACCGCACTAGACTGAACCGCACCGAACCTCCCTGAATCTCTCTGAACCTCATTTAACCTCACCGATAATTATTGAATCGCGCAGGACCTCAGTGAACCATACAGGACTGTACTGAACCACACAAAATCTCACTGAACCTCACGGACCTCACCTGACCTCATCGCACAATACCTCACTGAACCTCACAGTCCTTCCCTCTGTCCTCCCCTACTCTCATCATTGGCACTCACCCGCCATATATTTTTCCCTTTTTCCTCCAACAGGTCCTACACGGCAACCTTTAGGGTAAGGTCGTCATCCTTGTAACAAGGAGCAGGGGCCTCTGGGCTCCGGAATGGCTCTTACTAGGCGCCTTTCCAGCCAGGTGCGCTGCCGTCCCTTTCCCCTAGGCCTTCATCTTCCGCGCCTCCCCTGCCCTACCTTGCACTGCCTGCCTGCTCTTCCTTGCTCACCTCTTCCTTTCTGCAGGCACAATTCAGTAGGTACAAAGGCCAGAACATCACCACTTCCATCACCATCTCCCTCTTGTTTCTCTTCAGTTTTTCTTTCTTTTGGCTGAGAAGTGGTAGTTGCAATGTGTGCATCAAATATTGATTAACAGAACAATCTACGGTACTGTTCCTGAAACTCTTACACTGGATCCAGTGTTAAAAGTCAGTCTCAGACAATGGATCGTAGACTTTGATCTGCAACCCATACATGCTGTAGATGCTGCGAGGCCGCACCTTGTCTTCACTATCGAACACATCCCAACAATCTTCCAGCCCCAAGTAGCGCAGCAACTTCAGCTCTGTCAGATCCTCTGGCAAGGTTTTCAGATGCGCACAGCTATTCAGATTGAGGCGCCTCAGTCTGGTCAATCTGGCGAATCCAGAAGGGAGGGAGCGTATTGAAGTTTCTGAGGCATCTAGCTCATGAAGGCATGTGAGCCGTGTGAGGGAGGCAGGCAGGTGCTGCACGGTCCTGCAATCGGACACGAGGAGCTTGCGCAAGCGAGTCAATGCACCGATGTCACGAGGGAGTGATGCGAGGTACTTGCATGCTCGAATCTCCAAGGATGTTAAGTGGCGCAGCTTGTGCACCTTTGCTGGCAGCTTTCTCAGAGACGAATTCTCAATTCTCAGCCTCCACAGCTGCGGCAGCGATGATCGGAAGTGTTCGGGAAGAGTTGTCAGCTTGGCAGAGCCCGAAATATGCAAGGTATGGAGGTGTGGAAGGACTGGCCAGGGTGAGGGGAGATCCTCAGCATCATCTGCCAACTCCAGTTTCAGCCGCCTCAGTGGAGATGCACTCGTGATACCTGCCAGGCTGCATCCAGCATCAACATTGGTGAGATCGAGACTCCTCAGATGTGGTAGAGTGGGCATGACAAGGTGAGGAACAGGCTGGTTGCAACTCGGCATAGCCAAGATCTCCAGAGTGGGTGGGAGAGATGCTGGAGGTTCAGCCAGCCTGGTGCAACGAACCAGCTCCAGTCGCTTCAGCCTCGTAAAGCCATCCAGCCTTGGAAATGAAGAGAGCCGATTGCAGCCATCAATGACTAGAATCTCCAACACAGTGAGCAGCGAGAAGGAGCTTGGGAACTCCGTGAGATTCGGGCAGGAGCATAAGTGCAGGTGCTGCAGGTTAATCAGCTTCCCTATGTCCTGAGGAAGCTCTTCAATCATGGACTGATTGAGCTCAAGCCTGGTTAAGGCAGAGAGCTCCGTGAAAGACGATGGGAGAAGCCGTTGCGCCTCGCAGTTCTCTTCAAGAAGAAGCGTTTTCAGATTGCTGAGCCGTCCAATGTCATCTGGAAACATCAAAACCGGCGACAGTCCGAGGTACAGTGTCTCAAGAGCAGTGAGGCAGGAGAAATCCGCTGGCAGCTGGCGGACCCCTTTGCAATCGAGAAGGCCTAAGATCTCCAGAGAAGTGAGCTGACCAAACGAATCAGGGAGATCTGTGAGAGGCAACGAGTACAGCTCCAGCAGCTTCAGGCCAGGCAACTCCCCGAAGTTTCTAGAAAGGCTGGTAAACGAAGTGCAACTACAAATGCGCAGGTTCTCTAACCGTCCGAGTGAGGTGAATTCCTCTGGCAACCCAGTCAAGTTCCAACACGAGTAAAGGTTCAACTCCAGCAGACCCGGCATCAGCTCTCCAATCGCAGTGGGGAGACGCTCAATATGGTTGATAGAGCCTAGCTGCAATCGACGAAGATCGGTTCCTGGTGAGCCTGAAGGAAACAACTCGTAGAATCCATGAAAGAGGGAATTGACTTCTAGTGACCTCAGATGAGGTAGCTGTAGAGACGGGGAATGATCAGGCACGGAATCACGATGAAAGAGGAGGGTCTGACGGGAGATTACAAGAATGATAAGGCGTGAAAGATGCCGTAGGCTTAAGAATTGCTGATGAGTGAGGTGCGGTGAGGCTATATGGAGAGTGGAGAGCAAGCGGAAATTGGCAAATCCAGGATCTTCAAGAGCGGAAGAATTGGTTAGTACGAGGGTACGCATGTGCGTTAGTTGGAAGATGGAACGTGGCAGGTTAACATCTCGGTGGATGCAGAAGAGCGAAAGCTGCTCGATTCGTGTACACTGTTGGAAGAACCGATCCAGTCCAGCTTCACTTATTGGATGCGAATCTTCTGGAACTTGGATGCTCGCATCATGATGGAATACGTTGATCCTGGTTCCCACGTGTAGAGTCTTGAGCTTAGGGCAAGTGGAGGCGAGATGATCAAGGAACGCGTCGTCAACGCACTCCATACTGCCGTCGTTCAAATGAAGGTGGGTCAGATTCGGGAAGCGAGTGATGGCGTTCGCGAGATCTTGGCGGGAGACAACAAGATTCGCTCGAACAGAAAGGCTGCTGACATGGCTCCGTGCGAGGCGACGCCAGTCACGGCAGACAGAGGCTACAAGAAGGTTCCACGCGATATCCGCGGAAGGAGGAGGCGCCGGTATGGGAGTGGTGCTCTTCTCAAGAACGTTAGATCCACCAAAGGTTCGCCTTGGACTCATGCACTCATAAGCGCTATTCTCAGGTCCACCCGATATGGACTGGCTGGGATGCCATAGAATCTTCACAAGGAGGTGAGTGGGAAGAGAGAGTATATCCGTGCACGCCATGCTGCGAGATCGAGCAGTTACTACTTATCTGGAAGCAGACTGCTGCTACCAAGGATGAGAAGAAGGCACGGGTATAGAAAGATTTGGAAATTCACCAACACGGCAGATGCAGATCCAGGAACCTTATATAAAACTCGCTGGAGAGCTACTGCCTCTCACGCCCTAAAAGATAGAACAGCTTTCCACTACTTCGATGATTCCAACGTTCTCCTTCTCCATATTTAACTTTCGACGACTCCAACACCTCGATTCGTCCAAATGTCCTCGTTGACAGAGAAAGGCTTCACAACTGTTTCTGAATTTTGAAATACCTAGGTATGGCAGCACGAATTGACGGGCTGTAGGAGCTGGGGCGTGGCCTGCTTGAGGGAGCAGCCCCTTGTCATCGGCGTTCAGTTACCCGTTGTTGGATCACTTGAAAGGAGGACCTCGATTCTGATTTGGCAGCGTGACTCCCCCATTTCGGGGCAGGCGAACTTGCTAGCGAAAATATTACAAAATATCTGAGGCGTTATGACATCGCGTGTTTTCGTCTGTACTTCGTTCTGCAATAAACTGAGTCATGGTGGGTTACTTCGCGAGCACTTCGCGCAGTACAGTATCACTTCCGACGAAGCACGTTGCGGAGTGCAACGAAGTCTGTTCGGATTTGAAGCTTTCGAAACTTCTCAACCAGGTTCAGCCCCAGATCAGCGAAAAGGAAGCTGGAGGGCCACTGGCGTGCTTGGTTGGAGAGAGCTGACGAACAATGCCAATCCCAGAATTGGCAGAAAGGCTGGGGCAAGGGACGAGGGGATTGGTTGAGGCAACTAGCGAATTTGAGGTTTGGCCCCCGAGAAAACCGCTGGTAACAGATTTCGAGCTCCATCCCCCCAGGAGGGAAGAACTGCTGGTATCGAAAGGTTGCACTAGAAGGGCTGGGCTTGCGTGGGTTTCTCCAATCGACCTGCACCTGCAAGTTTTGTACCACTAGAAGCCATGGTGCAGACACGCCACGTTCAGTGCTTCATATTAGCTAGGAACTCAACTCTGGGAAGCTGCTGCTCACATAGAGATGTATCTAAGCGAACATAGCAGTACATAGTCCCATTTGTGCTGCTCGGGGTGTTGCAAAGTCGAAGCATCGCTGGTTCATGTAGTTCGTTAGGCATACCCTATAGATGTGGCTGATTCTACCGGGGCTGTGAGCTGCAGCCTGGAGGGAGTTAGTGTTGAATCAAGATTGAGATCTCATACACGTCGCCTCATCTGCCGGTTTTTCTTTCTTCACCGCCGAAATGGAGTTTCGTGGAACCCACATCCACCATCTCTCTGACGACGTCTTGATCAGCATCTTTTGGCCTTCCGAACAATCGAAATCGTACACATCTGAGAGCGATCGACTTTGGAGTTCTCTTTCGCTTAAGCCCAAGTACATCTACAACGCTTTCCCAGAGGACTCACTATGGCGAACAGAATCTTCCATGCCGATCCTTCCAGCCTCCGCAGATGCTGCTCATAGCCTCCTCATCGCCTCGATCTGCCGGCGCTGGCGGCGTCTCGCTCAGAGCCATGTCTCGTCGCTCTTCGTAAAGAAATACCGCACTGTTTCTCGGCAGGATATCCTCAACGCCGTCGCTTGCTTTCCCAATCTGACCCATCTGCATCTGTCATATAGAAGTGTTGAAGCTGCAGACAACACTTTCCTAGCTGACCTCGCCTCTTCGTGCCCTGGGCTGAGAGCGCTGCACGTGGGGGAGTTGATGCTGTTTAAGGGTAACGAACGTCATGGACGGAAGGCCGCTTGCCTGATCGGCAAGTCTGACTTGGATCATCTCGCCCGTCACTGTCCTCAACTGGAGCAGCTGTCGCTGGAGTGGCTCGAGGAATATGTCAATCCACCAGCTTCCCTCTTTCAGCTACCGTTGCGCACGCTCATGTTGGGCAACAATGCTTTCGTCTTAGATGCACCAGGACTCAGCTCCCTTTCGTCTCTCACTGCTCTCACCATTGAAAACAGAGTGCTTCGCTACGACCAGCTTTCCAGTCTCCGTCACCTCACCAACCTCGTCCACATCTCCTTGCCTAGCAATATGTCCACCAATTCTGAAGACCACCTGGACTTCTCCCTCGCTCAGCTACCTTGTCTCGAGTCGCTGAGATTCGGTCTGTGGTTTACACAGTTCGACGCCGTCTTCCCTCTCGAATTTCCACACAGGTTTCTGAAACGGCTGCAGCTTCACCATTGCTACCACCAGGAGCGGCTTCCGGACAGCATAGGAGACGTGCTGCCAAGCCTTGTAGAGCTCAGCATCAGTGACTGCGAAACCTTCAGCGATCTGACCGACGAGTTCACCTCGCTCACATGCCTGGAGAGCTTGACCATATCCTCATGCAGTGTCTACATTCTGCCCGAGAATTTTGGAAATCTGCCAGCTTTGAAAACGTTGGTGCTGAACAGGCTGCCTCTTCTCAGTCTTCCTGCCTCCTTCACCAGACTCGGATCTCTGGAGACGTTTTTCCTGCTTGGGTGCGAGGCGGTGTATGATCTACCTGCAGGGTTTGGTTGTCTCACAACGTTGCAAACTCTGTCTCTTGTGTGCTCCTGGTACCTGGACCTTCCAGAAGACATTGGCGGCCTCACCAATCTCCAGAATTTCCGTCTCGAAAAGAATTGCACAGAGCAGCTGCCGTCCTCATTCACGCAGCTGGCGTCACTGACAAGGCTCGAAGTGGATGGGTGCAGGGTGGGTGGGCTTCCAGAGGGAGTGGGGACGATGGCAAGGCTGCAGGAGCTGTACATTCTGGACTGCCCTGACATTTCAGAGCTTCCAGATTCTGTGACCAGCCTAGTCAGCCTTCGGGTGCTCATGGTTATTAAATGTCCCTTTCTCTCTTCGGTTCCTAGGAGGCTGGACAGCCTTACTAGGCTGAGGCAGTTGGAGCTGAGAGGGTGCGCGCTGCTAAACGAAGCCCCTGAGGCTCTGCCACTCAGTCTCCAGGCTCTGACCTACGACAACAATCAGCAGATGGTGTTTCTGCCAAACATTTCAAGGCTTACAGAGCTCAGGAAATTGCACTTGGGCTTTGTTGGTGCAAGATGTCTGCTAGCCATCAGTTACCACCTCTCTGCTCTGGAGCACCTGGAGCTGGCGCTGGAAGAAGTTGCAGGGGAGTTTTTGTTTGCATTAACAAGGCTTTCTCGCCTTCGCACCTTGACAATTAAGGAGGTTCGCAGCTTAAAGAAGCTGGTGGAATGTGGTGGTGCGACATTGCTGGAGCTACGGCAGCTGAACATCTACTCCATGTGTGATGAACTCACAAATCTGCCTGCGGCCATTACCACTCTCCACCACCTGACATCCATGCAAATTCATGCGCCCAAGTTGTTTTTTCTTCTGGACTCCATTGGAGCATTGTCAAGACTGCGCAAGCTGGATTTATCCGACTGCTCATCCCTCAGACATCTCCCTGACTCCCTCTCGCAGCTCTCCTGCCTTCACAACTTGACGCTCAGCAACACTCCCATCCGCTCACTTCCTTCAGGCCTCGCTCAGCTTAGGAGACTGAGGTGGCTTGATCTCCGTAACTGCAAGCAACTGGAGGCTCTGCCAAGTGACATAGAGGATTTCAGAATGCTCGATCTTTGCCTTACAGAAGGCTGTGACAAGCTCCAGAGCTGAATATGATTGTCACCGTGCTAGGGCCCCTGTGTTGTGGAGGGTCCAGACCAGACAACTTACAGAATTTGCATTATTTCTGTTCAAGTTTTTACCACTCAACCAGCAATGCATTACACAACTGGTAACACATGCATGCTGAAACTACCGTAGCATGGCAAGGGATGCCATGCCGCACTAGAAGTGTGTCAGTGCAGGGTGAAATTAATTACACGAGAAGATAAGAGAATCAGCAGATAGTAAGTACTAAAGCGCAGGCAGATTATTCATGACAAATTCATAATATGGATATGAAACTCGAAACTGATAACCTTAGCCTCTACATGAGGCATCTGTCTCACAGCCACTCGGTTCCAAGTAGATCAACCTGGTGAGTGGTATGCCCAAGCGGTTGGGCGCTGAATCGAGCCTGCTGCAGTCTCTGAATACTGCAGGTCACAAGACGGTGGGGCGGGGTGGAGCAGACGGAAACATAGTCATTGGGCGGTGAGATCAGTGATGCAGGGACACGTGTACATCGAGAGAGTTTAGGCAGGAAGGTGCTGCACCCCACCTCCACACACACTGACCAACTCTCCCTCCAACTGCTCCCTTCAAAACCATTTCACTTCTCCATCCTGCCCTTGTGCTGCTCTTTAAGACTTGCTGGATGCGACCCAGCCGGCATGCTTTGTCTGGGGCTATGGGGGGGTGGGAGCAGAGAAGCGGGGAAGAAAGGTGCAGAGAGGGAGGGGAGGGGAGGAGCACTCACTTCACCAACTCCCATAATGACCGCAAGGCTGAGAGCCAGGAGAAGGGCGTGATGGAGTGACTCCCCAACGCTAAAGGGGTCGAGATTGGCGCCAGACAATTTAGGGTAGGAGGGAGAGCAGTATGAGAGGCAGCGAGAGAGGGCGGTGAGAATGGTTTGGGCGAGGCGGCGAGAGACGGCCGGTACTCAGTGCACTATGCGCAGCTGATGGCCGACTGAGGGGCAGGGGGGAAAGGGGGAAGGGTGGAACGTTGGAGAGTGGGTGAGGAGGAGAGGGAGCAGCATGACGGGGGCAGCCGGAGGGGCTGGTGAGGTTGGTGCGGGAGAGACGGCAGAGATGGGCGCTACTGGGTGCACCATGCACACCTGAGGAGGTGGTGATGGGGAGGGTGGAGGAACAGGGAAGGGGGTGAACTGAGAACAGAGGCGAGTGGGGGGAGGCACTGGTTGGAACTTGGACAATGCAGACGGGATGGGTGACAAGGGAAGAGACAATACAGGGACATACACGACTGGTTGGAAGGTATTGGTAGGACTATGCACGTCTGGTGGATGGTTGAGAGGAAGGGGGAACACAGGGATAGTGATGAGTGATCAGCGTGTGAGGGGACGGGAAAGGGATGGGTAAGGGATGGTAAGGGATGGGTAAGGGATGGTAAGGGATGGGTAAGGGGATGGGTAAGGGATGGTAAGGGATGGGTAAGGGATGGGTACGGGGATGGGTAAGGGATGGGTAAGGGATGGGTAAGGGATGGGTAAGGGATGGGTAAGGGATGGGTAAGGGGATGGGTAAGGGATGGGTAAGGGGATGGGTAAGGGATGGGTAAGGAGATGGGTAAGGATGAAAGAGTCATGTCATGTCCCTTCAACCTCTCCGCCATGGCTACTGCTTTAAAGCCCGAGTACTACATGGCTGATTTCATATTCAAGATTCTTGAATATGAATTCGCCAAAAACCATGTTACCACCCGAAGTGGAGCATTCTCTCACGATAGTGATCTGTGATTGGCCAGCGACACTCAAAGTCATATCGAGATTACGGTCAGCAGGCAAGGCAGCACTGTTCACTTGAACTGAACTTGAAAACCATCTTGTACTAATTGTCAAGCATACTAGACATAGTTCACCCGTCATTCATGCCCAAAAAGTCACTTCGTTTTTGCACACAACTCATGTTCGAACACCCGCAAGATGCTGCTGCTATATTCTCCCTGGTCTAGAGCTAGGTTGTTGGTCGCTTAGGTTCCCCCATTCGCCCTCGCTTGCCCGCGACGCTTTCAGTTCTTTGGCTCCCGTTACTCGTGCGTTCTCCACGATCGCGCTCCCTTTTGTTCGTCGCCCACACTTCCAACCGTCGCTCCCTTCCATTCGCCTCCCTCCGTTCCGCTCGTCGCCCTCCCTTCCGCGCGTCGCCCTGCTCGTCTCTCTGCCTTTCGCCCGTACCCTCTCATCCGCTCGTTGCTCCACCTTCCACGCGTCGCCCTCCCATCCGAACGTCGCTCCCGTCACCATCCCTTCCGCCCGTCGCCCTCCCTTCCGCCCGTCGCCCTCCCTTTCGCACGTCGCCCACCCTTCCGCCCGTCGCCCACCCTTCCGCCCGTCGCTCTCCCTTCCGCCGGTCGCCCACCCTTCCGTCCGTCGCTCTCCCTTCCGCCGGTCGCCCACCATTCCGTCCGTCGCTCTCCCTTCCGCCCGTCGCCTTCCCTTCGTCTCGTCGCCCTTCCTCCCGCTCGTCCCCTCGCAGTCCCCTTCCTCCTCTCTCCCCGTCGCCCTCGCCATCCCTCCCGTCTCCCTTCCCATGGTGCACACTTGTCACCCTTCCCTGCTTTCCCCCATCCCCTTCCCTGCTTCCCCCCATCCCCTTCCCTACTTTCTTCCATCCCCTTCCCTGCTTCCACCCATCCCCTTCCCTGCTTCCCCCCATCCCCTTCCCTTCTTCCCCCCATCCCCTTCCCTATTTCCCCCCATCCCCTTCCCTGCTTCCCCCCATCCCCTTCCCTGCTTTCCCCCAACCCTTGCCCTGCTTTCCTCCAACCCCTTTTCTGCTTCCCCCAATCCCGTTCCCTGCTTCCCCCCATCCCGTTCCCTGCTTCCCCCCATCCTGTTCCCTGCTTCCCCCCATCCCCTTCCCTCCTTCCCCCCATCCCCTTCCCTGCTTCCCCCCATCCCATTCCCTCCTTCCCCCCATCCCCTTCCCTGTTCCCCCGTATCCCATTCCCTGCTTCCCCCCATTCCCTTCCCTCCTTCCCCCCATCCCCTTCCCTGCTTTCCCCCATCCCCTTCACTGCTTCTCCCTTTCTCCCTGTTCCCTGTCTCCGTGTTAGCCATTTCACTGAACCTGCTTTCCCCCACCCTCTGCACTGCTTCCTCCCTACCCCTGCCCTGCTTCCCCTCATCCTCTGCCCTCCCTTTCCTTCATCCTCTGCCCTCCCTTCCCCTCATCCTCTTCCCTCCCTTCCCCTCATCCTCTGTTCTGCTTCCTTCATCCTCGCCCACTTTATCGCCTGTCCACTTTACCGCCTGCCCACTTTACCACCTCAAATCCTTCCCTTCTCATCCGCGCGCAGGTGTGGCGGAAGGTGTACGTGGCGTGGAGCATGTTGGAGGAGCGGCTTGACGTGATAATCACTGATAACGCCATTCTCTGGCAAGTCAACCCGCTGCCAAGCCTAGGGGAGTGCCAACTCACGCCCCATCGTCGCCAAATGTGATCTTTACCCCGCGTGCAGCAACACGCGCATGCTCAAGCTCTTCGACGACTGGAATCCCCCAGCACAAGTGATGAGCGTCGCTCTCTCGCACTCTCTCCCATCCCTGCCGCAATGCTGCCGCCTCTTGTGCCTGCCGCCTGCTGCCCACGCCTTCCCTCCCACCTCCCCCACACCATGTGCATTTCAACATGCCAACGCAGTCCCTATTGCTCGTCTGCTCACTCTACTCTCTCCCCATTCCCTCCCCCTTTGCTCCTCTGCTTCCTCGCAGCAGGCCATCGAAGCCCCGCATCCAGCAGATTTTCGACTGGAACTGCCCAGAGCAGCACCTGCGCCACCGCCACGCCGCTCATAGAGCATTATCACTCTTCGGTTGGTTCTGCAAGATGGGCTTCTCTTCTGGTGGAGCTGTGAGGCAGCCTCCTGTTGAGACTGCCTTCAGCCTCCCCTGCTGCCCCATACTTGGAAGCTGCTCTGCCAGACAGTCAACACTTTGCGGGCAAGGAGTTGAAGGTGGATCATGGGGCAGAGGTAATGGAGTTTGGTGTGCGGCATGGTCAGTGCGGCGTGGTGTGGGAGGAAGGGGGAACGGCAAGCACAGGGTGAAAGCAGGCAGGCGCGTTGCAGGATATGGAGATTGGCAGTGTCAGCAAGATGCCGCAGAGCGTTGATGCAGGAGGGGAAGGCAGGTTGGCAGCAATGCTGGCGGCAGCGCACGTCAAGGCATGCAAGGTGGGGCACGGCTGGACTGCGCTGCTGTGGGCTAGGGGAGTGCAGAGTGGTGCAGGGAATGGCACGCCATGCTGTGTGGCGTGCCGAGACCCACATGCTGCAGTGCCAGAACATAAGGCAAGCTCACTGTGCATGCCTCAACTGGTGCTGCACATTGCAGTGCTTGCGAGTCGTGACCATGGCAGTCTGTTGCCTGCCAGCACGCCAGAGGCACTCTAAGAGCACTCTAGCGGCTGTGAGAAATGCTTCCCTATGTACCTGAAGAAGCCGGGGTTATCTGTGATGATAGTGGTAGAAGGGGTGTGTTGTGTATGCCCATATCTCGGTGTTGACCCGAGCTCTTCTTCGTGATGCAACATGTCAATACGGGCCCTATTGCGGTTGCTGCTGACGCTTCCGATTATGCAATTGGCAGTGTTGGGAGTGCAACACTTCTGAGAAACCGAAGCCAGACGCCTCTCTATTCCTTTCAAGGGAATTTGGGTACCGAAACAGACGAAGATTTTCACAAATATCGTAATAGTAAGAGATGCAGTGAGCGCAATATGAACGCAGGTGTGTAAGTTATGGTCCCTACCAAATGTTGGGCTGAGAAAGCCCTTAAGGATCTTTGCAGAGGGTAACTCTGGGTAGGATATTTGTAATAGCGGAAGCGTTTAATAAACTTGTGAACCGACCTTGCATTAGTGTGTGAGAGCAAAGTGGATTAAATTAAACAAGCAAATACAAGGTTTTATATAAGAGTACAGGGAATACGAATGGATAGATAACTGTATTTGCTGTTGCGATTCGATACAGTGCGACTCGGGCAACTGCTCTGTAATGAGTCAGTTGTGTGTCCTTAACTGTCGCGCTGTAATTGTCGAGTCAAAGGTCGCTAACCTTTGACTTTCCCGTAACCTCCAAGCGGTTACCCTAACCTCCGAGGTTTGACTCGATGCTTCGATTCGGACTGCTTCGCTAGTGTCTTGGGTTTTTGACACGACAGAAGCGCACTAAGACTTATTGTTTCCAACACTCCCCTTCGCTTCTGGAGTGTCGCCGCAGGTGACGTGGCCTTGTCCAGTCAGCAGCATGCAGTATTCGAACTTCTGCTTTCCGAGCTTCTTGGTCAAGTAATCGGCTGCCATCTCAGACGTGGGACAGTATGACAGATCGAGTTTCCCCTTTTCGATCTCGTCCTTCACGAAGAAATAGCGCAGGGCGATGTGTTTCGTCCTGTTTGCGAAGCCGTTTTTGTTGGCGATGCGAATTGCTGACTGGTTGTCGCAGAACACGGTGAAGCTGGGTAACTCGGCTAACTTCGCTTCTTCCAGCAGTTCGCGGAGGTAAAGTCCCTCCTTGGTGGCTGAGCAGAGTGCAATATATTCCGCTTCAGCTGAAGACAGTGCGATTAACTCCTGCTTACTCGACTGCCAGGAGATAGGACCGATAGGCTCGAGGCGGTAGACATAGCCGGTGCGTGAGCGCCTGTTATCGGTGTCGCCGGCGTGATCGGCGTCGACGTAGCCGATTAGCTTGGTCGGTGTAGTTGCTTTTTTGTGATAAGTTAATCCGATCGTCGCGGTGCTGACGAAATAGTGGAGAGCGCGATCGAGTTCCGCCAAATGCTCTGCTTCAGGCTTCTTGAGATAGGTGGCGAGCTGGCTCGCGGAGTAGGATAAGTCGGGACGGCATGTGACTGCTGCGAAGAGAAGACATCCGAGCTTCTTCTGATAGTCGCGTATGCCGGCGGGCTTGAGTAGGGTAGATCGTCCCTTTTCGGTTCCTGACGTGTAGCGGTAAGGCGTGGAGATGGCGCTTGGTGTGAGGCTGAAGCGTTTCGCGATGGTGTCGGCGTACTTCTCGGCGCTTAGATAGATTGCGTTTTCTTCCTCGCGGATGTTGAGCCCGAGGTACTGCGTAACCGTAGAAGAGACCGTGAGCGTGAGGTCTTTCTGAAGCTCCCCTTCGAACCACGTGGCGATGCCGTCGGTTGACCCAATGTAGAGGAGATCGTCCACGTAGACGATTAGGAGAACGTAGTCACTTCCCTTTGTGAGGCGATACATGCCCTGGTCATGCGGAAGTTGTTTGAAACTGATGCGAATGAGGCGGGCGTGTAGGTACTGCTGCCACAGTCGCGGTGCCTGCTTGATCCCGTAGAGCGACTTAAGCAGTTGACAGACTCGGTTGGGTTTGCCGTGGGAGCCGTGCGGGAGCTCGACGAAGATTTCTGCATCCACAGGTGCGTAGAGAAATGCGTTTGCGACGTCGATTTGTCGCAGTTTCTTTTTCTTCATGGCGGCGACGGCGATGAGGATTCGGAGTGAGGTGTGACGGCTGACCGGAGCGAAGGTTTCGGTGTAATCTCTTCCGTGCTCCTGGTCAAAGCCGCGTACGACCCAGCGAGCTTTGAATTTGTCGATGGTGCCGTCAGCTTTCGTCTTTACACGGAAGACCCACTTCCCGGTAAGGATAGTCTTGTTTTGTGCTACGCCGATGGGAACGATTTTCCAGGTGTTGCGCTCCTCCACTGCCTTCAGCTCTTTGTCCATGGCTTCACGTCATTTCTTCTTATGTTCCCCCCCCAGAGCCTGTTGAACCGTCGCAGGCTCCTTAGGAATGGCGGCGCCATGGACTGCGGTGACGAGACCAAGGATTTGCAGCCCAGTCTGTGAGTATCGAGGGAGTTCTGGATCCTCAGGATAAGCTGCTTCGTCTCCCGCTTCTGGGTCGGGTATGAAATTTGGCCCTACCCTTTCTGCTTCGTTGGTGTTGACTGTCGCAGGTGTTACGTAACCATTGTCGGCGAAATGGTAGAAGACTTCGGCGTTGTTACTGTCGCGAGGATTATCCTCATCCATGGGCACGTTGAAGGAGCAGTACGGAAGAGGTCCGGCTTCCTCCGATGCGTTGTCGACGTTCTGCTCATCCCAGTCTGCTTCATCCGCTGCTGACGCGAAGGCTCGGTCACCACGAAAGCCACTGGTGAGGTCCCGATTCTCGTACAAGTTGGCGAGGTACGTCTGAAGGGTGAGTCGTTCGTAGAAGATCACATCTCGTGCTGCTACTGTTTCTTTTGTGTGGACGTCGAAGATTCTCCACGCGTTGTAATTTTTCTCGATGCCGAGGTGTAGTCCCCACTGTGCCCGTTGCGAAAATCTTCCCGCTCGTGCTTCTGGGGGTCTGTACTGTACCATGCACCCGAAGACTCGTAACATTTTTGTGCTGCCCTGCTTCCCTGTCCACAGCAGATGCGGTGATGCGTTGTTCGGGAGTGACGACGACGACAACAAGTTGTGCAGCATGACAGCATGGTCCATTGCTGCTGGCCACTGGTGGTTGGGTAGCCGCATGCCACGTAACAGTTTGCGCATGCTGTTCTGCAGGGTCCTGTTCATTCTTTCTGCAACACCTTGCTGCTGATGTGCGTAGGGAAGGGAGAGGAGTTGCTTGATCCCCCTTTCCGCCAGGAACGGCTTGAAGCGCTGAGAGGTGTACTCGCCACCTCCGTCTGACTGGAAGCTTTTCAGTTGTGTTCCAGACTCTCTCTCTGCTATCGGTAGCCAGGCGGCGAATGCTGCGAGCGCCATGTCGCGGCTGGGTAGATTACGATGCCAGACGTATCGAGTGGCGGCGTCGATGAAGGTGATGGTGTAGTTGTAGTTGACTTGTCCTGGTTCGCGATTGTAGAGGATGTCGCTGTAAACCTTTTCAAGTGGTGCGTACGCTGGTGCGCTCGGGTTGTGATGTGGAGCGAACGGTCGATGAGGTAAGTCAGCTTCGGGGCATATAAGGCAAGTCCCTCGTGCCTTTTGGAGTTCTCTGCCGTCGGGTAGAAGTAGGGAGTCTTTGTCAAGAACTCCTGCTCTTATCGTGTTATTTAAAACCGTGTTGCTTGGATGTCCTGTGCGTGCGTGCCAGATTTCTTCAGAGGCGCGGTGTCCGGGTGAACGTTGGTATGCGTCGGAGTTGGAGTAAAAACTGGCGACGAAGTTGGCGCTTCGGTGGACTTCACGTTGAGTCGGATTCAGCTGTTGCGCGGGTGTTGGTGGTGCTTCGTCGACTGTGACTGGCGTCGTTGTTCCTGCTGCTGCTGATGTTGTCTCTGCTGCTGCCGATGTTGTTGCTGCTGCCGATGTTGTTGTTGCTGCTGCCGATGTTGTTGCTGCTGCCGATGTTGTCTCTGCTTCTGGTGTTTGTTGAATCGTTGCTAACGCTCGTGTTCGTTCTGCTTCAGGGATAGTGCGGGAGTACCAGAAACCTCCCGGGCTGAAGTCGGGGTCGAGATCCGGAGGGTGTGTCCAGTCGGTAAAGTTCACGATGGCGTCGCTGTCTGCAGTGCCCAGGTCAGGAACGAAGTCGAGGACGAAGACATTGTTCTTCAATACTGCTTTCCCGATGTAGAGACCGCCTCTCCCGTGGTATAGCTTGAACTCTTGGGTGGTGCTGTCGGCTTCCAGGTGAATCCCCTTCGCCATCAACTGGCTAACACTCAGTAAGTTGTAACCGAGTCCTTCAGCGATGAGTACCTTTGACATGTGCAGTATGACATTTGTTTCTCTTGACTGAAGCTGTACCACTCCTTGTCGTCGTGTGCGCAGGTTTTGATTGTTGGCGACCGTGATCACAACTTCTCGTTGGAGTCGGTGTTCGCGTTGTACGAAGCGACCGGACGAGCACATGTGTTGCCCGCAACAACTATCCAAGAACCAAGTGTCTTGGCCGGACGGTTCACTTTGAGCGACGGCGGCATAAGTCGGATTCGGGTGGAGTGATTCGCGGCGGGGCGTCCTGTTGTCGAGCTCCTCTTCTGGTGAGTAGTGGGGTTGTGACTCTGTTATGCAAGAATCGTTTATCTTGACCATGCAGTTGACTATGTTTCTTGCTCCTTGTGCAGGTTGTCCAGTTGAAGTCGTTGAAGCTTGAATCGTGGTTGTCGGACTTGCTTGTGTCGAAGCAACTTGGGAGCTTGAAGGCCGCAGTTGTCGCTGTGGTGTTGTCTGACGGGACGGGCAATGCGTGCGTGGATGTCCTGATGTTTTGCAGATGTGACAAAACGGAGGTACTGGCTTCGGCTGCTGCTGTCGGTTGTTGTAGTTGTTGTGTCGTTGCTGAGTATGGAAAGCGAACTCCGGTGCTAATGCCTTTTTCTTGTGCCTTTCTTCTTGCATGTCCATGTCCTGCTGCTCGGCGTGGATTTCGGCGCAAAGTGCTGCTTCAGAGATTCTTCCGTGGGCTCGAAGAATTGCTTTGGTGGCGCGCCACTGAGGACTGAGGCCACCGATGATGACTGTCACGAAGGCGTCTTCAGAGATTGATCCTCCGCATCGAAGAAGCTTGTCGCGCAATTCGCGACATCGGCTGATATACGCCAATCCCTTTTCTCCTGGTTTCATTTCAACTGTTGTCAATTGCGCCATTAACCTGCTCTGGTTTACACTGTCTGTTGCTTGATACAGGTTCTTCAGATGGCCGTACGCGAGTTCCGCCGAGTTGCCGAAGTTCCGGTAAGAGCGAATGTTCTGCTGCTGAGTTGGTGTGATGTTTCTCAGTAGAATAGTATACGCCATCATCGATTGATACGTATACTGCTGCTTCTCATACTGTGTGCCGTTTGCTGGATACTGCAGGGATCCGTCGAAGAAGCCGAGTATCTGCGCGCCCTCCATCATCAGCTCGAATTCAAAGGACCAGGTGAAGAAGTCCTTTCCGTCGAAGGGTCTTGATGTTTGCAGTTTCAGGACATGCGCGAATTGCGACTGAACTTGTAAAGCGTCCATTGGTTTGTCTTGCGCAGGTGAAGGTTGAGGCAGGAAGCTGATCGACCCGCGCTCGTACGGGGCGAAGGTGGGCTGCTGCTGTTGATTCCCTCGCGCATATGACGATCCGTCAAGGCTCATAGGTGTCGCTCCGTTGTTGCTGTTGTGTGTCTGTGCAGGTCCCGACTGCTGGTGTTGCTTGTAGAAGGACATGAAGGAGAAGAATTTCTCCATCATGCTCTGGTCGAAGTCAGAAGGATGGTTCGTGGGGGTCTCGGTTGACGTTCCCCTTGGTCTTGCTGCCGTGCCTTCCTCTGTCTGCAGGCCAGAGGCTGGCGGTGGAGTAGGAGTAGTGCCCGAGGAGCCATTAGGGGAGCTCCTTTCCTTGTTTGTTGCCATGTCTTGTAATGATCAAAAAGTTAGAGTTTTCCCCTGTCAGCTCTCATACCATGTTGGGCTGAGAAAGCCCTTAAGGATCTTTGCAGAGGGTAACTCTGGGTAGGATATTTGTAACCTCCAGGCGGTTACCCTAACCTCCGAGGTTTGACTCGATGCTTCGATTCGGACTGCTTCGCTAGTGTCTTGGGTTTTTGACACGACAGAAGCGCACTAAGACTTATTGTTTCCAACACCAAACACATGCAACATAATTCGCGAAGGCCAACCATAGAATCCAACAAGTGGATTGGCATAAGGCGAGTCATACGTGGTGAGTATACAGCTCATGAGTCACTATGTTCAGGCTGGTAAGTAGCACTTCGGTGAAGCACACATGCCGGTCTTGAACGCACAACATCGTAGTCAACCTGCGCTAGAGCTGCGAGTGGTGGGAGGAGAACTCAGCAGAGGCGAAGGGCAGCGAGGCGGGGGGAAAGGCGGAGAGCAGCAGGAAGAGGCTGTGCGCCGCATGCAGCAACGACACAAACACGGTGAAAGCACGGTGAGGTGACACGAGCGCAAGGCAATGGCTCATAGCAGCGTCAGTCAAGTGGCTGCAGGTCAGATGCACACAGCAACCACAAGGCACGGGCACGTAGCAGCGGCATGTAGCAGCACCGCGTAGCATCCGGTGACGGCTGAGGGCTCACAAGGATCACAAACCATGGATGAAGGGAATGGGGAGGGCGAGAGGACGCCTCCCATTCAGATGAGGTAACACCAGCATGGCAGCGGCACAAAGCAGCAACGCACAGCAGCTGAGGTGACCGTTGAGGGCTCACTGAGATTGCAGACCGTGGATGAATGGAGTGGGGAGAACACCACTCACGCTGCCACCGCCATGTGCATGCATGACGCCGCACAGAACCGGCATGCTCACTGCCACTTCAGCATGCAGCCAGTCGTGGTAGAACTGGTGCAGCAGCCGGTCCGCCTCCACCACCACCTGATGCGGGCGAGAGGGGGTGCAGGGGGTGCAGGGGGTGCACGGAGGGAGGCATGGGGAGGCATGGGGAGGCCGAGGGGACATAGGGGGCACAGCGGGCACAGGGTGAGGATGAACGGCAGTCAATTATGGTATCACAGGCAGCAAGCGGCCTGCTTCGTCCACCACCTGATGGGCACAGGGGTGCACATGGGGGACCAGGGGGGACCAGGGGACAGAGAAGCGCAGAGAGAATGTGAAGTCCCTGCACAGGGGGAAGCAGAGGGGAAAACAAGGAGGGAATGAGGAGAAGTGGAGGGGGGAAGGAGGAGACGCAAAGGGGGGAAGGAGGAGGGGGGAATGAGGAGAAGCGGAGGGGGGAAGGAGGAGAAGTGGAGGGAGGAAGGAGGAGAAGCGGAGGGGGGAAGGAGGAGAAGCGGAGGGGGGACGGAGGAGAAGCGGAGGGGGTATGAGGAGATCGCCTTTGGAGGGATGGCCAAGAGAGGGCAGGAAGAGGGGATGTGTGAGAGAGTTTTGTGAGAGTTCTGCCCATCTCCATTTTTTGCCGCGGCCCCATTTTGCCTTCACCCTGTGCTTCTCCACGTCTTACTCCACCGACCACTATCCCTGTGCGCGGAAGAGCAGGGGAGGAGCTTGTCAGAGGATGGGGGGAAGCAGGGCAGGGGGGGCGCGTTTACACAGGGAATGGGATGGGGGGTACGGGGGCAGATGCCGGGGAGAGAGCAGGGCGGAGGATGGTGGGGAGCAGGGCAGAGAATGGTGGGAATAGGGAGAGAGGTAAGCAGGGCAGGGGGGGGTATAAGTGGGGGATTGATGGGGATTGTTGGGTGGAAGGAAGGGAGTGAGTGGGGGGAGAGATGGGAGGGTGGCAAATGTGCGAGATGGGAAGGGAGACGGGAAGGAAGGCGAGGGCGACGAGCATTGGATGGAACGGGGAAAGCGAGGAGACGGGGAAAGCGAGGAGATGGGGAGAGAGGGAACCCTCGCCTTTGCGACGGCGGACAAGGAGACAGGTTGACGGGGAAAGCGAGGGGACAAGCGGCAGGGATTGCGACGAGCGGCAGGGAGGGCGATGAGAAGAAGGGATGGCGATGGGAAGAAGGGATGACGATGGGAAGAAGGGATGGCGATGGGAAGAAGGGATGGCGATGGGAAGAAGGGAGGGTTACGGGCGGAAGGGCGGACGACGACGGGAAAGAAGGGCGACGGCGGAAGGGAGAACGACGGGCGGAAGGGAGGGCGACGGGCGGAAGGTACAGCGAAAGGCGGAAGGGAGAGCGATGGGCGGAGGGGAGCGCTACGTGCGAATTGGCGAGCGACGGACGGACGGAAAAGCTCGCGACTCGGGCGCGCTGACGGGCGGAAGGGAGAGCTACGGGCGGATGGGAGAGCGATTATCGGATGGGAGCGCTACTACGCGACGAGGGGAGGGGAGGCGCCGGAGTACGACGGGAAGCGAGGCACAAGGGGATGCCCCACGAAACGACGGGTGGCGTGACATTGTATGGCGCGACGGTGGGAGGGGAGGCGCGACGAGGGGAGGCGCGACGAGGGGAGGAGAAGCTCGATAAAGAGAGGGGTGGCGCGACTTCTGACGCACTGAGAGGTGCGCTCCCAAAATGACTAGTTTGTACATGCGCTTGTGAAGTTCCCTAAAACCTTTCGATTTCCTACAACGATGCGCTCTCGGGATGATTCCCTATCGCGCTTACCTATCGTGGATTATTGCTCTGTCAGACATACGCATTTGATTTGACCAGCTATGGGCTTCTCACCCCAAGGAGACAGGTGTCGCACAGATGAGTGACGAATATCCCATCCGCTCGTTAGCTGATTTCGTCCTCGCTTGGTTTTTGTCTTTCGCCAAACCCGTTAAAGCCATTCGAAAATTTTCCCAAAAACCATGCTGACCTTGGGCTTTAACTTCGCCAAGCTCAATGTCTACCAATTTCTTGCCTGATGACACATTGGTCAAGACCTTTAAGTTCGGCTCGACTAGCGCTTTAAGAGGATACCATTTTTGTGTTCACACAGCGAACATCGGTGAATCTTATCTAGTCGCAGGAACTTCCAAGGGTCTGGTCTTATCAGGTCTCTTGGTATTACCTTGGTGCCTTGGTTCTGCAGAGCTTTTCACGGATTGGCTACCTGATCCTGTTCCGCCAGATTTACAGATTTCGCTGCATTATCTCTCGGGATCGTCATACATACAGGCATGGAGCTCAGCAGTGCAAGTTTCAACATCAGCAGCACAGGAAGCATTATGCTACTTAAGCTTCTGTTCAAGCCTGTTCCTCCATTATCATCATCGCACAATGGCGGGTGCTCGCGGTGGCCGTAATGGCCGTGGTGGTGGGAAGGCAGGAGGAAAGGTTATTGACACTGCTGGGAACACGCCACCGTCCAGTACGGAGCAGTCGCCAGGGAAGAGTCCTCTGGTCTCGGCGCAAGCTTCTCCGCGTGCTCCCCTCGCGTCTGCGGTCAATGATGTGCTGGGTGAGGCGGCGAAGATTTCTCTGCAAGAACGGTTGTCAGCTCTGAAAGACAATGGGCTTAAGGACAACAATGAGGGAAGTGAGACGCAGCAACCGCAACCGTCCACGTCAGCAGATCCGTCGGCTCCTGTGTCAACGGTTCCTGTGATGGTCGCGAGTTGCAACATCATGGATGAAGACGAGTGCTGGGACAGTGACGACGAAGATGTTTTCGACCCTGCTGCGGTCAGCCTGCTTGCGTCTCAAGTCAGCTTCTCGCTTACGCTTCTGATTCCCATTCAGTGGGAGAGCGAGGTCCGGAACTTGAAGCCGATGGTCATTGCGCACCTGGACCACTGGAAGGCTTCGCTGACGGCTGATGCGCAAACAACAACGACGTACCAAGAGATGCTGCCGGCGTGGCTGTCGAAGAAGAGATATGGCCGGCTCCAGGTTACATTTCAGCACGAGAGTGATGCGATTTCGGTCTGGCAACGCGTCATTGAACATGACGTGGGGAAGGGGATTACGTTAAAGCTCAACTGGCAGCACCCGGAGAACGCGACTTACAAGAAGGAGCGTCAGCAGAATCCGGATGCGGTGGAAGTACTGCTGAAGTCAGTTCCGGCCGGTGTCACCCCAGAGCTGGTCCGTAAGATGCTGACGGAGGTGGTGCTGCTCAAGAAGGGCAAACCTGCGTTCAGCAAGGGCGTGGCCTTTCACAGGGTGCAAGATCCGGTTACCGGCATTGACACGGATAAGGTCCGTGGGTTGGTGATCGAGCATGACAATGACGACGATCCATGGCGTCACATGGTTGCGGATTTGACGAACCCTGGAAGGAAGCTGATGGTTAGCTATCCTGCACTCACCTGCGGCTTTTGCAAGGGTCAGCATCAGACGCAGTACCACAATGCCTACATCACAGAGCGGCAGCACAGCATCGGCAAATGGACCTTATCGGTTGCAAAGGTTCATGCGATTAACGGTACCTCTGTCTCGTCTTTCTCGCCTTTATCGCTCCTGTCTTTCTCTACGATTTTTACTGACGCCTTGGCTCAAACCCCTCCTCGCAGCTGCCTCGATAAAAGTCACATCGCTAACAAAAGACATCCTCAAGGACCCAGCCATTGTTCTCACCTCCACAGGGGGGTCGCTGGAAGAGTGGGTGTGTGTGGTCGCCGCTTGCGAAAAGGCGCAGGGAATCAGTTTCGAGCATGCTGCGGCTCACGTCACATCGCTCCGCCACAAGACGAACCTGTCCACGCCAGGTGCCGCTACGCGCGCCAGCAAGGGTGCTCTCAACCTGGGTGCGTTCCGCAAGGAGTTCGCCAAATAACGGCCCGGTCGTCGAGCTCCTGGGAAGTTGCATCTGCTGGATGGTGGAGAGAAGGAATACGGTTGTTCAGTTTGTACCTCGGCTATGACTGTAGTATCAGCAGTAGTAGTGTTTATGTGCGGCTCTGTGCTGCGGCCGGTGACAGCGGCGAGTGTGCATCAGGAGACTTGTTTCAGTTCCCAGCCCGTGGATGCGAAGGGGCTTCTCACCTGTTTTTTAATGAATAAGAGGAACTCAATTCGGTTTTGCGAGCTCAACATCAACGGGCTCGGCAGTGCAGGGAAGCAGGAAAAGTGCAAGAACTGGCTAAGGAATAAAGCAGACATCGCGGTACTCACAGATACTCGACTTCAGGCTGATCACTATTTCTGGACTCAAATGAAGCCGGCCGCGGTGGTGGCAGTGGGACCCCCTGGCTCGGCAGGGGGTGTAGCGGTGGTGAGCCTCGTCCCTGGGATGACCTTTACAGACACATACACACATGCTTCGGGAAGATTAGTGGCGGTGGTAGTCCGGTGGGGGGATCTGGAGCTGCTCCTGGTCGCAATGTACTTGCCGGCGCAACCGGAGAACAGGGCCCCCTTCTATCGTGACTGCTTGGGGCCTTTCCTGGGCACCTTACCGACTCTGAGTAACGTCATGGTGATGGGTGACATGAACGTGGTGGAGGACCCGGCGCTTGACAAGTCGTCAGGAGTGGGGTCGTCAGCGGAAAACCGGAGGCTGTTGAGTTATTGGGCGGGCCGTCCGCTCACCGACGCATTCCGTTATCTGCACCCTGGCAAGAGGGAGTACACTTTTCACATGAAGGCAAAGGGGGTGAGCACCAGGATTGATCGTGCGCTGGTGTCTCAACCGCTGCTGTGTAAGCTGGTGGATGTCCGGCACGCGGATATCACAAACAAGATGACGGATCACTGGAGTGCGGTGGTGGTTGCGCTGGAATCGTCAGCGGCGATTGAGAAAGGTCCTGGGATCTGGCGATTAAGAGCGGTTCAGGCAAAGAAGAGGGGGGTAAGAAGACGTGTGGAAAAGGTGATCATGGACGCGGGAGGTGACCTCGGTGGAATGTTACCAAGGCTGTCGGCGTGCCTGCGTGCATATACGAAGGAGGAAAGAAAGAGAATCGGGGCGACTATGAAACATCTGGAGAAGGAGGTGAGGGTCTTCCGCCAGCGCTTGTCGCAGAACCCGCAATGTCAGCGGACGGGTGCAATTCTGCTCAAAAAAGAGGAGCTGCTCAACGCGTATGAGAAAAGTCATCAAGAGAAGCTGCAGGAGTGGTTAGGGCTGAAGGCGGAGCTTGACGGGGAAGCGACAACGGGTTTCCTGTCTGGAAAGATTAAAGAGCGGAAGGCGAGAACGGAAGTGAAATCGGTCTGTTACAACGGCACTACCCACTCTGGAGCGAGGGAAGTGCTGACGGCGGCGACGGAGTACTTCAGGAACTCGTTCGGTGGGGGCGATACGGACTCTCACGGGACGGAGCCGCAGGTTATGGACCGGGTGCTATGCGATGCAAGCCGCCGCGCCCTTGGAGCGCCATGGTCGGAGGAGGAAGTCCGGGCAGCGGTGCGTGAGCTGGCTCCGGGGAAGTCGCCGGGACAAGATGGGCTCCCCAAGGAGCTGTTCGAACACAACTGGGATTTGCTCGGGCCGGTGCTGATGCAGTTCATAGAAAGCTTCACGCGAACGGCAAAGCTACCACGAGAGGTCTCAACTGCGGTCACGATCCTGTTGCACAAAAAGGGGAGCAAAGAGGAGTTAGGGAACTACAGGCCCATTACTCTGCTTAGCACAGTTTACAAGGTGCTGGCGAAGGTGCTGGCCTCAAGGCTTAAAAAGGTGCTGCACGAGGTGATCTCGGAAGATCAAGCGGGCTTCCTACCTGGTCGGAGACTGGCGGATGCAGTTGCTGTGGTCGCGGACGCTATTGAGGCAGGCGCAAGCGATGAGAAGGACTGGTACCTTCTGATGGTCGACTTTCAGAATGCGTTCGACTCCATCTCAAGGGCCTTCCTTTTCCGCACGCTGAGAGGGATGGGGGTCCCGGAGCGGTTTGTGTCTTGGGCGGAGGGCCTGCACACAGGAGCAGGAACAAGGTTACACATCAATGGTTGGACGGGAGAAAGGGTTGCGGTGGAAAAAGGGGTGCGTCAAGGCTGCCCGCTAGCACCGTACCTCTTCTTGTGCGCGGTGGAGCCGCTCTGTCAAGACATTGCGAGACGCCGGCTGGGAGTAGGCGAAGAAGGCGCGGTGAAGCTAGCTTACCTGGGTTATGCCGACGACACGTCGCTGGTGCTACAGGGAGAAGAGCAGCTGGTTGCAGCGGCTGATGTGCTGGAAAAATTCGGGAAAGCGTCAGGGCTGAAAGTAAACAAGGACAAGACGGTGGTCTTCCCACTCGGGAGGAATAGGGGGAAGTCCCCGCCGTCAGACCTGCAGTTTAAGTGGGCGGATACGGCAGTACCGGAGAGGCTGCTCGGCGTCTGGATCACCCCGAACGGTGACCCGCTTCCGTCCTGGGAGAAGGCTTTGGACAGGGCAAGGAAGGAGTTAGCCAAATGGGAAATTCAACATTTAACGACATCGGCAAGGGTCACGATTATCAACGGATACATAACGCCTATCTTCATGTTCCAGGCATACATTTACCCGCCGCCAGAGGAAATATGGACGAAGGTCAAGCGGATCTGTCACCACTTCGTGTCGGGAGGTGAAGCGACGGAGGAAAAGGCCTTTGTCCTCTGGAACTACGAGCTGGTCTGCACGCCTCGTGAAGAGGGAGGGTTGGGGATGATCTGCCCCAAGAAGCGGTTCGACAGCATAGCGGTGCAGAATGTTGGCCGCATGATGCTGCAGACAAACCCCGTTAAGAAATGGCTGACGGAAAGAGCGGCGGCGATGCCTCTGGGCCCGGACACAATCTATGCCCACCAGTCCCTGCAGAAGCACTGGGAAGAGGGAAGCAAGCGCTGGAAGGACATGACACTGGCCTTCTGGAAATCACCTTTCTGCGTCACCCCGGAGCCAAGTAACCGCTGGGAAGCGGAGCGGGAGCAGCTGGCTTTTAACAGACGGATACCTTTCAGGGGGGCCAGCCCGTTCGGAAACCAACAAGGCTCGGCGAAGCTACTGGGCGTAACTCTAGGCGACCTGGTCTGGCGTCGGGCGGATGGATCACGGGAGCTGAAATGTGTGGAAACTCTGACGAGTGAGCTCGGCAGCGTTGATACGGCGAAGTTGGCGCTGAAAGCTTTCATGGCGGCGCCTGCTGGATGGAGAGACATGATACTGGCGACGTTGACAAGCGAGGAGCTCGTGGCTAAAGTCCCACTACTGCGATATCAGGGGTGTATCTCTGCGGCCCCGTCGCTTTGGAAAGTTAGCGGCGCTGTCAGCGGCAGAGTGACGGGTGTGGCGTGCCGGGAAAGCAAGGACGGTACTTTCACGGTCGGGGACGGGAAGTATCCTGTAAATTTCGGGCTGCACAGCGGGGAGCCGGTAGCAGCACAGGGTGATAAGGTACTGGGGCTCATGGGGGAGGCACGAACGAAGCTCCTACAGTCCAAGCTAACCAAGGATGGAGGGATTCTGGCACTAAAGGAGATCAGGAAGGAGCTGGTAACCTCAGCAGGCATCGTAAAGGAGCAGCGGAGGTGGATTGGTGATGGGAGGATTATTGAATGGGAGAGGGTCATCAAGCAGAGGGACTCTCTTGCCACCCCTGCTCGGGCAAGAGAAATCTTGCTAAGGTTGCACTGCAGGAATTTACAAGTGGGAGAACGGCTCTTCTTCATGAATGACAAAGTGGTCTGCCCACACTGCAAAGCAGAGGAGACACCGGAGCATTGCCTGCTCGGCTGCCCGGCGATTCAGAGGATAGTCCGCTTTCTGAAGAAGGGACTGGCTGAGATGAACCCGCAGCTGAGTTGGCAGGGTTTGGAGGACCTCCTCTTCATGCAGAGGAGCACGAAGTCTGGCTTTCCGGAAAGTTCTTTCATCGCCACCATACTTCACCAGACTTGGCTGGCAAGGTGTGACGCAAGCCGCTGTGGTGTTGCACTACAGCCCAAGAAAGTGATACGCCTGGCAGTGGTGAAGTTTGTCGCACACGCCAGGGTGTACTGCCTGGCAAGGCAAATGGCAGCGCGGAAGCATGGGGTGGTGGTTGGCGCCGATAACTGGGACTACCTGGCAACAGATGAGGCGGCGGTGATGAGGCGAATATGCAGCAAAGGGGCACCACTGACGTGGAGGAACAATTTCAGCTCCATCTGGAACGATCCGAAGATGACTAACCGGCCACCGTAGACCTGATATAGGGAACCCACGGTACATGCTATTGTGGCTCTTCCCTCCAGACACAGTTACGACTGCCTGATGCGTTTTGTACATTATCCTTTTAGTGTACTTTTCCGTATCAAAAAAAAAAAAAAAAAAAAAAAAAAAAAGGAGATGGGTGAAGGGATGGGTAGGGGATGGGTGAGGGGATGGGTGAAGGGATGGGTAAGAAATGGGTAAGCGATAGGTGAAGGATGGGTAAGGGATGTGTAAGGGGATGGATGAAGAGATGGGTGAAGGGATGTGTAAGGGGATGCTTAAGGTTGTGGGTGAGGGGATGGGTAAGGGGATGGGTGACGGGATGGGTGACAGGATGGGTAAGGAGGGACAATGGGGGAGAGTGATGGCTGCACTCTGCAAACCTGGAGGTTGATCAGATAAAGGGGGAGCAGTGGGAAAGAGCAGTAAGACAGCCCGAGAGGGTCTAGAGGGCAACGTCAGTGAGGGTGGTGAGCGATAGGAAGGCAGGCGGGGGATGTGTCAATGTAAGAGTGAATTTGTTCTGAGACTTGGTGAGTGGGTGCGGAGGGGTTGGCAGAGGGAGGGCCCGGCAGGACAGGCAGGAGGGGCCAGAGGGAAAGGCGAGTGAGGTGGGTGTGAGAAAGGTGCGTGAGTGGTGGGAAGGGAGCGGGAGACGGAGACAGATATCTGACTAACTTTGGTCTGCCTCATCCTGCTTTGCCCCCTTGACTAACACAGCCGTAGGGGATTCAACCTTGAACCACACTGCTCCTGGTACTACAAATGATGTGGCAGATTCTCCAGGTGTTGCGGACGATTCTCCAGCTAGACATACCACAAGAACCTCTTGCGGAGTGAGCAGGATCATGACTGATAAGCCCTCACTCACAGGTGATCCGTGAGAGGCACTTTCAGTCTCCCAAGGACCAACCGCCGCAAGCTCCCATGAATAATGTTCCAGCTTGTCACCGCCAAAACAAAACACTCTCAGCACATCTGAATTACCCGAGAGTGACCCGAGAGTGACCTGAGAGGGACCCGAGAGGGACCCGAGAGGGACCCGAGAGTGACCCGAGAGCGACCCGAGAGTGACCCGAGAGTGACCGGAGAGTGACCCGAGAGTGACCCGAGAGTGACCCGAGAGTGACCCGAGAGTGACCCGAGAGTGACCCGAGAGTGACCCGAGAGTGACCCGAGAGCCACGGAGGACCCAGCCACCTGGCCCAGCTCAACGTTCCCTGCTAGTGAGCGATAACATAAGTGGCCCACTACCACCCATGCTGCCACACACCTCCTTCTCCCTACGCTCGTCCTGGAAGAAGATCACAGAAATGGGGCACCCAGCAGCCTTCAACCGCTCCCGCACCTGCAGGATGCCCGTAAGTAGTGCACCCGCGCCCGCACCGTAGCGGCACGGACAGGGAGTTGGTGTGGAGGAGGGCACGGAGAGGAGCAGTGCAGTGATGAGAGGGATGCGAGGTGGAGCGAAGTGGTGCAGAATGGGTGTTGCAGCCTTGAGCAGCCCCCAGTGCCTTGAGCAGCCCCCAGTGCCTTGAGCAGCCCCCAGTGCCTTGAGCAGCCCCCAGTGCCTTGAGCAGCCCCCAGTGCCTTGAGCAGCCCCCAGTGCCTTGAGCAGCCCCCAGTGCCTTGAGCAGACCCCAGTGCCTTGAGCAGCCCCAGTGCCTTGAGCAGCCCCCAGTGCCTTGAGCAGCCCCCAGTGCCTTGAGCAGCCCCCAGTGCCTTGAGCAGCCCCCAGTGCCTTGAGCAGCCCCCAGTGCCTTGAGCAGCCCCCAGTGCCTTGAGCAGCCCCCAGTGCCTTGAGCAGCCCCCAGTGCCTTGAGCAGACCCCAGTGCCTTGAGCAGCCCCCAGTGCCTTGAGCAGCCCCCAGTGCCTTGAGCAGCCCCCAGTGCCTTGAGCAGCCCCCAGTGCCTTGAGCAGCCCCCAGTGCCTTGAGCAGCCCCCAGTGCCTTGAGCAGCCCCCAGTGCCTTGAGCAGCCCCCAGTGCCTTGAGCAGCCCCCAGTGCCTTGAGCAGCCCCCAGTGCCTTGAGCAGCCCCCAGTGCCTTGAGCAGCCCCCAGTGCCTTGAGCAGCCCCCAGTGCCTTGAGCAGCCCCCAGTGCCTTGAGCAGCCCCCAGTGCCTTGAGCAGCCCCCAGTGCCTTGAGCAGCCCCCAGTGCCTTGAGCAGCCCCCAGTGCCTTGAGCAGCCCCCAGTGCCTTGAGCAGCCCCCAGTGCCTTGAGCAGCCCCCAGTGCCTTGAGCAGCCCCCAGTGCCTTGAGCAGCCCCCAGTGCCTTGAGCAGCCCCAGTGCCTTGAGCAGCCCCCAGTGCCTTGAGCAGCCCCCAGTGCCTTGAGCAGCCCCCAGTGCCTTGAGCAGCCCCCAGTGCCTTGAGCAGCCCCCAGTGCCTTGAGCAGCCCCCAGTGCCTTGAGCAGCCCCCAGTGCCTTGAGCAGCCCCAGTGCCTTGAGCAGCCCCCAGTGCCTTGAGCAGCCCCCAGTGCCTTGAGCAGCCCCCAGTGCCTTGAGCAGCCCCCAGTGCCTTGAGCAGCCCCCAGTGCCTTGAGCAGCCCCCAGTGCCTTGAGCAGCCCCCAGTGCCTTGAGCAGCCCCCAGTGCCTTGAGCAGCCCCAGTGCCTTGAGCAGCCCCCAGTGCCTTGAGCAGCCCCCAGTGCCTTGAGCAGCCCCCAGTGCCTTGAGCAGCCCCCAGTGCCTTGAGCAGCCCCCAGTGCCTTGAGCAGCCCCCAGTGCCTTGAGCAGCCCCCAGTGCCTTGAGCAGCCCCCAGTGCCTTGAGCAGCCCCCAGTGCCTTGAGCAGCCCCCAGTGCCTTGAGCAGCCCCCAGTGCCTTGAGCAGCCCCCAGTGCCTTGAGCAGCCCCCAGTGCCTTGAGCAGCCCCCAGTGCCTTGAGCAGCCCCCAGTGCCTTGAGCAGACCCCAGTGCCTTGAGCAGCCCCCAGTGCCTTGAGCAGCCCCCAGTGCCTTGAGCAGCCCCCAGTGCCTTGAGCAGCCCCCAGTGCCTTGAGCAGCCCCCAGTGCCTTGAGCAGCCCCCAGTGCCTTGAGCAGCCCCCAGTGCCTTGAGCAGCCCCCAGTGCCTTGAGCAGCCCCCAGTGCCTTGAGCAGCCCCCAGTGCCTTGAGCAGCCCCCAGTGCCTTGAGCAGCCCCCAGTGCCTTGAGCAGCCCCCAGTGCCTTGAGCAGCCCCCAGTGCCTTGAGCAGCCCCCAGTGCCTTGAGCAGCCCCCAGTGCCTTGAGCAGCCCCCAGTGCCTTGAGCAGCCCCCAGTGCCTTGAGCAGCCCCCAGTGCCTTGAGCAGCCCCCAGTGCCTTGAGCAGCCCCCAGTGCCTTGAGCAGCCCCCAGTGCCTTGAGCAGCCCCCAGTGCCTTGAGCAGCCCCCAGTGCCTTGAGCAGCCCCCAGTGCCTTGAGCAGCCCCCAGTGCCTTGAGCAGCCCCCAGTGCCTTGAGCAGCCCCCAGTGCCTTGAGCAGCCCCCAGTGCCTTGAGCAGCCCCCAGTGCCTTGAGCAGCCCCCAGTGCCTTGAGCAGCCCCCAGTGCCTTGAGCAGCCCCCAGTGCCTTGAGCAGCCCCCAGTGCCTTGAGCAGCCCCCAGTGCCTTGAGCAGCCCCCAGTGCCTTGAGCAGCCCCCAGTGCCTTGAGCAGCCCCCAGTGCCTTGAGCAGCCCCCAGTGCCTTGAGCAGCCCCCAGTGCCTTGAGCAGCCCCCAGTGCCTTGAGCAGCCCCCAGTGCCTTGAGCAGCCCCCAGTGCCTTGAGCAGCCCCCAGTGCCTTGAGCAGCCCCCAGTGCCTTGAGCAGCCCCCAGTGCCTTGAGCAGCCCCCAGTGCCTTGAGCAGCCCCCAGTGCCTTGAGCAGCCCCCAGTGCCTTGAGCAGCCCCCAGTGCCTTGAGCAGCCCCCAGTGCCTTGAGCAGCCCCCAGTGCCTTGAGCAGCCCCCAGTGCCTTGAGCAGCCCCAGTGCCTTGAGCAGCCCCCAGTGCCTTGAGCAGCCCCCAGTGCCTTGAGCAGCCCCCAGTGCCTTGAGCAGCCCCCAGTGCCTTGAGCAGCCCCCAGTGCCTTGAGCAGCCCCCAGTGCCTTGAGCAGCCCCCAGTGCCTTGAGCAGCCCCCAGTGCCTTGAGCAGCCCCCAGTGCCTTGAGCAGCCCCCAGTGCCTTGAGCAGCCCCCAGTGCCTTGAGCAGCCCCCAGTGCCTTGAGCAGCCCCCAGTGCCTTGAGCAGCCCCCAGTGCCTTGAGCAGCCCCCAGTGCCTTGAGCAGCCCCCAGTGCCTTGAGCAGCCCCCAGTGCCTTGAGCAGCCCCCAGTGCCTTGAGCAGCCCCCAGTGCCTTGAGCAGCCCCCAGTGCCTTGAGCAGCCCCCAGTGCCTTGAGCAGCCCCCAGTGCCTTGAGCAGCCCCCAGTGCCTTGAGCAGCCCCCAGTGCCTTGAGCAGCCCCCAGTGCCTTGAGCAGCCCCCAGTGCCTTGAGCAGCCCCCAGTGCCTTGAGCAGCCCCCAGTGCCTTGAGCAGCCCCCAGTGCCTTGAGCAGCCCCCAGTGCCTTGAGCAGCCCCCAGTGCCTTGAGCAGCCCCCAGTGCCTTGAGCAGCCCCCAGTGCCTTGAGCAGCCCCCAGTGCCTTGAGCAGCCCCCAGTGCCTTGAGCAGCCCCCACCTTGAGCAGCCCCCAGTGCCTTGAGCAGCCCCCAGTGCCTTGAGCAGCCCCCAGTGCCTTGAGCAGCCCCCAGTGCCTTGAGCAGCCCCCAGTGCCTTGAGCAGCCCCCAGTGCCTTGAGCAGCCCCCAGTGCCTTGAGCAGCCCCCAGTGCCTTGAGCAGCCCCCAGTGCCTTGAGCAGCCCCCAGTGCCTTGAGCAGCCCCCAGTGCCTTGAGCAGCCCCCAGTGCCTTGAGCAGCCCCCAGTGCCTTGAGCAGCCCCCAGTGCCTTGAGCAGCCCCAGTGCTGAGCAGCCCCCAGTGCCTTGAGCAGCCCCCAGTGCCTTGAGCAGCCCCCAGTGCCTTGAGCAGCCCCCAGTGCCTTGAGCAGCCCCCAGTGCCTTGAGCAGCCCCCAGTGCCTTGAGCAGCCCCCAGTGCCTTGAGCAGCCCCCAGTGCCTTGAGCAGCCCCCAGTGCCTTGAGCAGCCCCCAGTGCCTTGAGCAGCCCCCAGTGCCTTGAGCAGCCCCCAGTGCCTTGAGCAGCCCCCAGTGCCTTGAGCAGCCCCCAGTGCCTTGAGCAGCCCCCAGTGCCTTGAGCAGCCCCCAGTGCCTTGAGCAGCCCCCAGTGCCTTGAGCAGCCCCCAGTGCCTTGAGCAGCCCCCAGTGCCTTGAGCAGCCCCCAGTGCCTTGAGCAGCCCCCAGTGCCTTGAGCAGCCCCCAGTGCCTTGAGCAGCCCCCAGTGCCTTGAGCAGCCCCCAGTGCCTTGAGCAGCCCCCAGTGCCTTGAGCAGCCCCCAGTGCCTTGAGCAGCCCCCAGTGCCTTGAGCAGCCCCCAGTGCCTTGAGCAGCCCCCAGTGCCTTGAGCAGCCCCCAGTGCCTTGAGCAGCCCCCAGTGCCTTGAGCAGCCCCCAGTGCCTTGAGCAGCCCCCAGTGCCTTGAGCAGCCCCCAGTGCCTTGAGCAGCCCCCAGTGCCTTGAGCAGCCCCCAGTGCCTTGAGCAGCCCCCAGTGCCTTGAGCAGCCCCCAGTGCCTTGAGCAGCCCCCAGTGCCTTGAGCAGCCCCCAGTGCCTTGAGCAGCCCCCAGTGCCTTGAGCAGCCCCCAGTGCCTTGAGCAGCCCCCAGTGCCTTGAGCAGCCCCCAGTGCCTTGAGCAGCCCCCAGTGCCTTGAGCAGCCCCCAGTGCCTTGAGCAGCCCCCAGTGCCTTGAGCAGCCCCCAGTGCCTTGAGCAGCCCCCAGTGCCTTGAGCAGCCCCCAGTGCCTTGAGCAGCCCCCAGTGCCTTGAGCAGCCCCCAGTGCCTTGAGCAGCCCCCAGTGCCTTGAGCAGCCTGCGGGTTGCCAGTGAACAGAGCGCCTGTGCGGCACGGATCCATGGGGCACAATTCGGTGTGGGAGAAGCAGGTGCGGAGGGGATGCGGAGGGTGAGTGGGTACTCATCCAGGAGAATTCATGAAGGATACTGACCTGATACTGACCGGGCACTGCTTGTAACCTAAGAACAGCCCCCGTTCCAACCACACAACATCGTCCTTCAAGAGGACAACTGCCGGCACCCAGCAGCCTCACTACTACTGACCTGCTGGTGACACACAATAGACCCAAGTCCCTCTCACACACCCACCTCCACTGCTCGTCCCTGAGGAAGGACACGGCCACAGGGCACCCAGCAACCCCACCCAGCCTCGCCTCACCCACCAGGCACTCATGAGCATCAAGCACACCACTATCCCTCCTGCTGCTCGTCCGCCCTCAAGAACGGGCCACAACGATCCAGCCCCCCCAGCCCCCAACCAGCCTCGTCCACCCCACCCAGCCCCACCCAGCCCCGCCCAGCCCCACCCAGCCCCGCCCAGCCCCTCGACCAGCACCACAGCAATCACCTAAAAGGTTCTCCGTTGCTCGTCCGCCCTAAGAAACCGCCATGGCGCACCCAGCAGCCCTGCCTCGCCCCGCTTCGCCTGCAGCCTCTCCCGCACTTCCACGTCAGCATATTGTACCTTGCTGCTGTAGAGGTTTGAGAAAGTGCACCCGCGCAATAGGGGTGGAAGTCGGTGGAGCACTAGTTAGTGAGGCAGAAGCAGGTGCCGAGCTGAACGGCGGAGCGGAGGGAGGGGGGGGGGGTGGAAGGGTGGGGGTGGAGGGGGAGGGGCAAGGGGAGAGGGGAGAAATGGTAAAGAGCACAGTTCCTTATGAGAGGGATGTGGGAGATGGTGTCGTAGAGACGGAAGTCGGTTTCGGAGAAGCAGGTGCCGAGTGGAGCAGGTGGGGGGAGAGGGGGAGGGGGAAGAGAAGAGGGTAACGGGTAGTGAAGGAAAGGTGCCTTGCAGCCTTGGCAAGGAGTCACTGAGCAGCAGCCCCCTTCCGCCCAGTCCCACAACCATCCCACAGCTACTCCTCACCTCACCGACTCCTCAGAGACTCCCACCCTAGCAACATCCAACTAGTCAACTGATCCTTTCCACTGTTGACCACGGAAATTCCCCTCGAGTGACTCCAGAGACTACTACACGCATCTCCCACCAATTACTCATGAGCATCAAGCAGCCCACTACCACTCACTCACTCACCTATGCACCTCCTCCCCCCTGCTCGTCCATCCGCAAACACCGCCACGGTGCACCCAGCAGGGGAGAGTCCAGCAGCTCCGCCACCCCCAGCTTCGCCTGCAGAGCCTCTCGCTCCTCCGCCACCGCAGCAGCCTCTGCCTCGGCGAATAGTGGGCCCGGGCCGTAAAGGTGGGAGTCTGTGGGGCACAAGTTGATTTTTGACAAGCAGGTGCCAAGGTGAGGGGGGGTGGGGAGGGAGGAGGAGAAGCGGGAGGGGGAGGTGGCAAGGCGAGAGGGGTTTATGAGAGGGATATGGGAGACAGTGTCCTTGGGGAGCAAAGACGGTGGGCCAGAAGTCAGTGTGGGAGAACGGGGTACGGAACGGAGCTGGTGGTACGAGGGAGGTGGAGGGTAATGGGTGGTGAAGGGAAGGTGTGTGGTGTGTTGCAACCTCGACAAGGAATTCACAGTACAAAAGCTCCCAGTGATGCCAATCTAGGCACCGATGCAGGACTTGGGAACTGAGCGCAGCCTCAGGGACCTGCAGGCTCCCCCGTGAACAGTGCGCCCATGATGCAGGGGGGCGGGAACCCCAGGGGCAGAAATCGGTGCAGGAGAAGCAGGTGCGGTGCGGAGCTGGTGGGGAGACGGGGGAACAGGGAAAAGGGAGGTGGAAATTGGAGAGGAGGGACAGTGCGTGGGTTAAACAGGAAGGGGCAGAACAAGGAGGGGAGTGCTGCGTTGATGGGAGAGAGGGATGCAGGGAGGAGGGATGTGGGAAACAGTACTGTACGGGTGCGAGCCTGTGAGTTGAGTGGGAGAAGAAGGTTTAAAGATATGCGGGAGATGACACTCAGGCAGCCGAGCATCAAGCGTCTTGGCGCTTGGAATGCCCTTTAACGACGTTTATCTCCGGGCTGACTGCAAATAATATTGTCCACAAATTTGTGTCTGCAATTTCTATGCTAATCGCAATTCTTTGAGATGAAGAAACGTTTGTACAAACTCAACCCAACCAGCTTATACACCCCAACCAGTGCAGCATCACCTCAATTCCACCCACCAATTTCAACGTCTCTTCACCAACACGCTGACTCTCAGAGACTCCCAGCATTGCCATATCCAGCTATTGAAGTTTTTTTTTTTTTTAAGCACTTCGACTGAATCCTACACGCATCTCCCCCGCCCCCTACCGACTATCACATTGCCAATATCCAGCTCGTTATCTACCCCCTGCCACCCATCAGTAACACCCAACGAATCCTCTATAGCCTCCGCCCGTGCCAGCTGCACATCCCCCCTCCCCCCTCTTCTCACCTCCTTCACCCCCCTTCAATTCCTACCCTCTCCACTGCTCCCTCAAGTGATTCTCCCACACGCCTTTACCCCACAGAGTCCCCTCACCGGCTCTCACCTTGCCAGAATCCAGCTTGCCGGCCGTAACCCCTCCCTTTTGAGTCGACTCAAGAATCCAGCTTGCCGGCCGTAACCCCTCCCTCCCTTCCCCCCTTCGCTCATCGTCAGCAGCACCAAACGCGTCCCCCATGGCCTCCGCCAGCCCCATCAGCAGCCCCCCACATTTCCAATCGCTCTATTCGTTCGCTCGTGATGCACCACAGAGGATCAACAGACCCACGGGATGCTGCCAGTCCAGCCATGGCCGTGGGAACCTACATGTACGCGAAGAGAATCAACAGGGAACTCGAATCTGCAAGCAAGACGGAAACGTCCTTCTGCAACACGCAACAGCGATCATCAAGAGAAGGCCTGCTCCCGATGACGTTCGGTTGCTGAGAGAAATGCATGCGGGAATTTTATCGGTGAAACTGGGGATCCCCGTTCACCGGAATTGATCCCAGCCGCAGGAAGGTGGATGGATTGTGACTCAAGGTGGCAGCAGCAGTGCTGACGCAAGGCCCCGTCCAGGACGAGAAGCTGAAAGAAACCGCGACGGCTGAGGCGTGTGAGAAGAAACGGGGAATCGCCAGCGTGCGACTCTGTTGCTGCCTGCGAAAAGCTGTGCGCGGCTTGTCGCATCGCTGCGGCAAAAGAAGCGCCTCAAGGTATCGCTCGCTCGCGAACCTTTCCCCGATCGCTCGACATGTTCAAGCTGCTCGAGGATAATCGCCCCACGGAAGCGCTTCCGTGCCCGCTACGGAGTGTAACTGACGCACTGCTAGTAAAAAAGACGATACTAGATGACGACATGTGTCTTTCCGACAATGTAAAACAACTATCACCGTATCCCTCTCGCAATTGGTTTACGCTTGGATTCACTGACGCCGTCACGGGTTTCTGCTGCGCTGAGGTTTGAAATATGGGAATATGTGTAGGATCGCAGATTCGCAGTCACTCTGAGAATATGGGAATTTGAGATCGCAGTACCTGAATTGCCTTATTAGTAAAACGAAGTGCAACGTGCGGCGTTAATCATCCACGAACAACGGCGATGTTCCCCCAGAGGGTTATTAGAAACAAAATTCGTCACCGAGACACGAATCTCCCGCCGATGCACTGGTTACCTGAAATCGAGTACCAGCGAACCCTTCGTGGAGCCATTTGAAACCCTCTGGAATGTCCATCCTGAACTTCCTCGCCATGGGTTTCTCCTAAATGCCGCTGCATTCCTGTCACCGCAAGCCTGTCGCGGGTTTCTGAAGGTTTCAAACACGCCCTCAATCCATTTGAACCATCCCCCACCTCCATCCTTGCCTTCCAAATTCCAATACCTCTCAGGGTGCATTCCTGGCTTCGGGTCTTCCCGTGTTTGGGTCTTCCGAACATTTGGGACCACTGAAAGTTTCCGAGTCGGATAACCCAAAGTCTAAGCGCAAATCGCGCGCCCAGCCAAAATTTAATTCGGATGACCCGAAGTGCTGATGACCCGAAGTGCAGGAATGCACCCTCACACCGTTCCTGACGGAAACCTAATTTTGAGGGAGGGAGTGCAAGGTAGCCGATCTCTTTTCTTTTTTTATCGTGACGCCTTTAGGCCAAGTTCTCCAGTGCATGCTACACCTAGCACGATCCATAGTCCCTAGTTTCTCAAGTTCCCGATATGGATTCTCGCACGATTCATAGTCTAACTGATGAAATCCTCGTTACAATCCTTAAGCACTCCTTAGAGCAACCGGCTTTAGACAAATCTCACTTGGAGAGCTCGACCACCTATGTTTGGCCAGCAGTCACGCCGGTACCAGCCCCGCCGTTGGTCGCAGACGTGGCTCGAAATCTCCTCATCGCGTCTGTCTGTCGTCGTTGGCGCCGTTTAACGAAGCTGCACGTTGAGACGATCTCCGTTAAAGAAGACCTCGTGGTGTCTCTTGAAGATCTTTCAGTCGCCGTCGCGTGTTTCCCCAACCTCACCCATCTGCATCTCAGCGACAACAGCATCGAGTCGGTCGACGACGCCTTCCTCGCTCACCTCGCTGCCTCATGCCCGAAGCTGACTCGCTTCCATGTGGGAAGGAGCTTTGGAAGGGTAATGGCCATCGACGTTGACAGCTGGGTTGAGCATTATCGCAGAAAGGGGCATCCATTAACTACAGAATGCCTAGATCATTTCTTTCAAAAGCTTCCACATCTGGAGCAGCTTACCCTCTTCTGCCTCCACCAAGAAATGCAGCTGCCGAATTCTCTCTTTCAGTTGACGCGTCTGCACACCTTTCTCCTCACCAACGCTTTGGCATTGGATAATCCCGGTTTCACCAGCCTCACTGCACTTACCACCCTGTACGTCAGCTGCCCCATGAACCATCGGCACCTATCCACCCTCCTTTGCCTTCCACGACTCCACAATCTCTCCACATTGGTCCCACATGACAACCATCTGCCAGCGGGTGCTGCAAGCATCACTCTGCCATCTTGCTTGAAATCGCTCAATCTCTTGATCTCTTGTCCCAATTTCGCCACCATCTTTCCATCTGCATCGCCGTTTATCGGGCTAGAAGAGCTACTGATCACAAATTCCAGTGGGTTGGAGAGCCTTCCTGACCGCATAGGAAACTTGCTACCGTTCCTTAACAAGCTGACCATTCGCAGGTGCCATGATTTTGCTCGACTGCCAGAAAGTTTTACGTCGCTGAGGTGTTTAAAAACCCTCGTGGTTTCTGGTTGTAACAGATTTACCTTACCCAGCAACTTCGGTCACCTGCCTGCCCTCAAAGTGCTGGTGCTAGAGTCTTTGTGTTTCACCGAACTCCCACATTCTTTCTGTCATCTCACGTGTCTCAAGGCATTTTCTCTTGATGATTGTGTCTTCCGTCGGAAGCTGCCAGCAGGGTTCTGCCACCTCACGGCTCTCAAGGAACTCAGCATGTCAGTCTTGAATGTCACCTTGCCAGAGGATGTTGGGGCTCTTGCAAGTCTCAAGGTTCTCAAGTGTTTTAACAGCCAACACCGCCCCCTCCCTGCTTCCTTCACCCACCTGTCTTCCTTGACTTGCCTGGAGCTGATTTCATGCCTCCAATTCAAGCTTCCTGAAGCCTTGGGAGAGCTGAGTAGTCTACAGGAGCTGAAGCTTTATGGCCTTTTAGTCAGCACCCTTCCAATCTCGCTCACACTGCTGACAAGACTTCAGACCTTGGAGATCAGTCACTGCTTGTCACTCGAAGAAATACCCTTTCAGCTGGATACGTTTGTGGGGCTCAAGAGGTTGGAGGTGACGGATTGTGAGGAGCTGAGTACACCCCCAGAAGGTTTCCCACCCTCGCTTAAGGTCCTCTGTCTGGGCCGCTTCAGGGAGAATTCGTTTCATGAGGTGGACATTTCCAAGCTGTCGCAACTGAGGGTGCTGAAGCTGGACCACGTCAGGGTGCGATGCGGGCCTGCAATGAGCAGCAGGTTTTCCTGTTTGGAGAAGCTGGAGATGTGTTTGGAAGATGAAAATCCGGAGCTCCCAGCTCCTCTGACCTTGTCCCCACGCCTCCACAGCTTGCAGATAAAGGCGCCGGAAGCCTGCAGGATCCCAGATAACTTGTTGGCTGCATTGACACAGCTGCGGCGGCTGAAATTTCGTTTTTGGTCACCAACAAAGCTTCCAGGAAGCATAGTGGAGCTCACCTCACTGACTTCTTTGAAGATTTGCGCATTTGAGCTGACATCACTACCTCAAGGCATGAGCCGCTTGGTTCGGCTGCGCAGGCTGGAGCTGACCCGCTGCCACGCCTTGCAGCACCTCCCGGAGTTTCTCACCCAGCTGCACCGGTTGATGCTGCATGATACCTCCATCTCTTCCCTTCCTGCAAATCTCGTGCAACTGACTGAGGAGCGTTGACTCTGCTGGCTGCCTTGGGCTAGCTTGCTGCTGGCTGAGGTGGGTGCACTTGACTCCGTTGAATGCATTGCAATATCATAGGCACCTCTAGTGCTGAGGTAGATGCCCTGGCTGGTCATTGCTAAGCAGCTGTGCAGTGTGCTTTCATTGTGCTTGCAATGCATCTGTGCTGGCAGATTCTGGACGGAAAAGGTGTCTTCGAAGTTGGTGAAGCTGGTACAACCAGGGCCCTTGCTAGGTTTTGGGCCTGTCTGAGAGTATAACTGGAAAAAGAAAAAAAAAACTGACGCCAAGATGACCAAGTTTCTGTTGTCTTACAACAAAGACGAAAAAGTATTCACAGTCTGATCCATCAGACGAAAAAAAAAAAGCCCCGTCTGAACCTATTACAAAGTAATGATTTGGGGTTTAGCCCCAACTATCTATCAATATGTTAAGCAGTTAACATCCTAAACAACTACCAACCTAGTCAGAGTCACTACCAGCGCCGTCATAGTCATCATCAGTCTCAGCCTTGCTTTCCGCAAAAGGGTCAGGAGCTTTTCCCCTTTCCTTCCGACTGAGCCAGGGATATTCTGCATCTAGCCTTGCGGCTTCAGCTACTAGGGCTGCTTCTCGGGCTGCAGCTTCTGCTGCTGCCAATGATGCGGCTGCTGCTGCTGCTGAGGCAAATCTTTTCTTCGCGCGCTTGCTTACTCTCTCCCCGGAAGCCATCAACACATCCTTGGCAGGCCAGCGTTTCTTCGAACCGTTAAACCGCCTCAGTAACTCGGGCCACTCCATGTCATAGCTGAGAAGCGAGACGGTCATCAGCTCCCCTAGCTTCGCGTCACACAGGTTCCCGCGGAGCCAGCTCTTCATCACATTCTGCCGTGAAAAGCCGCGCTCGCACTCAACCGTGCTGAGCGGAAGAACAGCGACGGCGATCCACAAGTGCACGAGATCTGGGTAGCAGGTGGTCCAGTCGGGAGAGGACAGCATGAGCTTCAGGCTGTCCGCGAAGCCCACATCCTCCTGGTGTGTGGACATGATCGTCGAGAACGTGACGATCTCCCGCTGTGCTCGCGCCCAGTTGATGCCTGTGGGGTGTGGTTCGCAATGGGAAGTGCAACAGAAATAAGTCAACATGGTTACACATGTAATGCTTTAATATGGTCGAGTATTGATCACATAGGCATGAAATGTCGATACTGTTACGTACCGGGTAGGGTGTCAGGGTCTTCAGGCTTCTACTTAAACATGTTGCGCAGAGACTGCAGCCACTGCCCAAGTTTCCTCTCGCGCTTCGCCAGGTTCTTGGGATATGACCCTTGCTTGAACAGCTTCGCCCCGTCAAGGTTGGCGAGGTCCTTGAGTCGGTAATCCAGCCGGCCGATCAACGTTGTCACGAACGCGCGCGCCAGCTCCAAACACGCACCGTGGTCCGCACCGCCCTTCTGCCCTTTGATGGGGTCCTCGTGGAGTGTGTAGGTGAGGTTGCTTGATGTACCGTCGGCCGCCTTGCCAGCCACCTTCACCTCCCGAGACTCCCGGGACGCGTGCTTGTTGAGAAAGGGGCCCAAAGCATCTCCGCCCTGGCCGAAAGAGTCGTCGTCGCTGTCGAGGTAACGAGTGCGCAGCAGCAAGGTAGTGTTGTGAACCATCGGCAGCACATGGGTCGCGTCAACCTGACATGAAGCATAAAATTGGTTAGTACTTGACGGGTAGTTAAAGTAATACGACTGTCTTGCATATCAAACGCTCACCTGGCGGCGCTGAAACTTCAAGCTCAGATTGTTGAGCTCCTTCAGCACATCTGCAAGGAGAAACAGCATGAACTGAAACTTGTAGCTAGTGATGACCTTGTACATCTTCTTGTCGAACACGTGCAAGACAAACACTGCCGCCGGAAACACGTTCACCAAGCGGCCGATGGCTTGACCGCGAGACAACCACCAAACGTCCTTGATCCCTTGAACTTCGAGGTTGGTCTCGCAGATGACCTCCTGCAGCTCAAGTGTCAGATTATCATAGCTGATGCATGTTTGTAGGCTATAGTGGGGTAGCACATATGGGGTACAGTTTTCTAGGGTTGTATTTGTACCCAACTCTGACTTAGTCATTCCCATTCCTGCTTACACTTTTCACATGGTATAGAGCGGGTTCCCTGTGGAACTCTGCCTAGGGCCCACCGAAGCGCGCCCCGAGGCGCGCTCAACCTTTTTTTTCCGCTATCGAGCGACCCTCCGTGTCGCCTCCCTCCCACTAAGTTGCGGCCCCAGCCGCCCGCTACGATCGCGGCTCCAGCCGCCTGCTCGACGCGGCCCCCAGCCGCTTGCTCGACGCGGCCCCAGCCGCCTGCTCGACGCGGCCCCCAGCCGCCTGCTCGACGCGGCCCCCAGCCGCCTGCTCGACGCGGCCCTGCCGCCCGCTACGCCGCGGCCCCGGCCGCCTGCTACGACCGCGGCCCCCAGCCGCCTGTTCGACCGCGGCCCCGCCGCCCGCTCCTGTCGCGGCCCCCCCCCCCCCAGCCGCCTGCTCGACGCGGCCCCCAGCCGCCTGCTTGACGCGGCCCTGCCGCCCGCTACGCCGCGGCCGCCGCCTGATACGACCGCGGCCCCGGCCGCCTGCTACGACCGCGGCCCCAGCCGCCTGTTCGACCGCGGCCCCGCCGCCCGCTCCTGTCGCGGCCCCCAGCCGCCTGCTCGACGCAGCCCCCAGCCGCCTGCTCGACGCGGCCCTGCCGCCCGCTACGCCGCGGCCGCCGCCCACTACGATCGCGGCCCCGGCCGCCTGCTACGACCGCGGCCCCAGCCGCCTGTTCGACCGCGGCCCCGCCGCCCGCTCCTGTCGCGGCCCCGGCTGCCTGCTCGCACGGCCTCGCCGCCAGCTACTACCGCGGCCCCGGCCGCCTGCTCGACCGCGGCCCCCCCCCCCCCCTACTACCGGGAGCCGAGCCGCCCTGCAGCCGAGCCGCCCGGGAGCCGAGCCGCCCTGCACCCGAGCCGCCCTGTCGCCGAGCCGCCCGAGCCGCCCTGTCGCCGAGCCGCCCGGGAGCCGAGTCGCCCTGCCCCCGAGCTGCCCTGCCGCCGAGCCGCCCGGGAGCCGAGCCGCCCTGCGCCCGAGCCGCCCAGCACCCAACCGCCAGGTCGCTGAGCCGCCTTTCTGCATCCCTACTCGACCTGCCCTGCCTGGTGAGCACTGTCCCACTGCCACTGCGAGCTCTTTCCCTACTGCTTGCACTGCGTCGCTGCCGTCGCCATGGCTACCCCTAGTGTCCTAGCTTTTGACGCTGAGGGTTGCGCCATTGATTTTGAGGTCTGGTTAGACGACCTGCAGCTGTACTTACAGTGCGACAGGGCTGACGACCTTTCTCTCTTTGACCTCACCTCTGGCGCCTCTCCTGCTCCTGCTGCTGATGCTGATCCCGCTGTCCGCTCTAAGTGGGCCACCCGCGATGCTGCTGCACGTCTTGCTGTGCGTCGCCACCTCCCTACCTCTGAGCGTGCGCACTTTAGTCAGTACAAGAGTGCTCAGACCTTGTACGACGCTGTAGTTGCGCGCTACTCCTCCCCTGCCACTGCTGCACTGAGCCGTCTCATGCTTCCCTACCTCTTTCCTGACCTCTCTGCCTTTCCCACTGTCGCTGACCTCATTACGCACCTCCGCACTAGTGACACTCGCTACCGCGCCGCCCTTCCTGCTGAGTTCTGCGCTAAGAACCCCCCCCCCATGTACATCGCTCTCTACTACGTAGTCGCGCGCCTCCCTGACTCCCTTCGCGTAGTCAAGGACCACTTTCTCGCAGTCTGTCCCACCACCCTCACCGTCGACCTCCTCGAGAAGTCCCTCCTTGCAGCGGAGAAGAGCATAGTCGCTGTAGGTGCTTCTCGTGGTGACCCTCGCACCCCCATCTTTGAGGGGTGCTCTCCTTCCCCCTTGCTGCCCTCTGTTGCCTCTGCTGCTGCTGCCGACCTGCTTGGTCTTGAGTCGGTCGGCGCGGCGTCTGCCCCTAGTGGGAGACGTCGCTCAAGCAAGGGCAAGGGGGGCAAGGGCGCGGGTGGAGCTGGAGGGGGCGGTGGCGGTGGCGGCGGTGGCGGCGGAGGGAGTGGGGGTGGCGGCGGGACTAGTGGCGGAGGTGGTGGTGGTGGTGGTGGCGGCAGCGGCGGAGACGGTGGTGGTGGAGCCAGCGGTGGTGGTGGAGGCAGCGGCGGAGGTGGAGGCGGCGGAGGTGGAGGCGGTGGAGGCGGCAGCGGAGGAGGCAGTGGTGGTGGAGGAGGTGGAGCTGGTCGGGGTGGTACCCAGCAGCGTAGCGGTGGTGGTGGTGGCCAGCGCTCGCACCGGCAGCAGCAGCAGCGCTCGCGGGACATCCCTTCGCCTCAGCAGCTTCGTGAGTGGTACGCTGGGCGTCAGAGGGGTGGGGGTACTGGTCCCTGCACCTACGTTCTTCGTTCCGGCGACCGCGCGGGTGAGCAGTGTGGGGGTGCCCACGCCACCCACCGCTGCTTTGGCCGCCTGACGGACGCCTGGCGTCAGCAGTTCCCTGGGGCTAGTGAGATCCCTCGCTGGGATGAGCTTCTCAGGGCTGGTGTAGCGATCTTTGATCTTGATTTTGATGCTATCCTTACTGCTATGTATGTTGTGGATTATAGTGAGGAGAATGAGGGTTACCGTTGTTTCCGGCCCGACCCGGGCATTGGTACTGCTGCGCTAGGTGCTTGTGAGGCTGCTGCTCTAGGTGCCAGTGCGTCTGCGCTCTCAGGTACTGGTGAGACTGCGCTCTCAGGTACTGCGTCGTCCTCGTCCTCCCTCACTTTCACACTTGACTCCGGAGCTTCTCGCTCCTTCTTTCGCGACCGCACTACCCTTACGCCGCTCGGCCGGCCGGTTGCGGTCTCCCTTGCTGACCCCTCTGGAGGTCCTGTCCTGTCTCACTTCTCCACTGTCCTCCCGTGTCCGGCTGCCCCTTCCGGCACCCTGTCGGGTCTGTACCTTCCCTCGTTCTCCACGAACTTGGTGAGTGGAGCGGACCTGCAGGATGGGGGTGTTCACCAGTTCACTCCTGCGAGTCAGCGGGTGACCCACTGCACGGAGGCACGCACAGGCCGACACCTGGCCACGTTCTCGCGTCGGCCGGGGTCGAGTCTCTACACCCTGACCGTTGAGTCTCCTCCTGTCCCTGCGTCTGGTCAGGTGGCTGCGTCGGGTCAGGTACTTGCTGCTGCGTCCCGGTCAGGTCCTGAGTCTGCCCCCTGTTCTTGTCGCCTCCTGTCTCACGAGACTCTCCTGTGGCACCACCGTCTTGGCCACCCCTCCTTGCCCCATCTTCGGAGCATGGCTTCCCGTGTCCTTGTCTCTGGTCTTCCCCAGTCTCTCCCTCCTCTCCCCTCCGGGCCAGGACCTTCCTGTGTCCCCTGTGTCGAGGGTCGCCTCCGGGCTACTCCTCACTCCTCCCACTTCCCCCCGACAGAGGCTCCCTTGCAGACGCTTCACATGGATGTGTGGGGCCCAGCCCCCGTCCGTGGGCAGGGTTACGAGCGCTACTTCCTGTTGGTGGTTGACGACTACTCGCGTTACACCACAGTCCTCCCCTTGCGCAGCAAGGGTGCGGTCACTGAGGTGCTGATCGACTGGATCCGCGAGGCTCGTCTCCAGCTCAGGAAGAGCTTCGGCTCGGACTTTCCTGTTCTGCGTCTGCACTCTGACAGAGGCGGAGAGTTCTCTTCTCGCCTTCTGCGGGACTACTGTCGTGCACGGGGGATCCGCCAGACCTTCACCCTTCCGGACTCACCACAGCAAAATGGGATTGCTGAGCGCCGCATTGGCATGGTCATGGATGTCGCTCGTACGTCCATGATGCATGCGGCTGCCCCCCATTTTCTGTGGCCGTTTGCGGTGAGGTACGCGGCGCATCAGCTCAACCTTCACCCCCGGGTCTCTCGGCCTGCGATGTCCCCAGTCTTGCTGTGGACGGGGAAGGTTGGCGATGCGTCTGTGTTCCGTGTCTGGGGATCTCGGGCGTTTGTCCGCGACTTGTCTGCGGACAAGCTGTCCCCTCGTGCTGCTCCCTGTGTCTTCCTTGGCTTCCCCACTGACGCCCCAGGGTGGCAGTTTTACCACCCCTCCTCTCGTCGTGTTCTGTCCTCCCAGGACGTCACGTTCGACGAGTCAGTCCCCTTCTACCGTCTCTTCCCCTACCGCACTCCTTCCCTCCCCCCTCCCCCGGACTTCCTTGTGCCGGTTCCCCCCCCGGTAGACCCCCTCCCCCCTCAGGTTCCTGCCCCCTCAGGTGTGTCCCAGGTAGACGCCGTTGACCCGGTCGAGGTTACTGGTGACTCTGGTGCTGCTGCGGGTGCTGAGCCTGGGGGTGCTGACTCTGGGGGTGCTGTGCGCGGGGGTGCTGAGCCTGGGGGTGCTACGGCTGGGGGTGCTGGGCCTGAGGGTGCTACTCCTGAGGGTGCGGAGCCTGGGGGTGCTGAGCCGGGGGGTGCTGTGCCTGGAGGTGCTGGGTCTGGGGGTGCTGGGTCGGGAGCTGCTGAGCCTGGGGGTGCTGAGCTGGGAGCTGCTGAGCCTGGGGGTGCTGCGTCTGGAGCTGCTGAGCCTGGGGTTTCTCCTGCTGCTGCGTCTCGCCGGGAGCCCCTCTCTCCACAGGAGCTGCGCGAGTGGTTCGCTCGCCGCTGGAGGCGTGCTGCTGAGTCTGGAGGTGCTGCTGGTGCTGGAGCTGGAGCTTCTTCGACCGTCGAGGGTGCGGGTGCTGCCGGTCCCGGAGCTGCTGGACCTGCGGGTCCTCCTGGAGCTGGAGCTGCTGAGGGCGTTCGTGCGGAGCCTGCTGCTGTTGGTCCTGCCGCTGGAGGTGTGGGTGGCGCTGGTGCTGTAGCTGAGGGTGTTGGTGCTGTCCCTGCTGAGTCTGGAGCTGCCGCGCGGCCTCGGCCGTACTTCGTTCCGCTCCTGCAGCAGGTTCTTGGTCTTTCTCCTCCAGTAGAGGGTCCACCGCCTGTCCAGTCGCAGTCCCTACTGGAGCCTTCCTCTCCACTGCCTGCTCCCTCTCCTTACACTGGTCCTACTGGAGGTCTTGCTGAGCGTCGTGAGCCTGCGTCTCGTCCCGCGTCGCCTGTTCGTGCTGCTCGCGCTAGTGGTCGCAGTTCGCGTCAGCGTCCTCCTCCTGTCCCTGGCACGCACCGGATGTCTCTGCGTCCGTCCACTGCTCCTCTGCGTGCCCCTTTGCCTTCTCCTCCTGAGTCCTCTCTTCCTGCGCTTGCCGACCCTGAGTCGGACTCTCTTCGCGCTGCGAGTCCTACTGTCACGCGTCTGCTTGCTACTGTCGTCACTGACCCCTCTTTTGAGTCCACTGCTGCGTCTGCTCTAGTCGCTGAGCTCGTTGACTTTGCTGCCCGCTGTCGTCTCGACTACGCTGCTAGTCTTGTTGCTGAGTCTGTCTGTCCTCCGTCCGTCGGGGGTGAGTGTGCTCTTGGCACGGACGTCCTAGAGGACAGGCAGGAGGAGTTACAGTGTCTAGCGGCTGCTTCACCTCATCTCGCGTCTGTACTGCTTGCCCCTGAGGGAGACCCGGATGCACTAGACATCCCGACTCCGCGTTCTTACGCGGAGGCCGTAGAGGGTCCCTACTCCTCTCAGTGGCAGGCAGCTATGGATGCAGAGATGGCTTCCTGGAAGTCCACAGGCACCTACGTTGACGCGGTTCCCCCTCCTGGGGCGAACATCGTCAGTGGCATGTGGATCTTCAGGGTGAAGCGGCCGCCGGGCTCTCCACCTGTCTTCAAGGCACGGTACGTTGCTCGTGGCTTCAGTCAGCGGCAGGGAGTCGACTACTTTCAGACCTTCTCTCCCACCCCGAAGATGACCACTCTTCGGGTGCTGCTGCACATAGCCGCTCAGCGCGACTACGAGCTTCACTCTCTCGACTTCAGCACTGCGTTCCTGCAGGGTAGCCTGCACGAGGAGATCTGGCTTCGCCGTCCACCTGGCTTCACTGGGACTTTCCCTCCTGGCACCCAGTGGAGCCTCCGACGGCCAGTCTACGGTCTCCGCCAGGCACCGCGTGAGTGGCACGACACACTGAGGACTACGCTTGCGGCTCTTGGGTTTGCTCCTTCTACTGCTGACCCGTCGCTGTTTCTTCGCACCGACACTTCCCTGCCGCCGTTCTACATCCTCGTGTACGTCGACGACTTGGTCTTTGCCACAGCGGACACTGCTGGACTCGCCTACGTGAAGTCCGAGCTGCTGAAGAGACACACGTGCACAGACCTGGGTGAACTGCGCAGCTACCTTGGCTTGCAGATCACTCGGGACAGAGCACGCCGCACCATTACCTTGACTCAGTCACACATGGTGCAGCAGGTCCTTCAGCGCTTCGGCTTCACGTACTCCTCGCCTCAGGCCACTCCTCTGCCTACTCGCCACTCACTCTCAGCTCTGCCTTCGGATGAGTCCGTAGAGTCGAGTGGTCCGTATGCAGAGCTTGTTGGCTGCCTCATGTACCTGATGACCTGCACACGACCTGACCTTGCATACCCTCTGAGCATTCTTGCACGCTATGTTGCTCCTGGGAGACACAGACCGGAGCACATGGCTGCAGCGAAGAGGGTATTGCGCTACCTGTGCAGTACGTCGGGCATGGGGCTAGTGCTTGGAGGGCGGAGTCCAGTGGTCCTTACCGGCCACGCGGACGCTTCTTGGGCTGACGACCAGGCTACGCAGCGGTCGTCACAGGGCTACACCTTCAGCCTTGGTTCCGGCTCTGTCTCGTGGCGGTCTACTCGCTCGTCTTCGGTTCTCGGCTCCAGTTGTGAGGCTGAGATCTACGCCGGGGCCATGGCTGCACAGGAGCTTCGCTGGCTCACCTACCTGCTGACTGACCTTGGAGAGCCGCCTCGTTCTCCTCCAGTGCTGTACGTAGACAACAAGGCTATGCTGGCCTTGTGTCGAGAGCAGCGCTTGGAGCACAGAACGAAGCACATTGCTCTCCGCTACTTTCTTGCTCGTGAGCTGCAGCAGCGTGGTCAGTTGCGACTTGCGTACGTGGCCTCTGAGGCCAACACTGCTGATGTGTTCACCAAGGCACTCGCGCCTTGTGACCATCAGCGCTTTTGCACCCAGCTGGGTCTTGTGCCTGTCTTGCCTCACTTGCTCTCCTCTTGACTTTACTTGTACTGTGACATATATATATACCTGCTCTTGCTTGTCTAGTTTTATATATATGTCTGTACTCCTGCATGTGAACTGGCCTCTGGCCCTGCTCTTGTGCTCGGACTGTGTGGTGACTTTGTGATCCACCCAGAGCTTGCTTTGCTTTGCTTAACTGGTCTTGTGACCCCTTGTTCTCCCCCACTTTGCCTATGGGGGTGTGTCAGATTATCATAGCTGATGCATGTTTGTAGGCTATAGTGGGGTAGCACATATGGGGTACAGTTTTCTAGGGTTGTATTTGTACCCAACTCTGACTTAGTCATTCCCATTCCTGCTTACACTTTTCACATCAAGAAAACGTGAGTGGACGACCGAAGACCGACCAAGATTTTCGGCAACGGAGCGGACCACCTTGTCCACGATGTTGAGGTCCGGGTATTTGATCGCGGCATCTTTGGCCGCCAAGGCCTCCCTGTGAAGCAGGGAAAACAGGAATGAAATGACTAAGGAAAGATTGGGTACAAATACAACCCTAGAAACCCTGTACCCCATATGTGCTACCCCACTATAGCCTACAAACATGCATCAGCTATAATACTCTGACACACCCCCATAGGCTAAGTGGGGGAGAACAAGGGGTCACAAGACCAGTCAAGCAAAGCAAAGCAAAGCAAGCTCAGGGTGGATCACAAAGTCACCACACAGTCCGAGCACAAGAGCAGGGCCAGAGGCCAGTTCACATGCAGGAGTACAGACATATATATAAAACTAGACAAGCAAGAGCAGGTATATATATATGTCACAGTACAAGTGAAGTCAAGAGGAGAGCAAGTGAGGCAAGACAGGTACAAGACCCAGCTGGGTGCAAAAGCGCTGATGGTCACAAGGCGCGAGTGCCTTGGTGAACACATCAGCAGTGTTGGCCTCAGAGGCCACGTACGCAAGTCGCAACTGACCACGCTGCTGCAGCTCACGAGCAAGGAAGTAGCGGAGAGCAATGTGCTTCGTTCTGTGCTCCAAGCGCTGCTCTCGACACAAGGCCAGCATGGCCTTGTTGTCTACGTACAGCACTAGAGGAGAACGAGGAGGCTCTCCAAGGTCAGTCAGCAGGTAGGTGAGCCAGCGAAGCTCCTGTGCAGCCATGGCCCCGGCGTAGATCTCAGCCTCACAACTGGAGCCGAGAACCGAAGACGAGCGAGTAGACCGCCACGAGACAGAGCCGGAACCAAGGCTGAAGGTGTAACCCTGTGACGACCGCTGCGTAGCCTGGTCGTCAGCCCAAGAAGCGTCCGCGTGGCCGGTAAGGACCACTGGACTCCGCCCTCCAAGCACTAGCCCCATGCCCGACTAACTGCACAGGTAGCGCAATACCCTCTTCGCTGCAGCCATGTGCTCCGGTCTGTGTCTCCCATGAGCAACATAGCGTGCAAGAATGCTCAGAGGGTATGCAAGGTCAGGTCGTGTGCAGGTCATCAGGTACATGAGGCAGCCAACAAGCTCTGCATACGGACCACTCGACTCTACGGACTCATCCGAAGGCAGAGCTGAGAGTGAGTGGCGAGTAGGCAGAGGAGTGGCCTGAGGCGAGGAGTACGTGAAGCCGAAGCGCTGAAGGACCTGCTGCACCATGTGTGACTGAGTCAAGGTAATGGTGCGGCGTGCTCTGTCCCGAGTGATCTGCAAGCCAAGGTAGCTGCGCAGTTCACCCAGGTCTGTGCACGTGTGTCTCTTCAGCAGCTCGGACTTCACGTAGGCGAGTCCAGCAGTGTCCGCTGTGGCAAAGACCAAGTCGTCGACGTACACGAGGATGTAGAACGGCGGCAGGGAAGTGTCGGTGCGAAGAAACAGCGACGGGTCAGCAGTAGAAGGAGCAAACCCAAGAGCCGCAAGCGTAGTCCTCAGTGTGTCGTGCCACTCACGCGGTGCCTGGCGGAGACCGTAGACTGGCCGTCGGAGGCTCCACTGGGTGCCAGGAGGGAAAGTCCCAGTGAAGCCAGGTGGACAGCGAAGCCAGATCTCCTCGTGCAGGCTACCCTGCAAGAACGCAGTGCTGAAGTCGAGGGAGTGAAGCTCGTAGTCGCGCTGAGCGGCTATGTGCAGCAGTACCCGAAGAGTAGTCATCTTCGGGGTGGGAGAGAAGGTCTGAAAGTAGTCAACTCCCTGCCGCTGACTGAAGCCACGAGCAACGTACCGTGCCTTGAAGACAGGTGGAGAGCCCGGCGGCCGCTTCACCCTGAAGATCCACATGCCACTGACGATGTTCGCCCCAGGAGGGGGAACCGCGTCAACGTAGGTGCCTGTGGACTTCCAGGAAGCCATCTCTGCATCCATAGCTGCCTGCCACTGAGAGGAGTAGGGACCCTCTACGGCCTCCGCGTAAGAACGCGGAGTCGGGATGTCTAGTGCATCCGGGTCTCCCTCAGGGGCAAGCAGTACAGACGCGAGATGAGGTGAAGCAGCCACTAGACACTGTAACTCCTCCTGCCTGTCCTCTAGGACGTCCGTGCCAAGAGCACACTCACCCCCAACGGACGGAGGACAGACAGACGCAGACTCAGCAACAAGACTAGCAGCGTAGTCGAGACGACAGCGAGCAGCAAAGTCGACGAGCTCAGCGACTAGAGCAGACGCAGCAGTGGACTCAAAAGAGGGGTCAGTGACGACAGTAGCAAGCAGACGCGTGACAGTAGGACTGGCAGCACGAAGAGAGTCCGACTCAGGGTCGGCAAGCGCAGGAAGAGAGGACTCAGGAGGAGAAGGCAAAGGGGCACGCAGAGGAGCAGTGGACGGACGCAAAGACATCCGGTGCGTGCCAGGGACAGGAGGAGGACGCTGACGCGAACTGCGACCACTAGCGCGAGCAGTGCGAACAGGCGACGCGGGACGAGACGCAGGCTCACGACGCTCAGCAACACCTCCAGTAGGACCAGTGTAAGGAGAGGGAGCAGGCAGTGGAGAGGAAGGCTCCAGCAGGGACTGCGACTGGACAGGCGGTGGACCCTCTACTGGAGGAGAAAGACCAAGAACCTGCTGCAGGAGCGGAACGAAGTACGGCCGAGGCCGCGCGGCAGCTCCAGACGCAGCAGGGACAGCACCAGCACCCTCAACGACAGCACCAGCGCCACCCACACCTCCAGCGGCAGGACCAACAGCAGTAGGCGCAGCACCAGCGCCCTCAGCAGCTCCAGCACCAGGAGGACCCGCAGGTCCAGCAGCTCCGGGACCGGCAGCACCCGCACCCTCGACGGTCGAAGAAGCTCCAGCTCCAGCTCCAGCAGCACCTCCAGACTCAGCAGCACGCCTCCAGCGGCGAGCGAACCACTCGCGCAGCTCCTGTGGAGAGAGGGGCTCCCGGCGAGACGCAGCAGCAGGAGAAACCCCAGGCTCAGCAGCTCCAGACGCAGCACCCCCAGGCTCAGCAGCTCCCAGCTCAGCACCCCCAGGCTCAGCAGCTCCCGAACCAGCACCCCCAGACCCAGCACCTCCAGGCACAGCACCCCCCGGCTCAGCACCCCCAGGCTCCGTACCCTCCGCAGTAGCACCCTCAGGCCCAGCACCCCCAGCAGTAGCACCCCCAGGCTCAGCACCCACAGAGTCAGCACCTCCAGGCTCAGCACCCGCAGCAGCACCAGAGTCACCAGTAACCTCGACCGGGTCAACGGCGTCTACCTGGGACACACCTGAGGGGGCAGGAACCTGAGGGGGGAGGGGGTCTACCGGGGGGGGAACCGGCACAAGGAAGTCCGGGGGAGGGGGGAGGGAAGGAGTGCGGTAGGGGAAGAGACGGTAGAAGGGGACTGACTCGTCGAACGTGACGTCCTGGGAGGACAGAACACGACGAGAGGAGGGGTGGTAAAACTGCCACCCTGGGGCGTCAGTGGGGAAGCCAAGGAAGACACAGGGAGCAGCACGAGGGGACAGCTTGTCCGCAGACAAGTCGCGGACAAACGCCCGAGATCCCCAGACACGGAACACAGACGCATCGCCAACCTTCCCCGTCCACAGCAAGGCTGGGGACATCGCAGGCCGAGAGACCCGGGGGTGAAGGTTGAGCTGATGCGCCGCGTACCTCACCGCAAACGGCCACAGAAAATGGGGGGCAGCCGCATGCATCATGGACGTACGAGCGACATCCATGACCATACCAATGCGGCGCTCAGCAATCTTATTTTGCTGTGGTGAGTCCGGAAGCGTGAAGGTCTGGCGGATCCCCCGTGCACGACAGTAGTCCCGCAGAAGGCGAGAAGAGAACTCTCCGCCTCTGTCAGAGTGCAGATGGAGAACAGGAAAGTCCGAGCCGAAGCTCTTCCTGAGCTGGAGACGAGCCTCGCGGATCCAGTCGATCAGCACCTCAGTGACCGCACCCTTGCTGCGCAAGGGGAGGACTGTGGTGTAACGCGAGTAGTCGTCAACCACCAACAGGAAGTAGCGCTCGTAACCCTGCCCACGGACGGGGGCTGGGCCCCACACATCCATGTGAAGCGTCTGCAGGGGAGCCTCTGTCGGGGGGAAGTGGGAGGAGTGAGGAGTAGCCCGGAGGCGACCCTCGACACAGGGGACACAGGAAGGTCCTGGCCCGGAGGGGAGAGGAGGGAGAGACTGGGGAAGACCAGAGACAAGGACACGGGAAGCCATGCTCCGAAGACGGGGCAAGGAGGGGTGGCCAAGACGGTGGTGCCACAGGAGAGTCTCGTGAGACAGGAGGCGACAAGAACAGGGGGCAGACTCAGGACCTGACCGGGACGCAGCAGCAAGCACCTGACCCGACGCAGCCACCTGACCAGACGCAGGGACAGGAGGAGACTCAACGGTCAGGGTGTAGAGACTCGACCCCGGCCGACGCGAGAACGTGGCCAGGTGTCGGCCTGTGCGTGCCTCCGTGCAGTGGGTCACCCGCTGACTCGCAGGAGTGAACTGGTGAGCCCCCACATCCTGCAGGTCCGCTCCACTCACCAAGTTCGTAGAGAACGAGGGAAGGTACAGACCCGACAGGGTGCCCGAAGGGGCAGCCGGACACGGGAGGACAGTGGAGAAGTGAGACAGGACAGGACCCCCAGAGGGGTCAGCAAGGGAGACCGCAACCGGCCGGCCAAGCGGCGTAAGGGTAGTGCGGTCCCGAAAGAAGGAGCGAGAAGCTCCGGAGTCAAGTGTGAAAGTGAGGGAGGACGAGGACGACGCAGTACCTGAGAGCGCAGTCTCACCAGTACCTGAGAGCACAGACGCACTGGCACCTAGAGCAGCAGCCTCACAAGCACCTAGCGCAGCAGTACCAATGCCCGGGTCGGGCTGGAAACAACGGTAACCCTCATTCTCCTCACTATAATCCACAACATACATAGCAGCAAGGATAGCATCAAAATCAAGATCAAAGATCGCTACACCAGCCCTGAGAAGCTCATCCCAGCGAGGGATCTCATTAGCCCCAGGGAACTGCTGACGCCAAGCGTCCGTCAGGCGGCCAAAGCAGCGCTGGGTGGCGTGGGCACCCCCACACTGCTCACCCGCGCGGTCGCCGAAACGAAGAACGTAGGTGCAGGGACCAGTACCCCCACCCCTCTGACGCCCAGCGTACCACTCACGAAGCTGCTGAGGCGGAGGGATGTCCCGCGAGCGCTGCTGCTGCTGCCGCTGCGAGCGCTGGCCACCACCACCGCCGCTACGCTGCTGGGTACCACCTCGACCAGCTCCACCTCCTCCACCACCACCGCCTCCTCCGCTGCCGCCTCCACCGCCTCCACCTCCGCCGCCTCCACCACCGCCGCTGCCTCCACCACCACCGCTGGCACCACCACCACCGTCTCCGCCACTGCTGCCACCACCACCACCACCTCCACCACTAGCCCCGCCGCCACCCCCACTCCCTCCGCCGCCACCGCCGCCACCGCCACCGCCCCCTCCAGCTCCACCCGCGCCCTTGCCCCCCTTGCCCTTGCTGGAGCGACGTCTCCCACTAGGGGCAGACGCCGCGCCGACCGACTCAAGACCAAGCAGGTCGGCAGCAGCAGCGGAGGCAACAGAGGGCAGCAAGGGGGAAGGAGAGCACCCCTCAAAGATGGGGGTGCGAGGGTCACCACGAGAAGCACCTACAGCGACTATGCTCTTCTCCGCTGCGAGGAGGGCCTTCTCGAGGAGGTCGACGGTGAGGGTGGTGGGACAGACTGCGAGAAAGTGGTCCCTGACGACGCGAAGGGAGTCAGGGAGGCGCGCGACTACGTAGTAGAGAGCGATGTACATGGGGGGGGGGTTCTTAGCGCAGAACTCAGCAGGAAGGGCGGCGCGGTAGCGAGTGTCACTAGTGCGGAGGTGCGTAATGAGGTCAGCGTTAGTGGGAAAGGCAGAGAGGTCAGGAAAGAGGTAGGGAAGCATGAGACGGCTCAGTGCAGCAGTGGCAGGGGAGGAGTAGCGCGCAACTACAGCGTCGTACAAGGTCTGAGCACTCTTGTACTGACTAAAGTGCGCACGCTCAGAGGTAGGGAGGTGGCGACGCACAGCAAGACGTGCAGCAGCATCGCGGGTGGCCCACTTAGAGCGGACAGCGGGATCAGCATCAGCAGCAGGAGCAGGAGAGGCGCCAGAGGTGAGGTCAAAGAGAGAAAGGTCGTCAGCCCTGTCGCACTGTAAGAACAGCTGCAGGTCGTCTAACCAGACCTCAAAATCAATGGCGCGACCCTCAGCGTCAAAAGCTAGGACACTAGGGGTAGCCATGGCGACGACAGCGACGCAGTGCAAGCAGTAGGGAAAGAGCTCGCAGTGTCAGTGGGACAGTGCTCACCAGGCAGGGCAGGTCGTGCAGCCGTGCAGAAAGGCGGCTCAGCGACCGGGCGGCTCGGGTGCACAGCGGCTCGGCTCCCGGGCGGCTCGGCGGCTGGGCGGCTCGGGCGCAGGGCGGCTCGGCTCCCGGGCGGCTCGGCGGCTGGGCGGCTCGGGTGCAGGGCGGCTCGGCTCCCGGGCGGCTCGGCGGCAGGGCGGCTCGGGTCCCGGGCGGCTCGGCGTTGGGCGACTCGGCTCCCGGGCGGTTCGGCTGCTGGGGCGGCTCGGCCGGGAGATGCAGGGGCGGGGCCGTCAGGTGCAGCGGCGGGTCGACCGGTGCAGTGGCGGGCCGGCAGGTGCAGCGGCGGGCCGGCAGGTGCAGCGGCGGGCCGGCAGGTGCAGCGGCGGGCCGGCAGGTGCAGGCGGCTGGCCGTAGGGTGCAGCGGCGGGCCGTAGGGTGCAGCGGCGGGCGGGCAGGTGCAGCGGCGGGGCCGTCAGGTGAGGCGGCGGGCCGGCAGAAGCAGCGGCGGGCCGAAGGGTGCAGCGGCGGGGCCGTCAGAGGCGGCGGGCCGCTGGGTGCAGCGGCGGGCCGGCAGGTGCAGTGGCGGGCCGGCAGGAGCAGCGGCGGGCCGGCAGGAGCAGCGGCGGGCCGGCAGGAGCAACGGCGGGGCCGTTAGGTGAGGCGGCGGGCCGGCAGGAGCAGCGGCGGGCCGTAGGGTGCAGCGGCGGGGCCGTCTGAGGCGGCGGCGGGGCCGCGGCAGAGGAGGCGGCGGGGCCGCGTCAGGGGAGGCGGCGGGGCCGCGTCAGGGGAGGCGGCGGGGCCGCGTCAAGCAGGCGGCGGGGCCGCGATCAGGAGAGGTGGCGGGGCCGCGTCTGAGGGACAGCGGGGCCGCGAGGGAAAAGGCGACCCGAGGGGTCGCTAAAAAAAAGGGCGCGCCTCGGGGCGCGCTTCGGTGGGCCCTAAAAAAAACGGTCCTAAGGCAGGACCCGCTCTATACCATGTGAAGCAGGGAAAACAGGAATGAAATGACTAAGGAAAGATTGGGTACAAATACAACCCTAGAAACCCTGTACCCCATATGTGCTACCCCACTATAGCCTACAAACATGCATCAGCTATAATACTCTGACACTCCCTGCAGCACATAAAGATGGAGAGTTAGAAATCACGAGAGCGTAAACACAAAAACACAAAGCAAGAAGCCAGCATACAACGGATGATCCCACTTGCCTGTGCGCGATGCAGTGTGATGACACGATATGTGGAGCCTTCTCTTTCAGGCGCGCGGTCACTCCGTTGTGCTGGCCGATCATGACACTAGCTCCATCAGTGCTCATACCGGATATGCGCTGGAGATCGATGCCGCTACACTCCAAATGGGTAAGGAGAACGGTCGTGAGAGAAGCGGCGTCACACTGCTCCACAGTCAGCAAGGCGTAAAACTCGGTGACGGGAGCGTTGTCACGCATGAACGTCATGTAGACGATCATGTGTTTGCCCTTCCTCCGGTCGGTACTCTCGTCCAGCTGGATCCCAAGGTATGGACTCGCGCGGATGTGTTTCAGCTGGCGGGATTTCAGGTAGCACACCATGGTCTCCACCAGTTGTGCGAAGCCGTACCTGAAACAAGGCGGGATTGCTATCATTAGCATCTCTTCGAAAGAAAACCACAGAACTCAATATACGGGACACTTACTCGCTGTAATATGTCCCGTTCTCCTTAAGGGGCATATCCGGAGTCCCCTGCTCAGCCATGAACTGGACGAGTGAAACGAAGAGCACAATGGGCGCATCAGACTTGCAAATGAATAACACAATAGACATCAAGCGTGCAAGGCGCTTGACATCCTCGTCCCCTTGGTGGAAGTCAACGATGGACTTTTGTCCTTTCGTCGCGCCGTCGCGTTGTTCCTTCTCCCGGACCGCCTCCTCATGCTTCAGGCTGTGATGATGCTTGCGCATCGTCTGCTTCTGAATGTCGATGCCACCAACACCGTAGCGCCCGTACTTAGAGTGGGGGTCGGCGAACACCATGCAGATGCTGCAGCGCATGCAGGGTCGGCCATCCTTAGTTTCAGAGATGAAGAGCCATGGAAAGTACCGCTGCCACTGCTCCTTGCACTTCAGCTGAAGCTCTTCAACCGACAACTGCTTGCCTTTGGGGTCCTCGAAGTCCTTAGCCGCAGGTTCGGGGGCCACGGGTCGCGTCTCCACAGACGGTGCCGGCTGAGTCGGACCGCCCGGACGCGCGAAGTTCAGCACACGCTGCTTGTACCGCCCCTGTGATGACCTGTCGGGCAAGACGGGGTTAGCCCTGAGAGCGGATTTGGTAGTGTCAGATACTACGCGGACGTTATTATCGGCACCGCATGACGGCATGCAGGTAGATACTGGCGTAGTTGGTGTTGCGGTCGATGGCAGAGAGTTGTCGCCATTTTCCGACAATGGCGCATCATCAATAGGCGAGGGTACCGCAGCAGATGTTGAAGCAATCGGTGGGGCGACAGGGGCAATTGGCTTGGCCCGCGTTAGGAAGTCTAACGCCGAAACCCCTGGCGCAGCAGCGGTGGGGTCGGCCATAGCCTAAACGAGATGATAAAAATTGTGATGACGGACCATGCTCGGCTGGGTGAGAGGTGAGGTGGACGAGCTCCTCTAACAGCCTGTTTAACAACCTCGCTCAGCTGCATGAAACCCCCTCATCGAGCAGTGTGAATCAAAAGGCGATGCGTGAAGGGAGCCGGGGAAGGACAAACACCGTCCAAGGTTACGTAACATTATAATTTTTAAACACACGAAGTGTTTTTCAAAATTACGTATTTCGAAAGCGCAGCTGCTTGTAACGCATGTTTTGGCATCGTCGAAGCGCGCTAAACGCCCTTCTCCAACTACAAATCGTGGGTTGGAGCTCATTTCCCTCCACCCACGTCTCTCGTTTTCCAACGGCTCATGCAACTCCATTTTCTCGAGCTCACTTCTAGTTTTACCGTTCAAGCTGGCGAGGACTCGCTCATTACCTAGAGGCGTTTCTCCTTCAACTTTATTAGCCGACATCCTTAACCAAAACCGCTCGACGATGGCTGCGACGCCGACGCTTAACCGTGCTAACAACATCGTCGCCGACGACCCGATAATTTCCGACAACGACCGTAATGCCCGTGAAACGACGGGCGAGCGTCGCAACAAGCGCCGGGCAGACGGCGAAACATCCGCCCCGACCGCCGTGGACGTGCTGTTGGGCGGGCTCGAAGTCAACAAAAACGCCGAGCAGCACCCCCAGCACCCTTCGGCGCCTGTGGCGCCAGTGGCACCTGTGGCGCCAGTGGCGCCTGTGGCGCCAGTGGTGAACGTGGCGACACACGCCGCGGACGCGGAGCACGCGCCAGCGGCACACGCCTCCGGCCGGCCGTCGCGTCAGCGCCAGAGGCGCCGTACGGCTTCCTCGTCTGACGCGACGGCTGACCAGGCCTTGACCGAGGCGTTGACCCCGGACCAAGTCAAGGCCCTCCTGTCCCTGTTACAGCAGCACCCCGCTAGGGCGATCGCCGCCGAAACTACACAACCTGCTGTATCTGCATCGGCTAAAAACGACATTGCAAAAAAGGAAAAAGGAGCAAAAGGACCATCAACGCGCCGCCACGACAAGGAGGCCGTTACCAGCGCTCCTGAAGCTGCAGCAGTCAACAACGACTCCGACGACTCAGACGACGACGCCGGTGAGGCTCCGAACAACACAACAAATTTTCCCCCCATGGAAAATCTCCCTCCCCTCCCTTGCACTAACCCCACTTTTTCGGCGGCAAACTTCATTGACCCGCTCGTGCGAGCGAAAGTGGAGCCCCTGGAGGACCTGAGGGCCTACCTGAAGCACGCGGAGTACAAACTGCAGCGCGGCGACGCGGCGGGCGGACTTGAAATGGTCGCGAGCGCCCTCGACTACATTTCGGAGCGCTACGACATGCTTCAAGTCGAGGACGCCACCGACGATCGCGTCGCCAAGTGGTTCAAGATGTACAAGCAGAAGAGCCTCCTTACCTCCCGCCCGTTCAAGCAAGCCGTCGCCGACGTGGCAGCGATAGATCGCGCGGAGGGTGCGCACGCTCGATCCCACCGCGGCGGAGGTCGCGGGCCCATGGCGTTCAACCCCAAGCGCGGCCCGCCTATGGGGAGCTTCCACGGCCTCCGTGGGACATGCTTCCGCTGCGGCCAGCCGGGGCATGTGGCAAGTGGCTGCCCGCGGAATGGCAATGGTGGCCAAGGACCCGCACCCGTGGTGTAGGGATGGTCCTTGAGCGTTTGCGCCTTAGCGCGCGTGGCACGGTGCACGTCAAGTGCGTTGACCGTGGGCAACCCAAAGGGGTTTGCGGTGGCTATGAGCCAAGCCCTAGTTAGGGGTGATGATTAGGCTATAGGCCTAGGTGGCAGGAGAGGGACTAGAAAGCCCTTTGGTCCCATAATTTGGCCCGTGCGGTGCGGGGCGGATGCATGCTAGGAAGCATGGCTATGTGTGGCCCGTTTCTTATAAGGGCTTTATTTTTAAAGAAGTACTTTCTGATCTTGGCTTTGGATGACAAAAAAAAAAAAAAAAAAAAAAAAAAACCAGAGAGCGACAAAATGGCAAGCACCCACACGAACCCGAGCAAACGGCCCCACCATTCGTTGGCATTGGTAGCCTTTATATTGGCCACGAGCCAAAAAGGCATGTCATGGATAAAGGGAAAGCAAGAGCAAATGCAAAGAGTGAACGAGAGCGAGATAGAGAGAGAGAAAGAAAGAGAGAGAGAGAGAGAGAGAGAGAGAGAGAGAGAGAGAGAGAGAGAGAGAGAGAGAGAGAGAGGGAGAGAGAGAGAGAGAGAGAGAGAGAGAGAAAGAGAGAGGGAGAGAGGGAGAGAGAGAGCGAGAGGGGAGAGAGAGGCGAACCGCGTCACACATGGGTGACAAACGATGATTACGACTTGTTGATGTGTCTACGCACGCGTTATCGCATGCACATTCCTGAGACACGATGGCTTGCATTCTAACACCTCTGCGCCATTGTCACTCGGCAAACATGCAGAGATAACACGACACGAGACGCTAGGCGACGGAGATCCGTACGAGTTCGCCGTCACTGACAAATCTGTCACGCAAATGCGCGGGCGGCTTCGCGCAACCCTTGCATGGTGGAGCTCGTGGTGCCCCAGCAGCCTCATCCTCTCCGTCATCGCTAACGGTTACTGGCTGCCATGGAGCCACAACCCACCACAACCGTTTCACGAGCGCAACCACCTCGGGGCGCACACGCATGCTGCGTTCACACGCACTGCCATTCGCGAACTTACCGAGACCGGCGCGGCGGTGGTCACCCCAGCAGCGGAGCTCACATGCATAAGCCCACTCAACATGGTTGAGCAACGAGAAAAATGCAGGCTAATCCTCGACCTCAGAAAAGTGAACGCGCACCTGACCATCCCTAAATTCAAATACGAAGGCCTAAGCCGCGTGGCCGACCTGGCACGCATGGGAGATTGGATGTTCTCCATCGACCTCAAATCGGGATACCACCATATCGACATACACAACTCTTGCTGGAAATTCTTGGGCTTCGAATTTGAAGGGCGTACGTACGCCTTCCGTTCACTACCCTTTGGCCTCGCCACGACACCATTTGTCTTCACGCAGCTCATCAAACAACTAGCCAGGCGCTGGTGTGAACAAGGCGTTCGAGTGATACCCTATGTGGATGACATCCTGTTCTTATGCACGTCCAAGGCCCAAGCAACATGCCAGCAGATAATTTCGGACCTCAAGATGGCGGGCTTGGTGATTAACGCGAAAAAGTCGCAGCTGCTGCCATCCCAACATCTGCGATTCTTGGGCGTCGAGTTGGACACCAAATCTGGTCAATTCTCAATTGGCACCGATCGACGGGCATCACTTCACGCACACATTCGGAACCTACTGGACGCAAGCAAAGCGCGCCGACAGGTTCCAGTCCGCCACCTGGCCAGAATCACCGGCACACTCGCGTCGATGGCCGTCGCACTCGGCGCCACGACGCGTGCATTCAGCCACGCCATGCTACAAGCAATTAACGACGCGCCATCCTGGGGAAGCAGCTTGGGCATTTCCCCCCCCGTTGCTGAAGAGTTGCAGTTCTGGCTTGAAGAGTTCGACAAATTTAATGGCGCACCATTCCACGTTCGGAATAGTTATGACGCGGTAATTCACGTGGACGCCACTCAATCGTCGTTGGGGTCCCTACTCAATCGACCTTTTCGCAAGCCCAAACAACTCGCAGCTGCCACGATTCTGCTCAAAGATACCACACCCGGAGGCCACTGCAATCGACGCATTCTCGATTTCATGGTCGACCGAGAATGGCTTCGCGTTCCCGCCACCCCAGTTAATCCCAGCAGTCATCCACCACGCACAACGCACCCACGCCTCACTCACCCTCGTTGTCCCACATTGGCCAGGGGCAACCTGGTGGCCGCTCCTACAACCCTCCCCACCTAGCTGGGCCCCGCATATCCAAGCACAAATTCCCCTGACGCACGGCAGCCAATGTTTAGCAGTAGGCTCGCACCGCACCGCTTTCTCAGGCACAGGATTGCCTCATAGTACAATCGTCGCATTACGAGTGGTCTTCAACTAACCCATCTCGTCCTCCTTCGCGCAGACGTACTGCCAAAGCTACAAGTACAGCTTCTAAAGATGCTCTCACAGTCTCGTGCTGACTCAACGATCCAAACGTACGAGCCATACTGGGTCAAGTTTCGAGCCTTCTGTGCAAAGGTGGACCCCAGTTGAAATGAGAACGATGCCAAATGATAAGTAAGAGAAAGCAAGCTTTCTAAATGTGTATCTTGGGAAAGTGCGCTGGCAGGCACAATGTGACAGCGCGTTGCCGTGGCTGTGGCTGGCGTCAGCGCCGACAGCCAGCTACACGACAATCTCCTGGCAGCAATTGCCGCAGGTTCGTGACAGCGAGGCTGCTACAAAACTCGCACATTGAATGCGCGTGCAGGTACATGGCCTAGTGGTAGCCTAGTGGTCCAATGGCCTAGTGGGCTAAATTGTCGGTTTCAGACGAAAGCGAACGCGATATCTGTAAAGTTAGACGAAGTGTTCTACATAGTCTGGAAAATCATACGAACGGAAAGCATTTGTCTTGGGGTTCAGATGAACAATAACAAAATTTCTTAGAAGTCAGATGAATACAAAAAATCAAGTCTGAGAATCAGAAATTCAGACCAAATTGGTCTGATAACGAGGGCCCTGGGTACAACCCCCTTGGTGTCAATCACATAAGCCTCTTTAGCAGTGAAGCTGGTGCCACGGGAGATGAATGAGTGGTTGGGATGGGTTAAATACTTTTAGTGTGCTCTGCTCTCTGATTTTGTTTGTCTTACACCAATGCTTTTTTGTTTCTTGGAAGTGTGTACCCTGAAATTAGTCGCATGGCACCGACGTTTTTGTTTCGTGTATCCACTTGAGCTGCGTCATGCTGAGGCTCATTGAACTTGAGAAATCAAAAGTCACCGAAACGTTCAGCAGGTTCTGGTAACCAGTTATTGTTGAACGGTTCTTACAGGAACCCAGTACCGCAAGTCAGCTAGGAGGAGGTGTCGAGTGCTGCTCGGATGACAGCAGACCATTATGGCACATCATGATCATGCTCGACATCAATCTATGTTTTATGCAGAACATTGAGTTCAATGTTCAGAAAGTCACATTATTCGGAAGCCAGCCAATGTTTCTTCGGAAGCCGTGCCCAAAGCCACCATGGAGGTGAGAGATGCACTGTGGGGAATGTGCTACTGGTATGTTATCTGCATTCAGAGTTGTATCCTGCATGTTGAAATTTGCATCGTGACATACTGTATGCATCAGCAGACATATGGACTCCGATGAATGCTTTTTGAAAGGGTTAGATCTGAAAAATGGCTTCTGAGAAATATACCGGTACCCTCACTTCTCTCCCCCCCACTCCCGTCATACATCCCCCACCACTTTGATAACCCCACTCCTCTCATAGTCCTCACTCCTCACACCCCTCACTCCTCCAATATCCCCCACTTCACTCATACCCCCCACTTTTCTCATACACACCCACTCCGCTCATACCCCTCACTCCTCCTATCCCCAACCCCTCCCAACCCCCCCACTCCTCCAATACCCCTCACTCCCTGAAGACCCCCGATTCCTCTCATAACTCCCACTCCTCCCATACTTCCCCACGCCCCACATTCCCCACAACCCTCTCATGCCCACCACTCCCCTCACACACTCCACTTCTGTCAACCCACCCTTGCTCTCCTGCTTTCCAGCAAACCCCTGCCTTCCACCCTTGCGCTCCTCATATTGTCGGTCCAACAGCAGCAACAAGCCTCTCTTGAGTGCCTCCAACTCCCGCTGTAGCGCCTGCTCCTTCTTAGCTCGTTTCACATTTTTTGCTCCACCCGTGCAATTTCAACCTACTAACGCTTTTTCAACCACCCATGCCATTTCAATCCAACCCATTAGTGACTTTCCATCCAACCCATGCCTTTTCACCCCAACCATGCCTTTCAACCCACCCATGCCTTTTCATCCCACCCGCCCCTTTTCAACCCACCCACGCCTTTTAGTTCCACCCATGCGTTCTCATTTTACCCATGCCATTCCAACCCACCTTGGCCTTTTCAACCCACCTATGCCTTTTCATCCCACCCAAGCCTATTCAACCCACCAATAGTTTTTCATCCCACCCAAGACTCTTCAATTCATCTCACCCTTGCCCTTTCGTCCTACCCATGCCTTTTCCTCTCACCAACGCATATTCATCTCACCCTTGCCCTTTCGTCCTACCCATGCCTTTTCCTCTCACCCACGCATATTCATCCCACCCTTGCCCTTTCGTCCTACCCATGCCTTTTCCTCTCACCCACGCGTATTCATCTCACCCTTGCCCTTTCGTCCTACCCATGCCTTTTCCTCTCACCCACGCATATTCATCCCACCCTTGCCCTTTCGTCCTACCCATGCCTTTTAATCTCACCCATGTGTTTCGTCCCACCAAGGCCGTTTCCGCACACCAGGGGAGAAAAGTGAGAAGAAAAGAGGGGGTGGAAAGGAGGAAGGACGAGAGGGTAAACAGATGAAGGAGGGGTAAATCGAAGAGGGGAAGAAGGTCCAGGTCATGGCGGATAGCAATGAGGAATGAGAAGCGAGAGTGAGGAAACACGAGGGAAGGGAAGGTGGGGGTCAGGGTGAGTGAATGATGAAGGGGGGCGAGCCATGCAGAGAGAAGGGAACTGTGGAACGTGGAGGGGTAAGGATGATGAAGAAGCAAGGGAGGGAGAAGAGAAGAAGAAATACAGCGGCCTTGATCATGGCATTATGTGAAGGTAATATCCAATCCATACCACACACTCTTCTCACAGCATATTGCTGGGCAGGGCACCACTGGTATGGGCAGCCAGTAGCAGCAGCAGGGACGCCACCTGCGTCCTGCCTCGCTCGCCTCCTTCTGCCAAGCATGCCTGCCCCCTAATGCGCCATCCAACCTTGGACCATCATGCTCACATGGGACGCCTCACGCCCCACCTGCACTTGCTTCCTCTCATGTCACTGTTCTCAGCTTGACCCTGTGCTTTCACCTGCCGCCTCCTCGCCTCGCCTCGCCTCCTATCTGCAGCACGTAGATTCGCTGCACCTAAGTAACCTTCCGTCAGCTCCCGCACCATTCCTCTCTCTGGTGCAGCCCACATCATCACCCAGTTGTAGCCGGAGCTCGGTCGGTGGGGATGCTGCTGCTGCTCCTCCAATGAGTCCCTGGATCCCCCTCATTCCCTGGCTCCCAAGGGAAAGGAGATTCCATGGCTCCTGGCCACCATACATCTGCCACGCGACTGGCGTGGAAAGGCGCAAGTGTAACGCGAGGGGGTGAAAGGTAAAGAGGGGGGTGCGCGCAGGGGGGTGGGTTTGAGGGAGGAGCAACTGCGCAGGCGTTGGCGTTGTGCATGGGCGTCGCGTCGCTGTGGCTCTCTGACGGCCACCGCAGAAACGCACCGCCCGCGTTGTCATGGCAGGTACATCTGCGGGGAGGCAGCAAGGCGTAATGCGCCTCGACACGGAAGGCGCAGGGGCGCGGAGGGTTCGGAGGGCGTCGCAAGGTGATTAAAAGCATTTGCAAGAGGTGAGGAAAGTTAGAGCCATTGAGACGTTGAGACAGGATGCAAGCGCGGAAAGGAGGAAGCGAGGAAGAATAGCGGGCGGAACTGCGTGCGAGGTAACAAATCAAGAGCAAGAGAGGAGAGGGCACGCCAGAGGAGAAAACGGATAAGCGTTAAACGAGCGAGAGCACCGCAACGACACGGTTACACTCGGTCGACTCACCATCGCCATCGCCGAGGTCTTCTACGAACAACTGGAGTGATATATGTCGCTTCGGCTTGGAGGCCGCGTCTCCTGTCGTCTGCCCTTTTCAGGAGCTACCAAGAAGCTCCAATCCCCCACATTCTCGCGCGTTCCGCTCGAGTCTCTCCTTCTCCCTCCTGGCGGAGTGTAACTGATGCTCTAATGCTACAGAAGCGAGAAGATGATGACATCTGTCCCCGTATCACTCTTGCTCGTGGTCCACGCCTTAAGGGGAAGCAGGAGAGGAGAAAAGGAAAACTGCAGAAGGTGCAGGGGAAAGTTGAAGAAGCGGGAGTCGACGGGCACACCCTAGTGATAAAGGCATTAACAGACAGTAAATCCATTCCCAAGGCTCACCTCTTGCTTCCTGCCCCTTCTCAACCCCTCCTCTTTCCACCCTCCATGCGCCCCCCACCTCCCCCGTGTATCGCGCTCACATGCCGATGCCTCACATCACAATGCCCCAGACCCGCCTGCTTGCAGTCCTGCCCCCTCACTCCATTCGCTCGTGGCTGTTCCTTCGTTTGCCTCCATCCACCTCTCTGCTCGCCTCGTATGTGCCCTGCTGGACCCCGTTGCTGCCCCATCTTCTGTAGCACGTTGCTTCACTGCACGTTTTCTCGCCTCCTGCCAACTCCGATCGCCCCACCACTACTATCCCTGCCGCATCCCACGACACAGCATCCAACTGCAACCAGCAGTTGGCCTGTTGCTGTTGCTGCCTGCCTTGGCAGCCTCGGCATTCCTTTGCCACCCACATGCCAATCATCTGCCACGGCGCCGACATGGAAAGACGAAAGCGTAATGAGGAGGAAGGAGGAAGAGGGGAGAAAAGGAGGGGAAGGAGAGGAATAGTGTGGGCACGGCACAGAAGGGCAGTGGGGTCATGAGGCACCTGATGCCTGCGATTCGAACCGACAGCCAAGAGCCTTGTGGCAGATGTCACAAATGAGGTGTCGGGTCTCGAGGGAAGGCAGCAAGGTACAATGTGTCACGTGTGGAAGGGATGAGTTGTGGGGAAGGCAGAAAAGGAGGGGAAGGCAGGAAAGTTGGGAACATCGCAGGGAGGGGGGGCACATACTTAAGATTCTGGGAAGTGGTGCATGTGAGGATATGTGAGGGCCATTGCGATGCGACGGCACGCGTGGATTGGAGGAATCTAGGAAATGACTGGAAAGGGTGAGGTGAAGAGTGACAGAGACACAGGGGGGAGCGAGCTGACTGAAGGGAGAAGGGACGAGGGGCGGAAACGGGGCAGGAGCATCATGGTGACGTGGTGATCATGCAACTAGAGGTAGACTTACCATCGCCATCATCAAAGGCCTTCTCCGAACAGAAATTGCCGCTTCCCCTTCGCCTGCCCTTTCGAGATGCTACTTGCGGAGAGACCCCGTCCTCCCTCGTTCTCTCGCATTCCCCTCACATTCTTTGCGCTCCTTCCGCTCCTTCTCATGCCGTCGCACCAGATGAATGAGGGCGCTTTGCCCTACTGCCCTTGTAGCCCCAGGAGCTGCCACGTCAGCCGTCCCTAAAGCTCAGCGATTAACGGAAGGCGGAGGGAGGAGGAGAGGGCGAGAGGAGCAGGGAGGGGCAGGTGGAGGAAGTGGGAGAGGAAGGGCGGCAGGGAGACGAGCGCTTGCAGTGTGGCTTTGACATAACACATGTTGATTGTTATAAATAATCTGTTGAGGATGTTGATAGTGGGGAGGGACAGGGGACAAAGGAACAGGTGGAATGAGAAGGGGAAAGGAAGGGGGAAAGGCAGATGGCGAGCAGAAATGAGAAGCAAGAGTGGGCACGAGACGCGAGGGAAGGAAAAGTTGGGGTGGGGGAGAGTGAACGAGGAAGGACAAAAAGAAACATAGGTTGGGAGCGGAGGGGACAAAGAGGACAGTGGAACCAAGAGGGAAGAGAAGAGGGCGTGTAGGGTAAAGACGTCATAGGGAAGAGGGGAAAAAACTATGAGCGAGAAGATGGAGAAGCAAGAGGAGCGAGGAGACAATGGGCGCACTAACTTTAACACAGCTTGCCATCGCTGCACACGAAGGGGCACCAGCATGGGCAACAGCAGTGGCAGCAGCAGAGACATCTGCTTCCCGCTCCCTTCTTCCCCACTTCATCAGTCAAGCATGTGTTCTCCATTTCCCCCAGGCGCCTTCCGACCCCGGTGCAGCACGCTCAAATGTCCACGCCACACCATGCCCCAGCTTCCCCTGGTTGTGCCCCTGCCCCCTCTCTTGACTTGCTCACGTCTCCCACCCCCTCGCCTCGTATCTACCACCCCCTCGCCTCGTATCTTCCTTACTCGCCCCCACTGCAGCCCCACCTGTGCAGCACGCAACTTCGCTGCACCTTCGCTGGCCTCTCATCAGCTCTGGTCGCCCCAATCCTGACCCTGCTGCAGTCCACGTCAGGTCAGCACACAACTGCACCCACCGCTTCGGCTGCTGTTGCTTCTGCTGCCTGAACGAGTCCTAGGATTGGACCTCTCTATTTCCCTGGCTCAAAGACGCCATACATCTGCCACGCCATTGCAGATAGCCACCGCCGTGGACAGGCGCAAGCGTAACGCGGACGGGGAAAGGAAAGGGGGGGGGTATGGGGGGGAAAGGGAGGTTAGGGGAAAAGCAAGTTGCAACCGCGCAAGCACTGGCGTCGTGCATGGGCGTCGCGTCCGTGTGGCCCTCCGACGGCTACTGCAGATCCCCGCCGTCCGTGTTGCCGTGGCGGCGGATCTTACACCTGCGGGGAGGCGGCAAGGCGCGTCGTCGACGCGGAAGGCGCAGGGGCGTGGCGTGGGGGCGGGGAGGGCGTCGCAGGGTGAAGGGTGAGGAAGCGCATTCACAAAAGGTGTGGTAGATGTGAGCCGTTGTCACATGATGCAAGCGCAGAAGCGAGGAAGGCGAATCGCGGGCGAAAGTGTGAGATCTACAGATTAAGAGTGAGAGGAGGCGGAGGGGAAAAGGGAAAGGAAAAAATGAGGCAAGAAACTCCTGTTGACGCGGTCACATTAGGTCGGCTCACCATCGTTCGAGGCACAACCGCGTGATACCGCTCTCTTCGACTTGGACGCCAAGTCCCCTTTCGTCGGCGTTTTTGAGCTACCGAGAATCTCTCTCTTTCGTTCGTCCCTCTACCGCTCCCTCCGCGACTTCTCCTGCCGCTGCCTGCACTCTTCCACTCGCTCCTGAGCATGCTGCAGATGCTCCCTCTGTGCCGCGAATACCGCGAGCGCGATGGCCCTGTACCGCGCTGCTCATCAATGCGGACAGGGGAGGTGACACCGTCGCATAGGGTTTCAGCACGCCCCCTTTCGCAAATGCGAATTGCATGTCACCAGAGAGTGTCTCGTCGCAGGCAATCGCAAGCGGTCGATCAACAAGGGACACGCCCTGCGCCTCGAACGTGACCCCGTCTCAACGGCACGTCAAACGGAATGTCACTACTGCTTGATAAGCGCGGCTTGCTCGTGCAAGTGAGTTCCCTCGCGCGAGTAGCAACGATGTGACGACGTCGCTCATCGGGTTTGACGTCGCTCATCGGGTTTGACGCATTTCAGCACCAGCTGGTGCGCCGCGTCTGACGTGGACAGCTTGCCGTCGCTCGGCACGGTAGGGGGCTTGGGAAGGAGAGGTGGGTCACACTACCACAATCCTACTATCGACCATCACAAGGAATGCGGCTTGTGTATCGAGACTGGGATGCACGTCAACAGCACGAATATAGACGGCATCAGAACAAGGGGAATTGAATCGATTGCAGGAGACCCGAAAAACACTGCTCTTGCTATTCGAGCTGGCAAAGTTTGAGCCGCCATGGCTAGGCAGCAAGGAAAGCATTGACAGCAACACCTTCAAACATTCGGCGCTAATGCGCGCCGAGCTGGTCAGAACATGCGAGTTTCCCTCTAATCTCGAAGCTGGTAACAAATCCTAACCAGGGTCTGTGATTGACCCGTTTGCTTTGGCGAAAGAATAAGACTCTTCCGAACCTAACACAAAACTGCCCATACAGGTTCGGGTATCAAGAGGACGAGTCCGTTGGTGTGGGTGAGGGAGTGCAATTCGCGAAGGTTCGGTTTCGCCAAGACCAATAAAATGACGAACACAGCACAAGCTCGCAAGCACTCGCAAGCTCTCGCAAGCACTTTCACTTGTTCGCACGCATGAACGATGTTCGCCAGGCTCACCACAACGGATCTTCACTACTTTCGTGTGTCTGCGCGACCGAGAGGAGGGGAGGAGCGGATGGTTGGCTTGAGGGGGGGAATCACGCCCATTCTTCCCCGGACTCGTCTTCCCAAGGTTGGCGGAAGGCCTCGTGCGGAAAGCCCATGATCGGCGCAGGCAATCTGCGCGAACCCTAGTGAGCGTCGTCCCCAGAAAGCTGCAATTCTAGGGTTTCAGTCAGCCGAGAAAGCAGCAGTATGCTTTAGGAGGAATTTTTAGCTAATTGCTTTCCTCAGTATGCCCCTGATCTCTCCACTGACAGCTGGTCTTGTGAGGTTCTGTATGGTTGCGAAGCTGCATGCAGACCTGAACTGCGAGCTGCGATGCAGTCACGCCACGTGTAAACTCGAAACTTCTGCTGGTGGCTGAATGAGCATCTTCTGGCTACCACGAACACATTCTGCGGCACGACTCAGCGTTCCGCTGCTCCAGGTGAGAAGGCAAATTCAGAGTCGCAGCAACGGGTCACCTAGCAGGGGGTCGCCTTATTAGTCAGGAAGAACACAAGAAACCCAGATTTTTCTTTTCGTGCATATTCTATACTCGTGGAATCCGTGGCCAAGCCATCTAATCTTGCGAGGTCGTGTTGAGCTTCACCTCAGCTGCCACTTCGTGCAATCAACTTTCGATCATGGATTCGAGTACAACCCACATCAACAATCTCCCCAACGAGGTGCTCATCCGGATCTTGTGGCCTTCCGAACAGTCAAGAAGCTCGTGCAGATCCGACAGCGATGATCTGTGGAACTCCGTGTCTTCTAAGCCCACGTACCTTGTCGCGCACGCTACTCCAGAAGAGCCTTGGTGCAGGGATACTCCCATGCCGACCCCTCCGGCCTCCGCAGATGCTGCGCATAACCTCTTCATCGCGTCGATTTGCCGTCGCTGGCGGCGTCTCGCGCAGAGGTGTGTCACAGCGCTGCTCGTCAAGGAGGATCGCGTCGTGTCTCATCGCGACGTGCTCAACGCCGTCGCTTGCTTCCCGAGCCTGACCCATCTGCATCTGTCGGACGGAAGTGTTGAAACGCTGGACGACGCGTTTCTAGCTGACCTCGCCCGTTCTTGCCCTGGGTTGAGAGCGCTGCACGTGGGGAAGCTGATTGAAGCGGTGGGGCTATACAGGAGGAATGACCGCGTGATTACCGAATCTGGCTTGGATTTTTTCTTCCGCCACTGCCCTCAACTGGAGCAGCTGTCGCTGCAGTGTCTTGAGGAAAACCTGAACCCACCAGCTTCTTTCTTTCAGCTTCAACATCTGAGCGCCCTCTCCTTGACCACTCCTTTCATCCTAAATCCTCTGAATCTCAGCTCTCTTTCATATCTCACTGCAGTGTCCATTGAAACCTCCCCCCTTCACTACGAGCAGCTTTCCACCCTCCTTCACCTCACCAACCTGACCCACCTTTCCTTGCCTTCGATTCGCCGTGCTTCACCAAATCCGCCTGCCTTCTCACTCGCACAGCTACCCTCCCTCGAGTCGCTCAAGCTCGGACTTTGGGATGTAGATTTTAGCGTTTTCTTCCCTCTTGGATCTTCGTACAGGTGCTTAAAACGGCTGCAAGTTATGAGTGGCTCCACCCCACAGGCGGACGGGCTCCCAAACAGTATAGGAGAGGTGCTGCCGCGCCTCCAGGAGCTCAGCATCAGTAGGTGCAGACGCTTACGCGATCTTACCGACCAGCTCACCTCCCTCGCCTGCCTGGAGAGATTGACCATTACCTCATGCAACGTGTCCACTCTGCCTGACAACTTTGGGAATCTTCCAGCCTTGAAGGCTCTGGTGCTGCACTGGCTGCCACTTCTCCGTCTCCCTGTGTCCTTCACCAGACTCGCGTCTCTGGAGACATTGCTTCTGGTTGGCTGCGAGAAGGTGGAGGAGCTACCTGCAGGGTTTGGCTGCCTCACAGCACTCCGGACTCTGAGCCTTGCAGATGTGCCCACCCTGCACCTTCCAGAAGACAAGGGCGGCCTCACCAATCTGCACACCTTTCATCTCAAGAGAAACGGGCAAGGGCAGCTGCCAACTTCATTCACGCAGCTGGTGTCGCTGACCAGGTTGGAGCTGGATGGGTGTGAGATTGCAAAGCTGCCAGAAGGCATGGCAGCGATGACAAACCTGCAGGAGATATACATTCAGAACTTCTCGGCCTTGAAAGAGCTTCCGGAGTTTCTGACGGCGCTCGTCAGTCTTCAAGTGCTGAGGATTCAAGAGTGCTGCAGCCTCTCCTCGGTTCCTCGAAGGCTGGACAGCCTCACCAGGCTGAAAGAGTTGGAGCTGAGGGAGTGTCGGCTGCTAATCGAAGCCCCTGAGGCTCTGCCACTCAGTTTGCAGGCTCTATCTTACACGAACAATCGACAGGGGGCATCTCTGGCAGACATTGCAACACTTGCAACACTCACAGAGCTCAGGAAATTGTGCTTGGGCATTGTCAGCGCAGCATGTCTTGAGGCCATCGGTACCCATCTCTCTCGTGTGGAGCACCTGGAGCTGATGCTGGGAGACGATGCAGGGGTTTCTTTGTCCGCGTTGACAAGGCTTCCCCGCCTCCGCACCTTGGCACTCGGGAATGTCCGCAGTGTGAACAGGCTGGTGGAATCTGATGGCCCGGCATTGCAGGAGCTACGGCAGCTGAACATCCACTTCACGCGTGATGAAGTCACAGAGCTGCCTGCTGCCATCACCACTCTTCACCACCTGACATCCCTTGACATCTACGCGCCATGGTTATCTTCCCTTCCGGATGCCATTGGGGCATTCTCAAGACTGCGCAAGCTGGACTTGTCACAGTGCTTATCAGTCACGCGTCTTCCTGCTTCCCTCACGCAGCTCTCCTGCCTGCATGAGCTGAACGTCAGCAACACCTGCATCCGGCTGCTTCCTGCTGGCTTTGTGCAGCTCAGCAGACTCAAGAAGCTTGACATCTCTGAGTGCAGGCGCCTTGAAGCCCTGCCTGATGACATGGATGATCTCAGAATGCTCGATCGCTTTTGTACTGTGGGATGTGACATGCTCCAGCGCGGAAGGAGTGCCTTTCACCACTCGTACATAGGACCCTAGTTAGTTTTTTCATATGCTTGATACTCTTTGTTTGTTTTCTTTATTTTGCTTACTCTTGTTACTCTTGATACTCTTATTTCCTTTCTAGCCTTGGTACAGTATTATGGGCCATTTTTTTCCCCAGATTTCCAGCAAGGGCTTGATAAGTGGGAAGCAAGCTATGACCGATTAAAAACGAGACACACGATGTGAGCATAGATGATGATAACAGGTTATGATTGGAGAGATAACAGGTTATGATAACAGGTTATGATTTAAGATACATGCTTTCATCTTCACACACAAAACAAAAGCTCACGTGCAAGGAAGGGGACAGAAATACCGTAGGTGGACGGGCGGGGGAGGAGGGGAAGGAGTGGGAAAGAGTGGGGCTTGAGGAGAGAGGGGGAAGCAGGGGTTGCAAGGAGGGTTATGTGGGAAAGGGTGAGGGGAAAGGGAGGAAGAGGGAGGAGAATTAGGGCTGTGAATTTCTTTCTGGCTCAGTGGAGTGTCCACATCATTGTTTTATGTTATAGATTCAATCAAGTGTAACTGCGGACAGCGGCATGGTCAGTCCGATCATGTCTTTCCATTTGAATAGATGTGATGGCATGGGTATGCCTTGGCGTATATCATCTAATTTTATGTTTCCCTCTCCTATTTGCCCTCCTGTCACTCTTTGTTTCTGAAGCAATTCACTCGCTTGGAACCTCCTTCTTGTACTCTCCCCCTGACCTTCGTCACCCCTGTTTTCCTCCCCATTGTGCAGCATTGCCAACATTCTGCCCTTCCACCTGAAGCCACTTCACCCGGTTCCGGTCTTCAGTTTGCCACGTTCAGGTCTTGTCATGTGCACATGCTCGGGACCACGCTTACATGACCACGCAATGCACCCATCACCCTGCATGACAATCATGATTCCATCATTGTACAACTTCGTGCATGGTCAAGCACAACAACCATGCATGAACAACACCATACTAAACACCTTCTAGCGTATGTAAGCGGTGGTGCATCAAATGATTGTACCCGTCTCCTCGCATCGAATAAGTACTCTGGTCTGGTGAAGGAAAATATAACAAAAACAGTGCCCAGCCATAGCATTTTTTCTGCACTGTCCAAACCCTCCTTTCATTCCCAATGCCCTATTTGCAATCTTGCTTCATACAACCCTCCTTCTCCCCTTCATCACCCCTTGATTCTCGCTGCCATTCCAGCAGCATCCGCTCTAACCTCGTGGGTCTCAGGGCTCTGGAGAACCTGAGTACGCCACACGAAGAACAGTTAAAACCTTTCCAACAACCCCACTTCTCTCATATTCCCCACTACCTCTCATAACCCCCACTCCTCATATCCCCATTCCTCTCACCCCCCCACTCCTCTCTCTCACGTCACACCCGCCATTCGTTATGCGCCCCACTCCTCTAAGCTCTGCAATGCATTTCATGATGCCATGAGAGATTAGCATGCTATTTTTTTTTGTTCTGTAACATTGAGCATGCGAATTCATCAGCCTATGTGAACTTTGACATGCTATTCATCTTGCATTGAGACAATTAGCACGCCATTTATCATGCAATGAGACATACAGCATGCAATTCTTCTTGCTTGTCTTACCATTCAGTTTGATGTGTTGGCATGGGTATGTATTGGTGTAAATCGTCTAATTTTATGTTCCCCTCTCATTTTTGCCCTCCTGTTACCCCTACATTCCTCCCTATTGTGCAGCATTGCCACCTGCTGTGCCCTTCCAGCTGAAGCCACTTCGCCTGGTTCGTTTTTTTGGCATTGCCATAATCAGGCCTTGTCAAATGGTCAGACTCAGAACCACGCATACGTGACCATACAATGCATCACTATCCATGCGTGACAGTCAAGAATCCATCATTGGACATGTTCGTGCATGGTCAATCGTATGCATGCATGCACCACACCATACATAAACACCATCTAGCATACCTGAGTGATGGTGCATCAAGCAACTGTCATGACTCCGCACGTCTGATTAGTACTGTGGTGAAGAAAATATAACAAATCAGTTCCACGTAAGACAGCCATAGCTTTTTTTTCTGCTCTGTCCAAACCCTGCTTCCTTTCCCGACCCTCTTTGCAAACTTGCTTCATACAGCCCCCCTTTGAAACCTCCTTCACCCCTTTATACTCACCGCCATTGCAGTAGCATCCATCTTACCCTCATGGGTCTCATCGGTAGGTCTCATGGGTCTCATGGGTCTCATGGGTCTGGACTAAGCCTGTAAAAGAATATTCGTATTCGGGAACTATTCGGGATTCGCTTCGATTAACTCAATTCGTATGAATAGAATACGATGGAGTATTCGGAAATATTCGCTTTCATAGTATTCGTAGAATCGGAATACCGGGTCAAGAATATTCCGGGTATTCGATAGTATTCGCTATTCGGGCCTTATTGCCCCTCAATACTTGGCCATGCATTTTTCTTCAATTTTTGCAGGGAACCGAGATGCTGCTAAGGTGATAAATTGGCAACAGTTGACGGGTAATTGCTGTATTCCCCCGTTTCTTACATGAGTTGCCACATTAATTCGGACACCATATAATATGTGTTGGAAACAATAAGTCCTAAGTGCGCTTCTGTCGTATCAAAATCCAAGGTACCAAGCGAAGCAGTCCCAATCGAAGCATCGAAGGCTAGGGTAACCGCCTGGAGGTTACGAGAAAGTCAAAGGTCGCTGACCTTTGACTCGACAATTACAGCGCGACAGTTAAGGACACACAACTGACTCGTTACAGAGCAGTTGCCCGAGTCGCGCTATATCGAACCGCAACAGCAATACAGTTATCTATCTATTCCCTGTACTCTTATATAAATCCTTGTATTTGCTTGTTTAATTCAATCAACTTTGCTCTCACACACCAGTGCAAGGTCGGTTCAAATTCTTCACTAAACGCTTCCGCTATTACAACTACTTCACCTAGAGTTATCCCTTGCAAAGATCCTAAGGGGCTATCTCAGCCCAACATGGTATGAGAGCTGACAAGGGAAACTCTACTCTTTTTAATATCATTACAAGACATGGCAACAAACAAGGAAAGGAGCTCCCCTAATGGCTCCTCGGGCACTACTCCTACTCCACCGCCAGCCTCTGGCCTGCAGACAGAAGAAGGCACGGCAACAAGACCAAGAGGAACGTCAACCGAGACCCCCATGAACCACCCTTCGGACTTTGACCAGAACATGATGGAGAAATTTTTCTCCTTCATGTCCTTCTACGAACAACACCAGCAGTCGGGACCTGCACAAACACACAACAGCAACAACGGAGCGACACCCATGAGTCTTGATGGGTCGTCATATGCGCGAGGAAACCAGCAGCAGCAACCTACCTTTGCTCCGTACGAGCGCGGGTCAATCAGCTTCGTGCCCCACCCGCAACCTTCACCTGGACAAGAAAGACCACTGGACGCACTTCAAGTTCAGTCGCAGTTTGCACACGTCTTAAAACTGCAAACGTCAAGACCCTTCGACGGCAAAGACTTCTTTACCTGGTCCTTTGAATTCGAGCTGATGATGGAGGGCGCGCAGATACTCGGCTTCTTCGACGGGTCCCTGCAGTATCCAGCCAACGGGACACAATATGAAAAGCAGCAGTATACGTATCAATCAATGATGGCGTATACAATCCTATTGAGGAACGTGACACCAACTCAGCAGCAGAACATTCGCTCTTACCGGACCTTCGGCAACTCGGCGGAGCTCGCGTACAGCCATCTGAAGAACCTGTATCAAGCAACAGACAGTGTAAACCAGAGCAGGTTAATGGCGCAGTTGACGACAGTCGAAATGAAACCAGGAGAAAAAGGACTGGCGTATATCAGCCGATGTCGCGAACTGCGCGACAAGCTGCTTCGATGCGGAGGGTCAATCTCTGAAGACGCCTTCGTGACAGTCATCATTGGTGGGCTTGGTCCTCAGTGGCGCGCCACCAAAGCCATTCTTCGAGCCCACGGAAGAATCTCTGAAGCTGCACTCTGCGCCGAAATACATGCCGAGCAGCAAGATATGGACCTGCAGGAAGAACGACACAGGAAGAAAACGACAGTATCAGAGTTCGCATTCCACACTCAACGACGACACAGCAATTATAACAACCGACAGCAGCAACCGAAGATAGTACCTCCCTTCTGCCACATCTGCAAGACTTCAGGGCACCCGCGCACACACTGCCCGAATCGTCAGCAATCAACGGCACCACAGCGACAACTTCGACCTTCAAGCTCCCAAATGGCTTCAACACAAGCAAGTGCGACGACCACTATTCAAGCTTCAACGACTTCACCCGGACAACCTGCACAAGGAGCAAGAAATATAATCAACTGCATGACGAAGATAACCGATTCATGTACAACCGAATCACCACCACACTACTCACCGGAAGAAGAGCTTGACAACAGAACGCCTCGCCGTGAGCTACTCCAGCCGAATCCAACGTACGCCGCCATCGCTCAAAGTGAACCGTCCGGCCAAGACACCTGGTTCTTGGACAGTTGCTGCGGGCAACACATGTGCTCGTCCGGGCGTTTCGTACAACGCGAACATCGACTCCAACGGGAAGTGATCATCACGGTTGCCAACAACCAAAACCTGCGCACACGAAGACAAGGAGTGGTACAGCTTCAGTCAAGAGAAACAAATGTCATACTGCACATGTCTAAGGTACTCATCGCTGAAGGACTCGGCTACAACTTACTGAGCGTTAGCCAGTTGATGGCGAAAGGAATTCATCTGGAAGCCGACAGCACGACCCAGGAGTTCAAACTTTACCACGGGAGAGGCGGTCTCTACATCGGGAAAGCAGTGCTGAAGAACAACGTCTTCGTCCTCGACTTCGTTCCTGACCTGGGCACTGCAGACAGCGACGCCATCGTGAATTTCACTGACTGGACACACCCTCCGGATCTCGACCCCGACTTCAGCCCAGGAGGCTTCTGGTACTCGCACACCATTCCTGAAGCAGAACGAACACGAGCATTAGCAACAATTCGACAATCGGCAGCAGTAACAACATCGGCAGCAGCAACAACATCGGCAGCAGCAACAACATCAGCAGCAGCAGGAACAACGACACCAGTCACAGTCGACGAAGCACCACCAACACCCGCGAAACAGCTGAATCCGACTCAACGTGAAGTCCACCGAAGCGCCAACCTCGTCGCCAGCCTTTACTCCAACTCCGACGCATATCAGCGTTCACCTGGACACCGCGCCTCTGAAGAGATCTGGCACGCACGAACAGGACATCCAAGCAACACGGTTTTGAATAACACGATAAGAGCAGGAGTCCTTGACAAAGATTCTCTACTTCTACCCGATGGCAAAGAACTCCAGAAGGCACGAGGGACTTGCCTTATATGTCCCGAAGCTGACTTACCTCATCGACCGTTTGCTTCACATCACAACCCAAGCGCTCCAGCGTACGCACCACTCGAAAAAGTCTACAGCGACATCCTCTACAATCGCGAGCCAGGACAAGTCAACTACAACTACACCATCACCTTCATCGACGCCGCCACTCGATACGTCTGGCATCGCAACCTACCCAGCCGCGACATGGCGCTCGCAGCATTCGCCGCCTGGCTACCGATAGCAGAGAGAGAGTCTGGAACACAACTGAAAAATTTCCAGTCAGACGGAGGTGGCGAGTACACCTCTCACCGCTTCAAGCAGTTCTTGGCGGAAAGGGGGATCAAGCAACTCCTCTCCCTTCCTTACGCACATCAGCAGCAAGGTGTTGCAGAACGACTGAACAGGACCCTGCAGAACAGCATGCGCAAACTATTACGTGGCATGCGGCTACCCAACCACCAGTGGCCAGCAGCAATGGACCACGCTGTCATGCTACACAACTTGTTGTCGTCGTCGTCACTCCCGAACAACGCATCACCGCATCTGCTGTGGACAGGGAAGCAGGGCAGCACGAAAATGTTACGAGTTTTCGGGTGCATGGTACAGTACAGACCCCCAGAAGCACGAGCGGGAAGATTTTCGCAACGGGCACAGTGGGGACTACACCTCGGCATCGAGAAAAATTACAACGCATGGAAAATCTTCGACGTCCACACAAAGGAAACAGTAGCAGCACGTGACGTGATCTTCTACGAAAGACTCACCCTTCAGACGTACCTCGCCAACTTGCACGAGAATCGGGACCTCACCAGTGGTTTTCGTGGTGACCGAGCCTTCGCGTCAGCAGCGGACGAAGCAGACTGGGATGAACAGAACGTCGACAACGCCTCAGAAGAAGCCGGACCTCTCCCATACTGCTCCGTCGACGTGCCCATGGATGAGGATAATCCTCGCGACAGTAACAACGCCGAAATCTTCTACCGTTTCGCCGACGATGGTTACGTAACACCTGTGACAGTCAACACCAACGAAGCAGAAAGGGTAGGGCCAAATTTCATGCCCGACCCAGAAACGGGAGACGAAGCAGCTTATCCCGAGGATCCAGAACTCCCTCGATACTCACAGACTGGGCTGCAAATCCTCGGCCTCGTCACCGCAGTCCACGGGAACACACGCAGCTCGCTTCCTAAGGAGCCTGCAACGGTTCAGCAGGCTCTGGGGGGGGAACACAGGGAGAAATGGCGTGAAGCCATGGATAGAGAACTGAAGGCATTAGAGGAACGCAACACTTGGAAGGTTGTTCCCGTAAGCGTGGCACGGAACAAAACCATCCTTACCGGGAAATGGGTCTTCCGCATCAAGACGAAAGCAGACGGCACGATCGAAAAATTCAAAGCACGCTGGGTCGTACGTGGATTCGACCAAGAGCAAGGACGAGACTTCACCGAGACCTTTGCTCCAGTCAGCCGCCACACGTCACTCCGAATTCTCCTCGCCATTGCCGCCATGAAGAAGAAGAAGTTACGGCAGATCGACGTCGCGAATGCCTTCCTCTACGCACCTGTGGATGCAGAAATCTACGTCGAGCTCCCGCACGGTTCCCACGGCGAACCCAACCGAATCTGTCAACTACTTAAGTCGCTCTACGGGATCAAGCAGGCACCGCGACTGTGGCAGCAGTACCTGCACGCCCGTCTCATCCGCATCGGCTTTAGTCAACTACCTCACGACCAAGGCATGTACCGCCTCACTAAGGGAAGCGACTACGTTCTCCTGATCGTCTACGTGGACGATCTCCTCTACATTGGGTCAACCGACGGCATCGCCACGTGGTTCGAAGAAGAGCTCCAGAAAGACCTCACGCTCACGGTCTCCTCCACCGTTACACAGTACCTCGGGCTCAACATCCGCGAAGAAGAAAACGCCATCTATCTAAGCGCCGAGAAATACGCCGACACCATCGCGAAACGTTTCAGCCTCACACCAAGCGCCATCTCCACGCCCTACCGCTACACATCAGGAACCGAGAAGGAACGAACTACTCTACTCAAGCCCGCCGGCATACGCGACTATCAGAAGAAGCTCGGATGCCTGCTATTCGCCGCCGTCACCTGCCGTCCTGACTTATCCTACTCCGCAAGTCAGCTCGCCACCTATCTCAAGAAGCCTGAAGCTGAACACCTGGCGGAACTTGATCGCGCTCTCCACTACTTCGTCAGCACCGCGACGATCGGGCTAACCTACCACAAGAGCGCAGCTACACCGACTAAGCTAATCGGCTACGTCGACGCCGATCACGCCGGCGACACCGACAACAGGCGCTCACGCACCGGCTATGTCTACCGCCTTGAGCCTATCGGTCCTATCTCCTGGCAGTCGAGCAAGCAGGAGTTAATCGCACTATCTTCAGCAGAAGCAGAATATATTGCACTCTGCTCAGCCACCAAGGAGGGACTTTACCTTCGCGAACTACTGGAAGAAGCGAAGCTAGCCGAGTTACCCAGCTTCACCGTGTTCTGCGACAACCAGTCAGCAATTCGCATCGCCAACAAAAACGGCTTCGCAAACAGGACGAAACACATCGCCCTGCGCTATTTCTTCGTGAAGGACGAGATAGAAAAAGGGAAACTCGATCTGTCATACTGTCCAACATCCGAGATGGCAGCCGATTACTTGACCAAGAAACTCGGCAAGCAGAAGTTCGAATACTGCATGATGCTGACTGGACAAGGCCACGTCACCAGCAGTAACACTCCAGAAGCGAAGGGGAGTGTTGGAAACAATAAGTCCTAAGTGCGCTTCTGTCGTATCAAAATCCAAGGTACCAAGCGAAGCAGTCCCAATCGAAGCATCGAAGGCTAGGGTAACCGCCTGGAGGTTACGAGAAAGTCAAAGGTCGCTGACCTTTGACTCGACAATTACAGCGCGACAGTTAAGGACACACAACTGACTCGTTACAGAGCAGTTGCCCGAGTCGCGCTATATCGAACCGCAACAGCAATACAGTTATCTATCTATTCCCTGTACTCTTATATAAATCCTTGTATTTGCTTGTTTAATTCAATCAACTTTGCTCTCACACACCAGTGCAAGGTCGGTTCAAATTCTTCACTAAACGCTTCCGCTATTACAACTACTTCACCTAGAGTTATCCCTTGCAAAGATCCTAAGGGGCTATCTCAGCCCAACAATATGTACAGTTGTATGTTATATTTCTTGATTTTATATTACACAAAATGTAAGATGAACTCTACAGTTTGCTTTTTCATGAAATGATAATTTTTGAAAGTGTAATGAAATGTAACACTTTTTAAAATTTTGTATTGTGAAAAAGGGTACGTGGCCAGCACAGCAAAGGTAGCGCCGAAGCGCTACTCACCCTCTTTTGCCTACAAAAGAGGGACGTGGGGACATTCGTCCCCACCCACGTTTTCATTTTCAGAATTGTAGTTCTAATTTCGTTCTCGTCCACACTGGCGAAGACTCAGTCGCTTCCGCACAGGGCCTCAGATATCAGGATAATTTATCCTGATTCTCCTGAATTCAGTATAGCTGTGGGGTCCCAGTCCTGGAAAAACAGCATAAGTGAAAAAGTTGTCCTGGAATTTCAGTATAGGTGGTAAGTTGCGTGCTGGAATTTCAGTATAGGCATGTAGGTTCAGCCCTGATGGTTCAGTGTAGTGTTGAGAGTCGTCCTGAATCTAGTACTGCGCCAATTTCGCCCGGGGCCGAGTGTACCCAACCACCGACCAGGTACTGCGTTACTTTTTTCGCCGTGATTGACGCCCTGACTTTGATGCCTCTGCTGGAAACCACGCCGCGCCAACCGTGGCAACCTGCATTGCTGTAATATCGACCAATGAGAGTGCGCCGCGCTTACTTTACACGATGAGGCCATCTTTGCTGTACGCAGGCATCACGTGCTTCCCTCCAGACTGTACACACTGTTTTCATCCACCCGAACCCGCATGCAGACACAAACCAACTATAGGTTCACGCGGGGTTGGTTTGGATGGCAAGGTTCAGGCAGGAATCTTTCTGATTCCCTCGAGCGCTCCTTTCTCTCCATCTTGCTGTTGAGTGCCTACCAAACCCCTGGCTCACTCCCAAGAATCTTTGTTTCCCCCGTGATTTTGCTAGCTCGTCGTAGGTTTGTCTCAGAGCACAATCAACCACTGCTGTTCGCCCATGGCTGACCCATCGCCGACGGGCGATGGTGAAGCACCCGCCATGCCTGACCCAACGGTCGGCCCAGTAGGGTTGACAGGCCTCGATTTCTTGCGCACCAGGCCCGTTCAGCCGCCGCCACCACCCACGGTAGATGTTGCCGCTGTCGCTGCTGCAACCATCCCTTCCCCGTCTCAGCCGCCCGTGCCTTCTCCCTCGACAGCAGCACCGGTCGTGGTTGATAACGAGCCTTTGCCTCCGCCGATTCGTACGCAGGGGGACTGCTCGAAGGCCGCTGGGACAACCCGGAAGGGACCTCCGAGCACGAAGGTCTCCGCGCAGCGATACCACCAGACGAAGTTGTCCTTCGTCCGTGCATCAGACAACACGACGGTGCTGTCCGTCTCCAGGCAAGATCCGGAACCTACTGTTCTTATTGAAACCGCCCCCACTGCTTCCTCTGACACCGAAATACCCGACATCGCTGAGGAGAAGTACCAGGAAGCTCTGCTCATGTTCAAGAGGAGGTGGAACGAAGACTTCCCGTGGCTTATCATTTGTCAAACCAAGTATGGTTTCCCTTCTATGAAGTGCACCGTGTGTATGGAGTATGCAGGCACAGGAACAAACTTCGGGAAAGGCGAGGGGGCACTGGATGTGCAGACGCAAGCCATGCAGCGACATCAGCGAACATCGAAGCACAAGGACGCTATTCGCAACCAGGAGCTGGCGTTGGCGAACGCAACCGGGCAGCATCGCATCCCCGACTGCCCGACGGCGCGTGACCTCGAGCATGATGCTGTGCAGTCGCTGCTGGACACGCTGTTGTTCATTACAAGGATCGACGCACCCATCGAGATGTGGGTGCAACTCGTACGGCACCTTGCTTCCCGCGGTACGCCAGGATTCCCGAAGAACGGCTACGGCGCTTATTATACAACGTAAGTGATGCCTCTGATTTTTAAAGTGACAACTTGGTTGCCGTAACGGTCGAAACTATCATGGCCTAACATACGGGTTTCCTAACTGTGTTTGCGCAGGTACGGGTTCCAGGAACTGGTGTCAGCTACAGCGACTTATCTTCGTGCGAAGCAACGCGAGTTGATAGACTCAAGCCCCTTCATTGGCTTGAGCTGTGATGAGAGCACCGACCGCGTGCGGGGGAAGCACATGATTGTCTTCGTCACGTTTTTGAGAGAACACGAGGTGACCACGGAATTTCTGACGCTCTTGACCGTGGAGAAATGTGACGCAGGATCACTGTATGCAGTGCTCGTCGGCTACCTCGACAGCATCAACGTGCCCCTAGGCAAGATCGCAGGGATCAGCACCGACGGCGCTCCAGTCATGCTCGGCGGCACCAACGGTCTCACTGGGCGGCTTCGACTCTGCATCCCGCACCTGGTTTCGTGCCACTGTATCGCACACAGGTGGGAATTTTACATAGCCTGTTTTATTTATGCGTTCGGACTGTCTGACGCCCTTGTTGCTTTGTGCCTGGCAGGGAGGCACTTGCCGCAAAGGACTCTGCTGAGGCCCTCCCGGAGCTCCAGATGGTTGACGTCCTCATCCGTGCTTTGGCGGAGCATATCGGACGCAGCTCGACCTCGCATGCAACATTCAAGGAGATCCAGTCAGTCTTCACCCGGACAAACCTGGAGCTGCAAGGCATCCACGCCGTCCGCTGGTTAAGCCGTGGTGACGCGATTGCGCGGTTTGTGAAGGTGCTTCCGGCGGTGGTGGTCCTTCTCGAGCAGCTGGATAAAACCTGTTACCAAATGGTCACCAGCCTGAAGTTTCACTTTTACGTGTACTTCCTGGCGGATGTACACGTCGAGCTGAACTTGCTCAACCTTCTCTTCCAACGGCGCGAGGTATTTGCCACACATTTTGCAAAAGCGAGGTCTCAAACGAACTGATACTTACCGTTCTTTTATGTCGTCTGTCCTCCCTGCCCCTCAACCCAATCACAGGTGGACTTGACGGCGGTTCACTCCCAGATGAGACGCCTCGAGGTTTTCATCAGGGAGCGGTACATTGACTGTGGGCAGCAGTTCGGTGCTGGGTCGAGCGCACTGCTATCGCCGTTCCTCGCTCGACACGGTGCTGCATGCAGCAGGAGCATGAAAGTGCAGGGAGTGGACACCGACGGTGTGCCAAGGGAGCATGAGTTCACCCTGCACGAGGAGCCGATTCCTGGCTACGCGGAGGGCGTCGGTGACCTGCCGTCTTGCATTCGGACGTGCCGCTCGTTTGCGACGGAGCTGCTGTACAACCTCGACTTTCGGCTTGGCGACCTGTCGAACCTCAACGCCGCCAAGCTCTTCATGCCAAGGTCATGGCCGCGAGGAAAAGAGGCGAGGGACGCGGAGTGCAAGGGACACATGGAGAAGCTGGCGGTGATGTTCCATGCGCGCGACAGGGACGAGATCCTTCCTGGTGAGTTTCCGTGTCTGTTTACACACTTCACGTTGCAGTGTAAATTGCACCCTTGTGTGAATTGTAAATCGCAGTGTAGACTCCGCCAGGTAACCGCCAGAGATGACCCGAAACCCTCGTGTATGGTTTTTTCTAACACCCCACCAAGCAGGTGTCAACAAGCGCGAAGTGCGGAAGGAGATGCGCACTTTCCTATCTGTGCTGTCCGGGGCGCCAAAGGAGGAGCAGCCGTTCCATGCTGGCTTGCGGGCGATATTGTCAACATCGGACTGGCAGCGGACCTATCCGAACCTGGTGCGGCTGTGGGCGGCCGTCGCGGTGTTGCCTCTCAGCACGGTGGAGTGCGAGCGCGGATTTTCGCGCCAAAACGTGATCAAGAGCTGGATCCGGACCAGCTTGCATGACGCGAAGCTGGCCGACCTCATGACGCTCAGCTTGTTAGACTACGACATGGTGTGGAGCGAAGTCGTGGCATTGTGGCGCAGCACCAGGAAGAGGCGACCCACCAAGCGAAAGGCAGCAACTGTGGATGTATCGAGGAGGAGTGGCACAGGGTTCCGGGGGTCACTAGCAGAGAAGCGTGACCACCATCACGCTGCTGAGGAGGGTGATGATGCTGTAGACAATGGAAGGGACAATGCTGATGACGATGCCTCTGAAGATGATCAGGTGGAGGCGGAGGATGATGATGAGGGGTACTGAAGTGCATGTTCAATATTTACCATAACAATGAGAACTTTCATAAGGGCTCTTAAGTCATTATTACTGTGCCCTGCTCTGCCTGACTGATTGGTCTGTGTGTGTGTGATGTAATTACAAGGGAAACTCAGCTTCTAACAAAGTGCACAGGATAAAGTGAAAAGTAGCACTGACTTGGCAGGATAATGTCACTTGTAGCACTGACCCTACAGCATACCCACCCTTGCTCTATCCTGACAGTTCAGGACAAAATAGGAATTCTTAAAACCTGCCCTGAGTCCACAGGGTACCCTCAAACGAATCTGAGGCCCTGCTTCTGCGATTCACTGCCCCGTCAACGCTCCTTAACGACATCCTTAAGCGCAACCTCGCAACGATGGCTCCGGTCAACCCGGCACTTAACCGCGACAATTCGAATAATTCTAGCCCCGGTAACGCGGCGGAAACCTCGACTTCGGCCGGGACAACGGATCGTCGCGGCGGAAAACGTCCCGCCGAGGAAAATTCAAGCGAGGGACCCTCGACGGTCGACCTCCTGCTCGGAGGCACCCTTCGGACCCCCCCTGAGGAACGCGCGACTGTTGTACAGTCGCGCGTGGCTGCTGCTGAGGAGCGCGTGCCTGGCAGGCACGCGCGTGCTGCGCAGAAGACGACGACCGCCGCCGACGCGGCGGTCGTCTTGACCGGCGCTGACGCGGGTCCATCCGGGCCCACGACCCAGAAACGCCAGCGCGCGGCACCCTCCGCTGACGTCAACCCGGTCAACGCCGCCCCCCCCCCCCCCTTTGACCGCGCAGCAGCTGCAGGCGCTGCTCTCGTTATTGCAGCAGCACGCACCATCGACTGCAGCTACATCAACCGAAGAAATTTCTGCTTCAGCTAAAATCGAAAAGCAGAAGGAACCTGCCGCTGCTCCCCGCTCCACCAAAATCGCTCGCACCAACGCCGCTGCTCCTGCTCCCGCCCCAGCTCCGGCACCAACCCAAGCCCGTATCCCCGACGACAGCGACGACTCAGAAAATGAAGACGGTGAGGCCCCCGACAACCTTGCCCGTCGTCGCATTCTCGCACCCGCACCTCCCCTTCCCCCCCTCAACCCTTCACCCGCAGCTACTACCTTCATGCGCAAGGGAGTGCGTGACCAGGCGGAGGTGTTCTCTGCAATTCAAGCTCACCTGAGGCACGTCGAGTTCAAGCTCCAAAACGGCGACGTCGAGGGCGCGCTCTCCAACGTGGAGCAAATCGAAACGTTGATCAACAAACGCTTCGAGGTGCTCTTGGTGGCGGATGAGGCCGGTTTCGAAGCGGCGGATCGGTTTCAGCTGTACCAAGCCAAGAGCGTGCTCACGTCCCGCTCTTACAAGCTCGTGGTAGCCGACGTGGCGGCCCTCAAGCGTGCACGTACCGGCTTCGCCCGCGGAGGCCGCCTTCCCTCTCGAGACGGTGAACCGGAAAGCAAAGGCATGCCACCCGCGGGCTGCCACGAGCCCCGCTTCAAGGGGGTGTGTTTCCGTTGTGGCCAGCCCGACCATATGGCAAACAATTGCCCTATGGGAGGGCGTGGCGCACAAGGTCCCGCACCCGTGGTGTGGACCCATGGGGCGGCGCCCCTTGCCACTATGCCAGGGGGCGTAGGTGGATGCACCGGTGGTGCGTAGGCTGGTTAGGAGCCTAGGGAGTAGTATAGGCCATGGGGGCCAGGGCAAGATGGCACCCGTAGGGGCTGGTTATGGGTAAGCTAGGCTTGTATGCCTTTGTGTGGATTAATAAAAGATTGTTGTTATTGGACAAAGAGAAAAAAAAAAAAAAAACAATGGAGAGAGAGAAAGGGAGCCAACACGAAACGAGAAGACAAATGGCACAACAAATAAAAAATCCAGCCCCCTCTTGAGGAAGGCAGCCACGGAGGAGGAATTGGCCAGGAGTGAATGACAAAGGGGGGACCGAGAGAAGAACAAAGAAGGAGAGAGAGGGAGGGAGAGAGAGAGAGAGAGAGAGAGAGAGAGAGAGAGAGAGAGAGAGAGAGAGAGAGAGAGAGAGAGAGGAAGAGAGAGAGAGAGAGCGAGAGAGAGAGAGAGAGGGAGAGAGAAAGGGAGAGGGAGGGAGAGAGAGATAGAGCGAGAGAGAGCGAGCGAGAGAGAGAGAGAGAGAGAGAGAGAGAGAGAGAGAGAGAGAGAGAGAGAGAGAGAGAGAGAGATAGGGAGAGAGAGAGAGAGAGAGAGAGGGAGAGAGAGAGAGAGAGATAGAGAGAGTTAGAGAGAGAGAGAGAGAGAGAGAGAGAGAGAGAGAAAGAGAGATAGAGAGAGAGGGAGAGAGAGAGGAACTGTCACGAAGACATCGTGATGAACAAGGTCGTGAGACCAAGTGTCACGAAGCGTCCCGTATTATCTTGTGTCTAATCGACCTTGGTCCTGGTCCCCCCCCCAACCTCGGTTGCCCATTAATTGCAGAAGTGGAAGGCGAGTGGCAGAGTGCTCACTGGGACCCATACGAGCACGCAATAACGGACAACACGGTGTCCATCATGCGAATGCGATTGCGCAACAGCCTCCATTGGTGGCTATCATGGTGCGACAGCAGTCTTATCCTTTCCATCATTGCCAAAGGGTACTGGCTACCATGGAAGGGCGCAGAGCCTCTCCCCTTCGAAGCGTCCAATCATGCAGGCGTTCAAGCACACATGGCATTCACCCAAGACGCGGTCAGCGACCTCATCGCGTCAGGCGCCGCGATGCATGTCTCGTCGAAAGCCGCACTTACGTGCATCAGCCCGCTCAATGTTGTGGAGCAACGAGACAAATGTCGGCTCATCCTTGACCTGCGGAAGGTCAACGCTCACCTCCAAGTTCCCAAGTTCAAGTACGAAGGCTTGAGTCGGGTCGCGGAAATCATTCGCCCACACGACTGGATGTTCACAATCGATCTCAAGTCAGGCTACCACCACGTCGAAATCCACCCATCGTGCTGGAAGTTCTTGAACTTTCAATTGGGCGGAAAATTCTATTGCTTCACATCCTTACCTTTCGGCCTGGCAACAGCCCCGTTCGTCTTCACACAGCTCATTAAGCAACTAGCCAAGAGATGGCGCGCGCGCAGTGCGCGTAATACCATACGTGGATGATCTACTATTCCTCTGCGACTCCGAGGCGCAAGCTCGTTCGACGTGCATCGAAGTTCTCCACGACTTGTGCATTCGTGATAAATTCTAAGAAATCACACCTGCATCCCGCACATCACTTGTGCTTTTTGGGGATGGAGCTGGACACGGAACGAGGGATGTTCCTTGTCGGAAAGGATCGGCGCGAACAACTACTGCAGGAGCTCCACCTACTTATACAAAAAGGGCAATCGGGTCGCCAAGTGCCGATTCGCAAGATAGCCCGGATCACTGGATTTCTCAGCTCCATGTCGCTCGCGCTGGGCACCACGGCGCGTGCCTTCAGCCATGAGCTGCTCCACTTGATCGACTCCGCATGGTCATGGAACTCAAAGGTTTTATTGTCACCAGGAGCGATCGCGGAGATGCTGTTTTGGACAATGCACTTCGATCGTTTCAATGGCGCCCCATTCCACCAGAGTCAGCGTTTTGATGCAGTGATACACGTCGACGCGAGCGCACACAGCTGGGGTGCCACCTTGGCCAAGTTCCCAAGTATATCATGCGAGGCAAGCGAGTGCATGCCACAAGGGCTTCTCCCCACATCTAGTACGCGGCGAGAGCTCGAGGGAGTGCTCTGGGCACTGCGGACGTTCGCAACCCAAATCGTGGGTGCTCACGTCCTCGTCCGGGTGGACAACCAGGCAGTCATGTTTATCTTGCACAAGGGGGGATCTCGTCAGGCGGATCTTACGTCGACATGCCAAGCGATCATCCAGTTCTGCCTCGGCAACACAACACGCCTCGCGATCGAATGGATTTCGAGGGAGCTCAACGCCCATGCGGATGACCTATCCAAGATGCAAGATTTTGACGACTACTCCCTACATGCACCTTGGTTTCGCCTCTTGGAACGACGCTGGGGGCCTCAGACAATTGATCTCTTCGCTAACGTTCGGAATAGTCACGTTCAGCGCTTCTGCTCTAAGATACCGCACCCCGATGCGTTCGCCGTCGACGCATTTTCCATCTCGTGGAAAGGCGAGCGATGCTTTGCCTTCCCACCTCCACACTTAATACCCGCTACACTCCGCCACGAGGAACTGACGCAGACAGAACTCACGCTCGTCGTTCCCCAGTGGACCGGAGCGTCATGGTGGCCGCTTCTTCAACCGTCCACTCAATCGTGGGCTCCAGCAGTAGTAGAGCACCTTTCCCTTGCCCAAGGCAGTCAATGCCTTCGGGCAAGTTCACACACAGCTGCATTCTCTAGTCTCGGATTGCCTCATAGCCCAATCATTGCTTTGCGTGTAAACTATGCAGTCAAATAACAATTTCTCAATGTGTCATTTCAGGACTTTTGGCCAAACTAAAGCAACAATTGCTGCACGTAATTAGCCACGTTCGCGCACCATCTACAATCGAGACGTACCAACCTTATTTGCAGAGATTTTGCACCTTCTGTACCCAAGTTAAGCTCGAGTTCCTCCCGGCAACCGACCTGACGCTAGCGCTGTATCTCATCCATGCGCTCAACAACAAAGCAACTCTCTCCGCGATCAACCTCACGTGTTCGGCAGTAGCCTTTGCCCACCGCATGACAGGCGAAACCTCCCCCACCGCCGGCCCACTCACCCTGCAAGTGCGAGAGTTCGCCAAGAGACATGGTCCCCGGCCTACAAGGACCAAAGAGCCCATATCTCTTCATCAAGTGCACGACATGGCTCGTCCCTTCCTCGAATCATCAACTCCTGCGGAATACCAAAAAGGATTGATTCCTCTTCTCATGTTTTCGGCATTCTTGCGCTACTCCGACCTCATCTCGCTCCAATGGAGTGATGTACAGTTCGAGGAGAAGGCAATGTGGTTGCTCATCCCGCACTCCAAGACGGACCAGGAGGAGAGGGGAGTCTGGATCCCCGTGGCGGCAATTCCAGGCCCATACTGCCCGGTGAGGTGCACGCGCGCATTCATACACATCGCAGGCCTCACAAAGGTGCCACATGGACCACTGATAAGGGTTTTCCCAAAGAACTCGCAAGCCACACCGAACGACAAATCGCCATCCTACGTTACGATCAGAAACTGGTGCCTCGCAGCCGGCAGGCAAGCTGGACTGGATGTCGCGCACATCGGAACCCACTCATTCCGCAAAGGCGCAGCGACTGCGGCGGCAAGCCTCGGAGTTCCTGACCGGCTCTTCAAACGCATGGGCCGATGGCGCAGCGACAGCGCGAAGGAGTTGTACGTTACAATCGCGCAGGATCAGCTCATCTCCCTCTCTACGCAATTGCAGGATCCTTCGACGGCTCCCTCGCCCGCTACGCATCAGCTATCCATCGAACGCCACCGCCAGCCCCGACTGCACTTGCCTCAGAAGACCCATATGAAATGATAACGCTGCCTTTGCCAGTCAGCCTAAGTACACTTTCACAATATACACATTGTGAAAGTGTATTTAGGCTGACTGGCAAAGGCAGCGTTATCATTTCATATGGGTTGTAGTACATCGTTCTCGTCTTATATATGTCTACATAACAGCATACACAAATGGGTGGGCGGGTGGGAAATTAGAACTACAATTCTGAAAATGAAAACGTGGGTGGGGACGAATGTCCCCACGTCCCTCTTTTTTAGGCAAAAGAGGGTGAGTAGCGCTTCGGCGCTACCTTTGCTGTGTTGGCCACGTACCCCTTTTCACAATACAAAATTTTAGAAAGTGTTACATTTCATTACACTTTCAAAAATGATCATATTTATAGCACCCAAACACTTATAGCGGGGTTGTGGCCGTTTGCCGTCCTGCCGAAAATTGGCGGGTTTTGCTATTCGGCGGCTATTGTTGACGGCTGCTCAGAGGGCCTTCCTGGGATGGGGCCCCAACCGACGTTCCACCAGCAACAGTGCGCTGAGCGCCTGTGGCATGGCAGCAAAGGGGGGGTTGATCTGGACTGGACATCGCTCGAGTTGGAATGACACGTGCAGTGTCTCCTCTCGTCTCATATTCCCCACTCCTCTCATACCCCCCTGTGAAGAAAGGAACGTGAATGAAATGACTATGAATGAAGTGAGTACAAATAGGAAACCCTAGTTGGGTTGTACCCCCTATGGGATACCCCACTATAGCCTACACAAATAAGTAAGCTATAATATTCTGACACACCCCCATAGGCAAAGTGGGGGAGAACAAGGGGTCACAAGACCAGTCAAGCAAAACAAAGCAAAGCTCAGGGTGGATCACAAAGTCACCACGCATTTCGAGCACAAGTTCAAGGGCCACAAGGCCAGTTCACATGCAAGACCATATATAGAGATATACAAGAGTCAAGCAAGCAAGAGCAAGAGTATATATAGGTCAAGGTACAAGCAAGGTCAAGAAGTGAGCAAGTGAGGCAAGACAGGCACAAGGCCCAGCTGCGTGCAACAACGCTGATGATCACAAGGCGCAAGTGCCTTGGTGAAGACATCAGCAGTGTTGGCCTCAGAGGCCACGTACGCAAGTTGCAACTGTCCACGCTGCTGTAGCTCACGAGCAAGAAAGTAGCGGAGAGCAATGTGCTTTGTCCTGTGCTCCAGTCGCTGCTCTCGACACAAGGCCAGCATGGCCTTGTTGTCTACGTACAGGACTGGAGGAGAACGAGGCGGCTCTCCAAGGTCGGTCAATAGGTAGGTGAGCCAGCGTAACTCCTGTGCAGCCATAGCCCCGGCGTAGATCTCAGCCTCACAACTGGAGCCGAGAACAGAAGACGAGCGGGTAGCCCGCCACGAAACAGAGCCGGAACCAAGGCTGAAGGTGTAACCCTGTGACGACCGCTGCGTAGCCTGGTCGTCAGCCCAAGAAGCGTCCGCGTGCCCAGTGAGGACCACTGGACTGCGCCCTCCAAGCACTAGCCCCATGCCCGACGTACTGCACAAGTAGCGCAACACCCTCTTCGCTGCAGCCATGTGCTCTGGTCGGTGTCTCCCAGGAGCAACATAGCGTGCGAGAATGCTAAGAGGGTATGCAAGGTCAGGTCGTGTGCAGGTCATCAGGTACATGAGGCAGCCAACAAGCTCTGCATACGGGCCACTCGACTCTACGGACTCATCCGAAGGCAGAGCTGAGAGCGAGTGGCGAGTAGGCAGAGGAGTGGCCTGAGGCGAGGAGTACGTGAACCCGAAGCGCTGAAGGACCTGCTGCACCATGTGTGACTGAGTCAGGGTAATGGTGCGGCGTGCTCTGTCCCGGGTGATCTGCAAGCCAAGGTAGCTGCGCAGTTCACCCAGGTCAGTGCACGTGTGTCTCTTCTGCAGCTCGGACTTCACGTAGGCGAGTCCAGCAGTGTAAGCTGTGGCAAAGACCAAGTCGTCGACGTACACGAGGATGTAGAACGGCGGCAGAGAGGTGTCGGTGCGCAGAAACAGCGACGGGTCGGCAGTAGAAGGAGCAAACCCAAGTGCCGCCAGCGTAGTCCTCAGTGTGTCATGCCACTCACGTGGCGCCTGGCGGAGACCGTAGACTGGACGCCGGAGACTCCACTGGGTACCAGGAGGGAAAGACCCAGTGAAGTCAGGTGGGCGACGCAGCCAGATCTCCTCGTGCAGGCTGCCCTGCAAGAAAGCTGTGCTGAAGTCGAGAGAGTGCAGCTCGTAGTCACGGTGAGCAGCAACGTGCAGCAGTACCCGAAGAGTGGTCATCTTCGGGGTGGGGGAGAAGGTCTGAAAGTAGTCAACCCCCTGCCGCTGACTGAAGCCACGAGCCACGTAACGCGCCTTGAAGACAGGCGGAGAACCCGGCGGCCGCTTCACCCTGAAGATCCACATGCCACTGACGATGTTCGCCCCAGGAGGGGGGACAGCGTCAACGTAGGTGCCTGTGGACTTCCAGGAAGCCATCTCTGCATCCATAGCTGCCTGCCACTGAGAGGAGTAGGGACCCTCTATCGCCTCCGCGTAAGAGCGCGGAGTCGGGATGTCTAGTGCATCCGGGTCTCCCTCAGGGGCTAGCAGTACAGACGCGAGATGAGGTGAAGCAGCGGCCAGACACAGGAACTCCTCCTGCCTGTCCTCAAGGACGTCCGTGCCAAGGGCACACTCACCCCCGACGGACGGAGGACAGGCAGACTCAGACTCAGCGACAAGACTAGCAGCGTAGTCTAGACGACAGTGCGCAGCAAAGTCGACGAGCTCAGTGACAAGGGCAGACGCAGCAGAAGACTCGAAAGAAGGGTCAGTGACAGCAGTAGCAAGGAGACGCGTGACAGTAGGACTGGCAGCACGAAGAGAGTCCGACTCCGGGTCGGCAAGAGCAGGAAGAGAGGAAGCAGGAGGAGAAGGCAAAGGGGCACGCAGGGGAGCAGTAGACGGACGCAGAGACATCCGGTGCGTGCCAGGGACAGGAGGAGGACGCTGACGCGAACCGCGACCACTAGCGCGCGCAGTACGAACAGGCGACGCAGGACGAGACGCAAACTCACGACGCTCAGTAAGACCTCCAGTCGGACCAGCGTAGGGAGAAGGAGCAGGCAAAGGGGAGGCAGGCTGTAGCTGTGACTGTGACGAGACAGGCTGTGGACCCTCTAAGGGAGGAGGAGGAGGACCAGGAGAAGGTGTAAGACCAAGAACCTGCTGCAGGAGCGGAACGAAGTACGCTCGGGGCCGCGCGGCGACACCAGAAACAGCAGGGACAGCACCAGTACCCCCAGCAGGAGTACCCGCTCCAGCAGCACCTCCAGCAGCACCTCCAGTAGCTCCAGAACCTCCAGCAGCACCACCAGGAGCACTGCCAGTCGGACCGCCAGCGGCAGTCTCAGCGCCAACACCCTCAGCAGCACCAGCTCCAGGAGAACCCTCAGACCCAGCAGCTCTAGCACCCACAGTACGAGCACCTCCGGGACGCTCGGCAGCAGTACCCTCTGCAGCCGAAGAACCTCCAATACCAGCAGCACGCCTCCAGCGCCGGGCAAACCACTCACGCAGCTCCTGTGGGGAGAGTGGCTCTCGGCGAGACGAAGCACCTCCAGGCGGAGCACCCCCAGTCTCAGCACCCCCAGGCTCAGCACCCCCAGGCTCAGCACCCCCAGGCTCAGCACCCCCAGGCTCAGCACCCCTAGGCTCAGCACCCTCAGGCGTAGCACCTCCAGTCCCAGCACCCCCAGGCTCAGCTCCCGCAGCAGCACCAGAGTCACCAGTGACCTCGACAGGCTCGACCGCGTCTACCTGGGACACACCTGAAGGGGCAGGACCCTGAGGGGGGAGTGGGTCTACCGGGGGGGGACCTGGTACCAAGAAGAGCGGGGGCAGGGGGAGGGACGGAGTGTGGTAGGGGAAGAGGCGGTAGTAGGGTACCGACTCGTCGAACGTGACGTCCTGGGAGGACAGAACACGTCGAGAGGTGGGGTGGTAGAACTGCCACCCAGGGGCGTCGGGGGGGAATCCCAGGAAGACGCAGGGAGCAGCGCGAGGGGACAGCTTGTCCGCAGACAAGTCGCGGACAAACGCCCGAGATCCCCAGACCCGGAACGCCGACGCATCGCCAACCTTCCCCGTCCACAGCAGGGCTGGGGAGGTCTCCGGCCTGGAGACCCTGGGGTGGAGGTTGATCTGATGCGCTGCGTACCTGACCGCAAACGGCCACAGAAAATGGGGGGCAGCCGCATGCATCATGGACGTACGAGCGACGTCCATGACCATGCCAATGCGGCGCTCTGCAATCCCATTTTGCTGCGGGGAGTCCGGAAGCGTGAAGGTCTGGCGGATGCCTCGCGCACGACAGTAGGCACGCAGAAGGCCAGAGGAGAACTCTCCGCCTCTGTCCGAGTGCAGACGCAACACAGGAAAGTCCGAGCCAAAGCTCTGCCTGAGCTGGAGACGATCTGCGCGGATCCAGTCGATCAGCACCTCAGTGACATCACCCTTGCTGCGCAAGGGGAAGACTGTGGTGTAACGCGAGTAGTCGTCAACCACCAACAGGAAGTAGCGCTCATGACCGAGTCCACGGACGCGGGCAGGGCCCCACACGTCCATGTGAAGCGTCTGCAACGGAGCCTCTGTCGGAGGAAACTGGGAGGAGTGAGGGGCAGCACGCTGGCGCCCCTCGACACAGGGGACACAGGCAGGGCCAGGGCCCTGAGGAAGGGGAGGTAGAGACCGGGGGAGACCAGACACAAGAAGACGGGAGGCCATGCCTCTGAGCCGAAGCAGAGAGGGGTGGCCAAGGCGGTGGTGCCAGAGGAGGGTCTCGTGAGACAGACGGCGACACGAACAGGGGGCAGACTCAGGACCAGACCTGGACGCTGCAGCAAACACCTGACCAGACAAAGGGACTCTACCAGACTCAGCACCTGGAGGAGAAGCAGTGGTCAGTGTGTACAGGCTCGACCCTGGCTGACGTGTAAACGTAGCCAGGTGACGACCCGTGCTAGCCTCTGTGCAGTGCGTCACTCGCTGACGAGCAGGGGTGAACTGGTGGACTCCCGCATCCTGTAGGTCAGCACCACTCACCAAGTTCGTAGAGAACGAGGGGAGGTAGAGACCAGACAGGGTGCCAGAGGGAGCCGCCGGACACGGGAGGACTGTGGAGAAGCGAGACAGGACAGGACCCCCAGAGGGGTCAGCCAGGGAAACCGCAACCGGCCGACTAAGCGGCGTAAGTGTGGTGCGGTCCCGAAAGAAAGAGCGAGACGCTCCAGAGTCAAGAGTGAAGGTGTGGGAGGCCGAAGCCGACGAAGTACCTGAGAGCGCAGACGCACTAGTACCTGAGAGCACAGACGCACTGGCACCTAGAGCAGAAGCCTCACCGGCACCTGGAGCAGCAGTACCAATGCCCGGGTCGGGCGGGAAACACCGGTAACAGTCACCCTCATCACTAATGGTCACAGCATACATGGCAGCAAGGATAGCATCAAAATCAAGATCAAAGATAGCTACACCAGCCCTAGACAGCTCTCCCCAGCGGGGGATCTCCGCGGCCTCCGGGAACTGCTGACGCCAAGCGTCCGTCAGGCGGCCAAAGCAGCGCTGGGCGGGGTGGGCACCCCCACACTGCTCTCCAGTGCGGTCGCCAGTGCGGAGAACGTAGGTGCAGGGACCAAAACCCCCACCGCGCTGACGTTGCGTGTACCACTCACGGAGCTGCTGAGGGGTGGGGAAGTCGCGAGAACGCTGCTGCTGCTGCTGCTGCTGCTGGCGCTGACCGCCACCAGTGCCGCTCCGCTGCGAAGCTCCACTCCGACCACCTCCACCTCCGCCACCCCCGCCTCCGCCTCCACCGCCCCCGCCTCCGCCTCCACCGCCGCCACCTCCGCCACCTCCGCTACCACCGCCACCGCCGCCGCCACTCCCGCCTCCACTGCCGCCACTAGCACCCCCACCCCCGCTACCACCTCCACCGCCACCCCCACTCCCTCCGCCGCCTCCACCTCCACCGCCACCGCCCCCACTGGTCCCACCCGCTCCCTTGCCCCCCTTGCCCTTGCCAGAGCGGCGTCTCCCGCTAGGGGCAGACGCCGCACCGACCGACTCAAGACCAACAAGGTCGGCCGCAGCGGCAGAGGCGACAGAGGGCAGGAGAGGGGAAGGAGAACACCCCTCAAAGATGGGGGCGCGGGGGTCACCTCGAGAGGCTCCTACAGCAACTATGCTCTTCTCTGCTGCAAGGAGGGCCTTCTCGAGGCTGTCGACTGTGAGGGTGGTGGGACAGACCGCGAGGAAGTGGTCCCGGACTACACGAAGGGAGTCAGGGAGGCGAGTGACTAAGAAGTAGAGAGTGATGTACATGGGGGGGGGGTTCTTGGCGCAGAAGTCAGCAGGAAGCGCAGCGCGGTAGCGAGTGTCACTAGTGCGGAGGTGCGTGATGAGATCAGCGACAGTGGGAAAGGCGGCAAGGTCAGGGAAGAGGAAGGGGAGCATGAGGCGGCTCAGTGCAGCAGTGGCAGGGGAGGAGTAGCGCGCAACTACAGCGTCGTACAAGGTCTGAGCACTCTTGTACTGGCTAAAGTGCGCGCGCTCAGCGGTAGGCAGGTGGCGACGCACAGCAAGACGTGCAACAGCATCGCGCGTGGCCCACTGAGAGCGAACAGTGGCGTCAGCATCAGCAGCAGGGGCAGGGACGGCGCTAGAGGTGAGGTCAAAGAGAGACAGACCGTCGGCCCTGTCGCACTGTAAAAACAGCTGCAGGTCGTCGAGCCAGACCTCAAAGTCAATGGCTCGACCCTCAGCGTCAAAAGCGAGGACACTGGGTGTAGCCATGACGACGACAGTGGAGCAGTGCAAGCAGTAGGGGAAGGGTACGCAGTGACAGCAGTGCAGTACTCACCGGGCAGGGCAGGTCGGGCGGCTCGGGAGGAAGGTCGCCTGGTGACACGGCCGCTAGGCTGCTGGGCGGCTCGGCTCCCGGGCGGCTCGGCTGCTGCTGGGCGGCTCGGCTGCTGCTGGGCGGCTCGGCGGCTCCGGGCGGCTCGGCTGCTGCTGGGCGGCTCGGCGGCTCCGGGCGGCTCGGCTGCTGCTGGGCGGCTCGGCTGCTGCTGGGCGGCTCGGCGGCTCCTGGGCGGCTCGGCTGCTCCGGGCGGCTCGGCTGCTGCTGGGCGGCTCGGCTGCTGCTGGGCGGCTCGGTGGCTCCTGGGCGGCTCGGCTACTCTTGGGCGGCGCGGCGGCTCGGTTGCCGCTGGGCCGCGTAGGTAGGGCGGTCGGGCGGGCCGCAGGTAGGGCGGCGGGTAGGCCGCAGGTAGGGCGGCGGGACGGCCGCAGGTAGGGCGGCGGACGGCCGCAGGTAGGGCGGCGGGTAGGCCGCAGGTAGGGCGGCGGGACGGCCGCAGGTAGGGCGGCGGACGGCCGCAGGTAGGGCGGCGGGGAGGCCGCAGGTAGGGCGGCGGGACGGCCGCAGGTAGGGCGGCGGGTGGGCCGCGACAGAGTGGCGGGGCCGCTCGAAGGGGTGGCGGGGCCGCGACGAAGTGGCGGGGCCGCGCGAAGAGGTAGCGGGGCCGCGACTGGGTGGCGGGGCCGCGACTGAGTGGCGGGGCCGCTCGAAGGGGTGGCGGGGCCGCGACGGAGTGGCGGGGCCGCGACGGAGGGGCGGGGCCGCTCGAAGGGGTGGCGGGGCCGCGCGTAGGGGTAGCGGGGCCGCGACTGAGTGGCGGGGCCGCGACGGGACGGCGGGGCCGCTAGCAAGGGCGGCGGGTGGGCCGCTAAGGTAGGGCGGCGGCTGGGCCGCGAGTAGGGCGGCGGTCGGGCCGCGAAGTAGGGCGGCGGGGCCGCGAAGGAAAAGGGCGACTCGGAGGGTCGCTAAAAAAAAAGGCGCGCGCCTCGGGCGCGCTTCGGTGGGCCCTAAAGAACAGTCCCTAGGATGGGACCTGCTCTGATTCCATGTGAAGAAAGGAACGTGAATGAAATGACTATGAATGATGTGAGTACAAATAGGAAACCCTAGTTGGGTTGTACCCCCTATGGGATACCCCACTATAGCCTACACAAATAAGTAAGCTATAATATTCTGACACCCCCCACCCCCCATTTTCATCCCACCCATGCCATTTTATCCCACCCATGCCATTTCATCCCACCCATGCCATTTCATGCCACCCATGACTTTCCGACCTACCCATGCCTTGTCATCCCATCCAGGCATTCTCATCCCACCCAGGCTTTCTTATCCCACAAATGCCCTTTCATCCCACCCATGCCTGTGCCTTGCGTTGGCAGGCCCACTAATGTGCTGCTCGCTGTGCTGTGGCTTGGTTCAGGGAGAGGAAAGTGTGCAATGGCTGCAACATGCCTGTGCAAGCATTGGTCCCTGTGAAGTTGTCAAGTTGCAAGGTTTATTGTGCAATGTGCTACGGTATGCTATGCCTGATGGAAATTTGGGCCAAGTGTGTTTGGTGAAGTGGTTGTTTGGCACATGTCTTCGTCTGATCCCTGTTGGAAACAATAAGTCTTAGTGCGCTTCTGTCGTGTCAAAACCCAAGACACTAGCGAAGCAGTCCGAATCGAAGCATCGAGTCAAACCTCGGAGGTTAGGGTAACCGCCTGGAGGTTACGAGAAAGTCAAAGGTCAGCGACCTTTGACTCGACAATTACAGCGCGACAGTTAAGGACACACAACTGACTCGTTGCAGAGCAGTTGCCCGAGTCGCACTGTATCGAATCGCAACAGCAATACAGTTGTCTATCTATTCGTATTCCCTGTACTCTTATATAAAACCTTGTATTTGCTTGTTTAATTTAATCTACTTTGCTCTCACACACTAGTGCAAGGTCGGTTCACAAGTTTCATTAAACGCTTCCGCTATTACAAGTTTCCTACCCAGAGTTATCCTCTGCAAAGATCCTTAAGGGCCTTCTCAGCCCAACATGGTATGAGAGCTGACAGGGGAAACTCTAAACTTTTTATATTACAAGACATGGCAACAAACAAGGAAAGGAGCTCCCCTAATGGCTCCTCGGGCACTACTCCTACTCCACCACCAGCCTCTGGCCTGCAGACAGAGGAAGGCACGGCAGCAAGACCAAGGGGAACGTCAACCGAGACCCCCACGAATCACCCTTCTGATTTCGACCAGAGCATGATGGAGAAATTCTTCTCCTTCATGTCCTTCTACGAGCAACACCAGCAGTCGGGACCTGCACAGACACACAACAGCAACAACGGAGCGACACCCATGAGCCTTGATGGGTCGTCATATGCGCGAGGGAATCAACAGCAGCAACCCACCTTCGCCCCGTACGAGCGCGGGTCGATCAGCTTCCTGCCTCAACCTTCACCTGCGCAAGACAAACCAATGGACGCGTTACAAGTTCAGTCGCAATTCGCGCATGTTTTGAAATTACAAACGTCAAGACCTTTCGACGGAAAGGACTTCTTCACCTGGTCCTTTGAATTCGAGCTGATGATGGAGGGCGCGCAGATACCCGGCTTCTTCGACGGATCCCTGCAGTATCCAGCAAACGGAACACAGTATGAGAAGCAGCAGTATACGTATCAATCGATGATGGCGTATACTATTCTACTGAGAAACATCACACCAACCCAGCAGCAGAACATTCGCTCTTACCGGAACTTCGGCAACTCGGCGGAACTTGCGTACGGTCATCTGAAGAACCTGTATCAGGCAACAGACAATGTAAACCAGAGCAGGTTAATGGCGCAATTGACAACAGTTGAAATGAAACCAGGAGAAAAGGGGTTGGCGTATATCAGCCGATGTCGCGAATTGTGCGACAAGCTTCTTCGATGCGGAGGATCAATCTCTGAAGACGCCTTCGTAACAGTCGTCATCAGTGGCCTCGGTCCTCAGTGGCGCGCCACCAAAGCAATTCTTCGAGCACACGGGAGGATCTCCGAAGCGGCACTCTGCGCCGAAATCCACGCCGAGCAGCAGGATATGGACCTGCAAGAAGAAAGGCACAAGAAAAGGGCATTAGCACCGGAGTTCGCTTTCCATACTCAGCGACGACACAACAACTACAACAACCGACAGCAGCAGCCGAAGTCAGTACCTCCGTTTTGTCACATCTGCAAAACATCAGGACACCCCCGCACGCATTGCCCGTCTCGTCAGACAACACCACAGCGACAACTGCGGCCTTCAAGCTCACAAGTTGCTTCAACGCAAGCAAGTCCGACAACAACGATTCAAGCTTCAACGACTTCAACTGGACAACCTGCACAAGGAGCAAGAAACATAGTCAACTGCATGGTAAAGATAAACGACTCCTGCATAACAGAGTCACCACCCCATTACTCACCAGAAGAGGAGCTCGACAACAGGACGCCTCGCCGCGAATCACTCCACCCGAATCCGACTTACGCCGCCATCGCTCAAAGTGAACCGTCCGGCCAAGACACTTGGTTCTTGGATAGTTGCTGCGGGCAACACATGTGCTCGTCCGGGCGCTTCGTACAACGCGAACATCGACTCCAACGAGAAGTGATCATCACGGTCGCCAACAATCAAAACCTGCGCACACGACGACAAGGAGTGGTACAGCTTCAGTCAAGAGAAACAAATGTCATACTGCACATGTCTAAGGTACTCATCGCTGAAGGACTCGGTTACAACTTACTGAGTGTTAGCCAGCTGATGGCGAAGGGAATTCACCTGGAAGCCGACAGCACCACCCAGGAGTTCAAGCTATACCACGGGAGAGGCGGTCTCTACATCGGGAAGGCAGTGCTGAAGAACAACGTCTTCGTCCTCAACTTCGTTCCTGACCTGGGCACTGCAGACAGCGACACCATCGTGAATTTTACTGACTGGACACACCCTCCTGATCTCGACCCCGACTTCAGCCCGGGAGGTTTCTGGTACTCCCACACTATCCCTGAAGCAGAACGAACAAGAGCGTTAGCGACGATTCAACAAACATCAGAAGCAGAGACAACATCGGCAGCAGCAACAACATCGGCAGCAGAAACAACATCAGCAGCAGCAGGAACAACGACACCGGTCACAGTCGACGAAGCACCACCAACACCCGCGCAACAGCTGAATCCGACTCAACGTGAAGTCCACCGAAGCGCCAACTCCGACGCATACCAACGTTCACCCGGACACCGCGCCTCTGAAGAGATCTGGCACGCACGCACAGGACATCCAAGCAACACGGTTTTAAATAACACGATAAGAGCAGGAGTTCTTGACAAAGACTCCCTACTTCTACCCGATGGCAGAGAACTCCAGAAGGCACGAGGGACTTGCCTTATATGTCCCGAAGCTGACTTACCTCATCGACCGTTCGCTCCACATCACAACCCGAGCGCTCCAGCGTACGCACCACTCGAAAAGGTCTACAGCGACATCCTCTACAATCGCGAACCAGGACAAGTTAACTACAACTACACCATCACCTTCATCGACGCCGCCATTCGATATGTCTGGCATCGTAACCTACCCAGCCGCGACATGGCACTCGCAGCATTCGCCGCCTGGCTACCGATAGCAGAGAGAGAGTCTGGAACGCAACTGAAAAGCTTCCAGTCAGACGGAGGTGGCGAGTACACCTCTCAGCGCTTCAAGCAGTTCCTGGCGGAAAGGGGGATCAAGCAACTCCTCTCCCTTCCCTACGCACATCAGCAGCAAGGTGTCGCAGAACGAATGAACAGGACTCTGCAGAACAGCATGTGCAAACTGTTACGTGGCATGCGGCTACCCAACCACCAGTGGCCAGCAGCAATAGACCATGCTGTCATGCTGCACAACTTGTTGTCGTCGTCGTCACTCCCGAACAACGCATCACCGCATCTGCTGTGGACAGGGAAGCAGGGCAGCACAAAAATGTTACGAGTCTTCGGGTGCATGGTACAGTACAGACACCCAGAAGCACGAGCGGGAAGATTTTCGCAACGGGCACAGTGGGGACTACACCTCGGCATCGAGAAAAATTACAACGCGTGGAGAATCTTCGACGTCCACACAAAAGAAACAGTAGCAGCACGAGATGTGATCTTCTACAAACGCCTCACTCTTCAGACGTACCTCTCCAACTTGCACGAGAATCAGGACCTCACCAGTGGTTTTCGTGGTGACCGAGCCTTCGCGTCAGCAGCGGATGAAGCAGACTGGGATGAGCAGAACGTCGACAACGCATCGGAGGAAGCCGGACCTCTTCCGTACTGCTCCGTCAACGTGCCCATGGATGAGGATAACCCTCGCGACAGTAACAACGCCGAAGTCTTCTACCATTTCGCCGATAATGGTTACGTAACACCTGCGACAGTCAACACCAACGAAGCAGAAAGGGTAGGGCCGAATTTCATACCCGACCCAGAAGCGGGAGACGAAGCAGCTTATCCCGAGGATCCAGAACTCCCTCGATACTCACAGACTGGGCTGCAAATCCTTGGTCTCGTCACCGCAGTCCATGGCGCCGCCATTCCTAAGGAGCCTGCGACGGTTCAATAGGCTCTGGGGGGGGAACACAGGGAGAAATGGCGTGAAGCCATGGACAAAGAACTGAAGGCACTGGAGGAGCGCAACACCTGGAAAATCGTTCCCATCGGCGTAGCACAAAACAAGACTATCCTTACCGGAAAGTGGGTCTTCCGTGTGAAGACGAAAGCCGACGGCACCATCGACAAATTCAAAGCTCGCTGGGTCGTACGCGGCTTTGACCAGGAGCACGGAAGAGATTACACCGAAACCTTCGCTCCGGTCAGCCGTCACACCTCACTCCGAATCCTCATCGCCGTCGCCGCCATGAAGAAAAAGAAATTGCGACAAATCGACGTCGCAAACGCATTTCTCTACGCACCTGTAGATGCAGAAATCTTCGTCGAGCTCCCGCACGGCTCCCACGGCGAACCCAACCGAGTCTGTCAACTGCTTAAATCGCTCTACGGGATCAAGCAGGCACCGCGACTGTGGCAGCAGTACCTACACGCCCGCCTCATCCGCATCGGTTTCAAACAACTCCCGCATGACCAGGGCATGTATCGCCTCACAAAGGGAAGCGACTACGTTCTCCTAATCGTCTATGTGGACGATCTCCTCTACATTGGGTCAACCGACGGCATCACCACGTGGTTCGAAGGGGAGCTTCAGAAAGACCTCACGCTCACGGTCTCTTCTACGGTTACGCAGTACCTCGGGCTCAACATCCGCGAGGAAGAAAACGCAATCTATCTAAGCGCCGAGAAGTACGCCGACACCATCGCGAAACGCTTCGGCCTCACACCAAGCGCCATCTCCACGCCTTACCGCTACACGTCAGGAACCGAAAAGGGACGATCTACTCTACTCAAGCCCGCCGGCATACGCGACTATCAGAAGAAGCTCGGATGTCTTCTCTTCGCAGCAGTCACATGCCGTCCCGACTTATCCTACTCCGCGAGCCAGCTCGCCACCTATCTCAAGAAGCCTGAAGCAGAGCATCTGGCGGAACTCGATCGCGCTCTCCACTATTTCGTCAGCACCGCGACGATCGGATTAACTTATCACAAAAACGCAACTACACCGACCAAGCTAATCGGCTACGTCGACGCCGATCACGCCGGCGACACCGATAACAGGCGCTCACGCACCGGCTATGTCTACCGCCTCGAACCTATCGGTCCTATCTCCTGGCAGTCGAGTAAGCAGGAGTTAATCGCACTGTCTTCAGCTGAAGCGGAATATATTGCACTCTGCTCAGCCACCAAGGAGGGACTTTACCTTCGCGAACTGCTGGAAGAAGCGAAGCTAGCCGAGTTACCCAGCTTCACCGTGTTCTGCGACAACCAGTCAGCAATTCGCATCGCCAACAAGAACGGCTTCGCAAACAGGACGAAACACATCGCCCTGCGCTATTTCTTCGTGAAGGACGAGATCGAAAAGGGGAAACTCGATCTGTCATACTGTCCAACATCTGAGATGGCAGCCGATTACTTGACCAAGAAGCTCGGAAAGCAGAAGTTCGAATACTGCATGATGCTGACTGGACAAGGCCACGTCACCTGCGGCGACACTCCAGAAGCGAAGGGGAGTGTTGGAAACAATAAGTCTTAGTGCGCTTCCGTCGTGTCAAAACCCAAGACACTAGCGAAGCAGTCCGAATCGAAGCATCGAGTCAAACCTCGGAGGTTAGGGTAACCGCCTGGAGGTTACGAGAAAGTCAAAGGTCAGCGACCTTTGACTCGACAATTACAGCGCGACAGTTAAGGACACACAACTGACTCGTTGCAGAGCAGTTGCCCGAGTCGCACTGTATCGAATCGCAACAGCAATACAGTTATCTATCTATTCGTATTCCCTGTACTCTTATATAAAACCTTGTATTTGCTTGTTTAATTTAATCTACTTTGCTCTCACACACTAGTGCAAGGTCGGTTCACAAGTTTCATTAAACGCTTCCGCTATTACAAGTTTCCTCCTACCCAGAGTTATCCTCTGCAAAGATCCTTAAGGGCCTTCTCAGCCCAACAATCCCCACCCCCCTCTCCCCCTCCCAACACATACAAAGTTGGCCCCTGCCATGCCAACCAGTCTGAAAAGGCTTGATATGATTCTCTTCGGCTGAGAACAGCTATGCAAGGTATTGAGTAGTGCAGTAGAGCTCGATTCACAGTTCATGAAGGCAGCAAACATAATCAGCGTACCAGTTTAAAGATACCATTGTACCTCAGCCACCAACAGTTGAGTTGAGAGGTCATGACTCATGTATGTATGTTTGTTTCTAAATTATATGGTGTTGTGCTGGTGGGATATGATAGGAGGGCCAAAGGTAGGTTCCTGGGACAGGATGTGCATGGGTGGGGCCACCTTGAAAAAAAAAAAAAACACAGCGGTTTTTCATAAACTTGCTCCTGCCAAAGGAAATATTTTTTTGTGTATCATGCCAAATGGTGACATGCTCCAGATATCAGTGGGTAAGAATGAGGTGAACATGCCGCCATTCTTGGGCAGCAGCAGGCTACTGTTGAACTGCACCCATGCGAGCTCGTATCGGCGTCTGCCAAGTGTCGAGATTTAGTCGAGTGACAGCAGCTCCTTGCTGTTGCGGAGGGTGAGGATGATGAATGGTGAGAAGAGGCAGAGATGGTACCTGGAGAAACCACGAAAGGGCCAGGAGGAAGATGGAAGGCAGGGTAGGGCAGGCAGAGAGTGCAGGAGAGCAAGAGGGAGACGGGTGATGAGAGTGGCTTTGCTCCTGCCGGTTCATGCCTGCAGACGGGAGGGAGGGGTGACGGCAGGCAAGGGTGGATGGACCCAGGTAAGGGTGGGCCCAAGCATGGCAGGAAGAATGAGCAAGGAAGGGCAGGGAACGCGAGGATGATGAGGGCTGAGAAGAGGCAATGCACTGTTGAACCCTTGCTTTGTGGAAGGCACAGACTGCATCCCCCACCTCTCCTCCCTTCCCACACACACACTGCCATATCGCTCAGGTACCTGCCTTACCTCCCACATGGGCCCGAGTGAGTCGAAACAGGTGGCAGCACCGTGGGAACCCAGGGGCCCGGGGAGTCGGTAGGGCGGGGAGGTCATTATCCTATAGCGCCCTGCCATGATGAGCTGAAAGAGCTGGGGGGTGGTGGGTGGGGTGGTGGCGGGGGGGATGACGGAGAAGGGAGGGATGAGATGAGGCGCACGCTGTAGTGCCGGGCTAGGGGGGAAGAGAGGGATAGAGGAGAGGGCTTGCCGGGAGAGGTTGGGGAGGGGTTCAAGGGTAGGTGCATTGGGAGAAGGAGGAGGGAGAAGCAAAGAGAGTGGGAACAATGAGGGTACGGCGTGATAATTGCACGCCGTAGCGTGCTGAAATGGTGCCCTGGAGGAGCTGGAGGTGTGGGCGGTGGGAGAGAAATGGGGGATGCGGTGGATGAAAGACGAAGCAGCAAGCGAGGGCAAGCAAGGAAAGGAGAGCGGGGAGAGCTACACACTGCACCGTCTTGACCCAATGTGTTGGACGAGCTGGGGGTGAAAGTGGAAAGGAGATGTGGGGATGGGAAGATGGAGGGGAGGCGGGAGGAAGAAGCGACGGGTAGGGGCAAGCAAGGAAGGGCAGTGCACCGCACCCTGTAATGCCGGGCATGGTGTGGTGAAATGAAAGAGCGTGAGCTGGCAGAATACAAGGGAGGGGCAGGCAAGGAGCATGTGTGCAGGAGGAGGTATGGGGAGAAGGTACGGCAGGAGGTATGGCAAGAGGTATGGCAGGAGGTAAGGAAAGAGGTATGGCAAGGAGGTATGGTAGGGGGTATGGCAGGAGGTATGGCGAGAAGGTATGGTAGGAGGTGTGGCGAGGAGGTGTGGTAGGAGGTATGGGGAAGAGGTACAGGGAGGAGGTATGGGGAGGAGGTATGGGGAGAAGGTATGGGGAGGAGGTATGGGAGGAGGTATGGGGAGGAGGTAAGGGGAGGAGGTATTGGAAGGAGGTATGACAGGAGGTATGGCAGGAGGTACGATGAGGCATGCCGTAGCACCCTGCCATGAGGGACTAATTAGCTGAGCGGAGGGTGGGTTGGGGGATTAAGGGGACGGGGGGAGAAGTGACGAGCACGGGCAAGCAAGCAAAGGAGAGCTGCATGCTGTAACTCAGCAAAGCTGAGGGGGTATGGGATGGATGGAGTGGAGCCACTGACCGGCATCAATAGCAGCAAGGCGAGAACCAAGGGGACAGGCGAGTGGGAGAGGGAAGAAGGGTCGAGGAAAAAGCGGGAGAAGGAAAAAGCAGGGAAGAGAAAGCGGGGTAGAGGGAAAAATCAGGAGAGACACTCACTTCACTCACTCCCACAGCGGCCACGAGAATGAGGGACAAGGGAGGGGCGTGGCAGGGCGCGGTGGAGGTCGACAGCAGTGATGGTGGCCTTGGTGGCGAGGCATGCGAGGAGATGGTGAGACTGGTGGAGGCTACTGGCTGCACAATGCACAGCTGGGGAGGGGGGAGAGGGGAGGGGGAGGAGGGAAGGGATGGCAGCGGGGAACAGATGGACAAAAGGAGAGAGGAATGAGACTGGCGAGTGACGGAGGTCACTGGCAGCACCATACCAACCTGAGGAGGGGGGACGGATGGTGATGGGGGTGGGGATGGAGAAGGGGAAGGGGACGCTGAAGGTGAAGGGGATGTTGATTGGGAGCGGGAAGGCAGAAAAATGATACGGAGTAATAGTTGCTATGCACCTGGACGGTGGTAGTGGTAGTGACCCACGTCAGACGAAGAGTTTGGTGACATGGGCGAGCGAGTGATGGGGCGGGGGGTAGGAAGTTGTGGTGTGAAAGTAGATTTGTTTCGGAACGTGGTGAGTGATGTGGGGGAGGAGTTGCCAGTGGGAAATGCGAGTCATTGCGTGCTGCGCGCATTCTCTCACCTTAATATACCTGCCGAGCTGCACACCTGGCTATATCAATGCAAGGACCGTCCAAGGTAGGTGTAAGAGAAATGGTTTAGTGATGGGAAGGAGGGGTGGTGGAAAGGGAAGGGGGGTGGGACAGAAAGTGGTGATGTATAAGTAGATTCCTTTTAAATCAAAGTGGGTGAGTGGGGGAGGGCGTGCCAGTGGGAGGGCAAGTGAGACAGAAAAGAGGGGTCAGAGGGAATTGCGAGTGAGGTTTGTGATAGGAAAGTTGTGGGTGATGGGAAAAGGAAAAGGGTGGTGGAGTTGCGGAGGGAGCAATGCTGTAGAGTGTCAGTCACTGTTAGTTCCGCGCATTGCTACGCTCAATAACATGGCAGGGCATTCGCAGGGCATGCACCACTCCACGCACAGAGTATTGGACACACGGCTGCGATGCATTCAGCTGGGCGGCATTCGGCCTCTCACCAATCAACCTTCAGCCTTTCACGACCAGAAACACAATTGAATCACCTGAACATGACCTGAGAGTGACCTGAGAGTGACCTGAGTGTGACCTGAGTGTGACCTGGAAATTACAACAGTGACTTGCGAGTCACCTGGAAAATACCCGAGAGCGAATTGAGAGTGACCTGCTAGTGAACCATTGGTGACCCATAACTAGCAGGTCACCTGGTGAAGGCCCATGTTCCTCGTACCACCCACGCACCTTCTGCACCTACCGAAGAGCAGCAACAAGTGAACCATCACAGCCCACTTGGTTCCTCTCCCCATGCACCTACTCCTTCCACTTCTCGTCCGTGGGGAACCACATCGCCACGGGGCAGCACCCCACCTCTCGGGCACCTCTCGGGCACGTCCGCCACGTCAACAGCTCGCAGGCTGCCCGTGAACAGTGGGCCCACGCCGGTGGGGCGAAAATCCATGGAGCGGCCGTTGGTCAATCCGTGGGGCGAGAGTTGGTGTAGGAGAGGAGAGGCAGGTGCGAAGCTGGAGGAGTGGGGAACGGGAGAGGGACGGGGGGACAAGAGAAAACAGCACAGCGGTTTGTGAGAGAGGGGCGGCGAGTCTGCGCAGTGGGGCAGAAGCTGGTGTGGGAGAAGCAGGTGCTGAGCAGGAAAGGAGGGGAAAGGGACAGTGCAATGCTTGTATCAGTTTTGAAAAATCTCAAGGGGCTGAGAGAAAGTGGCCGTACAAAAGGTGGGAAATTGTAATACACGCTGAGAGAAGCGGCGGGAATGAGTGCAGTGGGGCAGAATTCAGCTAGGAGTAACAGGTGCTGTTAGAATTATATATTGTAGCATGCTAAGCACATGTGACTGTACACCAATTGTGGTGTACAGTTGGGTTGGGACTACACCCAACATTGGGTGTAGTCTTGCACTTGGGGTGCCAATCCACCCAATTGTGGTGGAGGCCCCAAATGCAACCCATTGGGCCATAGGTTACCCCACTTCCCAAAGTGAGGCCAACCCAACCCATTGGGCCATAGGTTGCCCCACTCCCCAAAGTGAGTCCAACCCAACCCTATGGGCCATAGGTTGGTTCACTCCCCCATTTCCACCTTCCTCCCTTTCCCTTCCACACCTCTCTTCCAAACTATGTATGCTAGGCTTCCTCTCTAATCTGATCATTGATTCAACTTCCAATCTTCACATGGTATCAGAGCTAGTTCTTCCTAAGCCTAACTCTCCTTCCCTTAAAGTTTTTATTTTTCATGGGCCCACCCCTCAGCCACGATTCCCCTCCTCCGTGTGGCTCCGCCTAGCATACTCGCCGCGACCTACGCCGTCGCCACCTTCCCCTCCCGCCGCCGCGTCTGCTCCGGCGCCGCCTGCGCATCCCACCGCGACGCCCCGTCGCCACCTCCCCTCTCCCGCCGCCGCGCCTACTTCAGGCGCCGCCTGCGCATCCCGCTGCCGCGACGCCCCGTCGCCGCCTGCCCCTCCCGCGGCCGCGCCGTCACGTCACCACCTCCCCTCCCCGCTGCCGCGCCTTCCTCGGCGCCGCCTGCGCATCCCGCCGCCGCGACGCTTCGTCGCCGCCGCAAGACCCGCCGCCGCACCTGCTTCGGCGCCGCCCGCGCACACCCCCGCCGCGACGCCTCGTCGCCGCCTGCCTCTCCCGCAGCCGCGTCGTCCAGTCGCCGCCTCCCCTCCTCGCCGCCGCGCCTTCCTCGGCGTCGCCTGCGTCTCCTGCCGCCGCGACTCTTCATCGCCGCCGCACGTCCCGCCGCCGCGCCTGCTTCGGCGCCGCCCGCGCATCCCCCCCCGCCGCGACGCCTCGTCGCCGCCTACCCCTCCCGCGGCCGCGCCGTCACGTCGCAGCCTCCCCTCCCCGCCGCCGCGCCTTCTTCAGCGCCGCCTGCGCATCCCGCCGCCGCGACGCTTCGTCGCCGCCGCAAGACCCGCCGCCGCGCCTGCTTCGGCGCCGCCCGCGCACACCCCCTCCGCGACGCCTCGTCGCCGCCCGCCTCTCCCGCAGCCGCGTCGTCCCGTCGCCGCCTCCCCTTCCCGCCGCCGCGCCTTCCTCGGCGCCGCCTGCGCCTCCTGCCGCCGCGACTCCTCGTCGCCGCCGCACGTCCCGCAGCCGCGACTTCGCGTCGCCGCCTGCACGCCCTCGTCGCCGCGACCTTACGCCGCCGCCTGCGCATCCCGCCGCCGCGGCCTCCGGTCGCTCGTGCATCCCCCCGCCGCGACCTCCTCTCCGCCGCCCGCGCATCCCTCCGCCGCAACCTGCTCGTCGCCGCCCGCGCATCCCGCCACCGCGACCTACCGTCGCCACCCGCGCATCCCGCTGCTCCTACTGCCCCGCCCACAGCTGCAACTGTCTTCCCCCTCTTCCCCCCCCCCCCCCCCCCCCCCCCTCCTCCTCCTCCCCTCCTCCCGCAGCAGCAGCAGCCTCGGGAGCAGCGGCAGCAGCAGCAGCAGCGGCGGCAGCAGCGACATCGGCAGCAGCGGTGGTGGTGGAGGCAGCGGCAGCAGCGGCAGCAGCAGCGGCAGCGGCAGCAGCGGCAGCAGCAGCAGCAGCGGCGGCAGCAGCGACATCGGCAGCAGCGGTGGTGGTGGCGGCAGCGGCAGCAGCGGCAGCAGCAGCAGCAGCGGCGATAGCAGCAGCAGCCGGCGCCTCCGCAACTGCAATACCCCCCCCCCCCCCACCCCCCCCTCGGCCGCCGCGGGTCCACCCGCCGTCGCCTCCTCCCTTGACCGCCGCGGGTCCACCTGCCGCCGTCCCTCTCGAGGCCGCCGCGGGTCCACCCGCTGTCGCCTCCCATGGCTACCAATCCTCCCTCCCTCCCTCCTCCCATTGATGCCTCCTCCGTCGACAAGCTCCAGCTTGCCGCGGACCGCTCGGCGGTCAACTGGCATTCCTTCGTCGGGAGCATCCGTCGTGTTCTCCAGGACGCATTCGTCGGACCCTACTGCGTCCTCGACGTCCTCCTCCGCGCCCGCAAGCCCTCCAGCCCACGGCACCCAATCACCCTGGTGAACCCCCCCCACCCCCCATTCCTCCTGGCCCTCCTCCTCCTGAACCTACCTTGGAGATCGCCACCACCCAAGAGCTCCAGGCGGCCGCCGACGCCACCTTTCTCCACGATCGCCGCGAGTACCTCATCCGCAAGGCGGAGCATGAGGTTGCGGTGCATCATCACGACTTCACTGTAGCAGAACGTGCCAACCGCCTGGCTCTCCTTGATGAGTATAACGCGGCCATGGCAGACTACCTCCCCAAGAGCATTGCATGGGCCACTGCTGACAACCGCGCCTGCACCATCCTCCTCGGCGCACTCCCCGATGCCCTCATGCGCCGTTTCCAAGCTCGCGAGATGCGCGCCTCCCTCATCTGGGCTGAGCTTCAGGCGATGTTCGAGCGCCGCGACATCAGCTCCGTCGGCGCCCTCTTCCAGGAGTACTTCTCCATCACCCTCGCCACCTGTGATGGCGCAGTTGACTACGTGGGGCGCATGCATGAGGTCGCTGATCGTCTCTCAGCACGCCAAGCTGCCCTCCCCGAGCCACTGCAGATCCACCGCCTCCTCTACAACCTCACCCCGGACTACGAGTCCCGCCTCCATGCCTTCACTGAGGCAAACCCCTTGGCCGGCCTCAACGACGTGGTCCAGTGGATTATTAACACGGAGGTCAAGCTCCGCACACCCATCGTCAACCTTACCACCCCTCAGTCCTCCTCCTCCAGCTCCCTCAATGCTACACAGCCGCGCAACCAGGGTGGTCGCAGCAGCGGCGGTGGAGGTCGTGGAGCAGGTGGCGGTGGTGGTGGAGGTCGCGGTGGTGGTGGTGGCGGTGGTGGTGGCCGTGGTGGCCGTGGTGGTGGTGGTGGTGGTAGCGCTGGCGGCACCTCTGCTGGAGGACCCTCCGGTGCTGGGGGTGCGGTGACTCGAGGCGGTCGCCCTGGCACTCTCCCCCCATGCACGTATGTGAGCCGCCATGGTCCCCATGCTAGTACCCCTTGTGGCCAAACCAACCATCCCCCCGCCACGTGCTTCAAGGCGCTCGATGACGCCTGGGTCGATCGGGGCAACACTTGCACCCCTCCTCGTTGGAACACTGTCACCCCTCGCCCCTCCCTGGTGGATGTTCAAACTCTCCCCTCTTTCCTCCCCGCTCACCTCCGCCTGGTTACCCCCTCCCCGCCTTCCCAGCTGCAGCAGTTTCAGCAGCATCAGCAGCAGCAGCACCAGTACTTCCAGCAGCAGTTCCAGCAGCAGCCGCAGTTTCTCCAGCCGCAGCAGCCGCCACCGCCGCCCCAATTCTTCCAGCCTCCTCTGCATTCGCAGCAGCAATTCCCTCCGCCACTATGGCAGCAGCAGCCGATGACCTTCGGCACAGCGGCTATGGCCGCTCATGCCTCCCTTACTCCCCCCTGGGGTTCCCTCCCCTCTGCCCCCCCAACCGTCCCCGACACTTCGAGTAGTTTCCTTGGTAATCTCAGTGTTGCACCGTCCGTCGCTTCCATGTATCCCTCTGCTATCAATGAGACTTCGTTCCAGTATCCCGTGCCCCCTCCTCCTCCCTCTTCCCCCACCCTGGACTTTGTCCTTGACAGTGGAGCCACTGAAACCGCACTGAAAGACGCTGGCACTCTCACCCCCCTACCACTTCCCACTCAGGTTCATGGAGCTGATTCCAGCTTTTCCATTCCATGCACTCACCTCTCCACCCTCCCTTGCACTGCCTTCCCCTCCGGTAAGGTTATAGGTCTCCATATCCCCACTCTCCGCAACAACCTCCTCTCCCACCGTGAACTCCAAGGTGTTGGTATTACCGTCATTTACCCCGGTTATGCCAATTACTGTGATCTCTACCAAACCTCCTCTGGCCGCTTCCTCCTCCGCATTCCGCTTTGTCCCCGCACTCGCCTCTATACACTCCACACACCTCGCCCATCCTTCTGCCATGTCACCACCCGTTCCGGTGCTACTACCGGCCCACCTCCTCCTCCCCTACTTCCCCCCTCCCCTCCCCCTCACGCATCCTCATCTCCCTCCCCACCATCCTCCTCTCCTCCCGTCCCTTCCGTCACCCCATCTCCCTCCTCCTCCACTACCCTCTCGCACCCTGCCGTCCTCTTACACCACAGACTCGGCCATCCCAACTTCACCGCCCTTCGCACCACCGTCACCTCTCGCCTCCTCCGCAGCCTTCCTCCCGTCTTACCCCCCCTCCCCTCCTCCCCCTCTCCCCCATGCCCATCCTGCATTCACGGCAAGCTCAAGCAGTCCCCCCCCCACAGTCATCCCACCTTCGCCGCCGCCCCCATTGACCTTGTGCACATGGACCTCTGGAGCCCCTATCCCATCCGCTCCCGCCAGGGGCATCGGTACATGCTCGTCCTTGTTGACGACCACAGCCGGTACTCCACCACCTTCTTTCTTCACACGAAAGATCAGGTGCCGGCTGTGGTCATCAACTGGGCCGAGCTGTGCCGCAATCACTTCAAACGCCCCATCGGCCGCCTTCACTCTGACGGTGGCGGTGAGTTCATCAATCACACTCTCGCCACATACTGCAAAACTTACGGTATCCAACAGACCTCCACCCTTCCCCACTCCCCTCAGCAAAACGGCATTGCTGAGAGTGAGATCACCAAGATCGCTCGCTGTCTCATTGCTCATGCTTCCACCCCTCCTTCCCTCTGGAGCTATGCCCTCCTCCACGCCGCCCTTCTCCTCAATCTCCGCTCGCACCCTCAGCATCCTTCCTCCTCCCCCACAGAGCTTTGGTCCAACTCCAAACCAGACGCTGCCGGCCTTCGCGTTTGGGGCTGCAAGGCCTTCGTTCTCATCCCACCCGCCGACCGCTCCCGCGCCACTGGCAAGCTTGCTCCTCGCGCCCTGGAATGCGTTTACCTTGGGCACAACCGGGCCGGGACTCCCCCGGCTACCTCTTCCTCCACCCTCCCACCAATCGCCTCATCCGCAGCAGCGACGTCGTCTTTGACGAATCCGTTCCCTATTACTCCACTCCTCCCCCTGACCCTCTTCCTCCTCCCACTCGTCCCCTCGCTTGGACCGACACAGTCCTCCCGCCCCTCCTCCCTCCCGCCCCTCTCCTCCCACCCGTCGCCGCCCCGCTCCCGCCCTCCTCCTCTGCCGACGTCTACGACCCTGCCGCACCTCCTTCCCCCGCTCACTCGGCCGCACCCCCTCCCCCCTCTCCCTCCTCCTCTCCCTCTCCCTCCTTCCAGCAGCCGGACCCGCAGCAGCAGCAGCAGCAGCAGCACCCGGGACAGCCGCCTCAGCAGCAGCCGGGGCAGCAGCAGCAGCAGCAGCGGCAACTGGGACAGCAGCAGCCGCAGTAGCAGCAGCAGCAGCAGCGGCCTCAGCAGGGGCAGCCCCACCATCCCCCGCACCAACAGCGCGTCACCTCTCGCTCCTCCCCCTTTCTCCTTCCCCGCATGCACACCCGTTCCCTGGATCGCATCCTTGGGACCCCTCCTCCTCCTCCTTCCCTTCAACTCCTTGAAGACTCTCACGAGGAGTTTCTCACCATCCAGCAGCACACTCCATTCCTAGCCACCCTCTTTCTTGACTTCCTTGGCTTCCCCGTTCTCGGTGCCACCTCCACCCCCACCGTCTTCACTCCCTCCACCTTCTAAGAGGCCATCACATGCCCTGACGCGGACAAGTGGATAGCGGCAATCTTCCAGGAATGCGAGGCGTTTATCCGCAACGACTCCTTCGTTGACGTCCCCCTCCCTGCCGATGCCAACCTTGTTGAGGGCAAGTGGGTCTTTCGGGTAAAGCAGCTGCCGGACGAGGACCCCGTCTACAAAGCCCGCTACTGCGCCAAGGGCTTCACCCAGACACATGGGGAGGACTTCTGGGGCACCTACGCTCCCACCGCCAAACCCCCCACCCTTCGCACAGTCATGGACATTGGTGCGCGTGACAACATGGAGATCGAATCCATGGACGTCTCCAATGCGTTCCTGCAGGGCGACCTGCACGAGCGCATTTTCCTCCGGCGCCCACCCGGGTTCCACGCAGCCTTCCCTGAGAACACTGTCTGGCAGCTGCGTCGCCCTGTCTACGGCTTGAAGCAGGCACCGCGCGAATGGCATGCAAAGCTGGCTGCCACCTTAGGATCTCTTGGCTTCTCTGCTTCCCATTCCGACGCCAGCCTCTTCATCCGCTCCTCCCCCCGCCGCTTCTTCATTCTGGTGTATGTCGACGACATGATCCTGCTCTCTGACACCAAGGCCGACATGGCGCAGACGAAGCAGGCCCTGCAGCAGCAGCTCAAGTGCAAAGACCTTGGCGCCCTTTCCCACTACCTGGGCATGGCCATCACGCGTGACCGCCCTGCTCGCACCATCACCCTCTCCCAGTCCCATTACATCGGCCAGGTCTTGGAGAAGTTCGACATGGCGCTGGCCAAACCCGTCTCCACCCCCCTCCCCTTCGGCCACCAACTCGCTCCACCCACCTCTCCCACCTCCTCCCCCCACCCCTATGCCGAGCTCGTTGGGTCTCTGATGTACGCGATGATGTGCACCCGCCCCGACCTCGCCTACCCCATCAGCGTGCTCGCTCGCTTCGTCGGCACCGGTCGTCACACTGAGGAGCACTGGAAGGCTGCCAAGCGGGTCCTCCGCTACCTTTGCGGAACCAAGGACCTTGCCCTCACCCTTGGCGGTCCTTCCCCTCCTCTTCTCTCGGGCTTCAGCGACTCCTCTTGGGCTGACACGCAGCCGGACCGCCGCTCCTCCCAGGGCTACGGCTTCGCCCTTGGCAGCGGCCTCATCAGATGGCGCTCCACCCGCTCCTCCGCCATCTCTCTCTCCACCTGCGAGGCCGAGCTCTACGCCGGCACCATGGCTGCTCAGGAATCCCGCTGGCTCTGCTTCCTACTTGCAGAGCTTGGCGCTCCCCAGACGTGCCCCACTCTCTGGTGCGACAATGCCAGCACTATCCATCTCACTGAGGACCCCGTTTATCATGCCCGCTCCAAGCACATCGAGCTCCGCTACTTTTTCATTCGCGAACTTGTCCAGAAGGGCCTTATTGCCGTTCGCAAAATCGCGTCCGAGGCCAACTTGGCCGACAACTTCACCAAGGCCCTCCTTCGCCCTGCGCACTCCGCTTTCCTTCACCTCATTGGTCTCGCTCGCCCAGGCGCCCCTTGAATTAGGGGTTGTTCTCTTCTTGTGTTAGCATGCTAAGGGGTTGTGTTAGAATTATATATTGTAGCATGCTAAGCACATGTGACTGTACACCAATTGTGGTGTACAGTTGGGTTGGGACTACACCCAACATTGGGTGTAGTCTTGCACTTGGGGTGCCAATCCACCCAATTGTGGTGGAGCCCCCAAATGCAACCCATTGGGCCATAGGTTACCCCACTTCCCAAAGTGAGGCCAACCCAACCCATTGGGCCATAGGTTGCCCCACTCCCCAAAGTGAGTCCAACCCAACCCTATGGGCCATAGGTTGGTTCACTCCCCCATTTCCACCTTCCTCCCTTTCCCTTCCACACCTCTCTTCCAAACTATGTATGCTAGGCTTCCTCTCTAATCTGATCATTAATTCAACTTCCAATCTTCACAGGTGCGGAGTTGGAGCGGGAGAGGGAGTTGGGAGAGGGAAGGAGCAGGGAGGGCGGGAACGGAGCTGCGCCATGGTGAGATGGGAAAGGTAGCAGGAGGGCCCAGGCAGACACACGATTGTAAGGTCGACACGAGATCCATGTGGGTTCTGGCAGGCGGGCGGAACGTGGGGGTGCAGGTGACGCAGGCGCACGCACAGGTAGCCTGGGGGGCAATCATCCAGGTGAGGCACGGCGCGGTCATCGTCCAGGTTGACACGCGCGGCGTGGTGATGCCTGCGCACGCACATTGCAATCAGCCCACACAAATTGATTTCGCCGGAATCGAGCCGCAAGGCAGGTCAGTGGTCGAGGCAGAGCCTGGCGCCTGGACTGGGGGACGGGGTACGGGAGGGGGGAGGAGAAGGAGAATAGAACATGGGAAAGGGTACCGGTAAAGGGAGGGGATAAAGAGGGGGAGTGGGTTGCGGGAAAGAGGAGCGGGTAAGGGGAAGGGACGGGAAGGGGGACGGGAAGGGGAAGAAAAGGGTAAGGGAAGGGATGGAGGTAAGGCGAGGGAGAGGAGGTAAGCGGAGGGAGAGGTGCAAGATTAATGAAGGGGTAAGCAGATGGGGGATAGGTAAAGGCGCGGGAGCGGGTAACACAGAGTGTGTACGGGTAACACAAGGGGGTAAGGGATGGTCCGGGGGTGCATTGGCAAGCAGAATGGCTGTGCGAGTGGGTGCGAGGGGGCATGGGAACAGCAAGCAGGAGTGGAGCGGAGCTGGATGGTTGGATGGAGTGACTCTCGCACACGTCGTCCCTGCCCCGCATTGACTGCTCAGAGCTGCTCACATTGGCCAGCGCATCAGCTTCTCAACCGCACCCTCCGCCAGCCCCGTCAAGCACAGACCCATCTTTACCCTCTTTCACCGTCCTTTCCTTCAGCTCCCTTTCCTTCACCGCCGCTTCACCCTCCCTTCACCGCGCCCCGCACCAGTCTGAGTGACTCTCACACATCCCACCCACAACAACCCCTCAGAGCCTCTGTCATTCTTCTCCACCACTGCCACAGCACATGCTGCCTCCGCCATTCTTCTCCCTCTTCTTCTCCTCCTCTTCTCTTTGAGCTTCAATGTACCCATATCCTTCTCCTCTTGTGCGTCCACAGGAGCGCTGATCTGACCAACATCGCGTACCTGGTCAGATATCGCAAAGCCTGCGACTTCACTATCAGTCGCCGAGCCGCACAACACCCATCCTCCACCTTCACGCGCGCAGTCCGCCACCTAGAATCGCGGTTCCAACTTCCCAGTCGCCCTCCCAAAGCAGAATCCGGATTTTCTTTTCGCTCGTGAGTTTTGTGACGATTCTACCTTGCCGTTCGGTATTAGGGTTCAGGCAGGGACGCTGCCAGTCTAGCCCATCCGCGCTCATGATCAGCCGATAAACTACTGATCGAACAGGAGCTATAGGGAATCTGAATAAACCGAGTGATTCTTGAGGAGAAAAGACATAGTATTTTGCCTCTGTATGCGGCTCGAAAAAACTAGGTCACATAATCTCACGCGGCTTGAGCATCGAGCCTAGGATGCAGGCGACAGCACGAATATGTATGTGCAGTCCCGTAAGCCTCGAGGAGCACGAAACTGACAGACTAGGGAGGCGTTGTAGGCATTGTAATTGAATGTATAAGCCGAAACGCGTTGTTCTTCCTGTTCTAGCTGGTTAGGTAGGGCCGCCATGGCTCAGCAACAAACAACGGCTTCGGCGCCGAACTGGCCGGTCCGAACTTGAAATTTCTCGAATCTCGAGGCTGGTAACAAGTGTTATCAAGGTCTCTGCGACTGACGAGCTGGACACTTCTGAGCCTGCTCTGGTCGGCCCAGACCAGATATTTCGCCAAAGCCGATGACGACAAACGCAAATTCAGCACAGACTTTCGCAAGGGAGTGACCCCAGGTGTTTCGGATCAGCCGAAATCGAAACTCCAATCCAGTTTTTGCCCCAATCTACGCAAGTCTATCATGAATGGTTGTTGCATCACTTGTCGAAACCAGTGTCATTTTCAGAATGTAAACACTTCTGTTGAACACGCCCGCCCTTCATTTCCTTGCATCACCTTTGACATCCCTCCTCCTACCTCTCATATCTCGAATCCTCAGCAGATCAACTACTAGTCTATCACACAGATCTGGACCCACTCCTTTTGACACTTTGCTCTCCCCTTTCTCAACAGCTTACAGCTCCTCAGCCTGTCATCCGTTGATTTCGTGGATGGTGCTTCGTATGAGCCGCGACCTGTTTTCAGAAATGTCGAAATAGCTGTTGCTCTAACTAGAGAGGCGGCTGAGTGCGCGAAGCAGTACACAGTCGCACTTGTGCTACTCAAGGAATTGCATAGTCGTCAGTGTCCTATGGAGTTAGTAAGGCAGGATCTATAGAGGTCGCTGATTTTACCGGCGATCGAGGTCGCTGTGAGCTGCAGTTCGGAGGGAATTAGTGTTGAGTCAATCCGTTAGTACTCATACACGGAGCTTTCCCCTGCCGTTTTCGTTTTCTTCACTGACATGGGGTCGCGTAAAACTCACATCCATCATCTCCCTGACGATGTCTTGATCAGCATCTTTTGGCCTTCCGAACGATCAGAAGCATACACATCTGAGAGCGATAAACTTTGGAGTCCTCTTCCGCCGTTCACACCCAAGTACTTTTACAACGCTTACCCAGAGATCTCACCATGGCGAAGAGACTCTCCCATGCCGACCCCTCCGGCCTCTGCAGATGCCGCTCATAGCCTCCTCATTGCGTCGATTTGCCGTCGCTGGCGGCGTCTCGCTCAGAGCCATGTCACGACGCTCCTAGTCAAGGAACACCGCGTCGTTTCTCATCGGGATGTCCTCAACGCCGTTGCTTGCTTCTCCAATCTGACCCATCTGCATCTGTCGGATTTCAGTGTTGAGACATTGGATGACTCTTTTCTTGTTGACCTCGCCTCTGCTTGCCCAAGATTGAGAGCACTGCACGTTGGCGAGTTGATGGTTTCTGTGAGAGGACGACATAGGAGTAAGGTTCAGAGAGTTGGATTTGGCTTGGAACATCTCTCCCGTCACTGCCTTCAGCTAGAGCAGCTCTCGCTGTACTGCCTTAACGGAGGCATCGACCAACCAACTTCTCTCTCTCAGCTACCGTTGCGCATCCTCGCCTTGGGCAATAGAGCTTCCACCATGAAGGCTTTAAACCTCATCTGCCTTTCGTCTCTCACTGTACTCTCTATTGAAACCTTTTCCCTTCACTACGACCAGCTTTCCAGCCTCCTTCAACTCACCAACCTGACCCGCCTCTCCTTGCCTAGGATTAGCAATTTTGATCAAGAGACACCTGATTTCTCCCTCGCACAGCTACCTCTCGAGTCGCTGAAACTTGAACTGAATTTTGCACAGTTCAGCGACATTTTTTCACCCGGATCTCCATACAGGTTCTTGAAACGATTGCAGCTCAGCCACCGCTTCAACCAAGGCCAGCTTTCAAGCAGTATCGGAGAGGTGCTGCCACTCCTCCAAGAGCTCAGCATCAGTGAGAGCGAACACTTTAGCGTTCTGACTGATCAGTTCACCTCTCTTACGTGTCTGGAGAGCTTGACCTTATCCGCATGCTCCAGGCTCACTCTACCTGCAAACTTTGGGAAGCTTCCAGCCTTGAAGACGCTCGTGCTGCACAAGCTGCCACTTCTCCGTCTCCCTTCTTCCTTCACCAGACTCGGATCTCTGGAGACGCTTTTTCTGCTCGGGTGCAAGGAGGTGTATGATCTACCTGCAGGATTTGGTTGTCTCACAGCGCTTCAAACGCTGTCTCTTGTGTGCTCCCCGACCCTGGAACTTCCGGAGGACATTGGCGGCCTCATCAATCTCCAGACTTTCCGTCTCAAGAAGAATTGCAGCGAGCAGCTGCCGTCATCATTCTCACAGCTGGCGTCACTGACCAGGTTGGAGCTGGATTACTGCAGGGTGGGTGGACTTCCAGAGGGAGTGGGGAAGATGGCAAAGCTGCAGGAGCTGTACATTCGCAACTGCCGTGACATTTCAGAGATTCCAGAATCTGTGTCCGGCCTTGTCAGCCTCCGGGTGCTCGTGATAGTAAAATGTTCCAGCCTCTCTGCAATTCCCATGACACTGGACAGCCTCACCAGGCTCACACAGTTGGAGCTGAGGGGATGTGAGCAGCTGAACAAAGCCCCTCAGGCTCTGCCTCTCGCTCTCCAGATTCTATCGTGTGAAAACAATGAGCAGGTGGTGCTGCCCTGCATTTCACGGCTTTCTGAGCTCCGAACATTGCTGCTGGGCGTTGTCGGTGCGAGATGCCTACTGGCCATCGGTTACCATCTCTCTGGTCTGGAGCATCTGGAGCTGGTGCTGGAGGAAGATGCAGATGAGTTTCTGTTCGCTTTGACAAGGCTTTCTCACCTCCGCTCTTTGACACTGAAGGAGGTGCGCAGCATAAAGAAGCTGGTGGAATGTGGTGGCTCCGCATTGCAGGAGCTGAGGCAGCTGAACATTCACACCACATGTGATGAACTCACGGAGCTGCCTGCGCCCATCACCACTCTCGACCACCTCACATCCATGCAAATCCATGCGCCAAACTTGTCTTCTCTTCCGGAAACCATTGGAGCATTCTCACGACTGCGCAGGCTGGACTTATCCAACTGCTCATCCCTCGCGCGTCTCCCTGCTTCCCTCACGCAGCTCTCCTGCCTTCATATTTTGGATGTCAGCAACACCCCCATCCGATTACTTCCCCCTGGCCTCGCTCAGCTTAGCAGACTGAGGTGGCTTAATCTGCGTAACTGCAAGCAACTGGAGGCTCTGCCGAGTGACATTGCGGATTTCAGAATGCTTGATCTTCTCCTTACGAGAGGCTGTGACAAGCTCCAGAGCTGAACGTGATTGTTACTGTGCTTGGGCCCCTTTATTGTAGAGGGTCCAGACCAGACTACTTTCAGTATCTGCATGATTTCAGTTTAACTTTGTACTATCCAACCGAATGCATCACATAATAGGCATCCATGCTGAGCTGAAACTATGGAAGACGTGACTTGGCACTGCATCAAGAGAGGGATGGCAGTCACACTAGAAGCGTGTCAGTGCAGGATGAACTTTATTCCTTTAGACGATGAGAAAAATTCGGTACCGTACTCAAGTTGAAAAGTGCATGCATGCACATACATATTTCATGACATACAGTAGTCACGATTTGGCCATGAAGCTCAGTCGCAACTGTTAACCTCAGTCTCTACAGCTTAACAGCATGGAGACATGTGAGAGAGAAGAGTCTCGCTGCTGTCATAGGGCATGCCTCACAACTTCGAACTTGCAACCTCAAGCGAGGCCGGCAAGTGACACGGGCATCTGCCTGTGCGTGGGCTTCTTCTCACAGCCACTCGGTTCCAAGTAGATCAACCTGGTGAGCATCCTCAAGCGGATGGGGACTGAATCGAGCCTGCTGCAGTCTTTGAATACTGCAGGTCACAAGTCGGTGGGGGGGTTGGAGCGGACATAAACATTGTTGTTGGGCGGTGAGAATAGTGAAGCACGGGCACGCATATATTCAGGGAGTATAGGCAGAAAGATGCAGCACACCAGCTCCACACACAATGACCAACTCTCCCTCCAACTGCTCCCTTCAGAACCCTTTTACTTCCCCATCCTTCCATGTACCGTCCAATTGTTCTGCTCTTAAAGGCTTGCTGAAGGCGACCCTGCCGGTATTACTGCTGATGGGTGACAGGGGAAGCGAGGTACAGGGACAGAGACGCGTGATTGCAAGTGTAGGGGCTGCTTGCGAGTGACGAGGGATGGAAGGTAGTACTGCTTGGAGTATGCACGTCTGATGGGTGGTTGAGAGGAACGGGGGACACAGGGATAGTGATGCGTGATCAGTGTGTGAGGGGACTGGTAAGGGATGGGTAAGGGATGGGTGAGGGATGGGTGAGGGATGAGTGAAGGAATGGGTAAGGGGATGAGTGAAGGGATGGGTAAGGGATGCGTGAGGGATGGGTAAGGGGATGGGTGAAGGGATGGGGAAGGGGATGGGGGGAATGGGTAAGGGGATGGGTGAATGAAGGGATGGGTAAGGGGATGGGGGGAATGGGTAAGGGGATGGGTGAAGGGATGGGTAAGGGGATGGGGGGAATGGGTAAGGGGATGGGTGAAGGGATGGGTAAGGGGATGGGGGGAATGGGTAAGGGGATGGGTGAAGGGATGGGTAAGGGGATGGGGGGAATGGGTAAGGGGATGGGTGAAGGGATGGGTAAGGGGATGGGGGGAATGGGTAGGGGGATGGGTGAAGGGATGGGTAAGGGGATGGGGGGAATGGGTAAGGCGATGGGTGAAGGGATGGGTAAGGGGATGGGGGGAATGGGTAAGGGGATGGGTGAAGGGATGGGTAAGGGGATGGGGGGAATGGGTAAGGGGATGGGTGAAGGGATGGGTAAGGGGATGGGGGGAATGGGTAAGGGGATGGGTGAAGGGATGGGTAAGGGGATGGGGGGAATGGGTAAGGGGATGGGTGAAGGGATGGGTAAGGGGATGGGGGGAATGGGTAAGGGGATGGGTGAAGGGATGGGTAAGGGGATGGGGGGAATGGGTAAGGGGATGGGTGAAGGGATGGGTAAGGGGATGGGGGGAATGGGTAAGGGGATGGGTGAAGGGATGGGTAAGGGGATGGGTGAAGGGATGGGTAATGGGGGACAATGATGGAGAGTGACGGTGGCACAATGCACACCTGGAGGGTGATTAGACGAAGGGGGGGGCAGTGGGAGAGAGCAGCAAGACAGCGAGAGAAGGTCTAGAGGGAAACGACAGTGAGATGGAGGAGACAGAGGCGATGAACGATGGGAGAGGGGTCGGGGGTGAGGAGGGGAGGGAGGTGGCGATGTATAAGTAGATCTGTTTTGACACGCGGTGAGTGATTGGGGGAGGTGTTAGTGGGAGATGCGGGCGAAACAGCCCAGGAGAGGCCAGAGGGAAATGCAAATGAGGTAGGTTAGAGAGAAGGTGAGTGTTGGGAGGAGGGAGGAAGAAAGGAGCGACGGTGTAGAGTGTCGGTCCCCATTAGTCCCGCATTGTCACCTTGAATGAACACCAGGGCAGGGCATTCACAGGGCATGAAGCACGCATCGAGTATTGAGCACCTTGAAAAGCACCATTACAAGGCAAACGTCCTCTCGTGGATCAACCTCCAGCCTTTCAGGAACCTAAAATACAGCTGAATGGCACCAGAGAGTGACCCAGAAGTGAAACCCCAAGTGTGATGTGAGAATGACCCGGAAGTTACCTAATACCGGTGACCTAAGAGCACAGCCTGGCCCAGATCACGAGCAGCCACCCCAGTGACTTGTTAGCGACCCATAAGCAGCCCACGCCCCTCATCTGCTCTTCCCTCCGCTCGTGCTTGAGGAAGAACACCGCCCTCGGTGCACCCAGCAACCTCGCCCAGCTTCACCACCAGCGCCTCCCACGAGTCCGGGCGTGGACAGCGAGGTGAGCCTGCACCATAAGGGCGTGCGTGCGTGGATCAAAGGTGGTTGTGGGACAACAGTGCACCAATCTAGTCGCCATCATTGGACTTGGAACAGATTGCAGCCTCAGCAGCCTGCGGTTTCCCTGGGAACAGCCTTGGCAAGGTGTGCACTCGGCAGCCCACAGGCTTGCTGTGAAGAGTGCCACCATGTTCCAGCGGCAGGAACTCATGGGCCAGACATCGGTGCAACGCTTCAAAATGGGCAGTGCAGAGCAGAGCTGGTGGAAAGACGTGGGAAGGGTTGGGGGAGGTGGGAAGGAAGGGGAGGGGGAGGGATAGTGCGTTGGTGAGCAGTACGCTGCCACCGTGGGGACACGAATCTGTGGGGCAGACATTAGTGTGGGAGGGTTGGGGGAGGTGTAATGGGGAGAGTATGCGTGAGAGCAGTGTGCCGCCACCGTAGGGTTGGAAATCTGTGGGGCGAACGTTGGCATGGGAGAAGCAGGTGCGGAGCTGGGAGGAGTAGGGAAGAGGAGGGAGAAGGGGGGAAAGAACGAATAGGTGCAGTGGCTTATGAGAGGGATGTGGGAGACAGTGTCGTAGGGGTGCGAACCTTTGGGCTGCAAGTCAGAATAGGAGAAGCAGGGTCGAAGCGGGGGAAAGGAGGGAAGTAGTGCGTAAATGAGATGGATGAGGGAAGGAGGGATGTTGGAGGCAGTGCCTTAGGGGCGTGAGCCTGTGAGTCCGTGTAGGAGAAGCGGTGCAGAACTGGAGGGTGAGTGGAGGGTGCCATTCATCAGCTCCCTCCCTCCACTCACTCTCACGACTATCCCATAACCACTCTCACCGAATCCACAGCGACTCCTCACCAATCAACATCCCACCAACTCTTGACCAACTCCTCATCATCCCGTAACGTATTTTCAGAGACTCCTACAAGGAGTTGGATTGTTGGATGCCCAACAATTCAACAGCTCCTTTCCACCGCTGCTGACGGTGATTCCTCGAGTGTCTCGAGTGGCTCAAGTGATTCCTACAAGCATGTCCGACGCGCCGCACCGACTCTCGCCTTGGCGATGATAACTAGCTTGTCAAACGCCCCCAAGTCCCCCGCTATGGCCTGCGCCACCTCCAACAGCTCCCTTCCTTCACTGCCCCTTCAACACACCCTTCACCCCAATTCGACCCCCTTAACTGCTCCCTCGAGTGACTCTCACACGCGTGCCCACCTCTCACCGCTCTCACCTGTTGGCGATATCCCACTGGTCAATCAACCGTACGCCGTCCCCCCATCAAACGCCAAACCTGGCCTCCATGGCCTCTGCTCCAGACCCATCAGCAGCCCCCCTTCACTGCCCCCTCGCCCTCCCTCCCGCTCTCCCTGCCGCCACTAATCCTAGCGCCGACAACGCCAAACAGCGCTAGCAGCGTACGCTACTTTATCTTCCCGCTCGACTTGCCGCCTGCCGCAGTGCATGCTACTTTATCTTCTCGTTCACCTTCTTCTCCTTATCATATCCCATAAAGCCAATCTGGCATGACAGCATAGCATCCGCATCAAAACGGCTTGCTGTCGTGACGCCGCGGAATAGAGAAACACGAAAAGGTGTGACGTATCATCAGCATTGCCACGTCGTTGTCGTTGCAACCCTCTGATTCGCCGCCCCCAACAATACGGAAAGCATGAATGCACAGCATCCACGACGCCTCGAAGAGCCTGAGAGAAGCTTGATCAGGCTGTGCATGCAGCAGGTGGGCAGCACAGCATCATCCGACCGGCGCGAATGGGGATTCGCATCGCATCAACATGCAGCAGCGACAGTCAGGAGAAGGATTGCGACCGATGAGGTTCGGCAGGTGAGCGAAATACACGCAGGAATCTCATTGGTGGGGGCATGGGCGTGGTTCAGCGTGTGGGCGTGGGTGGGAGAGGCGGCGGCAGCGGCGATGGTGGCGGCTCCGGAGGCAAGGCAGTGCATCGGCGAGCAGAGGAACTCGTGGGCGACCTCCTGATGGGGGCACGTGGCATGCATGCATCCCAATCCAATCAGAGCGACATGGGCGAGATGGGCGAGATGGGCGAGATGGGCGAGATGGGCGAGATGGGCGAGATGGGCGAGATGGGCGAGATGGGCGAGATGGGGGAGATGGGGGAGATGGGGGAGATGGGGGAGATGGGGGAGATGGGGGAGATGGGCAGAGAAAGGTGAAATGAGGGAGCAGAGGCCTATTCAGAAAGCCCAGGGCAGGACGAGCAGGGCACGAGAAAATGTAAAGGAGGGACGGCCAGGGGGGTCAGCACTGACAAGGCAGGGATCTGAAAACAGAAACACCCAGTTCATGCGAACGTGAGAAAGCAAAGGAACAGTCGTTGCTGAGAAAGCTCGCAAAGACCGATGGTCAAAGCGGTTAGCAAGGCACTGAGTGGGACTTCCTCAGGGCATCACAAGTCGCTGCACTCTGGTTCTGCAATCAAGTCGCATTGTCATACACTCTCCCACAGCTCGCCTCCTGGACTCGTCTTATGCCGCCTCTCCAGTTACCCTGCCAGCATCTGCTGCCTTGACAACACTCGCAACTCTCATAGGCGAGGCAAACAGACCTCGCATACACATCTGCTCGGCCCGCCCTTCCCGCTCTACTCTCACCTGCTGCTCTCCCTCCCCGCAGCTGCTCTCACCTTCTTCTCCCTCGCCGCCCCCACCTGCTGCTCCTGCTCCAGGACGATGGGAGCACTGCGCTCCATTGCACTCTTGACATCGCTGAAAACCGCCACGTCACCCACTCTCCAGCACTCCGTGCCCCCCGTTTTTCCCACTGGGGACACGTGGAAAGTCCCAGGAGCTGCCACGTCAGCCACTGAATCTCAATCTCGTAAGAAGGCCGCAGGCGGAGGGAGGAGGAGCGGGCAAGAGGGGAGGGGAGGGACAGGTGGAGGAGGTGCAAGCGGAGGGTCGGAGAGAAGAGAGAGCTTGCAGTGTGGCGTTGACGTTCACAGCTAGCGATATCGCTCGCTTGGAATTGGAGGCCACGTTTCCATTCGTCGGTGCTTTTTTGCGAATGCGAAGCGTCGCATGGCACCAGGGAATGTCGCGTTCGTTCGTCTCCCGCTCCCTCCTCGCCTTCTCCTGCCGCCGCCTGCGCTCTACTCGCTCCTGATGCGCTGCTGCTGCTCCCTCTATGCCTGGCGCCAAGCCCCGGAACGCCACGGCCCTGCTCATTGATGCGGACACGGGATGAGACACACTCGCATGCACTCACACACGGGATATGCCTGCCTTCGCGAATGCGAAGCGTCGCATGGCAGCACAGAATGTCTCGTCGCAGGCGATCGCAAACGGCGCAGCGGTCGATTACGGGACACGCCGCCCTGCACCGTTTCGAACGTGAGCCCGTCTCAAGAGCACGTCAAACGGGTTTGCCACTACTGCTAGATAAGCGCATCTTGCTCGTAGAGTTCCCTCGCGCGAGTAGCAACGTCGACGTCGCTCATTGGGTTTGACGTGTTTCAGCAGCAGCTGGAGCGCCGCGTCTGACGTGGACAGCTTGCCGCCGCTCGCCATAGTAGGCGGCTTGGGAAGGAGAGGTGGGTAACACTACCGCAATCCTACGATGGACAATCACGAGGAACAGGCGGCTTGATCATCGAGCCTGAGAAGCACCTAACGGCACGAATATGGGCCTGCAGTCCGGACGCCTCGAGAGCACAAATTCGGGAGTCAAGGGAGGAATTACTTTTCCTAAACGAGCTGGCAATGGCTGAGCCACCATGGCTAAGCATTCACGACAGCTGCTCTCATTCAGCGATAATGCGCGCCGAGCTGGTTAGAACTTGGGATTTCTCGAATCTCGAGCCTGGTAACAGAACCGGATAACCATGGCCTGTGATTGGCCAGTTTGCTTGACGACAGCGATAATGCGCGCCGAGCTGGTTGGAACTTGAGATTTCTCGAATCTCGAGGCTGGTAACAGAACCGGGTAACCATGGCTTGTGATTGGCCAGTTTGATTGACGACAGAACAGAGCTCTTTCGAACCTACTCAAAGAACTGGCACGAGGATAGGCTATCACGAGGGGCGAACTTTCGCCAAGGCCAAATGACAAACACAGCACATCGACACAATCGCACACGGATACGATGTTCGCCAGGCTCACCACAACACCTTCCCAGCTTTTGTGTGTCTGTGCGACCTTGAGGAGGGGAGGGGCGGGCAGTATGGTTGCGGATGGTTGGCGGAAGGCCTGATGGGGGAGAATCGCACCCTATCTCCCCCAGCCTCGTCTTCCATTGCATCTCAGCTCATCTCATGCACCACCGCTGCTCCTGTGCTAGCTGGAGCTCATGCCATGGCTTCCCTTCGTCCGACGCGCTAGAGCGATAAATGAACGCAATATTCAGGCCCTGAGAAACAAGCTTTCTTCTCCTGCCGCGTGGCACTCGTACCCGTTGTTTTCGCTTCATCCGAACGCCCTCGAAATTGCGACACGGAATGCCTGCATCCAAGATCCAGCATCGGTCACAGGAAGTGAAAAGCAAGCGTCGTCCACCAAACTGGATCGAATGGCGTTCAATGGAGTGACCTTGGTGTCACGGATTACACGAAATCGAAACTCGAATACCACCACCGTCCCGCATTAGGCTTGTCGAGGGCCGTTGCTGCATCCCTTGTTTAACTGGCTGTCGTTTTTAGGACGTCATCACCAATCTCGAACACGCCGTCCACCCTTCAATTGCCTTTCATCACATTCTCCACCCTCGTGTGGCTCTCCTCTCATCAACTCTCATTTCTCCACTCATGGGCAGATCGCACATGAAGGGAGTATGCTACTAGATCTGGACTCACCACTCCGTTAATACGTACTCTCCCCGTGAGTATTCTGATTCTTTTCCATCGTGATGCTTAGACCCACGTCTTAACTCCTTGCCGTTCCTAGTCCATCATCTCCTAGTTTAACAGTCCTGACATCTGAATTTCCGGGATGGAGCCTCACACGAGCATCAGTAATTTGCCAGACGACCTTCTCTTTGCGATCATGAGGCGATCCTTGAAGCAGCACGCTACATGCGAATCCTACATAGATAGCTTGTGGACCTCTAGTTATGAATGGTCTCCTTACGAAAGTGGGGATAGAGCATGTCTGATAGTCAAGACCCCAATATCAGAGCCTTCCCCAGTCGCTGACGTGGCCGGAAATCTCCTCATCGCGTCCGTTTGCCGTCGTTGGCGTCGTCTAGTGAAGCTTCACGTCACCACACTGCTCGTAAAAGAGGACCGCCTGGTGTCCTGCGAAGATCTTTCAGCTGCCGTCGCATGTTTTCCCAACCTCACCCACCTGCATCTCAGCGACAACAGCTTCGAGTCGCTTGACGATTCCTTTCTTGTTCACCTCGCATCGTCATGCCCAAAACTGACGACTCTGCACGTGGGGAGGAGCTTTGCACGGGAATCGCCCTTTCGTCTTGAAGGCTCAGTCAAGCATTTTCGTAGAAAGGCGGGGCATCTGATAACTTTGGAGGGACTGGAATGGTTCTTTCAAGAGCTTCCTGAATTAGAGCAGGTTACTCTCTTCTGCCTCGACAACATCATAGAGCTACCAAGTTCCTTATTCCAGTTGAGGCATCTGCACACCGTTCTTCTCATCAACGCTTCAGCCCTAGAAAATCCCCGTTTTACCAACCTCACTGCCCTTACCACTCTGTACATCACCTTTCCAATGGACCATTGGCACTTCCGCGACCTCTTTCACCTCCCACGACTCGCCCATCTCTCCACCCTTGCCCCTCACCAAAGCCATCAGCTGGCAGGTGCTGGAAGCGTGACGTTGCCGTCTTGCCTAAAATCGGTCAACATTTTCATGTCTTGCCCTGATTTAAACCCCATTTTCGCATCAGCATCGCCGTTCACCGTGCTAGAGGATCTGCTAATCACCAAGTGCAGCGAGCTCGAGAGCCTTCCTGACAGCATTGGAGACGTGTTGCCTTGCCTTCGCAAGCTTACCATTCGCGACTGCTTTAAATTCAGTCACCTGCCTGAAAGCTTCACCTCGTTGAGCCGTTTGGAAGCCCTCGACATCTCTCATTCCTATGCATTTACCACCTTACCAAGCAACTTCGGTCATTTGCCTGCCCTCAAAGTGCTCGTGCTAGAAGAATTGTCTCTCTCGAAACTCCCTGCTTCCTTCTCTCATCTGACGTCTCTTGAGGCACTGTTTCTGGTTAATGGTGACCACCCTTGGCTGCTGCCAGCGAGGTTCAGCCCCATTTGGCTGCTGCCAGGAGGGTTCTGCTGCCTCAAGGCTCTCAAGGCCCTTTGTTTACACTTGGAGGAATTTGTGTTGCCAGAGGACTTGGAGGCGCTTGCAAGTCTGGAGGCTCTCAGGTTGCAAGGCTACCAGCGCACGGCCCTCCCAACTTCATTCACCCAACTTTCTTCCCTCACGAGCCTTGAGCTTAATGAATGCGCATTAAGTAGGCTTCCAGATGCCCTGGGAGGGCTGAGCAGCCTGCGGGAGCTGAAATTAATTGATTCTTCAATCCGCGCACTTCCTAACTCGCTGACACAGCTTATGAGACTTCAGACTTTGGAGGTCAGATGCTGCGGGTCACTTTTAGAAATGCCCTCGAGGTTGGATATGCTCGTTGGGCTTAAGAGGCTCGAGCTGGTGTCATGTCCGCAGCTGAGTACACCCCCTGCGGATCTGCCCACATCTCTTGAAACCCTTAATCTGGGTTCATTCGGGGACAGCACTCCCTATGTGGTGGACATCTCAAAGTTGTCCCAGCTGAGGGTGCTGAAGCTGAACCGCGTTGGGGCGACATGTGGGCCTGCAGTGAGCAGAGGGTTCCCATGTCTGCAGCAGCTGGAGCAGCTCTGGATGGATACGAAACGTGACAGTCAGGAGCTCCCGATACCCTTGGTGTTTCTCCCTCGCCTGCGCAGCTTGTGGATATCGGCACGGGGAATCTGCAGCCTTCCGGTAAACATGGCAGCAGCATTGCCGGAGTTACGGGAGCTGCGTATTTTTTCTTGGTCATCGGAGGAGCTGCCAGGAAGCATACTGGAACTGCGCTCGCTGACGTCACTTAGTATTGAATCATCTCATCTGACGGCGCTACCTCAGGGCATGAGTCGTTTGTCTCGGCTGCGCAAATTGGAGCTGGTTTTCTGCAACGCCTTGCGGTACCTCCCTGAGGATCTCACCCAGCTGCACCACTTGAAACTGCGGCAAACTTCCGTCCGCTCCCTCCCTGCCAATCGTGTGGAGCTTACTCGACAGCAGGGAGAGCCAGGCTGGCCTTTTGCAGCTAGACTAAGGTTTCCTCATGCTGACTTGGACTAGCTGAAGGTGCTGCCGTATGTCAGGATTTGCTTCCAATGTCTCTGATGCATGCTTGTTAGAGACAGTGTCGTTGAAGTTGGGCCTGCACCAGTGACGCTTGTGCGAGGGTAGATGAAGGAAATGCATGGTCATTACAGCCTGTAGATTTGTATTGTGTTTTCCCTTTGATATGCCTTGTCTTGTACTTTTTGTTGCCTGGTTTTTTAGAATTTGTCTGCATTTTTGTTGTGTGCCCTGTGCATAGTCAATCTAATTCGAGTGCGAATAGAGCAAACTGTTTAGGCGATGTTATCATTTCTGGGCTTGTTAGCATCAGTGGACCAACCCAGTAAATCTGCCAACGTGGTGACAAATGGGCGTGCAGGAGAAGCTGTGAATGCTGAGAGAACCACTGACCGTCATGGCACCTAATAATCATGATAATGCACAGTTCAAATTGCTTCTTTGTTGGGAAGGACATCATTCTTGTCTCGTAACAGGTTGAATTTGTGAATTGCTGGATAATAGGCCAATGAGCAGTGACTTGCAAGGTACCCCATGGCAGCTGCGGTACAGCCCAGGTATGTCCAGGTATGTGGAGAAAAAGGGGAGAAAGGAAGGATGGGATGGAAGGAGCAGCACCCTCCTTGAAGGAGGGTAAGTGAATATAAGCAGGGGTTATGCAGGACATTAGGCATAGAAAGCATCATGCCACAAGACACTCAGCATGCACAATTTCACACATCCAGTTTTGCATGTATATCCTAGCACTGCATCCTAGCACTGCAGGTGAAGGGGATTGAGATGTACCACAGCACCTCAAGACCACAACCCCGCCAACCCCACACGCTGCTGCCATTCATCTCACAACCCCCACTCAAAACCCCCACTACTGCTCTCATACCCCACCCCACCCCTCTCATACCCCCCACTCCCCTCACACACGCCCTACTGCTCTCATACCCCTCACGCCTCTCATATCCTCCCCCTCCTCATGCTCCCCCTCCTCTCATACTCCCCACTCCGCTCGTGCCCCCCACTGCTCTCATACCCCCCACACCTGCCACTCTTGTAAATCCAAGTAATTGCTGTAGCTTCCACTCCTGCTTTGCGCTTTTTCACTCCTGCTCTCCGCCTTTTCACTCCTGCTCTCCGCCTTTTCACTCCTGCTCTCCGCCTTTTCTCTCCAACTTTCCACTTTCCACTCCTCTCCGCGTTTTCACTCCAGCTTTCCGCTTTCCCACTCCTGCTTTCCGCCTTTCACTCCTCTCTACGTTTTCACTCCAGCTTTCCGCTTTCCCACTCCTGCTTTCCGCCTTTCACTCCTCTCTACGTTTTCACTCCAGCTTTCCGCTTTCCCACTCCTGCTTTCCGCCTTTCACTCCTCTCTACGTTTTCACTCCAGCTTTCCGCCTTTTAACTCTTGCTCTCTGCCTTTTCGCTGCTTTCCGTGCTTTGCGCCCCTTCTATCCGCCGTCACACCCAGAGATACTCCACCCACTGTTTCGTCTGCTCCTCCTCTGGTCTGCATGGTTCTCCCCTCATGCAGGTTCTCATCCCTCCCAGCCTTGGCTATGCGTTGGCAGCCCAACTACTGTGCTGCTCCTAGCGTTCTGGCTCGGTTCAGAGAGAAGAATGTGCGTTGTGGCCTGCAAGATTCTGATTCCTTGGTGCTGTTGGTGTTACGCATCAAAATGATGGTAATGTGCGTGGAATTCTATCTTAGGATTGAAATACGTGGAAATGATGGTGGTGTGCTGTTCCGGATGGGAGAGACTTGACGACCATGCTAGAACAAAATGCAATAAATAAAGCTCAAACAAAAACAAGTGTAAAGCAGTAATGCAATCATTTCATATTGAAACATCCTGCGCAATTGATGGTGTTCTGCGCGGTTCTTCATAGGGAAACGAAGGGAACATGCAGCTACTGTGGCACTGCTGGTGGTGGTGTGCACAGCAGTTGGCACCAATTGGAGATTTGCCATTCAGAAGCAGCCAAGCGAGCACGAATCGCCCACAGCCAAGCGGCAAGATAGCGAAGACGAGGATGATAAGGCTGAGAAGAGGCAGAGCACACTTCCCAGGGCCACAAATGAGTCGGTGATAAGGGTGGCGATATTGGCTGTGCACCAGTGGGATAGGGCCTGCAGAGGGGGGAAGAGATGCTGGAAGGCAAGGGTGGGAAATCAGGAGCGCCTGATTGAGAAAAGCCACTTCTTAAAATTAGGGCCTGCTACAATGCCCACCTGCCTTGGCCTTGGGGCTGTCGATAAGGCCCCTGTTGGGGTTTCATAGCAGTGCTTTTGGCAACCCACTGACCCACCACCCACCACCCACCCACCACCCACCACCCACCACACCACCCACCACCCACCACACCACCCACCACCCACCACACCACCCACCACTGACCACCCACCGTCCTCCCTTTACTCACAATCATGGCGGGGATAGCTCTACCAGCCACGATGCTCTGGAAGAGCTGGGAAGGTGCGGGGTAGGTGTGGTGGAGGGGGGGGGGGGGGGGGGGGGGGGGGTTGGAAGGAATGATGGAGAAGAGGGGAATGAGGAGATGCATATGCCATAGCACCCCGCTATGATGCACTGGAAGAGATGGAAGGTGTGCGTAGGGTGAGGATATGAGGGAAGCGGGGTGGGGTGTGGGTACACTAGGAGAAGTGGGAGAAAGAAGCAAAGAATATGGGAAAGCAAGGAGGGTAGGGTGGCACATGCACGGGCAGGGCATGCAGTGACCTGACAAAGCTGTTTCACGCTACCCATTGCAGTTAGGGCCAAAGCCATTGCACTGGTATGGTGGGGGTATGATGGGGTCAAGGGGCAGTGGGAATGGGATGATGTGGTGATGGTGTGATGGGTAATGGCGTGATGGGTGATGGGGTGAGGGGTGATGGGGTGATGGGGCGATGAGATCCTGGATCTGCCTCATTGAAAGGGTCGCCCAAGTGACAATGGGTTGCCAATGGAAGTGGTGGCGAGACATGCGACAACTGAGAGCACTTGCCTGATTCAGCCGTGGCAGGTTGGAGACAACGCACTACTCACATCAGTGAAGATATGAGGTATCGATGATCGGTGTGTGAGTGTAGAGACGGCACGGGATGGATGTTGGTGCTGGGTGGACTATGCGCACCTGGTGAGTGATTGGAGTAAGGGTGGTCAGCGGGAAAGAGCACAGTAAGGTGGGTGCATGATAAGCCGATTGGACGCCATTGGTTCCACTATGTATCATCTTGAAAGGTGGGAGATGGCAATGGGGACGGCAAAGTGAAAAGGGGACGTAGAACGGAGGGGATGAGGGAGGCGATGAAGAAAGGGATGGAAATGGAGACAAGGGTGGGGATGGGAAAGGGGAAGGGGAAAGGAAAGGGGATGGGGGAACAATGATGGAGAGTGAAGTTTGTATTAAGCACACCTGGTGGGTGATCGGATGATGGGGGGCCACTGGGAAAGGCTGGTGAGGTGGGTGAGAGAGAGAGGTGGTGAGTGATGAGGGGGGGTGGCGGGGTGGGAAATGGGGGTTGGGGGGCGGAAAAGGAGTGATTGTTCTGGAGTGCCGGTCCCTGTTAGTCCCGCATGGCCACCTGGTTGACTAGCATTGCCACAGGGCATTCAAGCTCTTGCAAATCAACGCAAAAACAGCTCAATCACGTGAGACTGACCTGAGACTGACACGGACCTGAGAATGAGAGTGCAGATTTTTTTACTACTAAGCTGCCACTGACCTGCCACGGACCTGCCATTCACCTGCCACTGACCTGCTGGGGGTCCATATGTACTCCACGTCCTTCACAGCACTCACCTCCTTAGCCCGCAGCTCGTCCTTCAAAAAGACAACTGCCGGCACCCAGCAGCTTTACTACTAGAGACCTGCTAGGAAGCAATAATCACCCCACTTTCCGCTTCCGCTCACCTTCCTTGCCCTTCGCTCATCCGGTGGAAGGAAACTGCCACGAGGCACCCAGCAGCCTTGACCCGCCTCGCCTCATCTGTGACTCGCTAGCGAATCACAAGTACAAAAACAGCACGGCCTGTCTCCCTCTGCTCCTCCATTCTCAAAAATTGCCACGGGCCCACGGGGCACCCATCAGTCCCACCCAGCTCCGCCTGCTGTGGGGGTGAAGAGCGCGCCCACAACATGGGGGTGGGAGCCGTCAGTGGGGAAGAAGTTGGTGTGGGAGAAGCAGGTGGGCAGCTGCAGGGGGTTGGTGAGTGGGCGGGGGGGGGGGGGGAGGGGGGGGGGGGGATGGGAGATAGGGAAAAAGGGTAAGCTGCACAGGTGGTTTATGAGATTGATGTGGGGGTGGGAAGGGGTGAAGTCAGAGTAGGAAAAGGTGCGGCAGGAAAAGGGGTGAATCTGTGAGTAGGAGAAGCAGGTGCGGAGCTGGGGAAGAAGGGGGACAAAGGGGGGAACATTAAGGGAAGGGGAAAGGGAAGCAGACAGGGTAGTGACTGGGTGGGTGATGTGCGGTAGGGGCAGATGGGTCACAAGCTAGAGTAGGACACAAAAGCGAGGCTGGATGGATGGGATGGGAGGAAGATGCGAACGAGGGCTGGGTGGGAAGAGTAAATTAGGATTTGGAGGGGAAAAAGAGGTAGTTGGAGGGTTGATGAAGGAATGAATTTTACCTTCTCAACTCAGCTGGCCTCCCCATCACCTCCCTCCGCCCACGCTCACAACCATACCACAGCCACTCGCAGCAACTTCTCACTGACTCATCACCAACTCCACAGTGATCTATCAGCAACCAATCATCACCTCCTCACCGACTCTCAGAGACTCCCACCTGGGCCACATCCAGCTACCCAACGTAGCGAACGAGTGTCTTGAGTGACTCAAGTGATCCCTATTCGCATCTCTCCGCCCCGCACCAACTCTCACCTTGGCGATATCCAGCCCGGCCCCTTCCACCCATAACACCGCAGCAGCACCCCACCCCCTCGCAACACCCCACCCCCGGCACCACCTTGGTGTCCTCAATGGCCTCCGCCAGCCCCAGAAGCACCCCTCCCTTTTTTCACCCCTCCTCCTTCCAACCCCTTCATCCCCCTTCACCTCCCCCTCACCTCCCCCTCAACACCCCCCCTTCCCTTCCCCCCCCTACACCCCTTCACATCCCTTCAATCCCCCTTCAGCCCCCTTCATCCCCCCTGTCTTGGTGTGCTTACCCGCGCGGTCGCTAACCTTCGCAACATGACTGGTCGGAATCCACGGAACGTGCGGCTTCAATTTCGGTCGCCGAGCAGCTGCTAGCAGCAGAAGACACACCTCCACCTCCAATCGCACCATCTGCCTCGGAGGTCCGCGCTTCCGTCTTTCCAGTCGCTCTCCTACAGCTGCTGCCACACTATGTATCCTCAGATTCGATATCGCTCATGTGATGGAGGCCCTCGTGTACAAACGCCGCTCCTGACAGCTCGCCACTGCCCAGCCGCGTACATCGCTCCGACCTGACTGCTGGTGCAACGGATTGCATAGGCAGGAATTCGTGGGCCAGACGCTGGCGTGGGAGAAGCAGGTGGGGAGCTGGGAAGGGTGGGGAAAGGAGAGTGGGGAAGGGGGGGTGGGGGAGAGGGGGGAAAGGAGAGTGGGGAAGGGGGGGGGTGGGGGAGAGGGGGGAAGGGAGGGTATGGGGAGGGGACAAGATACCGCTTTTGTGAGCAGTGTGGGGGGGGGCGAACAGTGGGCTAGACGTGGGTGCGGGAGACACAGGCGCGGGCGTGGGGTGAAGGATGAGGAAATGGGAAAGGAGGAAAAGGGCCAGTGACTAATGAGACGGATGTGGGAGACAGAGCCGTACAGGCAAGAAATGTGGGCCAGAAGTCGGAATAGGAGAAGCAGGTGTGAGGCTAAAAGGGGAGAGGGGGGGGAAAGGAAGGGAGCAGTGCGTTGATAAGAAGGATGCAGAGGAGGGGGATGCGAGGGGAGGGGAGTTCGTTGGAGTTCGTTGCACCGTCTCCCGCATCCTTTCATAAGCCACTCTGCTACCCTTTGCCCATTCTCCCCTTCCACCCACCCTTCTCCCCCACCTCCCCTCCCCCCTCCTCCGCCTTTCTCTTCTCTCCCCACCCCACCTCGTCTTGGCACCTGCTTCTCCCACACGGACTTGTGCTCCACCGACTCCCATCCCTACAGCGCCCCCAGGCGCACTGCTTGGGGAGGAGGAGGTGCGTTCTGAGTGGGTGAGTGAGGGGTAGGGTGGTGGGCTGGGTTGCTTGATATTCATGAGTCACTGGTTGGTGGGTGAGGCGAGGCTGGTCGAGGCTGCTGCAGGTTGCCCCGGGGCCGTGCTTCCTCAGGGACGAGCAGCACCGGGAGAGGGCGGTGGGTGGGTGGTGGGAGGGACGTGGGCTGGTTATGGGTCATTAGCAGGTCACTAGTGTGGCTGCTGGGTGCCGGCAGTTTTCTTCCTCAAGGATGGGCAGAGGGAGAAGGAGGAGTGTCGTGGTTACTAGCAGGTCACTCTCAGGTCAGTCAGGTCGGTCATGTGGCTTTTGGGTGGTTTACTGTGTTTGAGGTGGGTCCGCAAGAGGCTAAATGCCAGGGTGGTGTTTTTCAAGGTCCCTCCAAGTTTTCTTCATGCCCTGCGATTGCCTTGTAGCTAAATGCCCTGCACTTGCATGCACTGTGCCTGAAGGCCCTGCAGTCACTAGCAGGTCACTCTCAGGCCTGTGACCTGTCAGGTCAGCCAGGTGGCTCTGAGGTCAGCCAGGTGGCTCTGAGGTCAGCCAGGTGGCTCTGAGGTCAGCCAGGTGGCTCTGAGGTCAGCCAGGTGGCTCTGAGGTCAGCCAGGTGGCTCTGAGGTCAGCCAGGTGGCTCTGAGGTCAGCCAGGTGGCTCTCAGGTCAGCCAGGTGGCTCTCAGGTCAGCCAGGTGGCTCTCAGGTCAGCCAGGTGGCTCTCAGGTCAGCCAGGTGGCTCTCAGGTCAGCCAGGTGGCTCTCAGGTCAGCCAGGTGGCTCTCAGGTGGTTGAGCCTAAATGCTTGTGGTGGTGTTTTCCGAGGTCCCTCCTTGTTTGCTGCATGTTCTGCGATTGCCTTGTAGCTGATGCACTTGCATGCACTCTGCCTGAATGCCCGGCAGTTCCAACTGCAACTGCAACTTCCACTCCCCCGTCCCCTTCCCCATCCCCATCCCAGTCAGCATTCCCCTCCCCCAGGTGCACATGGTGCAGCCAGCAGCGGCCATCACTCTGCTCCAATCCGCCTATCCTGCACCCACCTCCCTGTCTCTCTCCCTCCCTATCTCTCTCTTCCTCTGGCCACCCTTGCCCTCAATCACCCACCAGGTGTGCACAGCCCAGCCAGTAGCATCCAACCGCTACCGTTTCTACAACCACACATGAATCAACGATCACTCATATCTACACTGAGGCCGGTAGTGCCTTTGACGAACCTGCCTCTACCGAATCAGGTCTGTGCTCTCATCTTTCTCCTGCCGTGGAGGAGACACTCCCTTCATCTCACCGCTGCTTGATCTCACTGCCACATCACACCATCATACCATCACACCCCATTACCCCAGCATCACTTTGCCCCATCACCCCATCCCCATAACACCATCACCCCATTACCCCATCACCCCATCACCCCATTACCCCATCACTCCATCACCCCATTACCTCATCACCCCATCACTCCATCACCCCTTTACCCCATCGCCCTATCACCCCATCATCCTCCGGCCGTGCACTGGCTTCGGCCCACACTGCAACGGTTGGTGTGAAACAGACAGACTACTTCCTGCCCTGTCCCCCCATGTACTCACCTCCCTTAATTGCACCAGGCATGGCCTACGAACCAGGAGCCAGCCAATTCATACTCTTGTATCCTTTCTCCCCCTCCCCTACTCCCAAACCCACTCCCCACTCTCCCAACCCCTTCCACCGCATCATGGCGGGGCGCTTGGCCTGCTCTCCACTCTCCAGCCCTTGCCCATGCTCCTTCCTGCCTCTCTCCCCTGCATCCAAACAACCCCCTCCCACCAACCCACACCTTTCCAGCGTATCGTGGCAGTGCAGTGCGCTACAGACAGCATCCACCTCTTCCCGACATACTTTGTGCTCCCTCCCTGATTGCTTTCCTCGTTGCTTCCTCTTTCCCTGCCCTCCATTCCATTCCGCCCACCAAAAACCCACACCTTGCCACCTCTTTCAGCGCGTCATGGAGGGGCGTTACGCTGTGCACTGCAGCTCTCTCCACCCTTCCTTATCCGCGCATGCTCGTTGCTTCCCCTCCCCTCTATCCCCTCCTCCCCTCCAGCACATCATGCCGGGGTGCTCCAAAGTGCACCTCGCCCGATGCATTAAGACATGCATGGCAGCGTCTAGGGCGATGTCCATTCCTTGCATCCCAAAATCTCTCCTAAAAGATCCCTTGTCACAATCAGTCATCAAAATCCCTCGTCCAAATCCTCAGTCAAAATTTCCCTGTCAAAATTCTTAGTCAAAAGCTACCCTACTGAAATCGTCTTTGCGCCCTTATCATCCTCGCCTCCTGCAGCATTCACAAGCCCCCCACTCATCCCGTCCCTACACTGCACGCTACTACTCTCCACCTGCTGCAACAGGCCCTATTTTTCAGGCACAAGGCCAACATCACCACCCACATCCCTCTTCCCTTTAATGCCAATAGGCCCTATTTGGCAGTTGCCAAGATGGTCGGCCTTAGAGCAATGAGCAGGGGCCTCGTATCAATGTTCATGGGCGTCTAAACAATGGTCTGGCTCTCATGAACTAGGCACCTTTGCTCATGCTTCATCTTCACCGCCTTCCCTGCTTTCGTTCCTGCCGTTCCCTGCACCGCCTGCCTGCCCTGCCATCCATAACCCCTCCCTCTATGCAGGCCCTATTCAGCAGACGCAAGGCCAATGTCACCACTCACATCACCGCCTCTCTCTCGCATGGCATCAGGCCATTCTCTGGCACTGTGCTGTGCCTCTCTTCTGGGCGTCGCTTGCAGCAATATTGCCTCCCAAGAGTGGCGTCATGTTTCCTTTGCTCTTACCGATGGATGCATACGGCAATTAACCATTTGATATGACACTAAACGCCTGTCCTTCCAAGATGCAGCAGTTGGTTGCCGGTTCCAAGACGTGTGATGTTCTGTTTCAAGGTGGTCCCGTGCATCTCCTGTCCCAAGGAGTTTTTGGCTTTCATGCTCCTCCTGCACATCACCATCATTGCGCGAAGCCAAGTATAATCTAGTTGAATTAATTTACCGGTACATGCATGATCTTTCAGCTGTTGATGGCTATGGGACAATGGAGTAATTATGCCACACAGGGTTGAAAAGGCTGAAAGGGTGTAGATGCTGTCTTCAGTCACTGTGAATCTAGCCCTAGTGCACTAGACAATACCTACACAACTTCATGTTGCAGCCATTACTCATTTCTCTCCCTTAACTGAGCCACAGCACAGCGAGCAGCACACTAGTTGGCCTGCCAACCAACGCAGGGAAAAGGCATGAGTGGGATGAAAGAGATGAGTGGGATGGAAAGGCTTGGGTGGGGTGAAAAGGCATGGATGGGACGAAAATGCATGGGTGGGAGGAAAGGGCATGGGTGGGATGAAAAGGCATGGGTGGGATGAAAAGGCATGGGTGGGAGGAAAGAGCATGGGTGGGATGACAAGGCACGGGTGGGATGAAAAGGCATGGGATGAGATGAAAAGGCATTGGGTGAGATGAAAAGGCATGGGGTGAGATGAAAAGGCATGGGGTGGGATGGTAAGTCATGGGGTGGGATGAAAAGGCATTGGGTGGGATGGTAAGGTATGGGTGGATTAAAAGGTCATGGGAGGGCTGAAAAAGGCATGGGTGGGTTGAGAAGGGCATGGGTGGATTGAAATTGCAATAAGGCATTATAGCTGCTGTTGAAGGAGCACACAAAACATTGGGAGCTGGATGCTCGAGGAGAGGAGTGTTGCTGGTGTTGAAACGAAGTAGGATTGCAAGGGTGAAAAGCAGGAGTGCAAGTGTGAAAAGCAGGAGTGCAAGGGCGGATATGAGAGCAGTGAGGTGTGTGAGGGGAGTGGTGGGTATGAGAGGTGTGGTGTGGGGGGGTATGAGAGGAGTGGGGTTACGGGAGGGGTGGGGGAGGGGGGGGGTGGATGAGAGGAGGGGTATGAGAGGAGGTGTATGAGAGGAGTGCAGGGAATGAGGGGAGTTTGGAAATATGGGAGGAGAGGGGGGTAAGAGAGGAATGAGGGGTATTCAGGGAGTAAGGGGTTTGAGGAGTGAGGATTATGAAAGGAGTGGGAGAGTTGGGGTATGCAAGGAGTGGGGGATAGGAGAGTGGTGAGGGGGGGCGGGGTTACAATACAACAGGAGTGGGGGTTTGGAAAGAAGTGGAGGGATATTTCAGAAGGCATATTTCAGAGTGCAGATTATGTAATTCATATCTCAGAAGCCATCTCTCAAATTCTATATCTCAAAAAGCATATTCATCCGAATGAATCAGCTTCTCAAAATGCAGATCTCAACATGAGAGTTTTTTAAAGCATCTCTCCAGTAATTCTGAACGATTTAAGATCATGTTTCATATTACGGTACCTCAGATTTCAACATGAGATTTTCATACTCGAGAATGAACATTTCAAAACACACTTCCGAAAATGCATCTCACCTGCATAGTCTGTCTTCAGAAGAGTCATTGGCAAGACCAGAGTTATGTAACTTCCTGAACATTGAATTGAAAGAACTGAATATAACAGCCTAATCTTAGCAGCACTCTACGACTTCTGGCTGACTTACTGGGTATCTGGGTATCACACAGACTACCACACCTGCTGAGTATTTCTGCTGTTTTTGTTTTCTGAAGCTCAATTGTTTGCCTAAGCATGACGCAGCCCACATGAATACAAGAAACAAAAATCGTTGGTGAAAGGCAACGAAGATCAGCGAGAACACACTACCAAGAAGAAGAAGAAAAATTGGTGCAAAAAAAAGCAGAATCAGAGGGCACACTACCAAGAAACAAAAGAAGGTTGGTGCAAGACAAGCGAAATCAGAGAGCACACTAAAAGTCTCTTAAACGTCCCACTGGCACTAGCTGCACTAGCACTAGCTGCACCTGCCTTGGCACCAACTTCACTGCCCTGGCACCGGCTTCAAAGGCGCCTTTGCCATCCAGCATCTGCCATTCAAGCACAGTCAGAGCGCACTGCACAGCTGCTTAGCAAAAATCAGCAACGGCATTTACCTAGTCAGTGGAAATAGCCCCCGAGGAACTGGAACGCATTCAACACTCACCCACCCACCCACCTCAGTTAACTGCAAGCGAGCCCAAGGCAGTCAGCCAAGTCAACACTCCTCGATCAGCTGCACGAGATTTGCAGGAAGGGAGCGGATGGAGGTGTCACGCAGTACCAAGTGGTGCAGCTGGGTGAGAAACTCCGGGAGGTGCTGTAAGGCTTTGCAGCCAATCAGCTCAAGTTTGCACAGCCGAACCAATGAGGTCATGCCTTGAGGCAGTGACGTCAGCCGAGGAGCTTCAACCGTGAGTGACGTCAGCGAGGTGAGCTCTAGTATGCTGCTTGACAGCTCCTCTGGTGACCAAGAAAGAAGCTCCAGATGCAGTAACTGCGGCAACATTGCCGCCATGTTTAGTGGGAGGCTGCGAACTCCTGGCGCCTCTATCAGCAAGCTGCGCAGGCGAGTTAGACACATTAAGGGGATCGGGAGCTGCTGAATGTCACCTTCCAAACGCATCTCCAGCTGCTGCAGCTGCTGCAGACACGACAAACTGCTGCTTCCTGCAGGTCCACATCGCACCCCAACGCTGTTCAGCTTCAGCACAATCAGCTGCGAAAGTTGGGAGATGTCCACCACATGGGAAGGGCCATGCATGAAAGGCCCCAAGCAGAGGGTCTCAAGTGAGGGAGGCAGAGCGACAAGGGGCCTATTCAGCGAACAATACGTCAGCTCCAGCCTCTTTAGCCCCACGAGCATATCCAGCCTCGAGGGTAATTCTGCAAGTAGCCAGCAGTTTCTAACCTCCAAAGAATGAAGTCTCGTAAGCTGGATCAGTGAGCAAGGGAGCGAGCTGATTGAAAGACCAATGATCTTCAGTTCTCGTAGGCTGATCAGGTCTCCCAGGGCTTCCGGAAGACCGCCTCGAAAGTCTGAGCGGCATGAATTCAGCTCGAGGCTCGTGAGGGAAGACAGCCGGGTGAAGGAAGCTGGAAGGGGCTGATTCAGGCGGCCATTCAGCCTGAGAGCCTCCAGCCTTGCAAGGGCCCCAACGCCCTCTGGCAAGGCAAGACTGGCCCTAAGGTGTGAACTTTCAGAGAAGCAGAGCGCCTTGAGAGACGTGAGGCGGCAGAACTCTGCTGGCAGCTGCTGAAGGCTGAAACAATCAAGTAGAAAGAGTGATTCAAGAGCCATGAGATGACAGAAGGAAGGAGGAAGCTCGGTGCAGTGCAATTTCTCCAGCACCAGCAGTTTGAGGGCAGGCAGGCGGCCAAAGTTGTTGGGAAAGGTAAAGGTATTTACAATAGAGATGACGAGTATTTCCAAACGGCTCAGCGATGTGAAGTTTTCAGGCAGGACGGCTCTATAGCACTTGTGAATGACCAACTTGCGAAGGCACGGCAGCACATCTCCAATGCGGTCATGGTAGCGTCACGCTCCCAGCACGTGCCGGCTGATAGCTTTGGTGACGGACGGAGGTGGAGAGACGGGTGAGCCGTGGGAGGTGAAGGAGGGTGGAGAGGTGACGATGGTGCATAAGGAAGGTGATGTGCAGGGTGGTTAGGGCAGTGAGGTTGGTGAAATCGTGTTTCTCCAAGGCTGAAGCGTCGGTGAGAAAAAAGGTGTGCAGACGCCTCAACTGAAAGAATGATTTCGGTAACTCTGTTTTTTGGTGGAGGAGGCAGAAGAGAGTAACCAGCTCCAGTTCAGGAAGCTTCTGAAAAAACAAATCCAAGCCCTCTGTTGTCATCGGATGTTCCTTTCTACGATAATGCTTAACTGGGCTGTTACGGTCGAAGGGCAATTGCCCTGCAAACCTCCTTCCCACGTGGAGGCGAGTCAGCTTCGGGCATGACGCAACGAGGTGAGTGAGGAACGACTCGGCGCAGTTGTCGCCGAGATGGAGATGGGTGAGGTTGGGGAAGCACGCGACGGCGGCTGAAAGATCCTCAAGGGACACCACGACGTCTTCTTTAACATAGAGCGAGGACACTCTAAGCTTCGCCAGACAACGCCAACGACGGCAGACGGACGCAATGAGGAGATTCCGAGCCGCGTCTGCGACTGGAGGTGGGGCTGGTACCGGCGGGACTATCAGAAACTTGTTAACCGTAAATCTATCGGAAATGATACCTGGCCAAACTTCAGTGGCCAAGTTATCAAAGTGGGATTCGTGAGAAGCCGGTTGCTCAAAGGAGAGCGTAATGATCTTAAAGAGAAGATCGTCAGACAAATCATGGATCGTCCGGGACTCCATGTCGGGAATTAGAGATACTCGGGACGTCGGAAGACGTGCTAAGGTACAGAACGCACTGGAGGACCTAATCTTAAGAACTTCGGTAGAAGGAACTGTGATCGCAAGGTAGTAAGCAAGCAGTAGCTTACCTCAGCGCCGTCCCTAGTGAGCATCAAACGGAAATGAGTCAGTTGGAGAAGCGGTGCGTACGAAGCGGTGGACGGGAAAGCTGAACACATTACTGGCTGTGCGTCGCGTGAGCGCTGCAGAACGAGGCATTGCCGCCACGTGGCGTACCCTCTCGAATATGGGAAAGCATCCTAGCGGGGAGAGGTACCTGGACCCCTCCGCTAAAAGGGCAGGGTTAGCGCTTTCTGCGCATGGTTTTCGCAAAAGGCTGGGCTAGGGGGGGAGGGTTATCGTTCGGGTAAGTAGCTTTCGCAGGGGTACTACTAGCGACCCTGCGCTTTCAAGGGGACTACAGTGCTATATGCGGGCACTTTCCGCCATTCCACCACTCCGACAGGAACATTATGGCAACAACACAGAACTCGGTCCCACATTCACCCACGTGTCACAAATTTCGCAAGCCACTAGAATAAATATCCCTTTACCTGACCGAAAAAACTAAAACCCAATCGGGAAGGGATGCGTCTCAGGGAGGCATCAACCCTAAACAAATGTGGGTTCCCGTGTTTAGGGTTGATCCCTCCCGAATGAGTCCAGGTTCCCTATGGGTTTTACTTTTTTTTGCCGTGCGTTTTTTAACTTCCGAAATTTTGACACGTGGGTGAATGTGGGGGAGAATTCTGTGTTGTTTCTATAATTCCCCTGTCTCAGGCACGGAGGGGTGGAAAGTGCCCCCTGCTGGCACTGTAGCTCCCTAGAAAGCGCGGGGTCCCTAGTAGTAACCCCGCGAAAGCTACTTACCCTTATCGTTCAGGTTAGGGAGTCGAGCCCTCAATGAGCCACGTGTTTCATCCTACGCTTGCTCGCTCACTGTACATCCCAACCACAGATTCCGCACTGCGCGCGCTTGTCTTTTCTACCGAACCTATCCCACGTTCCGGGTGGCACGACGGGTCACTGTTCCCAAACCACTGTGGCCCTACCTTTCGCGCCAATACTTGTTACAGCTTCACTGAAAACGCACAGAAACTCCGTCAAAGGACTTTCACGTCAAGGTTAGGCACACAGGAAAAGTGAAACAAAATACAGGTAAATCCGTTACGAGAGGTTGAATTGATTGCGCATAGAATGAAAGTAGGGATAAAAAATAAGAATGCGTAGGTCAGGTTTTCATATGCAAAACCTTGATTTGTGTTATTAAACCCTTGTCGGGTTTAGTATTGGATCAGTGACTATGTTGTATATATACATGACATCTAGTATAGAAATAAATATATATATGTTAATATGGTAGATTTTTTTTAATGCTAAACGATTTACAGCTTTTCAGGTCTATGATAAAATACATACAACTCCCTATCTTCGTGAGGTCAAATCGGCTATTACCTCTTTTGAAATAACAAACGGAAGTTGACGTGGCACCTCGTAATAGCACAGGCCTATCCTTGCACAGTTCTCCTTGCTCGCATGTTTGGAACATCATATCTCATTACTAAATGCTGCGAATGACACCGAACCTGTCCAACACGCTTACAATATAGTAAATGAAGGCATGATAGAAACAAACATCGTTTCAAATAACGTACGGAAGTTGCTGTGGCACCTCGTAATAGCACAGGCCTTTCCTTGCACAGTTCTCCTTGCTCGCATATTTGGAACATCATATCTCCTTACTTAATGCTGCGAATGACACCAAAGGTTGGTATTTCGGGTTTAGGCTACAGCAATTATCAAATTATTAACGAGTCATTACGCATGCAAATACGAGGCCTCCATCTCTTTAATGTTGGGAAAGTCAACCTTTCCAGACTGTAATAGAGTGTACTTAAATAAAGTAGCCTACCAATTCTATACGTAGTGTACGCAACGAACTGCTCTACCCCACCTACTTCTACTGCCCTGTATGTTTCGGCTGCAATTGCTGCACCAAATTCAATAGCTGCTGCCATTGTCGCTGCAGATGCTGTTGCTGATCTGGTGGTAGCTGTTGTTGATGATAGTACATTTGGTTTTGTTGCAATGCCTGCAACAGTTGCAACAGGTGCAGTCCTTGACCCTGGAGCAGCTCATGCTGTCCCTGATGCTGTGGTTGCAACTCGCGCTGCTGCTGCTGTTGTTCCCGCCGCCGCTGCCGCCCCTGCCGCTGCTGCTCGTGCCCCATAAGCCCATGCTGCCCCTGCTGCCCCTGCTGCTGCTGCTGCTGCCCCTCTTGCTGTTGTTGTTGCTGCCCCTGCTGCCCCTCTTGTTGCTGCTGACCCCTCCGCTGCTGCTGCTGCTGTCCATGCCTAGGGTCCCACTGCTGCTCCTGCTCCCGCCGTCTCAAGCGTCTCTGCTGCAACTGAAAGCTTCTCCACTGGCGCCGTTGCTTCTGCCCCAACCGCAAGTGTTGCAGTTCCTCCTCCATTTCCACACATTGGTCATCAGCAACTGGCTCATCCACAACAACTGACTCTTGTGTATCAGGTACCGGGGCCTGTACAACCTGCCTGGCCCCTCCCCTTGGCTCCACACTCCCTGTTTCCTCTCTCTCCTCCCCGCTTGCTTCAGCATCCACTGTTGCTGGCCGTTGATCCCCACGACCTGACTCGGATGCCACCTGTCTCTGCTGACGCAGGTGCTGCATTCGCCGCAACCGAAAACGAATGACGTTATCACCATCGTTATGATCTCCTACACCTCCACCCACCCCTCCAATCTCTGTGGCTCCTCCTCTCAGCCCCACTCCACCGCTCACTGCTGGTCCTCTCTCACCCCCCACCCCTCCACTCTCTGTGGCTCCTCCTCTCAGCCCCACTCCACCGCTCACTGCTGGTCCTCTCTCACCCCCCACCCCTCCACTCTCTGTGGCTCCTCCTCTCAGCCCCACTCCACCGCTCACTGCTGGTCCTCTCTCACCCCCCACCCCTCCCCTTGGTCCCACTCCTACACTCACTGTTGGCTGTCTCTCAGCCGTCTCCACTCCACTCCTGTCTGCTCCTTGCCTCGCCCGGAATCCACGCCTCTCCGCTTGTCCTCTTCCTCTCCCTGCCCTTCCCCTTGTTTCTGCTGGTCCACCCCTCCATCCGCCTCTCCCAATCTCTGCTACTCCTCCCCTCCTTCCGACTCCTGCGTTTTCACCTGCTCCACCCCACCCTCCTACTCCCCCACTCTCTGCTGCTCCTCCTCTCCCTGCCACTCCTCCCCTCCCTGCATGTCCTCCCCTCCCTGCATGTCCTCCCCTCCCTGTATGCCCTCCCCTCCCCGTATGTCCTCCCCTCCCTGTTCCTCTTCCCATTCCAGTCGTTTCCCCTCTCTCAGCCACTCCTCTAACATCAGCCATTCCTCCTTCATCTCGCACTACTCCCCTCCCTCCTGCTCTTGCATCTCCTCCCATTCCCCCATTCTCACCTCCTCCTCCCATCCCTCCGCCTCCCCCATTCTCACCTCCTCCTCCCATCCCTCCGCCTCCCCCATTCTCACCTGCACCTCCCATCTCTCCGCATCCCCCATTCTCACCTCCTCCTCCCATCCCTCCAAATACTTCACGCAGAACGGTGTGCACACGACCCTGGACAGCACCTTGAGCACCAGCTTGAGCACCTTTGACCACTGGTTGTTCCTCCAAATCATCCTCTGAATCCGAACCGCTGCCTCACTCCTCATCCAATAATTCAGCATCTCCATCCTCACCAACACCCTCTTGTGGTGTGCTACTGTCCATTGCCCCATCTGCCTGTCTGCTCTCGCGTTCCCTCTGTTGCCTAAGAGCCTCGCACAGTACTCCTCGGTGGTGACTTCTGTTGCATGCAGAACATAGTGCCACACTCACTTGAGCCTCCGCTCGTGTTGCTGTTTGAACACTCATGTGCCCTGCTGGAGTGTGAAGTGCCTCCCATGCATCTCTTAGCTGTTTACGCAAATCACACGTCTTTCTATTGTGCCCCTTCTCCCCACACTTCCCACACTTACGCAGTTTTCTACCATCGATCTCACCGTGGGACCTCAACCGGGTAGTGCGAGGCCTTCCCGATTTTTTGGGATAGGCTGGCGGGAGAGTGGTGCGATCTGGAATTACCATTGTTCGGTCTAGAGGTTCAACCTCCGTGCTGTAGAGTTCCTTCAGGGCGGCTGAAGTGTAGCATCCATGCACCATGGCTTGCACCAGTTGTTGTAGAGCCGCCAACTCATTCCCTCTAGCAGGCCGGGTGAGATGAAGGAGTACTGCAAAGATGTGCACGCATGGGAGTCCGTACTCACTGCAGAAGGACAAGAACAATACAACAAAGGAGAACGGGAAACAACACACATCAGGACACGACCATTAAGCAAGGATTGCATGGGTGCAAGGCTGCTTTGGTGAAAATCTTACGATTGTGATGTGACACACACGACGCATCTTGTGGGAACACAACAAACAGTGCAGATACTCAATCACGACTACATAAGATTCACCTTAACCATTACTCACCTAATGTATTTACACGTGCACACCGTCTTCTCAGGGTGCGCCTCATCCATCTTCACCACACGCTCCTCCGTAGCCCCTATCCTGCGGCTCACATGATACGAACCCCGCCCAATACGCTCCACTTTGTACTGTGTCCCCGTCTGGCAGTTAGCTCGGATGATGGCTGCTGTTTTGGGGGGGAAATCAGCAACCCCCAAACTTCCATACAGCGCACGCCCCTCTTCCATTGCCGTCGCTTGCTGCTTTATGAATGAAAGCAGCACTTGCGCGGGATTGTCCCTTCTAACCTTGCGCATAGAGGCATGGTGCGATTCCACCGGATTCGAAGTGTAGTTGCCATAGCGCGCTGCTCCGAATGAGAAGGTAGCCCACTTCAAGGCCAATCCATCCCTCTCCAAATATTCTTTTCCCCCAGCGCATTCTGCCTCTATCTTCTCCATGAAGTCCCGGTACACATCTCTGGTCAAAGCTGCTGCTGCTAGCTCGATCTTGCCATCCAAATCCGACCCAAATTTTGAATTAAAGTTTCTCACCAAGTGAGTGACACAAAAGGCCTCACGTATCCCAGGCAACACTCTTGTGGCAGCAGCCTTCAACGCTTTGCCACGATCATGCATCAGGGTGAACTTTGGGGTGTTCAGCTCAGGGGCAGCACGCTTCAATAGCCCCAAGAAGTACTCACATGCCTCTGCGTTCTCAGCTTCTACCCATGCGCTCCCTAGCCTCACTAGCTTATGTTCACAGTCAATCATACACGCGTTAATGGTATGCCCACGCCACATTCCCTTGTTGTGACAAGCATCAACAAAGATGATAGGAAAGCAGTTTTTGACAATTTCCCGAATTCCAGGATACACCACTGCGGCCCGATGAAACATCCTACCATTTAACTGCAGGGACACGACGCTTGTTGGATTTTTGGACATAAAGACTTCCAAAATGCCGCCAATGTACTGGAACCCGTTATCTCCTGCTAACGGGTCCCCTTTTACCACGACATCATTGATTGACCGTGCAGTCGTAGAATTGCTGCAGTCCTTGCCTAACTTCTCTCGCACCAGGTCTCGCAATCCCCCGGGTGTAACGACGGTGTGAGGATGTACTTCACGCACCAACCTGTTAACTTCCTCTCTCCTAATCCGACCAGGTTGTGGCACACACATGTGTGCGTGCTGCAGGTTCACAGATTTGACGCTGAGGCTGCAATCCCGAGGCCCGGTGACTAAAATCCTAAATGGGCAAAACCACTCTGGTGCGTTTGCCTCATCTTTGGGCCAGTCCCGATCTTTCATCGACGGACAACGGGCTTCTAAGCGGTCTGCCTTGTTGTGGAAAAGGTAAGGCTTGAAATTGTTCTGGTCGCCATAATCTACTATTGCATCCCTAGCGTCGCTCACGGAGACCTTTCCCGTGTGGATGTCGATGTCCTCTCTGCGTTGTCCCACAAATGCACTGTTCATAAACATCGCACAAACAGTAGTGGTAAAAATTATCAAAATTGGAAACGCATTGCCTGAATGTGCACATATAGATGACCTATCATTCAGATTGCATGCGTGACACCGTAAAATCACCTTGCAAGTGAGCTTATGAACATTTTGCATGCGTTTTCTCTTAATAATTGATGCGTGCAAACTTCTTATGGCCTGAAAACCACAGAGGGAAGACACGTATGGTGGACAAGGTGTCAGCGTTACAGATTGAACAACCAAATAGAGTCAACCTACGAGCAGGCGAGGTTCTATTCAAGAGAAGAAGATGAGAGGGTGGTAGATTGCAAGAGTTACAAGACAGGGTGGTTCGAAGAAGCTGAGATTGGGGCAGTGAACTAAAAGGCAAGCAAGGAGGTTGACTTTGAACTTGTGTATGTGAGTAGCGATGCTATGCTCGATGAGTGAAGCTAAAAAGTGAGTGAAACTAGCATTGGAACATACTGTATCAAGGCAGGTGGTAGCGTTCTGAGAAGAGAGTTGTTCATCCGCCTGCGGGAAAAGCATAAAGAACGAGTGAGGGGTTTGAAGGGGACGGATTAGAGGTACGAACGTTAAGAATCTAACGAATGAGCAAACGAAATGGAACGGATTAAGAAGAGGTCGAATCAATCTCAATAATAAGAATATCGTTTGTTGTAAGGGCAAGTCTGATGCATGAGGAAACGTCGATAGCGTGGTTGAAGGGTCTGAGCGACCATAGCATAGCGAAGCTCAATTACATAATGGAGGATTGGGCTAGGGGGACCGTCATGACTTCACGCCTGGGTACGCTTTACGAAATGTAATCTTGCAGACTCCGGAACATAGACATTTCGTCTATATGCAAATTGCATTGACAGTCCTAACTCTCTTTTTTAAGATAAACTAGGGAAGCCAATGGCAGTAACGTAGTTAGCAAACTAGTGCAAACCTAATTTGTTAACTATCGAAGTGGCGTGGTTGAGTTTCAGACGGAGGGAGTTTCGAGTCTGACAATCACAACCTGCAGCTGGGTTGATTCCTAGCTGGGTGCAACCTTGACGGAGTTTCTGTGCGTTTTCAGTGAAGCTGTAACAAGTATTGGCGCGAAAGGTAGGGCCACAGTGGTTTGGGAACAGTGACCCGTCGTGCCACCCGGAACGTGGGATGGGTTCGGTAGAAAAGACAAGCGCGCGCAGTGCGGAATCTGTGGTTGGGATGTACAGTGAGCGAGCAAGCGTAGGATGAAACACGTGGCTCATTGAGGGCTCGACTCCCTAACCTGAACGATAACCCTCCCCCCCTAGCCCAGCCTTTTGCGAAAACCATGCGCAGAAAGCGCTAACCCTGCCCTTTTAGCAGAGGGGTCCAGGTACCTCTCCCCGCTAGGATGCTTTCCCCATCAGGAAACCTGGTGCACTCCTATCACAATCACGACAATTCCCCAGAGGGTTACAAGAATCCAAATTCGTCACTGTGACACGAATCGACTGCGGATGCACTGGGTTACCCGAAATCGTAAACCAGCGAAGCCCTGGCGGGATGGATTGCTACCCACTCGGCTATTCCTTCGAGCGACCCAAGGCTCTACTTCCTCGACCTAGGTTTCTCCGATGCGTCGGCTCATTCCCAATACGCCCAGGGCCATGGCGAATTTCCGCCAGATCTCAATACGCCCGCGATCCTCCACGTCCCATTCACCAGCTTGACAGTTTCTTCCTGGCGGGGCCGGTGCATGGTATTCGAGGACGGTACGCTAGCGTGACGTCACGGCAACACGTCGTTCTGCAGCGCTTCCTCCTCGCCGCGCACAGCCGCCGGTATTGTGTTCAGCTTTCACATCCACGGCTTTCGCACCCACCGCTTTCCGCAGCTCACTCATTCCGTTTGATGCTGTAGGAACATCGCCGAGTACTAGTACCGCTGTCTATCTTGCAACTATCATTTCCACTCGTGACACCCCTGCGTGCCGCACATCTCCCGTTCCCGTCATGGAGTCACGGACGATCCATAGTCTGCGTGACGATCTCCTCGTTAAGATTCTTATGCACTCCTTAGAGCAACCGGCTTCACCCGAACCCTACTTGGACGACTTGCCCATGGATACTTGGCCAAGTCCGGATCTCTGTAAAGTAAATAATCGCAGCTCTTTCATTGTCACGGAGGTACCAGCCCCGCCGTCGGTTGCAGGCGTCGCCCAGAATCTCCTCATCTCGTCCATCTGCCGTCGTTGGCGTCGCCTGGCGAAGCGTCATGTGACGACGCTGCTCGTGAAAGAGGACCTTCTTGTGTCCCGCGAAGATCTCTCAGCCGCCGTCGCGTGCTTCCCCAACCTCATCCATCTGCATATCAGCGACAACAGCGTCGAGCCGCTTAACGATGCGTTCCTTGCTCACCTAGCTTCATCATGCCCGAAGCTGACTCGCCTCCACGTGGGGAGGAACTTTGCACGGCAATTTCCAATGTTTGGGTGGATGAAGGTTTATCGTAGGAAGGAGCATCAGATAACTATCAAGGGCCTGGATCGTTTCTTTAAAAAGCTTCCCAAATTGGAGCTGGTTACCCTCTTCTGCCTCCCCCGAGAAACGAAGCTACTGAATTCCGTTTTTCGGTTGACGCACTTGCACACCTTTCTTCTCACCGACTCTTCAACTTTGGAGAATCCCGGTTTCACCAACCTCACCAGCCTTACCACCCTTTACATCACCTTTTCCATAAACCATCGGCACTTGTCCACCCTCTTTCACCTCCCACGGCTCGCCCATCTCTTCAACCTCGGCCCTCACCCAACCCTTCAGCCGGCGGATGCTGGAATCATGACCCTGCCGTCTTGCTTGAAATCACTCAACTTTCACCGTTCGTGTCCTGGCTTCAACACCATCTTCCCATCTGCATCGCCGTTCACCGGGCTAGAGGAGCTGCTCATCACCCACTGCAGTGAGCTCGAAAGTCTTCCTGACCACATTGATGACCTGCTGCCGTGCCTTCGCAAGCTGACCATTCGCGCTTGCATAGATTTTGCTCACCTGCCTGAGAGCTTCGTTTCTCTGAGCCGTCTGGAAACGCTCATTATATCCCATTCTGGCCCATTTATCTTACCCAGCAACTTCGGTCATCTGCATGCCCTCAAAGTGCTGGTGCTAGAATCTTTGTCCTCTCTCACCGAACTCCCTCCTTCCTTCTCTTATCTCACATCTCTCGAGAAACTCTCAATACTTCACTGCTACCACATTCGGCAGTTTTCGGCTGGGTTTTCGCGCCTCACAGCTCTCAAGGTGCTTGACTTAAGCTTGGGACTTGCCTTGCCAGAGGACGTTGGGGGCCTTGCATCCCTGAAGGCTCTCAGGTTGAATGGCACGCCCCTCCCGACTTCCTTCACCGATTTCTGTTCCCTCACGATCCTTGAGCTGAATGGATGCAGCTTAAGTGATGCGGAAGCCTTGGGGGAGCTCAGCAGCCTACAGGAGCTGAAGATTATTGATTCTGTAATCAGAACGCTTCCTACCTCACTGATGCACCTTTTGAGGCTTCAGAGCTTGGAGGTTACTGGCTGCAGGACACTCTCAGAAGTACCCTTTCGGCTGGATACGCTCGTGGGGCTCAAGAGGCTGGAGCTGACGGAGTGTGAGCAGTTGAGCATCACCCCTGCAGGTTTCCCGCCCTCTCTTGAGGCACTCTGCCTGGGGCCCTTCATGGAGGGCGCTTACCATTTTGTGGACATTTCTGAGCTGTCGCAGCTGAGGGTGCTGAAGCTGAACCGCGTTGGGGTGATCTGCGGGCCTGCAGTGAGCAGCATGCTGTCGGGTTTGGAGCAGCTGGAGATGCATTTGGAAGGAGGCAGTCGCGAGCTACCAGTCCCCCTGACCTTTCTCCCTCGCCTGCGCAGCTTGCTGATTGAGGCGCCGGGGTTTTGCAGCCTCCCGGAAAGCATGGCGGCGTCGTTGCCGCAGCTGCTGCAGCTGGAGCTTCGTTCTTGGACACCGGAGAATCTGCCAGGAAGCATACTGGAGCTCAGCTCGCTGACGTCACTACGGGTTCAAGCACCTCATCTGGTGTCGCTACCTCAGGGCATGAGCCGCTTGTCTCGGCTGCGCAAACTGGAGCTGATTGACTGCAACGCCTTGCAGCATCTCCCGAACTTTCTCAAGCAGTTGCACCAGCTGGTGCTCTATAATTCCGCCATCCGTTCCGTTCCTGCAAATTTCGTGCGGCTGGTTTGAAAGCTTGGCTGGGTTAGTTGACAGCTTCAAACCCCCCTCGGGTACCTGCTCCCTGTTGAATGTTGTGAAGATGCTCTGTCTGATTATTGATAACCGGTTTCGAGGTGTCCTTTGAACCTGCTTCCAATGTCTCAGTGCCGACAGCTCTGGCTTGAAAATATGTCTTGAGTTTAAACCAGGGGAGATGAAAACGTTGACTTGCATACACTACCGTTTTCTGCTGCTTGGTTTGTCAGGAGCTGAAGTCATTTAGGCTTAACGCTACCTCATGGCGTGTGCTTGTCTCGGTGCTGATTCGCAAACTGGAGCTGATTCGCTGCAATGCCTTGCAGCACCTCCCGAAATCTCTCACCGGCTGATACTGCATCGCACCTCCATCCGCTCCGTTCCTCTCAATTTGCAGCCACTTTCGATAACCGGGATGCCTTCAGCTGGAGCCGTTTTCCATGGGCTTGACTCGGCTGAAGGTACTGCAGTATCCCAGACAAAGGCTGCTGTCTGTTATCAGATAGCAGGCACATCAAAGTGAGTGCGGCATGGCATGGTAGATGCCTGGCCTCCTCTGTGAACTTGCTTTGCTAGCAGCCACCGTTTCTATCTAGATGCTAGTGAGAAATATGATGTATTCACTTCCTTTGTACGCATGGTGCACAGACGAACCTGCTGTGCTTGTTAGCTTCACTGGTTTCACCATTCCACAGGCACCAAACAAACAATAATGCTGACAAACATACCGGGAGGAAGTCAGTTGAGTGCTACCAGGGGGACAGTAGACACGACATGATCGAAGGTTAGTGTGGATGACCAATGGCTTGCAAATTTCCCCATGGCATGGCAGTTAGAATTTTGCCTGAATCTTCTCAAAGGTGGGGGTAAGGAGAAACGGAGGGTTGGATTGAGCAAGACTGTGAAGAGGGGTCTGGGAGGGAAGGGGAACGAGCAATGTTTGTGCATGCAGCAAAGAGCTTGGTTGCTATTTGTGAACCTGCATGATACGTGTTGAAGAAGCTTCACGGCACTGCTGCGGTTTTTGAGGCTCCAGGCGAGCTGTCACCTTCACTCAAGCTCCAATCAGGTGTGAAAAGCCAGGGTAATGTTACAGTAGTTTTTACGAAGCGCCGTCTGTGCTAGAAAATATGCATGCATGGTTAACTGTGTGCATGCGCATAACCATACATGAAACATATGATAGTCAAGCTTGGATGATGATGGGGCATTGTGGAAATTGCATTCTGGGATTCATTCTGACAGACGATCTTTGAAAAATGCATGCTGGTGCTGCGGGATGCATTCCGCCAGACGTAATTCTGAAACGTGCACTCTGAGATACGCAATCTGGCATTTGCATTCTTCTGAGTTATGGTCTATAAGCTATGCACGCTGAGAGATGCATCCGGAGTTCTTTCAGAGGACACATATGGAATTTTGCATTCTAAGATATGCATTTTAAGATATGCATTCTAAGTTATCTATTCTGAGGTGTGCATTCATTGTGGGTAATGACTTCTGAGAGACTATGATAGGTGATTTTGCGATAGGCATTATGAGTTATGAATACCAAGATGCATACTACTGTACGCATTTCTGAAATGTGCATTCAGAGGTCTGCATTCTAAGAGTTCCATGCATTTTCAAATGTGCGTTGTAAAATCTTCACTCTAAGATACGCATTCTGATACCGGCATTTTATTTTCCCCCACTCCTCTCATACACCTCATCCCACTCCTCTCATTACCCCAATTCCTCTCAAACCCCCCACTCCCCTCCTACCCCCCACTCCTATCGTGCCACCCACACCTCTCAGGCATGAGCAACGGCTCACATCATTTCTTGTTGAGGGGTGAGCAACGGCTCAACCCGACCAGGTCCACCCCACCCGACCCGACCTGGCTCTCGGGTACGCCCGACCAGACCAGTCCCACGGTATATGCCGAACTGAAAGCTCTAGGGCTAATACTCTGTAAACCATGGTCAGATCACGCGAATACTCAAGCTGGATTAACCTGGGTCGACCCGACCGATCCGGCCTGAGCAGAGCCAGGTCAAGTCTGGTCGGGCCAACCCTGCGCTCATGCTCACTCTCATATCCTCCACTCTTATTTCATCCCACACTCCTCTTATATCATCACTCCTGTCATAGCTCACACTCTTCTCATCAACCCCACTCGTTTCATCAACCCCACTCCTCTCGGATCCCCCACTCATCTCGAAACCCCCACTCCTCTCATTCTCCCCCACTCCTGTCATTTCCTCCAATTATTTTCAGTCCTGTGTATCGTGCACTCCTGTATGTGCCATTCGATGACATCAGCAAAAAGCTTCTCATCCTCAGGGCCTCCAATCCCCACTGTTGCGTTTGCTTCTTCCCAGCGGTTTTGCATTCTTCATCCCACCGTGGCCTGGCCGTATCAACCCTCCCTAGCCTTAAAGCATCCCATGCATTCCATCCCACCCATGCCATTCCATCCCACCCATGCCTTTCATCCCACCCATGCCTTTTCAACCCACCAATAGCTTTTAAACCCACCCATGCCCTTTCAACTCACTTTGCCTTTTCACCCCACCACCTTTTCAAATTTCATTCCACCCATGCCTTTTCAGCCGAACCATGCCTTTCTGTCCCTCCCGTGCCTTTTCGTCCCACCCATGCCTTTTCGTCCCACCCATGCCTTCCCACCCCACCGATGCCTTTAGATACAACCCAAGCCTTTTCAACCCACCCATGCCTTTTCATCCCACTCAGTCATGCCTCTGTGTTGGCAGGCCAACTCCTGTGCTGCCCCCAGTACTGTGGCGAGCAATGTGTACAATGGCTGCAACATGCCTGTGGACTGCTTGTATAGGCCATTGTGAAGTTGTGCAGTAAATCTGTTGTCGTAGATTGTTGCACATCCCCTGCGTCATTCAGCATGGAATAATCATGCAACCAGGCATCTAGCACACTTTCATCCATGCATCATGCCGCCAGAGATCATCTTCTGCGTCTACTACACATTTTCTGTAACAATATTTACCGAGAACAATCCTCGGGTCATTTGGACAATTCTTGCAGCGATGCTACTATGCGTTTGCCAGTGACTGCTGGAGGTTAATGCATGTTGGTGTTAACCAAAATATAAGAGAGCATGGAGGCCAACGGAAATTCACCAAATGAAACTTCATAGATCGGGACCACACCACATAACATCAGCTGCAAGCTGGAAATGCCAAAGCTTCTTGTCATCATGCCAGTTGGTGCCTTCCACTTCCGTGGTCAGCAACCAAAGGAACAGGTTACAGGCCGTCTCTCTTGGGAAGCAGCAGTGACAGACTGCTGGTAGAAACAACGCGACTTTTAAGTTGACTTCAGAAGGCGTTCAGAAGGAGTTTGGGTTGGCTTTCTGTCAAAATCGGAAGTGTTGGTTCATTGATGGTGGTTGGGGTACAAGTAGCAAACCCTAACATACGTACCCCCTAAGACAAACCTCACTACAGGCTACCAACATTTGACACACCCCCATAGCCTAAGTGAGGGGTGTCTAGCAAAACCAAAAGAGTACGGTCATAAGACCAGTCACAAAGAAACAAAACTCAAGGTGGATCACAACGTCACCACACACTCTGAGCACAAGCAACAATGGCCACAAGCCAGTCCAAGCAATAACAGAGATATATAGAAAGGGTACAAGCAAAGCAAACAGTGAACTCAAGACTAAGTAAGCCAAAAACCAGTGTCAACAAGGCCTAACTGCACACAACACCTGTGGTGGTCACAAGGCGGAAGCGCATTGGTGAAGATGTCTGCAGTGTTGGCCTCAGACTCTACAAACTCGAAGCGAGCCTGCCCACGTCTCTGCAACTCTCGCAGAAGGAAGTACCTGACGTTAATGTGCTTCACTCTGCTCTCTAGTCGTGGCTCTCGACAAAGGAGAATCGATGCCTTGTTGTTAGTGAACAAGGTCAGTGCAGAGCTCGGCCGCTCACCCAGGTCGGCGAGCAAAAACGTCAACCAACGCAGCTCCTGTGCAGCCATGGCACCAGCGTAGATCTTTGCCTCAGCTGTAGAGGTCGAGACCGAAGAGGAGCGCGTGGACCGCCAGGAAACAGCTCCAGAACCCAGACTGAAACAGTACCCCTGAGTAGACCTGTGAGTCTCAGCGTCGTCAGCGTAAGAAGAGTCACAGTGACCAGTAAGTACAACAGACTGCTGCCCTCCAAGAACTAGCCCCACGCCTGATGTCGTCGCTAGGTACTTCGCCACCCTCACAGCTGCTGTCCAGTGAACAGGACGGTGTCTCCCTGGCGCAACAAAGCGCGCAAGGATGCTGAGAGGGAAAGCGAGGTCCGGGCGAGTACAAGTCATCAGGTACATGAGGCAACCCACAAGCTCTGCGTAGGGACCACTAGGCTCAAACGGCTCGTCCGGAAAAGGGCCAGTGAGTCTGTGGTCAACAGCAAGAGGTGTGCGCTGTACTGTGGAGTGCTGAAGCTCGAACCGCTGAAGGACCTGCTGCACCATGTGTGACTGTGAGAGTGTAATGGTGCGAGCAGCTCTGTCCCTGGTGATCTGCAGCCCAAGGTAATGACGCAGCTCACCAAGGTCAGTGCACGTCTGTCTCTTCTGCAGTTCGGACTTCACGTCTG